>JAESUZ010001199.1:0-1255180 GCA_017311185.1 Proteles cristata cristata
TTTAATGTTTTATTTATTTTTAGGACAGAGAGAGAGACAGCGTGAGCAGGGGAGGGTCAGAGAGAGAGGGAGTCACAGACTGAAACAGGCTCCAGGCTCTGAGCTGGCAGTCAGCACAGAGCCCGACGCGGGCTCGAACCCACGAACCGCGAGATCATGACCTAAGTGAAAGTTGGACGCTTAACCGACTAAGCTACCCAAGGACCCCTAGCATCTCATTCTTAACACCTCATACATCATAGCACACTAGTCTTATTGAGATTGCTTTGTTATCTTTCTATCTTACTGAATTCTGGGTGCCTTGGGAGAATGAATATGGTGTATTTTATTCCTTGAGCTAATACCTAAGGGGGAAAACCCCACATATCTTCATTCCCATCACACTGCATTTTTTTTTTAACTCCTAAACAACATGAGCAGTGTGGTTGCCCCTTGTCTTTTCATGTCATAGATCTTATTGTAAAATTCATGCAGTTATAACCATTAAAGTCCAGTGATGGAAAAAGAAAGTTTTCTCACCAGCTTAAAAATATCTGATGGTGTTAAAACTCAGTGGTGGGTTGAAACCAACATCTGCTTTTAACATGACTCTATCTATGCTCTGGAGCACAGTGTTTATTTTCACCTTGAATGACTCAGATTTCCAGCTGTATAAGTCAAAGTTACACGTGTGTGGACGAGGAGATTGGAACCACAGTGGGTGACATGATAGGAAGCTTTGAATACCTTGATGGTGGATTAGTGTTTTCTTCATAGGGTTTGGATGTTCTTGTAGTTCTTTTTTTTTTTTTAATGTTGATTTTTGAGAGAGAGAGAAAACGCAAGTAGGGGAGGAGCCGAGAGAGAGGGAGACACAGAATCTGAAGCAGGTTCCAGGCTCTGAGCTGTCAGCACAGAGCCCGACATGAGGCTCAAACTCATGAGCTGAGAGATCATGGCCTGAGTTGAAGTCAGATGCCCAACTGACTGAGCCACCCAGGCACCCTCTTATACTTCTTTTCTAAATTGCTTCTGTTTATTCACGCTACTCATTTCCTAGGCTATTCCATCACTTTTTAATTAGCCTTTGTAATTTTCTGTATTATTTCCTACTCTAATGCACCAATTATTATAATGTCCACAGTGTCTCTTTGGATTCTTCAACTCTCTTAAATTTAGAGTTATGACTGGTTTACCCAGAAAAGAGAGCTGACGATCCCTAAGTAGGGACAGCAATGTAGTCTGTAGGTATAAGCACACATTTTGTGGGTAGGGAAATACTGGTTCAAATATTTACAGTGCCACATGTTAGTGGACAAAATACTTAATCTTTATAATCCTTGATTTCCTCTCAAGTTTAATGGAGTCCTTTTACCCACCTTTGTTATGGTTATGAGACTTCAGAAAACCCATAGACAAAAAGAGGTCAGGTCAGTGCTTGCTTATAGTTACCACACAACAAATGGTCACAAGTTTTCACCTATCAACAGATTACCCACTGATTTGGACATTTAACTAAAATGTGGCCACTGTGTGATTTCTTGAAGTAATTGTTTCCTATGTGGGTGAAATGGAGATCACCCCAACTCAGCTATACCAATGTTCAGAAAACATAGATTTTTATAATCTGCCAAGTACTAAGTTACAGACATATTTGTTGCATGGATGAGTGAATTTAAACTGTCTTACTTGCCCTTATGAGAGTAAACATTAGTTTGCCATTGACCACAACCTTAAATGATGGAGGATTCTTTATTTAGAAATGAAGGATTTTGCCAGAGAGAATTTCCAAACTCTGTTGCATTGCTGGTAACTTAAACAGTGGCACTGTACTATTTTTCTAGAACTTGAAGTTTTCAGATGGGTTTGATCTGACATTTTTATGAAAAATATGTTATGCTTGGGAAGGGTCAATAAAATATACTCTGAAGCTTGGCAAAACTGAGATTTATGTGCATTCGACTTTTTAAAAATCTCTGATCGGGACATTAGACACGTTATTCTGTTTTCTTTCCCCGTAAAATATTTGATAGATCATATTGATCAATATTTTCTTTTTAAATTTTTAAAAATTTTATTCATTTTTGAGAGACAGAGGACAGACTGTGAGTGGGGGAGGGGCAGAGAGAGAGGGAGACAGAATCCAAATCAGGCTCCGGACTCTGAGCTGTCAGCACAGAGCCCTACTCAGGGCTTGAAGTCACTGACCGCGAGATCATGATCTGAACTGAAGTTGGACACCCAACTGACTGAGCCACCCAGGCAGCCCTTGACCAATACTTTCAAAAATAGTTCCTAACATTTTGATCTTTTAGCTACACACTAATTTTCTTGGTGAGGTGATCAGTCTAATCAGGGCTGTTGACAGAAATGATTTCAAATATACCTTTAGGGGAGAGAGCTAAGATTCAGGTTTGGTCAGGCAGGTACCTTGGAGACTTAAGAGTGAAACAGGATTAGAAGATCTTTTTAGAATTATTACTGTTTTTAGTAATAATTTAATTTAGTAATAATTTAGCTGTCTTTCTCCTCTCCAAATGAAACCTTTGGTAATAGCATTGATTTAGATATGGAAGGCTAGAAAGTTCAATTTTTTTTAACAGTTTTATTTTTGACAAAGCACTCTTTACCATCTGATGTAATAAATATTTTAAAGATTATTTATTTATACCTGTTTTCACCAGATAGTGATAAATCCCATTTAGATAAAGATCTCCAAGAATGGAGTGTTCCCCAAGGGGAGACCTAGGGTGCCTTGGTGGGAGGGAGTGGAGAAAGACTCTGGATAGTTTTAAGGGAGGACCAGATGATGCCAGGACCAGCTCTGTACTGGGCGGTGTCCTGAAGCTCCCATTGGGTATCCCAGTAACCTTTGTTCAAGAGGCAGGAGGAATAAAATGGAGTTGGGTGGGGAGAGGTTGGTCTGAAAGAAATAATTGCTCAGAAGTAGTTGTTTGGCAGCTATGAATGATCTGATCTTGGGGGAAATGTTTTCTGTTGACATGAAGCTAGAGTTCACCCTGTTAACAGTCACAGTACTTTTGGCCAGAAGGTCCCAAGAAGACTTTCTTATTCTTTTCCTTTGAGCTACACTGTAGTTTCCAGAATACTTCCTGAAACTTTGGAAGGATGAAAATACACACGTCTTTCCCCTACCCGCCATGTCTGTTGAATGAAAATAACTTTTATTGATGATATGCTTGACTGCCCTTAAGCTGTTCCTCTCCACAATATGGGGCTCCTTTCAGACAAAAACAGAAATCCCAGGAAATCCTTGCCAAAATTTGCATGGCGTTGTTTAAAATTTTTTTGTTTTATTTACTTTTAAGAGAGAGTGAGTGGGAGGGAGAGAGAATGAGTGAGCGGAGGAAGGGCAGAGAGAGGGAGACACAGGATCCAAAGCAGGCTCCAGGCTCTGAGCTGTCACCCAAGAGCCAGACATGGGGTCTGAGCCCATGAACTGTGAGATCGTGACCTGAGCCGAAGTCAGATGCTTCCGACTGACTCAGCCACCCGGGTGCCCCTGCATGAAACTTTTAGGTTGGGAGGCTATTATTGAGTCATTGGCAAATATCAGGAATGAAAAAACTGTCTCAGGGATGGGTGTCTTTTCTGTGAGTGTGATTCTCAGCAAAGCAAAGGACCTTTTCGAAAGGAAGCCTATGTAACCTTCCCATTTTCTTATTTCCTGAACGGATGCAATGGGCAGTGGGTAATGTCAGCTGTAGTATATGCATTTGGCATTTCGATCCGTGGGATCGATCCACTGTCATGGACATCTCAATAGCCAGGCTAAAAAGGCTAAAAAGGAAAAAGCAAATGGCCAACAAGAGACCCTTTGATCCTTTACTTGAGCTGGTCTCCCTCAACTCTTGCCCTGATTGGGTCAGTTCTCCACAGCAGCCTTTGGGATCCTTTAGAAACATACCAGAAATCCAATTCATTCTCTGACCAACCTTCATCTCCCTATCCTTCCTGCTGCTGTGACTTCCCTGCTCACTTTAAAGTCTTTGCTGGCCCAATTCCCTCTCTGACATCAGCTCTTCCTACTACCTGCTAGATCATGTAAGTCTGGCTGTATTGACCACTTTGCTATTCATCGGATGGAGGGAGCATGCTTCTGGCTGTTGGGCCTTGCATGGACTCCTCCCTCTGTCTGGAATCCTCTTCCCCCAATAGCCGAGTTATTCCTTTTTGTTGCTTAGTGTCTGTTCGTGTTCTTCTCTGAAATGACTCCCATCTTCCCCTCTACACATACATGTCCCCCCAGGAACATAAGCTCCAAGGGAGCAGGTCCCCCATCTGATTTCACTGTTGAATTGATGATTAAATAAGAGGTTAAGGTAGACTTGGAAAGTTGATCCTGGGAATTCATTCAAAAGAGGGACTTTCAGAGTTTGTAACAGATCAGACCAAATTCAACCTTATCTCCCATACATGTTGCACCTGCAGTAATGGTGTTTATTTACTGCAGTGACCTGGGAGATGACAAAGAGAAGTCATTTTGTTTCTGGGAACTTCACCATTTAAAGGATATTTATGGGGGTGCCTGGATGACTCAGTCTGTTAAGTGTCTGACTCTTGGTTTAGGCTCAGGTTGTGGTCTCATGGTTTGTGAGTTCAAGCCTGGTGTTGGGCGCTGTGCTGACAACTGTGGAGCCTGCTTGGGATTCTCTCTCTCTCTCTCTCTCTCTCTCTCTCTCTCTCTCTCTCTCCCTGCTTCTCCCCTGCTCATGCTGACTCTGTCACTCTCAAAATAAATAAACTTTAAAAATTAAGGGTATTTGTGGTATTTTCTGCATATTGACCTTTCCTGGTACTCCCGGGTCATGAGCGTTTCTAATTCCTGCATGTTATTACACAAAGTCACTGCTAGATTCAGGCTTTGGTTGACCAGATTTCTCTAACCCTGCATGATGCTAAATGGATTTATCTTCATGTTGTGAGTTTTATTGTCTGCTCTCATTAGGAGTGACTTCTCTCACGGAGGAAATGCATATCCTTTTTCCGACCTCTTCCCCATCACCTGGGTCCACAGAAAGGCACCTGTGTCTACTTTTGAAAAGGCAAATGATATGAATGATTCGAAGGAAACAAAAGGAAGCAGTGCAGAATGTCGTTTGTAAATATTAGAGTGAACTTGAGACAAATGAGATCATTGGTTGACATTAATCCTTAATGGATTTCCCTAGAGAAACTTCCTTTAACGGAGGTGACAACAGTATTTATGGAAAACTACATTTAAATGACTCTTACTTTTTTTTTAAACGAGCGTTTTGCATATTTAACCTTGTCTCCTTTATGTTCCTTGCTTGATCCTTTTTTCTGAAAGAAGAGACACCATTCCAAAAATAGTTGTTGCCTAAAGGGGAAAAGTGAATTCTTTTCTTAGTATTGTAGTTTTCTTTTTCAACAGATTAAAGGATTTAATTGTTCAAGTGCTCTCAAAACATTCTCTCCATACTCTTGATCATACAGCTTATGAGTAGATACCTTCTGAGCAGGCACACCCAATATAAGTGTATATAGTTGCTTATAAATTATGTACGTGTACTGTAGTACTGATATTGCATGTATTATTAAACACTCACAAAAATAGAAATTAAGCGGACATCTTAGACCAATCTGAATGGAAGTTCCAATTTTTTCTTTGCATCCCCCAGGTTGTCCTGGATGCTTCTGGGGTGTTCTCAGTCCACTCTGGCAGACTCCCATCGCCACCATCAAAGCCTAGAGCACTTCATGGGGTTTGCAGGCCCTCAGTAAAAATGCACACTAAAGGGTGCCCAAAATCTGCATAGGGAGGCTGGAAGGGGAATAATTTGCTGGAGATTCTGAAATAAACTCATTGAACCCTTTTTCTTTTAAGTTTATTTACTTATTTTGAGAGAGAGAGGGAGAGAGAGAGCGAGAGAGAGCAAGAGCAAGCATGGGGGGGGGAGGGGAGCAGAGAGAGAGAGAGCAAGAGAATCCCAATTCACACTGTCAGTGTGGAGCCAATGTGGGGCCTGATCTCAAGAATCATGAAATGAGAGGCAGCTGGGTAGCTCAGTCGGTTAAGCACCCGACTTCAGCTCAAGTCATGATCTTACGGTTTGTGGGTTCGAGCCCCATGTTGGGCTCTGTGCTGACAGGTAGCTCAGAGCCTGGAGCCTGTTTCATATTCTGTATCTCCCTCTCACTCTCTCTGACCCTCTCCTGCTCATGCTGTCTTTCTCTGTCTCTCAGAAATAAATAAAAAATATTAAAAAAAAAGAAAAAGAACCATGAAATGAGGCACATAGCATGTTGCTCAGTAAATGTGGCTATTTCTTTGCCCCCACCCCACCATTATGGGATATTTGCGCCTTGGCCTGACTTTGTGAAATCCAGAGATATGAAGATGATTCTTCCAGAACTCCAAATAGTGTTTCTGTTAATGGAGGTAAATAATGTTGGATAGATCATGTTAATAAAAGAAATCGTTTTTCTAACTATACATGAGGCTAGCAAATAAAATCTCTGTGTGACTGGTATGTCTATTTTTGAGAGAGAGAGAGAGAGAGAACCCATGTGTGCATGTGCAGGGTAGGGGACAGAGGATCCAAAGTGGGCTCTGTGCTGACAGCAGAGAGCCTGGGGTGGGGCTTGAACTCAGACACCATGAGATCACAACTTGAGCCTAAGCCAGATGCTCAACTGACTAAGCCACCCAGGCGCCCTTATTTCAGAACTTTTGGAAAACATTATAAGGATGTATATTATATACATTTCTTACATATACCAATTAATCTAATTAGGCACATATTTAATTACTTTGGGGAAACTTATAAGTCAGTGTTTTATTCCCTTCCCCTCTAATTTTTGTCATACATTTAAAAACTATTTATTTTGAGAGAGAGAGTGTGTGTGTGTGTTGTGCATGGGTGCAGAGAAATGACAGAGAGAATGGGAGAGAGAGAATCTCAAGCAGGGTGTGGAGCCTGATGTGGGGCTTGATCTTGGAACTGTGATATCATGACCTGGACTGAAATCAAGAGTCAAATGCTTAACTGACTGAGCCACCCAGGCGCCCCTGCAATGATATGTATTTTATTTTGAAAATATAATCTGTATTGTTTTATTCCAAGTAATGTTGCTTATTTTAAAAGTGAAAAAAATGAGTTATACTTAAAAGACTTTTAGTTGTAGGCAAATAAATAATTATAGTATTATTAAGGACCAATAAGTGAAAATTATAATATTATTATGTACAATTATCAGTAAATATATTATTCCATGCTACCATTTAACAAGTATATTTGCTAACTGAGCTTCACTTGAAAAGAATTGTTGGAAAATTGCAGTTTTAATTCACGTGTGTGTGTGTGTGTGTGTGTGTGTGTGTGTGTGTGTGTGTGTGTTTGGGTGGGTGTTTCTTACTCTTTCAGGAACTTTTAACATGAACTGTTCTTTTTGGAGATGACTAGGAAACTTCTGGAATACTGCTGGCTTATCATCACCTATTAAGATCAATGGTCTCTAAACTCACTCTTAATTTTAACTTTAATTGTGGATGCAAATTCAACAATGACTATAAGATTTATGGAAGTCCTAGCTGCAGTGTTTATGTGTTTGACTTAGTCTGCAGTTAAAATATTTATTGCTCTTCAAAGCATATTGTTATTTTAGTTGTCAGGTGAATTCGGCATGTAACTCCTTTATGGGGAAGAAATGGGATTATTATTTTGTCTTTGTAGTGCAGAACTGACTCCTGATGTAAATCTTTGTGACCATAACCCTGTTTCTTAAGTAGGGCGTGGTCCATGATGCACTTGGATTTCTGGCTGAATTCTGTCTGGACAAAATGCCCATCAAAAGAGATACAGAATTGATTGCTGTCGTTCTCAGTAGTAATGTTTCACGCAGTGAGCAGAACACTGAACCAGTGAGCCTAAGGGAGATACAGAGTTAGCTTCCTATGAATGTCTGGTCACCATTTTGTCAACCTATTCATAAACAGCCTTGTTTTCTGTGCATTTCTCTTTATTTTTTTATTTAAAAAATTTTTAAAAAGTATTTACTTTTGAGAGAGAGACAGAGTGTGAGTGAAGGAGGGGCAGAGAGAGAGGGAGATGCAGAATATAAAGGAAGACCCAGACTCTGAGCTGTCAGCACAGAGCCCGATGTGGGGCTTGAACCCACAGACCTTGAGATCATGGCCTAAGCTGAAGTTGGACGCTTAACCTACTGAGCCACCCAGGTCGCATCTGTGCATTTCTCTTTAAAGGCAGCATATTTAATATATATGTCTGGTTTATTGACATTGAACTCACAACCAACAGCACTGTAACACCCGAGTGAAGCTTATCTAACATAGGTATTTTCTTCATAACACACATCACAGCCTTCCTGCACTTAGGAACATCAGACAGGGCTTCAGTACTGTGGGGGGGGGCGTTTGAAACAGCAAAATTAATGAGAAAAAACATTAAACTCCCAAGAAAGTGACTAGATCTTGAGAAAGATATTTGTTTACAGAATGAGAGGTGAAACAAGAAGACGGAGCATTGCTCTGTCCAACGTCAGTGGGGAACGTCCATCTGGGGCCAGTGCCATTTTTTTGCCACTTTGTGTGTGTTCATGAATGACCATGGACATATCGCTGGGGTTGCAAATATGTTTTTGTGAGCAGGCAGATTCACCAATGTGGGTTATGTGAGCAAATGAGGGTTGGCAGTTATTAGAAGAAAGTCATTTCAAGATCATGTATACCTTGAGTTGCCCGTTGAATTGTTAACCTATTCTTTCTCAAGACCTGAATCTGGGAGAAGCAACAGTGGATGAAAGCCCCCTAAACTGGAAGGGCTGGATCCTCCTACCTGGTGGCAGCACCGGGGACCTCTTAGATGTTTCTGAACTCTTTTAGGTCACAGTCCCTTGCCCAACAAGTGTCTCCCCTTTGCCGCCTTCCTAGGACCTGCAGTTAGCTTACCCATCCTGTCTCGTGCTCTGAGTTGAAAGACATTATAAAGAAAGCTATGAATGAAAAAGTAGTCTGTGGATTCAGTTGGCCTGGGTTCCAATCCTGGCTCTGCTACTTACCAGCTGTCTGTCCTTGGGTAGGCTATTCAAACTCTTGTGCATTGTTCACTCATCTGTCAAATGGGTATAATACCAATGTCTACCTTGTCGTGTTAGTAATTGATGAGAAAATATGTATTCAAGGTATGTCAGGTGCTTAAGGCAGGTTGCATGTCTGTCCTCAGACAAGGGCTATTAATGAGCTACTAATCAAGGCAGTTATCCATACTTGGCTCTCCTTTCTATTTTCCTTAAGGACTTGATTACGCATCACCAACAAAAACAGAAGCAAAAAAAAAAAAAAAAAGGAAAAGAATTAAGATGAAGGACACCCCAATATGAAAAGGTGAATCTGAGAGGATGATGTAAAAACAAACCATTAGGTTAGGGAGAGAGAAACTCTCAAATTGGCCTAATGGCTTTGAAGTTTCACAGAAGAATGGCTTTGAAGGGTGCCTGGCTGGCTCAATGGGTAGAGCCTATGACTCTTGATCTCTGTATTGTGAGTTTGAGCCTCATGCTGAGAATAGAGATTATTTTAAAAATGTATATAAAATCTTCAAAAACAAAGACTGAGTCTCACCAATTTTTTTAGATAGAAACAATTGTTCAAGAAGAGCGCAGCTAATTTTGGAATGGAGTACCTTTTCTTCTTGGTTCTTCATTGTACACCTTGATATTCAGATGCCTGTTATACTGATTTTTTACTTGTCTGTTTGTGTGTGTGTGTTTCATTTTCCCTGGAATCTTGGAGGTTGGGGGTTAACTCACTGAACTTGAGGCCTTCCGGTCTAACCTCCAGACACTGTGCTCAACATATCCTCCTTCTGATGAAGTGATTGCAAAAACACTAGTTTGCTCTTCCTCTAATCTTATCACGGACCGCAGAAACGCAACTCTAAGTGCAGAAAAAGGCACTGAGTATTGTAGATAGTGAGACAGATAAAGGAATCAAGTCCAGTGTGGCTTCAACAAGGAGTTACATAGTCTTGGGGGACATTGTGATGGGGTGCCCTAAAGCCATAGTCCCATGCTTTTGGTTCATGGCCCTCTTTTTTAAAAAAGTGTATTATTTTTGAGAAAGAGCGCAAATAGGGGAGGGGCAGAGAGAGACGGGGCAGAGGACTTGAAGCAGGGTCTATGCTGACAGCAACAAGGCCCATGTGGGGCTTGAACTCATAAACTGAGATCAGGACCTGAGCCAAAATTGGACATGCAACCCACTGAGCCACCCAGGTGCCCCAGTTTATGCCTCTCTTTTATCAAATAGCTTGAAACACACACCCCAAGTATATGCAGTTATTTTCTTGTAGATTGCATATACTTAGTTCAGAACTATTCTAATATGTATGTTGAAATTTGTGTTAAAAGACATATTAAGGGGCGCTGGGGTGGCTCAGTTGGTTGAGCATCCAACGCTTGACTTTGGCTCAGGTCATGATCTTACGGTTCATTGGGATTGAGCCCTGTGTGGGACTCTGTGCTAAAGGCATGGAACCTGCTTGGGATTCTCTCTCTCTTCTTCTCCTCTGCTCTCTCTCTCTTAAAATACATAAATTAACATTAAAAAAAGGCCTATTGAAAATGAAGGATGATTATCCTAAAAGTAGTTTGTGGTGATGGCTGTATAACTCAGAAACTTTACTAAGTATTATTCAATTATACACACACTGTGGGTAAATTTTATTGTCTATAAGTTATACCTTTAAAAGTAATTTAAAAAGGGAAGAATAAGATGAAGATGAAATTAACAGTATATTATGAGAATTATGAGAGCCTATTATGAGTATTAAAAGGCTTTTATCCTCACCCAGCTTATTTGCAATTAATACTCATGTTTACAAAGAGCAGTATGATTAAACATATCATTATTAACATTTTTAATCACTTCATTGATTGATTTTTATAAAGCACTCATTCTTGGAGTATAACTGACTGCTCTTTAATTAATACTTTTACCTGTGCTTCATCTAGGATTTAGGATCATCTTCAGTCCTGGGGCACCTGGGTGGCTCAGTTGGTTAAGCATCTGACTCTTGATTTCGGCTCAGATCATGATCTCATGGTTTGTGGCTTCGAGCCCTGCATTGGGCTCTGCACCGTCAATGTGGAGCCTACTTGGGATTCTCTCTCTCTTTTCCTCTCTCTGCCCTCGCCTGCTTGCTCTCGCCCTCTCTCAAAATAAATGAAAAGGATTATCTTCAGTCCATAGTTTCTTTGCAAGGATCTTTTCCAGTTACAAGGTAATAGATGTATAAATCTCTTTACTCATGTATACAGATGTGCACACATGTGGGCACACACTTTACAGGCTCTCAATATGCAGCTCACGGGGGGATCCTGAGAGCATGTGGCCTGCAATCCATCTCTCTGTACAGTGAAACTACATTTTTCCCTCAGGGCAGCTCCGAATGGCTTGTGATCAGCTGATCTATGGATTAGGTTTCTTCTTGGCTTTATATTTCTTCATTACCACCTGTCCCAGCGGAGATTGCCTGCATATCTTTTTAAATATGTGATTTTGTTGTTATTATTTCTTACCTGTCTCCCTTAGGATGTAGGCTGTCTGGTGTCAGGGACATCGTTTTGTTCACCATGGCATTCCCGGCACTTTGATTCTTCACAAATTCTTGCCTCAATAAATATTATCAAACAGGTACATCAATCTAGGTACTACATTTTAGCGACAGTTTTTCTCAGCTTTAAAGTAAAGATAAATATATGGAGAAGTTCTGTTATTCAGTTTCTGCCTACACTGGGGTACATGTCCCCCGCTGCCTGGAAATGGGCAGAATGAGAATTGCAGAGGATTTGGAAAGCGTGGAGGCAAGCTGATAAGGAATGTGTTTCTCTATGAGAGACCAGAGTCCCTCCTTTGGCATCTGACATTTGGGACAGACCCACCTTGCTCGTCTTCCCTTATGAAAGGAAAGGAATGAAACAATTTAATTGGAAAACAAAGCAGGTAAATGTCCAGCACAGTGGAAGTAAGGCATTTCGGAAATATTGTATGAAAAGCATCTACTGGTGATGTTTGAGGGATTTGTAAGAGTTGAAGGGCAGCATTGTGACCTAAAACTTTTCCCCAGGGGCCGGGCTGGCAAGGTCCAGGAAGTACTCAGGGGAATTGCATCATTCTGATTGGTTTTGAATAACTGCTTTGTAGCTTGATTGAAATCCAGTTGGTTCAGTTTTATTTATTTTTCTCAGATCAGGTTTCTTTTTTTTTTTTTAATGTTTGTTTATTTTGAGAGAGACAGAAAGCTTATGAACAGAGGAGGGGCAGTGAGAGAGGGAGAGAGAAAGAATCCCAAGCAGGCTCCACAGTCAGCACAGAGCCCCATGTGGGGCCCGATCTCACAGTGATGTCATGACCTGAGCCGAAATCAAGAGTCAGATGCTTAATGGACTGAGCCACTTAGGCACCCACCAGATCAGGTTTCTTTTTTTTTATTTTTTTTTTATTTTTTTTTAATGTTTTATTTATTTCTAGGAGAGAGAGAGACAGCATGAGCAGGGAGGGTCAGAGAGAGAGGGAGTGACAGACTCTGAAACAGGCTCCAAGCTCTGAGCTGGCAGTCAGCACAGAGCCCGACGCGGGGCTCGAACCCACAAACCGCGAGATCATGACCCAAGCGAAAGTCAGACGCTTAACCGACTAAGCCACCCAGGCGCCCCCAGATCAGGTTTCT
The DNA here is from genome assembly GCA_017311185.1 of Proteles cristata cristata. Classification (NCBI taxonomy): domain Eukaryota; kingdom Metazoa; phylum Chordata; class Mammalia; order Carnivora; family Hyaenidae; genus Proteles; species Proteles cristata. Next base: position 12,714 of record JAESUZ010001199.1, read on the forward strand.
TGAGTTATAATTTACATACATTAGAATCTATCTGTTTAGGTATATAGTTGTCTGAATTTGAGACATAGACATGTAACCACACCATAATCATGATATGGGTTTCTTTAAAAAATTATTTTTAACATTTCTTTATTTTTGAGAGAGAGAGACAGAGCACGAGCTGGGGAGGGACAGAGAGGGAGACACAGAATCCAAAGCAGGCTCCAGGCTCGGAGCTATCAGCACAGAACCCAATGTGGGACTTGAACTCATGAACATGAGATTATGACCTGAGCCGAAGCTAGATGCTTCAGGGACTGAGCCACTCAGGGGCTCTAAAACAAAACAAAACAAAACAAAAAAACGTAGAAAAAAAGTGTGTTTATTTTTTGAGAGAGAGAGTGAGGGATGGTTAGAGAAAGAGGGACAGAGGATCTGAAGCAGGCTCTGCACTGACAGCAGAGAGCCCAATTCAGGTCTGGAACTCACCAACTGTGAGATTATGACCTGAGCCAAACTCAGATGCTCAATCAACTGAGCCACGCAGGTGCCCCTTGATATAGAAGGTTCCTGTGTCCCTCTAAATTTCCCTTTCCTTTCTGTATCCCATCCCCTTATCCCCAAAAACCACTGATGTTCTTTCTGTCCAGATAATTTTCCCTTTTCCAGGATGTCATAAAAGATGAGATTATGCAGTAGGTAGCCGTTTGTGTTTGGCTTCTTTTAGGTGGCATACTTGTTTTATATTCATCCATGATAATTTGTGTCTTAGGAATTCATTTCTTCTTATTACTGAGCAGTATGCCATTGTATGAGCATATTTGTGCCTTTAAGATCCATTCACTAATTAATGGAAAATTGGAATATTTTAAGGTTTTGATGATTCCAAATAAAGTTTCCATAAACATTTCTGTACAGGTAATCATGGAAATCTGTTTGAATTCTCTTCAGTAAATACTGATAAGTGGGATTTCTGGGCTGTATGGTAGTTGTATTTTTAATTGTACAAGAAACCATCAAAAAGCTGTCCAACCTTTTGTGCTCCTATAAGCAAATATTATTATTATTATTTTTAGTGTTTATTTTTTGAGAGACAGAGAGAGACAGAGCACAAGCAGGGGAGGGGTCAGGTCAGAGAGAGAGAGACACACACACACAGAATCTGAAGCAGGCTCCAGGCTCTGAACTGTCAGCACAGAGCCCGATGCGGGGCTTGAGCTCACAAACCGCAAGATCATGACCTGAACTGAAGTCAGGCACTTAATCGACTAAACCACCCAGGCCCCCCTACCAGCGATTATTTCTGAGAGTTCCAGTTGCTCCGCATCTTCACCAGCACTCTGTGCTGTCAATTTTTTCATTTGCTTATTTGTTTTTAGTCATTCTGAGGAGCGTTGGTTTAGTTTGGGTGTAATAGGATGGGTATGGCCTTAATTTTATTTTGCTGCCATTACTCTTTTCCTTGAGGGGGCCTCCCCTCCTTGCTTTTTCCTTTTACTGGCTCCATTTATAGAGACAGTAGGATTGACACCTCATTAAATAGTCACCAGTTTTATATCTGCTTCTTCACAGTGTATACCAGTGGTGCTTTGCCGACTTCATATCAGGTTGTGAACTTCCTGTGGGCAACTTTATGCTACGTTGGTAAGAACCCGTAGGCACTCAGGTAGCACTTATATATTGATTTTTAGGGGATAAGAAAGCATAGCATCATCCCTGAAAAAAAAATCATTGTATTTTTAAAACCTCTTCTTTTTATATCTTAGAAACATTTTTCTAGTGTTTATTTTTGAGAGGGAGAGAGGCAGAGCACGAGTGGGGAGGGGCAGAGAGAGAGGGAGACAGAATCTGAAGCAGGCTCCAGGCTCCGAGCCATCAGCACAGAGCCGGACGTGGGGTTCGAACCCACGAACTGTGAGATCATGACCTGAGCCAAAGTCGGATGCTTAACCAACTGAGCCACCCAGGGGTCCCTATATCTTTTTATATATAAGATGTTATTAGGTTTTTTTTTTAGGACTTAAGAGAAACGTATCTGCCAGATTTCCAGTTCTGAATTGAGGCTCAAATGGTAGAGCACTGTTATTAATATTATTGTTTAAGTTAATAGTAGAAGGACTTTGTCATTGTTCCAGCTCTGTTACTAGGTCTTCTTCACTTAGGATCAAGTACTATTTCTAAAGAACCCATTAAAATGTCTTCTATTGAAGCAATTAGGCTAGGTGAGGCTTGGTTTTAAATTCTGCCAATTTTCAAGCTCCCTTCAATTTCAGCTACAAGCATAATTAATGTGTTAGACACATAATAATATAGATTTATCCTCGAAACTTTGGTTATCTTGAGCCGCATCTTCTCCCTGATCGCATTATGAAGATTTAGGCTTGGTTTCAAATTCTGCTAATTTTCAAGCTTGGATCAAATTCATTTGTAAGCATAATTAATATCTTAGATAATAATATGGATTTATCTCAACAACTTGGAGGATCTTGAGCCATGTCTTTTTCAATGACTGCCTTATAAAGACTTATTAAAAACTGATGTCCCAGTATTAATTTTCAGTATTTATGTAAGCAGTATCATAGGGATATAGCAGCTATAAAAGGATGGAATTGATCAGACTCATATGCATGTGATTATCCTTGGTATAGACAGTTTCCTAGTAGTGCTTGTTAGTTTTTCCTTCAAACACATTTTATTTTATTAAAATATTTTTTTCAATGTTTATTTTTGAGAGACGGAAGGAGAGAGTATGAGTGGGGAAGGAGCAGAGAGAGAGGGAGATACAGAATCACAAGCAAGCTTCAGGCTCTGAGCTGTTAGCACGGAGCCCAACGTGGGGCTTGAACTCGGGAACAGTGAGATGATGACTTAAGCCGAAGTTGGATGCTTAACTGACTGAACCACCCAGGTGCCCCTAAACACATCTTATACCTAGGAAGACAGTCTTCTCACCTGAGTATTTTTCACAGATCTTGTCATATTCCCAGGTCCACAGACAATTGTTTTATTAACCCCAAGGTCTCTCAAGCCCCACTCTGTACCTGAAGAATACCATGTTGTTCTCTGGCTTGGAAAGTTGTGTTCTGTGCTCTTTGATGGTGATACTGTTTTAGAATTTGAAGCAAAGGAGGATGTTTATAACAAATGGTTTCAATGGACAAAATAGTCCAACTTAATGTTTATTTGTTTATTTTGAGGGAGAGCGAGAGAGGCAGAGAGAGGGATGCAAAGAATCTGAAGCAGGCTCCACACAGTCAGCACAGAGCTAGATGTGGGCTCCCTCTTGTGAATCAAGAGATGATGCCCTGAGATGAAATCAAGAGCCAGACGCTTAACCAACTGAGCCACCCAGGTGCCCTGAAAATAGTCCAACTTTAAAATGTTTCATGCATCCACCCATCTTTTTTTATTTTTTTAGTTTTTAATGCATCCATGCATCTTTCTTGTGGATTTTATTGCTTTTGTCTGTTTTCAGGTAGCAGGAAAAACCAGGGGCAGGGGGAACAAGATGGTGGGCTGAGCAGGGACTCCACAGTGTCCTAGCTGGTGGAAGTCGTGTTCCTGGTGGAGACTGTTGAAGGTGTGTCTGATGTTTTTGAGGGGCACAATGGCAAAGGGCATTGCTGGCAGATAGGAGGTAGAGGCTGGATTGATAACTGTCATCCTGAGATGCATAGGACAGTCCCGTATAACAAAGAATTGTCGTACCCCAAATGCCAGTCATGCCTCCAGTTGAGCCATCCTGAGATATGCCTGGGTTTCAACTTGCAGCTTTGTGAACCCGAGCAAGTTGCATTTCCCTCATCTGGAAAGTTGGGGTGAAAATACTTATTTATAAGATCATGTTGACCATTGCCGTTGATGTATGCAAATCAATGAACACAGGGCCAGATGTGTGGTAGAAGCTCATAAAGAATCACTGGCACACTTTTTATCCTTCTAGTAGCTTCTCAACCTACTTAGAGTAAAACCCATGTCCTCACAGTGGCTGGCACACAAGGACCTGACCTCCCGCTTCCCTCTGAACTCATTTCCTATCAGCCTCTCCCCCTCTGTGCCCTAGTCATACTGTCTGCCTTCCTGTTTCTCAGTCTCCCTGAGAGATCTGTCCTGATCTTCACCTTCTGCAGTTGGTCTGTCTTCTGTGAGTCTTCTGTCTGTCTATCTTCCGGTCTGTCTTCCGTTCCCCTGTGTGCATCCACTTAGCTCTCTCCCTCATGCCTTCCATTCTCTGCTCATCGTATCTGATGGGTGCTTTCCTGGTGCATGATACAAACATGGTGGCCTGGCTCTCTGCGGCCACCCCTTTCCACCCTTTCTTGCTCTTTCCCCTTGCCATCACCCAACACCTGACATGTATTTTTCCTTGCTGCCTGTTTCTTCCAAGCAAAACAGAAGTTTCACGAAAGCAAGGACTCCGTTTTGTCACGGTTGTATCCCCAGTGACTGTAACACCACCTAGCGCATTGATGCCACCAAATATTTATTGACTCAACAACTTAGAGAAATAACAAAGGAAAAGAGCATGTTGGAGTTGGCAATGCTCTGTGGGTACATATGCTGTTTGCGTTGATAGCAGTTGTATTTTCCGCTAGTTCAGTAGTTTTGAATCCAGATGATGGAATTCATTGTTTACTGGAATCTCCCTACCTAAACAATTTTGACAGATATTATAAGAAATAGCCGACACCGGACACCACGTTGTCTACGCATGTGATTTCTATATTCTCCTCCATCAGTTTTAATTGAGGAAGCATGAAACTTTTATTTTTATATAATATGGGCTTAAGAGCATAATGATGTGCTTTTCTTTGAGCAGAAGTTTTTAAATTGGATACAGATCTATAGAAGTCATTGGTAAAGTTGTCCATAGCATATTAGAATTATTGAGTTGTCCTGTCCTCTTAAGGGAGGTACGATTGTTCTACAGAGAGACAATAGGCCTTTGCTGCTTCTGTTGACATAGGCTTGGCTTGGGCCTGGGGAATGCTTTGAAAAGTTATGTTATAAAAGAAACTACTGGAAAATAGTTGGGGAGAGGGAGGGAGGCAAACCATGAGAGACTCTTGAAGGCTGAGAACAAACTGAGAGCTGATGGGGTGGGGGAGAGGGGAAGGGGGGTGATGGGCATGGAGGAGGGCACTTTTTGGGATGAGCACTGGGTATTATATGTAAACAAACTTGATAATAAACTATTTAAGGAAGAAAAAATAAAATTAAAAAAAAACTACTGGGCTGGCATTTTAGAAGTGGGAAATGACAAACTGTGTGTGATGTTGATTTAAAAGATAAGTACGAGTGAAAGTTTCTTCTGGCTTTTGCCGCTTTTGACGGACACAGACATATTTCTGAAAGATCGTGCTTTGTATTCTGAAAGATTTCTATTGATCTGGTGGTGGACGGTATACACACAGCTTGTTAAATGTTCTCTTTCACTCCAGAAACGGTGTAGGAAGGTATGTGTAAGGCTTCCTCTTTTCTAAATTACTATCTGTCTTAAGGCTTGCCTTTCAGTCACATTTACTATCCCCCTAGTTTTTTTAAATGTTTATTTTTGAGAGAGAGAGAGAGAGAGAGAGAGAGAGAGAGAAAGAGAAAGAGAGAGAGACAGACAGGCAGGCAGGCAGGCAGGCAGAGAGAGGGAGACAGAGTCTGACAGAGGCTCGAACCCGTGGATCACGAGATCATGACCTGAGATAAAGTCAGAAGCTTAATTGATTGAGCCACCCAGGTGGCCCCACATTTTCTAGCCTAAGATGGCTTCTACAATATGTACCTTACTCAAGTGGAATACGATTTATTTTTTGCTGGAAATTAATATCTTCCCCCAATTCTATCCCTCTGCCAGTAATGTCCTAAAGATACGTCAAGTGCTCTGCTTGTGCGGATGATTTTAAACCCTTAAATGTGGTGGTAATGTTAGGCAGGACATTTGAGGTTTGGCCATTGTTTTGTTATGTAGATACTGCATAAGAGATCAGTGTGTGTGGTTTAATATGAGGCCATCAAGCTCAAATGCGTGAAGAAGTGAATTACTTTCTCTTACACTTGGTGCATATTGTTAAGACCCTGCATTTGTTTATTGGAGAGTGCTTGATTTTAAAAATTCAGGTCTGTGGCTCCATGGCAGGTAAGAAATATTCTGATAAGGGAATCAAGAAAATTGTGCACACACACACACACAGACACTCATTGGCAAGTTGCTGGGAGTGGTTTTGTCAAGAGATAATTGTCAATTGAACACTGTAGGGAGGGAAGCCTGCACTTTTAGACAGATATCCATCTGTCTCTAACCATGATCAAGTGTCCTCAGCTTGACCCACATCCTTCTTGCCCTTCAGCCTCATTTTATGAAAGACATTTCATCTGTTGCCTTTATGCCTTTTCTTTCCTACACCCTTTGGAAGCTACCACAGTCAGGCTTTCGTTCCCCTCATGCCCCCATGAGTCATACCAAGATTACCAGTAATCTCCGTTGCGCCACATGGATGTTTTCGGGACTGGCGTTTTCTCCTCTGCAAGCAGCTCTTGATGCTCTTGACCACTTCCTCTATACAACACCCTTCCTTTGTCTTCTGTTTTGGTTTCTAGCTGTTATAAGGCGACACCACACTTTTTTTCACCCTCCCTGGCTGTATCGTTTTAGCATCCTTGGCAAGTCTGTCCTGCTCTACCACTGTTTTGTGCTGGAGTTCCGTAAGGCTCGTCCCATCTTTCTATTTCGTAATCTTCATGGCAAGCCCGTCCATCACTAGGCCTGCAGTCACCATATGAATGCCAGTCTCTCCAAACTCTGTCTCTAGACCTGATCGCTCAGCTCCATAGTCACGTTCTCAGCTGCCAATATGGCTTCTCCAGTTGAACTTCTGAAACACCGAGAAACCAAGGCTGAGCCCCAAATCTGCACTTGTGAGTGAATGCCCTTGGCATTTTTTAATACAATCCCATCCTGACATCCCCTCCCTCACATTCCTTTTATTAAGTCCCATCAACTCAGTTGTCACTGTTGCTCAGTACCTTCCCCTCTCTACTGATAAAACAGGAAGACAGAAAAATCAGAAGAGCATTGATCTAAGCAATGCAGTCAACGAGCTTCCACCAGTTGACATCTATAGAACCCAAGAACTGTAGAATTGTCCATAAGTTGGGCCATAAATGAAGCCTCCATTTGCAAAGGAATGAAAAGATACAGATTTTTCTTTCTGACTTAATTCTTAGGAATTAAGCCAGAAATCAATACCATGAAGATAACCCAACAATCCCAGTTCTTTTTTAGAATTAAGCACTAGTCCTCTAAATCCCCCTTTTATAGCATTTAGAAAAACTTAAGGTGGAAATGAGTATTTTGAATAAATGCCAATGAAAATATGACCTATCAAAACTCATTTGATGCAACTCACTCAGTGCTTACATGGAAATTGGTAGCATTAAATGCATTAAAGAAGAGAATAGTATAGCCCAAAAATTGGTACCTAATTTTCTATGTCAAACCAAAAGGGTATAGAAAGAATGCATGGGTAAAAATAAGAACAGGACCCAATAAATAAAATCAACAAGAAAAGTTAGCTTTAGAAAAGTGAGTAAACTAGTAAACCCCCTTTGAGACTGAACAGGTAAAACAATATATAATATATTAGCAGAGCTTGAACCCACGAACCTTGAGATCATGACCTGAGCTGAAGTCAGATGCTTAACTGGCTGAGCTACCCAGTCACTCCATTTGATCTTTTTATTATTTTTTTTTAATGTTTATTTTTGAGAAAGAGAGAGAGAGACAGCATGTGAGTGGGGGATAGGCAGAGAGAGATGGAGACAGAATCTGAAGCAAGCCCCAGGCTCTGATCTTTCAGTGCAGAGCCCAACATGGGGCTTGAACTCATGAACAGCAAGATCATTACCTGAGCTGAAGTTGGATGCTTAACCAGCTGAGCTATCCAGGCACCCCATTTGATATATATATATTTTAATTAATGTTCATTTTTGAGAGAGGGAGAAGGAGGGAGACAATGCATGAACTCGGGAGAGGCAGAGAGAGAAAGAGAGACACAGAATCTGAAGCAGTCTCCAGGCTCTAGCTATCAGTGCAGAGCCCATCACAGGGCTTGAACTCATGAACAGCAAGATCATGACCTGAGCTGAAGTTGGATACTTAATCAACTGAGCCACCCAAGCAGCCTGAAATTGTCATCATATGAACATAATTTAATAGTCTACATTGAAAGCCAGAATTAATTGTAATTGACAGACAACATTTAGAGTTAATAAAAGACCTCAACAAGACAGTAGGAATTAGAATCCATGTATAGAAGTCAATTGTTTCCCTCTGAACTAGCTACTCAAAATGAAAAGGTAATACAGATATCTCAACAGCTATAATACTATGAGATACCTAGAAATTAATTTGATAAAGTATGTGCAAGTTGCCTATGATGAAAATTAAATATATATAAATTAACATGTATAAAATTAAATATATATATCGTTAAGAACTATTAAAAGTTATAGATTCTGTATTATTCCATGAGCATGCTCATTGGTAGTTACCCAGATCAACTGAAAATTTATTTCTGCACAAAAATGTGTAGCACAAATGTTTGCAATCACTTTATTCATAATTGCCAAAAATTTGAGGCAACCAAAATGTCCTTCAGCAGGTGAACGGATAAACAAACCGTGGTCCAACCATCTAATGGAATATTATTCAGTAAAAATCAATGAGCTGGCTTTAAGCCACCAGCAGGTATGGAGGAGATATAAATAAGTATTACTAAGTGAAAAAGTGAAAAGCGTGAAAAGTCAGTGTAATGTGTGTTTCCAACTATATGATATTCTAGAAAAGGCCAAACTATAGAGATAGCAAAAAGATCTATCTTTATCAGGGATTCAACGAGAGGGGAGGAGGGAATGAGTAGGTGGAGCAGAGGAAATTTTTAAAGCAGTGAAACTATTCTCTGTGATACCATCATGGTGGATTCATAGCATTATTCATTTGTCCAGCCTCAGAAATGTACAATGCAAGAGTGAGCCCCAGGGTAGATTATGGACTCTAGTTAATAATAATGTGCCAATAACACTTCATCACTTGTAACAAATATGCCACATAATTGTAACAAATATAGCACATTAATGATAGATGGCAAGCTTGGGAAAACTGTGTGTGTGTGTGTAGACGGGAAAAGGGGCTATATGGGACTCTCATACTTTTATGCAGTTATTCTTTATGCCTAATACTGCCCTAAAAATGCCAATTCAAAAAAAAAAAAAAAAGGACACATGGAAAGTAGCCATATTCATGACTAGGAAGATAATATCTTGAAGCTGTCCTCAGATTAATTTATAAAGCAACTGCCAACCAAAGTTTTCACCACTTTTATTTGGGAGTGAGGGTATTAGACAAATAAATGGATTCTAAAATGTACATGGAAGAGCAGAGGAAAAAGAAACCAATATGAAGAACTACAGCAACGCGGGAGACTTGCCCAGCTAGATATCAAGAGTTACTACAAACCTATTAATTATGTGATATTGATACAGGCATCAATAACCAGCTACAGACCTTATATATGGAAATTATACTTGATAGAGATAGCCTTGTACATCTTTGGGAGGTAGGGTAGGGTTTTTTTTTTTAAATGTTTATAATTATTTTGACAGAGAGTACAAGTGGAAGAGGGGCAGTGGGTGGGGAGGATCCCAAGCAGACTCAACGCTCAGTGCAGAGCTTGACGTGATGCTCGATCTCATGACCTATGAAATCATGAGCTGAAATCAAGAGTCAGACGTCCAACTGACTGTGCCACCCACATGCCCCTGGAAGACAGGGTAGGTCTTACTAATAATATAAAGGTTCTTTGAACTCTGATTATATACATAGATAAAAAATAGCATCTCTCTTCCATCCTAAACCATTGGTAAACAATTTAGGATAGAGCAAATGACTGTGAAAAGTAAAACTTCAGAGCTTTTTCAAGAAAATATATGAAAATGCATTGGAGCTCCCAAGGATTTAAAAACCATACCCACCACATACATGCCACACACACAAACACAACATGCAAAGAAAAATACTGATGAATTCAACTCATTAAATTTTTTTTCAAATATGAATCTTGGTACCACATAAATAGTTTTTAAAGCTATATATTGGGTGGAGAGGTTTGCAGCTGACAGTACTAAGAAAGTGTTATTATAAAAAGAAATTATTTTACATTTATTTATTTATTGAGAGAAGCATGTGCCTGGGAAGGGCAGAGAGAGAGGGAGAGAGAATCTCAGGCAGGCTCTGTGCTCTGTGCTGAGCCCCATGGAGGGCTTAAACTCACAAATAGTGAGGTCATGACCTGAGCCAAAATCACGAGACAGTTGCTTAACGGACTGAACCACCCCGATGCCCTTTTTCTCCAAATTTTGAAAGTACAGTTTCAAATAAAAAAGAAAGCTACCAACCCAATAATGGGTCCCCTTTCACAATTTCAGATGGGCACATATTAAAAAAATCTTGCAACAGTAGGTGCAGGCAGAGACATTGCACAGTAGAAATTCATTGGCTGATGTTGGTCATATTAATTAATATATCTACTTTGGAAAACAGTTTGGCAATAGCTAGCTAGTCCAGTTTGGGATACACATAGCCCACAAGTCAACAATCCAACTCTGAGATAGGGTGTTTCTCAATGAGGCCTTATTGGTAATTTGGGCAGGATGAGTCTCTCTTGTGGAATGCTGTTCATAACCCTGATCTGTGTCCACTGTGTATGAGTTCTGCCTCCTACTGTGGCCATTAAAACCACCAAACATCCTTCACACATTTCTAATCACTTATAGTGGGGGCGGTCCAGAGCTGATTGAAAAATCCTGGGAGAAACTAACATAAACCCCAGAAGACAAGTCTAAGAATATTCTTTAAAGCTGTTTCATTCTGTTTTTAATAATAAAATACTGTGAGCATCTTAAATATTCAGAGAAATGAATAAATAAATTAGAGCATCCTCTAAAAACAATATTAGCAGTGCCTGGGTAGCTCAGTCGGTTAAGCATCTGACTTCAGCTCAGGTCATGGTCTCGTGGCTCGTGGGTTCCAGCCACACTTCGGGCTCAGTGCTGACAGCTCAGAGCCTGGAGCCTGCTTCCAATTCTGGGTCTCCCTCTGTCTCTGCCCCTCCCCAACTCATGTTCTGTCTTTCTTAAAAGTAAATAAACATGAAAAAAAAAAAAGAACAGAATATTAAATGCCTTTTAAAAATGGCATTAACAAAGCTACATTTATCATTGCAGATACAGTCCTGAAGGTAATGTTGATTGAAAAGCCTGAAATAATATATTGCTTATATAAAATATATAATCAGTAAAGTTTATCTTCATGAAAAATAGTATGTTTATCCTTGAATAATATGTAACATAATATATGGAAACAATACATACAGGCTTCAAATACTGATTTCCAGCAGGACATGATGGGAAAGTGACACAGAAAATGTATTCAAGTTTTTATTCCACAAGGTGAGTCACTAGTATGTTCATGATCTATACTTTTCTATACTCCATGGAAGAAATCTAAGTCTAAAAGAACAGCAACAGGAGTGGATACGGGAATTCGTAACTAAGGCCGAGAATGTTTGGATGAAGCTAATAGGTCCAGAGATCTGAAAATTATTGTGGATGAAAAACTTCAGGCAGGACGATATGGAAGGTCAAAGGCCCTGACAACTATTTAGAACGAGAAAGACCAGGAAAGATTCAAGATCTCCCTTAGGGTAAAATACAGCGACTAAGTGTCGAAGCCCCCTACTTATTGGGTATCTATTTCATGTTTGCAAAGCAGTTTCATGGAGATGATCTCTTTGGGTTCAAGTGACACGGCAATAAAACAAGAGATATAAAGTAGGAAAAGAAGTCTATGGTGCTTGACATAGTCACTTCCTAGCTTTTTAAATGGACGTAATTTCTTTAGATGCAGTTAAAGTGAAATATAGTGTGTTCAAGAAATCTGCATTCATGATCTCCAAGAGCCAGTGTCTATACTCTTATAATGGCTATAGAGAATTAGAAAGCGGCTAGAATTCTAGACCGAGATCATTAATTAAGGAGATACGGTAGAGAGCATTTGAAAAGACAGTGGCCCCCATGGTCTCTATGTTCCCTGATAGCACAGAGATGTCCAGCGAAGTGTCCAACAGGAAACAGGCTGTTTTGCTACTAGAGCTCCACTTTCCTCCCAAAAGTTGGCTTGTTCCTTCTCTGCTGTTGGGTTTCTGGTCCCTCTTGAATGTTTCTGTATGTTGCTCATTGTTAAGCGAGGTGCATAGAATGCCACATTTGATTTGATCAACTGTTTCTCATGTCTTCTTTCCACCTCCCTTGAAGACCCATCAGTTTGTTTTTTAAATCAAGCTTCCTATCTTCTCTTGCTTGCATTGTAAAAATTTCAATGCAGTAATAAGATTTTGCTCTCCTGCTCCTCCTCCTCCTTCCCTAATTTGTTTTATTTCACTGTTGGTAAGAAATGAATCAGAATAATTTAGAATATTTCCATGTCTTCCAAATCTGTCCGATTCTGGCAACTTATGCTAAAGCATTGAAATTCCAGGGACTATTTCTGTGTTGGGGCTCCCTAAGGCCACTTCCAGGTTTGGTGGCTCTTCAGGAAGACTGATAGGACTCAGTATTTGGTCTTAAAGCTGTGATTTCCTCTAGGAAAGGATACAAAACAAAATCAGCAAGAAAAGTGCCCAGGAAGTCAGGAGGAAATCAGCCACAGTCTTCTCAGTGGGACCAAATAGGACATGCTTAATTCCTCTGAGTTGCGATGACATGTATGATATGTTACCTACCAGGGACGCTCGTGAGAGACCATGTTTTATTGGGTTTTAATTGGGAACCGGTCACATACATACTCTCTGCCTACCGTGTACTAAAATTCCAGACTCTTAGAAGGAAAGCAGGGATGTAGCATAAACCAAATTGTTCCCATGTACAGTTCAGGCATAATGAGCCACTCTTGTCAGGGTGATTAGAAACCATCCAAAATCTTAGGTTCCCAGATATCAGCTAAGGACTAACCTTGAGAGCAGGATTCAGAGGTCAAGAATCTCAGACCTGCTAATTGCGCTTTTTTGCATGGTTGCTTTCTTCTTTTGTTGAATGGAATGTTCACTGGTCTGGACTCATTTAAAAATCATGTATACCTTTGTTAAACTCCCTTCAGGAAGAGATAGTAATTGTGGATATCCTGTTAGAGATTGGAATAAGAGTGAAAGCACAGGTATCGGAATGCCTCAGAAACTCCAGCCCGTGCTCCTTTCCTCCAGTCCTCTCCAGGCAGAGTATGAAGTAGGAATGACTGATGAAGAGAGGAGCGATTCTGGGACCTTCTTCTACACATGAGATTTTAAAGAGACAGTGGGGCAGAGTAGACAGGAAGTACTTTTCGGTTAATGCATTTTGTTTCTTTCCAAGAACGTATGTAGTGGGATTGAAAAATGCATCCAGTGCTTTTGGTTGGTCTTAGTTTTCGAGGGGATTCTGTCCCCATGATTTATTTAGTAATATATCTAACATGTAGAATGATCTTTTCTACCTCAATTGGATTACAAATTTAGCAGCAATTTGACTGATTGATTGGAAAGTTGTATTTGTTGGGTGGGGGGGGGGGAGTCAAATTAATTTTAAAAGAAGATGCATTTTCTGCTTCTTATATGAAACTGAACTGCAGATACCTTTCTATTAAGGATAGTCTCTTTTGTTATTTTTTAAAAAAATTAATGTTTGTCTATTTTTGAGAGAAAGAGACAGAGTGTGAGAAGGCAAAGGGCAGAGAGAGAGGGAGACACAGAATCCAAAGCAGGCTCCATGCTCTGAGCTGTCATCACAGAGCCCAACGTGGGGCTCGAACTCATGAACTGCGAGATCATAACATGAGCTGAAGTCAGAAGCTTAATTTACTGAGCCCCCAGGCGCCCCAAGGATAGTTTCCTTTAGATAACGTTTCTGTGGTGGGGAAGTTGTTCCTTCTACAAGCTCAATTAAATACAGTCAAATGTAGAGTGTCTTATCCCTGTTTTATCAGAATTCAAAATAATCCTTTCACAGACTGGAGTTTGCCTTTATCCTTTTTCATAGGAGGAGTGTATGCCATCAGACTGTCACCTTTATTGAATTTAGTTTAAAATTTTCTCCACTCCCCGTATTTTAACAGGGTACGATATGCAATTTTCTTTCTGCTAGTGATAAAAATACCTTAATGGTTCACTAAAAAGCTGGTGATGACACATTCTGACTAGTAATAACTACTGGCGGCTCTGTCATTTGAGTTGATATTTAGATTGTGAAAACAAACCCTTGTCATCATATTTATGCTAAAGGAGCACTTTGAGAAGCACAGTCTGAGCCAGTGTTATGGAATAATGTGCCTAATAATCAATTAGGCTGTTGTCATTCGTACACCTCTTTCCTTCTTTGTGTTTCTTATTCACACAGTGATTGTGGTGCACGTTCAATCAGATACTTTGGGGTGTCATTAAAAAGGTTTGTTCTTCTTTTTCCATTTGTCCAATTGCTTGTGGCCAGCTGGGGAGGATGTCTCGGTTAAAATCATAATAAATGAAACTTCCATTAGGCCTCTTGGCTTGGGGCCGTTTCCTGCAAAGAACTTACCCTGCCATTAGCGATTTGGAGAAGCAGAATGCTTCTTTTTGTTCAATAAATGAAGTTTACCAGGTGGGGAGGCGCAGGTATCTCCTTTGGTGAAGCGATTCTGCTTTGAGTGCTGATGGTTTGCAGGGCACGGGCTACATTTTCACTGGTAACTATTTGGATGCAAGTATGTTTCAGTATGTTTGTAAATCTCCTTTAAGGTGAGGCCTTTGAGATAAAAGTCTCCTCTTTGGGGCCAAAATCTAGGAGTCAGTATTGGAGGCAGAGAAATCCAAGAGATACCCTATAGTTCTGACTCAAGTGACAGAAAGGAGAGCCCTAAAGTTGAGAGAGAAGGGAGGAATCCCTCAATTTTGTGTCTCCTTTTTCTCTATGTTGTCGTGCCCTAGCTTCCTGGCAATCTTGTGGCAGAGACAGCAGCAGCAGAAACAGCAGGTACCAAAACAGTGATGAGGGGGATGTCCTTCCTGTTTTGTGAAGCTGTATTTTTGAGGACAGGGCTAAATCATTGCTCCCTTTCCTTTCCTCTTCGTTCGTTCGTTCGTTCGTTCGTTCGTTCGTTCGTTCTTCCTTCCTTCCTTCCTTCCTCCCTCCCTTCCTTCCCTTCCCTTCCCTTCCCTTCCTTCCTTCCTTCCTTCCTTCCTTCCTTCCTTCCTTCCTTCCTTCCTCTTCCTTCCTTCCTTCCTTCCTTCCTTCCTTCCTTCCTTCCTTCCTTCCTTCCTTGTTTCCTTCCTTCCTTGCTTTTGTTTTAATCTCTCTCAATCCCCCCACTACTCTGGTGGGAGGGGTGCCTGGGTGGCTCAGTGCCTGGGTGGCTGGGTGGCTCAGTGGGTTAAGCGTCTGACTCTTGGTTTCGGCTCAGGTCATGATTTCACAGTTTGTGAGTTCGAGCCCCGCATTGGGCTCTGTGCTGACAGCGTGGAGCCTTCTTGGGATTCTCTCTCTCCTTCTCTCTCTGCCACTCCCCTGTGCACACACACAGTCTCTCAAAATAAGTAAATAAACTTAAAATAAAAAGAAAGGAAAGAAAAGGGTAGTTCCAGGGTACCAGAGAGATTGAGGGGAGGCAGCTGAGAGGAGGGGCTCAGGAAATGATTTCATAGTTTGTGAATTCCTGAACTGACCACAACCTGCACCTTCATGCATATGATCATGATTAGCATACCATCTACTTTAAGAATGTAGTTAATGAATAGAACTCCATGCAAGTCTCAGAGTGACCTCTATAGCAATGACCCTTAGGGGTGCCTGGGTGGCTTAGTCGGTTGAGCGTCCGACTTTTGCTTAGGTCATGATCTCGTGGTTTGTGGGTTTGAGCCCCACGTCGGGCTCTGTGCTGACTGCCAGCTCAGAGCCTGGAGCCTGTTTCAGAGTCTGTGACTCTTTCTCTCTCTCTCTCTCTCTGACCCTCCCCTGCTCACGCTGTCTCTCTCTCTCTCTCCTAGAAATAAAAAAACAAAAACAAAAACAAAAACCAACGGCCCTTCATAGCTTTTGAGAACAACATTGACCTCAGCCCACAAAATGTGGTTGGAATTGGTGGCTAGAAGTTAATCAAATCAGATGCCTGGCAAAACAATAATGTCAGCATTCTCCATAGATTTAAATAAGGCTCAAGATTTTATAAGAACATTATGAATGTCTAGGATACAATCCATGTTGGCATATAAAGAACTACAGAAATCTCAAATCACGTGGGAAAGACAGTGGGTGACAATTAAAATAGGACTTTAAAGCAGCTATTATAAAATGCTTCAGTGACTAATCATGAATTCTGAAGTAAAAGGTAAATTGGAATGTATCCATAAAGAAATAGGAGATACGAAGTAGAACCAAAAGGAACTTCTAGAAGTGAAAAATACAATAGTCTCCTTACCTTGCCCTCTCCTAGCCTACTCCCAGATTTCCTCACTATGTAAATTCAATAGCAGAATGAAGATGAGAGAGGAAAGAACCAGTGAATTTGAAAGTAGATCAATAGAAACTATACAGTATGAACAAAGGAGAGAAAGATTGAAAAAATATTGAACAGAGATTCTGAGACTGTTGGCCAGTAACAGAACGTATAATGTTTGTATTATTGGAGTCCCAGAAGGAAATGAGAAAGAGCCCCAGAAATAATGGCTGCAAATTTTCGAAGTTTGGCAAAAGACATAACCTTATAGATTCAAGAAGTTAAGCTACCCCAAACAAGATAAACTGAAAGAGATACACACCTATGCATATCATAACTTCTGAAAACTAAAGACAAAATCTTGAAAACAGTCAGAGAAAAAGTGACATCTTCTCTGTAGGACAACAGTGATTCAAATGACTGAGATTTCTTAGCAGAAATCACGGAAGCCAGAGGAAAGGCCATACCATTTTTAAAGTGCTGAAAGAAAAGTGTAGGATCCGGGATTCCAAGAAAATATCCTTGAAGGTGGAATGAAAATATCTCATATGAGGTAAAACCCAAAGAATTTGGAGTCAACAGACTTGCTATAAAATAACCAGTTAAGGAAGTTTCTTATACCAATGGAAACTTATACCAGAAATTTGAAAATCAGGAATGGAGAAAATGGTAAATATAATAGACTGCTCTTCTCTTCTTGAATTTTTTAAAATATGGTTCATGATTGAAATCAAAGTAAAAGCTTGTCTGATGGGAGTTTGCAATGTATTTAGATGTAATATTTAAGATAACTTACAAGGGAGGAGGAAGAGGATCCCTATGTTGTGCTATGGTAGGCACAATAATCTCCTTCTGCCCTACAGAATCCTACATCCTAATCCTCATATGCATGAATATATTACATTACATGGCAAAAGGCAAAAGGAATTTGCAGATGCGATTAAGACGGTAGACCTTGAGATAGTGAGAAAATGTTGCATTATCCTGATGGGCCCAACTGAATCAAATTGAGTCCTTAAAAGTTGACGAGGATGGCAGAAAGGTGGATCAGAAAAATGAGCTTTGAGTAGGATTTCCCTGGCTGTTGGTAGCTTTAAATATGGAGGAAGGGGCCAAGAGATGTGAGCAGCTTCCAGAGATTGCAAATTGGGCCTCATCTGACAGCCATCAAGAAAATGGGAACCTCTTGGTCTAGAATGACAGGAAGTAGATTTTCTTCTAGAGCTTCCAAGAAGGTACACAGCCTGCAAACATCTTGATTTTAGCCTGGTGAGATATGTCTTGGACTTTTGAACTCCAGAACTGAGAAAATAATGAATTTATCTCGTTAAACCCCAAAGTTTGTGGATTTTTGTTATGACAGCAGTAAAAAACAAATGCATGTAGTGTGTTTTTTTTCTTGAAGTTGAAGTGCTAAATTATTGATTCTAAGTAGAGTGTGAAAGGTTAACTATGCATATTGTAACTTCTAGAGCAACCACTAAAATTTTATTAAAAAGAACTATGGTCAAAATAATAATTATGACTTAAGTAGAACCCTAAAAAATAGTGTTAATCTTGTAAAAAGCAAGGAAGGGAAACATAACAATAAAAAGCAATGGAAACAAACAACACACATAGGTTGGGAAACCTTAAAACAAACATCTCAATTATTACATTAAATGTAAATGGTCTAAACAAACCAACTAAAAGAGATTGTCAGATTGGAGTTAAACAGCAAGAAGATATACCAATTGTAAACATGTATTCAGCTAACAACAGCCCTTCAGAATACAGAAGCAAAACCTGACATAACTGAAAGGAGAAGTAGACCAATTCATAATTATAATTGAGTAACCCAACACTCCTCCCTAGGTAAGACTAGTAGACAGAAACTGAGCAAGAGTATAGAAGAACTGAATCATTAACCAACTAGATCTAATAAGCGTTTATATAACATTCAACTAATTGACTAAAATATTTCTAAATGAGTATAAAAACAATCCTTTTTAGCATATTTGCAAGTTAAGTTATGAGATGTGAAATAATGTATTTGTGTCTTGCTAATGTGAAATAGAAGTTTGTATTTAGAGGGGCGCCTGGGTGGCTTAGTCGGTTAAGCGTCCGACTTTCACTTAGGTCATGATCTTGCGGTTCGTGGGTTCGAGCCCCGCATCGGGCTCTGTGCTGACTGCCAGCTCAGAGCCTGGAGCCTGTTTCAGTCTGTGACTCCCTCTTTCTCTCACCCTCCCCTGTTCACGCTCAGTCTGTGACTCCCTCTCTCTCTGACCCTCCCCTGCTCACGCTGTCTCTCTCTCTGTCTCTCTCCTAGAAATAAATAAAACATTAAAAAAAAAGAAGTTTGTATTTAGAGCAACATTTTAAAAAGCAGCAAAATGTGGTAACATATTTTATGCTTTCAAAGCTAGCATGACTCAATGTGCAATCATTGAAATTATAATAATTTAAAAACCAGCTAACCTCTTAAATAGTTACTCTGTGCCAAGCACTGCTCTAAATACAGAGACTAATTCATTCAATTCTCACAAGAGGACAATGAGATTGTTCTGGTTAAGCTCTGGAAAATTCAAAATAATAATGAGATACAGAGATCTTGAGATTAAGATACCAAAATTGGAAATTATGACAGCAGTATCAATAAAGATAAAACATAGCTTTTCTTGACTTTGAATACTTTGTCTGCATTTGACACTGTGCCTTACATGTTGCATCATTTTGTTTGTACGCTGGATAATATAATCCCCCTTGGATAGGTGAGACAATTGAGGCTTAGTACAATGACTTGCCCCTGATGGTACATCTAAGTAGAATATGGGAAAGCAAAATTCCAACCGGTGGCGTCTGTCTCTAGAACCCAAGCTCTTCATCTCTGCATTGCCTACTGAAGATACCCATTTCATCCTGGGAGAAGCTCTTGCCTGTACTGGTGGTTATCTGGCATAGGCAGCAGACTCTTCTAGTCCTTCTTTTCTTTATTTTATTTAAAAAGTTTTTTCTAATGTTTTATTTATTTCTGAGAGGGAGAGAGAGACAGCGTGAGCAAGGGAGGGTCAGAGAGAGAGGGAGATACAGAATCTGAAGCAGGCTCCAGGCTCTGAGCTAGCTGTCAGCACAGAGCCCAATGTGGGGCTCGAATCCAAGAAACATGAGATGCTGGCCTGAGCCGAAGTCGGACACATAACCAACTGAGCCACCCAGGTGCCCCTAGTCCTGCTCTTCAAAGACAGTAACTTCTCAATGACTAAATATCCTGTTGTGGAGTGAGATAGAGCTGGTACAAATGCTTCATTTCAGAAAATGTGTTTTGTTGTGGCTCTTTGCCTCTTTTATCCTTAGCCAAACATGACAATGTAAGTACAGGCAGGTCAGAATGACCTGACCCCACTGTTCCTTTTCATTCAGGAAGTATCTGTTATGAGCTACTTGACGCATAGAATAAGTTTTATTTCTCCAAATTTGATTTTTTGGGGTTAAATCTCTAAGACCTACATATAATTTATCTTTTAAAAAATTATTATTATTCATCATGATAATAGATTTATTGATATGTTATAATCAATATAAATTATACTGATTTATATATATATATAAATTGATACAGCCAATGTCAGATTACTCCCTGTGCTCTCTTCTAGGATTTTTATTGTCTCATATTCAGATATTTAATCCATTTTGAATTTATTTTGGTGTTTGGTGAAAGAAAGTGGTTCAATTTCTTTTTATTTTTTGTATCCAAATTTGATTTTGGTTTGATCCCTACTGAGTCCAACCTGTAATATCTCAAATTGCCTCCTTTCCTGCATCGCATGTGCCAGTCTGTGTAATTAAATATTTATTGGTGAAGCATTCCTATCACTCACTTTCAGATTCTGTGTCTCTCTCTCTGCCCCTCCCCTGCTTGTGCTCTCCCTCCCTCCCTCCCTCTCTCTCTGAAATAAAAAGAAAACATGAAAATTTTTAAAAAATATTTGTAGACATTACCAATCGAATGCTTCGGTCTTGATCCCTTAGAGGAAAGTGTTAGAACTTTCAAGTCACATTTTACATTTTGATGTGCTTGAATACCGCCAAGAAGGCTCATGTTCTCTCTCCTTATATTCTGTTTTCTAGGAGCCACTGAAGTGGTTTTCCGTAGAGAGGAAAGCTCATGGAGTGACTTCCGGGTCTTCACGCAGTCATGGATATGGATAAACCATCTGTCTGGGGCTCTTTGAAACAGCGAACCAGGCCTTTGTTAATCAACCTGAGCAAGAGGAAGGTGAAAAAGAATGCAAGCAAACCCCTAGACCTAAGGGCAAGGCGTCCCTTGGACCGCCGCCTCAGCCTTTCTGTCCCTGACCTCCTGGAGGCCGAGGCCTTGGCCCCAGAGGGGCGGCCTTACTCTGGGCCTCAGTCATCCTATACCTCAGTGCCCAGCAGCCTGTCGACTGCAGGGATCTTCCCCAAGAGCAGCAGCAGCTCCCTGAAACAGTCTGAAGAAGAATTGGATTGGAGCCAGGAAGAAGCAGGCCCCCTCCACGCGGGGGAAACAGACTCCGAGGAGGCCTACGCCTCTCCTGCTGAGGACGGGAGGCCTTCAGGCAATGACATCTTGGATCTGCTCCAGAAATCTCCCCTTGAAGAGGCTGCATTTGAAGAGCCAGAGGTGAGATTAAAGCTGGGCACTCTCCTGTTCCTTTTCTCTTCTCTTCTTTTCTTTTCTCTTCTTTTCTTTTCTCTTCCCTTCCCTTCCCTTCCCTTCCCTTCCCTTCCCTTCCCTTCCTTCCCTCCTTCCTTCCTTCCTTCCTTTCTTTCTTTTTCTCTTTTTTAAGTGCACTCGATGCCCTTGGAAAATTTGGTTAGGAGTTATTTTTGTGGTTAGCTGGGATGGACAGAATGTCATTTACAAGAATGTAAATTCAGGTGGTATTGATTGCACCCATGGTTCCTGTTTGTTTTAGGGTTGGCCTCTGTGTACTTCAAAACTATTACAAACAAGCTTTATGGGATCTTTAAGTCATTAAAAGCCCCATCGGATGGGTTTTCTGTTTTCCGTATCTCTGCCAACAAAATTAAGAGCATAAGTTTTCCTCGAACTTTTTGCTTTCAGTGTGTGCACGTCTTTCTCTCCACCGTTGCTCGGTCCTACCGTAGGCAAGAATGCACGTACGTGTGTGCATGTGTGTGCCAGTGTACACATGTGCATACTTGCTTGTGGACAGCTACACTTGCCTTCTCTAAAAAACCCACAAAAATATGAAGGATGCAAATTCTTACGGAGTCACTGATTTTACAAAGCTTATGTATTTCGATAAAAGAGCCAAGTCTAATTATGAGACAAATCTTGTACTTCTAGAATGAATTTAATGTAAATTCAGCCACCAGATTACTAAATCAGAATTTGGACTATAGTCCAAACATCTCTCTCTCTCTCTCTTAATGAAGATGGAAGTCCCGGGGAATGTGTGTCATGTGAATTTTGGGGTTGGCTAACCTGTATCTAGGATGTGGGTCATCTGTTTTCTTCCTAATGAACAGTGGCCAGGTTTCTATCACTTTCATGGTTTGGGGGAAGCAAAGAAGGGGTGAGGAAAGGGTTGGCATGTGACAAACTCGTTGCACCACAGGGACAATCAGATGTTAGTCAAGTCTCCTTGCTGTAACTTATTTTGTTTGTAGCTTTCCAGAGAGGCAAGGAAAGGAACTTCTGTGGTGGAAGACACCCATTGGGGTTTGTTTTCCATGTTTTATATACAATGGCAACTTGTTACCAGGCCGAGCCCACAGCCATGGGATAAGACCCCAAATGGTGGTGTCTGAATGTCTTCTAACTTCTTCCTGGTCCTGCCAGTGTCAGCAATGAAGCAAGGTGCAGGCTTACAGTTATGGGGAAGTGGAATGAGGGTGCAAAGCGCAACATTAAGAAGGAAGAAGAAGAAAGAATGTGAGAACAGAGAAGCCACATGGAGCCTTGGAATAGTCTCAATGATGGTGCTTCAACCAGCCATAAAACCAAAATAGAGGAAAGTAGGTTTGCAGTAAAGGATACCTTGGTAAGAGAGGATTCTCCAGACTTTTCCTTGGGCCCCCAGTTCATATCACCGTGGATATTCCACAGAAACCTGATCTCAACTTGTTCTGACAGAATTTTTCCTCCCTGAGGAGCCCTCACAAATACAGATGGTTGTTGCTCGGCAACATCACCACTATCTGCCTGGTGGTTTCAAGTGAAAAACTCGTGGATGACCTGAGACTGTCTCACTTTCCTTGCTTTTCACTGAAACCTTCATTGATGCATCTCACCTCCTCACTTCTTCATCTCACCCTTCTTTTCCAGGAAACCCTCTCATCCAAAAAGGGTCAGCTGAAAGTCTCCTTCCCTGTGAGGGTTTTCCCGACTGCACAGTCAGTATAATCACCCTTCTCTTGTTTGCCTGGCATGCCACGTTTGCTGTTACTGAGCACTAACCCCGTTCTGCTTTCTGTCGGCATCTGTAGGGGGAGAAGGGGGTTGAGACAGGTCAGGGAGGTAGAGAAGGAAAAGTAAATTGGTGGTAGGCAAAGGTGTCACTGGGTAAGACCCTGAGAAGGCCACCCACCTCCTAGACCTGTATTAACTGTCCACTGGCCATCTGGGACCGACTCATGAGATGGAGCTAGAGTGCTCATGAGACGGAGCCATAA
This sequence comes from Proteles cristata cristata, assembly GCA_017311185.1. Taxonomy (NCBI): domain Eukaryota; kingdom Metazoa; phylum Chordata; class Mammalia; order Carnivora; family Hyaenidae; genus Proteles; species Proteles cristata. The sequence continues at coordinate 35,902 of JAESUZ010001199.1, forward strand.
ATGACAATCGTGACTAATTTGCAATGAGGGAGAAATACTGTATAGACTCTAATATTTATTTTGAGAGCAACAGCACACTGCTTCATGATTGTCAAGTTACTTAGGAAGTCAGATCATAATAAACCTCAACTTCCTTACCGTGTAGGGAGCCATAATTATAACAGGGCCTGGAAAAACTTGGGCGAGTCTGTTAAGTGGATTGACTCTTTGGAGGCGGCCTATGTGAGAAGTCACATAGAACGAGGAGATTGTTGCACGAACATGAATTTCTGCAAGGAGAACGGATGGGTTCCACGCTGAGGGGTGTCTGATATGCCGTCCATCTCGTAACAAGGACTGAGGTGCAAATGAGGTCTTGACAGACTCGTGCTTTGTTTCCTTGAGCCAATGACATCCATAGGCCACGGAGTGCCACGATTCTTCAAGTACTGTGGCATAGGCTGTCTCTTCCCTCTGTAGGGTTCAAGGCCATGTCCAAACTTCTACCCAGGCTTTCCTGCTTGACCTCTCCCTTTTTATTGATTGACACATTAATTTATTAGCTGCAGATTATCACTTTCAGTCAGGCTGATAGCCTTTCATGGTTGCCTAGCAACCAGACTGCCTCCTTTCAGTGACTTTGTATGCCTAGCCTCTGATGGGTAGAAGGTGGTCCTAGAGTTTCGTTCTCCTTACTGCCATCACCAAACTTGGGCCTGGGAGGTGGTAACGGGCACCTTATGTTCCTGACAAACATCTTCACCACCTTGTATATAGTTGGTTATTTATTTATTTTTAAGGTTCATTTATTATTTTTGAGAGAGACAGAGTGCAAGTTGGGAGGGGCAGAGAGAGAGAGAGACAGACAGACAGACAGACAGAATCAGAAGCTCCAGGTTCTGAGCTGTCAGCACAGAGCCCGACACAGGGCTCCAACTCATGAACCGCGAGTTCGATCTGAGCCAAAGTCGGGATGCTTAATTGACTGAGCCACCCAGGCGCCCCCATAGTTGGTTATTTAGAAGTTTGCCTCTCTTGTTAGATTGGAAGCTCCTGAAGGATAGACATGATGCTTTCTTTTTCTTCCTGCCCAGCTTCCTGCAAGCCTTGTTTATGTGAAATGTATTGATTCATGTTGCTCTGAAACTGTCTTTTTAAAAAAATTAATGTTTTTATATATTTTTGAGAGATAGAGAGAGTGTGTATGAGTTGGGGAGGGGCAGAGAGAGAGAGGGAGACACAGAATCCGAAGCAGGCTCCAGGCTCTGAGCTGTCAGCATAGAGCCTGACACGGGGCTTGAACTCACAAACTGTGAGATCATGACCTGGGCCATAGCTGTAGGCTTAACCAACCGAGCCACCCAGTCCCCCCCCTCGCCCCCCTGCCATTGTGCCCTTTTAAATGCAGAGGTAATAATAGTGGTTAAATGGGTTTATTATTATGGTCAGCAACTAATAATCCTGATTGGAAGGATTACTGGCCTCCCTTTAATGTAATCCCCCCTCCTCATTCGTGTAACCCCCCCCACACACACACACTAGGTACATCCTTTCCTGACATTATATTTGGCAGCTGATGTTTTAAATAGCTAACTTTGGTGTTAGCTTATGTAGATGAGTTGAGTGGTTTAGAGAAGTACCTTATTGGGATGTTTCTAGAAGCACTACGAGGCAACCACAGAGCTTCAGTTTAGTGACCACAAAGAAAGAAAATGACAAACCGGTACAGAGGACCTGGCCTCAGCTGGTAAACGAGTATGTTAGTTTCTCCGCATGTCAGTTACGCGTCCTTTACTATTTTTGTTTTATCTCAAAAATCGTTACTCAACGTCGCGGTGTCAGTGAGCCAGGCATGTCCACCACATTGCAGGGTCTTTCACAGGCTTGGTGCCTTTTTTCTTCCTCCCATTGAGCGGCTCACATGTGCGGATGCTGCTCTGGGCACCAGGAGCACAGCCGTCAAGAAAATAGACAAAAATCCACTTCCTCATGGAGACCCTATCTTGATCTCAACAGTGGCAGGCTACAGAGAGATTCAGAGAGGGGTAGGTGTAATGGAGAGAAACGAAGCAGAGATGGTTCTTGGGGAGTGCTGGGATGACAGGGGTTCGAGTCTGGACAGAGTGGTCAGGAAAGATGTCTTCTGAGATGATAACATTTACCCAGCGTCCTAGAGGAGGCGAGGAAGTAAGATGTGAGTGTGTCTGGAGGAGAAGCCTCTGTAGGCGAGACGATAGTAAGTGTCCAGGCTCCAGGGAGGCACAACAGTGCCTGGTATGTTTCAGGAAGAGCCAGCAAACCATGGGGGCCGGACAGGAGGGGATGAGGGCTTCATGGTAGGAGATGTGAGTTATTTCTGAGGCCGCATCATGCAGACTTTCCCGTCCTGTCGGGCAGTCCTGCTAGACTCTGAGGACCATCTGGGTACCAAAGAGGAGGGGATCCTTCCAAAGGACTCCCAGGGGCTCCATACTGTGTTGCTCACAGGAAGGGATCAGTAGTATACAGGTGGCATTGTGATACCTGATGTAGACCCTGGGAATAGCTTAAGTAGAAGCTTCACCTGGGGAGAGAGCCATGCAAGAAGCCCACAAGGGCTGATGAGCTCTGTGTGCAAGGGGAGGTCGCACTGGTCCGTGGTGTCATTAGCCAGTTCTCTCTGTCATGATGCAAGTGGCAGAGGGGAGAGGGAGTGAAGGGAGGGACTCGGGTGGCTGACCACCTTCATGGGGTGTCTTCCTCCAGTCTTCCTAAACGCACCCCGGTCTTAATACGAATCATCATAGTAAATTAACAATACTAATAGGAAAGCAACAACAATCAAGTCCCACTTTCCGTGAGGTTGTGTATGAGGGGCTTTGCTAGGCACAGTACGTGAGTATTGTCTAATTGGACCACGTCTGCCTGGCTCACGCTGTATCCAAGCAGCCTCGAGTGGCATCTGGCCCAGAAACACCACTGCTCATAGGTCTTCTTGGAGTGAATGAATTGCACTCTGCCCCCCGCCCCCACCAGTCTGTGAGGCAAGTCAGTGTCTTTTTTGCCCCTTTTGGACAAGTTCCCATATCTTGAATTTTAAGTCACTTTTTCAAGGACGCAAAGCTAGGAAGTGGAACAAGTCGGGTGGAAATCAGGTATTTCTGACCCCCCGAGCCTCGACGGCCCCTGCAGAGAATTGCGGATCAGTACACCAGGTGAGGGGTTCTCATTTTGGATTTTGGGCAAGTCACGGCCCAATGAAAAGAGTAGAAGGCCCAGGACACTCAAGCTAATGCCTAACTCTTTGGTCTCCCTCAGGCAACTGTTTGTCCCCATTCACTTGGGCTTCTTTATTTGTATATTGGTGATACTCATGACAGCCTGTGGGTCCCTTATAAGAAGTTAATAGGAGTGTGTGTGTATTTGTATATTAGAAAGTGCTAAGGAAATGTAAAGGGGACCATTATTACTTTAAACTATCTACCAGTGGGGTGCCTGGGTGGCTCAGTCAATTGAGCGTCCAGCTTTGGATCAGATCATGATCTCAGGGTTCATGAGTTCAAGCTCCATGTCCAGCTCTGTGCTGGCAGCTCAGAGCCTGAAGCCTGCTCCAGATTCTCCATCTCCGTTTCTCTCTGTGCCCACCCACTTGTTCTCTGGCTCTGTCTCTCTTTTCAAAAATAAATACCCATTAAACAAATTTTAAAAATAAGAAATAAACTATCTACTGGTAACAAGCATGAAAGCAATGCATGAAAGGTCAGTGGACAACTATTACTGAACAGGAAAAGAAAGGTTGACTATACCCAGGGTTGGCACACTTTTTCCATAAAGGGCTAGGTGATAAATACGTCTAGCTTTGTGGACCAGAAGGCCTCTGTTGCAACTTTTCAGCCTTGGTATTGTATCCTGAGATCATCCATAGACAGTATTTAAATGGATAGATGGGGCTGTGTTTCAAAGTTTAAACTTTATCTATAAAAAAGGTGGTGGATTGTAACTTGCTGACCACTGATTGATACTGACCTGTGATTGAGTAGTGTCTATATGTACACACATGCATATACACACACACACACATGCCTTATATTTTGCATATTATCACTCCAGAGTAATCGCTTACAGAGAAAACAATCTTGGGAGTGGGGAGAAACTAAATATGTGTACCTTGACTGTATGATCAATAGCCTCCTGAAAAGCTGTGTAAAAAGTGAATCTGCATAGACGTAGACTCAGCTGCTCGGTAGACCTGAGTTTTTCTGAACAGACATTATAGATTTTAAAAATTTTTTTAAAAATGCTTATTCATTTTTGAGAGGGAGAGAGACAGGAGAGACAGAGAATGAGCCGGGGAGGGGCAGAGAGAGAGGGGAGACACAGAATCCAAAGCAGGCTCCAGGCTTCGTGTTGACAGCTCAGAGCCTGACGTGGGGCTCCGACTCACAAATGATGAGATCATGCCTTAACTGAAGTTGGACGCTTAACCGACCGAGCCACCCAGGTGCTCCAGACATTTTAATTTTGTGTTCTGGTTGTCCTTTGGGTCTTGTTTTGATTCTGTCACTGTATCCAGGCTGTGCTTAAGGGTCTTTCTAGCCATCCTATCCCCTTTGCTCTTTTCGCTACTTCCTTTCTCTTGTCTTGTGTTTGTGTTCGAGAGTGTCATCCAGAGTGTTCAGAGTCTCAGTAACCTAGATGTGGGCGGACCGATTAAGTAAATACATATTAAGGGTATCGTTCGCTCTACTGATATATCCTGAGTATTTTTCAAAGACTGTAGAAATTCTCTTTTTAGCCAGCATGTTCCTCATTTAGCTTTCCTAGATGTGGGTTTATGTCTCCTTCTACTGAAGTTTAAACACGCAGTGATTGTTTACATGGTTTATAATTTGGCTTCCTGTGTGTACATCATGGTGAGAGCCTTTGGATGAGCCACAGGGGAGGTGGTATTTGTACAAGATCACATTTAGTGTACACAAAAGGAAGTTGTTTACTCACATCAGTGTCTTGCTCTTGAGATCCTCTGTGATGGGCGGAGAGTTGCTTTTTTTTTATAGATTGGCCCATCCAAGCTCATATCTCCCCATATCCTACTAAATTTTAATAAATTTGCCTTCTTGCAGTTAGGAGACTCTCCTCTACAGAGAATGCAAAATCTGTTACCTTCCCACTGATTTCGGTTTAGGTAGAATGGAAATAACCAATGCAAACTCTCTTGTCATTAAAGACAAAACAAAACCAGAAAACACAAAACCACTTATCCAAAAGCCAGCAGTGAGCATTGTGGGAGAGATGGCTAAATCATATCCTAATTTTCATGCCACGTTGTTATTGCCATGCTTTTGGAATGTTTCTAAGTAATTAAACCTCTTTTACATATTAACCTTTTTTAGCATTATGATATTCAATCACAATTTTTTTATTGTTTATTTTTGAGCTAGAGAGACAGAGACAGAGCATGAGCAGGGGAGGGGTAGAGAAGGGAGACATGGAATCGGAAGCAGGCCCCAGGCTCTGAGCTGTCAGCAGAGCCTGACAGGGCTTGAACTCACGAATCGCAAGATCATGACCTGAGCTGAAGTCAGACGCTTAACCAACTGAGCCACCCAGGCGCCCTTAGCATTAGGATATTCAAAATTATGTACGTTTCCCTGTGTCCTTGGAAATAATGTGTTAGCCACTTTTGAAACCAACACCAAATGGATAAACTAGGGCGCGTCTGTACAGTGGAATAGTATTCGGCCACAAAAAAAGTTTGAATGATTATAGAGGACAACTTGGATGGGTTTCAAAGGCATTGGGCTGAGTGAAGGATGTTGGTGTCAGATGTTTGCATATTGACCAAGTCCATGTGTATAGTATTCTGGAAATGATAAAATTACATGGGGAAGACAGACAAGTGGCTGCTGTGGTCCCGGGATGGTTTAACCCCAGTGGGATAGCATGAATGAGTGTTAATGGGGCGACAGAACTGTTCTGTCTTGATGGCCGTGGTGGTCCCTCAAATACATATGTGTGTCAAAAACTGTACCATCGGAGGTGCTCGAGTGGCTCAGTCGGTGAAGCAAGTGACCATTGATTTCCGCTCAGGTCAGAATCTCAGGGCTCAAGGGATCGAGCCCTATGTTGGGTTCTTTGCTGACAGTGAGGAGCCTGCTTGGTGTGTCTATCGGTCTGTCTGTCTGTCCCTCTCCCCTTCCCCTACTTGGTCTCTCTCTTTCTCTCTCTCTCTCAAAATGAACATATAAAAAATGTAGCACTGTATACATCTACAAAACAGCAGTTTTACCATGTGTTACTTTTTCAAAAGTAAAATAAAAAAAACAAACAAACAACCAGAGGGCTTGATTATGCTTGTTGAGTACATCACAAATATATTCTGATGATAGTGAGATACGAGGGACTCCTATGAGGAAAATCTTAATTGTGTTGTCATTAAAGAAAAGCCCATTTGCATGGTTCCTGGGTTGACAAAGAAGTGAAGGAGTGTACCTTCTATTCAGGTGTAGTACCTGAGGCTCTCCGCAAATTGTAGGGGAACATTCAAGGTTATGTGTCCCCCAGCAGCTGTAACGTGTCCTCCGGTGCCGATGTAACATTTTGGCTCTTCATTACTGTGATCGGTTTCCTTCGTTTGTGTGTATATATGGTGTGTGACAGTTACGGTGGCCGTGGGAACCGTAAGTTTAAGTTCTGTGACTTTTCTGTGAGTAAAACCAGCCATAACATTGAATTAATGTCATTCTTCACATTTAATTTCCATGTTGTTGTAAGTGGAAGACTTATCACATATTGGATAAAAGCGCCGTGTTCAGTTTTGACAGCGTGTAAGTGATGGTGATTGTGTGGACTCATTTTGTCCCTTAATTAGCATTAAGTACAGTGAGGCCAACTCGAGAGAGGGTGTTTGGTGTGGCCTCTGAGGGCTGACATTTGAAAGCCCCTGTCCATCCAGCTTTGTGGCTGACAGTAGAAGATTCTGGACCACCATGATCTTTGGCAAATAACCACACACTTTAAATGGAAATTCTGATCCCAGTGCTGGTGGCTTGGTAGAATTGCACAGGATTGGTTAAGTGGAGCATCGATTCGTTTCCTAAAACTGGAGACACCGGTGGGTCTTCAGGCTACAGTGGATCCGGTGGCAGGTGGTGCATTGTGGGCTCTGGACGTGATGGCATGGCCGGATTCTTGTGGTTTTGTAAATCAGGTAGTAGAGGAGTTCGTAAGCTTCCAGGAGATATTGCGTGTGGTGTGAAAGGCATAGGGCAAATTTTTTGAGACTGAGGGAGTCAAGTAAGTTTCTGATTGTCCTCATAAAGGTCATCAGATAGTCCTGTCCAACCATCCTGGCTGCCTTTCACATAGGACAAAATAGGAACTCAAGAGCCAGGGTGGGAGGTGACGAGTGGAGGTTGTCTCTTCTTTTTTTTTTTAAATGTTTTTATTTATTTCTAGGAGAGAGGGAGAGACAGCGTGAGCAGGGGAGGGTCAGAGAGAGAGGGAGTCACAGACTGAAGCAGGCTCCAGGCTCTGAGCTGGCAGTCAGCACAGAGCCCGACGCGGGGCTCGAACCCACGAACCGCGAGATTGTGACCCAAGCGAAAGTCGGACGCTTAACCGACTAAGCCACCCAGGCGACCCGAGATTGTCTGCGAACAGCTCTCCTACACTGAGGGTTACGGCTCTCTTCTCGGCCCTCACTTCCAGCGGTAGGTCATCCAGGGCCAGGGTCATTCTGGTGACCACAGTGCTGGGAGCCTTCAGGAAAGTTCCAAGCGTCTGAAATAATCGTTGATCCTGGTGAATGTATCTGAAGTAAATGAATTATCTTCGCAGTCCAGGGACATTAGGCCTGGGACCGGTGGAGAAGGAGGCAGGTGGGAGCATCACGGGTGTGGGAGCCCGAGGGCCTCTGTCCTTCCTGGGAAAGGACTTGTGAGGCTCCAGGCCACCTTCTGATCAGGGCTGATGGCTGCCTGGCTGCAGCATTTCGTGACGTCCCTGCATGCACAGGGGTGGACGGAGAGCCCCGGCTTGTTTGCAGCCTCTCACCATCCCCCATTCCTCGTAGGCGGCCAAGAACTGCCCTCGTGCTTGGAAGCCCAGAGCCTCTCGCTGCCTAAAGCTCTCTCTAAGAGAGACAGAGACAAAGAGACTGTGTGCACTTGTGCATGTGTGTGTGTGTGTGTGTGTGTGTGCACGCGCGCACCTTGGAAGGGAGCCTGCCATTCAGGCAGAAAGTCTGACCTGGGTCGTGGCCTCTCTGATGGATGCGATGGATGGGAAAGACCAAAGACCACGATGCCCCCTGTCCCCACGTCTACCCCCAGTGGTTCATGGTCATCGAAGCAGCCTCCACAGGTCTGCTGCCTGCCTCAGTTTGCCTCTAACTTCAGAGTTACCTAGCCTGGTTTGGAGGGAGAAATCCCGTGTTTCTCACACCGGAAATCAGCCCTGGCTAATGCGTGAACCAGCCAGGAAAATGTCCCAAAGTGCTGGAAGATCATGAGCTCATTTCCCTTCCACTCTGCCTTTTCTTGCAGGCAGCCACCCTTACATCCATCCCCAGAAACCTTCAAAGAGTCCCCAGGTTCTTCTGGACTGCATTATGCATATCAAACCTGCATAATGGACATGTCTACTATATCCCACACTGACTACTGACTGTTGCCCACTTCATTGCTCTGTGGGATCATTTCCTGGGCAGCTATTTATTTATTTATTTGTTTGTTCATTTATCTACTTATCTATTTATTTATCTATTTTGAGAGAGATGGCGGAGGAGAGAAAGGGAGAGAGAGAACCTCAAGCAGATTCTGCACAGTGTAGATCCTGACGGGGGGCTCAGTCCCACCAACCAAGAGATCATGACCTGAGCAGAAAGCAAGGGTCGGATGTGCGGCCCACCAAATCACCCAGGTGCCCCTCCTGGGCATCTTAAATTAGAAAACAGACCTCTCATTCTGAGGTCAATTTGTTCAGAATTTGCATTTCTCATCCTTTGGTTGGTGATCGTACAGACTCACAAAGGTATGGTTTGAGGAAGGGCTCCCGGATCACATTGTTGAAATGTTTCCTCCTGTGTGACAAGCCCAGGTCTCTGGTACCCGATCCATCCATTTCTTTTTGGTGGCAGGCGGTCACGCAGGCCCACCCCGGGAGGGCGCTGGTGGGGTGGCTCTGCTGCTCCCGTTTCACTCATCAGAACAAAGCTGCTGGTACGTGAAGCCCTGGACAGACTAGGGATGACAGAGCAGCCTGATGCTGGAATAGAATCAGCCTTACCCACGCTCCGATGCTCTGATCAATGGCCAAGATGCCCAAGGCTACAGTCAGGAGGATTCCACCGAATCAAACTTTTGTTGCCAAGACTTGCCACACATGCACAAAGGCAGCCTGCCTACTCGAAACTGAGCATGCATGTGAAAGATTCAAAGGGCAAGACCTGATAAAGGATATCCCTGTGGGTTAATATCATTTTGCTTTTCTTTTCCTTTTTTTTTTAATTTTTTAAATGTATTTTTTAAATTTATTTCCAGGAGAGAAAGAGAGACAGCATGAGCAGGGGAGGGTCAGAGAGAGAGGGAGTCACAGACTCCGAAACCGGCTCCAGGCTCTGAGCTGGCAGTCAGCACAGAGACCGATGCGGGGCTCGAATCCACGAACCGCGAGATCACAACCTAAGCGAAATTCGGACGCTCAACAGACTAAGCCACCCAGGCGCCCCTGTTTTGCTCTTCTAATACAGGTTTTTTTTCTTCTTCTTCACAGAAGCCATGTGGAAGTGGGGATCTGAATGCTTCTCTGACATCTCAACAGTTTGAAGAGCAATCTGTGAGTGGCAGACCTTAAAAACAAACACTAGAGTAAATATTAGAAATATTTCTTCCCAGATGTTTGGATCTGTATTTCTTTGCCTCTTCGATTTTTCAAGAACGCTGAACCATAGCCACCTACAGAGATGGGCCTGGCAAATTAGAGCGGAAAGAGGTTAATTCAGAGTCTATTGATTTGTCAGATGGGGACAGATTTTTCTAAAAATACAGAACTGCCCTCCAATTGAGTGGGAAAGTAAAGGAGACAAAGCCATTCTGAAGTGCTTTGAAACCTGAATTGGGGAGAGCTTTCAAAAGAGGGCTGTCAAGGGAGACCTAGCCATAGAATCGATTAATTGAATGTCGAAAAAGTGAATGAGAAATTACTTTATCTGCCCTTTCTCTCTGGAAAGACAAAAATTTGAACTAGTGCAAAACTCTGGTTTGAATCTTTAATTGGATTCATTTGATAAATCTTCAAAAATAGAGTTGAATTCGACATGGCGCCCTGTAGGAGTCAATGCATTCCTGGGGAGGGGTGTGAGCCGAGCTGAGGGGAGGCAAGGCTGAGGGTCAAGTGTAGGAGACACCACAGTGGGGGCCAGGGAATGGAGAAAAACTACGCAGAGGGGAGAGCATTCAAAGTGTGTCCCAGTGGACACTGGAGGGGCACATGCCTAAGGGATGTGCAGGCCCAGGAGGCCGACAGCTGAGTGGTCATGAACGTGAACTGCAGTGTTTTTATTTCACGCGGAGGAGGTGCACCGGAGGGGAAGGGCTTGGTGGGAAGGGGGAGAAAATGAGGAAGCCACTTTACCTCCACGTGTTCACATGTCTGTTGGGGCTAACTAACCCACAGCTGCATTTCTGCATGCTAGTTCCTCCTGCATATTCCACCGTGAGTTCTAGATGAAAGAATCCTGCAGGTGCACCTGGGTGGCTCAGTAGGTTGCGAGCCTGACCCCTGATTTCAGCCCAGGTCATGAACTCGCGGTTCGTGAGTTTTAACCCTGCTTCGCGCTCCGAGCTGGCAGTGCAGAGCTTGGGATGCTCTCCCTCCCTCGTTCTCTGCCCCTCCCCTGCTTGCTCTCACTCTCAAAATAAATAAATAAACTTAAAAAAATTAAAAAGAAAAGAAAGAATCCTACAGGAAGTCACTGAGTTGAAGGGTATTTCAGATCCTGATACATTTCGGAGAGCAATAATACCACTTGTGTGATTTTTCATGGGGGGTTGGGGAAAGTTAAATATTGCAAGGATACCATCCGGAATTTTGATAAAATGCCACTGCAGATAATTATAAAGAATGTCAAGGTGGGTGGGGTGGCAGATGAAGCTTGAAGATTTGCCTTTGTCGTGAATCCCCCCCTCCTTTTATTTTGGCTCAAGCTAAGAGAGGTTTCAGAAATTCTCTCCCTCGATCCCCCAACAATAGACTTAACTTCCTTCTCCATCTGTGCAGATGTTTGGGGAAGCCGGCGATAGCCTAAGTCACCTGCCCAGTCCTTTTGCCTACCTCCTCACCATACACCTGAAGGAAGGCCGCAACCTGGTCATCCGAGATCGCTGCGGTAAGCCTGCGTCCGCTGAGCCCTTGCACCTGGTTCTCTGCTCTTGTTTCTACGTTGCTAGTGTCCCTTTCTCGTCTCCTGCAACAGAGCAGAGCTCAGATCTACACCCCAAAGATATCAAGGCATTTGCAGCAAACTATTGAAATACACTGAATCTTCCTTTCCTTCAGTGTTGTTAAATTAATAACAATAACGATCATAGTAATAATGGTAATACTCACAATAATGATACGAGTAAAAATCCCATGAAGTAAGCCACTATAATCCTGGCGCACAGCAACTGCTCAAGAAAATGCTCCCTTGAGTCTACCTTAATTGTACATAAGAAAAGATGTGAATATATCGTTAGTGTGATGTTATCAAATGTACACAGGCCTGGAGATGCCCTTTGAACCCCATCCGCTGCCCCTGCCAGCATCAAAACCCCACCGGGCTCCCCTCCCTCAGGATGACAGTTGTTATCTGTGTATGATTTGATTTGTTCACCCTTTTCACCTGTTTCTGTGCATTTACACACACGCATATGTACACACGAGAATTTTTTTAAGTTTGTTTATTTTGAGAGACAGAGAGAGCACACAAGTGGAGAAGGAGTGGAGAGAGAGAGACAGGGACAGAGACAGAGAGAGAATCCCAAGCAGGCTCCCCACTGTCAGTGCACAGCCCGATGTGGGGCTCGAACTCATGGACGGTGAGATCATGACACGAGTCCAAATCAAGAATTGGACACTCAACCAACTGAGCCACCCTGGCGTCCCCACACGTGAATATTTTAATTAATATGATACTATAATATCCATATTATCCTGCAATAAGCTTTTTTTTTGTTTCACAATATGTACTCAAGATTGACCATGTTTTTCCATGTAAATATATCTCCTTTCTTTTAAATGCTATGTAACATTCCCTAGTATGATGTTTTATTTATCTGTTTCCCTACTGACAATTGCTGCGTTTTTGCAACTTCCTCAGCAATGTGAATGATACTGTCATGAACACCCCGTGTACGTTTATGTACGTAAATAAGAATTTAACTTACAGAGAGTAGCATGTGTTTGAGAGCAGAGAGCGGGGCCAGACTGCCTGGGCTCAAATCCTTCCCTTCTCCATTTTTTGCTCTTTGATTCAAGAAACATTCGTTGGCCCCTCTGTGAGTTTATCTTCTCATCCAAACAATGAAGGTAATAATATTAACCTTCATTATAGGCTATTAGGAGTATTGAAGGTAATAACTTACATAAAGTGCTTAAAACTGCATCTGGCTTCTAGCACTTCATGAAAGCAAACTGTTGAGGTGTCTGGGGGCTCAGTCAGTTAAGCGACCAATTCGTGATTTCGGTTCAGGTCGTGATCTCACTGTTCTTGAGATCAAGCCCCATAGTGGGCTCTGCGCTGACAGTGCAGAGCCTGCTTGGGATTCTCTCTCCTGGTCCCTTCCTCTGCTAGCGCTTGCACCCTCTCTCTCACTCTCTCTCAAAATAAATAAACATAAAAAAAAAGCTAACTGGTGTTAGCAATCAGGACAGAACCTAGAAATAGAAGTCAGGATCCAGGGGAGACGTGCTGTCAAAAGTTTAAGAAATGCTGGCAAACTGTCCTCCACAGAGCAGAAAACATGCCCTCACCTACAATATGTTACTATTGTTGAATATTTCCTTTTATTGCTGTTCGTTTTTGGCAATCTCGTAGGTCGGGTGTGGACCCTCCTTATTTTAATTTGTACTTGGCAGATTGTTATGATGAACGTGGGTTTCTCTCTGTATCCGTTGTCCAGTTTTCAATTGAGTTTTGTCTCCTCTCTGTAATTCTTTATAACTTTCAGCATTAATGGTTGTTTAGTGCAGTCTGTTGCTTATGTCTTATTTCTATGGGCGCTTCTGCCCTTTAGAGAGCTTACATTTCCTTACAAGCAAATATATTTGTGTTTTCTTTATTGTATTTTATGTATTTATGTATTTATTTAAAATGTTTATTTTTGATAGCAAAAGAGCACAAGTGAGCAGGGGAGGGGCAGAGAGAGAGAGAGAAAGAGAGAAAGAATCCCAAATAGACTCCACACTGTCAGCACTGAGCCCCACACAGGGCTTGAACTCAAGAATGAACCATGAGAAATACAAATCAAAACCACACTGAGATACCACCTCACACCAGTCAGAGTGGCTAAAATGAGCAAATCAGAGAAATCTAGATGCTGGCGAGGATGTGGAGAAACGAGCACCCTCCTACACTGTTTGTGGGAATGCAAACTGGTGCAGCCCCTCTGGAAAACAGTGTGGAGGTTCCTCAGGAAACTAACAATAGAACTCCCCTATGACCCAGCAATAGCACTGCTAGGAATTTACCCAAGGGATACAGAAATGCTGATGCATAGGAGCACATGTACCCCAATGTTCATAGCAGCACTCTCCACAATAGCTAAAACATGGAAAGAGCCTAAGTGTCCATCAACAGATGAATGGATCAAGAAGATGTGGTTTATCTATACCATGGAATACTACATGGAAATGAGAAACCATGTATTCTGGCCATGTGTAGTAACATGGATGGACCTTGAGGGTGTTATGCTGAGCGAAATAAGTCAGGCAGAGAAGGACAAATATCATATGTTTGCACGTATAGGAAGATTAGGAGGAACTTAACAGAGGACCAAGGGGGAGAAGAAGGGCGGAAATGGTGGGGGAAAGGGAGAGAGGCAAACCATGAGAGACTCTTGAATGCTGAGAAACAAACTGAGGACTGATGGATGTGGGGGGGAGGGGGGAGATGGGCATGGAGGAGGACACTTGTCGGGATGAGCACTGGGTGTTAAATGGAAACCCATTTGACAATAAACTATTTGAAAAAAAAAGAATAAACCATGAGATCCTCACCTGAGCTGAAATCAAGAGCTGGATCTTAACTGACTATTAAAAAATACTCCCCGATACTATTTTTTAAAATTTTATTTTACTTAGTAAGAAGGAATTTTTTTTTTATTCTAAGGAATTGAGTGCCTTCCTTCAGGTCTTCGGTAGCGTCTCCTGTTGCTTCCTATTTACTCTGTTCTGGAATATGAGAAGGACAAAATACCTCCTAGATCCTTCTTTCTCTCATCTGAGTCTGTTAGCTTTTCTTTCTCATTCTTCCCATGGTTTTTTTTTTCCCCATTCAGGGAGAATTCCTCATCTTGGTCTTCCAGCTTACTCATTTTCTTGTCAGTTTTGACCATTGAGCTATCTGTTCATGTATTGAGTCATCATTTTAAAAAAATTTTGGATCTGCCTATGATTGTTTCATAAATGAGATGATGCCATCTTATTTCTGAGCATATTAAGTATACACTTAAAATCTCCTGTTTCGTGCTTTATCCCTTGGATATCAGTTTGGCGTTTTTGCTACTCACTTTTTGGTGTGTCCCTCTGTCCTTGTCCTGCCATGCGTGGATGCTAGTTTTGCTTCCTGTGTCTTGCCTTCTCTGACAGCGAGCAGGGCTAGTACATGCAAGTGGATGGGCTGGGCCAGTAGTTCAGGCGGCTCCTTCCCATTCCCGCCAGTTCTCGCCAGTTCCCGGTTATCACCTGTCACTAAAGCCTTCCTCTCTGGCTTCCTGCTCGTGCTCACTCTTGGAGCTTGCAGCCAAGGGCTGTTGCTGGTCACTCCTTGGCACCAACGAGGAGGGGATGGTGCTGGCCCACCCAGCTGCTCCACGTAGGCTGTGCTAGCTGGTTGGCATAGAAACCGATAGTTTCCCAGGCCATCGTCTGCCTCCCGTATCTGCTGCCGGCAGGCTCAGAGCATCCTTGGTTTACCCGCCACACACCCTCATGTTCTCCCACCCAACCCTGCTTCTGAAAACTTTTTACCATGACTTTCTTCTGCTCATGTTCTGGAACATGGATTCCTTGTCAGTCTGATCTCACCTGACTTCCATCTTTCAGGATCTATAAAATATGCTCACTTAAAAAGAATTTCTTTTAATTAAAAATTTTTAAATTGGGGCACCTGGGTGGCTCAGTCGGTTAAGGGTCCGACTTCAGCTCAGGTCATGACTTCACAGTTTGTGGGTTCAAGCCCCGCGTCGGGCTCTGTGCTGACAGCCAGCTCAGAGCCTGAAGCCTGCTTCAGATTCTGTATCTCCCTCTCTCTCTGACCCTCCCCTGCTCATGCTGTCTTTCTCCCTCTCTCAGAAATAAATAAAACATTAGCAATTTTTTTTTAATTAAAAAAATTTTTAATTAAAAAATTTAATTTTTTAAATTAAAAAGTTTATTGATTTTGAGGGAGAAGTAGCATGAGTGGAGGAGGGGTTGAGAGAGAAAGAGAGAGACCATCCCAAGCAGGTTCCAGGTTGCCAGCACAGAGCCAGATGTGGGGCTTGAACTCATGAAACTGTGAGATCATGACCTGAGCCAAAACCAAGAGTCAGATGCTTAACCAGTTGAGCTACTCAGGATCCCTCTTTCTTTTTTTAAGTTTATTTATTTTGAGAGAGACAGAGACACCATGAGTGGGGTTTAAATTTTTTTTAAAGTTTGAAATATGCTCATGTTTCTTTTCAATGTTTCTTTTTTAATGTTTTATAAAAATTTATTTTTGAGACAGAGAGAGATAGAGCATGAACAGAGATGCGAAAGAGAGAGAGGGAGACACAGAATCCGAAACAGGCTCCAGGCTCTGAGCTGTCAGCACAGAGCCCAATGCAGGGCTCAAACCCACGAACCGTGAGATCATGACCTGAGCCGAAGTCAGATGCTCAACTGACTGAGCCACCCAGGTGCCCCTTTAATGTTTTTTTTTTTTAATTTTTTTAATTTTTTTTAATGTTTTATTTATTTCTAGGAGAGAGAGAGACAGCGTGAGCAGGGAGGGTCAGAGAGAGAGGGAGTCACAGACTGAAACAGGCTCCAGGCTCTGAGCTGGCAGTCAGCACAGAGCCCGACACGGGGCTGGAACCCACGAACCGCGAGATCACGACCCAAGCGAAAGTCGGATGCTTAACCGACTAAGCCACCCAGGCGCCCCTCTTAATGTTTATTTTTTAAGAGACAGAGCATGAGAGGGAGAGGGACAGAGAGGAGACACAGAATCCGAAGCAGGCTTAGGACTCCGAGCTGTCAACACAGAGCCTGAAATGGGGCTTGAACTCATGAACCATGAGATCATGACCTAAGCCAAAGTCAGATGCTTAACTGATTGAGCCACCCAGGTGCCCCTGCTCACTTAAAAATAAAATGGATATCCCTCTTTTATCCCTCTCTATCTAACTCTTTTTATTTTCTCAGATAGAGACTTTCAAAATAGTGGGGGGGAAAATCTCATTTTTTCCTTTTTGGTAAAATGTGTTTTCTATGAAAATCATAATTTCTTATCTATCAGTCGTGTGACTTCTTGTGTTCTATCATTGGGCCCTATTGTAAACATAAGCATTTTAGTAGATACATCTCTTATATTCCTTTTAATGACTTGGGCGGGTAGCGTTTCATACCTGAAGTAACCTCTAGGGAATAATCATAAACCAGTGTAAATTATCTCCCACAAAACCCCCAACTCTTGCTTTGAATTGGCCCAGTGCCCCGTGGGAGCTCTGTCAGATGAGGGTCATCATTGAGCTGGTCTCATGCCAGCTTATCTGGAATTGGAGATGCGTATTCTATGGAGCGCGTATTTGACTAGAGCAGGAAGATGTTCCAAACCTTTAAGAAACATGTTTTGTTTTAAAGTTTTGGAATTTCTGATAATGTGTCACTTTGGGGAAGGGGTACAGGCCCTGGGCTACTTCTACAAGCCCGCAGTTCCCTTTCCAGTTTACCCATCTTCTCTGGATCCTTCCCTCGGAGTGGGTTCTCCGGCCCCACCACCGTTGACCTACGATTACTAGTAACAGACTCCTAATAGGTGGTCAGTAAACTCGGCAGATAATGGAGAAGACGTTGCACATGCTGGCAAATGACCCAAATAATGGGGTGTGTGTGTGTGTGCTCATGCTCTATATCTTGCCCATTTGGGGACAAAAGAGAAACTGTAGCCTGTGCTAGAATCCCTGCCATTGTCATCTCTTGTCTGAAGAGTTTCATCGGAGTTAAAACATCACATGACCTTGGCTTTATCTTGTGTAAACCCAATATGATCCAAATATAAATACCCATTAAGGCATCTAGGTCATAAACTGTGCTGTCCCAGAACCTACATCTTTTGTAACCAGTAGTGACTGTTCTTGTCTGTCTTATTTTATTTATTGGGAAAGTTAATCATTATTGAGAAAATATCCCTCTCCCAGCGAATTCTTTCTCTATAATTTGAGGTGCCCGGTGCTTTCTACACTGTGATTCTATTAACCTCTGCTTGGTTTTCATAAACATTATGTCAGTGATCAGGGAAGTGTCCCAGAGCCCACTCAGGGTGGGGCCGCATTTGAGTGAGCGCCACTGGTTTAGGGCAGGGATCGGAATTCCTATGATGCCCACTCCCACTCATGCTCCTTTGCTTGGGACGGACATTGTTTATCAGTACAATGTTCTTTTCTTTTATTTTTTTTAATGTTTATTTATTTTTGAGAGAGAGAGAGAGAGACAGAGCATGAGCAGGGGATGGGCAGAGAGAGAGGGAAGACACAAAGCCCAATGCAGGACTTGAACCCATGAACCAGATTGTGACCTGAGCCAAAGTCGGATGCCACCCAGGCACCCCTTCAACATGATTTTCTATGGGACCCAACCCAGCCTCAGAATTTTGTCCAACACAGTCCTTTGCGCCAATAGTTTTCAAACTTGAATGAGCATCAGGGCAGCCTGGAGGGCGGATGAAAAGACGTTACTCACCCCCAGAGTCTCTGATTCAACAAGTCTTGAGTGGGGCCTGAGGATTTGCATTTCTAGCAAGTTCCCAGGTGATTCTGATACGGGGGGTTCAGGAGGGACACTTGGGGACCACTGCTCTGGGCCGCCGCTGTCTACCAGTGCACGTTGGCACTTGAGAAGAAACATTTGCTTCTCCTGATCGTAGGTAGAGCTTCATTTCTCTACTAGGTACAACCATTTCTTTTCCTGAGAATTTCCCTCATTC
Source organism: Proteles cristata cristata (assembly GCA_017311185.1). Classification (NCBI taxonomy): domain Eukaryota; kingdom Metazoa; phylum Chordata; class Mammalia; order Carnivora; family Hyaenidae; genus Proteles; species Proteles cristata. Next base: position 54,290 of record JAESUZ010001199.1, read on the forward strand.
CATATGTGCACTTCAACATTAGTCACCAGCTTCCTTTCCTTTTTTTCTTTAATTAATGTTTAATTTTTTAGAATTGATTTTCACTTATGACAGGGAGGCCTTTGGAGTGTTGTTGGAACGTATTATGCTCTTGGCTGTTAAGAGGGACACCCCCGGGCTATGGAAGTCAGTCGCAAGGTATTGTTTCTGAATGTTTCCGGAGAAAAAGGATTTTGATGAATCATTCTCTGAGGAAAGAGTTCGGTATTTCTTTAGATTGTTACATAATCAGTGCTTACGCTTATGTAACTTGCTGTCTAGAACATGGGTTGAGAACTCTTTCTGTAAATATTTTAGGATTTATGGGTCCTAAGGGCCCAGTGACAGCTACTCACCTCTGCTGGTGTCGTGCCCAAACAGCCATTACCTTAGATCAATTTTAATGATTCACTTCCTTGTTGGTCATATCACTGTGCACCTGAAGAGAAAGGGAGAAATAATTGGAAAAAAAGTAAGACATTTAGGTGCCAATAATCCACTGCATGAAACTGACAGAGGTTATCCAGAGAACTATATCCCATCTTGTTTTTTTTCTTTTTTTAAATTAAAAAAAAATTTGTTTTAATGTTTATTTATTTTTGATAGAGATAACACAAGCAGGAGAGAAGAGAGAGAGGGAGAGACAGAATCTGAAGCAGGCTGCAAGCCCTGAGCTGTCAGCACAGAGCCTGATGCAGGGCTCAAACCCACAGACTGAGATCATGACCTGAGCTGCAGCTGGATGCCCAACCGACTGAGCCACCCAGGCACCCCTTTTATTTAATTTTTTCTGAAGAGAAAAATGTTGGTGGCTTTCCAAATGGTGAAGTAGAAATAATTCTTGGTTAGGATTAGTATCTAAAGATACTATGTAAACTAATGGTCATGTCTATGTTCTAATAAAGCTTTATTTACAAAAGCAAACAGTGGGCGGGGTTTGACCCATGGGCCAACGTTTGCCAACCTCTGTCTAGAATGTTATGATCCACTTTTTGAGTTTTACTCTTTATAGTGTAGCAGAGTAAAAACTTTATTTCAAATAAAAAAGGTGTAATCTAAATTAGGAAGTGATCAAGTTTTGAAGCCCATGGTTCCAGTTGAGGTATCCAGGAAGCATATCAGTAGTATGACCTTGAAATAATGAAAAAAATATCAGATAGTAGGTGGCAAAAAGTCATTTTTTCCCCATGTTTTATCGTGAAGTAAAATGAAAAGTCATGGTATCCCTCTCAGGAAAAGACATTTCTGAGATACTTCAAGAAAGGCATTTATGAGGTTTGTGACAGAAGATTGGAAACTTTCAGTCCCTTGACCCATCCAGAAACAAACTGGAGGGAAGCCTCTCAGAAACGAGGGCACCCCTCTCAGTATGGCGCCACCAGCCAGGCCTGGACGGCGGACTTCCTTCGCGTGAAGAGCGCTGTGGACATTGCATGTAAATCTTTTCCTTCTCTGCCTCAGACACAGTGCTGGTTTGTTAAGTAGACCATCAAGATAGAATTTAGGATTTTCTGGGGTTTGGGGGGGAAGTGTGTTAAACTACAAACTTGCTAATTGTTCTTTGGGCAAAATTGGGAGGGAGCCCTGGCTTTAGAATAATGGACAGGTTTAGCAATGGTGTCAAGAGCGTGGTGTTTTATCGTTGCTACCCAAGGCATCGCAGGGTCTTTAACTGTCAACTTGTCTATCCCATGTATAGAATACAGAGGTGTGCTCTGTGTGTGTGTGTGTGCGTTCACTTCTCTGGCGCGTGGTCTTCAGGCCTTGCCTGAGCTCAGGCCAGTACTGGGGAGCTCAGTGCTGATTAAGCACCCCCGTTCTTTCTGCCCAACAGCCTGTGCTGCTGTATGTGGTCTTTCTAAGAACGAGCCTTACTTGAGCACTGTCAGCATACAGCCCTTACCTTGAATTCATCTACTGGAGCATTCTGCTGGAGGGAAGTCACGCATCCCCACCGCTCTGCTCTGTCCCCATAATTGCCTGGGGCTCTGTCTCTGTCTCTGCCCCTTCCCCCACCATCTCATTATTTTCATTATCATTTTTTATTATCATTTTTTTTGCTCAGTGTTTCTACTTCCCTTTTCCACATCCTCACTTCTTCCTTTTATGCCTTTATACCTCCATTTCCTGCCCATTTTTTTTTTCCTCTCAGGGAGATTCTATAAGCAGTAATGTTTGGACCCAATGAGACATCTATTTGGGTTCTCAATCTGAGTCTAGTAATTCTTGGGGATCTTTCTAGATTGGTAAAACAGAAGGAAAGTGATCTGACCAATCAAATTTAAGTCCTTCTGCCTCGTAGTTAGGTTGACGCATAGAGAGAGCTGGGCATGGACTTTGGAGTTTCCCTTGGAGGGAAATGTGGTCAAGAAGGTATTTTGGGGGGTCTTAAAGCTGGTGATGTTCATGCCACCAGCCCTGTGTTCTAGGCCTAGTGTGAGCACTGCTCCGTGACACGGGAAGGCCTCTTGTCCTGGGAAGAAGGCTCAGCTCAAACCCCATTAAAACCTACAGTATTAGCCTGGGTGGCTCAGTCGGTTGAGGGTCTGACTTTTGATCTTGGCTCAGGTCATGATCCCAGGGTTGTGGAATTGAGTCCTGAGTCAGACTCCAAGTGGAGACTGCTTGAGATATACCCTCTCTCTCCCCACACTCCCCTTCTCACGGATCTGTCTCTAAAACAAACAAACAAACAAACAAACAAACAAACAAACAAACAAACAAACAAAGCCTGTAGAGCATTAATTCCTGGAAAACAGGACCCCTTGCATTGAAGCCCTGTTTTCCCCTGATGCGAAGGCAGCCGTGGGAATGTTCTGCTGGGCCCTGGAAGAATACTGTGTGGCGGCTGCCCTCTGGTGTCCACTTTGCAGTATTGCAAAAAGGAAAGAAAAGTCCTTTGAGGGACTTTTCGTGACATTATCAGGGCCAAAAAAAAAATCATTTGGGCTGGAGGTTGGAGGGTTGAGAATTGATGGTTATTTTTTTAAATGTTTATTTATCTATTTGAGAGAGAGAGAGAGGAGGGACAGAGAGAAAGAAAGAGAGAGAGATTGAGAGAAAGAGAAAGAATCCTAGGCTGACTCCATGCTGTCAGCAGAGCCCAGCGCGGGGCTCACACTCCAGAACCTCGTGATCCTGAGATCATGACCTGAACCGAAGTCAAGAGTCAGACTCCAAACCGACTGAGCCACCCAGGCACCTCATGGTTCTTCTTACTTTTTTTTTTTTCTAATTTTTAAAAAATTTTTAAAAATATGGTTTCTCTTACTGATGTGCATTTTCGGTGATGAAAGTTCATGAGCCATTCCTCTCGCAGCCTGCTCGCTGCCTCCTCTAGCAGAGGTAGATGGTTGACCTTTGTTTTCAGAGCAGGGAAGGGTTCACTTGTACACCACAGAGAGAACATGCTGGATAAGTCATTCTCCAGTTGGGAAAGTCTGACTTAAAGACATCTCCCCCCACAGTGTGAAAAGTTTGCCATGTAACAGGTGTTTAGAAAATTTCTGATCTGCTTCCAAAATGTCCAAATGTCTGGTACCTCTGATTTCAGATCTCTTTTCCTTCTGCCATTTAATAGGCTAATTTTTATACCTGTACTTTTCTTTCAGTTTTTGTTTTTTTTTTAGTGTTTGTTTATTTGAGATTGAGAGAGAGGGAGAGAGCAGGGGAGGGACAGAGGATCAGAAGCCAGACTCTGCTGATAGTCGAGAGACCGTTGTGGGGCTTGAACTCACAACCCACGGGATCATGACCTGAGCTGAAGTCTGACACCTTACCAACTAAGGAACCCAGGTGCCCGTATAATTGTAAATTTGTAATGATTATCATTTTTAACGATTCCTTCCTTCCTTCCTTCCTTCCTTCCTTCCTTCCTTCCTTCCTTCCTTCCTTCCTTCCTTCCTTTGTTTCAGCTTATTCATTTTGAGAGACAAAGAGAGTGTACGTAGGGGAAGGGCAGAGAAAGAGAGGGAGAGAGAGGACCCCATGCAGTCTGTACTGTCAGTGAAGAGCCCGACGTGGGGCTTGAACCCACGAAGCTGTGAGATCATGACCTGAGCTGAAACCAAGAGTCAGATGCTTAACTAACTGAGCCCCTCAGGTGTCCCTTGCATCTTTTCTTATTAAAGAAGAAATGTATATGGTGGCCGGGTGGCTCAGTCGGTTAAGCATCTGACTCTTGGTTTCGGCTCAGGTCACGATCTCACGGTTGGTGAGTTCGAGCCCCGCATCAGGCTCTGTGCTGACAGTGTGGAGCCTGCTTGGGATTCTCTCTGTCTCCGCCTCCCTCTGCCCCTTCCCTGCTCATTCTCTCTCTCTCTCTCAAAATAAATAAATAAAAATTATTTTTTTATCTCAAAATAAATAAAAATAATAAAAAGAAAAGATACCCTTGTAATAGTGCTAGAGAGAAACCCATTGTCATCATTGCATCTGTAATTGAGGGACAGGTAGGGTGTTTCCAGAACTCTGTTCTCAGTGCTGTGTGCTGAGGAACAGCCACACCGCTTCCTGACAGGTGGGTTCTGAGTGGTGTCCTAGGCTATCCATCTGCTCAGCCTTCCAGACAGTTCTGTTGAGCCTGGGCCAGCCCCTCGGCTGTCTCTTCCCTTTATTCTCCATGGCCAACAAAAACCATGGTTTTCGTTCATGCCGGGATGCAAAGTTTCGAGGAGCACCCCCGCGTGTGAATCCTGGACTCTGGGTGCAGGACCCCCACCCCCCCACCCCAGGCTGAATGCTGACTCGATCCCATCTAGCAACGGTTGTGAGGATTCACCTGGCGGGCGTGCTGGAGGGGATACGTGGTGATGTGCATGCGGTTGGAGGAAACAGTAGCTGTTATTATTACTGTGTCTGGTTGTCTTTATTGTTCGGGTTTATGTTTGCCTGTTCTCTCTGGAAAGGGAAGGAGTGCTGGCATTTCTATCAGTCTCACGATGGCCTTTCTTCTCAGCTCCTTGATAATTTGTTTTACTTTTGACAGATCTCTCACTTTTCTCTCTTTTTGCAATAGATTCTTTCCTCGCCCCAAGCTTCCATGCCCCCAGCGGGGCAAACGGTGGTTGGTGGTGGTGAAGGGTGTTTTCTGAGCCCACTTCCTGCCTCGTGTGCATCAGCAGAAATGAAGGGTTCTCAGTGATGGGACTAAGGACTGTATTATGGGTTGATGGTTTTATTTTCGCCATCTTATACATGACTCAGAAAATGCCTCTCAAATCTCATACTCGCCACCCTGGGAAAACATCGCAGGGTGGGCACATCATCCTCAGTCACTCACTGGATTTTTTTCCTCTTTTTTTACTGAATGCACTATATTGATGTATTTAAAGGATCGATTTTATTTTTTTCTTTAAAAATTTTTCATCTATTTATTTATTCTGAGAGAGAGAAGACAGCACAAGCAGGGAGGGGCAGAGAGAGAGAGAGAGAGGAGAGAGTGAATCCCAGACAGATTCCATATCGCCAGCACAGAACCCGATGTGGGGCTCGAACTCACCAACCGTGAGATCACGACCTGAGCCAGAACCGAGAGTCAGACCCCTAATGGGCTGAGCCCCCCAGGCGCCCCAGAATCAATCTTACTTTTTAAAGTACAACTGGATCTGACTTCACACCGCTTGATCGCTGCTTCTGTTCACCACACACGTTTCTCCCGTATTATAAAAATTCTATTTTGAGATGAAAAGATGAATATAGTACATCATTCTTTGTTTAATCAACATCCCAGTTCAGTGTCTTTCAGCATTCTTCTTATCGGTACTAATCCTGCAGCAAACACTCTTCGGCCTAGATCTGGATGTACAACTTTCTTCTTGGTTTCTTTGCAGATGCTTTGTAGTTCATGATCTGAGCATTTCAAGATTCTCTTTACAGAATTTTCCGCTCACCCTTGGGAAATATCTCCTTCTATTGCTCAGCCAGTCATGGCACGTATGGGGTCTGCTTTCTGTTACTTCTTCCACTGTGTGCCCATTATCTTGATCAGTTTGGCAGAGAAAAAGTATTATACTTGTTTCAGTTTGTGTTAATAAATTTGGTCCCTTAGATGTGTTTGGTTCTGAGCTATTTACTTCTCTTTAGCCACAAGCCTGTTGCATCTATTATCGCTGCTCACTCCTCCATTCCCTAGATATGTTCACACACAGTTTTCTAATTTGTTAGTTGCCTTCCGGTTTCTTTTACAATCTTCTCAAGTCTGGCAGGCCTATTCTAGAGAGTTTCTTCTTTTGTTTTTATACCAAGAAAGGCCTTTCTCTCTTGAAAGGGATACGCATCCACCTATATTCATTCTCCTTGCTACTGTGTTTGACATTTTTCCTTTATCTCTTTGCTCTGTCTCCTGTTTCCTTTGGTTTCTGGCTCCCAGCAGGAACTTAGATTTACTTTTGGCCAAATGGGTATTTAATTAGCCGGGACTAAAGAGCCCTTTCCCTGATGATTTGATTGCCACTTTTTAATCGTGCGTTAAAAGGCAGCACATATTAGAGTTGCCTCTTGAATTTCCCTTTGAATCTTGCAGATGTCTGCTTCTGTTCAGATGTCAGGACCACACCAGGTTTACTGTGTCAAAAGATCATGATCAGTACTTTCTGGTGCAAGAATTAGGGTTTGCCTCATACTGGAGCAGTACCTTCTCCGAACACCAGATGGCGTGAGATCACTGGAATGCTGGGTAGGAGCTGGAAACCCAGCTGGCCAGTGTAGGGGAATGTCCTTCAGGAGCAAACTTGAGCCTTTCAGAGATGCAGTCACTGAGCCCGAATCCCAGCTAGTGGTTGACTTTTCTCCACTTGCTGGGTTTTGATAACCTGCCACGCTCCCACAGCCAGTAAGCAGAGCTGATTTTTGAAACCCATTTCTGTTGATTCCTTTCCCACTTGGATGCAGGTGTTCCTCCGTCGGCCATGCTTGTCCTTAGAGTTTCTAATGTGTTCCCACAACGGAGCCCTTTCCTCTGGGGATTTTTGTTGTGTTTTGTTTTGGGACACCGTGTGTCCTCACCAGTTTATCAGAAGGCCTCATGGCTCTCCCGTTTTATAGAGTCGGTTAAGCTATTCTTTCAGGGGGACCCCATCCCAGCTCATGTGAAGTGCCTTGGAGCAAAACTAGCATGTCGCCTGTGTCTGTTGCATGTAACAAATCGCCTTACGTCCAGCTGAAGAGCATCGACTTGAACTTCATGGAGCATGTCTTCCCTTTGGTTGAACGGGGCTTCTCCCCGGCAAATGGTTTTATCAGTGGTTCATTTCTGTGCCAATATAATATGTGCCCCATCGCATGCTGTGTTCTAGCTTGTACATTTCTTTAAAGCTTATTTATTGAGAGAGACAGGAAGAAAGAAAGCATGCCTGTGAGTGGGAGAGCAGCAGAGAGAGAGGGAGAGAGAGAATCCCGAGCAGGCTCTGCACTGGCAGTACAGACCCCAGTGTGGGCCTCGGTCCCAAACTATGAGATCACGAGATCATGATCTGAGCCGAAATCAAGAGCCAGACACTCAACCGACTGAACCACCCAGGCACTGCACACGCTGTGTTTTAAGTAGTTCTTTTTATTATTATTGTTAAAATTTTAAATGTATTTATTTTGAGAGAGAGAGAGAATGAATGTGCAGGGGAGAGGTAGCGAGAGGGGGAGAGAATCCCAAGTAGGCTCTGTGCTGTCAGCACCGAGTCTGACATGGGGCTCAATCTCATGAACGTAGAGATCATGACCTGAGCCGAAATCAACAGTCAGATGCTTACTGGACTGAACCACCCAGCTGCCTCTAAATGGTTCTTTTTACTTTGTTTCATTGTAACCCCAAACCCCGTGTGCTCATGAATTCTGGGAATGGGCCTTTCAATAGGGTGCGCTGTTCGCGGCTTCCCTTTGCCCCATGCTGTCTGCAGCCTCCACTGGGAAGCCCTGAAGGTTGAGAATGACCTGATTTGGGGAGCTGATTGTCTGGAGGCTCAAAGGCCGGTTTACACCAGTGTTGGGGACCTGGGAAGGGGTGCGGGAGGGCGACGTCTGGCCCACAGGAAGCTCCCCATGAAGCATGGTGCCTCTGAGTCATCCTGTCACAGGAACTCAGGGCTCCTGTCTGAGGCTCCGGGGCGCAAAGCAGGAGCTGTTTCACCTTGGGTGGTGCGGCTCTGGAGGGAAAACTATGTGACTTCTCCACTCTGTCTTGGCTGAGGCAGTGGCCCAGATTCAGAGGGATGGCACAGGTCATGCTTTAAAATTGCTCTAGTTACAGGGCACCTGGCTGACTCTGTCGGTTAATTAAGCGTCCGACTTCGGCTCAGGTCATGATCTCATGGTTTGTGAGTTCAAGCCCCGCGTCAGGCTCTGTGCTGACAGCTTGGAGCCTGGAGCCTGCTTCCGATTCTGTGTCTCCCGCTCTCTCTGCCCCTCCCCTGCTCATGCTCTGTGTCTCAAAAATAAATAAACATTAAAAAATAAATAAAATTGCTCTAGTGATGAAGGGTTTACACTGGAATGGATCTATGGCTGAAGCTTGGCTCTGGGAACTCACTAAATTTCCTCATCTTTCTTTTTATTAATAATATATTTTTTTTAATTTTAGTTTTTGTTTTTGAGAGAGAGAGAGCAAGTGAGAACATGCACATTCAGGGAACAGGGAGCAGAGAGAGAGGGAGAGGGACTGAGAATCCTAGGCAGGCCCTGTGCTGACAGCAGACAGCCCAGTGTGGAGCTCAAACTCAGGAACTGTGAGATCATGACCTGAGCCGAAGTCGGACGCTTACCTGACTGAGCCACCCAGGCGCCCCTACCCTTCCTCATCCTCAAGATGACAGTACACATAGCGCTATCCCTCCTATGTTTTGTAGGATTAAATGAGAGCATTGCCCGTTGTTAATGTTATCACTCAGGATCAGTCTCTGCTCCAAAGAGGTTACAGTCTGTTTAATTAGGTTTATATTTATGCTCAAGTAATAGCCTGGGCTGAGGACATTTTTATTCATAGAAGGGAGAATGTGAGGGTATTGGTAACTGTGTGCACTTTGTCAGTGTGGATTTCTGGACCACCCCGAGCGGACCAGACTTCAGGTCTGGAAGCCTGTACCCCTTGCAGAAATCTGGGGCTGCTACGTTCCTCAATTGTGTGGCTTACACCTCCTTTTTCTTCTCTGACCCTCTTTCTAGTCTCTTTAACATGGCTGCATCTTGGCCGCTGCCTCCCTTCTCCTTTCTTTTTCAATATTGTTAAGCCTTTTTCTAACTTGTCTGGACCCTTCTTTGTTTGATCCTCACAGGGACAGTCATGCCTTATGTCTCAAAGCAGAAGTTCACACCCCTGTGTGCTTAGGATCAAGGTCAGGATCTTTGTACCTGATCAAGAACAGGGGTACAAAATCTTCTCTTAATGACCACTTCACCGAAAGTCGAGGCGCCCAACAATCTAGTCCTCAAATGGCCTATTTCCCGATTGGCTGAATTCTTCAGTATATTGGCCATGTTTTCCTTTAATCTGTAGTGGACACATTTCCTGTAGCCAGTTATTGGATGAGAACTTTCAAAAGCAGCTGAAGGTCTCTGGGTCGTAGTAGTCCACTGGTTTATGAAGACAGAATGAAGACAGCATTTTAAGTATTTAATTTGTCCGAGGCCAAACAAAAATCGGGTGACTGGACATAGCCTAGGCTGCAGAGTCCAGAAAGGGGGTAACTAAGGGCAGAAAAGGAGGGGCTATTAGGGGTAGACAGATGAGGAGAGCAGTCGGTATGGGGCAGGTGGGACTGAAGGAAGTTTAGGGTGGCAATGGTACAGAGGAGGAATCTGAAAGTCCCGGGGAAGGACTTACTTCTAACAGCTCTAGTATGTCCCATACTTGCTCCATAGGAGCTCATAAATGGTCAAAAGAAGCAAGTTTTGGTAAAACTGGTCAACACGTTTTGGCAAAACTGGTCATTTCAGATCATTGATCCCACTGTACGTTGGTCATTGGAAATTCTTCCACGTGCAAGATTTTGGTAAGTTGCTCAGAGCCTAGGGTCTACCCATGGACAGGTCTTGACCAGGGTCTCATTGGGGTATTATGCACGACGGACTCCTTTAGAGGAAGGGAGTCAGTCAAATTCAGGAGAAAACCTCAGGAGTGGTTCAACGCAGATGTGCTGAGCGGCAGAACATAGACAAACAAGGCCTGCAGATGGTTGGGGAGGAAAACTATTGTTTTCTGGAACAGCTTCCAGAAGCATAGAGCTGCCATTTGCAGCATAATGGGCGAGAGTGATCCCGGCAGTAAGCATGTTCCCTTCATTTGCGTGTGGTGGATCAAACCTAGCTTGCAAGTCATCCTGACTCGAACACCCCGCTATCTTAGGTAATTTGGATTTTGCTCTACCCAGGAAAAGTTGTTTCTTCTTTCCCATGTGAGGGAGGAAATATCCCCTCTGAATTTCCATAATGCCCTTAATGGTTTCTGAAGGTCGGTCAAGAATGCGGCAGTTGGACACTTGATGTAGAAATCTCAGCTTAACTGCTAGGGGGCAGCAGCAGCCGTTCAAAAGCCATCCCTAGCTGTTTTTCTAGAAATCAGTTCTGTCTCTTACTTAGCCAGCCTCAGACAAAGTCAGGACATGGGATCCCGTATAAAAACAGCTCAGGCTTGGTTGTTCTTCTGACAAGAAGAAAAATTCAAAATATGCATGATATTGAGAAGATTCTAAATGCATTGTATAAAGAGATTGAACAGTCCCTTTTTACTCTTAAGCCAGAGGATAAGAAAAACATCAAATGTATTCTTTTCCATGTTTTCAAATACTATTCATACAGGGTGAATTTATCTGTGTGTACCTCAGTTTTCCTGAAGACTTGGCAAATCAGTGTTGACTTGAATCAGAACTCCTAAGATCTCCTAACAAAAGTCACCAGATATTACAAAATGTGAACTTAATGTAAAAACGTGGAGACAATTCCCTTTTCACAAACAAAGTACTACTCAGAGAAGTGCATTCAGTCAGGAAATTTTTCTAGCCTGACAAGCTTTCTTTTGAAGAAACCGAATGACTGAAGTGTTTTATTTTTTTTTAATTTTTTCATTTTTTTAATACTTTATTTATTTTTGAGAGAGAGATAGAGACAGCATGAGCAGGGGAGGGTCAGAGAGAGAGGGAGACACAGAATCCAAAGCAGGCTCCAGGCTCTGAGCTAGCTGTCAGCACAGAGCCCGATGCGGGGCTCAAACCCATGAACCCGGAGATCATGACCCGAGCTGAAGTCGGATGCTTAACCAACTGAGCCACCCAGGCGCCCCTGAAGTGTTTTAACATAGCAAATGAGCTTTGCTGACAGCAAATAAGGACGTTTTGCCTACAAATATTGCTTTTGCATGGATTTTTTATTTTCAAATTAAAAACACTAGCTTTTCAAGCCTATATTACGTATATGTATGCCCAAGTACACACATAAATGACCATTAAGCTGCTTTGTATAACTATATATATGAGCATGGAAGGAGACTGATGTATTATTGACTGAAGAAAGCTGGTAAAAAATACAATATGAAAGCTGATTCCTTTTTGGGAGAAGTCAGAGTGTGTATGTAAAATCTAGGTACATGTCAATATATTAAGCGTATTTTAGATGGCAGTATTTTTTTCTTCCTCCTTCTCTCCTCCATTCTTTTCTTTGTTTTCTTTTTCCTTTTAATGTTTATTTTTGAGAGAGAGAGAGAGCAGAGGAGGGTCAAATTTATTTATTTAGTCAAATTTAGCAAAGTTTTATTTATGGCTTTGTCACTGAACATTCTACTTAGAAGAATTCTGCTGACAGCAGAGAGCCCAATGTAGGACTCAGACTCACAAACCATGAGATTGTGACCTGAGCTGAAGTCAGATGCTTAACCGATTGAGCCACCCAGGTGCCCCATCTTTTCTTTCTTTTTAGTGCATCTTGACTTTCTGCTTTTTCCACCATGGCCATGAATTCTATTACAAAAAGCAAAGAGAAGTTGTTTGTAATTAGAGCTTCATTACAGATTTATTTTATTTGCAGATTCTTTATTTGATTCTTGAGCCAGTCAACAGAATATTTGTCTGTTCTACTTATCACTTCTTCTATTGTTTCTGGTCATTTGTTTTTCAATAATTCTCTCAATGTGATAGTAGATAACAAGTAATTCAGTTCTTAATGATTCTCTCCTTAATAGACTTATCTTGTGTCCTTTTCACTGAGCTGCCTGTCATTTTCATCAGATTATATTTGCAGAGCGATCTGAAATCCTCAGGGATTAACATTAGGCCTAGAGATTGGGTGGTAGCCAATACTCATGGATACTTAGAGCCTTTTAGTTTTTACGACAGTCTTTTCTTTCCAGGATAGCTCAGATCGTTCCATGGAACTTTTCCCAAACCATATGGGATCTTGTAAGAAGTATATAAGAAAAGGAATTTTCTTTTTTTTTCTTTTTTTTTTTAAATGTTTTTATTTATTTCCAGGAGAGAGAGAGACAGCGTGAGCATGGGAGGGTCAGAGAGAGAGGGAGACACAGACTCTGAAACAGGCTCCAGGCTCCGAGCTGGCAATCAGCACAGAGCCCGACGCGGGGCTCGAACCCACGAACCGCGAGACCATGACCTAAACGAAAGTCGGACACTTAACCGACTAAGCCACCCAGGTGCCCCAACAGAAAAGGAATTTTCTATTCAACTCCTGCAGAGAAAAGGTGATATAAATTTCATACCTTTGGAGATGGCAGTGGAAGGGGCAATATAGAAACAAAATGTTATGTTGGATGGGTAAAATAAGTGGCTCTTTTGTTAATACCACATATGTTGTTATAGACTCACCCTTTTTTAAATTAATTGAGTAGTAATACTAACAAAGTAGCAATTGCTATGGAATTTTGTCAGGAGTCTGCTATTAATAAAGTATATTAGTTCATTCCATTCTCAAGATAAGAGGTTGGTATCTTTTTTATATACCAGGTGAAGATAGTAAGGCATAAGGAAACTGAGTAAAAGTGCCCAGGGAAGGAAGTGAGATTTTACTAAAAGGATGTTATGAAAAGGAAGGTACGGGCTTGTCATTAACACACTGTCTTATTACAAACGAAATTCATTTACCGGTCACATATTTATACTACCTGTACTGTGCACATTAGGCCATTTTTGGCATCCATCTTCTAAGGCTTTGATTTGGAGGAATTTAATACCATTTTTAGTTTGCTCCCAGTAAACTATATTCTGTGTTTACATAACTTGATGAAATACAGAGTAGAAAAGTTTGAGCTGTTTGTATAGTTGTTTGTCTTAGTGTAGTTCTTAGCAGAGTTCTACTCTACACTCTGAAATTCCAAGGGAAGGAAATCATAACCAGCTTCTCCCAGTGGTTTTGATGACCTAACCCTTTCAGTCCATGGGGCATCCGTCCAGGTGAGGAAACCCTGAGTTACTTCTTCCGGTGCAGCCTTTTTCTCGGCCCCCAACTCCCTGGTGCCACCTTATCTCAACCACCAGGTTTTCTAGGTTAGCCTGTGTCTTCTGCACCCTAAGCTGCTGCCAGGTTTATATTTCCAAAGCTTGGCTCTGATCATTTTACTCTCCAGTTCATACAGAAACCTGAATATCCTTCCCTCTTCACACTGAAATAATTCCAGATGGACGAAGGATGTATGTGTAGCGCATGAAAAACTACAAAACCTTACTGTGAGAAAATTTTCTTCTAAGCAGAATGTTCAGCGACAAAGCCATAAATAAAACTTTGCTAAATTTGACTAAATAAAAACAAACAAAAAAAACTTTACCGCAAGAAATAGCTTAAGTATAAATAAATTATGACAAGATTTATGGCCAATTGCGGGTTTCCATAATTAAACACTCATTGAAATTCTGAAGCAAATAACAAACAGTGAGACCTTAGAAAAATGGACAAATGAAATGAATGAGAATTTCTCTGACAAATACAAACGTTGGTCACTAAAATAGGAAAGATTCTCAACTTTACTCAAAATGTCACTGAGAAAAATAGAGATATCATTTTTTCACCTGTTGTTCTTTTAAAAATTTTTTTTAATGTTTTATTTATTTCTAGGAGAGAGAGAGAGAGAGAGAGAGAGAGCGTGAGCAGGGGAGGGCCAGAGAGAGAGGGAGTCACAGACCGAAACAGGCTCCAGGCTCTGAGCTGGCAGTCAGCACAGATCCCGACGCAGGGCTCGAACCCACGAACTGCGAGATCGTGACCTAAGCGAAAGTCGGACGCTTAACCGACTAAGCCACCCAGGCGCCCCTTACCTGCTGTTCTTTTAAAATAAAGGCAGAGAACACCCAGTATTGATGAGCATGCAGGAAACGAGCACAAAACATATAGTCTTGGTGGGAATGTAAATTTGACAAATTTCGGAAGGACAATTTGGCAGTGCATGTCAGAACCAGCTGCTCCGATGTTAAAAGTTCCCTTCGAATATACTCACTTATGCACTCCAAGATGTCAGACAAGAATACTTATTATAGTATTGTTTGCACTAGTAAGAAAAAAAAAGGAATGATGTAAGTGTCCACTATTTGGAGACTAGTTAGGTAAGTAAGTAATCAACAACACAATGAAAGTTTATGCAGTTGATTAAAAGAAAAGTCTGCTAAATCTGTATGAACAGAGCCGAACCGCTGGCTATTATAATTGGGAAAGTGGGATGTCCAGGGCACGTAATATGATTATGTTTGAGTTAAAATAAATTCTTGTATGTTTCTCCTATAGTAAATCCACAAACGCAGCCCCTTAGAGGAAGGGGCATGAGGAACTTGTGAGAGAGTACAGACTTGGCTATTTCATTTTGTAACTTTCTGAGACCTGTGTTTTGTCTTAGATTTGTTAAAAAATAAGAAAAAAGAACAGGAAAACCAAACCATCCTCTATTTCTTATAGAACAAAAACTGAACTCCGTATTTTGTCATTTTATTTATTTATTTTTAAACGTTTCATTTATTTCTGAGAGAGAGAGAGAGAGAGAAAGAGAGAGCAAGGGAGGATCAGAGAGAAGGAGACACAGAATCTGAAGCAGGCTCCAGGCTCTGAGGTAGCTGTCCACACAGAGCCCGACGCGGGGCTCGAACCCACAAACCGTGAGATCATGACCTGCGCCAAAGTCGGATGCTTAACTGACTGAGCCACCCAGGCGCCCCGTATTTTGTCATTTTAAAGCACTTTGGCCTCTGACGCCAACCTGCCTGTTCAACTTTATTTCTTGTTATGTTTCTTCCACTTAATTTGCACATCGACTGAAATGCTGGTTTGGGTGCCATGCAGATGTTGTCTTCTTGGCCTCCTCCCTGCTCCCCGGCTTCAAAGCCGGTTCCTCCTGCTAAAATGATTTCAGTCCTTATCTGCGTGTTCAGGTGCACCCAGATTTCTTTTTTTCTTTTTTTCTTTCTTTTTCTTTTTTTTTCTTTTTTCTTTCTTTTTTATTTATTTCTAGGAGAGAGAGAGAGACAGCGTGAGCAGGGGAGGGTCAGAGAGAGAGGGAGACACAGATTCTGAAACAGGTTCCAGGCTCTGAGCTGGCAGTCAGCACAGAGCCCGACGCGGGGCTTGAACCCACGAACCGCGAGATCATGACCCAAGCGAAAGTCGGATGCGTAACCGACTAAGCCACCCAGGCGCCCCAGCGTGCACCCAGATTTCAACCAACATCTCTTTCCTTTCACCCTCCGCTGACACCCCGGTTCGAGTTAATCTCTCCCACCTGTGAACCATGTCACCCCTGAGTTCATTTCTGTTTTGAGACTTATTTCTTGGGCCTTGTGTTATATTGACCAAACGCCTGCTGCCCGCCAAGGGCAGAAGACGGAACTGGAGCAGGATCTGGGACTGATTTACCTCCGTGACCCTCCTCCCCATCGTGCCTAGCACCAATCCAGGCTCTGAAGTCAGCCATTAGTGCTTGTGACATGTGAACAGTGTTAGCAGGCCTGACAGGTACACAGTCAAGGGAGGCTTGAGAGACAGTGATGGCATTGAGTACGGGCAGAAGGAAGGACTGTCACAGGTGTGGTCAGGAGTCTCCCCTGGTGTGGCATCTTTCGAGGACCGATGAACGGATGTTGGTCTCTCTGAGCATGCATTGAACCCTGGGGTGTCTGGAGTGTAGCAGGGAACTCGGGCCATTGATGCTGACTTAACACCTGGATATTCTATTTTGTTTTTTAATTTTTAGTTAAAAAAATAATGCTTATTTATTATTGAGAGAGAGAGAGAGTGCGAGCAGGGGAGGGGCAGAGAGAGAGAAGAAGACACAGAATCTGAAGCAGGCTCCAGCCTGCTCACAGCCCAGAGCCCAATGCAGCACTTGAACCCATGGACCATGAGATCATGACCTGAGCCAAAGTCGGACGCTCAACTTACTGAGCCACCCAGGTGCCCCAACTCCTGGATATTCTAAATTGGAGGTTGTGTGCGACCCCATCGGGTCTGCCAGGACAGAGGCGCTCATCTTCCCCCCACCCCCACCCCCTGCTCTATTCTCGTCCCAGAGTACCACACTACCTCTTTCTTGCAAAGAGCCTCATTATCTCTGAAGCTCCCAGTTAAAAAAAGAAAAAAAAGGTTCAAGTCCACCCATTCAAGGTGCTGTCTCATCATTTATCTAATCGGGAGTTGCATTCCTGAGCCGCAGACCTCTTTTCAGAACTTGCCTAGTTGAGATGTCACTTCTCTGACAGTGAGGCTCTTAGGCTCAGCGAGAAAATCACCATGTGCTTCCCCCCTCCCCCGCCCCTTTCTCAAATTTTCCCTAACAATTAACGCCACACTAACTTGACACCCTTTTTCCTTGTTTGGCTTTGTAAACCCTGGTCCCTCTTTCTATTAATTCCAGACATTAATATTTTCTTTCACGCAACTGACGCCATTCACCCGTGAAACCGTTTGAACATTATGTAGCTGTCAGGATGCCTGGGGATTACCCAGCATGCTTTGCCTGTGAGAAAGTGACACCACCGAGGCCTAGTTTTGAGATGTTTATTTTGAGAGTGCGCTGACAGGCATGAAGGCCCGATCCCAGAGTGGCAATTTCATTTAATTAAAGGCCTCTTTTTATTATAGTCCCCCCCCCATTTTTTTTATATATATATCAGAATGATTGTTAAAGTCTGACTTGCCAGACGCGTTCCCTTGTACTATAAAAGGGGAGGGGGGCAGATGGCTTGCTCACTAGTGAGCGGGCCACTAAATGGCTGTGAATGCCTTCCTTTTTTACTGTCCTGGCCAGAGCCGCCAGTTAACATGACATGAGTGTGTGTGTGTGTGTGTGTGTGTGTGTGTGTGTGTGTGTGTGTGTGTCCAAGATTAAAATAAAGACCACTGGACTTCTGCCTCCGGGTTGGCAAACTTAAAACGTGAGAGTCGAGTATGTACATTTGCGTATTTGTGGTTTAATTTCTCGGTCTTCTGGTCAGACATCTTGCAATATTGGAAGGCCCCCATCCTTATTATACCAGCGTGGTTAATCGGTTAAGACTTCTAAACAATGTATGTTGTGTTAAAGAAAGAAGTTGTGGAAGATCCTGCATCCATGTTCAGTAATTGCTAATACTGCTGGTCAATAGAAACCCAAAAGATGAGCGTAAGAGAATAAAAGCTAAATGATGGGTATTAACGATTTGGTAAATGTCTGCCACAGAGTAGCCGGAATAATTTTGGACATAATGTTTTTAGACTCTTTAGGCTTGACTTTTTCTCAGGACTTGATGATCGTTAAATATTTGGGGGCTCGTGTGGGGCACCATCCATGGCCCCTGGGACACAGCAGAGGATGAAACAGACTAGGTTGTCAGTTTCACAGTTGATTATAATATCCTAACTCCTCGGATTAGAGTTTTGTCTTTCTTTGTGGTGTTATCAGCTGGCCTTCAGTTATGCCCTCGTTGCTTGTTTACTCATTTGTGCCTTCTGTATTCATCATGCACGACGTATCAGTGCACAAGTGTGTCCCAGATATGATGGTCTATTGGCAGGTGTGCGAAAGGCGTGCACAGCACCGAATTCCTAGTTTATGTTGACTGGCTTTTTCTTTTCTTTTTTTTTCTCCCCCCTCCCCTCAACTGTTCTGAAAGTGTGGAGGAGGGTTTGTCATCGGCCCTTCTTTCTGCTTTGGTTCTAGTGGCTGGATGGACATTATTCATTCTTTTTGGCGTCTGTTTCAAAGCTCCCCGGGGGAGGGTGGGGAGCTGGGAGGGTCAGGGGTATCGGCCCCGAGGCCAGCTGAGGGCCTGGCTGGTGTGGCGTTCAGCAAGGCCAGGGTGAGACAACGTCCCCTGCTTCACTGCAGGTGTAGGAGGCAGCGAAGAATGGCAACTTTGTCCATTTAATCTCCGTGCCCCCGGTGCCCCCGTCTTCATTCCCGTTGCCCCGTCTTTTGAGCCAGCAGTTCCCAAGATTGATTGATTTATTATGATTTTATGCTAAAGTACAGCGTTCTGTTGAGTCAGCCATCTGGCCAAACGTTTGAAAATGGTTTCTTTCCCTTTTCACTGACTCCCTGCCATTCTTGGGAGGGGTGGGGCTCTCCCCAGGATCCTGACACCATGGGCTAGTGCGGGTGGATTTTGTTTCTTGCCTTTTTGTGGATAGTGTGGCGATGATTAGAGGATGAAACAAAACAGAAGAAAGCTCCAGGAGCCCATTGGCATTCCACCTCTTAAGGCAAAGAAGGATCAGTCATTTATTCCAAATCGTTTCATTTTTCTCTCCTCTCCACTTCTGGGGCCTTCAGTCTCTGCGCAGGGAGACATTTGTTCTGGGTGTGCTCGGGAAAATACTTGGAGCCAGGGGAGTGTGGAAAGAATCTTTACTTAATGGAGATCCTAGGCGTTTACGTAGATTTTTAAAACCTGTCTCGCTCTCTCTTTCTCTTTAAAGGCACAAGCGATCCCTATGTGAAATTTAAGCTGAATGGGAAGACGCTGTACAAAAGTAAAGTCATATATAAGAACTTGAATCCAGTATGGGATGAGATAGTGGTACTTCCCATTCAAAGCCTTGATCAAAAGCTCCGTGTGAAGGTAATCACAGATGGCTCTCAAGTCTGCTCTTTTATTAAAATCAGTGATTTCTCGGCAATCTTTGCCCCCTTAAAAATGCCACGTCCCCAGATTCTTCTCTCATTATTCAGCTCTGGGTGAAACACATTCGTGTGCAAGGGATTATTTATACCCGTTGTTGAAACCGTATGTTTTTTTCTCAGATCAGTGGTACAGACACCACAGAAAACCAGAGTGAAAATAATATCTCCATTGGTTGTGTTTAAGCTTACTGCACGTGGAAGAATTATGACTGTTGGTGCAGTGGTGAAAAGTAGGAAAGCCGTTCTCATTAGGAATAACTTAATAGAGCTTTAAGCTACCAGTTGGAAGCATCAAGTGCTCTAACATCTGGGTTAAAACTGCATTAGTTGAGTGCAGGATGGGATTGTTATAGAATATTTAGCAAATTTCTATTTAATTAGCAGATCTGCTCACCATGGAAAATACTAAATTTTAATGAGAGGCCATTTAAACTCCAGAGAGTGGTCCATTGTGCATAACATTTGAATGCATACGAATCCTGCCTTAAAAGTATTTTGTGCTATTGTTTTGGCTGTGGTAGGCAAAATGGTCAAGTTTGAATAATTTTGATCTCTCCATTCACTTGGCTAAATTCTGCATTGACTGTACTCTGCAGATTATAATTTAGATCTAGAAGACTGAATTTGAAGTTCCCAGCCTCTTACGTTTATTGGTAATTCGAAAAACTCAGTTGGTTTACCGTATTAATGTGTATTACTGGCCTATTCCCTCTTTGTAGGTATATGATCGGGATTTAACTACATCTGATTTCATGGGCTCTGCATTTGTCAGTCTCAGAGATCTTGAGCTTAACAGGTATTGTATTTTTACCTTCTAATTGTTATTATGAATTTTAGAGGGAACTCAACATACGGTCAAATGACATTTGTTCAGATCAAACGACAAAAATAAAAATCAGAATCAGTGAAAGAGTGCTTTAAAATGTAATTTTTTTCCCCCTATGATTTTAGCTTTTAGCTCCCAAACCTAGGAGTCAGACATTAAATCATCCACAGTGTGTTCTGGAATGTGTGTTGGATTTTGAACCGTTAACATTCAGGTTCATTAACCTACCTAACTTAAAAATAAAACAAGTATTTAAATTTTATTTGGGCAGTAAAGGGACAGAATCCATTAACTGACTGTTGAACGGGGCAATGCCAAACAGCTCCCCTACTCTGAAGATGGCAGCGTTATTTTTACTGAATTTGGTGCTTTTTAAAACTCATGTCTCACCCTTATGCAGAGGTAGGAGACTTTGACCATAAGCTGCTGATGCAATTTGAGACTGTCTAGTACTAGCCCATAAGTGCTAATATTATTTGTTGCTTTTTGCTTGTAGGACGACTGAACATATTTTAAAATTGGAAGACCCCAACAGTTTAGAAGAGGACATGGGGGTGATTGTGTTAAATTTGAACCTCGTAGTAAAACAGGGCGATTTCAAGAGACATGTAAGTATCACCCTTTTGTCCTTTTCAAAATTCTTCACTGCAATTGTCCTTTAATAACTGGGTTACCAGATGGTGGGCATTTGTTGTTGTTGTTGTTGTTGTTGTTAATTTATTTTTGGAGGGAAACAAATTATTGTATTGAAATGTAAAGCACCTAAGTACCTATCTGTGGTTATGCGTATCCTTTCCTTAAGCACCTTGGAAAGAAAATCCTTTAAGGAATAATCTCTGCTTTGGCTGGGGATGTGGATTCGTGTTGCTATTATTAACTGCTTATAGTTCACTAGTAACAATCATCTGAAATATACTTTTACTAAGTGGTAAGGTTTCCATTTACTGTTTTCTTAGGTACTGGATGACTCAGGCATTATTCAGTTATGCCAAGCAGTTCCCGGGGTTTAATTATTATGTTGTACATTAGTAAAGGTGATCAACTACATATTTGCAGCATTGCAATTTCTTCTGTGTTTTTTGTTTTTTGGTTTTTTGGTTTTCGGTTTTTGGATTTTTTTGCTGCCACGTTTTCTGTTGAGAGTAGTTTTGGGAAGATGTAAATTTTAATATTGTTTGATCTGTTCTTACATGGATGTTTCTAGTCAATGCACCGCCTGTTGAAGATCTCTCTAACACCAACAAAGCACTGGATTTTATGACAATATGATTGGGACTCTGTTCTTATGAGCAAATATGGGAAAACAAATCATAGTCTTATTTTATATTTGGGAATCATGCCTTATAATTCCAAGAATTAAAAGAAGAACAAAAAACATCTTTGATCGTGACATATTTGAAAGGCATTTTTAAAGCCAACTAAAACACCTACTTGGAAAAGAGCTGAAATGTGTTCCAATTGAAGCATGTTTAGAATCTCATATGGAAATCTGAAGCCTGTTTATAAATTAGGCCTCTAATAGTGCTTCTTGAATTGAGTCAGTAGGGTCGATGAGGAGAATATTCTTCATTTTGACATCACCTTTGCTTGTAGATGTAATTTATTTTCATGGTGAAAATCATGACTGATTTACTAGGAAACTCACAGAAGAGAGCATAAAGCAGTTGTGAAGCTACACAGTGATTTTTCAGTTTCCAGAAAGTCCACAAATAGTTGCTTTTTTTAATTTGGATTTTTTACTGAGGAGCATTTACTCGACAGTAACTGGGAAAAAAGACTTCCCATTTATTGTTTTTTCTAAAGGAAATGGTACTTTTAAAACTCCAAGCTTCAGTAGAGCTGATGTTTCGGTTTGAACATATCTTAAATTGATGTTGAAAATAAACTTTTTTTTTTCAACTCAACATAATGAAGCTTCTCTCAGGCTTGATGCTTTAGCTACTGGATTCATTGTCACATGCGTAGTAGGTGACTGGCTCCTTGAGCTGGATGCCACGTGAAACAAACATATGATGTAAATAATTGTCATCTGCCCTGTGATTGAGTGATTCCTGGCTGCTATGTTCTTAAACTTTTCTTACATTTTTAAGTGGGGTTTGTAAAGCTCAATAACTCCTCATGAAAATAGCTACCAATTCCTCTATTTCTTTTGCGAATTTTCCTGTAATATTTCCCATTAAATATATTTATTTTTTTTAATTTTTTTAAATGTTTTATTTATTTCTAGGAGAGAGAGATAGACAGCGTGAGCAGGGGAAGGTCAGAGAGAGAGAGGGTCAGTCTCTTTCACAGACTGAAACAGGCTCCAGGCTCTGATCTGGCAGTGAACACAGAGCCCGACGCGGGGTTCGAACCCATGAACCACGAGATCATGACATGAGCGAAAGTCGGACGCTTAACCGACTAAGCCACCCAGGCGCCCCCCCATTAAATATATTTAAATATGACTTGAATTTGCAGTTTTAAAGTAGTGCTGTTTTAGTTAAAATTTATTTCCAGTGACGGAGCCATTAATCCTTGATGCTCCTGAAGTTGTTTTTGTAAAATGTCTCAGAGTATGTTTTCAGAGTCCCAGACACAGCCACACCCATCATCTTACTGAGTTTGGTCCTTCTTCCCTTGGACTCACAACGTCCTGTCTTCACGAATTTGCCAGACTGTGTTTTTGCTTGTTCATGTGGTTTCTCGTTTTCTTTGTTCTTTGCTTACCTGGCAGAGGTCTGGGGTAAAATAGATTTCTTGAATATATATTTTATGGGCTTTTATAATAGAGAAAGCCCTGCCCACTGTCATTTGTTCCGTTCAGTGGTTTTATTTTTTGCTTGTGTACTTGATCAAAATACATACAAGCAAGGAATCATCTGTCCTGGGCCATGTGTGGTCACTCAGCTCATGCAGTTTATATCGGAGGCCCCTTTGGATAGAAGAGGCATCCGAAAACGTTCGTTCTTTTCATTAAGTGAAAACCCATCCTTACATTGGGTTTTTAAATGGGACTAACACACAAGCCTAGAAAGACAATAAATAGGTCATTTGATTGGGAATCATTCTGTTTGTAAATTTCCCTCCTGGCCATCTTTGTCCCTTTGGATCCACAGCCTGAACAGGAGCAGGATGTGTATAAAGTGGTCCTCCCGTGCAGAGATTTAAGGGTTGCATGTAGGTGTGTACATGCCCAGTGGGAAGGCGGATGAGCCTGCTGTCTGTTTCTTTTTCTTGGCAAAATTAGGATTCTCGTTCAAATTGGCAGTTCGGTCAGGTCAGCAGACTGCCTGGGTTTGAATCCCAGGCTCCACTCCTTTTCGAGCTTCGAGAAGTTAAGCGATCAGGTCACATTCACAGAGTTACTTAACCTCTCAGCTACAGTTCCTCTCCGGTGAGAAATGAGGATAAAAAATGTACTTTACAGGGTTGTGAAGATAGAGATTATCAAATGTAGCTTTGGGTGGGATCGACTGTCCGTACTTGGTAGTTCTTAGGACTGTAGGAAGCAGACCGGGATATTCACTTTCCATTAATTTCCTCATCTATTTTGTTCATCTTTTATGTTCATTAAAAAATCTAATACATTATATGTCAGAGGGTCTTAAATAGCCTCTAAGATCGTAGTGAATTTTGGTGCTTGCTTGGGTTGCCCATATTTGTCAGGACATTGCTGGGAAAATAACAAAAGAACTGATTTTAACACCCAGATTGTAGCATCTATAACCCTGCATCATGTGCTAAATGTTGAACTCACAGTTCCACTCGGGGAAGTTGTTTTTTAATAAAGGATATTTTCAAGTCGTTTCCGTACCACTGTTTCTGGTTGCTGGTCACTAGAATGTAAGTGGATTTCCCCCCCAAAGACCATTTATTTTCTGGTTTCTAACTTATTGGGAAGATGTATTGTCAAAGCAGATAGGTCATTCGCCTAAAGGTATTTTTTTCCTTAAGCATGATAGTCAATGTGCTCTGCTCGATTAGATTTATAATTGCGTTGTAATCTCCCAAATTTATCCAAGTTTTAACATCCAGTTAGCTGGTTAACCAGCCAGAATAAAGCTTCACAGTACTGGATGGTGATGGGGGTAATGAGAGGATTTTGCTAGGAAAGAATTTTAATTGTAGATGAAATTCATCAGCCTTTAGCATGACAAATGAGAGATCAAAAGAGAACGGTGGCCATGTTACTTGCTGTTCAGAAAATTTGTTCTTCCCTCCCTCGGTGCTTTATTAGCCTATTTTTCTTAATTGTCCAGTAGCAGCAGCTCAGATTTTTTCCCCTATTATTTTGAATATTGAGATTTGATTCACGGGGGTAAATGGAATGACTTTTTTTAATATCAAAAAATGTGGAAACCTAAACACGCACGAACGTTGTCCATGAACTTCTTAAAGATGTTCATAGTACTCTCCGAATACTTCAATATTTCAACCCGAGTTTCCAATTTGCTTTTAGAGGTGAAATTACAGAGTTTTAAGGCAATTAAAACCATTCTAAAAATGGAGATCCTTCTCATACTAAGAACTGCTAAGTTCTTATGTCTTTGTCTTTTCATTATTGAATGCTATGGGAAAATCCTATAACACAAGCACAAAAATGTGATTTTTCTGTTTCTGTTTTCTTGCTCAAACATGTTTCCTCTGTAACCTCAGAACTTGGGTGTTGGCTGTTTGAATATAGTCTGCACCATCTAAGTAGTAACAGAATTGTCATTAACGATTCTATTTCTCTCTTTCATTTTGCCATTTTTTCACCATTCAACGGACTCAATCCCTAGCGTTGGTCAAATCGGAAGCGGTTGAGTGCCAACAAGGTAAATATCGTTGTTTTCTTCTTTATGTCATTTGGTAAAACGGTCATCTTTGTGGCAAGCACAAATGTAGACGTGACTGGTGTTAACCAACTTTTATGCGTAACAGCATTCTCTTCCTTTCAGTGTTGCTGTGAGTGAGAAGGAAACAACCTCCCTTTTAAATTTCGTTTAATAAGGGCATAGCCAGATGTTTGAACTTATACTTGTTTTAGTGGTGACATTTTATATGTACCAGCCACGTTACAGCGTTACAGTTCATTAAGCCCGGATTATTTGGAGTGTAGTTCAGTTAGATTTAGTCCTTTAGGAAGTTATACACCGTTAGATGGAAACTAGCTTGGCGTGTAGGGGCAGTGAAAAGATTAATTGAGAGGCATAGGTGGTATATTTTATAAATCTCTTTTATATCACTCTTATTTTCCCGTTTATTACCTTTGTTGCTGAGAGTTTCTTGAAAGGTTTCTTCAGGAAATACTGGTGATTTTTTTTTTTTACACTGCTAGTATCTTTTTAAGCAATTATACACTACTGTCCAACTTATAAAAGGTCTACTGTGTATCAAGGCAGGAATGCATTATTAATTTATCTGGTTCTTAAATTAATACATTGTAATCGAGTGACTGCCAAAGTTGATGTAAACATAAACAAAACCAAAACAGTATTAGTAACTTAATTTAGCTCCTCTGCTACTTTTTAAAAATTTATTTATTTATATATTAAAGTTTATTTATTTATTTTGAGAGAGACAGATGGTGCAAATTGGGGAGGGTCAGAGAGAGAGAGAAAGAGGGGAGGGAGGGAGAGGGAGAGAGAGATTGAGAGAATGAGAATCCCAAATAGACTCTGAGCGGCTGGCATAGAGCCCAATGTGGGGCTTAAACTCACCAACCATGAGATCATGACCTGAGACAAAACCAACAGTTGGATGCCTGACAGATTGAGACACCCAGGCACCCCTCCTCTGCTACTTTTTAAAGAGAAATAACCAACATGGAGGTGGCCTTGATGTGTGTGTGTGTGTGTGTGTCTTTGGCGTATACATTAACAATCTCTGTGTATATGTTTCTTTACACACACACATAGGTGCACAAATCTTATACCAGCTCTAATTTCTAATCTCATTGTGTTTCAGTTGTTCACTTCTGTGTCAAACAAGGCAATTGAAACAGATTTTGTGAGTTTTTGTAAGAATGTGTCTGTGAAAGAGACACAGAGACAGAGAGAGGGAGCGCATTGTCACCTGACTAACACCAGTCATTTAGGAAGAATGACAAACTTTCCAAACCTTGCTTTTTAAAATCCAAAGGAATCAAAGCTTGCCTCTTACTACCATGTAGACCCTTTGCAATTTTGAACACTTTAACTACAACTACTATAAGTTCTGTTAATCAGTTCACTTGGTTTACAAGACTCGCTGTATTTTTTTTGAAACAAAACTAAGAGACAGTAAATAATAAACGAAACCATCTCGAAAATTCCTCCAACTTTTGTCTTATTCCTTTATAGTCACTAGAGGGTAGAAGAAGATCATTTCTTGCCACAGAGGGGAGCCCAGCCCCTGCTCTCCCATTTTAAGAGCTTCTCTGACCATCTGAAGCAGTAAACTTTCCCAGCATGCTTTGGAGAAGCCTGACAAAGCAGTATTTTCTCGTTTATTGATTCTGCTGCTGCACTAAAATACTGGTACTGTACATCAATAACCATCTTTAGTTAGGGAGCTCCGGTCTGTGGAAGAACACTGGCAGTTTGTGGAAGGACATAAAGGCTAGAAAGAAAAATTGTGAGCTCGGGGAATATTGGAGCCTGGGGAGGACAGGAAAGGTTATGGAAGAATGGCCAAAGGAATGAGGAGGGAGAGAAAAAAATGTTGACGGCCTGGATAAAGATATCAAAAATATGAAAGGAACAGAGGATCCTGGAGAGCAGTATTTATATCTGTATTGCAGAGTTGTGTCTTAGCACCGAGGTGCTGTGTTCTTTTTTTTTTTTCCCTCCCTATCATGGTTGTTTCTAGAATTTTGACTTCAGTGCGCGGGGCTCAGAGACTTAATAAATGCCCAGACACCATGCCTGTGTTTAATAAAACCTTTGATGAACACAGCTCATTGAGTGCCATTCATGATCTTCCATGAGAGATGAGGTTTATATCTTGGTGAAGAATTTCAATTGTCGGGTTAACTTTTCGCTGCTTGGAGATTACAGGTTTTGGAGAGGAAAGGGAGAGAGCTTCTAATTTCGCTTATGAAATGGAGTCACATGGAAAATCTGGAGGTCCTGTGATTAACCTGCTGTAGAAGTAGTTAAAATGCCCCAATCAACCTATCTTGGTATTTTTAAACTGTCAGCTGCTTCTTTTCAGGATTTCTATATTATACTTAAAAATTAGGGAAGTTTGACAGAGAGAAGATTACTAAGCTACGAGTATCTAAAATGTTACCAGTCCTGAGTAATATATGATCTATAAAATGTCGTTGACTTTTTCACCTCAATCTTATTCGTTTAATGGCTTAACTTTATTTAGATGATTGCTTCTTAAGCCCCATAAGTTTATAATTTTGCATCCATCCATAGGAGCCAAGAATGGCCGGCTCTCTTGTAAAGTGTTTTCTTACTACGTTGACCTTGACCATAATGTAGTAAATTTGTAGAGATCGCCTTTAAAAGTAGGTTCAGATTTCTCCAAAAGCCTCCGTTTACCTTCTGATGAGCATTTTAACATAAGAATTGAGAATTTGATTTAATAGGGCCTGAATCAGATAACTAGCTCTTTTTAGACACTTATTCTACACAATCCTGGCTGTGAATAGATCTATTTCCAAACCTTGCTTTCTCTTTCTACTGCATGGGACACTTAACAGAGATAGAAAATTAACCGCAGTGATTCCTCTAATGTCAGGTAGTTTAATGGCGAGGGAATAAAAAACCCTGCAAATCTCTAACTATATTCAGAAATCTGCATATGTACATCCACACCTACGTGCTTTCTCTGTGCTTTCATTTGGGTCTTTGTAGGTCCTTTGGCTGACCACAGTTCCCCTTTATTTACAGCGTCTTTTACTTTAGACCCGTTTGTCATGTGATGAGAACCTTGCAGGGTGGGGGTGGGGCATTTTCGTGAAATTCCGTTTTCGGAAACAGAAAATCAACCCCCCGGACCCCCCTCCCCCCACAGAAATATATGCAGCCTCATATAAGCAGACTCTGCATCAGTTTTATCCAGTTTGATTTTATCTTAAGTGCACAGGACCCCACCCCCCACGTCCCCCCCTACCCTCCTACCCCCGCAGGGCTTAGTCCACTCCTAGGGAGAAGCTACCTGGCAGCGTGTTAGAGAATGAAGAAGGCACAGGAAAGGCCAATGGCGCCCCAGGTGGCAGATCAACGCCATCACACCCGCCTGCTCCTTGAAACACGAACCCACGAGGGGCGAGGGCCCTAAGAAGGCTCCTGCCTGGGCACCAGGGTGGCTCAGTCAGTTAATCATCTGACTTCGGCTCAGGTCATGATCTCACAGTTTGTGGGTTCGAGCCTTGCATCAGGCTCTGTGCTGACAGCCAGCTCAGAGCCTGGAGCCTGTTTCAGAGTCTGTGTCTCCCTCTCTCTCTGACCCTCCCCTGCTCACTCTCTCTCTCTCTCTCAGAAATAAATAAAATATTTTTAAAAACATTAAAAGAAAAAAAAAAGAAAAGAAGGCTCCTGCCTGCCAGTGTCATCTGGCTATCCCCTGACGGTCAGCAACCTGACCTGAAGGTCATATCCACACACACACACCCAGTCTGCTCCTTATATCACCTCCCACACCTCCCACAAAAAGGGGGGAGGGTGACTGTTTTTGCACAGCTCTTCTTTCCACCACTGTTTTATGTAGTCCCGTGTCTGCATTCGGAGGGAGTAGACACCACCTGTCAGTGTTTTGTTTTTTTTTAACGTATGAAATTAGTTGCCCAGTGGTGCCAATTTGGGGGCTGTTCAGCGTCCTATTCTATCTTTGTCCCTGTGTGTTATTCCAGAGGCTGTAACCACAGGACACATCTTCTAGGTCCCCCGCTAGGTGGCATCCAGCTGCCTCTGTACCCGGAGAGGGCCTGGTAGGAGAACATGGGGGAATTTCCACCGTCATCTCTCTTTTCCTTTTATTTAACATGGGGTCTTCGACGTGGCCTGTACCCTGCATTTGCCTTTAGAGGTCGTGGTTTCAGCTTCCGCTGAGTGAGCTCCATCCTGGTATTGACCCTGCTTGCCTAGCCAGCCCCAGGCTGGCAGAAGTTCAGCCCTGATGGCGGAATCCAGCCCGGAGTCTGTTTCTGCAAGTCCCGTTGTAACACAGCGGTACCCACCTGTGTAGGCATCATCTTGGACTGGCCATGGCAGAGGATTGTAGTCAGGACAGACATCTACCCAACGGCCTGAAGCCTAACTTCTTACTCTCTTGATCTTGGCAGGGAGGGTTTGTTTTCTCCCCAACTCCAGGCCGAGGAGGGTTAGGGTTTCTTTTTGCTGTGTACCTCAGGTGTGGTCAGTGTTACCTGTCTGCTCTCTCAGTCGCTCTGCACCTGTTCTCTGTGTGACATTGCCCATATCTGCAGTCCCAAGAATGGTTTTCTTTTCCTGGTGGATTCCGCTACAACCTATTGGGGAGAAGCCTTTGCTCTTGGCTTTTTGGGGCACGTTTAGAACAGGCATTACTTTGTAAATATCATGAATCGCAGGATAGTGGTTCTGCATGAATTTAGGTTTTGCCCTCTCTGTCTTCTTTCATGTTTTCTGCCTTTCTCCCTTCTTTTCCTTTTTGTTCGATCTGCCCTTCTGTTTATTTTTTATAATTTTTTAACGTTTACTCATTTTTTATACTTTTTTAATGTTTTATTTATTTTTTGAGAGAGCGAGAGAGAGAGAGAGAGAGAGAGAGAGACAGCGTGAGCAGGGGAGGGTCAGAGAGAGAAGAAGACACAGAGTCCGAAGCAGGCTCCAGGTTCTGAGCTGTCAGCACAGAGCCCAATCCAGGGCTCGAACCCACAGACCATGAGATCATGACCTGAGTCGAAGTTGGATGCTTAACCAACTGAGCCATCCAGGCACCCCAGCGTTTACTCAGTTTTGAAGGAGAGAGAGAGAAAGGGAGAGAGAGGGAGAGAATGAAAACATAAGTGGGGAGGGGCAGAGACAGAGAGGGAGAGACAGAATTCAAAGCAGGCTGCAGGCTCTGAGCTGTCAGCACAGAACCCAATGTGAGACTCGGACTCATGACCTGAGCTGAAGTCGGACACTTAACTTACTGAGCCACCCAAGTGCCCCTCTCCCTCTCTTTATGTCTGACATCTCGGACTTCTGGAGGGCAGTCTCTAAATTTATATAACTCATCTATCTATCTATCTATCTATCTATCTATCTATCTATCTATCTATCATCTATCTATCTATCTATCTATCTATCTATCTATCTATCTACCTATCTAATCTCATCTACCTAATATATCTGTATGTATTAAACCTAATTTATTTGTCTGTATGTCTGTGTCTGTCTATCTATCATCTATCTATCTATCTATCTATCTATCTATCTATCTATCTATCTATCATCTATTGGGCAGGGGCTCAATGCTGAATATCTTAATCCCAATGCCTCTGCTGACTGCTATGAAGTCTAGGACAGCATTACCCTGGCCAGAATAATATCTAGGGGCTGCCGCCATTTCTGGGAGTCTCAGTCTATGCTCAGGGAAGGCCATGGGTCAGTTGGCACTCACAAACCTTGTGTGTGCTCCAGACCAGAAAAGCAGAGCCGCTCCTTCTTAAACTTTTCATCAAATGTGTCCCCTCAGAGATTTTAGAATCCACTACAGCTGAAACCTTCTCCCTGAGCACATAGTAGATTGGCAGGAATATTGTCCTGAGGACTGAAAGATGAATGGCACTTGGCATTGGGATTGCTGGGTCCACAGGAGACTTGAGAGAAGGGAGGCACAGGTGTTCAGAGGGCTTGGTTACATCTTTCCCTGGCCTTGCAGGTGGGCTGAGTGATGGAGATAGAGAGGGCTTTCAGAGGAAGACTGCAGGGAATCTTAACCAAATGAGAGGGAGGAAGAAGTGAATGGAGATAGGACAGTATAAGATAATGTCTGTGGCAAGTGCTCTCATCAGGCTTCAACCAAGTGGATTTTCAAAATGGAGCCCTTGGACCAGCAGAATTGGTATCACCTGGAAATTGCTAGAAATGCAAATTTGTGACCCCCCCCCCCACTCCCCACCAGCATTTTAGAAACTTGAATCAGAAACTCTGGGATGGGGCCCCACAATCTTCCTGTAATCCTTCCAGGTGGTTCTGAAGCACGTTCATGTTTGAGAACTGCTGGTGTGGACTTGGATTTGATGTGGGATGTTGGGAAGAGAGGGAGACAAAGCTAGGTGTGTTAAGAAGCATAGGCCTTGTAGGTCAGTAGTGAGTGCTGCTAAGTCTTAGGTAGGACTGGGATTAGGGTGAGGCAGGTGCGGTGGCCCGGGGAGCAAAGCATCGGAAGGTACCCAGGGACCAGCCCCACTGTTACAGAAGGCTGAGAGTGAGTGGTTAGTATGGGATGTATGGTAGTCCTGGAAAGGGATGCCCTTGAAGTTATTTTATTTTATTTTTTATTTTTGAGAGAGACAGAGCACAAGTTGGAGAGGGGCAGAGAGAGAGAGAGAGAGAGAGAGAGAGAATGTGAAGCAGGCTCCAGGCTCTGAGCTCCAATCTGTCAGCCCAGAGTCCAATGCAGGGCTTGAACTCACAAACCATGAGATCATGACCTGGGCCAAAGTTGGACACTTAGCCGACCGAGCCACCGAGGCACCCCACCCTTGAAATATTTTAAGTGAAGGAGAGACACAGAAATATGGAACAGAAAAGGGGAGGCCAGCAGGGTGACACATGTGAATCAAGAAATACTAGATAATGGGTGTATTACTTATGAGCAAAACATTTAACTTTGAGCTTAGAGGTTAGGGTGAAAAAAAGAAAATCTTATTGAATCACTTTTTTAAAATTTTATTTTATTTTACTTTATTTCTTAAATTTATTTGAGAGAGAGAGAGAGAGAGCGCGCACACATGAGCAGGAAGAGGGACCAAAGGAGGGGGGGAAGAGAGAGAGAGAGAGAGAGAGAGAGAGAGAGAGAGAGAGAGAGAATCCCAAGCAGGCTCCATGTTCAGCATGGAGGCCAACATGGGGCTCAATCCCTTGACCCTGAGATCATGACCTGAGCTGAGCTGAAACCAAGAGTCAGGCACTCCGCCAACTGCACCACCAAGTTTATTTTTGAATGATAGGAAGAAATGCATTAGAAACATTTTCCTGGTCCTCAGCCCTAAGAAGTGGGTATTTATAGACTCAATCATTTAAAAAAAAAATCTTAATCTAATTCTTATTTTTAAGCGGAAAAATGGAGCAATGTTATTTCTTCACAATGAAAAAAATATTAAATCTCCTATAAAACATTTATAGCTAATATGTCTGTACAACCTACTGATTATTCATTATCCTCAGGACTATCATCTAGTTTTTCTATACAATATAAATCTCATGGTCCATGTCCATGTGGGAGATTTAAAAGACTTTCTTTATATCCTTAGACAAAGATTTTCGTGTAAGTTCTAGGAGAATTTATGCCTACAGGACCCTCTTCGGATGATATAAGAAGCCACCGAAAAGGCGCTAATCTGGGAGCCTGTTGGATGAGCGTATGGACCTTCTCATGTCTTGCTATAAAAGCTGTTGACAATGAACAGTTGTTTTACATGTTAAAAATGCTTGGAAGAAATATTTCAGGGAAACCGTTTATAGACTGAATGTTCTCCCATAGGTTTTCTTAAGCAATGCCTAGCAGAGTTGAATCTTGTTTTATTGTTCATTTTGCTTACAAAGTGAGTTACTCCCCCCTCCCCCACCCCGCCATCCCGGTGCCTTTGTTTCCACTGACACCTCCTTTCTCACAGTGACGGAGGGAAACTAATTCATGAGAGTCAAAATAGGACCATTGGTGGCATTGGAACACATAGCTTTAGATTCCAGTAACTGAGACAATAGAAAAAATATCCATGCGGTATTTGGCCCCTAGTTAGGTATGCCTTCCTAGAAAAATCTTGAAAAAACATTTTTCACCTCCCCTTATTTTTCATTTCTGTCTCTTAAAAATTTTTTGTTTGGTATTTTGTTATACCCAAGGGAGTATTTTGGATAATGACTTTGCGGTATTGGTCAGCAGAGCCTGTGGGGCAGCTAGCGGTGACATGGCTTTCGATGGCCACAGACCATGGCCCTGGCTCCTGGACTACGGGCTACCCCTTCCAAGCTCCTTCTGAACTCTTAAACTCCCTGTCATTCTTCCTGGCCCAAGGCAGAGGGGAGGCACTTGGCCGACACGTCTATCATTTCTGGGTTTTCTTTTGCAAGCTGTGCCAAGAGACTGGAGGCCATGTCGTCATCTTCCCAGCATGCCACTTGGCCCAAATCCTCACATAATGCATGTGGCTAAGCTGTAACCCATTTTATACATCCCAGGAATGGCAATCCATTTTCTGTTTTGAGAGTCTATTCCTAGATCGGAAACTTGTGAAGATTCTCCACCTGTTGGGAGTAGAAGGTCTACAGCTCTTACCTTCAGTCTTGGTCCCCTGCTTCCCCCCTTTCTTCCTTGTCCTCAGGATTGTCATGACCTGGAAGTAAATTGTGTCTGCAGCTTTTCCTTTTTATGAAAGTCAGTATGTTCCAAAGTTAAATATCACACCGCAGGGGCACCTGAGTGGCTCATTTGGTTGAGTATTTGACTCTTGATTTCCGTTCAGGTCATGATCCCAAGGTCGTGGGATGGAGCCCTGAGTCATGCTCCACACTGAGCATGGAGCCTGCCTGAGATTCTCTCTCTCTCTCTCTCTCTCAAATTAAAACATAAATAAATAAAAAATAAGTATCATACCTCATATTCACTGGTTATAACTAACATGTGTGCTTCAGATGGAAGTCATGATTTCTGTTCCAAGAAGAAGGGTATGGGTATGGTGGGGTGGGGGCCGAGGAAGAGAGAGAGAGCCTATGAATGAAACAACATAGAAATAGTAAAAGGTCTGATCCCTTTGGGAGGAAGGAGAAAACTAGCAAAACCCTGATGTACTATATTTTATCCTTTATGTCGGCTGAGAAATTAGGGTCAGGACCCAGAAACTTTGCTCTATCTCCTGGTGTTTGTTTCAGCTAAGGTGGGGTGGGTTTCTCCTTTGATGGGTCATTTCCTTGTCTCCCTTCACATTCCAGGCTGCATTAAGATGACAAATTTCACTTATGGGCTCAGACACAGACATGAAACCCTGAGCTGTGGAGCTAACAGGGTGAGTGCAGAGGAGTGGATTTATTGTGGGGAGAAAGGGATTGTTCAAAGAGCACAGCAGATTTGGGGAGCCTGCCTCTGCATCAGAGCACACGCAGCCTGGGATGGCCCAGGCAGTACCCACCCCCCACCGCCCCACCAGCTCCGCTCTGAAACCTCGTCACCTACTTACCCTCAAGGCCAAAGACATACGTTAAAGTAATTAAGACACTTCCTTAAAGCACACACACACACAGAGACTCCAGAACATGTTGCCTGTAGATGTGCAACTTTATTTGGACATCACCCAAAAGTGGGTTTTGCAGAAGGATTGAGGACGAAACAAGTAGAATAAAGGCCTTGTGTTCTTTTCTATCTGTGAACTCTGCAATAAATAGCTTACTTTTCCTACTCTGCCTTTAGTGGGGCGGGGGGGGTGGGGAGGAGGCGCGGAATCTTGGACGGCGAAGAGCAAGCCCGTCACATCAAACATGACTGCGTTAAATACTAAAATGTTCAAAGTCCAACTGAGATAGATAAAGGCTTTGATGGAAAGTGGATATTTCCCAGGGACATTACGAGCAATAATCCAGATGTTCCGCCATAATGCAACGAGAGTTGTGGATAGATCAGGAGATTCAGCCAAGCCGCGCCTGATGCAGGCCCTCGCCTTGCCCTCCCATACTGCTTCGCCATATGGAACCTATCTCTCGGCCCTCTTAATAACCGGCTTTGGATTCCATTTTCACACAGCTCATAGAGCTAAGTGGGGCTGTTTTATGGACAAGTTAGATAGAAGCCTTTCCAAGATAAACATCCAATTTGAAATTAGGACAGAGCAAGCCACAAAATTATTTTAGGGCATATTTCACGGAAAGCCTGCCATTTTTCTTAGGCAGTTGCCAGACTGGAGGGTGCCCTTTGATCCCGTGTGGACATTACTCCCTTCTTTATAAAAAGGATTTTGAAATAGTTGCAGTGTTTAGGGAGGAATATATCTGTCGGAACTTTGAAGCATGGCCATGGGACAGGTCATGCTTTAGCTTGTTGGTTCACAAGTCAAACTTTAAGAAGAAAGGAAGAAGAGGAAAGGAAAAAAAAGGAAACGGGGATTGTAGCCAGATAGATGAATCAAAATCTCATGTTCCTTTTAAAGATAGAAGTTTTCAGCCCATATACTTAATAAGCTATCAGATGTATGCAGTGGATCCACATCTATCTTCTCAAACATAAATTTATAAACACATATGCAGATATGTTTATATACGTGTCTGTTTCTATACTGTGACGGCATGTGTTATTTTTTAATAAACACGAAATCACTTAATGTCAGTTCTTTCATAAAGTTCCTTTATTGAATATGTTCGATATATTCTATATATTCCGTGACAGAACTGGAAATAGAAGTTAAGAAAGAATTGTTCATGTTCTCCAGAGGAGAGGGATTTTTTTTTTCTTTTTAAAATGAGTTATTTTCTCATGCCCCCTCTCTGCTCTGTCTCAGCACTTCGGAAACGTGTGTGTGTGTGTGTGTATGTGTGCGCACGCACGCGCGTGTGCATTTTAAGAGAAGAGCAACACAGATGTGAAGTTTGAGACACATCCTTAAATGTGTTTTGCTTAAAGAAGTCATAAAATGATCCGCTGCTTGGTGTGGTATCCCTGCACCATTTATTAAGAGTGGCGGAGTGACATGTGTTGGATGAGGTAAGCTGGTATATAATTAATACGGTACCAACATACCATTTGTTGTGATAAATTGTGACTAACTGGTGTCCGAGCAAATTGGTGTCTGAATGATCTCGAAGATATATTGAGTAGATGACAGGAATGAATATATAGTGTTCGAAATTCATTGCTCTACTATGGTACTTTATGCCATTTACATTCTTCAGTCCATTTATTTCTCCTTCAAATAAAGCAGCCTCTGCTCCTATCGTTTCACTTATTGAGCGGGGAACGTAGATCAACTCTCTGTGGATCATGTGGGGATCCTCGTTCAAACAAACTAACCATAACAAAAGACATGGTGGGGACCTTCAGGGAAATGTGACTCTGTGCTGAGTATTTAATGATACTGAGGGAATTATGGTTACTTTTGTGGAGTGTGATCATGGCATGTTGCTCCGGTAAAAACAAATACGTATTTTGCTTTCAAATATTTCAGCCCGAGGAAAAGGGTGAAGGGATAGTTGAAATCAGATTGGTAAAATATGGAATCAGGTGGATGAGTATGCGGAGGTTTATATACCCGGCTCTCTGCCTTTGTGCGTGTTTGAAAATTTACATAATGGAAATTAAAAATAAATAAAGTGTGCTTGTCCTCTTTATAATTTAATAACGGGGGATGTTTGCTTTCTTCTATATTTCTGTTTAAGGTATGTGTGAGTATGCATGAGTAATACAATTTAGAAAAGGGAAAAAAAATAAGTTAACAGTTACTGAATCTCTCCTGGATCCCGGGTGCTGTGCTGAGGACTTTGTACATCCTTCCCCTCCCTGCAGATCTGCAAAGCTCATTTGGCCGGCCGGCTGATCGCAGGCTGTATCTGGAGTTGTGAATCTCACAGCGCTGTTGGGCTTTTTAGTAGTAGCCCAAGGAATAAAAAGGAAGTGTAGACAGATTCGAGTGTGAAGGATAAATTCCAAACCATTATTCCTAAATGCCCAGAGGTGTTTTCTCTCCCTGCAGAGCAATGTCTTGCTCTTCTCTTTCCATTTCCCAGCATGCCTTTCTTCTATTAAAATAGCTGAAGGCCCAGATGAAGAATTCCTATCACGGGGCATGTCTGGGTGGGGAGGACAAGCCAGGGCCAAATCCAAATGTTGTTCCTAATCATCCTTCACTATACTGTTAGGAGCCTAGTGCTTGAGCGGGTTTGCAAAATCCACGAAGACTAGTAACACTGTCAGCAACCAGGGGGTGCTTTCCCAAGCCCCATGTGGAGATCTGGAATGTCTGTGATCACCAAAGTCACACTCAAGAATGGTCAGCAAGCTGATACACCCTCTTCTTTCTTTGCCTTAGTCCTCTTTGATTCGCAACCTGCGACTCGCAGAGTCCTTGAAAAAGAACCAGTTGTGGAACGGAATTATAAGTATAACCTTGTTGGAAGGGAAGAACGTCTCAGGAGGAAGCATGACAGAGATGTTTGTCCAGTTAAAACTGGGAGACCAGAGGTATAAAAGTAAGGTAAGTTCCACCAATGCCCGAAGAAGAAGCATCCATTTTGTAACAAAAAGACTGACTAAAAGAAAATGTTTTCCACTCTAACGTTCACAAGAAGAGGAGAGTTTTATTTCGAGCCCTCGTAACATTATTAGAAGCATCCCAGACCACAAAAATAATCCAGTAGCTGCAGTCCACTGATACACCTATTTGGTTGCTTAGCATAATTTATTTTCATATAGTTAACTGGTGCTAGAGAAAGCTTATGAAATAAGAGATTTGGGTGTGTGATTCGTTTTTGTTTTAAAAATACACAAACTGCGTTTCATAGGTTGCAGGAAAGGGATAAATGCAGATTTTCAAAATCCTACAAAAATAAAATAGTGTAATATATTTAGATGAAAACATTTGAGAAAAGTAAAAAATTCTCAAAGCCATCTACTTTTTGCTTTCTCTTACTTGCTGGTATTAACAACAAAAACAGACAGACATTTGATGTGGTTTTTTTGTGTGTGATTTTGTTTTTAGAGTATTAGTGGGTTTTTTTGGAACAAAAGTAAGGGCGTTTGTAGCTGTCTTTAAAAATCAGTCATCTTGTTCTCCTGAAACAAATTCCACTTAATTTTTTCATCTTAATAATTTGGTGTGGTTTTTATTTCAAAAACCATAGTCTCCACGCCATGGTAATTAATTCGTTTTACATAACCGTCAGACAGGAATATTTCCTAGGTTTTATGGATTGGGGTAACTAGGGTCCTTGAAAGTTAAGTCACTTGCCCAAAGCTACATAGAAGAAAAAATACAAACCAAACAAAACATCGGTAGACGATTTTGAAAACAGACCTGAGGATATTTGCAATTCGGGTTTTCCAGTGTAGGGTCCTTAACAGATGAAGACATATGCAGTTGGAAAATGATTTAGGGGGTAGAAGATGGTTTCTACTGCATACTTCTGAGTGCAGAGTCAAACATTAAACATCATTTGCCCCATCACAAGGAATAAAGAATTAAAGCTCACACCGGAGAATCATTTTAGAGAAATATGAAAAATCAGGGCGGGTTACAGCTGAAATATGTAGACATTTATTTTAACCAGCTAGTTTCAGGCTGTACCTCACAGTGACCGTGTCCAGAGTGGACACATCTCTCTACAAAGGTTCTTTTAGCCAGCTGGGGTCAGTCTATGGATTTATAAGAAAAATTATTCATCGCTAAGTACACTTAGCCCTCTGGGCTAAGGTGAAGTGCAGAATTAGTCCGGTATTTGCTACATTCCCCCTTGGGGAATATCACGTTTAATTTGTGTGGTCGAATATTTTTTTTCCTGGGTTTTCTAAAGTCTGTGATCTGATATATTAAGCTCAATATGAAAAACAGCTGAAATGATACTATGTGATGTTAGGCTACAGCTGACATCTGAGTTATCCCTGATTCCCCTTGCAGTAGGAGTTTGGCACTAGGATTTCTAGGATTTCATAGTTGACACGGTGTCTTTCGAGCCTGATAGTCAGTGCCCGCGATTCTTGCTCATTTTTATTCACAAATGAAACCTCTGTGTAAATGAAACAAAAGCGAAAATGCTGCTACTTGATCAAACACACACGATCGGAGAACACAGAAACTTGTGGAATTTTCAAACCACGCTGATTCATTTTGCGGCGGGGCAAGAGTGAGCCTTCGTTAGTCTTCCACACCAGTGACTGGATTCTGGAAACTCGGATTGAAATGTACAAGTTATGGGTTTCTCATGTAATGCATTGGGCAGATGTTAATTAACACCTCAAACTGCTCATTCGTATACTTCTTAAGCCAGCACTGAGTGGATGCACTAATAAAAATTTAACTTGCATCTGGTCAACCAGTCCGTAGTATCTTTTGTAAGAGAAAGCAACTGTAAATGTCTATTGAGATATGCTTTATATGTATATAATATCTATATAATTTATGGTTCCTGGTGGGGTAATTTCTTGTGGGTTTATTCTTTTTAACTTGCTGGAAAAATGACTGAATCTGGGGGTGAGCTAAGAGGGTAGCGATGTTTTGCCAGTTCCCAAAACCTCAAAGTCCCTTTCGTTCCCAAATGGAAAGTTGACCTTTCCGAGGGGGAGGCACATCGTCATGATCTCCTGGAGTGTAGCAATGACATGAATGTATGTAGCTGCTTTAGCGATGAATGGCATTTTGAGAAAGTAAATATCATAACCGCATGTTTTCTAGACACTGTGTAAGAGTGCAAATCCGCAGTGGCGGGAACAGTTTGACTTTCACTACTTCTCTGACAGGATGGGCATTTTGGACATTGAAGTGTGGGGAAAGGATAGCAGAAAGCACGAGGAACGCTTGGGCACGTGAGTCTGCTCTGCTTTCTAACTCGTGGGAGACACGTGTGCAGCTCGCATCTGCGTGGAGCTGCTCAGGGGCAATGTCTATATCTGTGTGGGCTTAGAGTAAAGACCTTATATATCCCTACCCCAGGAGCCATATGTCAGCTGGACTTGAACCTGGGGCAAACATTATTTTGTTTTTTTTTAATTGATAAATGTCATTTAATATTGATGAAAACAGAAAAAAATCCTATGTGTTGGGCCTTCTCTAAAAAAGAAAAAAGATACTGTGACTGTGATATCAGAGACTGTCTGTGAAGTGTTTATCCACACAGCCCTTGATGCAACATGCGTTGAACTGCGTGGGTCCACTTATATGCATTGGTTTTTCAGTAAATACAGTGCAATACATGTATTGTCTCTTCCTTAAGAAGGTTAAAAAACGGAAAAAAACGTTTTCCTTTTCTCTAGTTATTGTGGGAATATGGTCTATAACCCAGATAACATACAAAATATGTGTTAATTGTTTACCCTATCGGTAAGGTAAGGCTTCTGGTCAACAGGGTACTATGTAGTAGCTGAGTTTCAGCGGGGAGTGAACAGTTAGATGCAGATTTTTCACTGTGGAGGGTCATCAGCACATGTGGCCCCTGGGCTGTTCAGTAATCAACTTGCGTGCATTTCCAGCATACCCTGTAATTTTGGTTTTGCTACTTAGTAAACTACCGTATAATTTAGTAAGAATATGAGCATAGGTGTCTTGATGGGAAAGTTTTCAATGTGTTTGACGAGCTGTGTGGCAAACCATAATGAAACCTGTTGAGGCGAGGTCTGTTTTCTTCTTTTCTTTCTTTCTTTTTTTTTTTTTTTTTACTTTGCACCCTTCCATCTCACGCAAGGGACTCTCCCTTACACAGTGGGCAATGGTGTGAATATTACAGCTTTCTTACAGGATTGTAGTAATGCCATTAAATGAGACCATACCTGCACCATGGCTGGCCCATAGTAAGCATGACGGAGATCATGGTGGAAGTAGACATCATCTCTGATCTTTCAAATAGCCCTACAATTTGGCAGCATTATTCCCCTTTTGTAGATGATGGAAGAGAATACAAGAAGTTTGCAAATGACATGATCATGGACTTCAGAGTGGGGGTGGAGCCAGGGCTAGGATTCCATGCTTTCGAAGACCAATTTCTTTCCACCAAACCACTGCCTTCTGTTCATCACATACACGTACACTTTGTACACACATCTCAAACCTGGACTATCAATGTTTAAAGGGCTCTCAACAGCTGTTTGTCATCTTTTCCAAACCGAGGATTCTGGAAACTTGGGTTCAGAGAAATGCCTTGGGCTTACCCCTTGGAGAATGGAGAGTCTGCTAAAATGTCTAGGGTGAAGCCAGAGCAGCTCAGCTGTCGCCTGTCATCTTGGGGTTCTAATGCAGGGGAAGTCTTCTCGCTGAAATCTAAACACTGAAGTTGACTCCTCTAATATAACCCCTTTGTGTCACTGACAAGGAAGGACAGAGGCCCAGGGAAGTGACTGTCTTTCTGTCAGCAGGGAACTTAGAGGCAGAAATGGGACCAGATTCAGCTTACCCAGTACCTTGTACACTGCTTCTTCTGTGTAGAATACTGAGCACAGTGTCTGACACACGGAGTGTTCGACCCTCTTTCTGTCATCACCCCATCCCTCTTCAGCAGCTCTCCTGAGATAGATGGGTGGGGGGTTTGGTACTCATAGAACATTCCTCTGGTGTTCTTCAGCGGAGATGCCATGTCCCACGGGCATGTCACAGAAGGTTTAGGAAATCCGGCTCTCAGCCACCTGATTTTGGATACCCGTCTCTTTCCCCAGTCGTTGTGTGGAAGACACACACACAGGGCACACCCACATTGTATCACACATATCCAGACATGCCCTAGGGAAACAGTGTGTCACCAGCTGAGACCTCAGCTCTTTTAGCCCCCATGTGGCACTGCCTACAGTCTTTTATGTGGCCCTCTTGTCCCCGACACTGTGCTGATCCCACAGCTGGCAGCCATTGCTGTATTAACAACCTCATGGTTCAGGTTGGTGCTTTCAAATAGCAAACGAGGTCCTGTCACCCTCCGGCTCTTGCAGGAGGGCTCCCCCTGGTCATTTTCCAGATATTGCCCATCAGATGACTCGAGCCTGGTCTTGTCTCTCCCTCCTGCACCTACACAGGGTAACTGAGGCACTTCTGACATTTCCCGCTACTTCTGACACTTGTCACCACTGTGACATTACCAGTGCCCTCCCAACACTCACGGTCAGAGCATCAAAAACTTTGTGCTTGTCCATGAAGCAAGGGTTAGTGACGTCAGTGCACAGACACAGAGAATTCTGGGTCCCAAAGCGCCACCTGAGCAGTGGGAACCTGGGCTTCCAGGAATGAAGGGCGCACGTGTTATTTTAGGAGGTGCGAGGAATTACGCCCCCTCATTTCACACTGTGCTGCCTCCACACAACAGGAAGCGCTTTTCCAAATGAGTGTTAAGTTTCTTCGTGGCCACAAAAGATCACTCAAGACATCCCTTTCATTCCATGTTTTGTCATTGGACTATTCGTTTATTTTAGCGATTTCCTGTTTGTAACTTAGCCATGTACTTGTCCTGAGGCTCGTGGCGCCCTTCCTCTTCACAGATTTTA
This sequence comes from Proteles cristata cristata, assembly GCA_017311185.1. Taxonomy (NCBI): domain Eukaryota; kingdom Metazoa; phylum Chordata; class Mammalia; order Carnivora; family Hyaenidae; genus Proteles; species Proteles cristata. The sequence continues at coordinate 96,508 of JAESUZ010001199.1, forward strand.
GAGGCTTGTTTTTTTGGTATCCTTTTCCTTTGCCCTCTCCTGAGGTACAAACGATAGCCAAAGTATATCTTGGGAGCTGACTACACAGCATTACCCTGAAGCCAACGCCCCATTGGGGTGACAGACCTTCCATAAAATACCTCCTGCTCCTCAGAGTTAGAGAGGACGCGGGACCAGCATGGGCACATCACGGACCTGTTACGTACCGGTCCTCCTTACTTTAAATTTCACACTTATTTCCTTCTCATTTCATTTTCTTTGTTGCTGTCATTTGAAGGCTCAATTATTTCATCTCCCGTGGGTGGGGAAATACCCTTTTGCATGAAGAAACTCTTTGACAGTGCGAATGAGTCATGAATGTCTCTTAAGACCTGTCTCTTATTTTCGTTTTTGGATCACTCCTTGCTGCGAGTACCAGAAAGCCCTCCATGGCCTCTCTGAGGAAATTCTTTTTGAGATTAATTTTGAGATTTTTCTGTATGGCGACTATAGATCCCCACACCCTTTGCAATGATAATTATGCAATTTAAGAAAAAGAGATACGGACAGTAAAAGTCACATATGTGTATGCATAGGCAATTTTTGAAACATTTTGTAGAAGTTTACAGAGGGTATCTTCAAGGACATGGTGTAAAGGACATCTGTTGGCCAAAGGATTGAGCTGTGGCTTTGGCATTGGCATTGGTAGGTTGGTAGCTTGGTGGTGGTTCAGACACCTGATGGCTAGCCTCTTCAGGCTCTCTGAAGCAGAGAACTTTCTGCAATCCCCTTCTAGGCGGCTTCCCCTTTAGTCTTCCACTGAGCCCGAAGTTAGCCCAAGGAGGGGTTCAAGGCTGGTGAGATAAAGGTGATTGAATGGTTCCAATGCCCTCTGGACTATGGTACCTACTAACTCTACTGTTTGTTCACAAGCACAAACAAAATGAAACACACACACACAACCCCACAAACAAAACAAAACAAAACAAAACAAAACAAAACAAAACAAAACAAAACAACAGTCTCTGATTTTAAAGTCCATCAATGGTCCAGAGACAGTGAATTTTTAAGGGGAGTAAGAAACAAAGCTTGGTTGAACCCGCTCCAAATTTTAGCCCAAAAGGCAAGAGTATACATATGGATTATCATTGTAAACCAGGACCCTTTCAAGGTAATTGCTTTGTTTTCTTAAAGCGCATTTTACATTTCAAGGTGACAGTAGAGATTAACTCATCATAGAATATTCTAGGCTTCATTCAGTTTTGAAAAGTTAAGAATGAGAATGTTCAAGTGCATTTGAACTGGGCTTCCTCGGAGCCACCGGTCAGCCCCACAGGGTGCCCTGGAAAGTGGCGGCTGACATTCTAGCGGGTCGTTAGTAATGCTGATGCCTCCGAGAACCCGGGCTGGGATATTTCTCTGGACAAATTGCACCGCGTGTCGTTGATCTGCTTTTACAGCCCGGCTTGACACATTCACCGTTTTCTTCCTGTTCACCCCCTTCCTTAGCCTCTGAGATTTACAGCTTTTAAAACTCCGGCACTCTTTTCTGCCCCTTGCATTTAAGTTAAAAGCTGACCGGTCTGTAATATAAAACACGGAATTATGGTAATGAATAAGAGGTTAAAAGCTATCATGGCAAGTGAAACTTGAACAGGTCCGGCTGACTGATATGGCAAAATTATGTGTTGAATTAAAACACTAAAATGCTGTAGGATTAATGGAGAAAGACAAGAAAAGGAGGTCAGAAACAATGCTAAATCAGCACATTCTAGGCCTGTGTGCTAGAGGATGGCTTTACTATGTATGCCTGTTGCAGAGAGGAAAAAAAATAGTAATTGAGTCTTCGTTTCCTTCAGGTGAGAAGAAACATGGACTTTTCAATCTGAAAAGCACTTAGTAAATACATTTATTCCTGTCCCTTTCTCATGTAGAGCAGGGATTAAACAATGCCCAGTATTTCTTTACAAGGACAACAGAAAACACTGTCTTTGTCATTTGGAATTTTTGACTTTGAGCTTCGTTGTGCTACTGGCCTTCGTTTGTTTGTTTGTTCCACTCTAGTCAACAAATACAGAGCACGTCATGCACCGGGTGGCCTGCAAAGTGCTGAGGATTCAGTGGAAAATGAGGCATTGATGGATGCTGTCCTCGGACGCCATAAGGTTCTGGGGTGGCTGCACATAATCAGGCAGCGCTTGGGGGTGGAAGGGAGCAGCTTCCTGGAAGAACAGAGGCCTAAGCTGTAGCCTCTAAAGATGGGAAGGTTAGCCGGACCAGGAGATTGGAGGCAGAACTTTCTAGGAAGATGGAATGACATGGGCAAAGGTCAAGAGAGTAGAGAAAAGGTATTCTGAGAAACTTGAAAGGAATAAGGGTGAGTGGTGTCCCGAGATGAGACCAGAGAGCAGAGCAGGGGTGAAGTCAGAGCGCCACCTGATTTCATCTCCCACAGAAGAACAATGGCGGCTCCTCTCTGGACATAAATGCATGGGGTCAGTGGGGGGAGGCACTGCTCTTTTGTTTCCATAATGTAAAGGCTGTTACAGTAATGGGGATCTTCTTGGCCAAATATTTTAAGATCTGATTTTGGAGTGAGAATTTCCTGGTGACCTGAGGGCTGGTGTGTAGCACCTTTCGAATGATTGTCCAAACACGGTCACTCCCTTGTGTGTGAAGTCACACATGATGCCACAGGGACAGAGATTTGCCAGCGCTCATTAGTCACTTAAATGTTCTGAGCATTGTGTTTTCCACAACGTTCCCAGCAGATAGAAGAGAAATTTTATGAGCTTTACTTTGTTAGTTTTTATTAACAAGGACATTATTGGATACTTTTGGCCACAGTTTCTTGGGTGATGGTGAGTTAAACGTTATGCTTTACAATTTTTTTTTAGTTCAGTTTCCCTGATGCCTTTGTCAGTATGTCTATATTGCCAGCAGCCAGCCTTGTAAAATTTTAAAATCCTGACAGTGGTGTAATTCACCACAAGCCAAATTATTAACATTTCTCTAGATCAATGGTCAGCAAACTAGCACCCATGGGCCAAACCCAGATGTCTGTTTTTGAATAAAGTTTTATTAGCTACCAGACTTGTTCATTTGTTTACATTGTCTATTACTGCTTTCATGCTATAGGGGAGTTGAGTGGTTTCAGCAGGGACCGCATGGCCCATAAACTTTCAAATATTTACTTTTTGGCCCTTCATGGAAAAAATAGTTTAGGTGCCTATTACGTATTACTTATTAGTTAGTGTGATATTGAGCAATGCATTCTACGAGAGCCATTTAGACTCTCTATCTGAAAATGGAGTTTATTTTTCAAAGAAAATTTGCATATGTACTTGTAAGCTAAGCTTTCATAAATGCTCCTAAAATGTTGCCATTTGTGTAGTTTGGGAAGAAATTTAGAGGCTACAAAATGGAAGGGAAACAAATACATAACACTCCTTGTGAAATTCTGGAATTAGACAGTGAGTCTGCAGTGTTTATAAGAATGAGAAAGAAGAGGGGAGTGGATGGTCTTTTAATTTGCCCAGGAAGCTAGGATGAATCTATTTCCTCGCATTCCTGGCTCCAGACACACTTCACCTGTAACAGGTAACTAAACAGATAAAGAAAGCCTTAGGAAAGAATACCAGATTCTGGAAAGCTTCAGTAGCACCGAGAGAGAATTAAGACCAAGTGAACATTGTAGAATTTTCTCAGGTAAGAATTGGATACCCTTTAGAAAATGGAAGCCACACCTAAATTCTCCTTACAAGATTTTTTTTTATGTCAAAAATGTTTTCAATGAATGTATTCCAGATTTTTTTCTATCTTAAAGATTGTAGACTTCAGAGTACTTTATCTTTACTTGAGCCTAAAACAAAACAAAACGTTTTGTTCACACAACCCTACAAAAAAACCCAGATTTTGTTCACACAATACTTCCCTTTCTTCAGGAGGTTCAAAGAGCATTGTGATAATATCTGAAATTCTGAAAGGCCAATCCTTTTTATTGTTTGCTTATTGTTTTGAAGTTTTTATTTTAATTCCAGTTAGTTTACAGTGTTATAGTAATTTCAGGTGTACAATACAGTAATTCAGCACTTCCATACATCACCCAGTGTTCATCAGGACAAGAGCCTCCTTAATTCCTATCACCTATTTCACCCATCTCTCCCCACCCACCTCCCCTCTGGTAACCATCAATTTAAAGTATGTTATTAAGGGTGTTTATTGATTTTTCTCTCTTGCTTTCCCTTTGCTAGTTTATTTTGTGTTTCTTAAATTCCACATATGAGTGAAATCTCATGGTATTTGTCTTTCTCTGACTTATTTCACTTAGCATTATACTGTCTAGATCCATTCATGGTATTGCAATGGCATGATTTCATTCCTCCTTATGGCTGACACACACACACATATAACATATACATATATGTACATATATGTGTATTTTACAACATCTTTACTCACCATTCGATGGACGCATGTTGTTTCCATATCTTGGCCTATTGTAAATAATGCTGCTATAAACATAGGGGTGCATGCATCCCTTTACATTAGTTTTCTTGTTTTCTTTGGAAAAAAATCTGCAGTAGTCTGATTGCTGGATCATAAGGTAGTTCTATTTGTAACACCCACACTCTTTTCCACAGCGGCTGCACCAGTTTGCATGAGACAAATCCTCTTTATAGTTTTTTTCTTTCTCTCCTGCTTTTGCTGATAATACAGTGCCTCCTTCCTAGCTTGGTGTTAATAGAAATCATTCTTCCAGCCTCTGGCTAGTCTCCAGAGCTTCTGATTCTACCTTCAGACACAAGGATTGGCTGGAACAGTGTGGGCTAAGGTTGGAATAGAGTAAAACAGAGGAGAGGTTCTTGTATGCAATTCATTTGTCTTAGGCCCAGCTTGCCTCGTTTCTTCCAGAATGTGGAAATAAACGTGGAAGCTGGGTGGGTAGAAGGGAGGAAGAGGGCAATTCGGTTGCAGAAAGTTTATAGAAAGTCCTCTTTAGGTGGGGCAGCCTGGGGAGCTCAGTGCGTAGAGCACACGACCCTTGATCTCAGGGTTTGATGTCAAGCCCCATGTTGGGTGTGGAGCCTACTTTAAAAAAATAAAAAAAATGAAAAGCCATCTTTAGAGGGGAGCTAGTTGTCCACACTAGAGAGAGGGTAGATGTAAATTCATTCTGAATTCTTAAGATATCAATTCGCATAATGGGGCAGGGACCCTAAGAGCCTGGATCATAACCCATGTGCCAAAGGATCAGTGTTTAATTATGATTGATATGAAGGTGGTCTATCAATTTAATTTGTTCTTTCAACTCACTATGGAAGAAAAGTAAGTATTTGGCTAATTCCACTCATTAGTGTACTACGCATGTAGAATCCATTAAGTGTGTGCAGGGATCTCCAATCTCTTTTATGTGAAATAGGCGGGGCCATTTTATGCATGTTTTCATCCATGTTTACATGCATGTGCTGTTTCTTCATCATCCAAAGAATCTTTCGAAATGCTGTACATGCAAAAGTTACGCAGGGGACAGAAATGACTAAAACGTTTGTGGGGATGTGTAATTTCTCAGAAGGAGCCCCGTGTTTACTTTGCATTTTGTCTGGTATGTGATTCAACGGTTGTTTAAAATAGTAAACTGCTCTTTTCCAATGAGTTGTGCCGTGTAAGAAGTTTGCAGAGTTACTGCAAACATGCTAACATTCCTCACAATCTTTGTAGATGACTTTTCAGAATTAACATAAGGTTCGGTTGGAATTATCTAAGAAAAATTTTATTTTTGCCTAACGATGCATCATTTTTGACCCCTAATTTGCCTCTTGTGTCCAAGGAACCTCTAGTTGTTCAAAAAAATAAAGCCACACCTATTAGAAAGGTAGATGAAAATAGATTATCATCAGTAACGATATTAGGGTGAATGGGCTTTAAATACATCATTGCTAATTTGGACTAATGAAAGTGAACACCAGAAAAAAATTCTCTTCCAAATTTGAATCACTTCTCTTTTCACAGGAAAGAGTTTTTTTTCAATGAAAGTGCAAAAAATAAAAAAAAAAAACAATGTAAAATAATGCTTTGCAAAGTACTCCTAAGCAGATGTACAACTGCTATATTGGTTAAGAATTTGTGGACAGTTTCGTAGAAAAGCTTCGTTACACCACCTGACATTTCTTTCTTTCCAAGCCAAATGAATTCTCTACTTACATACTTGCTTGTGAAATAAAAATATTTAGTAACTCCCATCTTCATGGTAGCAAACTTTAAAAGTTTCTTTATTGCTACGGAAAAAAGTTTTGGTTCAAAGGAGAGAGGATTATTTAAAAAGACATTTTTCTATAATGTGTCTCTGGTAGAAATATTTGATAAATTCAGATGCAAAAGCTCTAATTGCCACCCCTTCTCAAAACTAGGATCACTTTGGGGAGGCAGGAAATTAATTACCCACACCTATTTAATTTTGTAGGTACCTATCAGTATTACCATATATATTTTATTCTGTAGTAAAAACTGGTATAGAGTTTTAATATTATTGATATTTTTCTCTTTAATTGGGAAGGGATTGCAAGGTTTCTGATTTATTAAACTGGAACTCATTATATATCATGTGGCTCAAAATTGTCATTGTTTACGTGTTGGGTAAGTTTACCTGTTTCTATTCATCTGCAAACATGCAAAGTCCATTCAAGGTTGAGGGTAAGAATTCATCCTTGTCCTACATCGGGAGAGGCAGATATTTCTTTATAAAGTCTTGAATGTTCATCTCACTCAATAACTATGGAGGGAAAATGAGGATTAGCATACACTGGCACGCACACACACACACACCTATTACAAGTGGGAACCACCTTTCTCCCTCAACGCGACCCTCCCTCTTCCATCCACCTGTGCGTAAACGAAGCAGGTGCGGTCCAGCCAAACCCAGAGTTTTCAGCGTGAAAGCAAATAAATGGCTTAGCACCTCAGCCCTCCTTTTTGGTGTTTGTTTCTGTATATAAGTGTGTTTGAGGTTTTCAACATCGCCAGAACATTGGCTGTTAAGAGATGGAAAACATGCAATTTATAGCAGATGGGTGAAGCCTTTTCCTGGCAGTGTTGTTGAAATGAGATCAATCAACAGCATTTCATGCTCCATTTGTCCAAGAGCAGTCCACCTGGGGAAGCCCTGTGGAACCATGCCTATTAGGAAAACACCTTAACACGTTGCTTTAAATAAAAACTCACCAGTTGGCCTGAATCTGGAAGAAAATAGTTTCTCCAATGAACCCTCTGCCACTTGCATGTCTCTGCTCTTTTCTCCCTTTGTCCAACTGGGATCATTTACCTTCTTGGCCAGCAGAAGACACAATACAGAGAAGGCATGTAGAGCCCTCACCCATAATGCTTGAACTTGGAACTTTCTTCTCCCTACTTCTTGGGCTCATGGTCTTCCTGCAGACCTCGAGTGGCAAAGATCTGCCAGTTTTCTCTTGTCATCCCCTCAGTGCCGCCTTCTCTTTGGTTTCGTTACCTCTTCCTGTCCTTAGTCGTAGAGTGTGTTAGGCTGGGGGTGAGAATTATGAGCCAAGGGGAGCCCCTGTGACCTTCGCTGCTCAAGAAACCCATGCTGAGAGGGAGTGAGGTTTGGGGGATGATGCAGTAAAAATCAGGTGCTTTGGAGGTTCAGTTGCTGCCCGGAGTTAATCCCTTTTCTTTCTCTGATTCTTACAACTTTCCAGGTGTAAAGTGGACATCGCAGCCCTGCCGCTCAAGCAAGCCAACTGCTTGGAGCTGCCCTTGGAGAGCTGCCTGGGGACCCTCTTGATGTTGATCACACTCACTCCCTGTAGTGGAGTCTCTGTCTCTGATCTGTGCGTGTGCCCTTTGGCAGACCCCAGCGAAAGAAAGCAGATTGCCCAGCGATATGTGAGTGCCTTCGTGATACTCTGCCTCCCCGCCACCTCCGCTTTTGAGTTGAAACAAAGTTACGAATTAAAAAACAGATGCATGAAAAGAGGTCTTTGTCCAAAGTTTAATGGCATGTCTCATAAAACAAGGCATCAGATCTAGAGGTTAATGCATTAGTGAGAAGGTCAACATCGATTAGGGGCCACTGTTTTAAAATCCAAAACTGGTAGTTTGAATTTTTCGCTTTCAGAAGCTCTTTGGAGAACATTGAAATCCACAAGGAGGCGAACTTGTTTAGCGTGTCTGCATATGCAAAAATGAACTTTAATAGAAGTTCACAGAAATACCTCATTAAAAAAAGAAAAACAGCCATAAAGTTGGCAGTGTTACAGCCACTTTTCCAGAAGCTCTTAGAATCAAGTGAGAAAGTGCTTATGTCTTATAAAGCAAAGCAAAACCCCAGACAGACATAGAACGCTGTTCTGTACTACCCTGGATAATCACGGCGGTTCGTGATTTTTGCCCAAGTAGTTGCAATGAGCTTGAAAGTCCACTCAACAGTTTTGATTCAAATGGCTTCGTGCTCTTCATTTATTTTTTGTACTCGGGCTTTCTAAGTGTCTTTATTTGCATTCTGTTTTTATCCCATCTTCTTTGTAAATCAATATGTTTATCTTACGATCACACACGAAAGGCATGTTTTAGAAGTGCAGCCGGAAAATTAAGCAAAGACGAATCCCTATTTAATGGGAATATTATTCTCAGCGTAAACTTTAGGGCCTCCTAGATCCCTCACCATGAGGTGTATTGATTAATCGAATAATTCTTTATCTTCGGGAATACAAAAGCTAATGGCACATCTTATTGTCAACACAGACTGTGTGCTAAGTTTCTAAAGAAACGTCGACAAAACCCACTATTAATATTCTCTCTGATGACTTCAGTCAAGCAAATGAAAATATGATGATAAAACTTAAACTTTTCCCCCAAACTTTCCCATGGATCAATTGCAAAATTTACCAAATTCACGAGGAGGTTCATATATTTATAAAGTGATGTTAAGTAAGATCAGCATGACTGCTTTGAATTATGCCTCAGGATTTGAGGAGTACTAATGGAAAATAGGTTTCAGGAGGCTAATCAAAATAGAAATATCAAGTGTGTGTTTTGTGTTTTCAGCTAGAGAGGTGGCCAGCGTGTTAGAGAAAAGAAGACCAAGTCAATAATAGAAGTTCCAGACCTCTTGTTTTTTAGCTTGTGAGAACTAGATCATATTGAAGTCATTTTCACATTTAAACTGGAAAAGTATTTCTTTCAAATGTTTTCCTTTAGATTAAAATGTTTTAATCTAGCTTAAAAACGGAGGTTTTGTTTTGTTTTGTTTTGTGTTTTTTTCTTTAGGTTGAAAATACACAGCAGAAACAACTTTCAAAAGTGTGTAGAAATGATGTATAGGAAATTAGGCAAACCTGAACTATTATCAAGTTATTGTTATTCTATCCTGAAATGTCTAAATAACAAGGACTTTATTATCCCTGCATAAATCCCCAAGGCCTTCTTATCACAAGTTTTTAGCAAATGATACAGAGATAGTGGAAATATCATATCCAAAAGTTTGAAAGCAGCATCTTTTTCAGCAGCTGTGATCAGGAGGAACACAGAGATACTTTATCGCTTATCCCTTTCATACGCCATTACTTTTATTTTTTAATGTTTTATTTGTTTCTGAAAGAGAGACAGACAGACCAACAGACTGAGCAGGGGAGGGTCAGAGAGAGAGGGAGACACAGAATCTGAAAGAGTCTCCAGGCTCTGATCTGGCAGTCAGCACAGAGCCCGACATGGGGCTCGAACCCACGAACCATGAGATCATGACCTCAGCCAAAGTCGGACGCTTAACTGACTGAGCCACCCAGGTGCCCCAATTTTTTTTTTAACGTACATGCACCATTTCTGAAGGATACACTGTATAGAGATATGGAAATACTGCTACACATGCTTAAGAATTATCCAGCTAATTGTCAGAATTAAGCAATATTCAAGCACTGGCTCATGCAAACTAAAAAATAAAATAAATGTGAATACAGTGTGATACTACATGTTCAGTCTTTAATTTAATGAGGTGGCTAAAACGTGGGCCAGAAAATGCACTCTGTTTCCATCTCTACTCTCTTTCCATTGCTAATAAGTATCCGCAAAGGGTCCAAGTTGAGTCCCCTGGTATCCATAAAGTTTGTTCTAACAAATAACGTTACCTCTTTGAGTGATTTAAAGCTTTCAGTCAAGAGAAGGAAGGAGAAGCAGCGAATGAAAAATGAAAAAAAAGAGACACACCACATTTCGGGATACCTTTGCCATCAGTGGGGGCTATATTAAAAGTAGATTGTGTGTGTGTGTGTGTGTGTGTGTGTGTGTGTGTGTGTGTGTGTGTTGTAATTAGTTTATTCTAAAGTCCCTTCTAATCAGTTGCGGAGAATGCCTAACTGTCCCATTGACATGATACACTTTGAAACTGTACTAAGCTTTCTTTGCATGAGAAAGGTGATGATCAATCCAGAATGTTCTTCTGTAAGACTTTATGGCATTAAATAGTATACTAGAAAGCTATTCTCATGCGTCATCTCATGCGTTTTTCCCCCTCAGGGCTTACAGAATTCCCTGAAAGATATGAAGGACATCGGCATTTTACAAGTGAAGGTCTTAAAGGCAGTAGATCTTTTAGCAGCAGATTTCTCAGGTATGAATTCATTTTCATTTTTATTTATTTCCTGTTTCGAAGTGATCTGATGGCAAAACAAAATGTCTTCATGGGCACCTGGGTGACTCTGTCAGTTAAGCATCTGGCTTCCACTCAGCTCATGATCTCATAGTTTGTAAGTTCAGGCCCTGTGTGAGGCTCTGTGCTGAGAGCTCAGATCCTGGAGCCTGCTTCAGATGTATGTTTTCCTCTCTCTGCCCCCTCCAACTCATGCTATCTCTAGCGCTCATAAATAAATAAACTTAAAAACTAAAAATATAAATAAAAGAACATCTTCATAAGTGAAAGCATATACACACATTATGCTTTTTCAGATATTAAAGAGGGCACTTGTGACAAGCACTGGGTGTTGTATGTAAGGGATGTATGTATGTAAGGGATCACCGGGTTCTATTCCTGAAATCAGCGTAACACTCTACGTTCCCTAACTGGAACTTAAATACACAATTTGAAAGCAAACAAACAAAAAACCCACATAGAGTAATAGAAGAAGAAAAAAAAGATGCATCCAAGCAGTTTTTTTCCCCACTAAATGAACATTTTTCACAAAATCACTTTTTTCAAATACTTTTCTTATGGTCAGGTAATGTACTGGTCTGTTTGGCTTTCAAATATTTTTGTGGATGGCTAGTGCCATTGCTTTGTTCTTTGGTAAATTTCTGAGAAAATGTGACTAGAGTACCTCAGATGACAGACCCGACGTCCTGCCTTCACTCCTTGGCAGTGCCCTGTGCTAGAAGCATTTCATCCTTAACAGTGTAAGAAGATGTGGTAGTTGGTAAAGTTAAACACGGACGCGCATCTAGGTGGCGCTTCTTGGAAACAGTAACCAAAGTTAGTGAGTGGGGGAGGGCAGAGAGCAAGAGAGACACAGAATCCGAAGCAGGCTCCAGGCTCTGAGCTCTCAGCACAGAGCCAGACTCAGGGCTTGAACTCATGAACTGCAAGATCATGACCTGAGCGGAAGTCGGACGCTTAACGGACTGACCCACCCAGGCGCCCCGAACTCTCCTTTTTTTTTTTTTTTTTTTAATTTTTATAGTTTATGAAAACACTTCATTCACCCATTTCACATATGCTTTTCGCATTAAGAGTTTAACGATCACTACAGCACATTTAAAGTTATCTACTCGTTTTCCGAAGCCAATTATTTTTACTTCAGTGTGAACATTTCGACATAGTACTTTTTGAATCTTTGATGGTTGATGTTTTGGGAAACGTCTCAAACACAAGAACTCATGCATGCCTTAGAGCAGTAGTTACAGAAATTCTCTCTATAGTTGTGTGTTTTGGGATCTGTCGGAAGTAACTGCGATACATTAAAAGTTTTCCTTTTAAAAAAATTGTTCCTTTTTTTAAAAGTCTTGTTTATAACCACTTCTGTATGTGGAAACACATTTTTCAAACCTACTTTATTTCACCCTTCCTGACAGGTACCCTCTCGACAGTCCCCCAAACCCATATTTATGGAGATGTTTCAAGTCAATGTCACTTTTCCAAACAGTATTTTGACTATTAAAATGAATAGGAGAGGAGCCTAGGGGAAAAAAATGGGGAGAATATTTGTAAAGGCCAGAAAACAAAGAAAAACTCTCCTTTCAGAAGAATAATTTAGGGGGACATTTTGTCATTTTCTTCATATTCAGGATTCTCATAGATAGTTTTGGAGTGGATGAAGGCGAGTACCAGAGGATTCCAGTCATAAAAAGCAATGGTTACAAATCCAGCCGTGCTGTGTGGTTTGACTAAATGCCCTGATGTTTTACCATCTCTGTATTATTTATGGGAAAATTATTGCTCTTCAGAATTGAAGTAGAGTTCCTTGTAATTAGCTAAACATGCCTTTAGACCATATTGATCTTTATTTTTAGAACCAGATTTCACAGTCCGTGTTCCCTGTTGGCTGGCAGGCTCCTTGTGTGAATCTTCCAGTCTCTTTTCATCCAGGATATCACATTAGGGCAACACAGCGGACCTAATGCAGAGAGTTGTAAAGCAGATTTTCTAGACAAGAAAAAAAGAGATGGATTCAGACTGCAGGGAAGTAGCAATGGGAATGTAATTAATACCTCCAAGAGGTTGGCTTTTGTACCATATAGTGGGTATTGTTATCGCTATTAGTATTGTTACCAACACACTTGCTATGCAGTGAAAAATGCAGGTGGATGGTAAATCACAAGAGGTATGTAGACTCAAGATTGTCAGTACCAGAAACATTTCAGAAATTAACTGTTTGTACCCCAAACCCAGCCTTTTCCAGTCTCCAGTACTTTATACAAGAGCATTCTATTGCAATGGCTCAGGGAAAAATGTATTCCCCCCTGCAAATACAAAGGAAATAGATTTACTCTGAATAACTAGGGGCGTTCTCAGAGAATGGTCATCATTTTAGTCAGAGTACAAAAGGGAATTTACTAACCTTCCTACTTTTGTTTTCTACTTTTTGATAGTTCGTTGTTTCTTTTTTTTTTAATGTTTTTTATTTATTTCTAGGAGAGAGAGAGAGAGAGAGAGAGCAGGGAGGTTCAGAGAGAGAGGGAGTCACAGACTGAAACAGGCTCCAGGCTCTGAGCTGGCAGTCAGCACAGAGCCCGACATGGGACTTGAATCCACGAACCGCGAGATCATGACCTGAGTGAAAGTCGGATGCTTAACCGACTAAGCCACCCAGGAGCCCCGATAGTTCGTTGTTTCTTAAAAACAATACCGAGTAACCACAATAACTGATGCTTTAAGTTTGTTCCATCGAAGATTCCAGGGAATCTGATAAAGCAAACGTTCAGTGAGAGATCTTGGCCGTACTGTGTATGGAGGTTACCGTTAAGAGTTTGCAGAGTATAGGGAACCTCATGTCCTCAAAGGGTGATGAATGCACTTGGTAAGCCTTCCTGTCCATGGTTTACCCATTTAGAAGTGATCTCTATCTTAACAAGGAGCAATTAGAAAAAGAAAATATCCACCACTCATTGCCACTGTGATTGAAGTACGATACTCTCTCTTAGTGGTTATTGCTATTATGATTATATAATCATGAAAAAATACAGCCTTATATAATTATATAGTCATGAGAAGAAATTAAACTTGGGAGAAATTGAATCCCTATTATTTTGCTAATATTTTAGAACATTGTAATAGCATATGCATATGTGATATGCATAATATATATACTTGATATATATGTCTACATCTATACATATGTGTCTCTATTATATATACACAAACGTATTCACTAAAGTGAATTTCTTTCCTAATGAAAAATAGAAATGTGCTTTTTATATAAAGAAAATATAGTGTACCTTTCCAAATGTATTAGAAGATATTAATGATATAAATTTATATATATTACCAATAGTAAGATATTTACCAAAGATAAAGGCTTCAGTGCTCTAGTGTATAGAAATGATATTTATTATTTTTGACTTAGTTTATTCTTTTATAAATATGCCATTCTACTGTGTGATTGAACCAATTCAGTGCTCATATATTTGAATTTATATATAGTCTGGCATTGGTTTTTTTTATATCTGACACTTGTTTGTAATAGGCGAGAAAACTCTTAAAGAATCTGAAGTAATCTATCTTCTCCTGCAGTCGATCCCTCTAAAATTGGTGAAAGACTTTTTAATGTTCTCTACTGCCAATATTAGCCGTGGATACCGATAAGCAGTCATTCTAATAGAAGAGCCTGTCAGCTATTTTCATTAAAGAGTTTGTCTCACAAACCCCTTAGGTCCAACGTAACCCAAGATGTTTAAGTAATAGGTTGTCCATTCTGATGCTATTACTTCTATAGTAAAGCAGACCATAGCCTTGATTCATGAAACAGATGATAAATCGTACTTTGAGACTCAAGGTGAGCCTAGCTGTTTGCAATACTTAATGAGACTCGTACACTCCACCCAGCTGCCGCCAGTCTTAAAACTCAGCTGTTTTGAGAAGAAAGTAACCCCGGTTCTAATGATTAAGTGAGAGAGAGAGAGGAACGATTTTGTTCAGGACAGAGCTGAGAAATGATGTTTGCAACAGGTTCCCTCTATGGTAACGCCCTCACAGAGAATGGTGCTGTTTCCTCCACTTTGCCCAGGGCTCCATCAGACTCATGGATTAGTCCTGCTGGGAAAAAAACAAAACAAAACAAAACAAAACAAAACAGAGTTTATTTCATGAAAGATAATAATGTAGGTGACAGGTAAATAAAAAGATTGTTAAAGAACTGAAATCTTTTCTGGTCAGATTTGTATTTTAGTACATATGGCCATGCTTATCTTACCTATTGAGAGACCAACCAGTGAAACGTAGGAAATTATTTACTCTGTGTTCAGCACCTATAGGGAGAATTGTTCTGAGTGCCTTATTATAATTGATAGACTATCGTGGGGAACCTGCTGGATTTTAACATAGAGGGGTTGCTTCAGTGTTTCAGTATTGAAGCCATTATGGCTACCATTTGCGTAAGGTACCTGCCAAATTCAACACCTAGTCAGTGACTCTCCCTTCATATTCTCCAAATGAAGATGTAGGTTTCACACTTCTTCCTTCCTGTTAATTAAGCCTTCTCTTTATTCTTTAAAATAATTCTTAGATCTTGACATCCTTTCCCCTAGGGAATCTTGTAGTGGTAACACTGGTTATTGTTTGGTCTTCCTCTGCTCTATTCTTCTATCCTGTTTACCACTACCAAGGTGCCCCTACCCATTAAGAATTCTGGGCATAAAACGGAGGTTATAGAAATGGAGGAAAGTTTTCTTTACCTCACCAAGCCAACAGTAGCGAAAGAACAAACAGAGAAGCATGGCAAGCCCACCTCCGTGTAGAATGACGATGAATCATGTAACAATGTAATGTAATATAACTCATGTAACAATGTAACGTAATATAGATCTCAATATTTCTCTTTTTTGTCTCACAATCCTATCTTAACTTTTCATGTTCCTATCATTGTTATAATCTGACTGCCATGATGAGAACCTGGGAAAGTAACCAGCAACAACAAAGGGGAAAAAAAAGGAAATACCATCTTTGCTCTCACTCTAATGTTTTTGTTTTTTTTTTTTTATTTTTTTTATTTTTGAGAGACAACATGAGCAGGGGAGGTTCAAAGAGAGATGGAGATACGGAACCTGAAGACAGGCTCCAGGCTCTGAGCTGTCAAGCACAGAGCCCAAGGCGGGGCTCGAACCCATGAACCGTGAGACCATGACCTGAGCTGAAGTCGGACGCTTAACCGACTGAGCCACCCAGGCGCCCCTCTTTGCTCCCACTCTAGATAGAGTTACTTGTTCTTCAGGGATTTTTCTTTCATCCTCGCAACTTCTTTGGCTCATTTTGAGATACAAAACCCACCCATCGAAGGCAAAAAGTTTTCAAATATATCTGGATCTTTGTGACTTCTTGGCAGTAAGGTTGTCACTTGGACCTTTTCTCTGTTTCCTGTAGCAATAAGACAACTGTCAAATGAACTTCATGTCAAACTGTCTATCAGAAGAGTAGAAAAGACCCTGTTTTCAGGCAAAAACAAATATAGGTTATTGTGAAGTAGCCTCACTTGATAAATAAGCATGATAGGAGCCCTAACAGTGCCTGATCCAGGAGAACAAAGATACATTTAATTCCAGAACCCCCAACTTCATTCCAGGGAACCCAATATAGCTTCCCAATTGCTTTTAAACTTGTCTCAAGTAAGTCAGCTTGGTGGTAGATCTAGTGATTGATCTTCAAGAAATATTCTTTGATTACCTCCTGTGCATCAGACACACCCTTAAGGAACCTGATGGCTCAGCTTTTCTCAGAGTTGCCTGTAGGGGGCAGCATGTATCATGGAAGTGAATGAGGACCTTGCTCAAAAATCTGGGTGGCATTTCCAGTTCCCAGTGCCATTAGGAGGAGCTCTTGGTCTGCTCCACACACGGGGTTCATCTCCCCTGACTGGTAGAATTCTCCATTCATTCAGTGCTTGAGCCTTAAGAGATTGTGACTCATGCTTTAAGTCAATCAAGTCAATGACTTATTCCTCAAAGATGGAAATCAGTCCCCATTTTTTTACCCTTTCTTTTTATGGTAGCTGCTTTCATTTTAATTCTTATCTATTACAATGTAGAACATATATAGAAATAGAGAACTATTTTAAATGTTTGTTCTACCATATACTGGCCGTGGGTCCATTGGAAACCTCTACTTCGCTGCAGATATTTTAAATGAAGGGTTAATTCAAACCTACATGAACATGTCTGACACATATTGCATATTTAATAAATACTATTTCCTTTTTATTTTTTGATTAGATTATGGTTGATGTGGGGATTTCCAAAGATTATTGTCTTACTATTTTGTTTATCATTTTTCTATTAAAGAATGTTGGAAATACCAGTGTTTCTACCTGCACTTGGCTTTTCAACCACTTTTAGAAATCTGGTTACCAGTCTAAAATGCTTTTCCTTTTTGTTCTATTTCTACTGCCTGGTAAAAGTAAAGAAAAACAATGTGCTTCGTGGTAGGAAAATTCTCATCCTTAAACCAGTTTAGTGCTTGCTTTCACATTTTGATCATCTGAATAATAGTTTTATCAACATAAAATACTTCTGTGGGCCCATCAGTTTTTTTTGTTACATACAAAAGTACTATTCTGAAAAACCGTACTATTCTGATCAAAACACTTAATTTAGATCCCACAATATAGAATCGAAATATTCCAGCCCTATGCTGTAGTAATGACTTTTGAGTAGTTTCTATAAATTATAACATCAACTTAAGTTTTTTGATTGTTTTGTTTCTTTTTTTTTTCCCCAAAAAACATGACTACTTGTATCAGAGGAAAATAGTACAGTTACTGTTCACTGGGACTTTTAAATCACCTGCCCATTTTCTGGTTTGTTTTTATTGTCTGTTTGAAGTTGTATCCATAGCAATACCCCTCCTCTCGAAGATGCCCTATTTTCAAAGGGATGACTGTAATTGCAATTTCTAGAAGCCTCAACAATAGTGATTGAATGCTTTTAATTTCCTTGAGAACCCCTTGGATAGCTGAGCTCAAATCAAGACCAACTTTGTAAAAACCCATCAAAACTATATAAATCTGTCTTTGGCTCTCCATCTGCTTTAATAGTTTGCCAAAGAACATGGGCTCTTGTGGGTGCAAAGTTTGGGAGTATATATAATAGCGGTTTTTCAGTTTTTAACTTCCTAGTACCTTGAGAGTGAATGAACATAGTTCGCTTTTGGTCTGTGAATTACCAAAGGAATCGCTTCGATCTTATTAGTTGGGTTCTTAGAACAAATGAATTAATTCGGCAAATATATCTGCTCTAGGTGAGAGGCTGTGGAAGGCTCTGGTGATGTCATAGGGACTAGGCGATTAAGCCAGTAGCATCTACAGTTGATACTTGGGCGGTTTGCGGGGGGAGGGGGGGTAGGAGCATTGATATTCCATGCAGTCAAAATTGGCAAAAATTGGCATATAACTTAATTTTTTAAATGTCTGTTTATTTTTTTTGAGACTGAGACCATGAGCCAGGGAGGGGCAGAGAGAGAGAGAGAGAGAGAGGCAGGATCTGAAGCAGGCTCTGTGCTGACAGCAGAGACCCCAATGTGGGATGTGGGGCTTGAACTCCCAAGCCGTGAGATCATGACCTGAGCTGAAGCCAGATGCTTAACGGACTGAGCCACGCAAGTGTCCTGGCATGTAACTTTTAACTACTCATAGCCTACTGTTGACTTGAAGCCTTACTGATAACACAAATAGTTGAGCAACACATATGTGTATGTTATATGTATTATATTCTGTATTTTTACAATAGAGAGAAAATGTCACTAAAATCCTGGAAGAGAGCATTCATAGTATACTGTAGTGTTTATTTAAAAAAATCCACCTGTACATGGACCTGCACAATTCAAACGTGTGTTCTTCAAGGGTCAGTTGTAATGACAATTGTACTCTTAAGGTCAAGAGCAGGGTGCCAGGGTTCATCAGATGCCAGCATCAGGCATACCCGCCTGATGCTCCTACAGGAAGTGATGCTTTAGCCGAGATGTCAGAGACAAGTTAGCGCGGCGGAGGTAAAAGAAAATCATTTTCAAACAAAGGAACAGCATGTTCCAGAGCCTCCAGTGTTTTCCCCCAACCTGGAGGAAATCACGTGCCTGGAGGATTTGCAGGGTGCCACAGTGGAAATGGGGAGACGTTAGGCAAATGAAGTGGATGATGCTAGGTTTTTGTTTGTTTTTTTTGTTTTGTTTTTGTTTTTGGAACTTTCCTAGTGACAGGGGAAGGGAGTTAGAAGAAAGAAAAATTCTTATGTCCCTAGTTCTTGTATGTTCTGTGATTGTGCTAGAATAGTAGAATATCACAAGTTTAGTTAGACAACATTTCAGCAAAATTAAGTCCTCTTCCTCTGCGGATCTTGCAGCCCTAATATAGACCTGTTTGTGTCTTGCTCTTGACATTTGCAACTGCAATGTGAGAAAGTCCTCAGCTCTGTGCCTCCTTGCAGGCCTTTCTCTGGATTTGAAAGGTTTGCAACCCGCTCAGGAAGGCAGGACAGACTTGGAAAATTAGACCCAGAACCGACGGAGATCAGGGTTTCTTTTCTTTTTTTAATTTTATAATGTTTTTTTATTTATTTTTGAAACAGAGAGAGACAGAGCATGAGCAGGGGAGGGGCAGAGAGAGGGAGACACAGAATCTGAAGCAGGCTCCAGGCTCTGAGCTGCCTGCATAGAACCTGATGCAGGGCTTGAACCCACGAACTGCGAGATCATGTCCTGAGCCAAAGTCGGACGCTTAACCAACTGAGCCACCCAGGCGCCCCTGGAGATCAGTGTTTCTTCTTTGAAACTCCTTCTCAGCTCATAGCACAGCGTTCTTTACATTGCGGGGAACACAGAGCACTTGCTGAATAAAGGAGCAGGCACATCATACAGTAAAGCATTATAATTTTCAAAGTAATCATCGTAGGGGTTGAGGGGTGAGGGGAGGTGCCTGGAAGTGCCTGGAAGCACCTGGAAGTTGCAGAAACAGCTCTATGAAGATGATGCATCTTGAACAAGGTCTCAGAGGTTGGTTGGCCTTCGTGTTTCTGGTTAGGACCAAGGGTTGGGAAAGCACTGCAGGGAGGCGTCATTCCACATGCAGAGTAGGAAGATCATCTGAGGCCCACATCTCTGTGTGCTGGTCAGGGGTGGGGGAAAGACACGTCAACCTCAGTACAGGGTTCGGGAATAGAGGATAGACCAGGATGGATCGTGTGGGGTAAGTTGTCAGAGAATAGGTTTTCAGGATGAGTACTTCAAATTTGCTCCAGAATGCCATAGTAAGGTTTACAAGCATAAGCTTGGAAATAAGGCGTGAAGGGAGCGTTTATGGAAGTTGAGTCTGGCACGGCTCGGTTGGCTTACTCTTCTTCCCAGGCTGTCTGAGCTATGATGCATTACCTGTAACTTCGGAAGTGGTCTTCCTCTAGCAATCCTTCCTCCTAATCCTGTCCCTTGTACTGATGAGTCTGCGGTGGCTCCTGGCTGCTCGATGAGCAACAAGAAATGAAATGAAAAGTACTGGTCATGGCCTTCAAGGCTTCAAGCTAATCTCGGCATTTATCCACCCATATCTTACATATCCTGAGTGTCACCATTTAGATCTATCTGTGTGTCTGTCTTGTTAATTTAAGGCTCTCCTCTGTCCCTGTCTCCTCAAGATTAACCTATCCATTTCTTTTTTTTTTTCAAAATTTTTAATGTTTATTTATTTTTGAGAGAGAGCCAGAGCATGAGTGGGGAAGAGGTAGAGAGAGGGGGAGACACAGAATCTGAAGTAGGCTCCAGGCCCTGAGTTGTCAGCACAGAGCCTGATGCGGGGCTTGAACTCACGAACCGTGAGATCATGACCTGAGCTGAAGTTGGACGCTTAACCGACTGAGCCACCCAGGCACCCCCGTCTATCCATTTCTACTAGCCAAATGAGGCCTCCTCCTAAACCTTTGCTTCAAGATTCATTCCCACTATGGAGCACCTGGGTGGCTCAGTTGGTTAAGCATCCAACTCTTAATTTTGGCTTAGGTTCTGATCTCACAGTCGTGAGATCGAGCCCCGCATTGGGCTCTGTGCTGAGCATTGAGGCTGCTTGGAATTCTTTCTCTTTCTCTCTCTCTGCACCCCACCCCCCCACCAGCCCTAACAAAAAATAAACACTTAAAAAAAGATTCATTTCCACTATGAAATCTTTCTGGACTTTGACCCCACCGCATTAAATGTCTCTGAACTTTCTTTCTTTTTTTTTTTTTTAATTTTTTTAATGTTTTATTTATTTCTAGGAGGGAGAGAGACAGAGACAGCATGAGCAGGGGAGGGTCAGAGAGAGAGGGAGTCACAGACTGAAACAGGCTCCAGGCTCTGAGCTGGCAGTCAGCACAGAGCCCGACGCGGGGCTCGAACTCACGAACCGTGAGATCATGACCTAAGCGAAAGTCGGACGCTTAACCGACTAAGCCATCCAGGTGCCCCAAATGTCTCTGAACTTTTGGTTCCTCTTCTGCAAAAATGGCACCAACATTTTGCGTCTCTTGATGTGAGGACCCAGTGCAGACCTGCCTAAAGCATGGTTATTTGCCCAGAGCAGAAGGAGCGGGGTGGCTCCCTACAGCTGCCACTTGCCACCAGGAGCCAGGGGCTCTGTCCCTGCATCATGACTCTCCTCACAGGGGACGGCAGTGCCCGTGTGCCTTGGGCGTGCCTGCATCAGCCACCTTTGGTGAAACACAGGACTAAATATGGAACAGGAATGCAGACGTGGAATATGAGAAGCGTTAAGGAAAATACACAGTTGGAGATCAGAAATGAGAGCAACCTCATCTCCTGGCACGAAGCAGGCGGGAAGCTTCCATGGAAAGGGTGATGTTTGCTGAAAGGTGGAGATTATTATGAGAGTCCCTTACAGGTCATGACTTGGTGGGGCCTGGGTTCCTTGCCAGGAGTAGAGTGGGGCTTGAGAAGTACTTGTCACATGGATGATAAGACCCCTAGGTGCACTTATTAGTTGCCATCCAACTTCTGCACCCGATAGAGAGGTGAAATTATTTAAACGAGAACCCCCCCCGCTTGCCCTTCAAGGGCAATGAATGAATTGCAGAGCGGTGTTGAAAAACGGCACAGGCTTCTGAGCGCAGGCTGCTGAAGGAGCACCAGCAACCGACCCACCAGCGGTGTGACCGTGTCAAGGTGGCACGTGTCTGGACACAGAAGAGGGCACCTGGGTGTTTCCCCCGCACAGCTAGGTGGAGCGGAAGCAAAAGGTGCAGCCCCATGTGTGTGCATCTCAGTTTGCCTGCTGCCGTTTGCTCAGTGCTATTGGGAGGCCGTTTGGACATTGCATTTATTACGAGAGATCATTTTTTCATCCCCAGTAAATATATTCATGATGAAAATTTCACTGAAAGTCCCCATATATCCGGAGCCCTTTAAGGGAAAGAAAGCAACCCATAAAGTATAGATAACTTCCTCTATAAATGTTTTAATGTCTTTGTTTCTTCTTCCCCCTCTCTGCCTGTTTATGCTGTAATATTAATAAATGCAGCATTTTAATGAGCTTTGATGGAATTACCTTCAGAGGGTTGGTACGTTCCTTGGAGACGCGTAACTGAAGTTCCCAGTTTCTGGAAGGAAGTCTGTTCCTCATTAGCTGGGACAGTTACGGGTGTGCTGGCTCAGGAGAGAGGGGGCCACAGCTCAAGCCCACCTATGCCTGCACGGGACCAGCCGTGTCTCTGCCCTGCTGCGGAGTCACCCCAGGGCTTTCATTAAAAGTGTCAGATGGTTTCCCTGGAGCGAGTGCTGATGGGATGTCATGTTGGTGTCTCCAGAGGAGCAGCCCTGACACCTACTAACAGTCTGACAAATGGCTAAGTAGCTGTTTTGAGCCCGGGTGGAGGGATCCGGCATCGTTGTCTACCTGCGTGTTAAGTGGAGAGCGCAGGTTCTCTTTCAGGGTCATGGCTGTTCAAGAGCCAGTATGCTCTCCTCCATAGGGGGCTCCCTCCTCACCCAAAACCTTCCCCTGGCCCTACCAAATGCACTCCCAGGGTAAAACCGTCTTGAAATAAGCAAGATTTTTTTTTTTCAAGAGGCAGATGGATTTTTGTGTTGGTTTGACTTTGAAACCCGCCATCTGTAAATCCGGGGAGTTTCCCAGTGCAGGGTTTAGAGAAGAGGTCAGAGCCTCCTTTCATTGACAGAAGGTGAAAAGCCAGCCCCACTTTTCTGAGCCCAGGCATTCAGGGCCTGGGTACTTGGCGAGGCGGGACCAACCAGATGATTCCTCTGTGGCCTTTCCATCCATATCAAGTGTGACAAAGGAGCGGGAGTGGAGAATTCATATTAGAGGCGGCCATACCCTGGGACCAGTAATGGAATTCCCCAAGGCTGGTTTTCCTGGGAAGCACGGGCCCCACCAGACTTTTCCTGGGGTGGGACACTGGTCGACATTCTTGTGCCTGAGCGTTTCTAACCATTCTTTGGTTTCTAGTGATTTCCAAGCCCCATTTCCCCCTCTCTGCAGTGATTCTGAGAGCTCTCTGATATCATTTTAGTTCATTCCCTCTCTGTTAAATTTCAACAGGGACCTTTCCCATATTTATCATTGGCAACCCCAACTCACCCATTTATGGCCATGGTTTGGTCATTGTCTACTGGCCGCTAAGAACATAGCATTGACTTAGAAGCTTTGGCCAGATGATTACACGTCCAGATCACTAGTCCATTGAACGGAATCTCCTGTTTAGTAATGACTCACTCATGCGTCCGTTCTCCTTCTTTCTTTTTTCTTTCTCTTGAAATATAATCTTCATGCAGCCTCCTTAACAGGATGCACAGTACCTCAGAGCTCCTGGTTATTAAGTTAATTAGATGTAGGTTTAGTGACCTAAATGTAGGTCAGTAGGTCAAGAGGCCTGAGTACTCTCTGCATTAGACCCTGGCCTGGGATTCCTCGGCCATTTGATGGAGGAGAATCTGTCCTTATGCCCCCAATTAATTTTGTACGCACTGCTTTGCAAAGTGTCACTGCTGCAGAGATCGGTGCCGTGTTCATGTTGTATGGACATTATAGAGCCATCCATTCTGTTCCTGACAGTTCTGATTCTAGATCCATTTGTCAAACCCAACAAAAAGGGAGAGCATTTCTTCCTTCCTTCCTTCCTTCCTTCCTTCCTTCCTTCCTCCCTCCCTCCCTCCCTCCCTCTCTCTCTTTCTCTCTTTCTCTTTCTTTTCTTTCTTTCTTTCTTTCTTTCTTTCTTTCTTCCTTTCCTTCCTTCCTTCCTTCCTTCCTTCCTTCCTTCCTTCCTTCCTTCCTTCTTTCCTTCCTTCAGAAGCTTTCTGGGTCCAGCTTTGGATTTTGGATTTTCTAACCATTTTTTTTTCTTTTGGAGGATGTGTAAGGTGGGAGGGAAAAATGAAGAGGTAAGATGAGAGAAGTAAGAGTTAAGCTTCATTTTTTTTTGAGATGCAAAAACTTTTGCATGTTTATGAGCAGCAAAAATGCAGCAAATGTATTCTCATAATGTACTAAATATATAAGATCATAAGTGCTCATGGCCACTCCTGGCGAGAACGTTTAACTCCTAAATAGCAATGTTTATACTTTTTCTCCTTTCTCTCATGACTATTCAGAAGCCTATAGGTTATCCTTGGCTTCCAGCTATAGCAAGATAATTATCTATGTATCTATCTATTTAAATGTTTGTTTATTTTTGAGAGAGCATTAGTGGAGGAGGAGCAGAGGGAGGGGGACAGAGGATCTGACACAGACTCTGCACTGACAGCAGTGAGCCTAGTGTGGGGCTTGAACTCATGTGAATTCATAACCGGAGCCGACGTCGGATGTTCAAGCGACTGAGCCATGCAGGTGTTCCTAAAATAGAAGCTCCTTTCTGTTTCCTGACTAAGTTCTCCTTGAGTCCAGAAGAGCTTCTGTTTTAAAACAAAACACAAAACTGGAATCCCTCACATGCCACATGGACACCTGCTGCTATGCGACCTGTGTGGTCACTGGCTCTCAGTCCTGCATCTGGGTTGCATACGAGTCCCTGTCTATTAGGTATGCTCACCCTCCGGCATGTGTAGATTCTGTGTCCTGAATTCCTACCCAAGACTTGCTGGAAAGAGATGCTCGCTTTTGCCCTTTCAGCGAGCACAGTCTTACTGGTATAAAGTGCACGGCTTTTATTCACTTGGCCTCTGTTACTTTTGCGATTCATTTATCTCTGACCAAGGAGATTCCTTGGCTTTGACCAATGTCTTGTGTTCTCTTTCCAGGGAAGAGCGATCCTTTTTGCTTATTGGAGTTAGGCAATGACCGACTTCAGACACACACCATTTACAAAAACCTCAACCCCGAGTGGAACAAAGTTTTTACATTGTAAGTGCTTTAGCCTCCAGAATATCAAGGAGCAGTTTTAACTGAGAGACCAGTTACCCTTGATATGTTTGGGGCAGGCTGGGGTTGTTGAGTGGAACTTTCTGTCCAGTTTTATGTGCAAAGAATGAATTTTATTGTTTCTTCCTTCTGAAAACCTTTTATCCTTTCATTTTATAGACTAGAGTGCTAATAATAGAAAAGGCCATTTGGAACTGCAAGGGAGTGTTATAGGAGGCATTTGTAAAGTAGATCTTTCAGGAACTCAATCTGTTAGATGGAAGCTTCCATATATCCAGACAAATTCATTCCTGAGTTAAAGCCTATTCCAAACGTAGACCTGCCTTAAATTCAAGTTTATAAGTTACAACATTATTGTAATGCCTAAAGGCATGTATTATGCAGTCTTTTGGAAAATACAGATTATCTGTGATTCCTCAAAGAGTCCCAAAGTCTCCTTGTATTCCAGCTTGTCTGAATGACCTGTTCCACAGTGATGCCCTGTCTCCTCTTTCAAATTCAGGCATTTAGAAGGCTGGATATATTTCCCACTTTGCTTTAGATTCTGAGGTGCCTGGCTATCAAGAGGAAGCACCTGTTGAATTGGGTCAAGTGATAGTTCACTGCCCTTACAGCACTGAAGACATATTGGGCTTGTAACTGAAAGAATACATTTTGGATGGAGTTGATGATTTCCAAGTAGAGTGTCCCCAAGGATCAAACTTGAATCCATAATCACAAAACCCCCAGCATACAAAACAGTCCAATACCAGGTGGTTACACAGGTAAATCCTACCAAACAATTAAAGAAGAGTTAATACCTATTCTTCTCAAATTTTCCAAAAAATAGTAGAGAAAGAAAAATTCCCGAATTCATTCTATAAAGCCAACATTACCCTGATCCCAAAACCAGATAGAGATGCCACAGAAAAGGAGAACTATAAGCTAATACCTCTGATGAACATAGATACAAAAATCCTCAATACTATATTAGCAAAAGAATCCAACAATACATTTTTTAAAAATCATTCACAGAAATCAAGTGCAGTTTATTCCCAGGATTCAAGGATGGCTCAATATTTACAAATCAATCATTGTGATATATCACATCAATAAGAGGATAAAAACCATGTGGTCATTTCAATAGATGCAGAAAAAGCATTTGACAAAGTGCAATATCCATTCACAATAAAAGCGCTCAACAAAGTAGGTTTACTCATAGCATCATACTTACTGGGAAAAAAGGAGAGCTTTTCCCCTAAGGTCGAGAACAAAAAAAGAATATCCAGTCTTACTGCTTTTATCTAACATAGTATTGGAAGTCATAGCCACAGCAATCAGACAAGAAAAAGAAATAAAAGGCATCAAATTAGTAAAGAAGAAGTAAAATGTTCACTGTTGCAGATGACATGATGCTCTATAGAGAAAACCCTAAAGATTCTGCCAGAAAAGTACTAGCACTGATAAATGAATGCAGTAATGTTGTAGGATAAAAATCAATATACAGAAGTCTGTTGCATTTCTATACATGAATAATGGACCAGCAGAAAGGCGAATTAATAAGAAAATCCCATTTATAGTTATACCAAAAATAATCAAATACCTAGGAACAAACTTAACTAAAGAGGTAAAAGATCTGTAGTCTGAAAACTATAAAATACTAGTGAAAGTCCCCAAGGCTCTATGAGAAATGGGTTAGTTCTCCTAAGCAGGTTTGCAAATTGTCATCTGAAAGAATTTCTCGTTTGCTTAATATGTTGCTAATGACCATGGCTCCATTTGTCATTATAGGTGATGTCTGGTTTCTGGTCAACATAAAAAAAAATGTTTCTAAATACGCATGGGATTTTCAGTATTGTGTGTTTCAACACTAGGAAACTTTCTGTAAATCTCAGCAAACGCAATTTTGACCACCTTTTTTTTTTTTAAGGGAACTCTTCATTAATTTATCTTTTTTCTTCATTAATTTAAAGACAGTCTTACTGCCTATTTGGAAGCTACTTTGAAATAACCATTCTTTTACCCCTTTATTCTTTTATTCCTTATCCTTCTGTTTCTTTAATAGTCTTACCCTTGAGTGCACATATACATGAAAAATGTCATAGTAAAAAAGTTGACTTTTTTTTCCCCTCATATGGATGTCTGAATCTTCTGTGATGGAAGGTTTGGGAATAGAGTTCAGTTTGATTTAATTTTTGGAATTTAATTAAATGGTAGTTTTATACTCTAAGGGCATACAGGCTTAATTAGTGAAACTGTGTTTTCAGATCTTCATGGAACAGACTCCACTTGTGTGTTTTTGTACATAATACATGGTACATTTCTTGTTTCAGTCCTATTAAAGATATCCATGATGTTTTGGAAGTGACAGTGTTTGATGAAGATGGAGATAAACCTCCTGATTTTCTTGGAAAAGTTGCCATTCCCTTGCTGTCTGTAAGTTACCGTTGTGAATTCACCGTTCGTAAGTCATTTTATGGTTGACAAGTGTCTATGGTCTAGAGTTGTATTATCTTTGTCAATCTGGTGGGGGAAAATTCTCCCAGCCATAGCAGGAAACAGCTATTTTATTCCTTATCCTTTTCTTGTATTTTTCAGTAGTTTGAGGTATAAACTAACATAATTTTCCCTGTGTCTGTCGCATATTCCATTAACCAATGGAAACCTTTTGACTGGTCTTTCAGTTCATTCTCAGTCTTTCCGTCTTAAGATCGGAGTTTCTGTTTGGTCTCAAGGAATCCAGAACTATGACTGATTTTCCACTTGTTAATGAAAAACATACACATATTTCTTTATTACCTCCTCACTGCCCATTTCTTCAAAGATTAATTGCTGGTAACTGCAAAGTTGTTCTTCCCTTTACTCAAGACCATTGTCTCAAAAGTTCTATTTGTCTTTATAGTAGTTAGGTTTGCTTTCAGTTTCAAAAAATTCTTTGTGGAAGAAAATAGAGAACTTCTCTTGGGAAAAAAAAAAGTGCTATTTCGGTAGTCTAGTTAAAAGATAATCTACCAGAATAAATGTAGAGATGAATGAAAAAATAACCCAAAAAGTCAGAGTTGAGAAAACACCAAATAATGCCTTTACGGGAGCAAAGGTGGGAAACTGACATCTGAATTCACCTATTAATTGGACATTAATGTTTCTACCGAATGTATTCTTCCAGAAGAGAGAATTTTAGTTTTTCATCCAACCATTCATGTTTTCCTGTAGAGATGTTATGGACTTACTAGTCCATAAGGGCTTATTTATTTCTTCCCAAAGGCTTATTTCTTCAAAGCTATGAGTGCATTTTTGTAGGAGGAGAGGTCTGGAATCTAACCATGAGATTAGACTAGCTTACATGATGCTCACAAGGGGAGAAATGCTGCATGCCTCAATATCTCTTCTAGTTTTGATCATCTGGTTAATTTCTCACCAAGTTCCCTTCTCCCCAATGTTTCTCTAAGAGAAGGGGTGGAGCACTGCTCTCTTGTAGATTTGGCTCCTACCAACTGCTCAGAGCCAGCAGCAGCAGACTACACTGACTTCCAGGGAGAGGATGGCAATTTGAGACTTTTCTCCTATTTTATTACAACTTTATCCGCTAGTCCTGCAAGAATACATGTAACAAGAGCCTGGGACACAATTTTAGAGAGATCTAAATGGACAAGAATTCAGACCCACCTTTACAATTCAGTTTCCTTTTCTTCTCAATTATCTTGGGCAGGATAGAGACATTTCTTTCTTTGTTTTTTTATTTATTTTATTTTTTAATGTTTATTTATTTTTGAGGGAGACGGAATGTGTGTGTGGGGATGGTGGGGGCAGTGAGAGAGGAAGACACAGAATCCAAAGCAGGCTCCAGGTTGTGAGCTGTCAGCATAGAGCTCAATTTAGAGCTCAAACTCATGGACTGTGAGATCATGACCTGAGCCAAAGTCAGACGCTTCACCAACTGAGCCACCCGGGTGTCCCCTCTTTTCTTGTTTTTATAGGTAAATCCACAGTAACATATTTTACTCCTTGCTGGGTAAACGCTACATGGTGTCATCTTTAACCTCCCTCTGTTTCACACGCAAAAATTTTGTATAGTTGGTCTTTCTCTAATACCAAACAAATTGACCCCCTTTCTTCCCTCCTGTCCTCCCTTGTAATGTTCAGTGTCTCCATGCTCTTAGGTTAGATCTAAGAAATTACCTCCGCCTAATCCAGGTTTGGGGCTTCTCAACCTCAGCACCTTTGACGTTTCTGGATAGGTCGTGCACTGTCCCAGAGGGCTGTCCTGTACATTGTAGACTCCCTGACCACCACCCCCTAGATGCCAGGAGCACGAATCCACCCGTCACTGGCATGACAATTACAGATGTCTACAGACATTGCCCAGATGTTCTGAAGAGGGACGAAGGGAACCACTGACCGAAAGTAATGCAGTTTTCAAGCCACGCCCTTCAAGATGCAAGGTAGAATGATTTACAAAAGAATTTGTTTAAATGCAAGGATCCCCCTCAGCCCCTTAACTTTATCCTGGTTGCCTATAAGCTGCCCACGATCTACTCGTTTGTTTGAGGAATGGTTCTCAAATGTTCAGTTGTGCCAGGCATCGTGGGAGGTGGTAGTGCTCTAGCATGACTTCAGTGAAGACATCTTCTCCCTTGGAAGTTGCATTTTGGTTGCAGGAGTCTGTATACAGAAGAAAGAAACGAACCAAAAGCAAGACAGCATGTTAGGTGGTGAAAGGTGCCATGTAGAGAGCAAAGCAGGGGAAGGGGGATCTGAGGATATGTTTTTGGGAAGGGGTGCAGTTTTCCTCAGGCTGGCGGACGGGGGGACATTTGAATGGGAACTTTAAGGAAGTGAGAAAGAAAGCCATGTGACTATCTGGGGAAACTCTTCTGGGGAGGAAATCTTCCAAGTCCAAAGGCTCTTAGGTCAGTCTCCTGACTGTCAGGTTCCAGAAAGATCAGGGTGGACAGTGTGGATGGCATGGAGTAGGCTAGGGGAGAATCACAAATGTGGAACAAGATAATACAGGAGGCAGAGTGGTGTGGGAGAGAGGTAAGACTCCGATAGTCCTGAAGTTTGAAGGACTTTGGCTCTTAGTGTCGATGGGAAACCAGAGGGGAGGTTCAAGCCAGGGAGGGCTTGCTGTGATTTAAACTCTGATTCTAACATAAAGGGACTCTGGCATCCTGAGAAATAAGCCCCAATCTGACAATTCTCCACCACATAAAGTGTAAAGGCAGAGTGGCCCGAGCCACGATCCGGTGAAGGACTTAGGGGCCCGGGAACACTGAGTTGAATATATTTCAGAAGCTGCTCTTCAGCATGGCTGGGTCAGTTCAGACTCATTTCTGTCTAACCGACAAATTGAGCAAGTGGTCAGATCTTACAGAGGATCCCTTTAGGCTCTCCCTGAAACTCAGTGGTCTACCTGCTCCATGTGCTTTCCAAACAAATTTGTACCCTACCTAAACTGGAGATATAAACATGATAGAAAACAAATGCCATAACCCTCAGGTTCTATAACAGGCAGATTTTAAGTTGTTCAGTAATTCACCGATTATTCAGTTTTTGAGTATTTCTAACTTGTGTTTTAGAGACTTATTTTTACCATTTATTTAGATCTGTTTTTTTTCCCTTTATTTCATATCTATTGAATAATGCTTAGCTAACAAGCTTGGTGTTGTGCATTGATCATATATTAAATCATTGGGGCACCTGGGTGGCTCAGTCGTTGAACATCCAACTTTGGCTCAAGTCATGATCTCATGGCTCATGGGTTCAGGACCTGCGTCGGGCTCTGTGCTGACAGCTCAGAGCCTGGAGCCTGCTTTGGATTCTGTGTCTCCTTCTCTCTCTGCTGCTCCCCTTTCATGCTCTGTCTCTCTCCGTCTCTCAATAATAAATACATGTAAAAAATTTTTGTTTTAATCATTAATTATCTGAAAACCTAATGTGACAAGCTTTATTATTATTATTATTTACAAATGAGGAAACTGAGGTACAGGACGGATCCTATTGCTGGAAAGTAGTAGAGGCTGGATTTGGATTAGGCAGCCTCACGCCAGAGCCTGGGCTCCTAAGGGGATGTTATACCTCCGTAGTGTGTACCTACTAAGGAGACGTCACACCAGAAGCGGTGACCAAGATGCGCTTGTGCAGCCGCTCATCTTGCTGTCATAGGGTGTGGGTGGGTGAGACGCAGAGTCAAAGACTTGCATATCTTGGGTGATGCCTGTGGAGTGAATGCACAAGACCCAAAATACTTTTTTTTGTCTTTATTGAAGTATATTTGACACAGGATGTTGTATTTGTGTGCAATACAGTGAATACGACTGGTCTCCGAGGTATGCCGCCATCTGTCACCATACAGCGCTGTTACCGTAGCATTGGCTATATCCCTATACTGTCCCTTCATCCCTAGAACTTACTCGTTCTGCGACTGGAAGCTGTGACCTCACACTCCCCTTTACCCATTTTGCCCATTGCCCCCCATCCCCTCCCCTCTGGCAGCCACCAATGTGACCTTTGTGCCTATGCAAGACCTGGGCTATGAAGTGCTAAATAAAAGGAAGAAGAAAGCATAGAGCAGAAGGAATGGATTTAAGTTTAGGAAGTGGGGAGTTTGAATTGGCCTAGAAGGAGCCCATTCTTGATAACAGTTGGTGGGTAAGCGAGGAAAGAATCCGTTTCAGGCAGAAGGTAGGGCAGAGCAGAGAAGCCAGGGGAAACAGAAAGGCCAAGTTCTGGAAAAAAAGAGGGACGTTGGTGCCTTGCCCTCAGGGCTGGCGGGGAGGCTGGGGAAGGAGGACTGAGGACAGCTCAAGGAGGATTGAGGGAGACTGAGTCGTACTCTCTGAGCTGCTAGAGCCTGAAGGCTTTTGGTCTCGGGAAGAAGATATCAGAGCAGTTGACTAGGGAGAAAGTTTTGGCTCCACTGTGAAGCACATTAGAGAGGAAGGGAGACTTTTCCTGGAGGGATTGGTTGAAGCTCCAAGAATAAGCATCAAAGAAAAAACCCTTAGATTTCATGTTCTGTGCCTCCTAGGAGAAGGCCTTGTTTCTCTGCTTTTTATAATATGAGAGAGAATTATAAAAATGGAGTAGTTGGTGCTTCACCGTTACCTTTATAGGATATGAAGTAGTATTCGATAACGCCTTCTTTTATATTTAAAAACATAAATTGTATTTCTTGGAGAAGAGTACAAAAAATTTTTTGTGTGAGAGTACATTTTATCTAATCACGTCATAAACTAAAACTTGATTTGCACTTTCAGAGAGAAACTACACACTACATTTCAAAATGTCTAAGTATCAAGCACTGAATGTACTTCAACTTTTAATCTCTCTCAAAATCATAGTGTGCAAAGTGCATTTCAGCCTGTTAAATAAAAAGCCTGTTTGGAATTCACTGTATCTTTTAATCAGGTGGAATATGCTGGCTGACTGTTGGCTCACTTAAAAATTCATGATGACTGTTGGTGAATTGTTCAAACCATGTTATCTATGTTTAGATACAAAGAATCCAGGCCAGTGGGTCATTGTTTCATGTATTTCAGTTTTTATTCAAGTTTTCAAATAAAATAGTTGCTTTTTAAATCGTTGTATAGATAGGTAAAACTTTTTACTCACTAAAACAAAAAAACTGCAATTAGCATGAATTATAATCTGAAGGCTTCTAATACGTGCCTGTTTTACATTATTCCAAGCATCTTCTAATCAATAACTTAGTAAATATGCATTGGAAAACAGAGTACATTCAAGTGTTTCTCATTTTTTCCTGATAAATCAAGCTGGGTTCTTCTCCAGGAGAATGTCTTCCTCTTCAGACCTGTGTTTAGCATTTCAGAATTATGGAATGGGCCCATGTAGTAAGACTTAGAAAATCCGTTTCCTGTAAAATAGGAAAACCATTTATTGTTATTTCCCAGTATCTAAGAGAGTATCATCTGTCATTTGAGGAGGATCCTACATTTTGATACAAATTGGAGACCTCTTGTGCACGCCATCCCAACAGATGCAGTTGAATTTATGGTCAGAAGCGCAGGCTTTGTGCAGCCCGTAATGTTCTCTGTGAATCCGTGTGCCGGGGACCGAGCTGCACTGGTAACAGCTTCACTTAATTAGTTTTATGCGACAAATTTTCTGTAACTGCTTGTATCAAATAAATGCCCATACACATCTTCATTTGCATTTCCAATTAAGTATTTGCCTGTTTCACCTGTGATGGATTTTGTGTATTGTAATGGACACAGTTACACAATCATATATATTTTAAGTTAATGCTGAAATGTTGGCTATTAAAATATATAATATTATTTTAAGTTTATTTATTTATTTTGACAGAGAGAGAAAAAGCATGCGTGCAAGTATGGGAGGAGAGAGAGAGAAGGGAGAAAGAGGGAGAGAGAGAGAGAGGGAGAGGATCCCAGACAGGCTCTGAGCTGTCAGTGCAAAGCCCAAAGTGGAGCTCAAACTCATGAACCATCAGATCATGACCTGGGCTGCAGTCGGATGCTTAACTGTCTGAGCCACCCATGCGCCCCAATGGTATTTATATTTTACTTTACGTTAATATGTATGGATGTCTAGCCACGTAAAAAATTTAGCAGGGCTAAAAAAACTAAAACAAAAACATTCAACTCTCCTCCCTGCCTAGTCCTGCTCCAATATGTTCTTTGAAATAAATTTAAAAAAAAAAGATAAAATAAGGCAAATTTGTCTTATTGCCCCTGGAAACTAGGAAAGGGGACCTTTAATGTGCTGGAATGATCATGAACCATTATGTGGTATATAAGGTGGGTGGCATTTGGTTGGAACAGACAGGCTAAGGAAGAAAGAATAGTGCTTTGTGGGATTCCTCTGACATCACAGAACAAGAAGATAAGAGGGATAAATCTGAGTGTAGAACACATGACGGTCTTGCTGAGCTGTCAAACTTTTCTATTAAATGGGAAAATCTGTTACAATGAGTAAAAGCATACAGTTTAGATACTGCGTCTTTGAGAAGCCTCAACTATGGTAAAACGGAAATGAATGAGCAAAAGTATAACACATACATGTACATAAGTGGTAAGCCTGAAATATACAGGGGAGGTTATTTTATGGGTCCAGAAATGATTTCATTACCAATAAACGTAAAACAGACGTACATCTTTATGTGAACAATTTCCCAAAGAAGTATATATGTGTGTTAAAAATATTTGAACTACAAGAAAAAGATTACTAGCTTAGAAACACAAAATGATGATATATCTTTGAAGCTTTCAAAGTATCAGATGCAAAAAAATAAATAAATACGGCTGTAATATGATGTATTTTGAAGGCCCAGATGTTTGAAATTCCAAGTTCCATGAAGCCAATGCTAACACTAAAGTTTCCGCACACCATACCACTGCTACTATATTTCTGGGGATGAGACCCTGGAATCTGTTTTTTTTTGTGTATGTGTTTTGTTTTGTTTTGTTTTGTTTTTAGCATGTTCTCAGATGAGTTTTAGGCATCTCAAAGCAGTGACTCTCAAATTTTATTTTCTATTTAATTTTTAATTTTTTAAATGTTTATTTATTTTTGAGATAGAGGGAGCATGAGTGGGGAAAGGACAGAGAAAGAGGGAAACACAGAATCAGAAGCAGGCTCCAGGCTCTGAGCTAGCTATCAGCACAGAGCCTGACACAGGGTTCAAACTCAGGAGCCGTGAGATCATGACCTGCACCGAAGTCTGACGCTTAACTGACTGAGCCACCCAGATGTCCCTTAAATTTTAGAGAAAAGTCAATAAGTTGATCTAATATATATGCATAGACACACACATAATTATTTAAATATTCTGTTCAAATACCTGTTTAATGTGTTTAAATGTTGGTCATATTGTGAGATCACAACTACCTCAATAGATTCCAAAAAGTAAGAAACAATATGGTGGTCACAGGTTGGGCAGATATAAATTAACAAAAATGAAACAAGTATCAAAACATTTGGTGGGGAAAAAAATACCAAGTAGCTAATGTAGATAACCAAAAGTACAGGTTACAGACTTTTTAGAAATTAGCAATGAAATACCCTATGTACAAGCTGTGGATAAGGGCCAAACGTATTACTCAGAGGAAATCCTTACCTTAAATGTTTCTACAATTAAACAACAAAGGTTGAAAATCAATTAAGCATCACAACAAAAGGTAAACTAAAATAAAATTAAGAAAAGCAGAGAGGAATTTGTGAAGATTAGAAAAAAAGAGCAATCATGTAGAAAATATGTGAACAGTATATCTGATAAATGCAAGTATTTGTTTCTCCAAAACCCAGTGAAATGGGGAAGCCACTTACAGCACAATGAAAAAAAAGGAAAACATACATTATAAGGAAATAAGAAATATAAGGATCGTTATGAAGAGCGTATCTAAATTTTATTGAAGAGTATGGAAGAAAGCTTGAGTAAATATAGAGGCATACCTTGAGAGAACTTGAATTTTGTAGAGGTGGAAGGTCGCTCCAGATTACGATAAATATTTTTAAAGGTTGGTTTTGCTGGTCTTTAATATTTTTAAAGTTTTATTTTTGAAGAGACAGAGAGAGTGCATAAGCAGGGGAGTGGCAGAGAGAGAGGGAGACACAGAATCTAAAGCAGGCTCCAGGCTCTGAGCTGTCAGCACAAAACCCGTTGCAGGGCTCGAACCCAAAAATGCAAGATCATGACCTGAGCCAAAGTTGGAGGCTCAACCGGTTGACTGAGCCACCCAAGCTCCCCTATTACTATAAATACAATACAGCTCCCCATTTGGAAAAATTTATGTGTAAAAAAATAGAAAAAAATATAGCTGGAGAAACTTGAATATCAGGTATGGAACACATTATGTGGTGAAATAATTAATTATGGAAATATTGGGAAAAGTCATCAAAGAATTCCACTCCTTTCTGCCTGCATCCTTCTGTATTTTCCTTCAAGTAAGAAAATAACAGATTCATATTGTTTAAAGAGCATTTTTTTTTAAACTCTAAGGGCACAGGCCATTTGTACATTACTGAAATATATTAAGGACATAAAGGAAAATGGAAAATTTGTGAATTTATTCCTTGAGACTAGAAGAATTCTGATATAAAAAACACAGATTTAACAACAATTGCCAAAAAGATCTCATACACCTTTCAGTGAGATGTAGAGCATTACGAAACCTAATTGTGTAATTTAAATTATTAACATACTAAAGGAAAAAAAAACAACTTCAATAGACACAAAAGGGGCACTTGATAAAATTTAACACCTGTTCTTGATTTATGAAAAAAATAGTTTAATAAATTAGTAATTGATGAGTACTGCGTTCACGTGATGAAGATGTATCAGAAGTATCACAAACATCGAACTTACTGTTGAGACACCAGAGATATTCTGAATTTAATGAGCTTCTATACTGACAAAATTAAAATTATGTTTTTTATGTCAGATCCAGCCAATGTAAGAATACAGGAAAAATTATATTAAAATTTTTTTCTTTATGTTCATTTATTCCTGAAGGAGAGAGAGAAGGGAGACACAGAATCAGAAACCGGCTCCAGGGGAAGGGGTAGAGAGAGAGGGAGACACAGAATCGGAAACAGGCTCCAGGCTCTGAGCTGTCAGCACAGAGCCCGACATAGGGCTCAAACTCACAATCTGTGAGATCATGACCTGAGCTGAAGTCGGATGCCCAACCAACTGAGCCACCCAATTGCGCCTAGAAAAATTATATTTTAATGAAGGAAACAATATTATCTATTTGAGACTATCAGATTATGTATCAATAAATATAAAGAAAATTAATAAGTAGCATTTTGGAATAAAAATAAGTCAGTAAGTGTGTAAGCAAGATCAAAATTAAGGAAAAAAAATCAGTAGCCTTACCCAATAGGAAACCATATTAAAAACTTAAAGCTTCAAAGAGTTTAATAGCAGGAAACAAATAAACAAACAAAAAAACAATTATAATACTTAAGACCTATGTGAGGAAGTTCTAGAACTCAGCTAAAAGACATGAAAAAGATAAAATGATTGGAGATCACTGTATATATAATAAACCCGAAACATGAGGAAAGCGATAAATGAAGCAATCACTATGTAAGTGATTCTGGGAAAGCCAGTTGTTTACTCATCAGGGAAAAAATGGATCAGTGTGTTACACTGAACACAATAACTATTTTACCATGAATTAAAGGTCAAATACTTGGAACAAACTTCATAAATAAAACTGCTAATAAAATGGGGAAGTCTCATCTAAGAAAACCAGGAATGATGGAGGAAAAACAATCCTAAAATGTTAATATGGTGAAACAAATGTTGCCATTGTAAATTAAAACACAAAGTAAAAAATGCTTGCAACATAGAAACAAATGAATGATATCACTAAAAGAGGTGGGGTTTTTTTTGTTTTTTGTTTTTTGTTTTTTGTTTTTTATAAGGAAGAGACAAAGTCTAGAGGGAAAGGTTAATTCAAACAGGTGGAAATCCAAATAGCTAACAAGCATATGAATGGTGTGTGCTTTATTCAGTAATGGTCATGGTCCTTAAAAGTACAGAAGATGGAGTCAGACCACCTGGGATGGCACCCAGTCTTGTCCCCTAATTGGCTGTGTGATCTTTGACAAATTACTTAACCTCTCTGTGTCCATTTTCTCCAAGATGAAATGAAGATAAATATATCAGCCTCCGGAGGTCTGTGGTGAGGATTTAAATGGTTTGGTGAATGTGTAGTGAGTACAGTAGCAGCATAAGTATAAGCTATCATCTTCATCATCCTTGTTTTAGTAACATAAATGATCAAATTAGTTTAAACAATTGGATTAACAGATACGGTAAAGATTTTTCATTTCCAGTGATGATTAAGAGTAGAAAAAGGACTTTCTCAGATGCTATTGTTGGACGGAACCATGACTTGGTACAAGCTTGGTAGAAGGCACTTGGATAAAATGGATTAAAATTTAATATACACATATCTCTGGGTATCCATATTCTAGGTGTTTATACCCATAGCCACACAGAGGCTAAATACCAGAAAGGGGAATTGAATCTAAATTTGGCTTCACAGTCCTAGCACCTTCCACTGTTAATAAACATATGAAAGAAAATGTTCAGTCTCATCAGTTGTTAAAAAGAAAAGTACCCACATATTAAAACAACCTGAGGACATTTTATTCTTCTGAAATTGCCATATATTAAATAAAAATTCCTA
Organism: Proteles cristata cristata; assembly: GCA_017311185.1. Taxonomy (NCBI): domain Eukaryota; kingdom Metazoa; phylum Chordata; class Mammalia; order Carnivora; family Hyaenidae; genus Proteles; species Proteles cristata. The sequence continues at coordinate 134,708 of JAESUZ010001199.1, forward strand.
CAGTAGCAAAGTTGCAAGGAAATAGATAGGCTTATTCACTGAGGCTAGAGCATAAATTAATATAGAATTGAGGGCTAGCTGGCAATACTTGGCCAAAACCACAAAAATAGATATGTCCTATGACTCGGCAGTTCTACTTCTAGGAATTTATTTTTGGGGATGCATTTTGGATGCACAAAGATGGCTACGTATAATGTAATCACAGTGTTTACAGTTAAAAATTGGAAATAGTCTTTGCAATTTACAGTGAAGGATTGCTTAAGTTCATTATAGAATATTCGCAAGGTACAATAGAGTTCTAAATTATGTAGAACGCTTGATTATTACATTGGGGAATGATTCTCAAGCTTTTTTTTTTTTTCCGTTTTAAGAGACAAGTGATTTAAAAGTATACAAATTAAGGGCACCTGAGTATCTCAGTTGGTTAAGCATCCGACTTTGGCTCAGGTAGGGATCTCACGATTCATGGGTTCGAGCCCCACATCGGGCTTTGAGGAGCATGTTTTGGATTCTGTGTCTCCTTCTCTCTCTGTACATCCCCACCCCTTAAGCCCCTGCTTGTGCTCTGTCTCAGTCTCTCAAAAATAAATAAACATTACAAGAATGTTTTTAAATATCTAATTAATATAAGACTGAAAACAGATGTAGTGCTTAATAAGTAGTTTCTGTGTCCTTGTCACTGTCCTTAACTGCCTTCTGCCAATTATTTCATAACAATCTCTGGGATCTGGATAATTTTGTATTCACATTTTACAGATTAGGAAACTTGAAGAACAGAGGAGTTGTGTAATTTGTCCAAAGTTATTCAGCCAATCTGAGGCAAAGTCAGAATTTAATCTCAGTACATCTGCCCCTGAAGTCTCACATTTCATCCAATACACTAAGATCCTATTTTCATAAGATAAATAAATACAACTGTCTAGTGAAAACTAGAGATGTTACAAAATGAAATATTGTAAACATGATTTTTTCTTTTCAACCATTTTTATAAATTTTACACAACTCTTAAAATTAATATATGTTACTTTTATAAGATAGCTTTTATTTTGTTTTTTTAAATGTTTATTTATTTATTTTGAAAGAGAGGGGGAGGATGGGCAGAGAGAGAGAGAGAGAGGCAGGGAGAGAGAATCTCAAGCAGGCTTCATGCTGTCAGCACAGAGCCCAACACGGGGCTCAATCCAACGAACATGAGATCCTGACCTGAGCCAAAATCAAGAGTGAGACACTGAGTCGACTGAGCCACCCAGATGCCCCAAGATAGCTTTTATTTTAGAGAAAAGTTGAAAAACTCTGGGTACACCAAAGTTTTCTGCCATTCCCAAAGTTCAGAGCTGGGGTTTGGATTCAGGTAGCAGCGGGGTTGGATGGCCCTGGAAGGGAGAGGGTTGGGATAGAAATGGTGAGGGTCTGGGATAATGAATTCAATGCCATCTCTATTCGCTGGTGGTTGACTTTATGTCAGAGCTTGTGGGCTTTTTAATTCCCCATGTTGTTTGTAACTCACGTAATTGGAAACAGGCTTGTATGCAAGTGGGAATATGAAGGTGAATCATTACCAGGTAAAATGGATTTCTCTTCCCCTTGCCCAGCCACATGTCTGTCCACTTCATGTTTTATTGAAGAGTCATTTTGTAGGTGCCTCTGTCGGGACCAACCGTTGGATTATGATGTTGTCAAATTAAAGTATTTCCCTCTTTGCATGGAGTGAGAAGTGTCTAATGGTGGCAAGCTTGTTTATTACAATATGTTCATTTTTTCACGTGAAGGTGAAGCTGGAGAATCAATATGACTCTTCAGTTTGGCTTTTGATTTTAAATATGTATCCTCCTTCCCTAAGCTGGTTGATAGTTTTATTCCTGCATATTGATTCTGACTAACTTTTCTATTGAATTGGTTGGTAACTGGCCACATCAGGGAAGTTTATAGTAAAACATAATAATGATCATTTGTTCAAGAGAGTTCCGGGTGAGACAAAGATTGTGTTCCCCATTCCACATACCGACTTCTGTTGCATGCTGATTTAAAAAAAAATTGTTCTCTAAAAAAATGAATGAATGCAGTATCTTCTAGAATAAAAATTTGGTGTTATCAACCAACTTTTAAAGAGTTACTCTCGTTTGCTCTGCTAATGCTAATTTAAGAAGATTTAAAATTCTTTTAAACAGAAAAAAAAATTTTTTTTTAATATTTTTATTTATTTCTAGGAGAGAGAGACAGCGTGAGCAGGGGAGGATCAGAGAGAGAGAGAGAGTCACAGACTCTGAAACGGGCTCCAGGCTCTGAGCTGGCAGTCGGCACAGAGCCCGACGCGGGGCTCGAACCCACGAACCGCGAGATCATGACCTAAGCAAAAGTCGGACGCTTAACCGACTAAGCCACCCAGGCGCCCCTAAATAGAAAAAATTTTTTGAAGAGTTTAGAGATGATTTCAGGTCATATGAAAATCTAACCCAGACTATCTTCTCTGTAAGTTGTCCTCTGGCTCCAAAATCCTGAATCATTACTCAGAAATGGACTTCCTGTACTCTTATATTCACTAGCTAATTTAACCAGTAACTAACTGTTAGCACGATCTTGATAAAAGCTTTCTGATATATCATGTTGTTGTTTTTTTAAATAAGGTGACATGGAAATGCCCATTTCTCTGATTGTTGAAGTCATATTTCTAATTAGATAAATCCATATTGGGAAGCCTGGGTGGCTCAATCAGTTAAGGGTCTGACTTTGGCTCAGGTCATGATCTCGTGGTTCGTGGGTTCAGGCCTTGCGTCGGGCTCTGTGCTGCCAGCATGGAGCCTGGAGCCTGCTTCCGATTGTGTCTCCTTCTCTCTCTCTGCCCCTCCCCTGTTCCCACTCTGTCTCTCTCTCTCAAAAGTAAATAAACATCAAAGAAAAAGATTAAATCCATATTACTGCAGAGATGCCTTCCCCAAATTATTCCTAACATCCGTGCTTTTCACCTATGAAAAGGCAAGCATGCAAAAACGTGTGTTGTAAGTCATTCAGAAGAATTATAACAGGCTAAAGACATTATCTATTATTTTACCCAAAGACCCTTATCTTCCAGTAAAGTTAAATCATCTCAGATGTCAGCCCAAGAAGACTCCAGATGAATTTAGAGACCTCCTTCTGTCACAAAGTGAAAACTGTATCGTCCCTTTTTGTCTTGATCAACAGGCATCTAAAAATTAAGTTCAGGTCTTAATTTAAATGACTGTCTTATACCTAGAGACAAAAAAGGATATATAGACTCTCTGCTCTAAGTTTTCCTTTGGCAGTGTCTTAATTGTTCTACCATTTAATAAAGGTTTTAGAATTATAAACTGCCAGAAATGATTTTCTGAGCTCTAAGTATAAAAGATAAACATAATTCCCAACAGGAAAGATATGGTTCACTTTCCTTTCCTGTTGTACTGATGCTCTCATGTAGCCATTTGGCAAGTTGAGATGTTCTAGAACTTTCTATCCTGTGTTCTTGTGTTGGAAGTTCAATTATATATTAAGACTGAGAAAAATGAAAATATTTTAAAAGTAGTCTCATCAGTTACTAATTTCAGTGTTTAATTATAATACTAAATATTCAAACACATTGATCTGCTGTTAACTTAAAACATATAACATGCTGTTAACTTAAAACATATCGCAACTCAAAAAAGGAGATTTCCTCTTTCCCTTAATCTTTCCCTTTTCCCAAAAGATACTCCTTATAGCAGATTGACTGAAAAATTAGAATTGACCAAATGTTCATCAGTAGGAGAATTAATAAGTTCATATTCTGAATGTTATATAGCCGTTTAAAGAAACGAAGCTTATCTGTATACTATTATATACAAATGATCAGACTGTGTTGTAGATGTGTAATGAAGTTGCAAAATGCTGTTTCCCAAGGGAAAAGAATTTAACTTTTTCAAAGGATGTATTTATGGATAATAAATCCTCAGCACAAATTTAGGAAGGCTACGTGCCAAATTCCTATCTAATTTCCATCCAGGGAAAGGAATTGTGGTATCTGTCGAAATTCAAAGGGGCTTTTGTTTTTTTCTGTAATTTTTTAAACGTTTTACAAATGTATAAACTTGCAATTGACATATTTTAAGATAATATTATATGAAAGGGCCCAACATGAATAGCTTTAATTATATCTCTAGCTTCAATAACTGAATGAACGTCCCTGGGTGGATTCCATGTTTTTGCTGACACAATACTGGGACATTGAAAAAGAGGAAAACATCATTTACAAAAAAAAAAACCCAGAGCCAAATAAAATTACTATAAAATATGAAATTTTTTTCTACTGATACCTCATGTTCTTCTGCTGACCTTTCCTAACCCTTAAGAAATCATGGAAATTTTAAGATAACAGTACAATGACTGTGGGTTGAGGCGCAGCTAAATTGGACTGAAGTCAGGTTGGCAAGTTGTCATGCTGCTTTTGTATTTATTTCTTTCAACTTTAACACCCACAATTTATTAAGTGAGACCGTGGATAAAAGAGGAAGCTCAGAATCCTGTTTGGACACCGTTTAGGAAGGAAATCGGGTCTTTATGGGGCACCCCCTTCCTCTGAGCCACTGGCCAGGAAAACCATCTTTCTGTTTAAAACCTATTCAATCGGAGAGGTGGGGTGACTTAGGGAAGGAAGGTAACCTCTCCCTTGTGAAGTGGAACAGCTCTGTTTCCCCCCATGAGTTACTCAACTCATTTCCACCACTGTTTATAAGAACACTTGTGCTGAATGCTTGTAGTGACGGCAATAGTCACTTAAAATATGGCTCAAATTTCATGCCCTCAAATTTCCTACGTTATTTGGAATCTTTGCTCATTAGCATCGCAAATGGAGCTTTTGGTCAGTTCGAGCTTCGCTAATGTCCTGTTCGAGGTGACAGGAGGCTTCTTACAAACCAGGAGTTTAATCAGTGCCCGGTACTGCTGTGTGTAGTGAAAGCAACGACCGGTCCCAAGTCTGGAAAGAGAATGACTTGATGGGACCCAGGTCATTTCCAAAATGGAGGGATTTTTCTTAGATGCCTTACCTGCCAGGGTCACCTGGAAGGTTAGGGTATGAAAGTGATGTGACCTGCTGGCTGAGGGAGGATATCCGAGGAACTTGTTTATTTTGAAAACTTTCCAGCGTTTTGTGTGTTGTAAATATTGGTGGATTTTGACCTCAGCTTCAGTGATGCTCATGTATGTCATTTGCATTGCTTCACGTCTGTGAAACACTGTTCATCTTATTAAAATCAGTCCCTTTATTCACTTCTCAAAATCATTTTAATAACCACTTTAGTTGGGGATAAGTTTAGACTTAGAGAAAAGTTACAAAGATAATCCAGAATTCCTCTGTACCCCTTGCCTCGTTTCCCTTCAGCTTAACTTTTCACATTGCCATGGTACATTCGTCAAAAAAAAAAAAAAAAAGAAAGAAAGAAAGAAAAGAAAAGAAACCAGACATTATGCATGACTGTTAACTAAACTCTGGTCTTTATCTGGATTTTGCCAGTGTTTTCACTAAGGTCCTTTTTTGCTGTGCTGGGATCCAACCCAGGGTACCACATTGCATTTAATCATCTTATCTCCTTCTGTCTTCTGATTCGTGGCAGCTTCCGAGTCTTCCTTTTTCCCATGACCTTGGCAATCTTGAGAAGTACTGGCCAGGAATTTTGTAGAATATTTATCATTTTTAATAAGTAAAAACGTATAATCTCTGGGATTTTTGAAAGAAAGCCCATGTAGACCTATGAATAACTTGTACGACTAATTTTCCATTAATAGCCCAGTTCCAACCTGGTGATGGTTACTTTATCTTCTTATCGAATTTAAAGTGGATGTCTGATGAATTTCAGATTTGTTGAACATCTATCTGTTTGATGTGTGCGTGCATTGTACAATCTCAACTTTACCAGATCTGTTTAAACCCTCTAGAAAGTTTGTATTTTATCTGTTGTTTATGACAGATTCGAGATGGACAACCCAATTGCTACATATTGAAGAATAAAGATTTAGAACAAGCTTTTAAAGGAGCTATTTACTTGGAGATGGACCTCATATATAATCCGGTAAGCCGAGCTGGGCCATGCTGCCCAGTTTCTCTCTACCTAACGTAAGAGATGACCAGCCTGGCAAGACCCAAATCTGTGTAAAATGTTTCCAAAATGTTGCAGCTAGAGAGATAGAACAGGGTTTTTAAACTCAGCTATAAAATCAGTTCGGGACAATCCAGTTTTCAGCTTGTATTAATCCTGTTGAGCCAGTAGAAATGATGGTGTTTAATTCTCAGTACATCTAAATGTCAATGAAAAAACAAGCAAAAATAGAAAGAGAAATTAGATTTTTTTTTATCTTTATTACCTGTAATCTCTCTAAGGAAACAGTTGAGGGTCAGACAGAGGTATTTTCAAGCCTCTGTCATGTTATTTAATGGTTACAGTAGATGTCCTACTATCCAATACTATCAAGGCAAGTAATTACTCATTTGGAAAGAACAATTAAGGGAAGAATTTGTAAAGCATACCTTAAACCTTTAGTTTAATATAAAATATGTAAATATTCATTTGCTAATATTTAGCTGTGGGCATACAAATCTTTTTTTAAAATTTTTTAATGTTTATATATTTTTGAGAGAGAGACAGAATGTGAGCAGAGGAGGGGCAGAGAGGGAAGGGGACACAGAATCGGAAGTGGGCTCCAGGCTCTGAGCTCAGCACATAGCCTGACGTGGGGCTCAAACTCACGAACCATGAGATCATGACCTGAGCTGAATGAGGTTAGATGCTTAACTAACTGAGCCATCCAGGTGCCCCAAAAATCTGGGTGTTTTTTTTTATAGCATACATCATGCTTAGTTCTGTAATATATTCCTTGCATCAGTGTATTCATAATACCTATAATAATACCTAGTTTCTGATTTTTCTTAAGTGGAAATCTACTTTAAAGATACTCAAACAATCTGAATATAGAATTTTCCAGACTGTTTTCTCCATCAAATCATTACCTCAGTAACAATATCTTTTTTAGTGACTGACCTTGTCATCATATCAAGGCTTTCTAGGGCAACATAAATTTCAAGTCTTCTGGTCCATGCTTGGATTTCAATGACTTCTGTGATAATTGATTAAAATGTGAAATTATGATAATGGGCAGAACTGGCATACACAAGTTCAGAAGTTAGCATAGTTGATTCTTCGTAGATACACAGTTCGATGGTTGTGACCAGAGACTCCCAAGCATGCAGAGAAGAGGCCTACTTAGCTGTGACCATGCATATGCTATGGCATTGGCAGAAGGTTCTAGAAAGGAAAAGGAGAGCACAGGTTAATCCAGTTAGTGGGATAAATGAGTGTAGGGTAATGGGGCTTTTACAGTAATTATAAGAATGGCTGCCATTTAGTGGCCACCTCCAATGGGCAGGGCTCTGACATTATTTCACTTAATCTTCTCACTAAACCTGGTAAATAGGTATCATTAATGCCATTTTATGATGAGCAAATGGAGTTAAATAAGAGCGCTGATTTACTAGTAAATGAGTGAGTCAGCATACAGATCCAGATCTTTCTGTCTCTGCAATTATTCCCATGCTACCCTGTTTCTTGTTTAGTGTATCTCAGAAATTATTCATAAAATCAATGGTGGAGACATTTTTATATTTTCATGCTCCATAATGCTAGAATTCTGGGTACAGTCTTCAGTCTCAAGGTGGTGTTTTTACTTCCTCTTTTCCCCATTGATTTCCCTTCAAGGAAAATCCTGTGTGCATCTCGTACCACAGATGACCCTTCATTTACTATTTCCTTCTGGCAAGCACTTGTATATAGATTATGCCCAGGGGTGCCTGAGGGCTCAGTTGGTTAAGCATCTGACAGCGGCTCAAGTCATCATCTCATGGTTCATGAGTCCGAGTCCCACAATGGGCTCTGTGCTGACAGTTCAGAGCCCAGAGCCTGCTTTGAATTCTGTGTCTCCCTCTCTCTCTGCCCATCCCCTGCTCGTGTGCACTCTCTCTCTCTCAAAAATAAATAAAACATAAAAAAAAATTTTTTTAATGTATAGACAAGGCACAAAGGTCATCCAGAGTTTTAGGGAAGAAAGCTTTATGAAGAATATATGGCAGTGTATGATTTTCCAGTTGTCCATCTGATGAAGAAGGACTTGAATTTTATTCTTTGAGATTTCCCTAAAGTATAGTGATTTGGACAGACCAGTTCATCTGTCTGAGCCTCAGTTTATGCCCCATTAGATGGGTCTCAAATGATGCATCTATTGATTTTTCCATGTGATTGAGAGGAAATGAGGTTCTTGATGGAAAGATGTTTCTATAAGCCAGAGACCAGTTTTCACAGGCCAAGTATTACTGGTAGAAAACACAGTTTCAAAACCTTGAGAAGGAAGCTTTACTTTTTAGAGACTAGTTCAAGAACTTCATGAACCCAGCCTGGGCTGTAGTTAAAATACCTCCATTGATTCTGCAAAGTGGATGCAACCCTCTCCGGAGTCTCCTGGGTCCTGTCTGACTTACCCAAGTGACTAGCTGGTAAAATGAGATCTCCAGAAACACATGGGGAGCACCGGGGTTAGCCTCCATTTCTCTGCTCCCTGCCAGAGGCCTCAAGGTCAGAAGATATTAGTTTCCACATTCTTCCCCATCATTAACGAGAAAAGGAAGAGAATGAAGTCCGTTTAAACGCTGCCCTTTCTTCTTTTTCAACACTGATGTCTTTCTAGGTCAAAGCAAGTATTAGGACCTTTACCCCCAGAGAAAAGCGCTTTGTGGAAGATAGCCGCAAGCTGTCCAAGAAGGTAGGTGGGTACGGCAAACCGACTTGTTGCTACACTCAGCACCGGAAGTGCTTATTCGTCATGACTTAGCGGCTCACCCCACCTCCCTCCTCCCCTCCCTTCCTTCCTTCCTCCCACCCTCCTCTTCCTCCCCTTCCTCCTCCTCCTCCCCTCCCTCCTCCTCCTTCTTTTCTCTTCTCTTCCTTCTGTCTGTCTCTCTCTTTTTCTTCCTCCACCCCAGCTTCTCTCTCCTCACTCCCGTCTGTTTTCCCATCTGTCCCAAAGCAAGTCAGCACAGTAAGAAGGGAAAGACCAGAAACATGTATGTTGCACGAAGCAGAAGACGCCAGCCGTCCATTGATCTCCTGAATCATTCTATAAGCTAGTGTTAGCCTCTGTAGACCTTCTCCCGAATTTACTGGCCCTGTGTAGCCTCCTTCAGGTATAGGCAGCTCCCTGTCTGCCCTTCCAAGGGGCGTCAGGGAGGTGCTCTGCCCAGCGAGTCCTTAAGCAGATCTGCTCTGGCCTGGAGGTCACCCATGGCTGCTCCGACCACTTACTTATTGTCTAAATATTTAGAATGTGTTGGCATTTTACCTCATTATGAGTTAACGCCCACCCCACCCCCCCACTTCCGTTTCCCTTAATTCCTCTCTCATCGGTTTCACAAAAAGTGAAGATCATGGCCCCGTAGGGGAAGTTTTGAATTTTTTTTTTTTATTGTGACCTTTGTGTTTCTTTTCAGAGTCCCTCCCTATCTTATTCCGATGACACAGTTCAGAATTTCACTTGGTACCTATTGTCCCTCTTCGGTTGTGTAACAAAGAACAAAGTGTCCCCTTTTTAAAGTGTTTATTACTTCCACCGCTTCCTGAGGGGTGAGCAGCTGTGGATTACATAAAGCAGTTAAATATAAATGTGTCTCCTCATTCTTTTGTTTCCCATGAACTTGCGGGCACACTTGGGAAAGGCCTGGAATGTCTTTCGAAGGGAGCATTCCGATGTTTGGTTTCAGTCTGCCATAACATGGAGTGTAATATTTATTTGGTATAATCTGAGTAAATGTCTTTTATTAATATTATTATTATTATTATTATTATTATTATTGCCTTGTGCCCTATTTACTTGCAAGTTAAAACCTGAGTCAAGGTAGGTGGGGTAACTGCTCTGCAAACAAGTTGAAATGAATCTGCAGGCAACTGGGTGAAAAGACATCTCCTTTGCCAAACAGGACCTCCATGGTCTGGGCTCTGAGAGCATCGGGGGGCTGAGACCCTGTCGTAGGTGAGGATCCTCCCATGTGCTTCTCGCCACTGTGTGTCTCCATATTTTTACACAGTGGAAGCTTGCGTTTGTGATCCGAGCACTTGAGATCACTTACCATGTGACCACCTAGGACCCCCTGAATTTTCTTCACAGTCTGTAAGGTTAATACCGAGATTGACCCCTTTGTAGAAGATGAGGGATGTTAGGAAACAGGTCCGAGGTTGCACAGTCAGGAGGTGGAGAGCTGGGTTCTCCCTCCAGAATTATATTTTCCTATTGACATTTTTTCCCCCTGGACTACATGAGCTGGGATACTTGCGCCTTTAGTTTCTACAACACAGCCTTGCATTTCCCTCCAAACTAAATTAAACATAGACACTCACTCTTATGCTCCCCTTTTCCTCATCCCTTTCTCTCTTTCTCCCTCCCTTCCCTCCTCGATTTCTCTCTCTCTCTCTCACACACACACACACACACAAAATGCCAAGCTGCTGTTGCTTTCACCAGCTCATTTTTGTCCTGCACATGATTGAAACAAGCTATTGTCCATCAAAAGAGCTATAAAATGCATTGTATTTTTTTCTCTCTATGGATGATCGTGTTTCAAAAAGAATTTTAGAAGAAGCCCTAGGACTTTTCCTTTCTATTATTATTATTATTTTTTTAATTGGCAGCCTTATAAAATATAATTTAAATGCCCAAGCTACCTGATCTGAAGGGAATCTTTGGAGTATTTAAATCTAGTTCCTTGTTTTCCTTTTTATTAGATCTTATCAAGAGATGTAGACCGTGTGAAAAGAATCACCATGGCAATGTGGAATACAATACAGTTCCTTAAAAGCTGTTTCCAGTGGGAATCCACGTTACGAAGCGCAGTAGCGTTCATGGTAAGCTTCTTCTTCTTCTTCTTCTTTTTTTTTTTTTGTTCAAATGATCTGCCTCTGAATCCCAGATCCAAATGCAGATGGGTTTTATGTTCCTGACATGAAGCAAATAATACACGTTCAGCATAGCAGAAGTTCACACCTGTAAGGAAACTTTCAAATGTAAATGGCATCCATTCATCTTTCTGAAATATATTATAGCGTGGGAGATTATACTAGCCATGTCTTTTCTAAACTGTACTTGGGAATCCTTTAAATTACTCAAATCTTAACTTGTTTTTTTAAAAAGGACAGGTGACAGATCACATGACTACATTGCTCTAATTTATGTTTTAAGCAGATATTCGCAAATTTTGACACAAAAACATGTATTCATATCAAACCACTTGAGTCATAATTGAAGACCTCTCATTACAAGGTGACCCAGTGCCATGAAAGAGAGTGACGGGTGTATGTGAGATGCACTTTTCTCTCTGATAATGCTGGCCCATCCTTAGGAGAGTAATAAAATCACAGAATCTCAGAGGAGCAGCCAGAGATCTTAAAATCACCCAAGTCAACCACAGAGAGTCCAGGAATCTTACAAGGACTTGAAAGTTGCTGCAGTGCGCTCGTATTACATCTCTGGGCATTCTCTGCCATATGCAAAAGGACTTGTTCTTGATGAGATTGGTCATGTCAGGTGTGGGAGGAGAAATCAAATCTCTCTACTGCTAACCTGGTACCTTTGATATCATGCCATTAATCTCTGTAAAGTGCAAAAATCACAATAAGGCCTGACAGATGTGTGAGCGATTCTGAGTCATGATCATCGGTAAATCATGGCCTATCTCGTCTCTGTTGTTGTTGCTTGTTGTTTTAATTGTCACTGGTCTCTCCTACTCCATAGGCATATCTTCATTAAAAAAAAAAAAACAACAACAAATCAACCTAAGATGTCTGTGGGTTCAAGGTCACTCCCAATGTTATTACACAAGCAAGTACATCAGCTCCACAAGGGGCTTTTTCTTTGCCACGGAGAACATTCTGTTTGGTCTAATTAGTTTTAGATTTTCATTGCTTCAAGATGTAGCGGGCCTATCATGGCTGTGACCTTGACCTTTAATACACTTTTTCTTTGGTCTGAAGTTGCTGAAAACAATTGGCTGTAGTAAAAACATGAGTAAGAAAGTTATTAATCCATATCTGTCTTTGTCTTGGCATTTATTCATCTTCTTCCCTTTCTTACGTTCTCCTCAGCTGGGGGCTTCATGTGTTGGCTTCCTCTTCAGCCTCCCCCCTCTTCACTCCCCACCTGAATTCTCTTCAAAAACTTTCCACGGAATGTTCTCTTGTGATTCTGGGCAAAAGAGGAAAGTCAACACAATTGGTGGCTTCTTCCAGTCAGCACCCCAGCCAGCCCCTGTGAGGGGGAGAACATTTCCTCTTTCTTGAGCTTGATTTCTGGCACTGTGATTTTTAGAAAAACACAGCTCCATTGCCCCGGCTTATGTAGGGGTGTGACAGAAATGATTAATGGGCTGCCGGCCTGATCTGAGGAAAGATTAGAACAAATGAATAGAAATAGGTTGTCTACTGGGGGTGGGGAAGGGACTTCTAATGGGAAGGGAGCTTTGGCAGTGGGGCCACCTCTGCACCGTCCGTCCAGTGTGAGGGTCCTCCCTGAGGCCACCTCACCAGAGAGCATGTGGCCAGGCTGACAGACTCAGGCTGCCACATCACCCTTTCAAATCCCCGTGGCCCACAGAATGAAAGATAAAGGCGGTGCCCTTCTTGTGGGTTCACCACAATGTGACTTTGCAAGAATCCATGGGTTTGGAAGACTGTGCGAGTCTCTACTTGTAGGTGTTGTGTTGGGGGACACTTGCCTCTGGACGTCTTTGAAAAAATGCAGTCCTTTAGGAATGATACATGCATGAGCCTTTTCTCTGAAGGTACTGGAAGGGAAAGTGCTCCCTTAAAAGCATGTAGTCTTCAGTTTTAAGTTGAAATTCTGGATCTGAATGTTTAGCTCATGTTTACTTGGACCAGTCATGGCAGATATCAGCGATACTATAGATCTGGAGGGGTGGTATGTCTCCGCCCTAAGCCGATGGAGCGTAATCTTATTAGAGTAGGTCTCTGATATGGTCATGTCATGGTTCTTCCAAAGCTAGATCTGCTCTTAAAGCAAGAGCCTACAAAGAAAATATTTTAGGGACAAAATTAAAAAGTATAGATTAGTCTCCCTTACTCTATTTTAAGACTATGAGTATCCAAGCCTTCATTTTGGGGAAAAATATTTTGTTTTAATGGATCTCTCCTACATGCTTAGGTTAGCCACCTGTAGAATATGGATGGGCGGTTTCAAGCTTCAGGGCCACCACTGGCTGTGATACTGGGTCCCTGCCTCTGGGGACTCCATTAAGGGTTGTCTTTCTGCAAAGTGTCAGATCCTCAGGTGACCTGGGCCAGAGAGAGGAAGGGGAGCCTGCAATACCAAAGCCCCTCTTCTTCTCTTCCTGGCTCCAGTGTGGAGAGTGTCTGATTTGTCGCTGCTGGTACACACTGCTTCTCTCCTGTGACCTACTGAGGACGAGATTCCACTCCTGGTCTTTATTCCTCCGTGTGATGGTTTGTTTGTGCTTCGCCCACTTGCCTTGGCATTCCAGGGACAGGACACTTTTGTGGTAATCTGAAGTGAGGTCTCAGGCCAAGGTTTTACTAAACAATAGGACTGTATTTGAAGGCCTTTCTGTATTAAAAATTAAGATAAGTTGTTACTGAGGGTTCACTGCACAGGTGTAAAAAGAACCATTTTTGCTGATTCAGTTCCTAGTGGGGCTTTTCCTCCCTGGTCCAGGAAGTGACTCTAGCCTTGTAAACTAAGGGCAGAACTCAAGGAATTTTTTTCTTACAAGTTTTATCAGATAACATAAAATAGCGTATTACCATCATACCAGTGTCTCTATTTTCAGATGATACAAAGCATGAACACTGTAGGATCATGTTTTGTATATTCCGGCTGTTCATTTTAAGACTTCATGAAAGCAGGGGTCCCTGGGGGGCTCAGTCGGTTAAGCGTCTGACTTCGGCTCAGGTCATGATCTCACGGTTTGTGGGTTCGAGCCTCGCACCCGGCTCTGTGCTGACAGCTCAGAGCCTGGAGCCTGCTTCGGATTCTGTGTCTGCCTCTCTCTGCTTCTCCCTGCTCCTCCCCTGCTGGCACTCTGTCTCTGCCTGTCTCTTAAAAATAAATAGAACGCTAAAGAAAACTTTTTTAAGACTTGATGAAAGCAAAGTGTGCATTTTTTAAAGGTTCCTATGGGTATGTATATGAACATATCATATCTTGTTGAAAGCAGGGTTAAAGATGAGCAGCCTGTAAGGATATAAGTCCACACGGTATGGTCAGAAGTGGGTAGACAGACATCCAAGGATTTATCTTATTAGACTGTCCAGGCATAAACCTCTTCACCATGGGGTTAATCCCCTGACCACTTACACGGGTGGCCATCTTCTCAGTACTCCGAGAGGAAAGTATTGAGTGTATTAAAGTATTAAAGTGCCTTTAATTCACTGACTCCTGCCAAGCAAATGTTGCTGTATAATGTTTAATTCATTGTTATTGTAAGAAATTAATTTGGGTTTTTATTTTTTTTCAGAGCAGTCAAACCATTCCACCCCATGCATCCACAGGCTTGGTTTTCTTTTTTTGCTAGAATGACTATGGAAAAGCTTGCTCATTAGGTCCTTTGAAGTCTTTCTTTTGCTTCTAGGATTTCTAGATGTGTTTCTGCATTGCATTTCCCGCGCTCTACTTGTTATAAATTAAATATGCCCGTGTGTTCTTTTTTCCTGCTCAACATGTCATATTCTCATGAAAAACAAATTAATAGGAGATGTCAGTTTATTGACAGAGGTCAAAGGTAACTAAAACTCATGCCCAGAAGAGGCACATCTGTGTCTTTCCCTATGGCTGGGTTTGTAATTACATGTGGTATTTCATAGACCTGCACATGGTCATTCTCAGACAGACTTTGACCTGTAAGGGTCTTCAATAGCTGTCGTTTCAGTGCTTACTGTGTGGCAGGCACCATCTGAAGCATCTTACAAACATTACCACATAGAGTTCCCATCAATACTTGCTGATGTGGGTATCAGTTATTACTTTCTTTTTACGGATGACAAAAACCAGCCCAAAGAGATAAAATAGAGTATCAGAACTCACATGCTTTTAAGAAGCACAGCGGAATATTAACCCAAATCACCAAGCTGTAGAGTCCATGTGTTTGACCATTGGTCTGTACTACCTGTCACTGATGTTCAGGATGCAGGGATTGTGGTCCTTGTATTTAGATAGATGCTAATGACTCTAGGAACAAGTATATAGGTCATTTCAGATATGTATTTAGATGTTACAAGTGGGTGTTAAGCCTTCTCCAAGACACCTTGTGGGGAGAGAGAAAACCCTCCTCATTTGGGTGGGAATAATTCCCAGTCACGGTCATCGTATTCACAAGAGATGGAGCCAGAATTAAAGAGGCAGAAGGTGGAAATGTCTGTACCATGTCTGGGGAACAGCCCAGACCCTGGGAATCACATGCGTAAGACATCTTTGGAATCTAACTTGATGGTCTGGAAAATCTCAGTGCCTGCTTCCAGGTCGAGCCCCATGTTGGAGACTGAGTTATTTTTGCCCACTTTGTAGGGGAAGCTCTTAGATGATGGAGATGGGTTTTCAAGGAGAGCATGAAGGCTGAAAACAACTCCATGAAAGGGTCATGGATGGAATCTACCCTTTTGCCAGATTCTTTCAGGTTGTTCAAAATAAGGGATGAGGGGAGCCAAGTACATTAATCTATGTATCTGCATTAATGCATTCCTTCAAAATGTCTTAAAACAGCAGCTATCAGAGAAATAGACCCACATTTCTAGTAGCGTGTGTGTCGGAGAGGGGGTACTTTACTGTCTCTCCCCATGTTTCAGTATAGATACGTGAGTACGTCATTGTTACGATGAATGGAATTTGCTCTCAAAAGATAATTCTGCGTTGTGATGTTTATAGAATGAAACCAATGATCTGTATGGGGTTTTTGTTTGTTTGTTTGTTTTTTCTGTTGGGTACTTGAATTTTACAATCCCTAATACTGTCTATAAAAAGACCTAAGGTCACATTGTGGCATAAGTGTATTTTTTTTTCCACATGACAAAAAACCATTTACTTGACAGGTGGCATCATCAGAAGATTATTTTAAATAGCCAAGGCCTCCTACTGCTGTAAAAAAGGATAGCATTTTCTTCATTTTTCTGCTAGTCTTTCAGGCACACACCTATTGCATCAAAGGAGGCAAGATTATGGGAGCAATGATGGATTCCTTATTTTATTAAATTTTTACTTGGACGTTTGATGTTAAAAAGCAATCTAAATCTACCATATATCAATGGGCCTCTTCATAAAGCTATGGTTTTAACATCTGTGACTTTTTTCCTCAATTTTTTGAGTGTCAGAAAATGAAGAATTTCTATTTCAGAGTCGACAGGGTCTGCAAAATGATACATAATTTAAAGCATCAGTCAACCTTGCCTTCCCCTGGAAGGTTAAAAAATACCATTCCCTACTTTCTTAGTGATAGCCCGTATTTTAACATACATGCAATTCTTCATTCTTAGAGACCCTGGAATCTTGAGAAATACGAAATGATTTCACATTGAACTTAAAAACAACAGCAGCGATAACAGAATGGACCCTTTCAACCCACATGCACACCTGTGCTTACACACACACACACACACACACACACACACACACACACATATGAAGCAAGGGTATTTGGGGAATACAAAATTTCCCCATGAAACATTTTGTGAGAACAGTTTAGTTAGCATTTCATAGGAGATCCTGAAGATTGCTTCTATCTATGATCCAGCCTGTGGTCTAAAGAATGTTCAGATCAAATTTACTTGGCTACGGGTGACCACTATAATGGTTATTCTGTTTCAAATCGGACTATGAAAATAATGCTGGTCCATGTCTTTTTGATGTTTTTGATATTTATGTGTTAACGGTGTCTCAAAGATTTACTTCTTCTTTAAGTTCCCATCGTCAATTTATTTACAACTATATGCACCTGCATTTGATTGAACATTTGGTGACTATTTCCATATCTACTAGAGTCAGTTGTGTGTGCAAAGCAGACATTACTGCCTGTTCGCTACGTGTTCTTGCACTTGGAGCTCAAGATTAACAGTATTTCTCTAAAGCTGAAAAAAAAGTCCAGTTATAATAACCATTTTGTCTGGAGCAGAAGATATTTTTTGACATTTTGAATGTATACATCTACACTTATGCTCAAAATGTATAAATATATTGTATAAAATGCTTAAGATATTTGACAGTTTATTGTTTTATTAACAGTTATAAGATGATTTCCCAAATCATCCTTTTCACAGAGGACTACATAGCATACCTTCAGAAATATTTTAAACGATTTTTAAAGCACTTTTTCATAAGAACAATCCATCATTGTCCATTGTGATTATAATTTTTACAACATAATTGCACCTTCTATTGACAACTTCTCAGGCATTAACTAATTATGCCATTTAATAAAATTATAGTAATTGCATTAAAAGATTATCTGTTGAAAATTTAAAAGGACACTCTTAACTATTCTAGCATATTTTCATGTTTATATTTTCAACTCTACAATTGGATTGCACTTTCAGACAGAATCATAGCTATTCTGACTGAAATCAGGTGGCACCCAATTTTACTGGTAGGTGTTAGATCTAAATTTTTTTTAGGTCTTCAGTTTTTTAATTCCTGGAACAGCATATATGGCCAGTCTTCACATGACCCCATTGGGTAGCAAGTGAATGGTTAACTCTCACTTTTGAATTATCGGTCCAGGCTGTATATGGGAATGCTTTGCTCATTACCTGCTGCTTCCCCTATGCTTGCTTGCTTGCTTTCTATCTTTTTCATGTTTATTTATTTTGAGAGAGAGAGACAGAGTATGAGTGGGGGAGGAGCAGAGAGAGGGGGAGATACAGAATCCAAAGTAGCTCCAGGCTCTGAGCTGTCAGCACAGAGCCTCATGCGGGCCTTGAACCCTGGAACCATGAGATCATGACCTGAGTTGAAGGCTGACGCTTAACTTAGTGAGCCATCCAGATGCCCCTTTTCTGTTTAACCTTTTAAAATGTGTATTTATTCTTGAGAGAGAGAGAGAGAGAGAGACAGACAGAGTGCGAGTGGGGAAGGGGCAGAGAGAGAGGGACCCCCTACGCTTTATATCGGGATGCACTCACAACACACATTTTCTGCCTTTTGTGATTTTTGTGGCTGGGAGCCATTGTCTTTGGCCGATTCCAATGAACTCCGTCTAGTTCTAGGTCTCTCTACTGTCCAGAGATACCCGTACTGTTCATTTGAACTTGGCCCTGAGCATAGGGTCTTAAATCTTTAAGAAAAGCCTCTAGAGATGACGTCACTCCTTGATCCAGCCAATGCCTTCTTCAGGCTTCTCCTTTCATCCCCTCCCTCGCTTTCTCCAGCCATTGAATGTCTAGTGTCTCATGCACTGTTAGATATCTAGATACAAAAATGTAACTGTCATGCTAAGTCCTTACCAGTTTCTTACCCAGCCCCCCTCTTTTCCCATCTCCCTCCATTAGTCCCTCTCTCTCCCTCCCTCTCATCCATCTCCCTCACCTCCCAGACTATCCCCATCACCCCTCCTCATTTCTCTTGCTACCCATCTGCATCTCTCCCCTGCCCTGTTACATCTGAAACCAAAGTGACACCACGTATGTAATGATTAAAGCACTCCATAAGAAAAATTAAATTTGTCCTTTGGAGATCAGCTTAGATAATATTCGTGAGAATAATTTAAAAATATGAAATGGGCTACAAATGTGGGTAGGGATTATTATCTGATGTAACGATCGGTAGGCACGGTGTCCTGCTAACTCAGAGGCCTCACTAAAGCAGGTGCGCACACATGTACGCACATAGTTGCTGCTTCGCTGCCAAGGATGTTATGTGAGGACCCGTGGAGGACCTGCTCCGGGACAGGGCAGAAATGCAAACCATTGTATTATGTGCCATAAAATTCGTGTTCAGGAGTCACCTATTTCTAGCGCTGATTCATGAGGATGGAACCACCAAATGCCAACGTGTGTGGTTCTATCTTTAAAGGTATGAGAGTACTCAAAGCAAGAAAAAACAAAAAAGGCTATGAGAGTATTATTCATGTTTGACCTGTTTAATCCTTCACATCAAAGGTGGAGAAATTGTACTTCTATGCCCCAGTAGTCTAGGTTAATGTCAAACGCTAAAGACATACTCCGCGTACCATGGCTATCTGATGGAAGGATTGAATTAAGACACTGGGAGCTACAGAATGTAAAAGGCCCTCTGTCCTTAGGGCTTACGGGTTAGGTACACATCAGGCTTCTAATAAGTGCTTCTGGGAAGGGTGCTAGAATTAGTGAAGACCACCTATTATCAGATACTGCTCTCTTGTTATTCCAACTCCTCCTCTGACCATAACAGCCTTTGGCCCCATCAGAGGGTACGATCCATAGACCACATAACACCTTCATCATAATTGTGTCTAATGTGCATTTTCCCAGCTTTTTCTTGAGGCTGCCTACCCAGGGTGAGTGCTAATCGACAGCAAAAGGGCCACAAGACAGCCAGCAGTAGGGGAGTGAAGGGAATTTGGCAAATCTTTAGCCTGGATCAATAGCCCCTGAATTTCCGAGGAATTTTATTTTTGATTCTTATAAAGATGAGTGCTTTTGCGCCCTCCCCCTCTGTTTCTCTGTGTGATGCCTGGATGATGCAAATGTTTTGTATGATACCAAAATGGAAAAGAATATCTAGAAATTGAAGGAGGGGGAGAAAGAGCCCTAGCGTGTGTGAAAACAGTTCTAACCGATTCCTTGCGTTGGTCTGTACCTGTTGAAGAGCCATGCTCAGCCCTTGTATTTCTGACTAATTTGATACTGCCTTTCCCCCCACCCCCCCACCCACCCTTTTGTGGTCCGAGCTTTGTCATTTGTTTCTAAGCTGTCATTTTTATTAGTCTCTCTGGCTGATCTTTGGGGCTCCCCATCACGTGGCATGTGCTCTCCGTTGTCTGGCTGGGCTTGGCAAGCCTATGGCCCTTTTATTGCTGTGTGCAATGCAGGCATTCTTGCCTTACCCTGTAGCCTGTAATTAGACCCACCACAGGTGACAGTTACAGGAGAGCCTGGTAATCATTCTAGCTGCCTGATCTGATGTTTATGGAGAGAAACCTTCTTTGTGGTCTGGTTAGGGTTTACTATGCTATATTGTACTTTTGCCCTTTGATTTATGATTTCAGATGGCGAATTTTGCTACCTCTCTTCCTCCTTTGGTGTTGTGTCATTGGCTTTTAAGATAACAGCTAATTTTTTGGAGATGCTTTTCAGTGGCTGTTATTCTAGCCCTCACGTTCATGAAAAAGGATGCAAAGACAATTAAAATCCAGTTTAATTGGTTAGCATCTAAGCCATATTTCTGCACAACGTTCATTGACTTCTAACGTCACTGGGATTTTCTTGGAGCTCAACTCCATATCTTTTTCTTTTGGCCCTTTACTTTTCTATTTCTGAGCAGGCTTTAAAAATTTTTTGTTTCAAGTCACTGAAAAGTCTTGATTCAAAATCAAAGAAATGCTGCATTTTGTCAAAAAAAAGTAAGGGAAGAAGAAAGAAATCTACCTCTTAGCTCACTTGATGCTGGAAACAAGATATTCATGGCTTCTGTTTTCACTCTGGAAAAGCATGGAGCTATAGAATGTTAAATCAGAGGATTTTTCACATTCGTCCACATGAGAAGAAACTGAAGCCTTCAGGAAAGGGATTTTCCCAAGGCCTCCTGGCTTGTTAGCACAGAAGAACCTCAGCCCCTGTACTGCCTCTATGATACATGATGTGTGCGATCATAAACTTTGCAATTATGGTTTCAGTTCATGAGTATGAACTACACCTACACAGGAGCTGAGAATTATGTTATTAACAATAAAAACAACATTTTCCCCATGTCTTACATTTGAGAAATATTTTATAAGTCTGCAGACCGGCTTCTCGGAAGGATAATATACTCTGGAGGAACAAAACTCTGTATCATAACTCTGTGTGCATCTGGCTAACCCTTCCCTTTCAGATGAGAGAGCTTTCTGATCCAGACTGTATGGGGATAGTGATGAAGATGTTAACAGGATGACAATGACAGTGATGATGATCTTTGCTGTTGTGTGTTTAAGTTTTGAGCTCTGTTCTTTATTGGGCTACCGTAAGTCTTAGTAAAATGCTATCTAACATTTGTCTTTTAAGAGCAACAGAACTCAAAGTATGAATTCGCTGATATCTTTTTCCTCTGGAATAAAGCCAGTACATGCCATTAAAAACTTTTTTAGAAACTCTTCCTTAGCAAAAAAAAAAAAAAAAAAAAAATCACCCTCCTTGAAGTCCTCACAGTTTTTGGAAGGACATTTCCATTGGCTAACTTTCCATCAGAAGTTTACTTTGCAGAATTAGAAAATGTGATGTGTGTTTTGCTGTTAAAAAAAAATGGCTGCCTGTGGCCACAGTCACCTACACGTCTTTCAGTAAATTTAATTTGGCATTTCGTTGGTGATTTTTATGTATTTAGTAATGTATATATTTTCAGAAGGTAGATACTCAATATCCCCAAAATTTCCACGCCAATACATGCATACAGACACATACACAAAAGAGAGGAAGATGAGGAGGAAGAGAAGAAAGGAAAAGGGGAAAAAAAAAGAAAAAATGGCAAATAGCCTGACCATTGCTCGAGTTTATTTAAAGATAATCCTGCAGGTGGCGACAGAAACTCATAAATGATAAAAGTCCAAGGTGAATTTCTGTGGATTGCTTCTTAGGGATTTTAATTTCAGCAATTTATTTTTAATTTAATACAATCATCTACAAGCAGGAATCATTATGTGGGTTTAAGCGAAAAAGTTTTAGCATTGTGGAATCTCTGTTTTTACAGTAATCTACTCAGATATTTTATGACATTCATCTTTAGGCATAAGAGATGAGGCCTGAATTATTGTCAAGTTTGTATAGGTTTCATAGGACAACCATTTTAAGCCTATTTTTTCCCCTTTTGTTTTTAGTTTTCTTAACTAAAATTTTATGCCTATGCCATTGGTCAGGTTTATAAAGTCCTTTGCTATTGAGTACTAAGTTGCTTAGTCATCGTGCTGTGTGTGTGTGTGTGTGTGTGTGTGTGTGTGTGTGTACATGTGTATACACAGATAGACCTTCACATCAGGGTATTAAATCCAATCGGTTCAGGAGGACATTTCTTCCTTAACTAATTGTTCCTGGTTAGTTTTAATCTGAGTGGTACAAATTGCTTGAAAGCTATTTTACCCATGGATTAAAAACATAAGCAATTTCTTTAAAACATGAGAAGAGGCATAGTGGATATGGTAACATTCTTTCCGTTTATTTTCATTATTTCGTTTTGGACCTTAGGCATTGTCAAAGTAAAGTTAAAGCACTCAGTCTATCTTTCTTTACTGCTGGTTAAGGTTTGAAAGTTCTTAAATTGCTTTTTGTGGGGATATATATTCATTTCCCACTTTTTTCCCTTAAATTTCGAATTTGGGTTTGAAGATACTAACTCTAAAACGATTTGCTTAAACATAAAGGTAATATGGAGCCCTCCTTTATTCTTGCAGTTTCATTTGAGAATCCTTTGCCGCTCACATTTTCAAGGGGAAATTGCCTTGATTCTAAGAAAATGTAATTATTTTGGTTTAAATGCTTTAGATCTTGAGTGTTTTCAACAGACAACTGTGATGGTCTTAAGCAAATTACGTGAATTTTGGCCTTTGTCTCTCTTCTGAACATTTCACAAGGTCTTGAGATAAAGTTCAGAACAATAAGGCCTTGTATACCATAAGCTCGGATACAGAATTTCTTATAATGGAAGAGGGAAGAAAAAAAAGAGCAGAAAAGAAACCTTCTAGCCTTCTTACATTCTGTTTCAATTGCTATTCCAATTACTCATGAGGGAGAAAAGTGGAAAGTAAGTCAGACTCTCAGAAAACCTATTTTGCTGTCTTCCTATAAAGAATATTCAGTTCTCTGCTCCGTTAGCAGCTGACCAAAATCTAATCCATTAAAAAAATATATCGCAGTAAGCAGTTCTTGAAAATGTTTATAATAAATGGTAAAAGCCAAGCTTCCACTGTGAGATTAGCTGTTGGAACAGGATGTGTTCATCAGGAAATAGGTTATTGCCTGACCAGCGTGCCCTGTCGCGTAACCCGCAGGACAGATGAAGATTTAAAAGCTTGCAGTGCAAGGAGTTGGTTTGATTGCCCCTCTTTGCTTTCTTTTGCATATTGCAGCACAGTTTATCACACATGGCCTTTTTCTCAATGAATCCGTTACGAAGTTCATGTTGTTGACAAAAAAGAAAAAAACAAAAACAGATGTTTTAGAGTTTGGCCCCCTCCCTGCCTTCCATGTTGATCTAATGACCTATGCAGATTAATACCACTCTAGTTGTGTCCCGTATCCGTGGTTTTGTTTTCCATGGTGTTAGTTTCTGGGTGTCACCCGCGGTCTAGGAGCAGATGGTCTTCTCTGATGTTATGTCAGGAGGTCACCAGCAGCCTAACATGACGTCGCCTTGCCCAGGTCATTCACTGCCCTTCATCTCCCTGTGTAGGCATTTTCTTATCTCACACCATCGTAGGAGGAAGGGCAATTTCTTTCAGCATCATAAGATATTTTAAGGGAGAGCGAACATATTCACGTAACTTTTGTTATAGAATGTTGTAATTGTTCTGTTTTGTTATTAGTTATCCATCTCTGTTGTTCATCTCTTACTATGCCTAAATTTATAAATTTAATTCTATCACGGGTATGTAGTGTAGGAAAAACAGTATATGAAGGGGCTCGGTACTATTTGTGGTTTCAGGCATCTACTGGGGTGGGGGGGCCGGTTTGGGAGGCATCCCCCGCAGATAAAAATGGACTATTGTAATTCACTTTTACAGAACAGACTCTGTAGCTTTAAAAAATAATAAGAGAATCGTGAAAGACTATTTTGCAGAAGTCTAGACTCACTCTCTCCCTCCCCCCTGCCCGTCTTAAAGATACAGGAAATAGAGCAGAGGATTAAGGTGATTTTCCTGCTTTTGCTTGATTGCAGTCCAATCCTAGACCTAGTGGACAGTGGTGCTCATGAATAATGCCTTCTCTGTGGATGATACCTATAGTAACACACAGAGTGACTAAAAGATCAAATATGCTGGCTAAAAAGCCTTAGGGAAGCATTATGTGTCTGAGGTCTGATCTATTGTCTAGGAGGTCGGAGAGTGTTAATGCACTCTGCAAAGATTACACTCCCACTCTAATTGCTCCGGCACTTCCTTAAAGGATTTAAACAGTCAGGAAAGGTGACGCTCCTTGTCAGTTTTTGTCTTCTGCCTGCAGTTGAAGTCTATCTGTCTTTCCAAGGAGACCACTAGATCAAGTAACCTAGCCATTGTGAAAGGCACACACTCTGAATGAAGAGTGAAAGCAATGAGAGATGTTATTTACAGCTCCATTATTACTTGCTCTTTAAATGCTTTGCATTCCATTTCGGATGTTTACCTTGGGAAAATGACAGCATATCTGTGTCGTGGGGGGCAGGGCTGAAAAGACACTAAGGCTTCACCTTGATTTTTGATCTGATTTGTCTCCATAATCTTCTCTCTGGGCCGTGAGGCCCAGTGTGGCATCTTGGATTTGGGTTAAAGACGTGGAGGATAGTGGACTTAAGCATTTCCTCTGTGCCTTCCCCTCCCCCACCAACACACACACACGCGCGCGCGCACACACACACACACACACACACACACACACCCCATTCTGAAATGTTTATCCTGAATGAGGCATTTACAAGATTGACCCACCCGGAGCACCCGATAACTTTGTCCAGACCATCGCTGTAAATTTCAAATGTTGTGCCAACACATTCTTAAAAAGCTCTCTTCTGCATTAGAAAATTAAGAGAATGTTCGTCAATCCTGCGTGTCCAGGAGCTGACAGAGTAATTGTATCAGACTCTGTATCTCTTACGTTGCTTGGATTATAACTCAGTATTTCCTAAATGCCACTGAAAAGCTTCAAGGAAGGTTTTACCCGTTCTTCCATGACAGCAGTCTGGGAAATACTGGGGATCTGTATGTTTGAACTGGTGGGCATTGCCATAGGAGTGGGGAGGGCATGCTAGCGTTTCGCCTGGAGCATCTTCTGCCCGCTATGCACAGTTGCATCATTAAGAGGTAAGAATCCCTCTTAGATCACTTCATACCGCTAATATATGTGGCTTAGAGCCTGCAATATAATATTTATGTAGCTTCCAAATGAGACTGGGGAGGATTCCCTGTGATTCAAGATGGTAGTCTGAATGATGGGTGTTGGATTTTTTTTTTTTTTTTAAGAAATCCTTGTTTGTCCCCTCGGATTTTCACACTTTTCAGCTGACGGCGCTGTATTTTACTCCTACTGTATAAAGCTGTCAGTGTATTCGTTATGTGTGTCTGTCTCTTGAAGACTCAGAGCAGATGATAAGAACAATTGCTAGAGGGGACGAAACACATTTGAATCAACATCTTCAGAGCAGAATTGCTCTCGGGTCTCCTGTTCCCGCGCCTACGCGGACCGTCCCTAACACTTCTTCTTATTGCGTGTTCTCTCACACTCTTGGTAGATTACACTGAATGTTTCATCTGTATATAAAAATTAAAAATTCAAACAAAAATCTGGCCCACATGAAGAACAGGCCCTTTGGGCATATGGTTCATTATGCATATTCGTTTAATTACTAAAACACTTGGGATGGCTTTCCTGCCCTTACTTTCAACTTGCAAAGTTGAATCTCTTCTGTTGCACAGAAAATGTAGCACGGGATTCTGAAGGAGGGAAAAAAGGCAAGGGGGGTGGAGAGAGAGCCTTTGAAGAAATTACTGGAATTCACCAAAAGGAAGTAGGATTCTCAGGATGAAGCCAGTGGAAATAAGGATTTCTCTCTCACGCCCCACTTCCCCCCAACTCTCTCTTTGGTCTCTTTCTCCCCGACTCCCCCCCCCACATTTCTACCTTTACCCCCGAAGGGCAGTTTTACTGTGGTTAGTTTATATAAATGCAAGCAGCGCGGGAACATTTAAGACTCAGGATTCAGGTTTCAAGTACATTCCCTCTGAGGGACTCAAGTGTCTGGATGAAGCTGGCTAAGTTTTATTGGTTAGAAGGGGAGTACTTTGAAAGTGTGCCTTTAATTGATTTTTCAGGGCAAACAGGTGGTGATGGTTTAGACATGTCGTAGCCTCTATGCCACTCCTAATTTGAGGCTGCACGTATAATAGCTTTATTAAAATATACAATCTCCTGGCTTTGCTTTTACCTGAACATCTGCCTCTTGGTTTTTAAAGGGCCTTTTAAAATATTTTCATTCTGTGCTTCAATGGATCACGTCCTAGAAAGGCTTGAGGAAGTCTTTATTTTCCACTCATGGCATCAGACATTATTTTTGGTCTGAAATGAAAGACATTAAAATTCAAGCAGCGTCTTTAAATAGGATCATTGTAGTTTTAGGGATTTTTGTTGTTGTTATTGTGGTTTTGGGCACGTTTGTTTACAGGACGCAACAGATTTTGAACAGAACAGGCCAAAAACTGAATTTGTCAATCCTGGGTTTTGATCTGAACTTTTATTTAGGTGAGCAAAAGATGGTTTGAGTGAGCAACTGTGCATGTGTGTATATGAGTGTGTGTGCGTGTGCGTGTGCATGTGTGTGTGTGTATACATACTTAAAGACCCTATTCTGGGTTTCTTCCTGCTTTGTAGTGATGTCTCAGTGTTATAGGAAAACTTTTCAGATTCCACCTGATCAAAACTAGTTCAGGACTCCTAAAAGCATATATAAGGAAAGGAGGATCCAAAACTTGATATCATGTTTGTTTTTAGGAGCAAGTATGTGTGTCCGTAGTACAAGCAGTTCTCTTTTTTTTTTTTTTTTTTTTTTTAATGTTTTATTTATTTCTAGGAGAGAGAGAGAGAGAGACAGCCTGAGCAGGGGAGGGTCAGAGAGAGAGTGACAGACTCCAAAACAGGCTCCAGACTCTGAGCCGGCAGTCAGCACAGAGCCCGATGCGGGGCTGGAACCCACGAACCGCGAGATCATGACCTAAGCGAAAGTCGGACGCCTAACCGACTAAGCCACCCAGGCGCCCCCAAGCAGTTCTCTTTTTGATGAAGAGAATAGATAGTTTATCTGAGTAATGGGAGACCACCTAAGGCATTCTTGACAAGATTCCTAACGGAATTGCACTTTGCTATAAATAGCATCACTCTCTCATCACTGTTGAAGGGTTCCTGAATTAAAGCACCTTAGTCTGTTTTAAGCACATTGAATATGTACAGAGCTTTTTCAGGCTTAATGTGAACGGATTGCAAGCCTACTTCTTTTAGTGCCAGAAATAAAGCTACAAGCAGGGTAACTTAATACAGTGAACTGCTTGACTTGATCACTGCACTAATGCTAATTAGATACACTTGCTATATTACCCAGAGCAATTTCTTCTGTATTCATTCTGATCTAATCTTTCTATGAACATGAAGGAGTCAGTCGTAAGTGCGAAGTTTAAGCTTTTAGTCACAACTGAGCCTGATGTTCATGTGACCAAAGTCAGAGAACACTTCTAGAGAATGCTTTGTCCCCATGGAGTACAATTTGAGCCCCATCGGATTTCTACCACTGATGGTGCCGCCATGCCAATGGTTATGCAACTGAAATGAGTGAGATACTTATGTGTACTTTTATTTTTTTTTAATGTTTTTAATTTCTTTTTGAGAGTCAGAGAGAGAGAGCGCGAGCAGGGGAGGGTCAGAGAGAGAGGGAGATATAGAATCCAAAGACAGGCTCCAGGCTCTGAGCTAGCTGTCAGCACAGAGCCCGACATGGGGCTCGAACCCATGAACTATGAGATCATGATCTGAGCCGAAGTCGGACGCTTAACCGACTGAGCACCCAGGCGCCCCTTATCTGTACATTTAGTGGGATATTTCCTTGACCCCTTCCAGATACCCAGCTTTAAGAGGAATAAATAAATGTGTGAGGATTTGTCCTCCCTTCCTTCAATCAGAGCAGAGAATTTGCTGATGGCTTTGAAAGGTACATTAACCAAAATCAGACACTCTCCGGCTCAATTACCAGTTTCTGCTAAAATGCACTATGAGACTTTTATTGTCTGGTTGTAGACCTGAGATGATAATCATTCCAGGAGATAAAAGCTGAGAGTTGACTGCCATTAGTTGCTTTCTTTCATTTAGGTCCATGGTTTTCTACTTTGTGAACTGGTTATTCTACTTTTATGAGTGATGTGGGGACTACTTTATTTTATTTTATTTTATTTTATTTTATTTTATTTTATTTTATTTTATTATTTTATTTTATATTTTATTATTGTATTGTATTGTATTGTATTATTTTAATTTTGAAAGAGAGAATGAGCGGGGGAGAGGCAGAGAGAGGGAGAATCCCAAGAAGGCTCTGTGCTGTCAGTTCAGAACCTGATGAGAGGCTCGAGCTCACAAACCCTGAGATCATGACCTGAACTAAAATCAAGAGCCAGATGCTTAACCAGCTGAGCCACCCAGGCTTCCCAGATGTGGGCTTTTATTGGGCCGGAGGCGATCAGTTGACTTTGTCTCATTTATATAATGTTGTCAAGAAATAGAAAGTATACAGTGGCCTCTAGCCTGATACAAACATGAAAGTGATGGGATTTTAATAAATGCTTCATATTTAAAGGAGAGAAAGAATTATGCATTTAGTAAGTAGTTAGTACATATAAGTGCAGGTTAGAAGCATTATTTTCTGTTTTTAGAAAAGTTCCAAAGTACATTCAGAAGGGGAAAATAAGTTAACAGAACCTGCATACTAGAAGAATACAGTGCAAAAGTCCCCAGTTTATACTTATTTTAGGATTATACAGACTTAGGTATAGACTTCTTCTAAAATCAGAATGGAATTAGCTATATCTGTAGAAATGTTCACATGTTCATTTTACATAGAAAAGTGTTATTATGAATTTGGAAGTTTGAAAAATATGTAAGTTGTTGGGTCATGGAGTATAATAAAAGTAGGATACACATAATTCAGGTGTCTTTCCACAAAAGTACTAGGAGCAAAGCACCCACACAAAACTAGACCTAGTTGGTGCAGTTTGGTCTTTAAGGGATAAGGTAAGAGGCCTGGTGTGACTCCCCCCCGCCCTCCCAGTGAACTGACCAGACCATTCTATGTCATGTAGAAATAGTAGAAAGCAATGCTGAATGAATACCAGAAATGGCATATTTTTGGTGCTCAAGAGAATAGATGGTTAATGAGTGTTGATTCAGTAAATTTTCTCTATGTATATGGCTACCAGACCATGATGTAGAGGCACAGATGAGATAGGAAGTTTTTATTGGAGGGCAACGGAGAAAAGTGAGGGGCAGGGCAGGGAAGGGCCTTTCAGTTGTGGGCCCGATCCAAGGTGATGTTTGACAAAGCCTTTCTTCCATGTTGGGTGCCTCTGTTTCCCTTACTCTTTGTAGGTAGAGATTGGGCCAAGAGGAACACACTCCTTTCTAGACCCTGGCTCCTGCCAAAGGTGTAGAATTTGCTTTCTGGTCAGTCTAGACAGCCCTTCCCAGTTTCCCTAAGAAATCCTTTCACATTATACACTTTATTAGTTTTCTGTTGCTTGTCTGCAAATTGCTATACAGGTAAGTGGCTTTAGACAGCATGGATTTATTATCTTACGATTCTGGAGGACACAAATCTACCATAGACTCAGTGGATCTAAAATCAAGATGTTAGAAGGGCTGTGTTCTACTCTGGTGGCTCTAGGGGAGAGTGTATTTCCTTTCCTTTTCCAACTGATGGAGGTTGTCCAAGTTCCCTGGCTCATGGTCCCCTCCTCCATCTGCACATTCCAGCAAAGGCACATTGTTGAGTCTTCACATGACATCACTCTGACCTTGCTTTGCCCTCACATCTTTTCCTGACTTTCTTCTTCTGTCTCTCTCTGCCTTCCACTTTGAAGGACTGACCCTTTGGATTACATTGGATTCCACCAGGTAATCTTTGATGACCTCCCAATGTGAACGGTAGATGATTAGCCACCTTAACTCCATCTGTAACCTTAGTTCCCCTTTGAGCTGTCTCATAGTCACAGGTTCTGGGGAAAAGGACATGGACATGTGCGGGGTAACATTATTCTACCGACCACAGCAAGGCCCTTCATTGCCTAGTTGTGGCATTTCGTTCATGTTGCTTTCCAATGAATAACAATTCATGAAGCAAGCCTTGACTTTTTGCATAGGAAGTAATTTAGCGAGGCATTCATTTGGGAAGAGAGAAGAGCTCATGGACTGTGGAGATCTCAGTCAGGAGTGACTGGGAGAAATGCAATTACAAATATAGAAAAGTCACATGTTATCAGCAACTTGGAAAGATTTTCTGTATTTGGTTAGCTCATTTGGCTTTCCTCATGGTGCTGGCATATGGTGGAGGGCTTTATGTCTCAGAGGAAGCTTGTACCTGTTCACATAGTAGATCTTGGGTATGAGAACCCCAGCAAGGAGAGGACTAGCTGAGCTAATTTCTGAGGCCAACCAAAAGGGGCGAGGAGACCAGGAATGATTCAAAGGGGTGTCCAGGACTCAGAAGTATTCCTAGTGAGTGGATGAGTATAACCGGGCATCAGATGCATAGTGTTTCCCCATGCGACTCCCCACAGTTTGTCAAAATCTAAAGCATGTTTAAAAAACCTACAAAAGCCTATATTCTCTGTAAAACATCCCTAAGCATCCCAGACAAAAGTGATCTGGTTCTTTCTCCTGGGCTATTGTATTTCCCTCCTAAATATTTTTCTTCTGTTTCTCATTGCATTACCCCATTCCCATAATTAAGAACACTTTGCTGCCAAAATTATCTAGTTAAATATCAGATCCTGTTCTCTTTGTGTTTAGTTTACAATCACATCTTCCATCTGTTACTGTGACCTGCAGGCCTTTCCACTAACTGACCCCCAGTTGGTACCCCAACCTTCTCTCCAGTCTCGTTTCTCTGTGACCCACCCTAATTAATAGTCTTGCCATCTTTAAGGATGTGAAGCCTTTCCATTTTTTTAAAATATTTTTATTTATTTCTAGGAGAGAGAGACAGCGTGAGCAGGGGAGGGTCAGAGAGAGAGGGAGTCACAGACTGAAACAGGCTCCAGGTTCTGAGCTGGCAGCGCAGAGCCCGATGTAGGGCTCGAACCCACGAACTGCGAGATCATGACATAAGCAAAAGTCGGACGCTTAACCAACTAAGCCACCCAGGCGCCCCTCCATTTTTTTTTTTACCTCTGTTGTAGGTGTTGTTTGCTCTTTCCTCCTCTTACTAAAGAGAAGTTAGTTTAAATGAAGCCCAGCCACTCTCTTTCATTGAGCAAACTCAAAGGAATAACTGAGTAAATATCTTCTCTTCGAACCATTGAATGGCCTGAGTGCTTTTCGGTAGAAATAACTAGTGACACTGAGACCAACAAACCTTATTTTCCAAGTGGTTTTCTTCATGGTTTTATTACTGTCCTTTGATCTGGGTTTGGTCATTCATCTGCTTTAAGAATCATGGCGGTGATGATGACCCCTCCCTCCTATCACTGCGTTGAATCCTCCCAACAATGCTTAAGGAAGATATTACTGTTCTCATTTTACAGGTGGAAAAAGGTTATGTAATATTTCCAAGAGCTGCGAGTATCCACTGTGAGGATAGAGAGAACCATGATTTAGATCCAGTCAAAATGAATATGTCCTAAGCACCATTAAATATATGCTTCATGTTAAAAAATGTAAGGTCCTCAGAACTGTCGGAGATTACACTACAGGAAAAAGTATACAATAGTAATTAAGAGCACTTGGCTCCATAGTCAAACTCACTACAAATAAAATTGTTAATCATTTTATTTTCTCATTTAAAATGTTCTTTAAGGAGCGCCTGGGTGGCTCAGTTGGTTAGGCATCCGACTTCAGCTCAGGTCATGATCTCAGGGTCCGTGGGTTTGAGCCCTGCGTTGGGCTCTGTGCTGACAGCTAGCTCAGAGCCTGGAGCCTGCTTCAGATTCTGTGTCTCCTTCTCTCTCTGACCCTCCCCTGCTCACTCTGTCTCTCACTCTCTCAGAAATAAATAAAAACATTAAAAAAAATTAAAATGTTCTTTTGATGACTATGCAGTCATATATAATGATGTGCTCTGATATTTTTATTTACAACCATATGTGAGTAAGACATGATGAGAAACTCCAGTTTAGGTGTGTGTGTGTGTGTGTGTGTGTGTGTGTGTGTGTGTGTATGCACATGCATAAAGAAACAGTTTATACCAATAGCTGCTGGATGATAGAAACTGTCTTTTTTTTTTTTTTTTTTTTTAAGTAGCAGTAAGTGCCCGATACATAAAATACGCTCCACGGAGGTTGGTTGAATGGGTGTTTGAATTGATTAATCAGTTCATCAGTTTTAACTGATTCAGAACCCATGGTATATTTGACTGTCTTGATTTTCTGGGCATTGATGTAGAATGGAAATCAACCTTTAACCAGAACTTTCTCCTGCTCACCCTTTTCAAGCCACACACAGATGTTCACACCGTAGGGGTGGGGGGAGGGATGTTGCACTGGGAGAATATTTGTAATTCATGTATCTGGAGTATCTCAGGTTCTGTCCTCTTGCATTTGTAGAAAGCCATCATTTGTATATTGATTTACGGCTTCCTGGTCTACCCTCCAGACCACTACAAGCAGCCTTATGTTGTGACATCGTCCAAGTGCATTGTTGGGTAACAAGTTGTTGAAATGCAAAGGATACAGTTAGACTTTTAATGCTCATTATAACTCTAGTTTCAATGCAATAGATCTTTGAGTATTTATTATGTGTAAGACACCATCCTATGTTTTATATATAATTTATATAAATTACATATGCTTTCGGATTTCAAAGAGTAAAACTTGAACAAAATGACCAATGTGCCAGGCAGATGTTTTTTGAGCCAATTATAAGGTATTATGAAACACCAAGTAACATAATGGCTTATCCCAATCAGGGTACCAGTGAGAAAGAGAGAGAGAGAAAAAAGAACATTCCTAGGGGCACCTAGATTAGGAAGCACTGAGAAAGAAAACATAGGCAGTTTTTAAGAAAGCTGAGTTTTTGTGTGCCTGGAATTTAGAAAATATGGTATGGAAGAATCAGTAAAAAGAACATACATAAGTTTGAGCCATATTTTGATTTTATCTCAAACTAAAACTCATACTAAGAGTTTTAGATTCTGTCTATATAGAACAGGCAGACATAAAAAGCAAGAGTGCACCACAATGAGAACTAAGCTTTGGGTTATTACTTTGGCCTTGATGTACAAAGTTAGGAAGTAGAGAAAAGTACTATGATAATATCTGAATTAGAAGTTTATTAGAGTAAAAATGTTTAATGTTCATTTATTTTTGAGAGAGAGACAGAGCACGGGCACGGGAGGGGCAGAGAGGGAGAGAGACCCAGAATCCTAAACAGGCCCTGAGCTGTCTGCACAGAGGCTGATGTGGGGCTTGAACCACGAACTGCGAGATCATGACCTGAGCTGAAACGGGACGCTTAAGCGACTGAGCCACCCAGGCATCCCCCTCCTTTTCTTCTTTATTCTGCTCCCCCTCCCCCTGGACTTCTTTAGTTTCCAAATCATGTCTTTGTCCATATCATTTGTAAACAAACAGGAGTGGCTACTTGGAAGTCCTCCATTGCATGGCTTTTGAAAGCATTCCGAGTTCAGTGCAAAATCATACCCATTGTGGCCAGCAGCATGTTACCTGCCATAAAAATTTAATATAAAACATAGTGTATAGATAAGGGAGTTTATAAAATTATGCACATGTGTGTACAAGTTAAAGAATAACTGTTAAGAAATACTTGTGTGCCTATCACCCAATTTGAAAATTAAAACTTCCCATTATTTTCAAAGCCCTTTTTTCGCCTCTGTGGTCGAATCCTTCGTCATTCCTCTTCCCCAGAAGTAACGATGACACTGAATGCTATGTCATTCACTCACTATCGACTGTAGTTTCTCCAACTTTGTGTCTGTCTCTGAACAATGCAATTCAGTCTTGTCTGTTTTTTGAAGAGTTTATAAAAGCAACCGCAATACTTTAATATCTTACTCTGCGGGTTGCAAATTCACTCAAAATAATATTTTTGATGCTCATCCACATGGTTCATCTTCATTCTGCACGACATTTCACTTTACGAGTACATTATTTTATTTATCCATTCTATTTTAGATAGACATTGGATTGATTCCAGGTTGTTGTTTTTTTTAATTTTTGTTTTTGGCTATTATGAAGAGTGTTCTTGAAAATATTGATACCTGTATCATCTTGGGGGGCTTGGTCAGGAGTTTAGCATCATGACTCATCATGTGTGGTGCCTGGCCATCAGTGTCAGCCTCACTTAGGAACTTTGTAGAAATGTAATTTCTCCAGCCCCACCCATCACCTTCAGGGATGAGATTCAGTAATCTTGTTTAAACCAGCCCTCTGGCGTTTCTCATGCACACTAAAGTTTGAAACCCATTGTTCTCAAATTTATACCTAGGACTAGAGTTACTTGGTCACCTGAGCATTCTCTTTAGTTAATGCCAACCATTTCCCAAGTGATTGAACCATCAGGTATCAAATAAAAGCTAATCATTCCTCTGCATCTTGGAAAACTCTTGGGATTATCTGACCTTTTAAATTTTGTCCATCTGATGTATGAAGTGGTACTTCAGAGTGGTTTTAATTTGCATTTCCTCATTACAAATATGACTCAGTGTTTGGGGGCCTTTGTGTGCCTCTTTGTTCTTTTATATGTAATCCCTATATTTTTATTGATTTGTAGAAGCATCTTATTAATCTAGATAGAAATTCCCTGAGGTAGAAATATCTCCTCCAGGTCTGTGGCTTATTTTCTTCACTCTATGTTGACTTTGGTGAAAAAAAATTCTTACATTTCATGTCAGATTTATCAATAATTTCCCCTGTGGTTTGTGCATTTTGTGTCATTATTGAGGAATCATTCCTTATCTCACAGTCATAAAAATATTCTTTAAATCTCCAATGGCTTTGCTTTGTATAGTAGAAATTTTCAACTACTTTTGATTTGATTTCATCATTTCGTTTTGGCTGTCCGGCTAATCAATCTAGTACCAGTTCTTGAATCGTCTACTTTTTCCCAGGAGCCTACAGTTTTTCACAAGATCATGGATCAGGTGGTGGTGACCCATTGAGTCTCTTGTCTATACCTGTATTAATGTGGCACAAATATTTGGCTTTAGCGTGGTTCCAGTTTGTGCTTCATTTTCAGGAATGACTTGGCTGTTCTTGGCTTTTTGCTCTTCCACATAAGAGTTGGAATTGGCGTGTTGTTTCCACAAAAACAGAGCAAGACAAAAACAATATATATATTTTTTAATGTTTTATTTATTTCTAGGAGAGAGAGAGAGAGACAGCATGAGCAGGGGAGGGCCAGAGAGAGAGGGAGTCACAGACTGAAACAGGCTCCAGGCTCCGAGCTTGCAGTCAGCACAGAGCCCGATGCGCGGCTCGAACCCACGAACCGCGAGATCATGACCTAAGCGAAAGTCGGACTCTTAACCGACTAAGCCACCCAGGCGCCCCAAGGCAAAAACAATATTGAAAATGAGTCAGACTCAGAATTAACGAGTTAACTCTCAAAATCAAGACATTGAAAAATTACAGCAAAATGAAGCCAAGTGAATTATAAATAAAAATGGGAACAAAATCACTGCGGTAGAGTACATATGTGAAATAGAACAGAAAATAAAGTGAAAAGTTCCCTCTTCAGAGAACTAATAAAATTGACTATTC
The DNA here is from genome assembly GCA_017311185.1 of Proteles cristata cristata. Taxonomy (NCBI): domain Eukaryota; kingdom Metazoa; phylum Chordata; class Mammalia; order Carnivora; family Hyaenidae; genus Proteles; species Proteles cristata. The sequence continues at coordinate 170,628 of JAESUZ010001199.1, forward strand.
TGAGAGTTTTCAATGGACAGAGTAAAGGCACAAGTATCAGGTATTAAAAGGGGAAATAATCCAGATATGGCAGAGATTGAATATAAAAGGATATTATGAAAGCTTATGCTTAACATGCTGAAAATGTATTAAATGGATAAAACTTGTAGAAAGGTGTATCAAAGTGACTGAGAAAGTATGGGAACTTTAATGGCCCTAAACCCATTATATAATTGAATCGATAATTTAGTATGTTTCCAGAAAACAACACATAAGGCCCACATTATGTTAGAGGTAAATTTTACCAAACATTCAAGGAACATATAAAACCTATCTTATATAAATTCTTTCTAGTTCTCTTCTGGCTATTTTTTTTTTTTTTTTAGTCAGTTGTCAGTTTAATTATTCCCCATTGAGAGGAAATGCTTTCCTTTTTCTTCTTCTTTCTTCCCTCCCCAGTGTCTGCCTTTCAAACTTTATTTTGATCATTAGTTATGTGCTTACATGTGGTTTTCTTTCTTTTCATCATATTTGAGTTTCTTTAAATCTGTAACTTCACATCTTTTGTAAACTTGGGGAAATTCTCATCCAGTGTCATTCATAGCCTTTTGTCTATTCTCTTTCCTCTGTCTTCCTGGATTCCAAATTTTTTATGTGTAAATAAAACTTTTCTCAGTGTGCCACGTAGCTTTTTATGGTTTTATTTTCTTAACGTATTTATCTCTGCATAAGGTATAGATATTTTTACACCAATACACCAAGTCATGAAATCTTCTCTTTTCTGTTGTGCTATTCAATTATTTAGTGAGCTCTTCATTTCACATACTGCTTTTACAAAAAGAAATTCTAGCTTTCCATTAGATCCTATTTTAGATATTTCTGTTCTCTGCTGATATTCTTCATGCTTTTATCCATTTTCTTATTTTTTTAATTCTTTTTTTTAATGTTTTATTCATTTCTGAGAGAGAGAGAGAGAAAGATAGTGTGAGCAGGGTGGGTCAGAGAGACAGGGAGACACAGAATCTGAAGCAGCTTCCAGGCTCTGAGCTAGCCATCAGCACAGAGCCCGATGCAGGGCTCAAACCCACAAACCGTGATATCATGACCTGAGCCTAAGTCGGATGCCTAAACAATGGAGCCACCCAGGTGCTCCTCTCCATTTTCATATAATATTAACCATAACTGCTTGAAAGTTCACATCTGGTGACTCTAACATCAAAATCATCTACTTGCTCTGGTAGTCTGTTTTTCTCTTGATCGTTGGTCATTCTGTTTTATCCTAACCAAGACTAGGTATTTTTAATTAAATGCTAGATAAGATTTATTAAAATATCATAAGGGATATGGACTGTGTTATCTTCTTGCAGAGAGGATAGAGAGGAGGTGGGAAGAGTGTAACAAGTCCCTCTGATACAGTCAAGGCTGAAACGATCCAGGGAAGGATTTCAAACGTTGTGAGGATTTGTCTATTTGTAGTTTACCCTTATATTTAGCGCATAGCCCTTCAGGTGTCTTCCTCAAAGCACGTAGAGTTTGGTTGAGCCTTTCTTTTTTACTACTCCTTTACCTCCTGTCTTTGTCTTCCAAGTCTATGAGATTGCCAGAAACTTCTAGTTCTCACTTTCTGCTTGGTCTTTACCTTTCACCCTAAGCATGCATGGTCTTGGGAAATAGTTTCTCAGGAGAAATGCATAGAGAATGTTGGACTTGGTCCTTTCCTTTTTTTTTTTTTTTTAAATGTTTTATTTATTTCTAGGAGAGAGAGAGAGACAGCGTGAGCAGGGAGGGTCAGAGAGAGAGGGAGTCAGAGACTGAAACAGGCTCCAGGCTCCGAGCTGGCAGTCAGCACAGAGCCCGACGCGGGGCTCGAACCCACGAACCGCGAGATCATGACCTAAGCGAAAGTCGGACGCTTAACCGACTAAGCCACCCAGGCACCCCGGACTTGGTCCTTTCCTATTATCTCTCAGGTCTTAGCTCTCATAGTTTCTATGCGCTCCAATTTTTAGCTCCCTAGCTTATTATAATAAAAACAAACTCTAAGCTGCTAAGCTGTGCCCCATCACCAAGTCGTCCCACATAGTGAATTGGTCCCACATTGTGAATTGGCAAAAGAAAACAAAGAAAAATCCCTGAAGGAGATAGAGAACAGCAAACTGAGCTTCACCTCACTGTGTCTGTCTTCAATTTGTTTTTTAAGTTTTAAAATTCATTTTGAGAGGAGAGGGAGGGCCAGAGAGAGGGAGTGAGAGAACCCCAAGCAGGCTCCTTGTTGTCCGCACAGAGCCCGACACGGGGCTCGATCCCATGAACCATGAGACCGTGACCTGAGCCCAGATCAAGAGATGGATGTGCAACCACCTGAGCCACCCAGACTTTTTGTTTGTTTTTGTGTGGGTTTTGTGTTTTGTAGGAAGACTGAGGTGCAAAGCTTCAGCTTCATACCAAAGAGCTGAAGTTTATGTTTCTACTTAACATACAGGCTTAACACAAGAGTGTCTTAGAATTCTTTAAGTCAAGCCATCCCTCCCTCAAATTATAGGTTTTGCTGACCCCTATTTTAGTGCCAGATTGCCTCATTACACACAAATTAGCATGTTTGTTTGTTTGTTTTGTAAGTCCAAGTTCATGTAGATTCATGTGCACATTTATCATTGCTTTGGAGCACATACGTTCTTGGGGCGCCTGGGTGGCTTAGTCGGTTGAGCGTCCGATTTTCGCTTAGGTAATGATCTCGCGGTTCATGGGTTCGAGGCCCGCGTCGGGCTCCGTGCTGACTGCCAGCTCAGAGCCTGGAGCCTGTTTCAGAGTCTGTGTCTCCCTCTCTCTCTGACCCTCCCCTGTTCACGCTGTCTCTCTCTCTCTCCTAGAAATCAATACATTAAAAAAAAAAAAAAAACTTTGGAGCACATCCGTTCTTGCATTCAGTCTTTAGACGACAGACAGTTTTCCATCTCTTTGAAACTAAAAAAACATTTTTAATGTTTATTTATTTTTGAGAGGCAGAGAGAGAGAGAGCATGAGCAGTGAAGGGGCAGAAAGAAAGAGAGGGAGACACAGAATCCAAAACAGGCTCCAGGCTGTGAGCCATCAGTACAGAGCCCAACGCAGGGTTCAAAGTCATGAACTGCGAGATCTTGACCTGAGCCAAAGTCAGACGCTTAACCACCTGAGCCACCCAGGTGCCTCTTTTTGAAATCTTTTTATGTATACTTTCATGAGTGTCTTTTGGTGATAAGCACTGCTGGCTTTTGTATTTCTGAAAATGTCTTTGTTTTATGCTTAAGACCATTTGCTAGATACAATATTCTAAATGGAAAGGCTGAGATTGTATATATGTTAAGTTATTCTGTCTTCTTGCTTTCCTCGTGGCACTGAGATATAAAGTAACTCAAATAGCCTTTTTCGTTAAAACGGAGCCCTTTTTTCTCTTTAGCTGCTTTTAAGTGTTTCTGTCTTGTTCCCAGGTGTTTTTCAGTTCTATGGCATTTTGTATGTATGTATTTATTTATTTAGAGCAAGAGAAAGGGAAGGAGAGAGAATGAGCAAGAAAGGGGGAGAGAGAGAGGGAGTGAGAAAATCTTAAGCTAAACTTGGAGCCTAACACAGAGCTCCTGTCTCGTGACTGAGATCGTGAGCTGAGCAAAAATCAGTAGGTGGACACATAACCAACTGAGCACCTCCAGTATGTCATTTTTAGGCCTAAATTCTTTATTTATCCTGATATGGGTATTTCTTTGTTTACTTCCTATATGGGTATCTTTCAACAATTTTGGAAAATTCTCAGGCATTTTATCTTCTTTTACTACTTCTTCCTCATTCTTTCATTAATCCTTTCCCCTGACTCTGAACATCTTCTCATTTCTATCATCCATATCTCTTCACTTCTCATTATATCTGTATCTGTGTCTTTCTTGTCTACATTCTGAATAATTTCTTTGGAGTCATTTCTCAGTTCACTAATTCTCTCTTCAGCTGCCTCTCATCTGTTAATCACTCTACCCCTTGTGGTGAACTGGCATCATTACCATTTTCTGCTGTTACTCACCAATAATCCAACTGAGACTCCGTGGTCCACCTTTAAAATAATTTCCTTTCCTTCTCTACCTTCCTTATGCATCACCTTAGATAAGCACGGCTATAGAGAATGTAGTTAGTGCCTCTTGATGCATATATTGCATTTCTGTAGTGCATTCTTCTTTCCCCTCTTCTAAACAATAATGTCATCCTCAAGCTCTAATACCTCCTCCACATCCTCATTCAGATCATGACTGTGGTTGACACAGGAGCACTTCTTCTGCTCACAGCTACTCCCTTAGAATAAACATCAGAGACCAAGTCCCTCAGGCCTGACTCCTGTGCCTTTCCAGTTCTTCACTTCTCTTTCTAGAGGTCTCGCTCAAGCTGCTTCAGCCACAGAGATTCTTGCTATTCCTTGCACATACCAGTTGTACCCCCACTTTTGAACCTTTGTATCTACTATTCCTTCTGACCAGAAACACTCATCCGGATTTCCGTGCTTCCTCCAAGGACTTTGCTCCTATGTTGACCTCTTGTCCAGGCCTTCCCTGACCACCCCCACTTATAATTGCACCCCCGGCCCTATTGCCTGTTATTCCCTTCTTTCCATCCCTGTTTGTTGTGTTGGGTTTTTTTTTTCCCCCCACATAGCAGCTTTTATCTATATTTAATATACACTTTGCTTATTTGTTTTATCTGTCTCATCCTTAATCACCAAAAGCAATGTAAGTTCTTTTAAGGCTGTTTTGTTATCGTTGATGTTATTGTTAGGAGTGGTGGTTGGTTGGTTGGTTTACTCTTGCATTGAATCAGTGTGGTTCGGCTCTTTTCTGGCTGGAACCATGGAGGGGACAAAAGAGAAGTAAAAGAAGGCCCCTGCTGGGCCAGAAACCCTTAAGGAAAAGCAAAAGGATTTCACAGAATTGAAGGTCAAGCATCTGGGAAAGAAATTTTCCCAAAAGAGGCTTTGAAAGGCAAGGAGGAAGCTTATCTATGAAAAAGCTAAGCACTGCCACCAATAGTATAGGCAGAGGTACAGAACTAAGATTTGAATAGCTAGTATGGCAAGAAGATCTGGAAGCTTCTGTGTACTTGCAGAACCCAAGTTGGCATTTGTCATCAGGATCAGAGATATCAATTGTGTGATCCCAAAGGTTCAGGAACTGTGGAATCATATATACTATGGGGGTACTCAAACCTGAAGTCAGTGAATGAATTGATCTACAAGCATGGTTATGGCAAAATCAATAAGAGTCAAATTTCCCTGACAGATAACACGTTGATTGCTTGATCACTTGGTAAATATGGCATCATCTACATGGAGGATCTGATTCACAAGATCTGTACTGTTGGAAAATATTTCAAGAAGCCAACAGCTTCTTACAGACCCTTAAATTATCATCTCCATGAGGGGGAATGAAGAAAAAAGTTCACCCATTGGGTACAAGGTAGAAATGCTGGCATCAGGGATGATCAGATCAACAGGCTTCTTAGAAGGATGAACTAAGATATCTCCCCTGATTATTTGTGTAATCTGGTCAGTGAATACACAACTACTTTCAAACTGAGAAAAAAAAAGTTAAATCAACATGGTTCACAGTAAGTGTTCAACAAGTGTTTCATGAAGGGAAAATGAACAGTGAGCTTATACATGAAATAAAGGGGTACCAGGAAGATGGGGTAACTGTATAGTGTTCTGGGATGGGTTGAAGAGGAAACACTTCAGAGGGGAGAAAATACTCAAGGAGTAGCTTTCAGAATGACAGAAGGGTGTGCCTGAAAGTGAAATCCTGAACACTACTGCTTGCCCTGGAGTCTGCAAATAGTGTACCTTGAATGGAAATCTCGAATTTGTGGTGGATATTGGCTTATGGTTTACAGTCAAGTATGAGCCAGTTCAAGGAAGGTCTTAAATAGTTAACTATGATGTCTAAGTGTCATAATGTAGGCCAGGAAGCTATAGACAATTTTAATCAGGTGAATGGACATAGGAAGACCTAGAGGCATTTTCTCATATATACTATTGTTTTACTTTATTATAGTGGCACGTATGACACTGTTTTCTCTTTTAACAACAATAAAGGTGTTTGCACTTTCTTAAGAAGGAGCTGCATACTGATTTGTTAGAGCAGTGAATGTGTACTTGGTCAAATTAAAAATAGATTCTTCTATTATTTTCCTGTTGTTTCATTTAGCTTGGAGTTCTTCGGAACAAAAGTAGCATAGCTTTGTCTCATCTTTACTCAGTACCTTTATTCTAGAATAATGGGTATGGTAGTCTCCTCCCCGGATTATTCCCTGTGCTTGGAAGATGGTTATTCATAAAGGCTGTATGATTATTTCAATAGACACTGTTTTTACAGGTCTAGATTGAATTTTTATTTTAACAAATGAACCCAGTTTCACAATAGTGAAAACAAAAGTGGGAATGATGTGTATACGTATTTTTTATTTTTTTTAATTGTTTTAGTCATAAGGTAAGGACCACTCCAGTGATTTTCACTGGAAGCTAATCCCCTCTTCAGTATTTTGCAGATAAAACACCTTCCAACTCCTTTGAGTATTGAAAGATGTTGAACTTTGAAACAGTAGTCCCTTAACCAAAAGAAATCAACTTGCTCTTCCTTTATGCTTCTTGGGCTATTGCTTCTCAGTATGATTTTAACTCAGTGTCTAGTAAGTTTGGAGTTTGGGATAAAGATATTTAATGGTCAGCGGATTCTTTGATTGCTTAATTATGAATAGGTCACTTCATAATGAAACCCAAGAGAACACAAGCCCGATGTGTTCTTCAAAACTTTTTGTGATGTAAAATAACATCCTTCTCATGTCATTAGGTCAAATAATACCTGGGAGAGTTGTTCAGGTGTCTGTGGCAGTGTCTGTGATTAAGTTCTTCAATCCCAGCTGACAGCGGCATCACAGACTCCCTCTAACGTACTTCTATCTTTAACATTATCCCTAGAAAAACACAAAGTTGCTTAATGCATCACTTTTTTTCTCACCTGAGATTTGGCATGTATATATTTTTAATCTCTTTTTATAAAAACCAATTTGGGGAGCAAAAAGCAAAATGATATTTGTAGCCAAAGGTTGAAGGCACTTTCTTAAGGTTGCTTTTTGGGGGAAGGTAAGACAGGGTCTCCTTAGCGTCCCCATCATGGAATGTAGGGAGGAAGCCCACATGATAGAGTACCAAGCTTTCTTGGGCTCAGAGAAGCAGAGAGTCACATACCGGTTCTGACATTTTGTAGGTGTGTTAATTCTGAGTAGTGTTCTATGGGATGGATATATCACATTTACTTGTCGGCGGACATTTGGGCCATTGACAGTTTCGTTGTTGCTTGGAATAAAGCTGCTGTGCTCTGAATATTTGTGAACAAGCCTTTGTGGGACATACGTTAAATGTTATATGTTAAGTGTCTACATTTAGGAGTAGAATTATAATAGGTGTGTGCTCAAGTGTTTGAGAAACTTCCAGGTGGTTTTCCAAATCAGTTGTATCATTTTTATATCCATTCCAGGCATGTTTGAGACATAGAATTATTCCCTATTCTGTCAATGCTCTCTTTCTTTAATTTTTTTTATGTTAATTTACTTTTTGAGAGAGAGAAACAGACAGACAGAGACAGAGGTGTGAGTGGGGGAGCAACAGAGAGAGGGAGACAGAATCCGAAGCAGGCTCCAGACTCTGAGCTGTCAGCACACAGCCCAACGTGGGGCTCGAACTCACAAACCACGAGATCATGACCTGATCTGAAGTCAAAAACTTAACTGACTGAGCCACCCTGGGGCCCCAAGTTAACATTCTGGTCAGTGTTTTCACTTGTAGCCTTTCTAATATATGCGTATGGCTGTTTTCTCACAGGGATCTTTATTTGCATTTACTTGATGGATAATCCTGTTGGATATCTTTTTACGTGCTTTTAGGTACTCACATACATTTCCGTGTGTGTGCAGCTCCTGGTCAAATCTTTTGCTCATTTTGATTGGATTATCTTCTGATTAAGTTGAAAGAATTCTTCATATATATTCTGGATATAAGTTCTCTTTCAGTATATGTATTGGTAATACCATTCCTCTTTTTGTGACTTGTTTTTCCATGCCTTACTGTGTCTTTCAAAGAGCAAATGGCGATTACTTTCAAGAAAGTCCAGTTTTTCTTTTTTTTATACAAAGTTCTTTTTTTTCCTTTAGTTTTTTTTTTTTTTATGTCTATTTTTGAGAGAGACAGAGTGCGAGCAGGGGAGGGGCAGAACAAGAGAGGGAGACACAGAATCCGAAGCAAGTTCCAGACTCTGAACTGTCAGCACAGAGCCCGAAGGGAAGCTCCAACTCACGAGCTGCAAGATCATGACCTGAGCCCAAGTCACACATTTAACTGGCTGAGTCACCCAGGCGCCCCAATTTTTTCTCTTGTTTACATTATTCTTTGCACTTCCTTTACTTGAAGAAAATCTTTGTCACCCAAGATGGCAAAGGTTTTTCCTCACATGTTTTTTTTTTAGGAGCTTTAAAGTTTGCCTATTTATATTTAAATATTATAATCCATTTAGAGTTATTTCTTATATATGGTAGGTGGTAAGGGTTAGTGACTTTTTTTTCCCCAATGTCATTTGTCAAAAAGACGTCTTTCTTCCATAGAGTTACCTTGGCAACTTTCTTAATTAACTGCATGTATGTAGATCTCTTTCTGGAACTATTTTCTGTTCCATTGATGTCTACACTTATTTATTTATTTATTTATTTTTTGGCCAGCACCACACTGTCATTACTATATATTTATTATAAGTTGTAAAATTACACGGCATAAGCTTTATTTGTTAAAATTGCTTTAATGATCCCATCACTTGTTTTTTTTCTTTTTAAATTTTTAAGTGTTTATTTATCTGAGAGAGAGAGAGAGAGATACATAATCTAAAGCAGGCTCCAGGCTCTGAGCTGTCAGCACAGAACCTGATGCAGGGCTCAAACCCATGAACCGTGAGATCATGATCGGACCTGAAGTTGACACTCAACTGTCTGAGCCATCCAGGCATATATTTTTATGGGTTTTGATGCTATCAAAATGGAAATTTTAACAGTCATTTTCAAGGGTTTTTTTAAATATATAAAATGGGATTTGCTTTTTTAAATAATTTTATGATTTGGTAGATTTAATTATTTCTAGGATTTGCTTTGTAGATTCTTAAGATTTTCTATGCAAAGAAAATCATGTCATCTATAGAAAGAGACAGTTTTACCTTTCTCCTTTTTTAAACTCATGCCTTTTATTTCATTTCTTTTACTTTATTGTAGTGGCTAGAACATTGGGTCTAATACTGAATAGAGTTAGTGAAAGCAGACATCTTTACCTTGTCTCTAATTTTAGAAGGAAATCACACAGTTTTTGCTTGTCCTAGGATGTCATCTAAGTAAAATCATATAGTTTGTGCTCTTTTGTATAATAAGATTTCTTTCACTCAGTGTTGTTCGAGATTAATTTACGTGGTTGTGTGCCTAAGTAGTTTCCTTCTTAGCATGCATTGATTTGTTAACATCAGCTTTTCAAATCATGACTTACCTTTAACAAACCACTGCCAAGTATGATCAAATATGGGAACTCTAAAAATTTAGTAAGTGTCCTTTCAGATTGAAGAAATTTCTTCTTTTCATTATTTGTTAAGAGTGTTGAATTTTTTGTCAGATTCTATTTCCACATCTATTAAACTAAGAAAGCTTAACCTTTATTCTGTCAATATGGTGAACTACATTGGTTGATTTTTGACGTGAAGCTAATCCTGCATTCTTAGAACATATTCTACTTGGTCATACCACCGTATATAAAAAAATATGTTTTTTATATATTTCTTGATTTGATTTGGTATTATTTTTCTACTGTTTGTGTTTTTTTCATGTTGGATATTTTTCTATAATTGATTTTATTGTAATAACTTTGTAAATTTTGGTATCAGGGTGATACTGGCTTTATAAAATTAGATGTGATATGTTCCCTCCAATGTGATGTTCTTTCTTCTTTGACTCTTTGATAGAATTAAAGAGTGAAACCATTTAGGCTTGAATTTTTCTTGGTAGGACACTTTACATAGTAAATTAAATTGATCTATTACTTAACTTTGTTAAGTTGTATTTTTCAACAAATTTTTCCTTTAAAATTTTTTTTAATGTTCATTTATTTTTTGAGAGAGAGACAGTGAGAGACACACTGTGAGCATGGAAGGGACAGAATCTGAAGCAGGCTCCAGGCTCTGAGTTGTCAGCCCAGACAATGTGGGGCTCGAACTCACAAGCTGTGAGATCATGACCTGAGCCGAAGTTAGAAGCTTAACTGACTGAGCCACCTAGGTGACCCAACAAATTTTTCCTTTAGCTTAACTCTTTTTGCAACAGAGTTGTTTACTTTATTCTCATCTCTGTTTTTTATGTTTATAGTATTTATTTCATTAACATTTAAAGTAACTATTGATATCACTGGATTTCGGTTACTGTTTTATTATTTTCTATGTCTACTATGTTCTTTACTCTTGTTTCTCTTTTTGCTCCTTTTTGAGTTCCATTTTAATTCATCCACCTTTATGTATTCCTCACAACATTATTCTTTTAGTGATTGTCCTAGGGATTAATGTGCAAGTGTGAATGTGTAATCTCCCTTAACTTTTGATAGCCAATTTAGAATTATTATCAAAGCACTTCAGCTAAAACATAGAAACATTGCAATTCATTTAAGTCAATTTACCCACTCACCCTACCTCCTTTCTGTTTTGATTTTCATATGTATTACATCTAAGGACATTATAAGCCCCACCAAGTTTATGCTATAAGCATAGCTTTAAACAGTTTTATGAATTCTAAAGAAAATAAAGAAAAAAATAGTCTTCCATATTGTTCTATGTATCCAGCATTTCTGACGCTCTCTGTTTCTTCCTGAAGTTTGAGTTTCCATCTGGTATCTTTTTCCTTCAATCTGAAGAACTCTTTTAGCATTTATTGATGTGAATGTATACTGACAAAAAAAAATCTTTTAGTTTACTCTTATCTATATCTTTACTTCACCTTCATTCATGAAGGATATTTTTGTTGGGTATAGAATTCTAGGTGGGTAGTTTTTGTTTCTGTTGTTGTTTTTTGTTTAACACATTAAAATCGTTGCACTGTCTCCTTGTCTCCATGGTTTCTAATGTCATATCATAGCCATTCGAATAGTTACGCTCATGAACGCAATTCATCATTTTTCTTTAGCTGATTTCAAGACCCTGTTTTGTTTTTCAAAAGTGCGATTATAACATATATGCCTAAGCCTGCTCTTCTTAAATGTATTCTGCTTGGGTTTCTCTAAAGAGTACTCAGTCATTAATTCTTTATGTAATTTTTAACTTCTTTCTTTGTCTGAGATTCCAGAGACCTATATTAGAACTTCTGAAATTATCCCATGGGCTACAGAAAGTCCATTCACATTTTCAAAACACTTTTTCTCTCTTTCAGATAAGATTTCTTCTGATGTATCTTTATGTTTGCTGACTTTTTCTTCTTCCATGTGCTACTGAGCATATCCATTGAATTTTTTGAAAATTTTAAATGTTGTATTTTTTTAGATTGACAATTTTCACTTTTATTATTTGTTATGTTTTCCGCTTATATTTATTAATTATCATTCAGTGTATGAGTTTATTTTCCCTCACCTCATTGAGCATATTTTTAATAGGGGGTTTAAAATTCATATCTTATAATTTTAACATCTGATTCACCTTGAACTTGGTATCTGGTGATTGCCTTTTCCTTGAAATTGAATTACGTTTTTCTGACTCTTCATGTGTCAACTGATTTTTAACTGTATCTTAGATGTTAGGAATGTTATGCAGTGAAGACCTTAGATTTTCTAACATTCTTTCAAGTAGGGTTGACTTTTTTTTTGCTAAAGTTATTCATTTATTTTAAGAGAAAGAGGGAGACAGAGGGTAGGGGAAGTGCAGAGAGAGAGAGAAGGAGAGAGAGAGAATTTCAAGTAGAGTCTATACTGTCAGTGGGGCTTGAACTCACAAACCGTGAGACTATGACCTGAGCCGAAATCAAGAGTCAGATGCTTAACTGACTCAGCCACCCAGGTGCCCCCAAATAAGGTTGATTTTATTTTTTAAGAAGGCATTTAACTTCATGAAGCTCTAGCTGCCAATTCTGTCACATCTCCTGTGGGTGGGAGTTCTGATCATTAAGGCTGCTTTGAGTCTGCCCCGTATCCATGGCAGACACTACAGAGTTCACATACAGAATTTAGGGTTTTTATTTGCTTGCTCTCTCCTTTCACTGCACCTCTATGTACTCTGGTGGCCCTGATTGTCCCCAGCTTCTTTCCATGTTTCCTCCACTCAGAAAGAGGGCAAATCTTTCTTTTGTGTTCTAATCAACTGGTACCACCACTGTGAGTGCAGCTGTTCTTGAGGTAAAGATACAAAAAAATAAAAAATAAAAAATTACAAATCTGATTTCTTCTGCCAAGCTTTCAATTCCCCTACAAATAACCTTGCATCAAAGTCTCCTATCTACCTACCAACTACCAGGGTCTACCAATTATCTTTCTTGAAAACTTGTTTTCAGGGTATAAGTAGTAGTAGTAGTAATATTTTGCTGAAAGGAAATTAACTCTTCATTACAACTGTAAGAAATATGCATTGAATTTTAAAATGTTTCTTTTCTTTTTTTAAAGCAAGCTCTACACTCAATGTGGGGCTTGAACTCACGACTCTGAGATCAAGAGTTGCATGCCCTACTGACTGAGCCAGCCAGGTTCCCCTTAAAAATATTTCTAAAGGCATGAGTGTCTCACTCTGAAAGAGTTTTGAGCCCTCTGAATGTGATATTTAAATGTGGCTCAATTTTTGTTGTAAAATACTTTCTGGTATTACTTAACTATACTTGATAGAGGCAAATCTTATAGCAAATGAGGTGTTTAGCACAACATCCCTGTAATAGTAGTTGATGTGCAAGTAATTTTGTTAAAGACATTTTACAAATAGCTTTATGATGAAGAAAATAAACTACAAATATGCCATTTTCTAATTTTTCCCAACGGTTTCTTATCAGCCTCTTTTCACTTAAAGTTATACTTAGCAATATAAGAGAAACAATAAAATTCCACTTACCCAGTAGACATTAAGAACTAGTAATGACTTAGATTACAGTTAAAACTCCTAATCCTAAAAGAACTTTAAGAACTAGGAAAGGGAAATCGATAACAATTAGGAAAATATGTGGTTTTCCCTAGTAATCACTGTCCTATTTTTCTCTACTTTTCTTTATGTCGTTTCTATTATAGCAAAGCAAGACATAAAAGTAAAAGAAAGAAACCTTTAAAAAGAAACTTAATAGGCAAACGTAAATTATAAAATAGGAAATAAAGCTGATAAAGCACACGAGATTAATAGACTGGAGAAAATTAATAACATCATGATATGCATTGGTTCAAAAAGTATTTCAAATATTCTGTACTTCCTTATTTTTTCAAAGTATAGAGATTTAGCCCTACAAGAATATGTAAGTAACACATAGATTGGAAGGTGAAAGAAAGTCATAATTTATGCTTTATATGATTTTCCACATCAGATCTCCAAAAGCATACATTTGAAATCTCCTGGGGCACCTAGATGGTTGGCTCAGTCACTTAAGCATCTGACTCTTTTTTTCAGATCGGGTTATGATCTCATGTCTTTGTGGATTTGAGTCCCACATCTGCTTCTGTGCTGGCAGTGCTGAGCCTGTTCCGGATTCACTCTCCCTCTCTTTCTACACCTTCCCTCCTTGCTCTGTCTCTGTCTCTCTCAAAATAAATTTAAAAACTTTAAAAAGAAAAGAAATGTCCTACCACTAATAAGAGGGGTCAGAAATGATGTAAACAACATAGAAAAATCAGTACACCTGTGCCCAAAAGTAACCAATAAAGTATATAAGTTTAAAAGGCCCCTATTTGGGGCGCCTGGGTGGCTTAGTCGGTTAAGCGTCCGACTTTCGCTTAGGTCATGATCTCGCAATTCGTGGGTTCGAACCCCGCGTCGGGCTCTGTGCTGACTGCCAGCTCTGAGCCTGGAGCCTGTTTCAGTCTGTGACTCCCTCTCTCTCTGACCCTCCCTTGCTCACGCTGTCTCTCTCTCTCTCCTAGAAATAAATAAAAAATTAAAAAATATATATATATAAAAAAAAAAAGACCCCTATTTGTAATAGTATCAAAACTGTTAAGTTACTTAGAAAAATAGTAAAACATATGCAAAGTCAGTAAGATGAAAGTAATAAAATATTTTGAGATATTATATAAAAGTCATGAATATATGGAGAAATAAATAATCCTCATGATTCAGAAAGCCAATTTCAGGATATCACTTCTCTCCAAATCGATACATACACTCACAGCTATCCCAATGAAACTTTGCCCAAGAATTTTATGGAATGTTACACATTGATTCTAAAATACATGTGGTGGCAATGAGAAAGAATGAAATCTGGCCATATATAGCAACATGGATGGACCTTGAGGGTGTTATGCTGAGCGAAATAAGTCAGGCAGAGAAGGACAAATATCATATATTTGCACGTATAGGAGGATTAGGAGGAAATTAATGGAGGACCATGGGGGAGAAGAAGGGGGAAAATGGTGGGGGAGAGGGAGAGAGGCAAACCATGAGAGACTCTTGAATGATGAGAACAAACTGAGGACTGATGGGTGTGGGGGGAAAGGGGAAGATGGGCATTAGGAGGGCACTTGTGGGGATGAGCACTATGTGGAAACCAACTTGACAATAAACTATCTGTAAAAAATAAATAAAAAAAAATACATGTGGGAGGGTCAAGTACGAAGAATTATCCAAGATAAATTTGAAAGTAAATTAATAGAGATTTGCTTACTCATATGTCATCTGGTTACTAAACTCGAGTTAAAGATGTGGTCTTGGTAAAATAGAAATATGTACCAATGGGCAGGATTATTGTGCACATAAGTAAACACTCTCATGTGGGACTTGGTACATAGCAGAAATGGCGATAAAAACAGTACAAAAATAGGGATCGGTACCACAATCTGGTTGTAAAAGTTGGCTCAAAGGGAAAAGTTCAGATTGGAAGCTTGTTTCCATCTATAAACCAAAAAACACTGGAGGCAAAATAAGGAACCCACAGACAATTGTCTTTTGGGAGAAAACATGATGAAATAACTTTATCATCTCAGAGTGGAATATGATTCCTTAAGTAGAACTTTGAACATTAAAGGTACAAAATCTAAGATTGAAGATGAATATGTTTGACCACATTAAATAATACAACTGCTGTTTCTACCTAAGTTTTCAATGATAAGAGAGTATAATGGGTAAATTCCAGAACCTTATTTGAATGGGGTACCATGTATTAGTTAAAATGAACGTAGTTGATTTATACCTACACCATCAACAAATCTAAGAAATATATTAAATAAAAAAATTTTTAGAATGATAGGTACATTTTGATGTTATGTTATTTCTATTATAAACCTTTAATGTCCTTAGATGGCAAGGATTCACATCCAGTTTTGATTAGCTTCTGGGAATGGGAGGAGCAGGTTGAGGCAGCAGGTGATGATCAACAATGGGAAACAATTATCTTACGTGTTTTACTTAAAAAAAAAAAGGAAGAATAGTACATAATGGCAATAAAAGCACATTGACAAGGCTTATTAGGTGTGGGTACATGGGCATTAGTTAAATTAGTCTGTGTATTTTTTTCATTCTTGGACTATTTAGTAATATGACATGAAAAAATTATCCTAGGCAAAGATAAAGAATGGAGTGTACCAAAATAATGGTGATGCTAGAACCTAAAAATAATATAAACAGGTTAAATAGTTAACAATGTAACACATGGGTATCTGTGCAAACACATCTTCAAGTGTTAGCAAGCACAAGAGTATATTAAAAGAGTATTACAATCCAGTAAAGAGGAGGTTTCTTCCAGGAATACAAGTTTACTTCAATATTAGGAAATTATAAATATAATTCACCATGCTGAGGTTCTAAAATGAAAGGAAAAAAAACCCTTCCTTATTTCAAAAGATAGTAAAAGAATAATTAGTTAATAACCCACCCTCTTCCATTCCTGATTTTAAAAATAAGAAATAAATCCTTGTCAAAATTGATGTAAGTATTCTTATTTTCAAAAGATTTTCCTTTTTAAAATGTTTTCATAGAGGATTCATAAAATATATTTTTAAATATTAAGAATAATAAAATGAATGCCTAGATATTATCTTTCTAGTTTAAAAATGGGTTATTATGGGCATGTATGTCAACTTTCTAGTTTAAAAATGGTTGATTATGTGCCTAACGTGAAATGATTTACATAGCTCAGACTAAAAGTCAACATCATGCTTAATGATAGAAAAATAGAAGCATTTTCATTAAATTCAGGAGTTAGACAATGATAGCCCTTTCAACAGTTTTATTTAAAATTGTTTAGTTAGTAGTAATAAAGGTAAATTTCTAATGCATATCAGAAAGTTGTAGATATTAGACAAGAGGAAACAAAGCAGGTCATTTGTGGATTGTAAACTATATTCTTAGAACCACCCCCCCTCCAAGTGAAATGAAAAGCTACTTGAAATAGTACAAAAATCAGTCATGTTACTAATTTAAAAATCAATAGGTACAAATTATTAGCTTTTATAAGCAAATAATTATCTGCTTGAAGTGTATAATGGAATGAATGATTAATTTCAGAATAGCAAACAAAATATAAGCAGGAAATGTATAATATCTACAAAAATAAATCTCTAGCATGGCAGAAAATTTTTTCAGTAATTGCTGAAACAATATTGCTTTGGGTGAGGAAGATTTAATATTTAAGATGCAATAATTTGCCTCTGCTAAGTTGACCTGTTACAAGAGTAACTTCTTCAAACACAAGCTAACAGTTGATAACCACAAATTACCTTATTTTATCTTCTGAACTACCTGTGAAATGGAAAAGAAAGTGAGGCCCAAGTCTGAAATAATTTTCCCACAACTTCACTCCTGCCTCATGTTTTAATTATCATGGTTTTTTTTTTTCATGTTTGTCCTAATTCGCTTGTTCCTTGGACGTAGGGCCATGTCTTACTTGTATTCATGTCTCCAGTGGCCATTGTCACATGGATACTTTGGCTCAAACCCAAGCTCTTGCTTGTCTTTCTATAGGAAAGGGTCCCAAATTCCGAGGCTGACAGTAATTGGGCAGGTAAAGCACTTACCTGGTTTGATATGAGCAGTTCTAGCTCATGATTTCCTTGTGACCAGCCAGCCTCAAAATTATAAAATTTTAAGATTTTTTAAAGAGATTTTGGCTCTCTGAGGTTTCTATCTGAAATATTTGGAATTTTAAACATTGGCAGCCAATTTATTTTTTTAATGTTTTTTTAAAATTTATTTCTGAGAGAGAGAGAGAGATAGTGTGAGCCGAGGAGGGTCAGAGAGAGTGGGAGACACAGAATCTGTAACAGGCTCCAGGCTCTGAGCTGGCTGTTAGCACAGAGCCTGATGCAAGGCTTGAACTCATGAAGCATGAGATCATGACCTGAGCTGAAGTCGGATGCTTAACTGACTGAGCCCCCCAGATGCCCCCATTGGCAGCCAATTTAAAAAGTCATCACCACACTTTACAGTTCAAGTAAACCTTATTGTTGGCAAAATCTGCCTGAGTCTTTGGAGTTTTCCATACTGCTTTACTAAATTCTTTTTTTTTTTTTATATAATTTTTTTTTTAATATTTTTATTTATTTCTAGGAGAGAGAGAGACAGCATGAGCAGGGGAGGGTCAGAGAGAGAGGGAGACACAGACTGAAACAGGCTCCAGGCTCTGAGCTGGCAGTCAGCACAGAGCCCGATGCGGGGCTCGAACCCACGAACCGCGAGATCATGACCTAAGTGAAAGTCGGACGCTTAACCGGCTAAGCCACCCAGGCGCCCCAACTAAATTCTGATAAAACTAGGAGCAAAAAATTGAGTATGGTTGATAGGGTAATGGGATTTCCAGGTGTAGGGCTACTGTACTGTCCATTTCAGAGTGAGACTGGCTAACTCATTTCTGTATCTTCCTCATTTTACTTCCGGTTCTAAAATTGTGTGAAGTGTGTGTGTGTGTGTGTGTGTGTGTGTGTGTGTATGTGTGTCTGTGTGTGTGTGTATCTGTGTGTGTCTGTGTGCCTGTGGGGAGGGGAGAACAGTTGTTAATATGTCTGTAACCATTCCATATAAGCTGCCATACACAGCATCCTGGATTTAACATCTGTTAAGTCAAGGAGAAGGGTGTTAAAATGACTCCCAGACTGATTTTTCAAGCAGCGATTTTGTCTTGTGCTCCCATCAGGTATTTTTGGTCACTGTCTGGAATTTTGAGCTGTACATGGTCCCCCTGGCCTTATTACTACTCTTCATCTACAACTTCATCTTTCTCACAAAAGGGAAGATCAACAGCATCCAGGATGGCCAGGTGAGCAGACATCCCAGTGACGGTGACATTTGACTAGGGGAAACCATGGGAACTACAACGAACCACCACTGAATCATGGCCCAAGTCCTCTTGGTCTGCGAGGGGAGGAGCAACTTTGCACACACATTTATGTTATCATGGAGGACTTTTATTGGGTGTAACCCTGCAGCGTTCCTTCTAGGTTGTGTTCCTGAGTCTCGACCTCCATTCTTAGCTTGAGGGGAGCCCTCCGGTGCTCGGTCATCGTTACCATGCAGGCAGCATATTTCAATGTGCACCCACCTGGTTAATTGCAAGGTTACTGTGAATAACCATCCCATCCACTGAAAAAATGCCTTTGGCGTCTCCTTGAGCCCATACGGGGCACAGAAAGCATTTGGGAGGCTAACTCTGGCCTTTCCACTGAAGTGCGCTTAGCGGGTTTTGCCTCTGGCTAAAGCCTTCAGAGCTTTGCCAACTGCCAGGGAAATCAGAAGGTGGGGGCCATGGGCACCTCTATTTTGGAGTGCCCCCAGTCTTACAAATCTCAAGCTTCCCATGGTGTTGAAGGAAGCACCAGCAAGGCCTCTTCTCAAAGACCTACCCCAGCATCAACTTGTCGTACTTACTCTCTGACTCAGTTTCCCCAGCCCAGAGATTCTTTTCCTGCTCTGGGTTAGCAGGAACTTACATTTGCAGACTTGCTTTATGGTATTACCTCAGACTTCCAGATTCAAGAACTGAATTTTTTTAAAGCAGAGATCTAAGAGGGACGCCTGAGTGGCTCAGTCAGTTAAGGATCCGACTCAGGCTCAGGTCATGATCTCACGGTCCATGAGTTCAAGCCCTGCATCAGGCTTTCTGCTGACAAGTAAGAGCCTGGAGCTTCAGTTTCCGTGTCTCCCTCTCTCTCTGCCCCTCCCCTTCTTGCACTCTGTCTCTCTCTTTCTCTCCCTCAAAAATAAATAAACATTAAAAAATAAGCAGAAATCTAAGATCCTGAGACATAATAGTAAAATATCTTCACATTGGGTTTTTCAAGACTCAAAAGCTGACTATCTTCACCCAGTTTTCCTTACAATGCTATTTTTTTTAAGCTCTAAATAATGGATATTAAAGATATGTTTTGCTGTCATTTCGGTTAGAAAGGAAGTAGAGAAAATGAGTGTTTGAGCAGGGAGCAAAAACATCAAGCAAATTCAAAATTCTATTCTGTTTGATATTTGATTGTTTAATGCCATAGCCACGGGCATATATCAATAATGAGGGGCCTAAAGATGCTAGAATGAACTAATAAATAAACAGCTTTAAAGTACAGGATTGCTTAAGGACTAAGTTTCACAGAGATACAGATGAGGGGAATTTTCAGAAAAACGTCTTTAGTAAAAAGTGCTGGCAACTAACATTTTTGTAATTTCTGATCATATTTTATTTTCCAGCCACATATATGATGTGTGTGTTTATAGCGTGTATGTGTGTGTGTGTGTGTGTGTATGTGTGTTCAAACACGTATGCATTTGTAGGCTGGTGTCTATACATGTACATATGGATATATTAGCATATGGAAGTGCATGTACATATAAATGTGTGTATATATAAAATCTTTTTAATTTACAAAACATTTTCAAATTTGTTACCTATTTTTTAAGCTTATTTATTTTGAGAGAGAGAGAGCACATGTGTTTGAGTAGAGGAAGGGAAGCCAGAGACAGGGAGAGAGAGAATCCCAAGCATGTTCTGTGCTATCAGCATGGAGCCTGATGTGGGGCTCGATCTCACGAACCCTGAGATCATGACCCGAGCTGAAATCAAGAGTTGGAAAGTTAATGAACTGAACCACCCAGGCATCCCAAATTTGTTACCTACTTTAATCTTGATAACATAACTACAAAGAAGGCATGAATTACTTATTTTTTATTTTATGCTTGATGAAACTAAGCCCCAGGGTGGCCAAGTGATTTGTTCAAGGTCACAAGCAGAAAGTGCTGGAACAGTGTCTTAAGCTGAAGACTTTATGCCAAGCTGAAGACTTCTAACTGCTAGTTACAATGCTTTTCCTCCCACAACATGTTTTTTATTGCATGTGTTTTTACCCACTTGCTTTCATGAAATGTGTGCCGCCATCGGTGAATAGGTGAGTTCTCCGGCATCAGTGGAGTGTCACACACCACTCGCTGAAGCTCGTGGGAGTTCTGGGGGTAATACAGCACCAGCCCTGGAGAAATTGCCTGGTAACTGCCCCGCAGTTTTATGGAGGAGAGCAGAGTACTCTCTGGATACTTCAGAGTTACTCTTTTCTTTAAGAAGGTGATATTGACAATTTGTTTACTACTGGAACAACGGCATCTAAACGGTGTGCCTTTGCAAGGTGGTTAAGCAGAAAGGTAAACGTTCAAGCTCAAAACCGCCCCTGGGTTTCTAATCTCCAGCATTTTGTCTCAGCTACTGAACCCATTGGTTGTGTCCTAACATGTGTTGGCTTTTAAATATTGCCGTTTTATGATTGAAACGTATCTCCTAAATAGCCAAGATTTTTTTTAAGTTCATTTATTTTGAGAGGGGTGGGGAGAGAGAGAGAGAGAGAGAGAGAGAGAGCAGGGGCAGAGAGAGAGAGGGTCGAAAGAGAATCCCAAGCAAGCTCCACACCGTCCGTGCAGAGCCCAATGTGAGGCTCAAAGTCAAGAACCACAAGATCATGACCTGAGCCAAAATCAAGACTTGGACTCAACCAACTGAGCCATCCAGACACCCCAAGCCAAGATCGCTAAGCCAGTCTGAACAAGCCTATTCGCCGCACCTGGTGCTTTAGCACCCCCCAGACTAAAGCCAGGTGCCTGTGAGTCCCTCTCAGAGCCTGAGTTTCGTCCCCTCACCTGCCCCCACTGTCCCCCTCCCCAAATCCCAAGGAAAACAGTAATAATGCTCAGAAACCTGTAACTTATTCTCGAGATTGATTATATTCAGACTAATGCATTTCCTACCGTCTAATGTTTCAGTAATGGCCCCAAAGGAGAAGCGCAGTCATTATAACAATGAGCCTCGCACAAACCGAGGACAGTGTTCTCAGCCTTAACATAGCAGTTGGCTCATTTGTCAGAATAAGAACAAACTGTTTACAGAAAGTACAGCCTGCCAATGCATTTTTAAAGCTGGATGCCTTCAAAGGGCACTCGCTTAATAGCTTTATTTATAGTTAAGTTTTATGTAGATGATGCATCCTGTTTTATAGGCTTGCCACAAAGTCCCTGAACTTCCAAAGCATTATTTTCTAAGAGGTTATAATGTATTTAAAAAAAAACACCAGTGCTTCAATTATGTAGAAAACCTCAAAAAGTATGTATGGGTTTAATTTGCATTTGGTCATTTCAGCGATGTTATAGTAACAAATTGCAGTTTCTCCTTTCAGGAGAGCACCGACTTGGAGGAAGAGGAGTATGACGATGACAAGGTGGGTGTGCTCAGGAAAGCTCCGGAAAGCTCATGAAAGGGAATGTTAATCTTGTCAGCAGGTAGTGTTTTACCCAGTTGAGTCAAACCCTTTTATTTTTGGGAGGGGGGAGGGCGGGTATTATGGAGTGTCAGGTATAGTAATGTATTTGTAATTTACAAAGGATATCACTTTTTAAAGATCTTATTAAGTGAGGATAAAAAGGAGTATAATATAAGGGGTCCCTGAAATATTATAAGAAGCAAATCTACGGGAGGCTGGTCATTTGACGCGAGTGAAGGCGAGCCTTCCTGGTGTATAAAAGGTACATCCGAGGTAGTCTGGGAAGTCCAAAGTAAATCGAGTGAAATTGCTGTTCCTTTAGCCTCCTGTCTGAGCTCCGTGGGGTGGTCACCCACTTCAGAGCCTGTCACTTTCGCAGCTGCTGCTGGCAGTGTTTGCAGCTATATGTCTGTGTACATCTGTCCTTTTTCTTCTCCTGGGAGAATCTCTGAAATATGCTGCTTTGTTGTCATTACGCTTTCAGACAAACCTTCTGGAATATAATGAAAAAAAAAAAAGTGAAATGCCAAATGAGATTCTACCAGTGTAATGGACTTGCAGCCCCCTAGAACCTGCGGGTATATGGGGTTCGAGATGGTAGCATCTAGGACGCTTGCCGGAGGGGTAAATGGTGCAGAAGGGGGAATCTTAAGAGTGAAGTATCCAGTAGAAAATGCCTAGAAAAGAGCAATGAATTAGAAAACACTGACTCCGTGGCACAAACAGCCTTAAAATTAATTGGGCAAGCCAGATGGTTTTGCCCATGTGAAACAACTTGGGCGGATTACAGAGCACATCATATTTGTTGTGCTGAGATGATCATTAATAGCAAAATAATAAAATACACTCTAATATTTTTTCAACGGAATCGACTCTTCACAGAACAAGGTCACGCAGACGCAACTTTCTTGCTGATGAGTCGACGGGAGTTGCTTCTGAGTGATGTGACTCCTTGAGCACGAAAAAGTTGTAGCCAAGCGAACATACATGGTGATGGGATGTTTCACCAAAATAAACACAAGTGCTAATGAAATTCTTCTGAACCTTTACAAGCAGAATTCTAAATTTGATTCACCAAGGCTCAGAAATGGGGAGGATTTCCTTCTGTCTGGCTCTGTCTGTTAAATGAGCCTTCTATGGAAGAGTGAGTCCTCTGCCCTTTAGAGATAATTGTGACCATGTGTCTGTGGCCCAGCTGATAAAGGAGAGCATCCAGCAAGAAGGCAAGGGATGAGAAAGTGGGCTTCAGTAAACCAGCAGGCAGCCTCTTCCATCCGTGGAGTCCAGACCAGTGGTTGTCACAATGCAACCTTCTACTGAGGTGCCCTAAAGATTGTGGTGGGGGTCCGGGAGTCTGGAGGGAAAACCAGTTTGGCTGTGTCTCAGGCCTTTCGAGACAAGGACAACTGGATCAGAACCATTGCATCTACACGGACGAGCTTTGGAGCTCTTGCATTTATCCAAGCACGGCCCTCCCCACGGCAGATGGGCCAGACCCCATCCACACAGAGGGCATTGGCATCGGGGCATTCCCCATTTCCTTCAGGGCGATTCTGGTCTCAGGATACCCTGAGATTGTAATATTTTCATAGGACCTTGAAGAGCCACAGCATGGCTGTGTGTGTTGTCTTCCTCAATTTTATATGTCTGTGAAATCATCGAGAGGAATAAATCCAAAATGAAGTTTTGACTTCTCCATATGCCTCTTTCTGCCTAACACAAGCTGTTAGGCAGACTGGCAAACTTTGCAGTCCTTATCAGTACCTTTCCACTCACACTTTTCTACGAGATTTGTAAAGTATAGAGGGATTTTCAACTTTAAAACTTCTGGAGCCCCCGTCATCCACATATATAGTACAGTCCATCATTCCTGTGCATACAGCAGCCTCCACAGCTGAGATGTGCCCCTCAGAGGCCTGCACACACAGGCGCTGGGCTATTGCCCTCCACAATGTGCTGTTTCGAAGGGCTTACCCACAGAGCCCTCTTGGCTCCTGTTGCATGTTAGACGTGACAGACCAGGCTTCTGGGAACAGTAACACACCCAGTGAGCGATGGGCTGTTTACAAATTATAAACACACAGCCGTTTCCTTCCAAACCAGAAGAACAGAGGAAACTCCTTTCTATCCAAACTATCCATCTTGAAAGTGACACTCCTTAATTGCCAGCGCCCCTTCCCACAAAATACCATCACAAGGGACTGTGGAAGATGAAAGCACATCGGGGCCTCTCGGGTGAGTTTCCTCAGGAGATGGACACATTCCCGTCTTCTGCCTGTCTCTGATGCACAGGCCAGGACGTGGTCTGGGGTCTGTCATACTTTTATGGTCTGGAAGGGGGATTGTTGTAAAATGACATCACTGTAGCCTCTTGTTCCTTCTCATTGTCAGAAGTTCATGGTGGGGACCTCTGGTATTAGAAGCCAAATGATCCTGAACAACTCTGCCTCCCTTTGTGTGTGAGTGTGTGAGTGTGTGTGTGTGTGTACATAGACTTTCAGAAATAACATAGAACCTTTAGGTAACTAGGTTTTTGGCTTTTAGGAAACTAAAGGTACAGACTAAACCTTTGAAGAGAGGAAATCTTCCTCTCTGATTCCTGATGGCTCCACGCAAGAAATTGCTTGTTACAAGTATAGTTTGCTGGGGACCCCTGAACAAACAGATAATGGCTAAGTTCAGCCAACGGCAATCAGGTGACATTTCTGATTTCTATGAGAGTCCACATGTGGAATTCTTCTATGTGGACCTTATTTGTAAGGATGGATTACAATGAAAATTGCATTAATTTTCTGCACAGTAAAGGTCAGTAATTGAAGCACGAACCAAGAAACTATTGTGTAAAATGCTGTATCTCATACTTAGGAAAGGTCACACAAAGCAATAATATCTTGTTTTCATTGCAGAAGGTATAAATACTTGCATTAGAGTTTCTTTCTTTTTGCCAGCCCAACAAATGCCTACATAGGCTATTTCAGCATTTACTATTAATATCAGCAAGAAGAAATCATAAGGGCATGTAAAAAAAAAAAAAAAAAAAGCCCTGTCTGTTGCTATGATAAAGAAACTGCACTGTGATTTCTGCACTGTGAGTTGGTGTGCTTTTAACTCGGCCATCAGAAATAGGACTTAAATGATTTGTTCTAGGATTATCAATGAGTGAACAATCGTTCTTACGGTGTTTGGGGGGTGGGGGGAGACGTCACCATTCTGTGTCAGTTATGGGTGGAAAAACAGGTATGGGTGTTTTTCTTTAAGAAAATAAACATCAAGGGGCACCTGGGTGGCTCACTCGATTAGGTGTCCGACTTCAACTCAGGTCGTGATCTCATAGTTCATGAATTCGAGTCCCGCATTGGGTCCTGTGCTGACAGCTCAGAGCCTGGAGCCTGCTTCAGATTCTGTCTCCCTCTCTCTGCCCCTCCCCTGCTTGTTCTCTCTTTCTCTCTCTCAAAAATAAATGAACATTAAAATATTTGTTCAAAAAAAAAAATAAAGAAAAACATCTACGGGGCACCTGGGTGGTCAGTCTTTGGAGTATCCGACACTTGGTTTCAGCTCAGGTCATGATCCCAGGGTCATGGAATTGAGCCTCATGTTGGGCTCCACACTGAGCATTGAGCCGGCTTGGGAGTCTGTCTCCCTCTGCCCCTCTCCCCTGCTCATGCTCTCTTTCTCTCTCCCTCTCTCTCTAAAAAAAATCTTAATTAAATTAGAAGATTTTAAAAAATAAACACCTAATCCATTTTTGTGGACTATTGTACATTGAAAGGATGCAAATGAATATTATATCTCTATCCTCTTTTCACAAATTAGGATATCATCGTTAAAATTTAAGTCCATTTTAAACCATCAGTTTCAGTGTTTAACACGGTTTCGATTCTCCGAACTGATTAGGCCACTCATCCAGGCAGAACCTTCTTAGGGAAAGAAGCACATGGCATATGTATTTCGAAGGAGTTCTTGCTGTATTTGAACTTGCACAGTCTTTTGGATGAGTGGGCCAGGTCATTATGCCTCATTCCTTATGTTTTCTTATTCTAGGGAGAAAAAAACTGATCTATGGCGTCCCAGCTACAGATAGTACTTCCCAAAAGGGAGACCGTTGGAATTGGAGGAAGATATATATATATATTATATATATATAATTTTTTTTTTTAACAATCTCACAGCTTGAGTAGTTTTGCTTGGGATTCCTCTGCACCTTTTTAAGAATGCTCCCAACACAGCAAATTAGTATGATTAGTGATTTTTTTATCCTAGTGACAAAGCAGTGGTACTTTGAAGTGATAAAGTATGGCATTGTTAAGAAAATCCAAAGTCACACAGTATCTTCGAAAGGTTAGCAGTAGTTTAATACACACACGTACATCCACTTTTAGGGCATATGAGATTTATATACAGCGCACATTGCAGAGAACCTGTTTAAGGATGATTTTCAGGGAAATAAAGTAAATGGTTGCTCTAATTTAACTCCTTTTAATTTGATTTAATGTGATTTTTAGTGATGAAGTGATTTAATTGCTACCATTTCTACCAGACCATCTTACTTTCAAGACTTTAATATTAAAATGGATTCCAGCCAATTCTTAATGATCAGTTTATGCATGGTTTGAATGAAAAAGGACTGGCTTCCCTATTTCCTTGCGGTCTTTTCCCTGATCCACTGACTTGCTCAAATTTTTCTTTCAAAAATCAAACCCACATTCTTCATTACCTTTTGAAGTCATCCAGAAATGTCTTAATCTGCCCTTTTGAAGCATTCCTCATCACACTACTATCAGGCTCACGGATATTCCTAGTGCTGGTGTATTTTCCTTGTGATTTCTACCGTAAGGATTATATTTGGTATGTTCTTCCCAATATTGTGAAATAAGATAGACTACAAATCAGATGGAGTTAGGTTTGTCCTTCTATTACCTTATGTCCTCTAACAGAAAAGTCAGAGACTGGTTTTACAGAGTACTGTGTCTAGATATTTAATTCTTAAAAATTTTTTAATGTTTATTTATTACCGAGACAGAGAAAAACAGAGTATGAATAGGGGAGGGACAGAGAGAGAGAGGGAGATACAGAATCTGAAGCAGGCTACAGGCTCTGAGCTATCAGCACGGAACTGGGCTTGAACTCACGAACTGTTTGATCATGACCTGAGCTGAAGTCGGACGCTTAACCGGCTGAGACACCCAGGCACCCCTAGAGATTTAATTTCTCATTGCCTAAAATCACATCATGCTAATTACAGCACATTGTGCATCTCACTCATCCACAAGTCATTGTTTTTCTGAGGATTGTAGCTGTTCCTCTTGTCTTTCCTAATGAAACCCCCTCTGTTTCTGTGGTTTGCCCTAAATCCGGACTATCCAGTGAGTTTACAAGATAATTGATAGGAAGGTGAATATACCTCTCTTTTCCTCAAAGGAAAAGTAATAACATAAAGTAAGTTATAAATGACACCAAAGTAATAATATAAAACAAGATTATTTTGAGTAACTATTAGCTAAATAATTATATTTATAAAAATATTAATAGGGGCACCTGGGTGACTCAGTTAATCATCCAACTCTTAATTTCAGCTCAGGTTATGATCTTATGGTTCATGAGATCGAGCCCTGCGTCCGGCTCTGTGCTGACACCCTGGGGCGTGCTTGGGATTCTGTCTCTCCCTTTCTCCCTGCCCCTCCCCTGTTTGTGCACACTCATGTGCTGTCTTTCTCTCAAAATTAACAAATAAACTTAAAAAGATAATATTAATAGAGTGTTTACAACTTGCAGGCTGTTTTTATATACTTGAGCTCATTCAGTACTCAAACCATTAAATTTGGTATTAATTCCCCCATCTACAAATTAAGAGAAATGTTAACCAGGTAGGATAGTAACACAAATCCAGTTCTTTAGACCTAAATTAGATTTATTTTTGACCATGCCACATTGTCATGAAGGAAACCAGTCATTAACTTATTGGTTCATTTTTCTGCATTGTTTTACATTTATGGAGTGTTTTCTTCCATGTGGAACCCCTATGGGTACAAAGATTGCAACTATAAACATGGCGCTCTAAGTAAATAACCAGAGTATAGCGTGATGGCTACTTTCATTAACATTGGTCCACTATGTTGGGCAGTGAAGAGGAAGTATGTGGGAGAATCAGTAAAGCTAAAGCAGATGAGGTTGAAGCTGAGCCTTAGGGTCATAAAGAATACTGTTGTGTTGCTCAGCTCCCTTAGTGTTCTATCCTCTGCCCATTCCATTCTTCTACCTCAGAGAAAATGAGGGGACCCACATAGCAAAATCAACAACTGCCACACATTGTGTGTTTACCGACAGTAGTTACAGACGATGCTTCCAGCACTTCTAGAAAACCACTAACCCTGTTTGTCTTGGGGCAGCTTTGTAGCATCATCAGTTAGCTCGGAGAAACTTCATGAAATCAATCTTCCTGAGCTCCAAATTCCAAATCATTATTTTAGACTGTTTCCAACTTTCCATTTGTGTTTTATCATCTTCCTCTTGATGTTGTACATCCTTTTCCTTTTTAGCCCTTCCATGCAATAGCAGACGAGGTTCTTTTCACAAGCCGAAGAAACATGTTGGTAGATTCCAGTCAGTGTGGAAGCGCCTTGTGTAATGAACAGATAGAGCAGTTTAAACCCACATAGAAATGACAGTGATGTAAAATCCAGTCTGTTTTATATTCATTTCCCTAAGCAAAAGTATACTTGAGAAGGAAGTTCTCCCCTGGAGAAGTGCAGAAATTTCTCCCCATTCAAATAGCATACACCATAGAGTTGACTGTGTGCGTACACATGTTGACATGCGTTTGTGCACATGCGGGCACACACACCCCACATCTCACGGGAAGAAGTTCTAGAGACAGTTCCCAGTGCCGTAAGCCAGGCTTCCCAAAGAACGAGTTTTAATCTCATGTATCAGAAATATGGCTTCTTATTCTTTGTTATGACAGATGCTGAAGTTGGGGCTTTTTTTTTCATGCTAAATGCCACTCAGTCTATTTCTGGTGTTCATAATTCTTCAAGCTTTCACATTATAGGCTTTTAATATTCCATAGGATGAGACAGACCAAGAATACTCCCATGGAAAATCCAAAGTTATATTTTTGTATCTTTGCTTGATGGCTGAAATGATTGGAAAGATCTTGAGTCGGAGTTTTGCATTGATCACTTTTGGGAATGCTTCCCATCCTGTGACAAATACTAGCCAGTTTTTAAACATGTCAGAGGGATTTTTTTCTGACACAGCCAATTTTCAGGACTAGCTCCCTGGTTTGGCTTAGGTAATTAATAGAGAAATGAGGATTTTTCCCCCCAACATCAGAACATGTGAGAGAGAGTTAACGTAACATACTGATTATATAATTAATTCTGAGTTGTAAATTCATTTTGATGGTGTGAATTCTCTCCCAGAGGCTCAAAGCTAGTTTATTGTACCTACAGGGCTGTTGTCATTGGAGACGTGGGGGAGACTACAAGGCCTGAAGAGGGATGACTTTGCCTCCTGATTTATATTTGGTTTTGCTTTTAAAGAAAGCACATGATTTGTCCTGAATTCTGCTGCTTACAGAACTTAGCCAAAGACTTAGGTGTTTGTTTTGTTCTGCTTTTTCACAATGAAAAAAAAAATGGCAATCTTGCATCCATCTCTATATAATAATATACATTTTTAGGTTACAGAGTTGGCGCTTTTCTTACAATGAGTACCGCTCTTTCTTTATAGTGCATAAGAAAACAAAGGCGCCTTCTGAAATTTGAATTCTGTATTTGAAAAGTTCCCTGCTCTCTTCTCTTCCATTGTATTTTATTTGGGGCTTTCTCATAAAGGAGACCCTAAATCATGGGAATTGACTTACGCCTCCCTGCTTTTTCATGTTTATAGTAAGAAGTGAAATCCATTCTTTCTCAGATGTAGGGATCTAAGAGTCAAGTGCGTGTTTAGACACAATTATTTTGTGCATTTGTTTAATGACACTCATGGCCACTGCTATTTTTTATTACACATTTCCCTCTATAAATCAGAAGGCTCCAATGTTAAGGAAACACAGAGGCACATGCGGTAACCATTCTGTCTCTGACTGAGTCTCTGTTTCTCTTCCCAGGCAATTTGGTAGCAGCAGCAGATGTAATGTTGTGTTTGCTAAACTGTTATCACCACATTCCGTGGTTCAATCTGAGATGTGTAAATAAAGCCAGCATGATGCAGATAAAAGTGTCAGATGATCTTTCGTACAACGCAGGGCAACATGAGTAGACTTGTCTTGGAAGATCATTGCTTTCGAAACTTAAATTAACCTTCGTATTCTTTAGACTAGACCAAAGGGCTTTCATTCTTTTATCTCTTTGCATTCTTGAAGGGAAGGAACTTAGGTTTATGAAGTACCTAGAGTGTGCCCAGTGCTTTGCATATCTTCGGATAAGAATATTTAATCCTTCAAACACCTAATCCAGAAAGGATTAGGCTCTCCCTTTCTCCAGATAGCAAAATCAGGATTCAGAATGGGTAAGGAATTTGCCATGATCGCAACACTAGTAGATGACAAAACAGGGTCGAACCCAGTCCATTGTGACCATAGCCTATTAATTCACAAAATGTGAGGGTCTGGACAGAGCTGGTAAGTTTCATGGTGTGCTTGTTTTTCTTCTCATTTTTCACTGGTTGGTGCAAACAGTCCCTGTTTAAGACCCCCGCTCTTAACTGCAAGAGCCTGGAGCCGGTTTCAGTCTGTGACTCCCACTCTCTCTGACCCTCCCCTGCTCACGCTGTCTCTCTCTCTCTCTCTCCAAAGAAATAAATAAAACATTTAAAAAAAAAAAGAATGGAAAGAAATGTCTTTGAAATATTTTCAGAAGGCATCATTTACTATACACTTGTGTGCGTACAGAGCAAAATTATGCTGGAGAGGAAGAATAGGTAGAAATATGTAACTGAACAAGGTGTCTCCAAATTATATATCCTACAGTAAGGAAAGAGAACAGAAAGCCACAGGCATCATAGAAGCGAATATCAAAAGAACACATGTGAGCTGAATGCCTCCCGTGTGGAATGTCCACTAGGCACTTAAGGAGCTTCGAGACACACTTGCTCTGGAGTTAAGTTCTGGACTAGACTCAGTCTTCTGCCATAGGTCCTTGTTTGGCCCAGAAACTTTCCACTGACCATCTTCCCCCGTTGGCATGTGCAGTGACCAGAGACTTTACTGACACCAGATAAAATCCAACAGACACCCAGGCATAACCCACCTATTTTCCTGATACTTTTCAGGGCCTAACTCCCTAAAACCTAGCTTTAAGGGAGAGCTTTTGGATGGTCACTGAGAACATAACGTGCTCTCAGACGAGTTCACCCCTTCTCATCTCAATCGGTGGTGGAGAGAGAAGCATCTGAACTTTCCACTCAAATCAGCCACCTGGCATACCGGCCTGCTTCAGCATGGTGATTGCCAAATCCGTGAGCTGCATAAGGTCTCCAGACTACCCGTTAGTGTTTAGTGGGAAAGATGACAGATTGCAGGGTGAGTGTGTGTTAAATATATACAGAATTGAAACAGTTCTAAGGATAAAAGAATAAAAAATCATCTGAACACATTTATTGTAGTGCTTTCTTTCACTCATTTCAATGAGTAAATCTGCACTTACTTTTTTTTTTCTCCCCTACTGTTAAGTAAAGCTTTTTTAATGAGTAAGTAATAAATTCAGGGTCTACGTTGTGGAAATAGTCAAGTAATGATCTCCTCTTTGTCAACATAATTGTTGGTGTGCTAACTAAATAGATGTGTGTTTACGTTTCTTGTCTATCCTCTGGGGCCATGATCATATCATGAGTTTAAAGATAAGTAAACTTAAGTTACAAATCCGCTTAAGAGGCTTCAACAGTAGTTAGTTTAAGAAAACCATTTCTGGAAATGTGCATTTAGGCCGCTGAAAAATTGTGTTTCTCTGTCTCTCAGTGGAGTTTGACTTTTCTTTTAGATCAAATGACTGTTATGCATTTATTGAGTTTCCATCCCAAGGTTTCATTGTACACATATGAAAAATGGCAAGCTAGCTGTTCATATGTTGACTCCAGTAATATCAACCTATAAAAAACCTTCTGCTGAGTCAAATAATGGCAGTCTTTTCTGGATGGCAGCAAATGACTCAAAGAGAATATCAAATAAGTTCATTCTAAAATTGTTTTCATTTTTGGTATCCAATATATGGAACCAAAATAGAGCTTTTGTTAGTTAGTTTTACAAATGATAAATTCTCTGGCATCAGGGATGCCATTGTAAATTTAGTTGGAACATTGAGCATTGGGGGTTATTTAATTTGGCAATGATGCTATGAACGCAAACTTTGATGATGGACAGCATCATGGCTAATAAGATATTCTTACAAAATGAGGGAATCTGTGATTCCTGATTTTCCATGATTGTGTACAGATAAATGATAATGCTCCATCAATTGAATTAGAAGCTATAGTGTCCACATTTATAAATATTTTTTTAAAAAATTAGTGCTTATTTATTCTTGAGAGAGAGAGAGAGAGAGAGAGCATGAGTGAGGAAGGGGCAGAGTGAGAGAGGCAGACCCAGAATTTGAAGCAGGCTCCAGGCTCTGAGCTGTCAGCACCAACCCTGATGCGGGGCTCAAACTCATGAACCATGAGTCTGATCTGAAGTCAGACACTTAACTGACTGAGCCACCTATAAACATTATATATATATAAACATATAGATATATAGAGATATATATATATATAAAATAAACCATATATAGTAAACATTATATATAATAGACATTATATATAATGAACATTTTATATATATATGTGTATATATATATATACACACATATATTCATGACAAAGATATGTCAAACATATCAGTGTGGCAACATGTCGGTGTGGCAACATGTACTATGTTTTTGCTGCTGGTCATCAGTCTGATTTTAGGAATCCTTGAACCTTTGAAGAGCTCTTAGTCAACGTGAACATTTCCCAGAGCTATCAAACTGTTGAGAAAAAAGAGATCTCTGTAATTTTTTGTTGAATTTGGGTCATAATCAGTTGGAAATTTTAATCAAAATCTTCGATGATTAAATGCTAAGTGACTTCATCTTTGAAAGCTTATAACGAGTGGAAGTGAATTTTTTAAACAGCTGGCAAAAAAGACAGTTCTTTTTTTTTTTTTTTTTGGCAAGAAGAAGGAATATTCAGCACTAAGTAAACTATGAGGTCAAATGCTATGTGCAATTCCTTGTTTAATTTCTGAAGTTTCCCTTTGAGATATTTCAATTTGTGGGGGAGAAAAGTCTTTTGATATTTAATAGACTAAGTATATATGTTACCCAAGAATGGAAGGAAATTGAGAAGGCTTTTTTTTTTCAGCATAAATTTTGTTAAATATTGAGAAGAATTATGGAGACAATTTACTTGAAGTCTTATCTTGAAAAGATGTTTGATAGAGAATGTTCATATGAATAGATATAATATACAGTGCCTTTGAAAATATTTGGGCTGAAATATAGGTAGATCTCAATATTTAAAATTCAGGACACCTGGGTAGCTCAGTCGGTTAAGTGTCCGACTTGGACTCAGGTCATGATCTCACGGTTTGTGGATTTGAGCCCCAGGTCGGGCTCTGTGCTGACAGCTAGCTCAGAGCCCTGAGCCTGCTTCAGATTCTGTTACCTCCCTCTCTGACCTTCCCCTGTTCACGCTGTCTCTCTCTCTCAGAAATAAATTTTTGAAAACATTAAAAATATTTAAAAAATTAGAATTGATAATGATTTTCTCCATGTAACACACTTTTTGGTGTGAGATTTTAAGGCACCTCAGTGCCTGTAGAGAGAGTATTGTCATAATTAAAATTATGATCCACAGTCGAGTCAATTAAAGGTGTCAATTTAATGACTATTAAGTGCAACTCTGAAGATGATTAAGAACAATTTTATGAAATATATAAAAAGATGGCATTAAAAAGTACATTCTTCTGAAAAGTACCCTGACCTGAGATTATAAATAGATATACCTAGGAAACCAGTTAAATATGTGAATATGTAGCACTAATAATCATTCTTTATCATTTAAAAATGTTCAGATAACATAAATACACTTCTTTTGTTTTAACATAAAAATATGCTTTTAAAAATATTTGAAGGACTGAATTTATAAAAATAAAATGAAATGGTGATGTGGATCCACCAATATGATAAAACCAAGTGGACAATCCAAAAGTATTTCAAAAATTTTATAATTCTGATTACTTTTACTCTTTTTTTATGTTTTTTTTTTATTTATTTCTAGGAGAGAGAGAGACAGCGTGAGCAGGGGAGGGTCAGAGAGAGAGGGAGTCACAGACTGAAACAGGCTCCAGGCTCTGATCTGGCAGTCAGCACAGAGCCCGACGGGGGGCCCGAACCCACGAACCGGGAGATCATGACCTAAGCGAAAGTCGGACGCTCAACCGACTAAGCCACCCAAGCGCCCCTGATTACTTTTACTCTTAAATGGGTAGAGATTTGGTTGATAAATTACGATCCTTTTAGCCTAGATATGGTGGGACTCTTTAGCCTTGTGTTTGAATATTAAATATGCAAACTAAAACATCAAATCCATGAAAAGTAAAAGGACATTGTGACAATCATTTATTGTTTTGGTTTTCTACTTGGTTCACAACCAGAATGTCAGCATTTAGGTGTTTCCTAGGGAGGGAGTGCGGAAAAAACAACAATCAGCTGAACTAGGACACTTCTATGAAGTTGAGCCACATGGAAATCTGAGTCATTGTCCAAGAAATTGTTTTGACCCAAAGCCTATGCTGCTGAAAAGAGGAAGCTACTTTTGCCCTTTGGGTCAAATTCCCTGGTGCTTTCAAATCCTTCTTTGTAAACACGAATACTTCTGTAGCAGACAGCGATGAGTTTTTATCATTGTGCCCATGAATCTATGTTGTGGATTG
The DNA here is from genome assembly GCA_017311185.1 of Proteles cristata cristata. Taxonomy (NCBI): domain Eukaryota; kingdom Metazoa; phylum Chordata; class Mammalia; order Carnivora; family Hyaenidae; genus Proteles; species Proteles cristata. The sequence continues at coordinate 205,526 of JAESUZ010001199.1, forward strand.
CTGAGCAGGAACTGGATTGTTCTGGTAACATATCTCATTTTTAATGTAAGCCGCTTGAAGAATTAGAGAAGAAGGGGAATAAGGAATTTAAAGTGGGGATGAACAAAGGGAAAATATCTTGCAAGCTTGACTTATTGAGAGAGCACAATGAGGGGCACCTGGGTGGCTTAGTCGGTTAAGCGTCCGACTTTCGCCTAGGTCATGATCTCGCGGTTCGTGGGTTCGGGCCCCCCGCCGGGCTCTGTGCTGACTGCCAGCTCGGAGCCTGGAGCCTGTTTCAGTCCGTGACTCCCTCTCTCTGACCCTCCCCTGCTAGCGCTGTCTCTCTCTTTCCTAGAAATAAATAAAACATTAAAAAAAGAAAGAGAGAGAGAGAGAGCACAATGAGCCCACCTTCCCCTTCTATACCAGATGCTTGGATTATGGAGTTCAGCCCAGACAGCAAGAGGGTATTCAAACCATCCCAGCACCATCTGCTTTACCAAAGAGGGGCTGACAGCGGTGCATTCTGCCCTCTGCCCTCTCTGTGGTCTTTTTGGTCACCTAGCTTCAGAAACTAGAGCAAGTGCACGAAGGGAAGTGCTTTTTGGCATTTCTTTCATAGCGGTGCTTTTACTCACAATCTCCAACCAGGTGGTGAATTCTCCTTCCCACCCAAATTGTGTCCAGTATGATGGAAAAGAGAATGCAAGAGGAGAGCGAAAGATTTTCTTTCACTTCAGAGAAGGTTATTCTTAAAATGGTCTCTTCAGTTTAAAAGGTTTTGCTCTGTAATTTAGCAGAATTCTGCCTCAAGTAAAATTCTAGGTAGGAAAAAAAATTTTTAAAAAGCTTTGCTAGATTTATTTGAGGTTTTAGGTATTATATGTTAGATATAGTGGCTACAGTGACCCTGATAGGCAAAAGCCAAGAAGATATTCGCTAAATCCCAGTTACGATAGAGTTCCCAGGAAGCTAGATTATAATATCAGAACATAAGTACTTGTGGAAGAATACCACTGTTTAGAGAATAGTCTTTTCTCCAGCACTTGAGTAATTTCCAAATTCTTTTTGTCAGCATCAGCTGCCTAACATGGTAAAACATAGTTGAGATTTTCTTTTTTTTTTTTTAATGTTTTTCTAATGTTTATTTTTTAAGGTGAGAGAGAGACAGAGCATGATTGAGGGCAGGGGACAGAGAGAGAGGGAGACACAGAATCCGAAATGGGCTCCAGGCTCTGAGCTGTAAGCACAGAGCCTGATGCAGAGCTCAAACTCCTCAACCCTGAGATCATGTCCTGAGCCAAAGTCAGATGCTTACCTGAATTGAGCCACCCAGGCACCCCCAAACTTGAGATTTTCCTTAAGCAAAGTAGAGATAATATTTAACAGAGTTAAATTCTGTTTCATGTGAAGAAATGGAGAGAGAGGAAGATGAACTTGTATTTACTTCTAAGTCTATAAAGGAAAAGCCAGTCAATCACTGGGCAGCCTCCACAGGGATAACTTGTGTAGGATGCAGTCTCCGGCAGGGACCCTGTAGTCTGCCTCCAGCGGCCTATTATGTTTCTGAGGCAGTTGCCAAAGGATGACTGAAATGTCATCAGACTTGCAGTGGGTATAAAACACAATGAAAAACACAACAGAGTTTGACAAAGAAGCCACAGTAGCAGGAAACACATCATCTGGCTTTCCAGCATATGTATTGTCACCTGCTAAAACTGTTTCTGAAGGATTGTGGGGGGACATGGGTAAGGTGAGCTGGCAGATAACCTTGTGAAGCCAGACAGGATGCCAGGGTCAGCCAAACAGAAGGAGTTGCAGAGTTCTCTAGCAGAAGTAGCAGCTCCCCCAGAAAAAAATGAAGCTCTGGGCTCTGTGGAGTTTCCACACAGCGTGTCCTCATCCTGAGGAAGCGACTGAGGCCCGCGGTGAATGGTTGTATCTGAATGAGTGGGCAGTAGGTCTCTGGGGCCAAGAAATATTTACATTGTGGATAACGCGATTCATCTTTTGGAGTCACTTTGCCGCTGATAACCATGTGATTATAACACGGCATGGTAATTTCTATTGTGGGACAGTAAAAACGAAGTGACCAAGTTAAATCTTGCATTTGTGTTTCCTAGGAATCCGAGAAAAAGGGGTTCATTGAAAGAATCTATATGGTACAGGATATTGTTTCAACTGTTCAAAACATCTTGGAGGAAATAGCTTCTTTTGGAGAAAGAATTAAAAAGTAAGTTCTGTATTTGTGTTGTGTTTGATGCAGAGCTGACATCCATACGGACAGCAGGGGTAAGGAGGGAGGGATCAGGAAATGCAAAAATGAAAAACACAAAAGCTGCAGTGTTTGGAGCCAGCCCTATTTATGTTTGTTGGTTTGTTTTTTGAGCTCGTCAGCCTCACAGCTGGACAGTGCCTCAGAACTGGGGTGGCCATGTGGCAAATCACACCAACTGCCCTGGCATCATGATTTCACTCTCAAAATATCTTGGTTTGGGCGATAGATTATAGATTTTTTTTAAAAGAAGAGTATCCTATTCAGAAATAAAAAGGGAAGGAAATATGCTCTAACGTTGCCTTTTCCTACTAAAACATAGACCACAGTGAGTGCTGTTGAGTGATTTTTTTCCCCTCAACTTACCAAAGAATGGTACATAGCTGGTAGCATCACAGATGAAGATGTGAAATTAATTCATCACATGCATGAGTGCCTTAGGAGAGGGGTCAACAGACTTTCTTTATAAGGGGCAGTGAGTAAATATTTTCATCTTGGTGGACCATTAACTACTCCCCTCTGCTAAGTATAAAATCAGGCATCATTGATACCTAAATGAATGGGTATGATGTGCATTCTTACAAAAACAGGTGACAGGCTAGAGTTGACTTAAATCCAACCCATAGCTGTCACTTCCTACCTTAGGGCACAAGGTCTAAATATCTACTGCAGTCTGTTGAGAAAGACTCTTTCTGTGATTCATGTTAGTTCTGTTTTAAACATCATGAACTCTGTATAGCTGGGTCTTCATTGGGTATCAATGAACAGAGCAATTTTTAATTGTTTTGGCTTTTTTTAAAAAACAAAAATGTAATAAGAGTAGTAAGGGAACCAGTTTTTATTTTTTAACATTTATTTATTATTGAGAAACAGAGAGAGACAGAGCATGAGCATGGGAGGGACAGAGAAAAGGGGAGACACAGAATCTGAAGCAGGCTCCAGGGTCTGCGCTGTCAGTACAGAGCCCGACACGGGGCCTGAATCCACAAACTGTGAGATGGTGACCTGAGCTTAAGTCAGACGCTTAACCAACCGAGCCACCCAGGTGCCCCTGTTTTGGCTTCTAAATTATAAACTTATTTCTTCCTTTAAATCCAGAATTATGTCAACTATGTTGTTCTTTCTGTAGATTAATACTTTTTTCTTACTTCCTTGGCCATTCCAGTTTCTTTAAATAATGAAGATAATACTTTAGAAGTTGCATGGGTAAAGAAGAGATGAAAATAAATGCTAAAAGCCACGAAAAAATTTTGTACATCGAGATGCAGGGAAACCATAAGTTATAATTAGTAGCAGGAAATATAAATAGTTAATATGAAACTTTCTATGGATGCTGATCTTTCTCAGTTATCCAATTCAGTCACTCTTGAGTGGTCATTTATTATTGGCATAGTAAAGCACGTTTGTTTTGTTTATAAAATAGGTTATAAATCATCTTTAAACAAATTTGGTAAGTTTTACTGAATTTACATGTTGTTATTTCCATTATCAATGTCTTAGAAGGAAAATTAAAGAGCAGGAAGAGTTTTGCTTACATATGTTGATGCCCACCTGCTTTTTTCCTCTTGATTTTATATAAAATGACAAAAGATTTCTTAAATTACCCTCAAAATTGTTTAAGAAAAACATGTGACTATAGAAAATAGTCAGATGATGAGGAAGACATTATACCTCTTCCTTCATTCACTCATTAACTCTCAGTTCTAAGTTTCAGGCACTGACCTGGTCTAAGAATGAGACATTTTCCATAAAACCATGATAATAGCAACATCAGCTCATGTCATGTGCCTGCCAGACACTCTTGTAAACCCTTTACACATAGTCATTTCTTTAAGAAGTTCCTGAAAAGAATCAGATTATAGGACTCCAGCAAGCCTATCGATTAAGGATTGCTAATCGACCCATTTTACAGATGAGGAAATGGAATCACAGAGTGATTAACTCTGTAGCCCAAGGTCACAGAACTAGTAAGTGAAGAAGCTTAGATTAAAAAAAAAAAATTAATGTTTATTTACTTTGAGAGAGTCAGAGAGAGAATGGGAGGGAGGGGCAGAGAGAGGGAGATGCAGAATCTGAAGCAGGCTCCAGGCTCTGAGCTATCAGCACAGAGTCCGACGTAGGGCTCGAACCCACAAACCGCGAGATCGTGACCTGAGCCAAAGTCACACGCTTAACTGACTGAGCCATCCAGGCGCCCCAAAGAAGGTTAGATTTTAACCTGCCCTCCTCATTACTACACGATGGAGAACAGTAATGAGACAATTAGAATTTAGTTGCGTTGATGTGAGGTGGAGGTAAAACACACTGTCAGGGGACGTCTGACCAGCCCAGAAAGGGATGTAGGAGAGAGACTGACTGAGGGCAGTTCTGAAGAAGGAAAACCTTATCAGCCCGTCTGATAATGGGAAGAGATAGTTGAGGAAAGACTCGAAGAATGGAAACATCAGTAAGTAGGAGACTTTGTGCCGAGGTCCAAAGCCCAAGCTACGTACAGGGAGATGTGTGGGGTTCAGTATGTCTGTGTGATGGTGGATGGTGGTGGCGGTGTGTGGAGGTGAGGCAGATTATACGGGGCCTTGAGTGGATGGGAAAAGTCAGTGAAAAACAAATTGGGTAAGGAACATTTTAGCAGCAGGGAGGAAAAGAGGATGTAGAGCGGGGCCAAGATCAAGGGAGGAAGGCCATGTCATTTGGTGAAACTGTCTCCACGCTTAAAGGTCTGCAACAGACAAATGTGGCTGTTGTGCCGTTGATAATGGTCAAGGAAATGTGTCTGTTGAGGGAAGAAGGCAGGGTGATTTAGACGGGCCCCCATCTCTGCAGTGCGTCTGGGGGGCATTTGTGCCCAGCACAGCTGTGGTGGCCGTGGCGGAGACATATTTTCAGCCATGAACAGAGCACTGTTCTGCCCAGCTGCGGCACAGGAAGGAAGGCTCATGAGGCTCTACTCCTATTAATTCTTTGGCCATTCATTACTACCGTGACCTTCAAGTTCCTGCTAGGCATTCAACTGGGATAGCCTGTGTAACTCTGTTGGAATTCCATTGTAATTCAGTGTTTAAGGACCAAGAAAACTTTTACCCAACTTCTGGCAGCTAGTAAATAAATAAGCTTACAAAAAACTCTCAGAGCTAGGCTTCCCGGTTACTGGCTGGGAAGACCCCAATCATAGTTTCTTTTTCTACTCTTCTCTACTTTCTCTAATATTGTGCTCATTTCAAATGCATGTATGGCTAACACATATACTGAACGTGTAGCATCTAGATCATCTCAGACAGCAAGCTGGAGGGGTCAGAACCATGCTGTATTTTATGTGTCCTGTCCTTATGGGGTATTGGCTTTGACACTTGTATCTCTGCGTGGTCAGGGAAGTCTTCATGGAGGAGAAAGTGAGAAACATAGGACAGGGAAGCCATCCCTGCAAATGTTCCAGAGTCTGCTTTGGAAGGTACCTTCATAAGAGTTGAACATTTATCATAAGATGAGAGCATCATGTGGGGTATATTACAAAAGAGTCGCCTCTAGAATTATATGACCAGTCAATCCTGTTCTCATGTGTAGTGGAGTCAGAAGACATAATTTGTCCTAGCCCTGGAAATGAGAAAAATAATGGATCCATGGGCATTACGGTCAACTATTGGGACACCCAGTTGGGGGAAGAAGTACAGATGGGGCTGGATTTCCCTTACCAGATGTAGTCACAATCATTTTTGGTTAGTGCTTTGGAGCCATGAAAATGATATTCTTAGGACATATTAGTAAGCTTGAATGATTGAATGAATGAAGACCAGTCACTGATTTTTTTTTCCCCCCACTAACTGAAAGGTTTGGCTCATTTGGCTCATTACTTCCCAAGTCAGAGATTTCCTTTCTTAGGAATTTAAGGAGTTCTCAAGTCAGGAAAACCAGGGAAGTCTGTGTAAATGTTTCACAAAGTGATTTTGATTTTGAGATGGAAAGCTTTGATTTACCAGGGTTTATTAACCTTGGGTGTTCTGTGGAAACTAGCATAAGATACTCCATGATAATAGAGGGAAGGTCTAGTAAGTTTCCAGTGTTAGAGGTATTACAAAATAATGTCTTTGATTTAAATCCTCAGTATGAACAGGAGTATTGAATAAATTAAATGAACAAAATATACCTTTTAACATGTTCTAAAGTGCCTACCACAGAGGCAGGGAGAGGGCTTTTTAGCTGACTTTCTGAATTCAGATCCCAATTCTGCCACTTACGTGGAAGGTAAGTGATCTGGGGCCAATTATTTAACTTTTATGACACTGAGTCCTCATTTGTAGAATGGGAGTAATAATTATTCCTGCTTCATAGCATTTTTGTAAGAATTAAAGGAATTAGTACATGTAAAGGGCTCAGACCAGTGGATGGCATACATTACTAGCTTAAAAAATATTGACTATTATGGATATTATTTTTGGCGAACTGCCTTGACTTTTTCTGTGTCTTAAATGTTTAAAAAATTTAGAAAGTGAATGTCCCCTTCTTTAAAAAAAACATTAAAATACTCTCCACTAAAATTGTGAATTGCTCAGGGGAAAACACAAGAGTTAACGGAGTTGGCTATTGGGAGAGCAAATCTGACAGTGTTTGTGAGAGCGTCTGATACACATCTTCATTTCTAGCACCCAGTTCTAATGTACATGATACACGACACATTTGAACACACACAGACAACTATGGAGATTTTTAGAAGGATTGCATTAATTGGGAAATATTGACATCTTGATAAAATTTTAAGTTCTCTAATAAAGGCTTCTGTCTATTTAGGTCATCTTGAATTGATTTCAGTATTAGTTTAGAGTTTTATATAGAGAAGTTTGACACATTTTTGTGAGATATATTCCTAAGTACTTGATTTGTTTCATGGTATTTTAAATGACATCCTTTTTTTCAAATTTGATTTTTACTTGTTTGTTCCTGGGATATAGAAGTGTAATTAATTTTCCCACATTGACTTTGTATTTCTAAATTTTGGTAAACTTAGTTATCTTAATTTTTATCTGAAGATTATTGTCCTTAACTTTCTATTGCATGAACATGTTATAGAGGAATAATTGTTTATTCCTTATTTTCCAGTCCTTCTACATTCTTCTATGTTTTCTTACTTTGTGGTAGAACAGAATTGGCATGGGTGAACACTCTTCTCCAATGTGATATAGAGAAAAAGCTTTCAACATTTCATTCTAAGAATGGTGTTCACTATAGAGTTTTGAAACGATGCTGTATCAAATTAAGGAAGTTCCCTTTTATTCTTAGTTTACGAAGAGTTTTTATCATGAATGTGAGTTGAGTTTCATCAAACTTTTCTCTGCATTCAACGAAATGATGGGGTTTTTTTCTCCTTTATTTTTGTTACTGTGGTCTATTATTGTGATTGACTTTCAAATGGTAAGCCAGTCTTTCCTTATGGAATAAACCCAATTTCATCATGCTATATAATACCTATGTATATTGCTGTCTTTTATTTACTCTTACTTTGCATAGGATTATTGCATTGCTAATGATCTATAATTTTCTGTTCTTGAAAATTCCTTATGGAGAGAAGATTATTCTACACTCATGCAACAGGTGGAAGAGCTCTCATATGCCTGGAGTCATTGCTTCTTTAAGATTTGCTAGAATTTGCTGGTGAAGCATCTGGGCCTGGAGTTTTCTTTTAGGAAAGGTTTTCACTGAATATTCAGTTTTTGTAAAGTATATAGATGTGTTTAGCCATTCTGTTTCTTCTCACATCTGTTTCTTTAAGTGGTCATTTTCTGGATTTTCCTCATTTTGTTTAAATTTTCTACTTTTTGATATAAATTTGTTAATAAATTCCTCTTATAAAATCCTTTCTTTAATGTCAGTAGCTTTATCTACTTTTTTTGCTTGATGCTAATTGTGTTTAAGCTTCTTTCTTGATGGGGATTTATCAAATATCTTAGTCTTTAGAAAGAACTATCACTGGCCTTCATTAATCTTACCTGTTAACCTGTTTTCTTTTTCATTAATTATTAGTACCCTTATTTTTATTCATTTCTTCCTTTTATTTTCCTTGGGATTAATTTAGTATTTTTTTTTCTAACTTGTTTTCAATCTTTCTAATTTCCCTGACATTTAAAGACCGCTTAAATTTCCACAGTTGCCTATAAGCACAACTTTAGCTCCAGGCCAGACAGTTTGGTGTTGATATTTTCATTAGCATTCAATTTTAGTAAAAACTCTTTTTTTCTTCTGTTTTTATGTCTTCCTTCTCCAAGAAGCATATTGCTTAATTTCCAAGTATATGAAGATTTTCTGGGTATCTTTTTGTTCTTGGTTTCTAACTTAATTGCTTTATGGTCAGAAAATATTGATTGATAAAATGGTCTACTTTTGTAAATTTTCCATGTCATCTTGAAAAGGTTATCTAGTATATTGTCCTGTATATATATTCATTGATTAATTTTGTTAATTACATTCAATCTTTTACATCCTGATTTTTATGTTTGGTTGGGCTTCCCGTATCAATTACTTAGAGATGTGTGTCAAAACTTTCCACTGTGGATTTGTCTATTTTCTTTGTAGCTCGGTCAGTTTTTGCTTTCTTTGTTCCAAAGCTATGGTATCTGGGTTGTACATATTAAAATTGTTATACTTTCCTGGTGAATTAGATCGTTAATAGATTGGAAACGACGTATTTGTCTCTAAACAGTAAGTGAAATTTAGCCTTAGTATTTTAACTAATATTAATATGGCCACAGCACCTCCCACTTATCGGTTTCTTCATAATATATCCTTTCCTATTAATTTCATTTTATGTTTTAGGTATCATTTTGTTTCCGACAATCACTAGCTTTTAATTATAGCTTGTAGTCCATTGAGATTTAATATGGTTACTGATATGCTTAGATTTAAATCTGTGGTTTTTAGGGGCTCTTGGGTGTCTTAGTCGGTGACATGACCCATTTCGGCTCAGGTCATGATCTTATCATTCGTGGGCTGGAGCCCCACATGGGGCTCTGTTCTAACAGCTCAGAGCCTGGAGCCTGCTTCAGATTCTGTGTCTCCCTCTCTCTCTCTGCCCCTTCCCCCTCCCCTACCTGTGCCCTGTCTCTCTGTCTCTTAAAAAAAAAAAAAAAATTACAAAAAATAAACATGGCCAGATGAATGTATAGCTGTGCTAGAACATGTGAGAAAATGACATCTTTGTGGTTTGTCTACAGCACATTTAACTGGACCGTCCCCTTCCTTTCCTTCCTGGCCTGTCTGATCCTGGCAGTGGCCACTGTCACTTTGTATTTCATTCCTCTCCGGTACATCGTTTTAATCTGGGGTAAGTTTGGCATGGTCCTTTTGCTAGCAGTCAATTTCAGGTAAGAACCAGTTACTCATTTGCAAAGTGGGACTATAAACTTTAAATGCGCTCTTGTTGGCAATTAAACATGAGATTAAGGAAGGCATTTGGGGAACAAAAAACTTCCAGGACCTCCTTGAAAAGGCCAATTGCATGAACGATCAGTAGAAATATTTATAGGCCGCTTGCATAATTGCAATCAAAGAAAAATGTGATTGTGCATGTGATTTCCCTTTGGGCTTTCATAGTCATAAATGCTCTTGAATAATATATTGCTGTGGCCCAGTTAACTTTCAGGAAACACTGTTATTCAAACAGCGAGCAGACACCTGCATCTCGCCCTTTCCATTATGTAAAAGTAGGTCTAGCTGCTGCCAGGTTGCTTCTGACACTTCATCTCTCCTGGAGGAAAAATAACCTAACCCAGTACTTAAATCCAGAAGCAGAAGAGAGGAAGGGAGGTAGCTACTCCATTACCCAGGCCTGATGGAAGAGGAAGCTATTATTTAGCAGGGTAAATGGTGTGCCTATATAAAGTTTAGCTGCTTTACAAAAGTAGAAACAAAAATCACAAACTCGAAATAAATGTCATGACTTGATTTACTGCTCCAGCTCGCAGCTGGACAAAATACAAGCAGCTTTGTGAATATTTGTGTCTGTTGCTGGGTGGGCTCTGGGTTGATAGAAGGAGGGTGCATTACAGTCAATTAATTGTTGGAGAAGCAATCAACCCTTTTCCGTAAGAGTCTGCCCATCGTCGTGTTCTATTACTTGGCTCCTAGACCACTCCTGAGCTCTGAATCATAGCCACCCCCTTCCAGGGATCCTCAGATGTTAAGTGTTCAGAGAAGTTACAAATACAAGTGACTGCATTAAGATGCATTCATCATTAAGCAAAAGCAGAGAGTCTGCAAATGTCAGGTAAAAAGCTACAACCTTTCTAAAACCTTTAAATATAGACCTTTCGAAGAGAACCCACAGAAGTAGGATCTTGCTGACTAGGAAGGCCAAATGTAGATATTCTGAATTGGGAAAAGCCATCGAAAAAATAGAATAACTCATAAAACTTCGGAAGTGGAATGATTTTGAGAGAGTATAATCCACTGGTCCTCTGTTTTGTCTAGGAAGTGAAAATCCCATATAAAGAAGTATCTCTCTTTTACCACAAGTCCGAGAAAAGGAAAAGATATTCTCATTTCCCTCCTTAGAAGTCTGTTTTAAGCTTTGATGTCCTTCACTCTTGGGGACAGCCTTCTGGCCATACTTGTTTTTGTTGGCTTGTTTCTCTGTTTTGCAACAATGCAAGAGAATCAGTCCATAGACCCTTAGAAAGAGAGCGTGGAGGTCTTCATGTCCATTGATCAAGAAGGAACATTTTGTAAAAGCAGAATACCTTCTGTACTAAATGTTATCTATATAGACTGGATACTCTCACTCTTTCTTAATTGCTTTTCATTAAAAATGAGCTTCCAAATCCACTTAACTGTTCACATTTAAAACACGGATCTTAAAACTATTGTCTGACCCTAACCAAAACATGACTCAAAATTATTACAATTATTTGGCCAATATTCTGTTCATTTTAAAGCTGGTGTACATTGAATGCATGGTCAGCTTGTCAAACCCTGTTTTCATGATTTCCTAATCATTCTAGAGCACGCTTAATGTGCTTTTCTGCATCTTTCCCTCCACAAAGAAGACTAGGCTGTATCTCCTCCTGCGATCGTCAGTTTGGGAATGCCAGTCCCTCTTTCTGTGCATCCAAAATCGCCTTGACTTCTGATCTTATCTGCCAAGCTCTTGGCAGCTCTCCAACACCAAAGTTTTGCATCTAATTAATAAGATATTGCTGTTTTTATAATGTAGCTTATGGATGAAGTTATCGAATATCATGGAGTTTATTATGTTTTCCTGAGCTGACAGTAACCCTTTGAGCTTTGTCTTCTATGTCTGGTCCTTTAGTTTTACATTCTAGACAGGGGCTTATAGTTTATTGTTGAGTTTACCACGTACAATGTGATTGAAAGCCTTGACAGTCAACACATGATCTATTGTCTTGTTGAGTAAAAGCTGCCATGCCATCATGGAATACACTCTATATTTCTATTGTCTTTTCCAAGACAAATTAGTTATTTGCTAACATGGACCCAGAATGTTCCTTTGCACATCTCCTATGTGATTGTATCCTTGGCAGAGTCTTTCTCACAAAGAAGCTCACTTCATAGGTCTTAAATTTCTACTGTTCCTTTTAACTCTATTAAGGATCGGAAGATGATTTCTTATTCTGAGTTATTTATTCATTTTCATCGAGTCCTAAAAGTGGTGAGTAAGATCCTAAGATTTTTTTTTGGTCCAGTGTTTTTAACCCTGTGGAACAAACTTATTTAAGTGTATGTTCTCTATTTCTATAGTCTATACACCGAATAATATGTTTGTAGAACTAATTCTAAAGTACGAGAATTAGTCAATGTAAGCCTCCGAAGGTAGCCTAATTTCATAATGGCCCTAAGAAACATTCCTTGACTCACCAACTTCATTGTAAGTTTTAATGGGTGAGACATTTTTCTTTCCTCCTTAGACTGTCATTCCTAGCAAAGCTACATAGAGGCAGTAGATCTTTAACACGTCCTTGACAGATATTTAATGAGTAGATGAGTCTGCAAGTTTCATAGCTCGGATCTACACAGATAACATTTCTTTTGAGCCCACCACCCACCCACCTCTCTAGTGTGGGAGTCTAGATTTTGCAAATTAAGTGAGAAGTGGTGTAAGACGGATATTGGAAATTTTCTTAAGGAAACCGTATCTCCTGAATTTTGATCACTTAATTTGATGTATTTCTAGGAGGCAACACATTTCTTAGGATTAGACCCCAAGTGAGTTTTCTGTCCCCCTTGAAAGGCTTTTTATATTCTTTCCAGTCTGTTTACATCATAAACACTGGAGTTCTGGTCTGAGGTACTTCTGTTGTTCCAAGGTGGATATCCACTCCCCAAGCTAGATTTTGAGCTTCTTGAAAGAAGGACCCGTAAGTTATTCAAGTTAGTATCTCTGTTTGTGGTAACACAGTGTCTTTTTGAGGGCAAACACTTAGCGTTGGATACATGTGCAAGCAAGAACCCTCAACCCCACCTCACCCATTCCTACTGATATATAGAGGTCAGGGCTACATCCCAGTCACTCATGTAAGTATCAGAAAAATAGCGTTATAATTCTCTTGCAGGTACTTATTCACCTGTGGCCATATGTGCAAAACAGTCATCTGAATTTTTCCAACTTTCTTCTAGAGATTTTTTTTTCCTGGAGATCTCATTACACTCCAGTGATCTGTTCAATCTGAGATCCAGGACCATTAAATGATAGTGTCTTTGCCAAATGTTATCCCTCAGTATTTGGAACCCACATTTTTCGTGTGCTACAAAATTTAAATTCACAGCTAATATGCCCCCTGCCTATCTGTATTTAGGTGAAAAAATGGAAAATGTGTCTATCACACTACTGAAAAAGGTACAACTTACAAATTTGGGTGTGCGTGATCACATGCATAAGAGTATAACGGTTCATGTCTTGCCGCCCTCTGCTTTTTGGCTTGTTGATATCTGGGGTACTGATGGTAGCCCCCTTCATTGTTACAGAATTTCAGATTACAGAATCTTCTAGCTTATGTCGTCCAACATAATTCTGCCATCAACCTAGGAAACTACATATAATAGTGCAGATCTTTATTATTCAGATTATAATGTAAGTAGTCTGAGGTGTAGAAAGGGTAAGTGGTTTGCCTGAAACCGCACAGCTAACACATGCTGATGCCAGATCTGGGGCCCAGATATTGTTGTTCCATAACCCTGTTCCTTGCCCCACTGTCCCTCAGTGATGACCCAGGAGTATATGATCCGCTTTTGACACTCGGGCTTATGCAGTAGATAGTACTGTGGAATTACTGACATTTGATGGCTTCACAAAATAAGGTGTGCTTTTTCAGCATGCAATCTCAGCACCTTATAATTTCTATCCTAAGTTGTTCAAACAGTCTCAGTGCATTGTGGGGCTACTTCTGCCCTTATTGGTGTGTTTGAGCTACTGTGCAGGTTTATAATCTTCTCAGTGACTAAGAATGCAGTGTTTTGATCGGCTGTGATATTATCCCTGCCTTGCTGCTCTTTGTAAAGACTCCAGATGCGCACACTATGTATAATTAACAATAGAAGATATATCTTTTCTCAATACGTCTTTGTCTCCCTTCATCATTTTGCCTTGTCTGTTTTCTTTTGCCAAAAAGCCCATGCTACAATTAAGTGTCTTCAGAATAACACAGTGAGAGTGTTTTAGTTTAAAGGAACTTGGGGAAATTTCAGCTAGAAACATGAAGCTTGCCATGGGGGTAGAAGGGAAGGAAGGCATCGTGCAGCTCTGACTCGAGAGACAAAGGGTCGTTCTCAAGAAGACTTCCGCAGCGCTACCGCCAAGCCACCATTTACCCACAAGCAATGGCCAGCTCCCATTTGCAAAACAGATAGATGTAAATCTGACCCTCTAAGGAAATGACTGGAGGTTGGCATTGTGTCAGATACCATGTCACTCAGGAAGTTCAGTTCTCAGATGAAAGCAAAATAATATTTGATGAAGAAAAGCATCAAAGATTTTGTGTGTTGGGGATGGCTTTGAGGTAAATAAACGTCAGGGCTCATCTAAGGTGAGAATTCATTTGGCATCACTGGGATGGCTGAGGCCTTCAACTACGAGCTTTGCTAAACAAGCACTCGGTGGCAAAGCTTTGGAAGCCCGCCACCTGGTCTTTGTGCTTTCGAAAACTCAGCATGGCATGGAAAAGAGTTGACCTTTGGTGAAAAGACAGCAGCTGATGTGCTCTTCACAGCAGCTCCAAGGAGCAGAATGGAAGAGAGAGGTGGCTGAGAGGTACATCCCTCTGGAGAGGAAACCACTGGCAGAACTTGCCCCCGGGCATGCCTGGGCACCCAAGGTGTAGCCTTCAAAGACGCCTTACCCGTTGAACCTCCTCTAATCACTACTGTCCCTGGCCTAAATTAGCAGGGACTCCATTGACTAGACAAACCCATGCACAGCGTTGTGGTCCATAAATTAAGTTAGCAACCATAGCAAGATAATTTCCAGTAATAGCTTTTCACAGTTTCCTGTAGCATCAAAGTTACAATCAACATGTCAGGTTCTGTTCTGCAGGGAGAGGAGAGGAACCGGTGAAAATGAGTCGGAGGAGGGGAGAGAGATTTCCACAGTCTTCTTTTCAACAACAAAAAGGCAACTCCCGCCCCTCCACCTCCCACTGCTACGTGGGGTCCAGAGCCCCCAAGCAGAGACTTGTTTGGGCTAATGAAGGCCTTTTCCCATCTGGGACATTTGTTTTCTTAGCAGGGGAGGCTGTTAATCAGCGTAGTCCAAAAAAGCCAATGAGCTCCAGTGTTTTCACGTGTGTTACTGCTGCGTGCTGCTGGGATTGTAATGGGATTTTCACAGTCGAAGAAGGCAGAGCTCCTGTCCGACACAACCCTCCCCTCCCTTCCTCCAAGACCAGGCGTTTGTGAATGATTTCACATGCCAGCAATGTTGTGTGTGACTTGAGGTCTAGTAATTGTTTTACACTAATTTTTACTTGTGAATGCCCCTCTGTTCCCCCAGTCAGGAGAGGCTTTAAAGACGGACAGACAGATGGATACACCGACAGAAAAAGAGATCTCCTGGTGTTTCTATTTTTCAGGCATAAATAAGTTTACTAAGAAGCTTCGAAATCCCTATGCCATCGACAATAATGAGCTGTTAGACTTCCTCTCCAGGGTACCGTCTGATGTTCAAAAGGTACGTAATGAACGGCCACCACCAGCAGGGACCCCAGCACTGAAGTCTAGCGGGCCCCAGGGCCAAAGGAGCACAGGGCTGTGCTTGTGTAATTGAGATAACGAATCAGAAAATCCTTAAAGCCGCCTGGCTTGCGGGGAGGTGGCAAGGAAACCTTTGTCCAGAGCCTGAGATAATTATGGAAAATTACCTCGAAAGAGAGCTACTTAAGAATGATCTGGAGCTCCTCCTGTGTGGGTAGAGTGCGACAGTGTTCGTCTGTTTTGAGATCGCTTGCCTCCCCGAAGAGGAGAAGATGGGCTCAGTGAGTGGGAGAATGGGAGAGTCCAAGCTGGGGAGATTCTTACTTCCCCCCTCTTCTGGTTGGCAGGCATTTTAGGGAATTTTCGGACAAGAGGATTATTTTTTATTTTGTATTCTTGCTTGCACTTATTATCTCCTAGGCTTCCTTCCTATCCTTTCCGCTCTGAAGACGGAAATGATTAGGGATGCTGAGGCAGAGCCCCCACTCACTCTCATACACATAGAGGCAGAGATGGCGTGACATAATTGGCAATCGATCAGAAGTATTATTCATAGGTAATGGCCACTTAGTCCAGTGGTGTTGGGTTTCTTTGGATGCATTGAGATTAAACAATGCAACGATACCAGAAAGTCTCATAGACTACCCGATCCAGGCCCCTGCCGATCAGGCTGCCATAAACCCAGAGGAAGAAAGGTAGGCAATGATTTCTCTAAAGGAGCATTGAGATCACACAATAGGTAGATGGGGAGACCACGGTAGGAAGTATCAACGCGATGATCAAAGACACAGCCCTTTATTATCTGAGAGAATCCAAATCAAGTATCAATTTGCATCTTTGGGCCACAGTCACATCATTGGTTCCCAGGCATCTCTGTGCAAATTGCAGTGACTCAGGGCTGAAAAGCCCTAGAATTTCTCTCCCCTTCATTCTGAGTTCTAGAGATTAAAATAGGCTCTGTGATGCTATGTTTCTTTAACCTCCATCTTATAATATAAGTAGCTACTAACTGCGTTCTATGAATATGAAGTTACTCATTAACACTTGCATTACTTGACTTTAAAACAGTAACCTGGCCCCTGTTTGTTTTGCATTGAGGATTGGTGGGTATGTCATCCCCTGCTCCCCTTGGGGCACCTCACAAAACATGCCAAGGAAAGGGTACTTTTTTCACGTATCTGCTTTCGACGAAGTTCTCAACATATGTGATGGGGCATGATCAAACTCCTTGGGGAGTTTGACACAAATGCTAAAAAACACTGAGCACATGTGGTCTGTAAGGCAATACTTCAAATAAAGCCATTCTGCCACCAACCAATCAAAACCCACACAGCAAAGCAATGCAATCGCAATGTACTGTCACTTGAGTTGCAACGTGAGGGGGTCCCTGCATCCTTGAAGAAAGGAAGTCACCATCAAGCACGCCCCACCACAAGGAATGTCTCGACATAGTCATAGTCGAGGCAGCAGCCCCTCAGAGCGGCCACCCGGTTGGGAGGTGTCGTGAATACAGAGAGACACAGCAAAAGAGCCTATGAGGAAGATCTACACTATGCTAGTGAGATCCTCCTGTGTATGACCAAGAGTGCTTCCTAATAACGCAATAGACAGTTTGCCACTGGGGAGCCCCCAAACACTCATGCTTATCACAGATGTTTTAGCCATTACACTGCAAATGAACTTCATTTTTAAGAGAAACCTATTTAACTCCATGGCCAGTATCAATTTCAAAAAAAATTTTTTTGGTCTCTCTGGCCAAATAAATGTGTATCATTTGCAGAGAATTTTTTTCCCTCCAAGATTTTAGATACTTTTAAATATTTCTTCTTAACTGCATGGCACACGCAGATAAACATTCCCCACAGGCAGTTACTAAGTGTACTGTGGTTGAAAACGGGCGCACGCAACACGACACTAAAATGGTGTGGACGCACCGAGTGCAGGTAGAAATATCCATGCATCTCGTTAGGGGGAAAAAAAATCTGCTTTTAATGTTTTGGTTTCAAGAAATGATGCATGACTTCTCAAATCCTTCCTGCAATTAATCCCTTCATGTTCCTGTGTTTAGAAAATGATTCATTACCTTTGAACCTTCCTTCCTTTGCCTCGGTTTGTCCTCGGGGAGCCATTAACACACACTGGTGAGCTAGGGTTACCTAACCCGCCGGCGTCCGTGGCTGTTTGTTTTCACAGGTGCAGTACGCCGAATTGAAACCCTGTAGCAGCCAGAGCCCCCTTCGGAAGAAGCGCAGCGCCGTCTAGGACACGTGCCAACGTTGGACACCAGCCCCCCGATTCCCTGTTGGGTTGATTAGACCAAGGCCATCTCTCTGTTTCACCCTTGGCCCCGATGGTGTCATTCCAAAATGCATGCTGTGTGGAACCCCCTCCTGCCTCCCCCCCCGTATGTGCACCGATCGGCACCTGTGTGTTCAAGTCCATGTGCATGGGTGTGCTGGTTGCCTAGCAGGTCAGCCCCTCCAAAGGAAAAACGATCCAGAGAGTGTGAAACACTGATGCCCCTTCTCCAACAGAAAGTAAAGCAAGGCTGCCAGGGGGCTGAATAGCCTACTCAGAACAGCCGAGAGACCACCTGGATTCAAGAGGGGCTTTGAACTTGTTATCAGACCCGGACAGATTCTCCAGAAGATCCAGCCATGTCCACTCCCGTCTGCACACTACTTGCAGATTATTTTTCTTGTGAGTCTGTCAGTTTCTCTGAGTTAACAAATCCCTGGTAGCCCCAAATAGTATATATTATAAATAGAGTTTTAAATAATGATCAGGATTAGCTCAAGTCTTTGGGAGTCTTTCAGCCATGATTACTGAAGTCAGGTATGGAAGATTGTGGTCAACACCTCAGCGCTGGATGCCAGCCTGTTTCACTGTCCATTGCTGGCAATGGAAGACCCCAGAAAGTCCAAAGGACCACTCGTCCACAAAGTGAAGGTTTCATGAGAGTGTTTGGTTGCCTTAAAAACACCATTTCTTCCAATTTGACTTCGCCTTTTTCCGAAATAAAATCTCAATAGTATAGCTTCAGAAAGCAGGGAATGAAAGTAAAAAAAAAGTCAGCAGTCCAAAATGATCTTTTGTTCCTGAACAAAATAGGCTACATGCAATACATCTTTATCTCAGAACCTCATTCCTAGAAAAGTACCTTCCCCAAATCCTGAAGAGTATCTGATGCCTACAGCCCCCATTTCATAGTACTTCCCCAAGTAAAAACCCTAATTTTTTGCATATATAAATGTATACCAATATCTTTATGTTCAAATGATATTTAAGTTGTAAAAACAGTATTTTGTTGACACATACTTTGTGCAGTTTTATATATATAACATATATATATACATATATATATATGTATGTATGTATGTATTGTAAAGAAAAGTCGAGGGAAAAAGACCAGATTTAATAGTGAGTTTTGCTATTTTTTTTCCTCTCTGGGTTGTAATTTAATAATCTTCAAACAAAATGTTTATGAAAAATGCCAAAGATTCTAAACCTTATCATCCCGTGTCTGTTTTTCTTCATATTATATCTTCCTGGGTTTCTTTCTGGCTGAGCCAGATTTCTGCATGATTTGATTTGCTTCAAGTTAATGAAGCTGGCTGGAAAAGAGCCTTGCAGAAATTATAAAAGCTCCAGTAAATCTCTTAGTTGTACATACAATAGATATCCAAGAACCTCTTTTGTAAAACCAGTTACTCAATCTTCTGTGTAAACAATGCTTCATTGTCTCACTCTCAACTATCATGTAGTTTATCACAGTCTGTCATTTTGTAACGACCTAAGTCAGACATTTTTAAACAGACATGTGAGATCTGATCAGTCATTCGAATGAAAACTTTCAGCAAGCAAAACCACCCCTCACTTATTTAAAAGTAGAACCGATACTTTGTTGCTCTTTTGCTATACAATTTCAAAATGAAATAATTTGTCCCACAAGAAGCCATCATGAGGTGGCATTCCTTCTGTAGCCCAGTAGGAATTCTGAGCCTTAAGTTTGGGACACAGACGGCGGCACTGGGATTCGGGACCGAATCAACCTTTAATAAGTTGTAAATGGAACACAGTTGTTCATTGATTAGGAAGACTTTAAAGGTTCAAAATGTTAGCAGTAAGGGGAATGTGAAGATTTGTACAAGTAATCAAATTCGAATGAAAGATTCCAGAATGCTTTAGATAAAATATATGGATTGTGGATTCACGGTATGATCATTAAAGACAATTTCATAGGAAAGTCGAAGTTTAGCCAAGCTCTCCTGGTCCTCTTCTCAGACATCACACTCCCATTTCCAGCCCTGCTTGGACATCTTAAAAGCATTTTATCCCTTAGTGGATCAGAAACTCCATTATTTCTCCCTCGATGTGTCAGGACCCCTAAGGTCATCGTCTCCTTCTAATTTCCTTATTTCCCTTGCTGACACTGGCATCTTCTGGGCTGGGTGATTCTGGGCATCCCCTTTGTTGTTACCTATGTAGTTTTCCCCACCTCCCAACCCATAATGTGTAGGTCCAGTGTTGACTGACATGTTCTCATGTTCATTTCTGATCACCACCCCCTAAACCAAGGCCTCCATAACCTCTCATGAGTCATGGCAATTACATTATGCCAGATTAATCCTCATTCCGACTGTTCTTTGCACTAGGAATACTTTCTCTCAGGTTTCTGAAATTCTGCCTTCCTTTGTTTTTTAAAAAATGTTTGTTTATTTTGAGAGACAGAGAGCACGAGTAGGGAAGAAAAGCATAGAGAGGGAGAGAGAGAGAATCCCAAGCAGGCTCTGCACTCATTGAGGTGCCCGATGCAGGGCTTGATCTCACAACTGTAAGATCATGACCTGAGCCATTATCAAGAGCCACCAACTGAGACACCCAGGTGCCCAAATTCTACCCTCCTTTAAAAGTTTCAAATGCTTCCTGCCCCAAATAGACCTTCTTTAATTTCCTTGTCTGAATTGGATTCCATCCTTCTCTCTTGCATGCTCATGTCTTGTATCTTTCTGGCATTTGCCATAGTCTGCTATAGCTCCTGATTACCAGAGGCTTTTGACCCTGCTGTTCTCCACTGGCTAGACCATCCAGTCTGGCACCTAATAGATACTCAGGAAATACATGATTAATTGACTGAGTCATATTCAGCTTTTCTTCTCTGCCCTTTCATGTATACAGAGGGCTGAGTTGGGTAGATTAACATGGTCTGTCAGAGGAAGTAATTTCTTGCATTTAGTGCACAGCTTATATTGTGTGATATTATTTATAAGCTTGACCATGTCCATTATAAACTTTTAAATGATGTCTTATATTAGAGAAGTCATTATTACCTATATATCACAGGAAAATATATTTGTTCATGGTTAAAAAAAAGAAGGTTTTTGATTCATTTTCTTGTCATTTATCATTTAATGAACATACACCAAACACTGATGACCTACTTGAACAAAACAGACTACATTCCCTTGGTAAAGCCAGACATGAAACAGATACTTATCAAAAGGGGCATGACGTTTGTAGATTCAAGTTTTAAAAAGAATATTCTGGCTGCAGTGGGTAGACCAGCAATTATGAAGGTTCAAAGAAGAGTCAGTCTGAGTAGTCTTGCTAAACTGATAGTAGCCGAGGCTTTCAAATAGTGTCATTGGGAAAAACTACAAGTGAAATTGTGAGATGGTTAGGAGAAAACATGAGCAGGACTTATCAGTTCCTTGACTCTGGGGTGAGAGAGAGAGTAGAGACAAAGATCGCACTCAGTCTTGTCATTGTTGGGTCTGGGAAGATGGTGTTTGCTAAGAGAGAATTATAGTAGCAGCCATGAAAAGAATGGCATAAGCCTGGTTTTAGATGATGTTGAATTTGAGGTAATTGACAAGCCTCCAAATGGGGATCTCAAATACATACCAATATATGAATATGGAGCCCAGAAAAGAAGTGCACGCTACCTGAGAGATATATACTCAACGGTCAACATTCATAGAAATGATTGAAGCCACATACTTCAAGAAATTGACTCACTACTCAAAAAGTCCCATAAAGATGAATAAGCTAAGACTAAACAGAAATATTAAATAAGACAAAAAGTAGTAAGCCTACAATGTCATAGAGTTCAGTTGGTAGAGTATATTCCAAGAAAACAGGTGTGGTGTATAGTGCTACCTACCACGGAGATCACATCAGTTGAGGACAGAAATGACCTTTAGTTAACGGCATGGCCACTTGTGGGGACCTTGCCGACAAGTCATTTCAGCAGAATGATAAAAAAGGAAACCAGATTTGGGTTGAGGAATGAATAGCCCTCAGAACATGGAACCAGCCCAGCGGTTACCCTTGAAAAATTCCACTAGAAGGAGAGGGGGGAGAGAGAGCACAGTGACTCAGAATGAAAGAAGGGGCATGGAATTATTAACTTAAAACAAAATGTCATGAACTCAGTGTACACCTCCTCACAACAAAAAAACTCTTTAATAGTACAAGATGGAATGATACATATCATTTAAAACTGCTCTGTCAAAACGCACTTCTCTTTTGTGTGGTATTAATCTAACTTTTATGGTAGTAAAATGGTTAGGAAATCAAAATAGATTATCTACTGAAAATATTATGAGTAGTCCATTGATAATTGGATGAATGTTGAAAGGTGACATGTAAAGAATGGCATAAAGCACATTACTTCTCCATGTAGGTCTCTTTGTATAAACTCTGCCCTTCTGGCATTTTAATGTGATTTACAGGGGGAAAATGGATAGACAAGCACATATGAATAGTTAGCATTTTGTACCATTTGTTAATTGCCAGGTACTCCCTAAATGCTTTAGATGTAATAGCTCATTTAATTAACAACAAAAACAGAACCATGAAATTCCTTTAAATACTTATGGAAAGAAAAACTCATGCAAACTCTCCCAAAAAATGGTAAAAAAAATTAAAAATGAAAAATAACACTTTTCTACATATTTTATGAAGCTGCTATAATCTTCATTCCAAAATCCAACAAGGTGATACAAAGATAGAAAATTACTTACCAAAATCCCTTATGAATATAGATACAAAATTATGAAAGATATGTAAGCTGTTTCTACACTGAAAACATGACTGAGAGAAACAAGATAAATAAATGTAGGGTTTCACGGATTAGAAGATTTGGTATATTAAGATGTCAAGAGATTAAATGTAAGCCCAATAAAAACCATAACTTTTTGCAGAAATTAATCAGCTGATTCTATAATGTACATGGAAATGCAACAATCCAAGAATAGTCAAAAGCAATCTTGCAGATGACTAACACTGGCAGATAACAAAATGTATTATGCAGATATTATAACTAGACAGAGTGCTGTAGGCACAGATGTAGACAAATAGTTTAAAGAAGTGAAAAGGTCAGGACACCCACACATATTTGGTAACCTCTGACTTAAGTTATGCCAAAGGTAACATATATTCAGTGTGAGGACAGCCTGCAGTGTAGGGGAAAAAAACCTTTTTGAAAAATGACATGGGGCCACATTAGTATCCACATGGAGAAAGTAAATATGGACTCCTGGTTTATACTCACTGAAATCAGTTCTGTATGAATTGCAGATCCCGAGTGGAAGGCAAAGTAGAAGATTTCAGACATAGACATAGGAAAACATTTTCACGTCTGTGTGATAAGCAAAGATCTCTTAAACGAAAAACAAAATGCTAATCATAATGAGAAAATACTGATAAATTGTAGATCATTAAAATCAGCTTTTTCCTCAACAAGTATAATTAAGTGAGTTAAAAGGATTAAGCCACAAAGTGAAGGACAATATGTAATCTCTGTATATAATATGGCAAGGAATTCATTCCAGAATACAAAAAGATTTTCTATAATAACAAGGCAGAAAACCCAAAAGAAAAATGGGCAAAAGACGTGAACAGTCACTTTACAAAAGAACCTATTCCAATGGCCACTGAGCATATAAAAAGGTGCTCAACATCACTAGTCATCAGGCAAATGCAAATTGAAACCAGAAAATAATACAGATACACATTGCCCAAATGGGTAAAATGAAAAAGTCGAGTGTTTCTAAGGATATGGAAGAACAAATTCTTATATACTGCTGGTGAGTGAGAACATAAATTGGTAAACACACTTGGGAAAACTGGAGTACCTATTAATGTTAACCATATGCATGCCCTATGACCCTTCCCTCAGTTTCAGTCTTAGGTATATAACCAACAGAGGTGTGCATACATTCGATAAAAGACAGGTCCAAGACTATTTATAGCAGCACTACTTGCATAATTCCAAAAGCAGAAACAGTGTATATTTGTCAATATCTGAGATCAATTACTTGTGGCTTTACAATGGAAGCCATACAGAAATGAAATGAAAAATGAACGTTGCATGCAATAACATGGATACGTTTCACAAATAATGATCAACAAAAGAAACAAGCAAGACAGGACACAAATAAATGCAATGAAGGATTTCATTTGTGTAAAGTTCAAAAACAGGAAAACAATCTATGGCGTTAAAAGTCAGAAGGCTGGGGGTGTAGTGGGTAAAAGGAGCCGTAAGTGGAATTCCTGGAATGATCTCAAAGTTCTGCCATTTTGGTCTGGATTCTAGTAACATGAACCTGTTAACTTTGTGAAACTCATTGAGCTGTAAACTTACGACTTGTATAATTTCCTGCATGTTTACTAAAAGGAAAGAAAAATTTTGAAGCATGACAATTTTATTCCTTGTTTACAATTAAAGAAACGGAAGCTGATCACTGAAAGAAGAGCACCAATCCAAATAAACATTTTAAGTTGTGTAAGAGTGGGGAGTCATTTTAAACAAACCCAAAGCAGATGTTTCCTCCATAATCTCATTACATTTAAATATTCAATTGCATGTTAACACAAATCAATCATCAATTTTTAAAGATCTTCATTATTAGGAGTACAAAAAATGACTTCCTCTAACTGATCATCTCCCGAAGCATTAAAAATTGCTTTATGTGAACAAATTGGCCCAGGAAATCTCAGGATCTGATGTGTTCCAGAAAATGTTCTCTTTTTCCAGGTTATACTTATGTTCATTGAGGCTGGCATCATAAGTAGTAAAGTTTTGGAGGAGTCAGAAGTCATACCTGGATTTTCCACTGCAGAGGGTCGGCACTCCTAACCCTTACATTCTTCAAGGGTGAACTCTACACACATACACATATATTCCTACATTTCCTTTTTAAAAATCGTTTAATATTTATTCATTTTTGAGAGACAGAGAGAGAAACAGAGCACAAATAGGAGAGGGGCAGAGAGAGAAGGAGACACAGAATCCGAAGCAGGCTCCAGGCTCTGAGGTAGCTGTCAGCACAGAGCCCTATGAGGGGCTCAAACTTACAAACCATGATATCATGACCTGAGCCAAAGTCAGATGCTTAGCTGCTGAGCCATCCAGGCACCCCTATATTCCTTCATCTCTGTGAAATGTCACATATACCCAAGAATTGATCCAGAGACTCCAGCTAAGAACCAGAGAACCTGTGCTTTCGGGTCAAACATTCAGAGTTTACCTCTTGCTGCATTTGAAACCTTAGGGTGGAGGATGTATTTTTCTAGGATGTGTTTTTTTTTTAATATTTATTTATTATTTATGTCAGCTGTCCGCTCTTCAGAATTCAATTCATTCATTATTCAATCCAGCTTTTTTTTATTCGTTTGTTTGTTTTTCCGGAGAATGTTTTAGTAGGTGAGTCTTTATACCTGAGCAATCCTAAGATTTCAATTTGCTTTCCATTCCTTTAATTCATTACAGTAATACATGCAAACTTCTCTTCTCCATGTATTTTCATGATTAGATCAAAGCAACTGGCTAGAAAAGCAAAAACACATGAAATCATTTGTTTAACTGCATAATGAGTGGCTGGAATTACTGATGTGGGATCATCTACGAGAACAGTTGTGATCTACATAGTAGTAAATGCATGATTTTGTTTTTGTTTTTATCTCAAAAGTTCTGCACAAGCTGGAGAAGTTATCCAGCAGAGAAAGGTTAACAGGGACAGGTAGAACGTTCCTTGTACAATGAAAGGAAACAGATTTTTCCCGCTACTTGAGGTATGAATGACCTGTATGTCTACTGCACACTGGGCAAGGCTCAGGTTAGAAAACCGAGGTTGCTGAATGAGAATCTGAACAAGTGGAAAACAGGGTCTCCTGGAGGTCATGAAATGGTCAGACAGCAAGTTTGGGGTTGTACAGAGAGCCATCATAGTCCTGGGCAGAACTGCGCTCACAAAGTGAGAGACACAGGCATGTGTTTCTCCAACTCAGAAAGTTTCACCCTTGATTATGTTTACTGTCAGCCTCAGGTTCAGCAACTTTTGTCCTGGGGAACTTATCACATGACTGATTAGAGACAAAGCCCCTTAGCACATAAGAACAGCGTATCTTCGGGGCACCTGGGTGGCTCAGTCGGCACTGTCTCTCTCTCTCAGAAATAAATTTAAAAAAATTTTTTTAAATAGCATATCTTCTTTTCAGATTGTGTATATATATGTACATATATATAATGCATACACACATACATATATGTAACATGTATATATATTTATACACATATATACATATATACAATCTGATATGATATATATTATATATATCATATATATATACATCACATTCCATTTTAACATTACATAGAATGTGCTGTATAGTTTTCTCTCTTCTAAATCATTAATAAAGATGCTAAAACGTGGGTAACCTGGATGGCTCAGTTGGTTAATCATCTGATGTCAGCTCAGTTCAAGATCTTGAGGTTCATGAGTTATAAGCCCTGAGTCAGGCTCCTCACCGACCATGTCAAGCCTGCTTGAGATTCTCCTCTCCTCTCTCTGCCCCTCACCCACTTGTGTGTGCACTGTCTCTCTCTCTCTCTCTCTCTCAAAATAAATACATAAACTTTTAAAAAAGATGCTAAAACAGCACATAACCTTGACTCCTTTGACTCACTGACCAGATGCCTCTCTTTAACCAGATCCAATAGCGCTTACCTCTGTGACCACCTTGAAAACTATCAGTAGTTTTCAACCTACCAGTCTGCATTTTTTTAGCAAATTCAATTTAAAATTGGAGCTTTGTGAGATCCTGCTGAGTCTTCTACTGTTTATTTTAAATAGCAAACAGATCTTAGGATTATTTTAGGTAACTACCACCACTCACTATTCTGAGGTTTAAGCTTCATAATTTATAGCAACGTATTTGCTTATAAGATTCTTGACCCAGTTGCAACCATACCAGTAGCTATGAACTATTGATGATCATTTATGGTCAAGGCACT
This sequence comes from Proteles cristata cristata, assembly GCA_017311185.1. Taxonomy (NCBI): domain Eukaryota; kingdom Metazoa; phylum Chordata; class Mammalia; order Carnivora; family Hyaenidae; genus Proteles; species Proteles cristata. Next base: position 232,267 of record JAESUZ010001199.1, read on the forward strand.
TTAAGATCATAGTTTTAGTCAATTACATAGATAGTTTGCATAATTAACATGCTGCATCTGGGCTTAAAGTTTTGAACTGTGCTCCAATTCTTGATTTTACCTAAACCACTTCAAAACAGTCATGATCCAGGGGGGGGTGGAGGAGGTGGGGAGGGGAGCGGACGGGGGCGGGGGGGAAGGATTGAAGAGTGGTGAATACGCTGAGATCTGAGCAATTTTAAAACTATTGACTTTTGAATGATGAGGTTTCTTGACATTCCTTCCCCTTGCTTCTTATAAATGGTTACTTGGTCATGCTGTTCATTTCTATTGAGTATTCATATTGGCTGTTGCTGTGAAAGATTTCCAAATGAATAGTGTCACGTTTATTTAATAATTAATGCCTCCCTTTCTCCTAACCCTTGGTTTTTAGCCTGGATTTTGATTATTCATAGTCTTGTGGGAGTGTGCATGAATTCAATTCACATGTGGTCCTAAAACTTTCCATTTAGTGTTAAACTTTAGTAGTTTCAAACTTCTCTCCCAATGCCCTGATAACCTATAAAATTGCTAACCTTATTTGATCTGTGTTTCAGCCACTTTCTTTTTTATAGCTGTCCACTCTCTCATTCACAGGCAACAAAAATTTTACATGTCCTAGAAAAGACAATTTAAAAAAGAAGAAAATTCAGAGGACTGCTTGACCCCAAATTTGGGCTATACCAAAATAAAAGTCTGTTTAGTTTAGGGTTTTTGTTTTGTTTTGTTTTTAATTTCCAACTGTCTTTCTTTAACATTTGATTGGAGTTGGGTGGGGTCAATGACCTGGAGCCAGAAAGATAATGGTTCAAGTCCAAGGTTTGGTCCAGTGGTAGCCACTGTCTTTGGGCAACCCATGTTTCTCCCTGGAGCCCCAATTTCCTCATCGCTACAATAGAAATAATAGCACCCAAATTAGGAGGCTTCTGAATAAAAATATAAATGCTCAGCACATTCTGTTCACTTTTATTGAACTACAATATACACACAGAAAAGTACACATAACATAGGTATGCAGTTTCATGAGTTTTCACAAATTGGCTGCTCTTATGAAACTAACAATGCCCAGATCAAGAAACTTAACATTGCCAGTGTCCCAGAAGCCTCTTTTTGCCCTTTTCAATTACCACCCCTCAAGGGTACATATAAAGCTTCTAAAACTGGGCACACTTGACCTGTGGAGCCAGATAATTCTTTGATGTGGAGTGATAGGAGCCTTAGCTTGGTAAGAATGTTTAGCAGCATCCCTGATCTCTACCAATCAGATGCCAGTAGTATCTCCCTAGATCTGGCACGATGCAACAATAAAAATGTGTCCAGATATTGCCAAATGCTCGCGGGTCTGTGATGATACAAAATCTCCCTAAGTTGAGAACCACTATATACAGTTCTTTTTGCTGCTAGGACATGAGCTGTCCTTTGTTCTCAAGTCTCCCTCACTCCATGGCGACCCAACAGCACCAGCTGCGGTCAAGAGGAACTTCTGAGTCACCGTCTCATAGGCTCACCACCTCCCAGTTCTGTAAGGAGGTGGTCCTGGGTTTGGGGTCCCAGGATGTCTTGCATCTTTTCCCATTTCTCCAAAGTTTTTATCATCCCCTGCCACTGGAAGTTTGAATTGGCTCAACTATTTCTGGGGCACCTGGGTGGCTCAGTTGTTTAAGCATCTGACTTCAGCTCAGGTCATGATCTCCCATTTCATGGGTTGGAGTCTCATGTGGAGTTCTGTGCTGGCAGTGAGAAGTTTGCTTGGGATTCACTCTCCTACCCTCTGTCTCTGCCCCCCACCCCCACCGACTCCTGCTTTCTCTCTATCTCAAGATAAATAAATTAAAACCTTTAAAAATATTTAAAAAGAAAGAAAAAAGAAAAAAGAAGGAAAGAAAGAAACAAAGAAACAAAGAAAGAAAAGAAAGAAGGAAGAAAGGAAGGAAAGAAAGAAACAAAGAAAGAAAAGAAAGAAGAAAGAAGGAAGGAAAGAAAGAAAAGAGGAAGGAAGGAAGGAAGGAAGGAAGGAAGGGAGGGAGGGAGGGAGGGAGGGAGGGAGGGAGGGAGGGGAAGGGAGGAAGGAAGGAAGGAAGGAAGAAGTTGGTTCAACCACTTTGGAAAACTGTTGGCAGTATTTATTAAGAATTTACTAAGCCAAGCATATGCCTAAGATTCCTTTTCGAGTATCTATTCAATCACTTCTATATAACATTTCCCAGAAAAAATTGAAGTAACTTGCAACCCACAACGTTCATAAGTTCATTAGCTTTCCTATTTTAGTGCAGTCTTACAGGTGAAAATAAGATATATTAGTTCCATGATATATGCTGTAGAAAATTGAGGACCTCAGGATTCATATTAATATAACAATATTAATGTAACAAATTATCTTATTTATAATTTGAATCAAATTCTGAATAAATCTACATATTGTGACTGGTTTTGATATGTCTCTGAAATCTCTTTAAGTTATTAAGCTTCTATTCTGTTCTTTTTTTAAATTTTTTTGCAACTTATTAGTTGAGGGAACTGGTGTTTTGTTCTGTACAGCTTCTGACCATATGAATTTTTTTAATGTTTATTTTTGAGTAGGGGGGGCAAAGAGAGAGGGAGACAGGGGATTCAAAGCAGGTTCTGTGCTCTTAGTCCAGAGCCCAATGTGGGGCTCAAACCCACAAGCCATGAGGTCATGAGCTGAGCTGAAACCAAGCTGTCCAACACTTAACTGACTGAGCCACCCAGGCGCCCCATTTTCTAGCCATTTTCAGTGCACAGAACAAGGAAATATTTTTTTAATGTTTCTTCTTTTTTGAGAGACAAAGAGACAGAGCATGAGTGGGGAAGGGGCTAGGGGGTGAGGGACACAGAATCTGAAGCAGGTTCCAGGCTTTGAGCTGTCAGCGCAGAGCCCAATGAGGGGCTCAAATCCATGAACTGCAAGATCATGACCTGAGCTGAAGCTGGACGCTTAACCAACTGAGACACCTAGGCACCCCAGGAAATATTTTTTAAATAACATACATCATAAATTCATGCTTATACTTCGTTTTTTTAATGTTTTAAAATTTTTTTGTTTTATTTTTGAGAGAGAGACAGAGACAGAGACAGAGTGTGAGCGGGGAAGGAGCAGAGAGAGAGAGAGACACACAGAATCTGAAATAGGATTCAGGCTCAGAGCTGTTAGCACAGAGCCCTATATGGGGCTGAAACACAAACAGCGAGATTATGACCTGAGCTGAAATTGGATGCTCAACTGACTGAGCCACCCAAGTGCCCCTAATTTTTTAAATGTTTATTTATTTTTGAGAGAGAGAGCCAGAGTGCGAGTGGGGGAGGGACGGAGAGAGAGGGAGTTGAGAATCAAGCAGGCTCCAAGCTCTGTGCTGTCAGCACAGAGACCAACACGGGGCTCGAACCAAGGAGCTGTGAGATCATGCTGAGTCGAAGTCAGAGGCTTAACCTACTGAGCCGCCCAGGCACCCCAAATTCATGTTTATACTTCTACCTACAGAGTTTTTACTTAAATTCTTTAATCTTACATGTGTGTCTTACCCTAGATGGAGAATCACAGTTTTCAATAACCCTCCTAATGATATAATTAGAATATCACATAATAAACCATGTACTTCATCCCAGAACACAGTCACAGTAGTCTGAGAATAGCACTACCACTCATAACATCATCACAGAAAAATCGTTCCTTTATTTATGTAGCTCTTCAAATTACCATTTTTGAGTTACTTAGAATAGATTCCCTCTGGCGCTATGCTACCAACTGCGGATACATATAGTTTCGTTTGTTTTATTATTTTCATTTCTAGGGATTGCTTTTTTATATTTAATTTTTAAATAATAGGTAAATAGACAATCTCCTCCAAAGTCAAATCTACAACACAAAGTATAATCAAACAAGTCTGATTTCTACTGCTGTCTCCTCTGTATCCTTCTCTCCTTCTCCCATAAGTAACTGTTTAGAAAAAATTCTATGGCTTTCCAGGCCATTATGTTTCTTTCAGTGTTTTAGCATACACACATACAGACACATAGTTCTCCCCCACCTCCTTAGAGAATTGGTAATCTACTAAGACATTCCCATACAAGTTACATACATACAACTTACATACATACATGTATGTGTCCCCTTACATACATACAACTTACATCCTTGACGGAACAAGTTCTGGACTGCACCCCACAGCAGTATAAAAAGGTGATCACATTCTGTTTTGCAGCTTGAATGTAACAAGTAATAGATATTTGTTTGTTTCAGTCTATTGCTTTGCAAATGACCCTACAATGAACTGTTTTGCACATACTGGTGTTTATCATTTTACCCGTGATTCCTTGGGATAGATCTTGAGAAGTTGGATTTCTTGGTCAACATATATGTAATTGTGGTAGATATTGCTAAGTTCTTCTTTACAGCGCTTTTACAGTTTTGAATTCTCCACAGCTGTATTTGGGATTGCTTTTTTTCCCCAGCCTCACCAACCTGGTCTATTGACAAACTTCTGGATGTTTCCAATCTGGTAAGTGAGAAATAGTATTTTAGCATAGTTTGAGGTTCTCTTTTTGTGAGAGGTGCTTTTCATATGCTGAACATCCATTTTGCATTTCTTTTGCTATGAACAGCCTGATTTTTTACCTGGCCCATTTCTTCTGTGTGTAGGAATTTTGGTATATTTTTGCTATCTTTAGAAACTAATTCTACAGGAATATTAATTATCTGTGATATAAGTTACAAATATTTTTTCCAAGTTTATCATTTTTTAAACTCTATGGTGTCTTTTGTAAAAAAAAAAGTTTTAGTTTTTATATATATTTTTTGGTTGTTCTATAAAATCACTGAATCTATATTTTTCCATATTCTTCCTGGATTCTATTAATCATTAAGGAACTTTTCCTCATTATCAAGTGACAGAAGAACCCACCCTTTTTTGTTTGTTTGTTTTATTTTTAAATACTTAGTTTTTTTCTGTTTATACATTTGAACCTGTTTGACTTTCTTCTGGCATAGAGGTTGCTGTCAAAAAGTCTAATGTCTTTCTGATTTTCTATTACTTAAAAGCAACCAACTATATTTCTTTGGAAGTTCCATAGTTTTACTTAAAAAATGCCTCAATTTGGATCTTTGTTATCCAATGTTGTCCACTTACCCCAAGTACACGGTGTCCTATTTAAAATGGAATTTCAGTCGATATTCAAGTTCTGTCCAGTAACTATATCCTAGGAGTAGTCTTACTGAGTCACAGGGTACGGACATCAAGCTTTAGTAAATACACCTAGTTTTCCAAAGTGGTTGAGCCCATCTGCATTTTCAACCAGCAATGTAAGAGAGGCTCCACCTCTGCCCCCAGCCACAACACTCCACATCTCCACCCATTTCATTTTACCTCTTGGGATATCTGTGCAGCAGTAACTCACCGTTTGACTCTGCGTTTCCCTGATGATTAAAGAAGTCAGGCACATCGTCATACCTTTCTTTCACCATTTAGATAAGGTAGTGTCCCCTAACCACCTGAGATGTAAGTTACAGATATGTTTCCAAGTTTGTCTAATCTTTAAACTCTGATTATTGAGTTTTTGGGGGTGATGGTGGGGTGGTCCAGAGCCGATGGCCATGAAAGGATTCTTGAAGACGTCTTTGGTGCAAAAAGGTGATTTTATTAAAGCAGTAAGAGCTGCGCTGGGGTTGTGAAGAGTGGTTTTATATACTATGAAGGTGGGGAAGGTCAAGTCAAAAGGGAGGCCTCCAGAGGGACTTTGACATGCTAATGAAGATTCCTAAACTCTTTGAAGCCTTGCTATTGTCAAGCTAAGGTTGTTTTTCCTCTAGTAAGGCAGTAACCTTAGGAAGAGAAGAGGTTCCTAGAGAAAGGTTATACTCTGTATTTGCCTCAAGTATTTGTCAATGTGATGCAGGTTGTAATGAAATTTAATTTTACATGCCATTTCTTTCTTGCCTTTGTTCCCCGGGTCACTATAGGGTGGTGTCGGGGCTCCAGGAAACCGAGTCTATGGGTTTCTGGAGATCAGGCTATTGATAAGATTGCTTTTTTCTTGTAATTTACTAAGGTATTTGTAAACTGATGGATATCCCTGTCCTGTATGACTGTGATCTCTGCCGGTTAAACATTTGTTTCCTCTCCTTTCCTTTGTCCTTGGGCAGCGAGGGGTGCCTGAGGAATGTCACACACATCCCACCTGAGCAGTAGGGGGGACTGGACGGTGGTGCTAGCTTGAATTGCTCCCTTATCAATGATGATGCCTTTGGTGAAAGAAAAAAAGAAGGAAGGAAGGAAGGAAGGAAGGAAGGAAGGAAGGAAGGAAGGAAAGAAAGAAAGAAAGAAAGAAAGAAAGAAAGAAAGAAAGAAAGAAAGAAAGAAGAAAAAAAGAAAAGTTTTAGTTTTTATATAGAGTTTTGCTTTTTACACATTTTTCGGTGTTTTTGCTTTCTGTGGTTTCACTTAACCTGTGGTCCATGATGGTCCAGAAGCAAATGCTCCTCTTTCTCATGAATGGTCAGAAAGTCAGTAGTAGGTTAACACTACATCGCAGTGTCTGCATTCTTCACCTCCCTTCATTTTATCCTCTCACATCATCACAAGAAGGATGAGGACAGTATAGTATGAGATTTTGAGAAAGAGAGAGAGAGAAAGATCACATTCATATAACTTTTATTACACTATGTTGTTATAATCATTCTATCTTATTATTAGGTGGTGGTGTTAATCTCCTACTGGCCTAATTTATAGATTATCCTGGCTATGGGTAAAACATGGTATACATATACGTAGGGTTCGGTGCTATTCAAGGTTTCAGACATCCTCTAGGGATTTTAGAATGTTTCCCTTGCGGATAGGAGGGACTCCTGTCATTCTCCTTTGTGAAATGCTTATTCAACTCTTGCCATTTTTTTTCCCTAAGTGAATTATCCTGGCTTTCTTTCATTGCCATAGAACGTCCTTACGTATAATCTGCATAGAAATCAGCTGTCCGAGATATGGATGGCAAGCATCTTTCCTATTTTATGACTTGCCTTTTTCCTTCTTATGACTTGCCAATGAAGTCTTTCAAGGAAAAGAAATTCTAAATTTTAACGCAGTGCAATTTGTTGCCTTTTTACTTGTTTTAGGATAGCTTCACAGCTATCGTTCTTGCAAAGCGATGAAAAAACACGGCTTTGCATTTTGCATTCATGTGTTCTCCTTTCTACCACTGGTATCTAGACCTTCTGCCTCCTTCAGCCCTATGTCCATGTTGCATTCAATTTCCTTTCTACTCATAGCAGTTTTTAACGTATGGGGACGACTTTGTCCTAAAAGGAAGCTTTGGTCTGTTGGTTTTGAGATTTGAGTGTTCATAGAACCCAGATGGCTCGAGCTCTCTCAGACCTTACCATGCACTAGCCTAAAAACTGGAATGTGCAGGGGTGCCTGGGTAGCTCAGTCGGTTAAGTGTCCTACTTCGGCTTAGGTCATGATCTCACGGTTCGTGGGTGTGGGTTCGAGCCCCGCATCGGGCTCTGTGCTGACAGCCGGTTCAGAGCTTGGAGCCTGTTTCAGATTCTGTATCTCCCTCTCTCAGACCCTCCTCTGCTCACGCTGTCCTCTCTCTCTCTCCCTCAGAAATAAATAAAACACTAAAAAAAAAAGAAAAACTGGAATATGCATAAAAGTCCTTGCTAGTCTCAAGGACTACCATTCCTCTGAGGACTTTTTGGAACTTGAGTTTTTTTGTCTGTTAGTTTTTTGTCTTTGTTTTGTTTTGTTTCTTTGTTGTGGGAGCCCGACAGTGACCACAAGAAAGCGTGGTTAGGGACGCAGGGATGTGCCTGCACACGGGGCTCCCTGCCTGGGCAAGGCATTCCTGCAAACAGGATGCTCTGCCAGGAGGCCTGCACACAGTATCCAAGTTTAATGGTCCGCTTGCAAACGAGGGAACATGCCCTCCTTAGAAATAAGAAGGAGGCTGGAATTGTGAGCAGGCCTCTTAGTAAACATGTTGTGGTCGCTTCCTCCCTTTGCTCCCACCTGTCCTTGAAATGTGTTTGGCTACTTGCTCTTAATTGGTAAAGGAATGCATCTTGTAGATTTCAGTTTGTATCCAGTTACCGGGTATAAAATAAACCGCAAGAGGGGCTTGCGTAGAATTGTTCCTCCGGCCGGAGTTGTGTCTGTGTCTGTCTTTTGTGTGTGTCTTGTCCTTTGTGTCATTTCGTCCGCAACATTTGTGTGTTTGTTTTCGTCTCAGATCCATCAGATGTCCCATGCTTCCTCTGCTGATACCATGTAGGTCTTGAAACTATTAAGTTTGTCCTTACCCATTTATATTTTGAAGCACATGAGGATGTCATGTTACCTAGTTTGGGTGACGTGTTTTATACGATTTGGTTATGCTTGCCTGAATGACATGATTTGGAAAGATTATATCTGTGTATAATGAATATAGTCTTCATTATCCTCCCTGAATTTCTCTTACAACAATTATTATCATTCTCATCTTGTAGAGGGAGAGCCAAGCCCTTAGAGAATCTTGGTCAAAGCCAGGTAATGGAAATACGTGGAGTAAGAATCAAGCCTATTTCTATGAACTCCAAGGTTTTAATACTGTTTTACTTCTACTCTTCTATGGCCTATTTATATTATTTATATAATTGATTTATTGATTGATTGGTTGATTGCCATTTTATTTTTAAGTAATCTCTACACCCAATGGGGAGCTCAAACTCACAACCTCGAGATCAAGAGTCGCATACTCTACTGACTGAGCCAGCTAGGGACTCTTGTTCCTATTTATTTTCATCTAATTAAAAAAAATACCTGTCTGGCATGTTTTGGAAAGTATTAATATTTTAATCATCTTGTATAAAACTATAATTTATAAATAAATAAATCTACAGTTATTGGAAGCTGTTCAAAATACTTTAACTGCTCAGTATTCACAGGTTTGTTTGTTTTTTTAATGTAAAGATCTAGTAACTTAATCAGTGTGTATTAAACTATGGAACAGGAAGTTTGAGTACTTGGTATAATGAAGAAAATAAGAATCCTGAAAACAAAGATTCATTTTCATCTTCTTTATAATAGCCAGTTGTTATAATGTGAGGAAAGACAATGAAAATACATGAGACATTATAAACAAGTGTTTTCATATTGTGGATTCTGAGGCTGTGGATATCCAAATTTCACATGCAACCGAAAATACAAATTACTGAAGTTTCATATCACATTAGCTGAATTGGGAAAACAACATCTATTTGGAGAGATAAACATTTGATGGAAATTGGCTAAACACCACACACCAAGCTATTTTTTCCCTTCCTTCACTGTTGCTTAAAAGTATAATAAAGAGAAGTACAGTGAGAATATCTAGAAGAATAAACTCTCTCAGAATCATTAGATAACACCAGCTGGATTATAAACAGAAATACTCAGTATGGTTTAATTTTGAGGCAGCATCTTCTTTTCAGGTAGAAAATGATAGGATGTATAAAGAAAGTCATTTGTGTTGGTTGCTATGGATGTTATAACAAATTACCAGAAATTTAGTGTCTTGTTTAGACATTTTTGGGGCCACCTGGGTGACTCAGTTGGTTGAGTGTCTGCCTCTTGATTTCATCTCTGGTCACTATCCCAGGGTTGTGGGATTGAGCCCTGCAACAGGCTCCACACTGAGGGTGGAACCTGCTTAAGATTCTTTCTCTCTCCTTCTGCCCTCTTCCCCGCTTGCACACTCTCTCTCTCTCAAATTAAAAAATATAATAAAAATTTTTGAGGTGTCTGGGTGGCTCAGTCGGTTAAGCATCCAACTTCAGCTCAGGTTTATGATCTTGCTACTCCTGAGTTCGAATCCCGTGTTGGGCTCTGCTGACAGCTCAGAGCCTGGAACCTTTTTCTGTGTCCTCTTTCTCTGCCCCTCCCTCACTCAATGCTCTGTCTTTTTCCCTCAAGAATAAATAAACATTAAAAGAATATATATAATGAAATTTTTTTTTAAAGCAAGACAAATTTGCTTTATAGTTCTAGAAATCAGAAGTCCCAAATGATCTCATTTAGCTAAAATCAAGTTATCAACAGGACTACATTCCTCCTAGAAGCTCCAGGGAAGAATTTGTTTGTTTGCATTTCACAGCTTCTCAAGGCCGCTCCCACATCCTGGCTCCTGGCCCCTTCTCTGTCTTCTATGTCAGCAGTGTTGACCAGAGTCCTTCTCATTCTACCATTCCTCTGGTTGTCTTTTCCAATTATATATATATAATTCAGGTCTGATGATCAGCAACTTTGTCTCCCCTTTGCAGTAGCCTAACATATTCCCAGGTTCTGGGGATTAGGATGTGGCCCTCCATAATGGGTCATTATTCTGCCTACCACACCCACTAAGGTTTCCTAACCTAAACCGGCAAGTTTTGGCAGAAGCACATTTCTCTCTTGTTTTCTGAGAAGATTCTGTCATCTATGTTTGTTTTCAAAGCAGACTTTCTTTTTCTTTACAAAAATTTTTTAATGTTTTATTTATTGATCTTGAGAGAGAGAGAGAGAGAGAGACAGAGTGCAAACAGGAGGGGCAGAGAGAGATGGAGACACAGAATCTGAAGCAGGCTCCAGGTTCTGAGCTGTCAGCACAGACCCTAGGCAGGGCTCGAACCCATGATCCGAGAGATCATGACCTGAGCTGAAGTCAGGTGCTTAACCCACTGAAACGCCCAGGTGCCCCAAAGTTCAATTTCCTATGCTCATGTGGATTAAGCCCACACATTCACATGGGCAAGTGCGTGCACACATATACACATACATTTAGGCCTAATTTATTCAGATCACTGAAGAAACAATAGTATGTGAAAAAAACACATTCTATTTATAATGAGAGCATGTCTTTATCGAGTGTCAAATGTGCTATGGGATGATATAAACAGCATCAAACTAAGAATCAGAAAATCTATCTTCTCCACCTGATTCTGCCCTTTTGTAAATATTAATGTAAAATAGTAGTAGTAGTAGTACTTGAGTGAGCTGTGTAGATAGTTATGGACATTTAGTTATCTCAGAGGTATTCCCCATCATCAAAATTCCATTAAGGAGCCTCCCAGCCAACTAATGGTCAGATCCAGAGGTAAGGAGCAGAAGGAAGATGATCCTGGTGTAAATTTAGCTGAGAAGGAAATGGATTCATATGGCAAAGCCAGGAGAGGAGACCCATCTCAGCCAAATAAAAGCCAGAACTCTAGTGAAAACTGTATGGAGATTCCTCAAAAAATTAACAATAGAACTCCCCTATGACCCAGCAATAGCACTGCTAGGAATTTACCCAAGGGGTACAGGAGTGCCGATGCATAGGGGCACATGGACCCCAATGTTCATAGCAGCACTCTCAACAATAGCCAAATCATGGAAAGAACCTAATTGTCCATCAATGGACGAATGGATGAAGAAGATGTAGTTTACAAATACAATAGATACTACATGACAATGAGAAAGAATGAAACCTGGCCATTTATAGCCATGTGGATAGAACTTGAGGGTGTTATGCTAAGAGAAATAAGTCAGACAGAGAAGGACAGATACCATATGTTTTCACATGTAAGTGGAACAGGATAAACTTAACGAAGCACCACGGAGGAGGAGAAGGGGAAAAAAATAGTTGGGGAGAGGGGGGAGGCAAACCATGAGAGACTCTTGAATGCTAAGAACAAACTGAGGGCAGATGGGGGTGTGGGGAAGGGAGGGGGGTGATGGGCATGGAGAAGGGCACTTGTGGGCATGAGCACTGGGTGTTATATGGAAACCACTTGACAATAAAGTATAAAATAAAAAAAATCTGGAACTCTAAAACTCTAATTTTTGATGTATTGCTAATATTAATTTTGAACAATTGAGCACAAAGTTACAGTACCCCATACCTAGGTTTCTCCACTAAAGTAATAGGATGAGATATTTAGGAATAGAACTCTAAATACTGGCATTGTGCATAAAAAGCATTTCCATTTTTTAAGATCTTGGCATTAGATTAGCCTATTTTGTTGTTCAACAATACTGCCTCAATGTTCAGCAAAAGCGGATGTTGCAACTCATCATTAGATACAGTTTCGGCTTCTATTTCCCCAATTTTCAATTTCAGTTACCCATGTTATGCTTGTCTCTTATCGTTTTAGAAAAATCCCAAATTGGCAATCATAATTACATAATTCTTTCTGAACAAGCTGTCAAAACTAGAGGCTTAAATCTGAAAATTCAAGTCCTTTCAATTGATTGGTTTGGGGAATTTTCTCCCTGGATTTGGCCCAAGATCGGATTGAAGGAGTTGATTATCTTAATAGTATACTTACATTTTAACCACACAGCGACATTACTTTTGACTCACACTAGGAAATGACTATGTCGTACCTGGAAACAGTAAAGCTAGAAATTGTACGATAATAGAAATACCAATTAAGCTGTGAGCTGCAGAGGCAGACTTGAATCTGCTCAAACCTAAAACCAACAACAACTAGCAGCATTTCTTTTGTCTCCAAATCTGTTTTCTCTACAAATCAGCTGCATGGAACTCAGTCCGCCAAAGAGATACGAGGTGAACACATTTGGAAATGCACATATGCTTTTCGGCAAACAGGCAACAGGTCAGGCTAATGAGCAGAGCTGGCCTGAGGAAGTCATCACATTTTAATAGGTTTGTCATCTTGACATGAGGGACCCCGTTAGTCATCATTTCCCACAAAGGTGAATCCCTGCAGTGGACAGCAGTTTTGCATGTAAATACTCGATAAATGAAAATTCCACTGCTCGCATCCACGCCTGCCACTGACGATCATTTAGGACATACATTTAGCCTGGCTCAATTTTGTAGAGGATTTTCTTTTAATGCCGGGACCGGGAGAAAAGTTAACTTCTAGCCCTGTGAACTGAAGTCAGTTCTTGACCCTGTGGCTTCGTTTTCTGATTTGTCAAAGGGGGGCTTTGTGTTAGAAAATCTAGCAATTTCATGCAGATAGAAAGAGATCAGAGAGAGAAAGAGCTCGACCAGCTGCTTAAGCAATTTGGAAAAGTGCAAGGCATTTTCTATCATTATTGGAAATGACACATTCTGGTGTCAGATTAGGATAATCTATGTTGTTTAATATATAGATTTCGATAGTGTGAAGTAACTCCAGGTTACATTTGAATTTTCTTTTTCTTTAAGCCTTTAAACCACATGCCTTTATTTTTGTTGTAGTTGTTGTTCTCTTAATTTTAGGTAGTGTTTCATCTCCCCCGGGTTGGAGCTCAGGACACCAGGGCCCCACGGGTGCCACCGCACCGCATTCCCTGCCCACCTGCCGCAGCCGGGACCTTTCTCTTTGATTTTCACTCTGATTATGCTGAAGTACATCTGGAAACAAACTTCTAAGACAGAATATATAGAAAGTTAAGTATTTGAGCCTTATACTCTCTCAAAATGTATTTATTTAAAAAATGTATTTAGGGGTGCCTGGGTGGCTCAGTTGGTTAAGCACCCGACTTTGGCTCAGGTCATGATCTCGCGGTTCGTGGGTTCGAGGCCCGCTGGGCTCTGTACTCATAGCCTGCTCAGAGCCTGGAGCCTGCTTCAGATTCTGTGTCTCCCTCTCTCACTGACCCTCCCCTGCTCATGCTGTCTCTCTCTCTCTCTCTCTCAGAAATAAATAAAACATTTTTAAAAAATTTTTAAAATGTATTTATTTGGCGTTCACACTTGTCTTAGGTCAAGGGTTATGACTCAGTGCTGAGTTCACAGGCTCCGCGAGAACACCGAAGCTATGGGGTCTAGCTCCCAACAAGAATTTGGCACCAGTGTGATTCTGTCTTGTTGGCAGCCTTTTCTCCTTTTTCTATAGCTTTTTTTTTTTTAAGAGTTTTCAGGTTATCTTTACGTGGACATTTTTCAAGGATTTATCTAGATCTGTATCATTTTTTCAATTCATTCCTGTTGGCACCCAGGCTGAAGTGAAGCCTTTCAAGCTAAACTGTGTTATCCAGTTCCGGCCTAAAAAGGTGTCGCCTATCATGCGAGCAGTGATTTCTCTTCTTCCTTATTGAGGCAAATGTAGACAGAGAAGTGGGGCTCGTGAATAATCTCTTGTCTTTCTCTTTTCTTTTCCCTCTTATATTTCCTCTTTTGTTCTACACTCTGGGAAACTTCTTTTGAGTTTCTGTGTCACTCTTTCAGTTAATTGTTTAAGTCAACCAAGCATAACATTAAATTTCTGTTACTTTTCCCATAGCATGTTTTTCTGTTTTTGTTGATGTTGTTATTGCTGCTGTTGTTGTTGTTTTCTTCCTCCTCCTTCTTTTACCACTCCTCCTCCTCCTCCTCCCCTCCTCCTCCTCCCTCCTCCCTCCTCCTCCTCCCCCTCTTCCTCCTCCTCCTCCTCCTCCTCCTCCTCCTCCTCCCTCCTCCTCCTTCTTCTTCTTCTTTTTCTTCTTCTTCTTCTTCTTCTTCTTCTTCTTCTTCTTCTTCTTCTTCTTCTTCTTCTTCTTCTTTTCTTCTTCTTCTTTCTTCTTCTTCTTCTTCTTCTTCTTCTTCTTCTTCTTCTTCTTCTTCTTCTTCTTCTTCTTCCTATATTCTCAAATCTGAAGGTAATAGAATGTTCTCAGTTTTTCGTTTGTGGGTTTTTTTAACTTTATTTATTTTGAGAGAAACAGAGACAGCATGAATGGGGGAAGGGCAGCGAGGGAGAGAGAGAGAAGAGAGAGAGAGAGAGAGAGAGAGAGAGAGAAAGAGAGAGAGAGAGGGAGAGAGAGGGAGAATCCCAAGCAGGCTCCACGCTGTCAGCAAAGAGCCGAATGCAGGGCTTGATCACATGAAACATGAGGTCGTGACCTGAGCAGAAATCAAGAGTCAGATGCTTAACTGAGCCACCCAGGTGCCCCTCTGTTTGTGTTTTTATCTGTCTTTCTGAGTCATCTTTCTTCCATGTTGGTTCTTCTTTTGTGTAACCTTTTTCCTCAGAGGTCTGTGGATCCATTGTTGATTCATTTTATTTTGGATTGAAGAACTCGATTCTAGGCAACAGCTGCCAGTTTTCTCTGCTCATGGATAAGTGGGTCCTTCTCGGGATAAGTCCATCTTTGCAAGAAGATCTCTGTCAGTCCGGGAAGAGTGTGCCCACTGGCAGTATGTGCTTTGGTTGGGGTAGGTAGTGAGTCTGGTCCAGTCGATGGGTCCTTCCAAATGCCTGAATAAGAAAGACTTTGTTCTGAGCTTGCCGACACTACTCTATGAATGTTGCTATTACTAATAGATGGCACTTAGGCACTGTTCTAGGCATTTTCAACATAACAATTACTTATTTCTCAAAACAATGATGTGAGGTAGTACTATTATTATCCCTCCATTTTACAGATGAGGCAAGTGAAGTAAAGATAGTTAAGGAAACCATTTAAGGTCACACAGCTAATAAGGAACAGACCTGAGCTTTGAGTCCAGCCAGGCTGGCTCTAGAGCCTGTGCTCTGTGACATATCCTGCCTTAAGAAACATCTGTTTGAATACTCAAAAGAAGAAATCTTGAGTTTTAGGAGTTAAGACCACGCTAGCTTACTGTGACTTTCCCTCTTCCCAGAACCTCTTTTCATCCATGCCCCTTTCAGACCTTGCCAACTTAAAGCTGAGCTTTCTGAGCATCGCCAAGGACAAAAATCTCTGCCTTCTCCACTCCACCTGTGTGGAGACTCCACTGGCAACATCTCCTCTTGGGCATCACCTCTACACTGCTCTCAGCTCATTCCATCCAGCCCCACCCCCCCCCCGCCCCCTCTCTCTTGTCTGTGATGACTCTTCCTTCGCTCTCTCAGCTCTTCTGCATTTACTGTCTTGTGTACGATGCTCTAATTTTATTAGCTTCTCATTAAAGAAGAGCCATCCCATCATGTTCAGTTAACCAGGTTTTATGAAACCAAATTAAACATAACTTTTGGCCTTTCCTTACTATGTATCTGTTGAAATGGTTTGAAAACAACCTGCGTCAATTAACACTACGATATTATCATTCTAAACTAGTAATTAGCTTTGATTAATCCGTGTTAGTCTAGTGGTAAAGTAGGAAGGCATTTTATTGTTTCCATACACCTAGACTTAAAGATGTGCTTTGATATATCTTAAACCGTAGGTATAATAACACATCTGGGGACAGTCATGATTTTATTCTGAAAGGGTCTCACTGTAAAAATGTACTCAATTTCCACTAGTTCTTCCCATAATTTTTGAATACTGACTATGGCCAAAAACACTGAGAGTCTTGAGGATCTCCGACAGGAGAAACGCTCTGCCTTTTAAAGCCCCATGCTTTTTTGTCACAAAGCTTAATTATAGGTCTGTGGCTCAGATTTTAGAAACGAGTTCTACTAATACAATAAAAACTAAAATTTTAAAGTTTAAACATTCTTCCTATTACTTAAAAATGAACCAGCAAAGTCAGTCCTTAGATGTTACAAGTCACTGAGTATTTTTTTTTCGTATGAGGGAAGTATCCGTAGAATTTTAGCCAGAAACTTTACTGACAGTCAGTGCCACCTCTTGGCACTTATAGACTTATGGCAGCCAGTCTTGTTCTGCATATTTGTGTGGTATTTGCCATGCATTGTTAACAGTGATTGTCATGTAATTAAATCACTGCTCATCACAAGAGCCCGTTTTTATGCTGAGATAAGCATCTGAAGTCTGATGCTGGAGCCCCAGATCAATAAAGATGTTCCCCGTAGGATTACAAAGAGGCTGGGGTTGAGCAGGGCACCAGAATTAATTAGGAATGATTTCTCTTTTTCTTTTTACTTTCAATATAGTTTTTAATTGTTTTTCCATGTTCAATGGGCTCTGTCCCCCTCTTTTTTTTTTTTTAAATTCTACACTGATGCTCAGACACTTCCCAGAGATCTGTGGACACTGAGCTCTTATTCTCACCCACTTTTTCAGTCCTACCTTCGACTTACATTGGCCCTACTTATCTCTGAGTTTCATCATTTGTAAAGAAACTTTGGGAGCAGAGTTGGCCTTCGAATTTCAGAAAGCTATTTGAACCTGAAAATCCAAGCTTTGAACTGCAGGTGGATTTCTTGTTTTGGTTGGCATGCTCTTGAGAAAATGTGATATCTAGTTTTTACAAGTATTAGTGTATTCTAAAATGAAACCGGACTCAAATTGAATGTGAATTAAAAACAAAAAAATAGAAAACTCCTTGGTCTTCCATTCACTGTGCATGACGCCCTCTTGGTGAGTGACATGTGAAAAGACCAGGAACACGAAGTCTCGTTTTTTTTTTTTTAGACCAGAAACATTGTCTTTGAATAAGAGGCATGTCCCTGTGCAGATGGGGATGCCAAAACAATGAGAGCTCCTATATTCCTAACTTCAAGGATTATTGAAATCCATGGCTTCAGAAATGGAGACCAGAACTCAGTGCAGTAGTTGTTGGAGGTAGTGTTAGTGGGGAAACAGAGGGGATGGCTTTCAAAGCATAAAAAGTGACAGGAATATTTCCAGGAGTTGAGAAATATATTTCACATAAGAGGAGAAAAGAAAAAAATAATCAAATATTTCAGAACACACAAGAGAAAGTGATCAATTAATGGTGACCCAAAATGCCCTCTTGGTAAGGTTCTATTATCAGATGCACAAGGTCACAGATGGGCCTTGAAGGAGCAATAGAGTGGGAGGGTGGGGACCTTGATGCCTCTTATATCCACTGGTCTTCGATAATTAAATCATGCATACATTCTTTCAATCAACACACACTGAGTGCTGACTCAGAGGGTTTGACGATCACATTTAGGGGACTATCATCCCCCCATTTACCATTGGGGATCAGACCAAGAGATAGATGGAGGAGTCAAAACGAATAGAGCTGAAAGTGTATCTTTATTACTTCTGCTGAACAATGAGGATAAGTTTCCAAATACTGAACCCCAAAATTAAATAGTCAGACCCAGCCAAACACAGAGAGCCGTTAGATACCAGACTCCTCCCCACACCGGGGTATTGCCTGATCTTATGACTCAGGATGGAAAGGAGCAGAGCAAATGTGCAGAACAGGCAGATGAGAAAGAGAAAGAGGAAGTGGATCTGAGTGGGACTATCTCCTTCTTCCTCCCTGGGGAGGCGTGTTGATAGAGGTGCTGGAGGGAAGTCAGGAGGGTCACTCCCACATAGCTCTCTTCAGGGCAGTCTCTTGAATAGTGGACTAGGGCCAAGGACCCTTCCTATGGACTAGGAAAGACACACATAGAATCCTGCCAGGCAGGAACCGGGTATATAGTTCATGCCTTCCAAGAGCTTACAGTCTAGCATGGCAAATAGAGTACTAAACAAGCAATAATAACACATGTGAGCAGTTTTCTTTTCCAGCAAGTGGGTCATGTTGGATATCTTAGACAACAGCTGGCCCTAACCTAGCTTTCCAGGACTATGTAACAATCCTTTTCCGAAAATAAGGTCAATTGCACTCAAAATGTGCTCCTCTGCAATCCTTAATACATATACCTGCTTTGATTTGAAAGAGCCTTTTCTCTTCTCTCTTGCACTCTCTCCAGGTGACAACCATTCATTTTCAGTGCTTTTCCCAGAATGCACCTCGCATTACCTTTCCTGCTTTTAAGCCTATATGTATGCCCTTTGTTCCTTTCCAATGGCCGTTGCGTGCTACCATATTATATCAGAAAAATGCATATGCTCCACTCATCTCTTCCATCTCCTTTTGAATCGTGACATCTTCATCTCTAAATGTCTTCTAACATCTGGGGGACTTGGGTGGCTCAGACCATTAAGTGGCCAACTCTTGATTTCAGCTCAGGCCATGATCTTAGCGTTGTGAGATTGGGTCCCATGCTGGCCATGGACTCTGCTTAAGGTTCTCTCTCTCTCTCTCTCTCTCTCACTCTCTCTTACTCGCTCTCTCTCCACCCTCCTCAAAAATAAAATAAAATAAAAAGTAAATGTCTTCTAACATCTAACATGGAGGCTTTACAGGTGGACCTACAGAAGGGATGTTAAGTTAAAGGGAGAAAAGCTAAGCTCCCATCTCTTTATGACTGGTCAGGCCTTTACTGGCTTCTCATTTCCCTCTGGGTGCTGAGATCTCCCCACAACCAGAGAAGGAAGCATAGAACTACACAGCTGTGCAGCTCCCACTGACCCTCTAGCTATAGTGGCTTCGTTTCTCCATACAGAACTGTAAGGGCCATTTACCATTTGAAGGAATTTAAATCTAGAAGGCAGCAGATGTGTTGTCTCAAGGAATTCGGGTTTTCTGAAAAGTTCCGGGGGGACAAGGAATTTCATTATTTGCTCCCATGCAGTCTTCACGCCACCCGTACATTTTGTATTTTTCATAAAACAAAACCTTTTCCCTTTGCAACAGAAGCTCTGAGTGACCTTTGGGCTGTTTATTGCCTCCCTGGCTGTATTAAAACTCCAAGCTATGCAGCAGAATTTCTAAAGGACACGGGCCTCAAACCTGCCAACCTATCAATTGAGTGGGGAGAGAAAATAAAAATTAGTGTGCCTCTCACACGCCCGAGATTGTATTTGTGACTAACCTTCAGCACAGACCACACTGTTCTCTGAGAGAGACCCATTCTCATAGGGTTTAGATCAACTTTCCCTCTCCCCTCGCCATCTTAGACCTTACCGCCGTCTGCTTTTGTCCCTCGAGATGGAATGTTCCTTCTCATTCTGCAAGTAACTCTTCTCTCCAAGGAAGGTGATATAATGTGTACAGCAAACCACACCAGCCCTGAGTCCCCAGTGGTGGCTTTTGAGGTGACTTGCAGTGTAATGAGGTCTTGTTGTCACTAGGCCCCCCAAGAACATTCGGGGACAGAATATATCCTTGGCAACCCTCCAATTTCATATCTGACGCTCTCCACGGGCCATCAGTTTCCTGGGCTTTGTTTGTTTCTTTATAAGGATTCGTGGTTTCTAAAAAGTCGATGGATTGAAAAATACCCTCCCCCGGGTTCTTTCTTCTCCCTATGGAGTGTTCCTCTCTGTTGAGCATAGGCAAGAGACCTAACCAGGACCGGAAGTGTCCTAGATTTCAGATCTAGGCATTGAAGAGAGCTGTTAGATTTTTAGCTCAATTTGCCAGGCTGGAAGGGGCTCCTGGCAGCTCTTTTGTCTGCTAAGTGGACAAGTCAGCCTGCAGAATCAAATCCAAAGGATGTGACACTTAGGAGATGGGAGGGAGCTTTTGGGTCCCCCTGGGACTCAACCAAGGCTCGTCCTCAGATATCTCTGTTAACTGATCCAGTATTTTCCCTCTCTGCATCATGCATATTGTGTTGGGATTCTGTCACTATGACATGAATCTTGACTAATGCAGATGACCATGCAAAAGTGCTTTCTCCTGTTAATTTGCAGATCTTTGATTACATATAATACTGAGCATTAATTCATGTTTCTTGGATATTTCTATTTCTTCTCTAATTATTTCTTCATGGTCTTTGCCCATATTTGACAATTTTCTTTTTTGTTTTGTAATAGCTTTTTATATACTTAGAGTATTAGTCTCTTTTCTGTCATATGTGTAGCAAATATTTTTTCCCAAATTGTCATATGTTTTTTGACTTCGATACGTCTCTTGGTGAATAAATGGGTTTTTTCCCCTCCCTTATGCATTCTGCCTTTGGCATTATGTTTTAAAAAGTCCTTCCTAATTTAACATTGTTTTTCAAGTGAGCAGACAGAATAAAATTTGAAAAGCCATAGCATTCGTCCATACTCGGAATAACCATTCAGAAAAGGAAATAAATAATATGATGCCTTTTAAAATAGCAACCAAAGCTCTAACGTGTCTGAGTTTCACCTAATAAAAAATAAGCAAGCACGTATGAAGAAAATCCTCAGAATTAGAGGACATTAAGAGAAAAAAAAAAGATTGGATGGGGCACCTGGGTGGCTCTGTCAGTTAATCGTCGGACTTCGGCTCAGGTCATGATCTCAGGGTTTGTGAGTTTGAGCCCCTTGTTGAGCTCTGTGCTGACAGCTGAGTCTGGAGGCTGCTTTAGATTCTGTGTCTCCCTGTCTCTCTGCCCCTCCCCCACTCACACTGTGTCTCTTTCAAAAATAAATACATACTAAAAAAATAATAAGGATTGGATTACAGGAAGAGGTATTCTTTGATGGGAAAATTTAATAACAAACTTAAGATGAGTTTGTATTTGTTTAAGAGGTATAAGATGATAGGTGTTTTCTTTTTTGTTACTACCTTTATTTTTGGGAGGGAGAGGCAGAGAGAGAAGGCGAGAGAGAATCCCAGAGCCTGGAGGCTGCTTCAGATTCTGTGTCTCCCTGTTTCTCTGCCCCTCCCCCACTCACTCTATGTCTCTTTCAAAAATAAATACATACTAAAAAAATAGTATGCTGTCAACACAGAGCCTGACGTGGGGCTCAATATCAGGAAACATGAGATCATGATCTGAGCTGAAACTGAGTCAGATGTTAACTGAGCCACCCAGGTGCCTTTTTTCCTTTTTTCTTTCCTTTTCTTCTTTTCCTTCCTTCCTTCTTTCTTCATTCATTCATTCATTCATTCATTCATTCATTCATTCATTTATTTTGAGGGAGAGAGAAATGATAGGTGTTTTTGAAAGGGCTTCTCACATGTTAGCATTTCAGATGCTCACTAACCCTAAGTAGTAATGTTCTCATCAGCATCAGAGTGGATGCCCAATGGGGTTGGAGAGTATGAAGACAGAGAAGAAGAATGGGACCAAGGACAGGAAGAAGCACCAAATAAAAAGATGGAGGAATGTGTTTTACAGACCGATGAATGATAACCATGAACTAAGGAGTATTTTTATATCAAAATTGTCCCTGATAAACAAAAGCAAAGAAAGAATAAAGGGAAGTAAAACAAAATGAAAAAAAAAACATAAAACTATATGATCTTCTAGCACTTTTAATGTTTTATTTTTATTTGGCAGAAATTGTGAGTAAAGTATAGACCTTATCAGCTTTTCTCTCCCCCTCAAATTATTTAGCCAATTGCTGAAATACATTGTATGAATAATTCCTTCTTTCCCGCTGTTTTAAAATGCAGAGTGTATTTCATAATATGCATATGGATCTGTTTCCCTTTCTTGTTTGTTTGTTTGGTTGTAATGATCAGTCAGTCTATCTTTTCTTACACCGGTGAAAACTTTAAAAATAGATCAGCTTTTATAGGTCTTTTGACTTGCATTTCAATCAATCACCAATTTCACTCACTCATTCTACTTTCTCCCTATCTGTCAAATCCTTCAATTACCCATTTCCAGCGCCCTTGCTCTCATCAGTTACACTTCCATCTTTCTCCTGGACCCCCGCATAGCACATGATGTAGTCACCCTGCAAGCATCCCCCACCCAACAGAAAAGAATAAACTCTTAAGTCATTCATTTTATTATGTCACTTCCCTGCTCAGAACCTTCAGGGAGATTTTCACTGCTCTCAAATAAAATCTAGTCTGTGTTGCACGGTCTGCATGTGGCCCTAATTGTTTCTCTCCTCGCCGTAACCCTATGTCTTTCTCTGAAGTTCCATCTTTTTGTTGACACCGCACTCCTTTTATTTCTTAATTGCTCCAAGATCTCCTCATTGCAGCGCTTTCAAACCTGCGTTCTTCTCCTGGGAGCTCTTGCACTCTTTCCATCCTTTTAAATAAAATCTTGATTCATCTATTTTGAGAGAAAGAGCAAGCAGGAGAGAGGCAGAGAGAGAAAGAGAGAGCATTCCAAGCAGGTTTCTCACTGATAGCACAGAGCCCGACTTGGGGCTTGATCTCATGAACCCTGAGATCATGACCTGAGCTAACATCAAAAGTCAGACGCTCTACCAACTGAGCCATCCAGGTGTCTCCCCACCCTCTTTCTTTCCTTAAGTCAGATTAAATGTCATGCTCTGCCATGACCAGCACTTATGACTTTGAGTGTGCTGCACACAATGTGTGTGTGGGCAATGATCCAGTTGTGTGGCTGTTGAAGTAAGAGATGTCGCCTAGTTTGGGTGTAAGAGAACTGCAGCACCACACACTGTTCCCACAACCTGGAGCTTTCTTTTAAACACTTGTTACTTCTTGTGATTATGTATTTACAACATTAGTGTCATTACTTGTTTACTCTCTCTCTCTCTTTCCCTAGACTGTAAGCTCCTTGAAGGCAGGGCCATGTATGTTCTCTCTCCATCTCCCACAAGTAAAATGCACACAGTGGGTCCTCAGGTATTTACTGAAGGAATGATTAACATCTGGTTGGCCATGTTATTCCCTAGCCTTCTTTATTTTAAAAAAGTTCCAAGTTATCTGTCCCAGCTTCTTCTTCTACCTAAACTTTCAGAAGATTTTTCTGAAGTTTATTCGTGCTCTAGAATATCCTACTGTGATTTCATTACACTCATAAACTATTTGTGGATGATTTACAGTCGCCACGATATTAATCTGTCAATATGTGAACATGACATACTATTTTATAGTTTTAAAAAAAGATTTTTTATGTTTATTTATTTTTGAGAGACTAAGAGAGACAGAGCATGAGTGGGGGAGGGACAGGGACGGAGGGAGACACAGAATCTGAAGCAGGCACCAGGCTCTGAGCTGTTAGCACAGAGCCCTATGCAAACCTCGAACCCATGAACTGAGCCAGAGTCAGATGCTTAACCAACTGAACCACTCAGGTGCCCCTGTTTTATTTTCTGTTTTTTGTTTGTTTGTTTGTTTACCTTATATGAGTTCTACTCAGTTCCTATGAGGATTATTTCCACTTTATTTTATATTTTCAGTTGCAACTGAGTGCAATCTTTTTGGAAAGCAGGGATCCTTTTCTTATTCTATTTTCAAAGTAGATACATTTTTAATATAGGAATTTACTGGTATTTTCTATATAGTTTTTAATTGCTAAATGTATTTAAATCAATTATTTTCTTAAATGTTTATTTAATTTTGAGAGAGAGAGAGAGAGAGAAACAGAGCCTGAGCAGGGGAGGGTCAGAGAGAGAGGGAGACGCAGAATCTGAAGCAGGCTCCAGGCTCTGAGCTGTCAGCACAGAGCCTGATGTGGGGCTTGAACTCACAGACTGCGAGATCATGACCTGAGCCCAAGTAGGTTACTTAACCTACTAAGCCACCCAGATCTTACTAACTTTTCTAGGTAGGCAGTCATGCAATCTATGGGTAACTTATCCTTTATCCCTTTCATTTTTAGAGCTTTATTCCATTTTCATATTTTACCCCATCAGTTATTATTTACACAATAATTTTAACTAATAATATTAAGACGAGGTAATTTCATTAGGTTTGTAGTCCCGAAGAGAATTTATTTTTTCACCATTAAGCATGATGAAGTTACTATTCTGGCATAGTTTTATTTCCATGTTAAAAAGCAAGTTTTGGAGGCGCCTGGAGGCTCAGTCAGTTAAGCATCTGACTCTTGATCTTGGCTTATGTCATGATCTCACGGTTCATGAGTTTAAGTCCCACAATGGTGTAGAGCCTGCTTGGGACTTCCTATCTCTCTCTCTCTCTCTCTCTCTCTCTGTCCCTCTTCCCCTTCTCTCTCTCTCAAAGTAAATACATATTTTTAAAAGCGATTTTTATCCCCTTTATAAAGAAATTTTGTATTAAAATTATATTCAATTTTATTAAATGTCCTTGAACCCTCACTACACGAATTATAAGGATCAGGATTTGGGATCCGCAGTAGTGAGTGTTCCATTCTGGGCAACCTCATGGACACTCTTTCTCTGATGAACAATGATTTCAGGGTCCACACAAACCACCACTGACTATTAGCTTCACAGACATTTCCTGGCCTTCAGCGCAAGTCCACTGGTCCACCGGATGCTTTGCCATGTTCTGGTCTCTTTGTTATGTTTTTTCCTCCGATTTGCCTACCATTTAGGAAAGGGCTGTTCCTCAGATGATCATTTTGCAAATAAGGTGGTTGAAGGAAAAAGAAAAGTGATGTTAAGTCTCACATCAAGTTATCAGGGATACTTGGGCTTATTATGATTAACTCTGAGCCAGAAGTGTATCTTCCAATTCGCTCCACCCTCTAAGCGACAGCAAAATTAAATATGAATGTTTCCACGAAACATTCCAGAAATTTCCAGAAAATTATTGAGAGAGTTTCAGCTCTTCGAGCATTTTTGTTACAGGGCATGGATTTCCTTTTCTCTCTTGTTATGAAGAGTATTGAATGTGTGTGTGTGTGTGTGTGTGTGTGTGTGTACATGTGTATGCACATGTGTGTGTATATATTTTGAGGCAAAAATGAAACACAAGAGCCATCCTACAAAGGCAGCAAGATCCCCCATGTACTTAGATGCCTAAATTAAGCACAGAGGTGTGGGCATCTGCTTCGTGCCACAGTCCACAGTTGTGTGGACCCATCTCTCTCTCCTCCTCCTGCCCCTCACCCCTGCAAGTAGCTGGCAGTGCTCTCCTCCTTTTCCTCCCTGGGCCTCTGTTATCCCAGCGGCTGCCACAAAGTCATTCCTCACTTTCACCAAACTGATTTCTGTTTGTGGAGCTTTCCAAGGCCAGGCGCTGTCTGAGAAGCAAGTCTACTTCTTTCCACGGTCAGGGAGCTTTTAGAAATAACACTCTCCTCTGAGGAAGTCAGAATAGCAACAGGAAAATAAGTAAAACCTATTATAAAACAGTTGTCCAAGAACTTGGGCACGGCACGGGGTAGAGATCGATACACTTGTGAAGGTTAAATCTATTTTCACACTGTGTTCTATTTCACAGTTTAATGGTGTTTTAATGTGTCTGTCACTGAGCCCCTTCATGTTATGCAGGTAGGGCCTTTACAAAGGAGAAAGAAGCCGGCTTTTCAAGCTTTGCCGTAACATCTTATTTACCAGCTGCGAGCTGACATTTTCTTTTCCCTTCCAGAGCGATGGCAGGTCTGGCTCTCGCTTTCAACCCCTCTGGCTCTCCTTCCCACGCTCATTCGTACTCCTAATTTTGCAGGAGGCAAAGTTGGGTCCCTTGGAGAACCTCTTAGATGTCTCCCTGAAAAGCTCTCCAGCGTCATTAGCAGTATTCAAGAAGAAGGCGATGAAGACATTTCTGATTTTTCCCCCACGCCGTGTCCTCAGTGGGCCTCCTACATTGTGTGGGGGATCCCTGCTGGTTTTGGCCAAGCCCACTCCCATCCCTTTCTGCTGGGGTTTTCTGCTCAGTCCTCAACTTTGTCTCTCTCTCTCTCTCTCTCTCCAACTTACAGGTAGTGTGCTCATGATCAGGGGTCTTGCTTGCTTATGAGAGAAATCCTGATTATATATTCTCACCTCCGAAGAGGTCTTTGCTTCTACCTTGACACACCTCAGCCGTGTGGTAGTACAGTAACTGTGTTAGTTTTTTCTAGGGCTGTTGTAACTAAGTGCGGTAAACTTGATGGCTTAAGATAACAGAAATGTGTTCCCCTTAAGGATGTGGAGGCTGGAAGTCTGAAATCAAGAGCAGGTGGGGCTATGATCTTTCTAAATGTTCTACAGGAACCTTTCCTTTAACTTTCAGTTAACTTCTGGTGTTATCGGAAATCCTTGGCTTTTCTTGGTTTGTGGACACCTCACTCCACCCTCTGTCTTTCTCATTATATGGTGCTCTCGCCATC
Organism: Proteles cristata cristata; assembly: GCA_017311185.1. Taxonomy (NCBI): domain Eukaryota; kingdom Metazoa; phylum Chordata; class Mammalia; order Carnivora; family Hyaenidae; genus Proteles; species Proteles cristata. The sequence continues at coordinate 258,875 of JAESUZ010001199.1, forward strand.
CACCCCAGTCTTATGAGGATACCACTCGTATTGTATGAAGGGCCAACCTACTGCTCCATGACCATGACCCCATCTTAACTATTTGCATCTGGAATGATCTCATTTCCTAAACATGGTCACACTCTGAGGTTCTGGGAAGGATATAAACTTGGGGAAACCCTATATGTGATGGTTAGTTTTATGTGTCAACTTGACTGGGCCATGGTGCCAACCTATATGCTCAGATATCATTCTGAATGCTTCTGTGAGGGTGTTTTTGATGAGGCTACCAGTTAAGTCTGTGAACTTTGAGTAAAACAGATTGCCATCCATAATGTGGGTAGGCCACGTCTAATCAGTTGAAGGCCCAATTGGAACAAAAGCCTGCTCTCCCCCAAGCAGGAGCAAATCCTGCCAGTTGACTGACTTCGGACTTAAACTGCATCATTGGCTCTTCCTGAGTCTCCAGGCTGCCAAACCACCCTGCAGGTTTGGGACTTGACAACCTCCATAACTATATGGGCCAATTCCCTAAATCTTTCTCTCTGTGTATGTACACACACACACACACACACACACACACACACACACACGTAGCCACACTGGTTCTGTTTCTCTGAAGAACCCTGACTAATATACTTTCTAACCCAGTACAGTCATGTAGATGAAGTAGATAGAAGGTGTTCCAGTGGAAAACACCTATTATTTAATTATGGTAAATAGTGAAGACACAGAATCGAGGCACTCAGATTTCTCTTGGTTAGAGCAATGGAATCAGCATGACATCTTCTTGTTTGTCATGAATTCCAAATGGCTGAGTTTTCAGTGGAATTCAAATTATAGAGAGGGTAGGACACCACGACTAGGTACAGCTAAGTACCTAAGTATGGTCCTTGGAGATATCTGACAGTCTTGTAGAGGATCCACAAAATTAAAACTATTGTCATAATGATACTGTTTTTGCTTATTTTAATTGAATTGATCTTTAAAATTTTTTCTTAATGTTTATTTATTTTTGAAAGAGAGAGAGACAGAACATGGACAGGGGAGGGGCAGAGAGAGGGAGACACAGATAGGAAGCAGGCTTTAGGCTCTCAGCTGTCAGCACAGAGCCTGACTCAGGGCTCGAACTCATGAACCATTAGATCATGACCTGAGATGAAATCAGATGCTTAACCGACTGAGCCACCCAGGCGCCCCTTTAAACTTATGAAACCAAGGTTATATGGGATAAAACGAATATGCCTGGGCACGAATCAATGCAACCCCCCCGACCTCCCCAGGCATTGGTTCTTTACTGAAGTGCACTTTTGGGGCAATAAAAGCCAGTTTTACTTGAGACTGTGAAAATTATTAATTGTATAATTCTGTTTTTTGTTTTGGCATTTTTTGTTTTGGCAAAATGGAAAGTTCACTCAAAGGAACTTTGTTCCTCATCAAGTATGATGGTTTCCTGGAGGAAAAGCACTGGAGTTGCTAGCTGTACTAGCCAGTTTTTTCAAGGAACAGTATTATTACTTGAAAGAACAATTGACAAAGTGTTGTTATTCAGACTTAGGCACTTGGCAAACATTTTCTTGAAAGTGAATGAAGTGAGTCTGTCACAAATGATCAAAGGCAGACTTTCAAAAGAAAATTTGAATTTTAGGGCCACCTGGGTGGCTCAGTCCGTTAAGCATCTGACTTCAATTTAGGCCATGATCTCTCAGTCTGTGAGTTCAAGCCCCACATCAGGCTCTGTGCTGACACCTCAGAGCCTGGAGCCTGCTTCGGATTTTATGTTTCCCTCTCTCTCTGCCCTTCCCCTGCTCTCTCTCTTTCTCCAAAATAAACATTAAAAATTTTTTTAAAGAAAATTGGAATTTTAGAGAACTTGCACCTGTCATTATGAGCTTAATAGCTCTCTTATGAGGCTCATGGTCATGTTGATGACCATGATTATTACTGTATCATGGAACATATCAAGATTTAAAATGTCTGTCTAACACAACGAACTATTGTTTTCCAGATAACAAAAGCAATATATTTAAAAAATCTCATGTGAGTAATAGATCCATTCAAACAGAAAGACAAACTCATGGATTTTAATGTTCATTCATATAATTTCAGATTCCACATTGCAACTCACCCTTAAAAATTATTACTTGTCAAAAGTTTTGGTGTAATATGATAAAAGAATACCTATAATTATCAAACAGGCTATTAGAATACTTTTTCCTTTTTTAACCAGACAGATGGTAAGACCAAACAGTCTTCATATTCTTGAACCAAAACTAGATAATTGTAATAAGCTGAATATAGATGTACGTAGAAGCCCAGTTGTCTTCTATTAAACCAGACATTAAAGAATTTAGCAAAAAATGTAAAACAGTGTTACTCTCCTCACTAATTATTGAAAATATAAATATGCTATTTATTTTAAGATGTAGATTTGTTATTTAGATGTAGTAGATTTGTTATTTAGTTATTTACATAACTGCTTATAAAATTTCCCAATTTTAATTTTCAACACAGTAAATATTGATATAACCGATATAAACAAAAGCTCTTTGAAATTCCCCCAAAATTTTGGGGTGTCTGAGTGGCTCAGTTGGTTAAGGGTCCAACTCTTGATTTCAGCTCATGTCATGATCTCATGATTTGTGCATTCCAGCCCCATGCAGGGCTCCATACTAATAGTGCAGAGCTTGCTTGGGATTCTCACTTTCTTTCAAAATAAATGAACTTAAAAAAGAATTTAAGAGTGTAAATCTTGACTTTGAGACTAAAAATTTGGTCTAGAACCACTGCTCTAGACAATGATAAGGAGTTTGGATTTTCCTAAAAGTGTAGTAAAAAAAAAAAAGTGGTGTACTAGTGAGAAGCCATTTAAAATTTTTATTTTATTTTATTAAGCTTATGTATTTATTTTGAAAGAGAGAAGCAGAGAGAGAGAGAGAGCACAGGGGAGGGGCAGAGAGATGGAGAGAGGGAATCCCAAGTGGGCTCCACAGTGTCAGAGCAGAGCCCAACATGGGGCTTGAACTCAGGAACCATGAGACCATGACTTGAGCAGAAATCAAGAGTTGGACACTTAATCGACTGAGCCACCCAGTCGCTTTCCATTAAAAAAACTGTAAATAGAAGATTGGCTTGGTTTCCATCTGATTACTGTTGGCAGAGATGGTGAGAAATAGTACAAGTCCGTGTATGCTTTGGAACTAACAGGGCTGTGGATCAGTTGTATAGGGAAGTAAGGGACAGAAAGAGAGTTCAGAGTGACCCAGATGTAGGTAGGGTTGTTAGATTCAGTGTGTCATTCAGGGCTCAACCAGAGAATCAGAATGGGTAGGAAATTTATATTAAGTGATTTATTGCAAGCACTGTGTTTACACAGTTGTGGGGACTGGATAGGAAAGCCCATAATCCTTGGGTTAGGCCGTTATTCAGGTCAGGCTGGCACCCTTGGCAAGAGCTGAGGCTCTACTGAACTGACAGAATTTCATTTCTTAGGGAAGTCTCAGCTCAGCTTTTAAGGCCTTTCAAATAATTGAATCAGGCCAACTAAGATGATCAATTACAGCTAGAAGACAGATTGTTTAGAATTATTTCCTTTGCTTCAAGTGAACAGATTATGGGATTTAATTACATTGACAAAATACCTTCATGGCAACACAGATTTTAGTGTGAATGAGTAATTGAAAGCTTTTGTCTAATCAAATTGACACATCAAAAAGGATCATCACAGTCCACCCCTTATCAACCTGGCATCCATACACATCTCTTTAAACCATACTTATAATCCAAACATTCATTCCTGAAGGGTTTGAGCAATTAGCAATCCTGCCTCATTGGGTTGTTGTAGTTTTCCATTGACTTCCATCATAGAGTGTGGTAGTAATAAGAGGTAACCCTAAGGGAATCTCCCTTATTCCAGACATACCCCTACATCCGTTGTGTAACTGGATCCATTACTTTACGCTTGTAATCAGGATCAATCCCGCTAGCCAGTAGCTTCCTTATCTGTCTATTGATCCAGAACCCCCAACCCCCGAATTGCCCAGTGTGGCTGGCTGGCATCTTGATTATACTGGACTATTTACATCATGGACACAACAGCACCATGTTCTTACTGGAAATAGATAAGTAACTCTAGGTATAGATCTGTCCTTCCTGTGTGCATTACTCTTGCCAAACTACCATCTGTGGACTTGCAGAATATGTATTGTCCTTTGTTTTACTTGGCATCCTTACTCCTGGGATTAAGACCCAAGTAATGGTCACTTACTGAGACAGCAAAGACTCGGAGAGGAATACTTTGCATTCAGTTGCTGGATAAATGAGGTGCATACTACTTGGACAGATCTGAAGGTATGCTGGTCATCAGTACATAGAATTTTGAATCATGGGACTGGATGACATAAGGGAGAGAAAAGATAATAGAGAACCATCCTCCCCCCACTCCCCTGCAACCCTTGAAGGAAGAATGTAACAGAGAGAAAGGAACCATCCAGAAAGATTAAGAAGTAGTTGCCACTGATCTGAGAGGCTAAAAATATGTATCTTTCTGAAGACTTACTCACTTTAAATATTTTGAATGTTGTAGTGTTTTATGAAGAGTCATGCCTTCTGCTGGTCTGTCATGCAAACAAATATGGGAATCATGGTAGAAAATTTTGTGTTATGGACCAAATATTTATTGATCTCTGCTACAATGAACAGAGAGAATAATGAAGGCTTGGAAAAACTCATTCACTCATTCAATAAGAGGTTTTTCAGAAAATAATTGCATAAGTGACATTAATTTAGGCATGATGAACACAAAATTTAATAGAATTTGCTTCCTAACTTAAGGTAATTGTAAGACCTGACTCAGCTGTCTATTTTGATGGGGATCCAGAAGCTGTGAAATCTCACATTGGGATTTAAATATCTCTTCACAGGGTTTAACAATGCTCAGTGAATACGAATTTGGGAGAATTAAGGGGAAAAATGACCAGCTCAGTTAACTCCTGAGATATTTTGAAACATTTCATTTCTCCTAGAATTGAGGCACTTTTTATCACCATTCTGCACTTTCCCAGTGAGGTTATGAACCAGCTGCCTATTGAGCAAAAATATTACCATCCAATTAATATTTTGGAAGCAATGACAGACAATTGTAACCTCCTGGCACAGCAGTCTGTTCTGAGAGTCTGATCATACAGGAAGTGAGATAAACGTGGGGCCAGTCGGTTCATCAGGCCCTAACCGAGAAGAGCAGAGGCCACTTACTGAAGTCTGTGAATCACAGAAGGCTGTGACAAGGGACTTTGCATTTGAATTATGAATATTTAAATAGGCTTATTAAAACTGTGTCCACAGAGGGCAAAAATGCATTTGCTTTTAAAACAATTAAAAATATAAGAGGTAGTGCAGAATAGTCTCTAACTCATGGAATTTGGAGTCAGAAGACACAGAGTGGATTCCTAGATCCATCACCTCCCAGCTATATGGCACAGGGAATTGAATTTGACCACTATAGATTTTATCCAACGCTCTACTCCTTCACTTATTCTCATTCATTTAGTAAATCAAAGCAAAACAAAAAATAAGGGCACGGTCTTTAGAGCTACTTTGTCTGGATTTGAATCATGGCCCCATCACTTAATAACTGTACCTGTTACTCAATCTCTCCGTGCCTCAGTTTACCTATCCATAAATGGTAATGATACCAGTAACTATGTCAAGGCCTTGTTGAAGGATTTAATAAGTTAATTCATATAATATAGTTAAAAGAGTATCAAGCACATAATAAGCACAAAACAGACATGAAATACTGTCATTAGTATGTACTAGATGTGTGATTGGTGATCAGATGAAATAGTGAACAAGATGTGTCTTCTTTGATTCTTTCGTCAGCAGCTTGAAGTTTTCAGATTAGAGATCGTTGACCTCCTTAATTAAATTTATTCCTAAATATTTTATTGCTTTTTTTTTGTTTGGTTGGTTTCATTTTTAAGTAGGTTCCAGGCCCAGCATGGAGCCCAACATGGGGTTTGAACTCATAAACTGGGAGATCATGACGTGAGCTGAAATCAAGAGTCGGTTGCTCAACTGAGTCACCCAAGCACCCCTCTTTGTTTTTGTCTTGTATGTTGGGCACTCTAATGTTAGGTACATAAATATTTGCAATTGTTATATCTTCTTGGTGTATTGATCCCTTTATCATAATATAATGGTCTTCTATGTGTCTTTTTATCATTTTTAGTTTAAAATCTATTTTATCTGATGTAAGTATAATTACCCCTGCATATTTTTGGTTACCATTTGCTGGAAAAAATTTCCCCCCATGTTTCACTCTCAGTCTATGTGTACCTGTAAAGCTAAAGTGGGTCTCTTGTAGGGAGTTTATTTTTGGATCATTAAAAAAAAAACCATTCAGCCATTCTATATCTTTTAATTAGAGATTTTAATCCGTTATGTTTAAAGTGATTATTAATAGGTAAAGACTTACTATTGCAATTTTATTCATTGTTTTCTGGTTAGTTTGTAGGTTCGTCGTTCCTTGTTTCTTACCTTTTGTCTTTTTTTGTGTTTTGATATCAGTATGCTTTGAATTATTTATCATGGTCTTTTGTATAATTACTACAGGACTTTTCCTTGTGGTTATGGTGAAGCTTACATAACATTATCTTCTTCTTTTAAAATAAACTTTCTTTTTTTCTTTTCTTCTTTTTAAGAGAGTGAGGGGAGAAGGAGAGGGAGAGAAAGAAACTTCAGCAGGCTCCACACCCAGCACATAAGCCTAGGTGGGGCTCGATCTCGTGACCATGAGATCATGACCTGAACTGAAATCAAGAATCAGACACTTAACCGACTGAGCCACCCAGGTGTCCCAACTTAGATAGAATATCTTAAACTTATGAGCCTACCCTAGATGGATAGCTTAAATAGAATTTGTAAACTGTTTACTTTTATTTCAACCTCTTACCTTCATTTTACGTTATTGCTATTGCAATTTACATGTTTTTTAAATATTGTGTAACAAGCGGCAGATTATAGTAGCTATGGTTATTTTTACTACTTTAAAATATTTTTTTTAAAAACTGGAGTTTTTAAAACTGGTAAGTGAATTATGCTTCATTATCATCATATTACAGAACCTAACAGTGACTATATATTTATCGTTACAGGTTTGCTTTGGCAGAGACAATTCTTAACCAATCAGCTCAGTTTGGTTTCTGGATGTGTCTGCTAATAATGACTTTGGGCAGGTGGGTCCTGCTAGTATGATCTATTGTTGGGTAAAGTAACTGTGCCCTGAGGATGGGGATGAATAGAGCATGCCACGGGCTGACCACAGTTGGCTAGAACAGCAGCCTTTGTTCCATACCTAAGTGAGACTCTCTATTTGTCTGCATTCATGGGCAAGCTTACTAGATGGTTGACACCACGTTCTATATTTTAAGGGGCAAAGATTTAGCCACCCTTCCCTGGCAATACAATAGGACAGGACCCAGGGCCTTTACATGTCTTGTTTAAGGATTCAAAGGAGGAAAGAGTATGCACTGAATTCCCTGGCGAGATGAAGTCACTGTTTTTTCTCTGCAGATGGGGAAACTACAAGCTGTGCTTTCTGTTAGGTTCCCTGGTTGGACAGGGCGAAGGCTGTATTCAGGGATGAGTCAAGCTATAAATTGGATTTCCTGCCCAGGTACAGCAGAAGCAGCTCTAATGCTGGTGAATTCTTTGTTTTTTTTTAACTCAATCCAACTCACATCCAAATTCCCTGGCTCAACAGGGCCACAGGCTTTTCTCTGCAAAGTATTGGCTCTGCCTCTCAGTTCTACCATGTCTGGGCTGCATGACTTCTAGGAGACTTACCAGCATGTCTGGTCAGATGGGGGTGAAAGGCACTCTCCACAGCAGGTGGGCTCTATAGCAGCTTCCTTTCCTGAGTGGGAGAGGCAGGGGTCACTCCAGCCTACTCTCGATTTCCCAAACAGGCTTTCTGGTGGGGACAGGGTGGGAGCTATCCTCAGCGTTGGCTGTGAACTAATCCCCTTGCCTGTGTGTGCCCCAGGAATGCTCTGTGCCAGGTACTGGCTTTGCTCTGGGGGCCATCAGCTCCCCCGACCTGCCTTTTGGCTCAAGTGCAATGGAATCTCACCGCTTCCAGGAGTTTCCACTGGCCCTTCTGGTCAAATGGAGCTGGAAGACATGCTCTGAAGTGGGTGAGGCTGTAAGTCAGCTCCTTGCCTGGTTGTGGGAACACTAGGCTCTAGGGCCAGAGAAACTCATTTGGGCATCTGAATTAGGCAGATTATCACACGTTTGAGTTCCCTGGTCAGAGAGTACCCCCACCTTGGTCCTATCAGTAAGCAAAATTGCTGGTTGAGATGAATAGTTTAGCACAAAAGGTATGAACTTGATTGCAAGATCTGTGTACTGGTGGCCACAAGTCCTTCCTGCCTTCTGGGTCACAGTCTGATTCCCAGTGGTTGAGCCCCAACAGATTCCACGGCAGTCCCTGTGGTGTGAGATTGGAGTAGGGGTTCTCACAAAGCACCCCACAATGTTGGAGTGTCTGGTTCCTCCATGGGTTCTCTTTTCCCACTGGAGGAGATGGGGCCCCAGGGAGACCTCTATACATGGTACTGCCCATGTCTGGGGGAGAGACAATGTGGTCAGTGTGTAGTCGTTCCTCTTACCTTTCTCATGCAGCCCATTTTGGGGACCATGGTACTGGGAGGTCTTCAGCTTCACCCCTGCAATTTTAGGATCCTCTCAGCAGTAGACTTGTTCTTGAATAGTTGGTAGTTGTTCTTATGAGGGGGAGCAAAGTCAAGAACGACCTATGTCGCCATGTTCGTGATCCCTCCCCTTTTTTTATAAATTTGATTTTGTCTTACATCCTCTGCCCCATTTCCCTTTTAAGCCTACTGGCAAGGATGAACCTAAGTAATTGCTGTTTAATAGCAGATGCTTAAATGGAAAATGGATTCCATCACATGGTTTCAGGCACAGAACTAAAATTTTCTTTGTGACAAATACAATAAGAAGTGAAAATTGAAGATGGCTGAAAATTACAATTATGAATGTTATTTTTAAAACTGTGAGACAATTAGACATGATGAGATGTGGATGTTCTCTGATGTGTTATAAGCCTCAAAATATTAGCATTGTAGCATTAGCAGAATATTAGCTAGCATAAGCTTTGAAAATGTTTTCTAGAGACAATTGTTTTCTCCAGAAATACAAACTGCATTGACCAATTATCACTGTTTAAATTCATCGAGCCCTGCCACCCAAAAGCAACAAAGGCAGTGTTAGTATAAGATTTAGAAGAGAATTTGAAAAAGATTTTGAGGTTGACATTAAGCGTGCCGTTTCTGGAAGACCATCGAGTGGTATGGTTATCAGGGACAATTCTTCAGTTCTTATGTATACTGTTGGTGAAGGGAGGGATTGGAGATTTGGAAAAGCAGATCCAATTTTGCTTTATTTAATTGTTCAGTGTTCTGGGGGGAAAGGAAAGTGGTAGGTAAACAATTATTTTGCTTCAACAATGACTCTTGGCCAGGGAGTTAACAAAGTTTGAGGAAGAAGAGCCTCTTTCCACCCATGTTTTAGGAAAACTACTTACTATGGTACTTTAGCATTTGTAGAGTGACCTGAACAATAACATCTCTTGTTTTGCATCTTTCCATGGAAGGAAGAAGCCATAGTGACCTGCAGTCCCTGGGACCAGTGTCTGTCCCTAGTGGTAGATGCCTGTGAAACTTTAAGAGCAATCATATGATTAAGTACAGGACTAGAGAAAACAGACAAACTTCTTAATACTTTATAGGCTTGGGGCAAGTTTATATATCTGGGAGTGGGTAGTGATTATTAATGAGATTCTTTGCTTTTAATATAAGATTAGGTGGCCTTTGCTCCTTGAGATTTAATTTCCCTATATCAAATTTAGCAACCACCTTGCTCTCTATGGAAGGTGCCCAGCCACCAAATATTACTGAATTCTCTTCATTGTCAGGATCTAGTGTTGTATATAGAATGGTTTCTTCCTTCACCAGCTTTATGTCTGTTTTTAAAAGGAAACAACTAAAAACATGAATGATATGGAGGTAAAGCAAGAGAGGAAGGAGGTGGAAGGAATCAAGGAATGATATGCAATCCCATGGGTTCAAAGCACTCAGAGATATTTCTCTAAAGAGAACCTCTTTAGAGGTAACCTCTGTTCAGGGTTACCTACCATGGGCCAGAGCAGATCAGGGTTCTGAAATCCTCTGACATGAACATCCCTATCTGAGCTCCTTTCTCTCCAAACTGATAAGAAGTTGGGTCTAAGCCTGTGGTGTTTCAACTCAACTCTCTTCCGTTTCCCCAGCCATCAGTACTGCTGTGAAACCATTCACCTTCACTACTTGTTTCCAGCTCACATCTTCCTCACTGGTAATTATTACTCAGAGGTAACAACGAGTCGATGTATTAAAGCCTTATAAACTTCTGTTGTTCAACATAAGAGCAAGACAACCAAAGTACGTTGGTCATGGAAGTGGAGACTCGTAGTGACTTTCAAAGATATTTGTACGGGTGGTCCTAAAATGCAGTCTCTGCCACATAGTTTGGTTCATCCAAGAAAGTCTCTCAATAGACCAGCCTCAGACATTGTCTTTATAAAAACATTTTTACTCATTTAACCATGTGACAAACTTGTCGATCCGGAAATGATTGCATTTCCTTTTATCCCTGCAGAAATAAATTATTAGTTCTTCAAGAGTGAAGTGGCTCTCAATGAAGAGAACATTTGTCCTCAAAGATGCTGGGAATACAGTAGAGACAAGAGAGACCTGGTTCTTTTCTAATGGAGTCTGTATTTTGATGAGAAAGATAGACATGGTAGAAAAACTTCATGAATTACTAATTACAGTGCTGTTGGGAAAAAGCACCAAGATTTGTAGAAAATTACAAATGACAAGCTACTGGCAACCCAATATTTTTCATCCAACTAAGAAATCTTGCCTCTCCTGGCTGTAACTTACTGCCTCTGGAATCATTGGGTACTTAACATTGTTCATCTTTGAAGGTCTTTGAATTTCTTCTTGGAAAAAAAAAAAGATCATTAGTTTCTTCCCTTCAGAAATTAAAGTAGGGAGATATTTTTAATACATTTTGGAAATAGGAGGATGCAGTAGGAGAAGTTTGTGTGACTTAAAGGTCTCTTCCAAGTAAAACCCTCCAGTCGGCCTAGTATTCTGATGAGTCAAGGTTGTTCTTTCTCTGCCCACAAAAGGAACCTGCTGCCCAGCGAATGCTCGTCCAAGATAATCCTCAATTCTAATTAAGGTGCTCTGCAAGCCGACTTATCTGACAGAGACACGTTGCAAACAATAAGTGATGAGGCACCAGCTCAATGAAATGAAACCTTTGTCTTGAAAGCCAGTCTTTTACTTCCTCCCTGTTTCAGCTCCAATTGCCTTGAGCACAAAAGAGCAGTGACAATTGTGTCTGTGGCTTCAGCAGATGACACAGTAGAAACTGCTCCCCACTCTATTCAGCTAAACGCACGAGAGAAACCACTGCAGGGAGTGACCCATTTGGCCACTATGTTGACACGACCGACCGCATTGACTCTGACCAACAACATTTGCATTTTGTTTTTGCAGTCACCCAGCAGTTGACTGTCACTTGTTCAGTTTGACAATAGACAGGTGAGCAACCACATTTGAAAAGTTGCAATTTGTAAATATTCTCACTTTGCTGCACGACCTTTTTGCTCCCCTCCTCCAGAATAGCAGGTTCTGAGGAGAGAGGGCTTTGGAAATTTCTGTAATTTTCTATTTAAAGAAATACATAAAAGTGTGATGGCAGGGAATTAGGATAAATGGCTTAAAAGCATAGGGTTTCTGGGGCACCTGGTGGGCTCAGTCAGTTAAGCATCCGACTTGGGCTCAGGTCACGATCTCACAGTTTGTGAGTTCGAGCCCCGTGTCGGGCTCTGTGCTGACAGCTCAGAGCCTGGAGCCTGCTTCAGATTCTGTGTCTCCTCTGTCTGTCCCCTCCTCACTTGTGTTCTGTCTCTCTCTGTCCCTCAAAACTAAATAAATGTAATAAAACTAAAGCATAAGATTTCAGAGATGGAAAGAATTGTGGGGATTTTATTACGCCTCCCCCAACTTTTCTGAAGAGAACATTATGCAACAGAAAGATGAAGTGACTTGCTCAGGGTCATACAGACAATTAACGGCTTATTACAAGAACCTCAGATCTTGCATTTAATTCTGACAATGCAATACTGTCTATGTAAGCACTGACTTTAAAGAGCAAAACAAACAAAACCACAGTACTGAATTGTTAAGTAAATGTTGGACACACATTCAATAGTCACACTATTTTGACAAGCAAGGAAATACAGTAAACATCAAATATAAAGTGGTTGAGAAATTTTAGGGAAAAGGGGAAAAAATCAGTAAGATGAATCTCACAAGCGTAGTAAGAGTCTATTAAGAATCCAGACCATGAAGAGCACATGCTATAACCACTTTGGGAAGGGGATGACTGGAAAGGAGTAAGGAGTGCTGGTCAAGGTCTATTTCTTTTTATTTTTTTTTCAAATTTTTAACATTTATTTATTTTTGAGAGACAGTGAGACAGAGCATAAGCAGGGGAGGAGCAGAGGGAGACACACACAGAATCTGAAGCAGGCTCCAAGCTTTGAGCTGTCAGCACAGACCCGATGTGGGGCTCGAACTCAGGAGCTGTGAGATCATGACCCAAGCTGAAGTTAGTCACTTAACCGACTGAGCCCTGGTCAGGGTCTATTTCTTGACATGAGCTCTGGGTACATACCTGTGTTCACTCTGCAAAATACCAACAAACTGTTCACTTATGAATTGGCCTGTTCCTATATCACAGTGAAAACTTCAGGGGCATCTGAGTGGCTCAGTCCGTTGAGGGTCCGACTTCGGCTCAGGTCATGATTTCGCAGTTAGTAAGGTCAAGCCCCCATCGGGCTCTGTGCTGACAGCTCAGAGCTTGGAGTCTGCTTTGGATTCTGTGTCTCCCTCTCTCTCTGTCTCTCAAAAATAAATAAACACTACAAAAAAAATAACCTTTACATCTTTTAAACCTTAGAAGACTAGCCTTTCCTCAATTTCAAAAGCAGTGAAGCTGAGTCCTAATTTGTATATTTTAAACTGTACGAATGTGGGAAGTAGTAATTTTGCAAGAACTTTGGAAAATCAATTAATGGCTTGAATTCAGGGGGATCTCCGGATCCACTCATATGCCACTTAACTCACTGGTTTTTGTCTGTAAAAGGGAGATAATAAGACATTTACCTCCCTATAAACTACAGGCCGTGTGGGAGGGCTGTTGAAGTCCTTTCCATTAAAGTGGGTGATGGTGTAGTAGGGGATAAATGTGTCCAGTGTGGAGCAAGTTGAACCCTTCCCCCTACACCACCCCACTCAGCCCTGTGTGTCTGTAGAAGTACTACCTCATCAGTTCTAAAATTCACCTGCATAATTCATCCTTTCAAAGTCACTCTTCTTGTGTCAGAAGCACCACACACCTCCCAATCTTTGATCTAATTATTCAAAGGTTATTAGTTTGGATTTCCCTTGGCATTTTTGTCAAAGCCACATATCCAAAAATGAGGACGTAGTGGTGGTTTTGAAACATGGTTGCAAAATACCTTGACACTGACCACATTAAGAAAATGTGTCTTGCGCCATCCATTGATTACGGGCTATGGACCCGAGGCCAACAGAGTGGGAGTTCCGAGGCTGAGTCATTAATGGCACCGTAGCTTCTGCTTTGTTTGGATGCTCAGACTTAACGTCTTGAGCTGCCGTGTAGAAGGTCTACCCTGAGGCTGCCATGTTGTGAGAAAGCCAAACCATGTGGAGATGCTTCAGTCCTTGAGTCCTCCGAGCCCAAATGGCAGACATACAAGTGAAGAAGCCTTCAGATGATTCCAGTCCTGAACCATGAAGTCCCCTCTCTCCATCCGAGCCTTTAAGTGATCCTAGCTGAGACCCCAGACATGGAGGACAAGTCATCACCACTGGGCCCTCACTGCATTCTTAGTTCACAGAATCCCTGAGCACAATTACATGGTCATTTTAAACCAATAGGTTTTGGGGTAGTTATGTAGCAGCAGAAAGAAAGCCTAAGGAACTCCAAAAGTTTAGTGAGGTTTAGCCAATATCTTTCTGCTACAGGGACTGGACTCTGTATATACAGGGATAAGTGAGGCCACTTGAGATGTGAGATGGAGAGGCGTTGTGGAGCTAATATCAGAGAGATGTCAGTCCCAAATGCCATACATGGCTAATGACTGAGCGATAGTTGTTTCATTCACCAGAAGAGGAATTTCAATGTCTTCCATACACAGCAATGCATATGAAAACAGTATCTTTCTAAATCATCAAAGGAGTAGTAGCTATTTTTTTTAATGTTTACTCACTTTTGGAAGGATGGGAGGGGCCGAGAGAGAGGAGGACAGAAGATCCAAAGCAGGCTCTACACTGACAGCAGAGATCCCGATGTGAAACTCGAACTCAAGACCCAGGAAGTCACGACCTGAGCCGGCATTTGATGTAGAACCAGCTAAGCTACCCAGGTGCCCCACCTAGTAGTTGCTATTCTTAAGAGTTATGTCTTCTCAAGACGTGGTTTATTTATATGATGGAATACTACATGGCAATGAGAAAGAATGAAATCTGGCCATGTGTAGCAACATGGATGGACCTTGAGGGTGTTATGCTAAGCGAAATAAGTCAGGCAGAGAAGGACAAATATCATATGTTTGCACATATAGGAGGATTAGGAGGAACTTAACAGGGGACCATGAGGGAGAAGAAGGGGAGAAATAGTGGGGGAGAGGGAGAGAGGCAAACCATGAGAGACTCTTGAATGCTGAGAACAAACTGAGGACTGATGGGTATGGGGGGGGGGAGATGGGCATGGAGGAGCGCACTTGTGGGGATGAGCACTGGGTGTTATATGGAAACCAAGTTGACAATAAACTATTTGTAAAAAAAAAATGAATAAATGTTTAAAAAAAAGAGTTATGTCTTCTCAAAGGCAGATATCTCATGTTTTCACTCCTATGTGGAATTTGAGAAACATAACAGAAGACCATGGGGAAAGAGAAGGGGGAAAAATAGTTACAAACAAAGAGGAAAGGAGGAAAATATAAAAGACTCTTAAATACAGAGAACAAACTGAGGGTTAATGTGGGGGTGAGGGAGAGGGAAAAATGGATGATGGGCATTGAGGAAGGCTCTTGTTGGGATGAGTGCTGAGTGTTATATGTAAGCAATGAATCATGGGAATCTACCCCCAAAACCAAGAGCACACTGTACACACTGCATGTTAGCCAATTTGACAATTAACTTTTTTTTAAAAAAGAGTTATGTCTTCTCCTTGGTGAAGGTGATTTCATACTGATCTTATTGACAGTCTCCTGGTCTTCTAGCCCAGGTAATATTGTGAGAGACAACAGGTATATCTAACAATGATTGGAATTGAGAAGAGCCATCTTATTGGCCCTTGAAAGGTAAACTATGAGTCATGGTCACTTCTGAGCTGTGACCATAGATAGGCTGGGAAAATAGCACAAGTTCTACTTAGAGCAAGTCGCAGGCTGAGTGGCATAACAGCATGAAGTGCATTTGTGGCTGAGGCACATCTCACCTACTGCATTTTTTTCATGCAGAGAAAAATGGTATTTGAAAGTGCTAAATAGAGTTGGTTTTTCATATTTGTTAGATCCTGTTTCTTTTCTCACCAACATTTAAAAACTGAGAGCTTAGGAGCACGTGGGTGGGTTAGTCAGCTGAGCATCCGACTTCAGCTCAGGTCATAATCTCATGGTTTGTGAGTTCGCATCCCACATAGGGCTCCATGTTGACAGGACAGAACTGTCTTCAGATACTCTGTCCCCTATTTTTCTCTGCCCCTACCTCACTCGCAACCTTTCTCTCTCTCTCAAAAATAAATAAACATTTAAAAACTAAATAAAAACTGGGACCTATTAGTTATACAAGGGCCAAGGAAGAATTCTCCCACTCTAGAACTAAAGACATCCCTAATCTCCTCTGACCACAGAAGACTTCAGGATGAAACATTAACGATGATCTGGGCATCATTGTCCCGTTTGGTTCTACTGTAAAATGGGTATAACATTCCTCAGCAAGAAAACTTATAATTAATAGAATTATTTGGAGCTTGTGGTGCAAGGAAACGAGCTCATAGCTCCTTCATATGGAATTTGCAAAGCGATATTAATCGCTTAATATTGTGGAAGCTTTGGCATGGGTGGGGTGCTAACCTCAATAAGGCATAAGTGAACTAATTCTGAATATAAGATTAAATTTGCTGTTGTGCTGTTTTCTTTCTTTCTTTTTTTTTCTCCAAACAGTATTGTATTTCATGCATCGCACTGAAGTCTCCTCCCTGTGTGGATGCTGGATTACACCCCCACCCTGTATCTCTTAACAAGCTTTTTGGTGCAGCTGGAATTAATGCTTCCTGTCGTTTTAAATAATGTGACATTGAAATACAATTTTTTAATGTGCTGGCATTTAACATGCCACAATATTTCAGTTATTTTACATTCATTTGGGTGCTCTAGTGTTATTACAGCTGTTATGAAATTCTGACAAAGAGGTGCATTTCTTTCTTCTGTTCCACCATAATTGCTTTTTGCCGCATCTCTGAACCGTAACCATGGCGATCTGCAACATTTATCAGAGGACCTCTTGTTATTTCCCTTGTGTGAATGAAAACAAAGTGGTATAAATACTCAGAGAAGTTTGAAAAAGGAAGCTTTTCTTTCTCCCTTTCTTTCTTTCTTTCTTTCTTTCTTTCTTTCTTTCTTTCTTTCTTTCTTCCTTCTTTCTTTCTTTCTTTCTTTCTTTCTTTCTTTCTTTCTTTCTTTCTTTCTTTCTTTCTTTCTCTTATTTCTTTTTTCTGTTTTCCCTTCTTTTTTCTTTCCTTATTTCTTTTCCTTCTTTTTCTTCTTCTTTTCCTTCTCCTTCCTCCTCCCCCTCCCCTTTCTTTCTCCTCCTCCTCCTCCTCCTCCTCCTCCTCCTCCTCCTCCTTCTTCTTCTTCTTCTTCTTCTTCTTCTTCTTCTTTTCTTTCTTCTTCTTCTTCTTCTTCTTCTTCTTCTTCTTCTTCTTCTTCTTCTTCTTCTCTTCTTCTTCTTCTCTTCTTCTTCTTCTTCTTCTTCTTCTTCCTCTTCTTCATTGTCTTCCTCTTCCTCTTCTTCTTCAGTTTCCAAATGTGAAGGGTCTATTGAAGGGAAATTAAGCTGCATGGCTAGATATTATTTCATTTATATATTTACATTTAATGAGACATTTTCTATACACAGGGCCTTTCTGCAGCACAGAAAGAAAATGAGAACTTAAGTCAGTGCCTTCAGGAAGAAGGAACTGCTGTCATCAAGAATGAAAAAGGAAATGAAAGGTTTAGTCTTCTCTAAATTTGACTCATTACAAGTAAGTCCTTGTTTGAGCTATTTAATGGGGAATATCATTACCATATTGTTGGAACCATTTTGTTGATGTTTTGACTTGTTCTTCCTTTTTATGGGGATTGGTTGAGATCACTATGTTCTGGTTGTGCTTTATTTTATCTCTTTATTTTTGAGAGAGAGAGAGAGGGCCTGAGCAGGGGAGGGTCAGAGAGAGAGGGAGACACAGAATCTGAAATAGGTTTCAGGCTCTGAGCTAGCTGTCAGCACAGAGCCCAACATGGGGCTCAAACCCATGAACTGTGAGATCATGACCTGAGCCTGAAGTTGAACGCTTAACCGACTGAGCCACCCAGGCGCCCCTGTCTGGTTGTGCTTTAAATGGCCATCTTTCTGACAGCTTGGAAAAGGTTGGGAGGGCGACTCTGTCTCATTTATCTGTACTCTTTTCATCTCTTTGGTCCTGTTCAGCTTATCAGGTGTGATGAAGATTCAGGCAAAACTCGTATCGAATTTCCATTGGATATCTTCTGTGAAATGTTAGTACGGGTCCACTGGAAAGGCCCTGGTCTATTGGTACACCAGTACCAGCAACAAATCTGAGACTCAGCTTCACCTGACACATCAGTTAATTCCCAGGGGTGCTGCTATTTCAGTGATTTGAAATTCAGGAGGTGGGGATCCTTCTTAATTTTATTTTCCTTGAACTAACTTCAAATATTTTACCTCACATATTTTCAGAGTCTCCAGCATTTCCTTTTGGATACCTAAACTATCAAAATATTGCCCTTTCCATTAAGCAGAGATTTATAAGGAGGAGTCTAGACTTCGGTGCTCTCAAAAGCTAACGGAATTAGTTCTGCCAAGTCTTTAATGTTCTACAGTACAATTTTCCCATTGTGTCTGTTCTGCTCAACTCTTGGGTTCTTATGAGCAAGAGATAGCAATAACAGTAATAAAGCTTCAAGGCACAATCATTCCGGAAGTAACTGACTATGAATGAGAAGTATCCATGGAATGGCTTGCACCAAAACTTCAACACTTGTGGAAGAGAATTATTTTTATGGAAATTTAATGTAATTCTGGAATTGCCTGCTTCAAAGAGGTTTGGGGTTGATCTATGATCTCACTGTGTTCATCTCTCCCCTAAAACATTCAACCATCCAAACAAACTAATTCTGTTGGCCCGTAGTTTTAATGTGCTAGCAGAAACTTTTAGTAATTTTGACAACCATGAGAATGTGCTTTCTGATGCCCAACTTCATGGAGTTAAGATAGTCAAGATTTCTAACTGCTGTGCTCTGAAGACCGTTGCTCTGTTTGCACCCAGACCATGTTTCCCATGAACTACATGATTGAGCCAATGATTGGGCATACATAAAGTCAATATTCTACAGACAACTCATCTTTTATACCACTGTGTACAGAGTATCTCAGTTTTTCACCCAAGTATGTCAATATCTTCAACAATAATTCCATAGGTTGGTTTGGGAAATCATTAGTATCCTTATTTTGCAGATAAGGGCATTAGAGCTCTCCAGTAATATGACTTAAGACTTCAGGTACCTTAGTCCAAGTTTTCTAGATCAAACTTCTCTTCTAGATGAGCAAAATTTCATTTACTCATCTACGTATGTATCCAACAAGTGTTTGGTGAGTATCCACTAGGTCAGATACCCTATTAACTGATGGGAGTAAAACACCAGTGATATCTGTTAATGAGGAATATCTGTTGTTGTTAATGATCTTAGGGCTAATGACCTGTGAGCCCAGCAACAGACGCCCAGGTGATTCAGGCAACCCAAAAGCGTTGGGGAGTGTGGTATATCCTCAGGGCAGAAGACACAGATTCTCCAAGACAGTGTTTGGAGATATCAAACACGATCTGAGTGCTTGTCAGATTGTCGAAGCCTATCTCTTGCTTCTCTGCATTCTATTCTAAGAGAGCTCAGATGAAAGAGTTTCCATTCAGTGTTGAGTCATAAATAGACAAGCCACCTACGTGCTGTAAAAATAGAAGGAAACTCATATGAAGAACCGAAGGGCTTTAAGCTTCATTTCAGGAGGGGAATTATCTGAGGGAACAACAACAACAAAAAATAACCAAAAACAAAACAAAGCCAAAACTGGTATGTAATTAAAAAATGAAAGTCAACTGGAAAAACACAGGCAAAGTATGAAACATAACAGTAAAGCCAGTACACATGTATTAGAAGTAACAACTGGTAAGATAGAGTCAAAATTTAAAAAAAAAGAGAGACGGAAGTAAAAATAATTGGCTCACGGACTCAAGGAAAGTTTGAAGAGCAGTTAGACTCATGAATACCTGTAATAGTTGACTACAGACAGTGCCAGGAAACTTCCACCATCCACATTTCTGCTACTGTTAGATTTGTACTCTCTCTCTCTCCATGGGCTTTCTTTCTTCATGAGTCCATTGATGGCTCCATGATCTTCATTGTAAAAATTTGCACCAACAAATACGGGATGATTAGGTTTCTCAGTTTCAGTTAGAAAAATTCCAGGGAATGTTTTGGGGCGCCTGGGTGGCTTAGTCGGTTAAGCGTCCGACTTTTGCTTAGGTCATGATCTAACGGTTCGTGGTTTCGAGCCCCGCGTCGGGCTCTGTGCTGACTGCCAACTCAGAGCCTGGAGCTAGTTTCAGAGTCTGTCACTCCCTCTCTCTCTGACCCTCCCCTGTTCAAGCTGTCTCTCTCTCTCCTGGAAATAAATAAAACATTTAAAAAAAAAAAAAAAGGGAAAGAAAAATTCCAAGGAAGACTTCTGAATGACCCACTTCTTGACTGATTAACTGTAGCTCAGGAAGGGCATGGCCAGTGACAAGAAGGTCCGTAGTGAAGGGGTAGCCAGTGTTGGGGCAAAACCCTGAAAATGTCCACTACATAAAAAGGATTAGAAAAAAATGTCACATCCTGACAGCATGTCATCATCAAAATAAATTCCTGCTTGAAGAAAATAAAATGTAAAAGAAAATATGTTAACAGTTCAACAAGAAAGAAATGGTAATTTTTTTAAATACTTGTCTTTAGATAGAAATGACTTGAAAAGAAGAATAAGAAAAGTTTCACATTGATAATATAAATTTCTATGCTCTCTTTAAAAAATGTAATAAAACACAAAAGGCAAATATAAAAGGGAAAATATTTAGCAAAAATTATTATATAGATTGATATGCATAATAATGTGTGAATTTATTTTTTCAATTAGTACAGAAAACACTAAAATATTAGGAAAAAAGTATGGACAAGGGATGTAAACCGTACACAGAAAATATACATATATATCTTTAAAATGTTAGAAATGTATCAATGTCATTGATAAGCAAAGAAATAAGCAAAGAAATGCAAAGTAGAACAATTAAATGTCATTTTTGTTCATCGAAATCGTGAAAACTTAAAACACTCAGTGCTGGTGAACTTCTGGTGAGGTAAGCACACCGAAACAAAGCATAAGACAAAATTAATACAACTTTTGTGAGAAAAACACACGTTTTCAATCTTGACAATACCTATGTAGTTAGATTATTTGATTCCATTTTGAGAAATGGAATCCACCTTAAGAAATAAATAAGAAATGTAAGTAAGATTTCTATGTAAGTGTTCACTGCAGGATGAATGAACAACCCACATATCTGACCATTAGGGATTCTTGTATCTGTCTTTGTTCCTCTTATCATTACTATTAAAGTACAAGACTCGCTATTTCAATGGGTTTTTCTCATTACTCTAAACCGTCTTGTTCTCTGGATTTTCATCAGTCCTGTGTCTGATAAATCCCCAGTCCTAGATGATTCTGTCCACCACTGTCTGTTTAGTTCTGTGTCACTCTGACGAGCCATCACAGATACTGGTCTCTATCATGGACTCCTGAAATTGCCTTCTAATGCACCTTCTTGCCTCCACTTATGTTCCCACCCATTTTCTGAAGCACAGCCAGAATAATCTTTCTGTAACTCAGATGTGCTAATTCTCATCTCCAGCCCTCCTCACCGTGGCTGCCTTCAACAGCTTAAAACACACCATGGACTGAAAGGAGATTCTTCTCAGAGTCTCCAATCCCTACTTGGTGTGAACCCCACCTACCTCTCCAGTCTTATTATTCACTTCTAGCCCTTGGGTTTTAGTTAGTGTTTTTATAGTTCCTCAGATACACCAAACCGTCCCTCATCAATTGGCTTTGTCTGTGCTGTTCCCTCTGCCTGGAACAGTCTTTCTCACTTTGCTCCATATATATATTTTTTCAACCTGTTTCACTTCAACTGTTCCTTCATATCTGAGCTCACTAATCATTTTCTCATTTCCTAATCTTCCTAGCCAGATCAATTCCTATATCGTAAACTTGTCTATTTCAATGTACCTTTACTCTTAACTATACCTCTTAACTATAAATGCATGTTTCTGTGCCTGAATCGTTGATTAATGTCTGTCTCCTTCACAACTGTTTAGTGAGGATCTTTACGGTATAAGACCCCTATATGCACCCATTTCTCCCTCACCCCCACTCACTGCCTCTAGCAACCACTTATCTGTACTCTATTTTTATGAGGTCCTCTTTGTTTCTCTTTAGATTGCACATATAAATGAGACATTATGCTACTTGCCTTTCTGTGTCTGACTTATTTCACTGAGCTTAATGCCATTAAGGTTTATCCATGTTTTTACAAGTGGCAGGATGTCCTTCTTAGAGGTCATGTAATGTACACTATGATGACTATTATGAATATTGTGAATTCACATTGTGAATATGAATAAATGAATGAACAAATGAATGAATGAATGGTTATGCAATGTATATTAAAGAGTTGGGAGGAGAGTATGTCTTCAAAGTTGTCATCACAAGAAAAAACCGTAACTATAGGAGAAAATAGCTGTTAACTACACTTGCTGCAGTAATCATTGCCCAATGGGTACATGTGTCAAATCACTTTGTTATACACCTTAAACTTAAACGATGTTATACACCATTGAAAGCTCAGTAAAACTGGAGGAAAAGATTGATGTACACAGACAACATGTCTGCTTTGCAAATTTCTGTGTTCCCAGGATCTAGCATGCATCCTCGCACATAGTAGTACTCAACACGCATTTAATGAGAATGAAGATTAAATTATGCTATATTATTATAAGGAAAAATTAGACATCATTAAAACTGAAGACCTTTTTAAAAACAGGGAAACATTTTAACACACATACACAAAATACTTCAATACAAACTCAATAGCGTTCTAGTAAAAAACACAAAACTGTATATAGAGTATGATCATGTTTATATAGTTAGATAGCCAGGTATGCAAAAATTGCTTAAAATTAATTATCCCTGGTATACTTCTGGATTTCTAGATGGTGAGCTTTGTTTACTTATTTCTCATTATCTTGTAATTTGAAAAATATTTTACGATGAGTTTATAAGAAGTTTATTTTCAGAAAAAGAATTTTTTAAGTTTTGTTGTTATTTATTTTGAGAGAGATAGAGAGCAAGCAGGGGAGGGGCAGGGAGAGAGGGAGACAGAATCTCAAGCAGGTTCTGTGCTGTCAGTGCAGAGCCCCGTGTGGGGCCAGAACTCATGAACTTCAGTATGCACCTTCATGTGATGATGAGAGCATCTTGTATTGAAATGTCCTGATTGTCTTGTGCTTCCCAAATGGGAGGATTGGCCCACATTGCTCACACCCTTGGGGTTTTTGAATCATATACATAAAGTACATTGACTGTCTCAAGAACTTTAGGTAACCCTTTAGAATGGCTGTCTTTGAAAACCAAGTTCAAACTCTAAGCAATAAATTTAAAAAATAATATATGTGTATGCAGGGACATCTGGCCGGCTCAGTCTGACTCTTCATTTCGGCTCAGGTCATGATCTCACAGTTTGTGAGCCCAATGTCCGGCTCTGAGCTGACAACATGAAGCCTGATAGAGATTCTCTCTCTCTCTCTCTCTCTCTCTCTCTCTCTCTCTCTCTCTCTCTGCCCCTTCCATGTTTTTACTCTCTCTGTCTCTCTCAAAGTAAAGAAATAAACTTAGAGGGGCGCCTGGGTGGCTTAGTCGGTTAAGCGTCCGACTTTCACTTGGGTCATGATCTCGCGGTTCGTGGGTTCGAGCCCCGCGTCGGGCTCTGTGCTGACTGCCGGCTCAGAGCCTGGAGCCTGTTTCAGTCTGTGACTCCCTCTCTCTCTGACCCTCCCCTGCTCACGCTGTCTGTCTGTCTGTCTGTCTCTCTCTCTTTCCTAGAAATAAATAAAAAAAAAACATTAAAAAAGAAAGAAAGAAACTTAGAAAAATACATGTATATGCAGATGATGGAAAGGCAAATGGATAAAAGGAGTAGATTTTAGGGAACAGAAGACTTCACCTTAAAATTATTTACATTGTTCTTATTTTATATCCTAAGGAAAGGCAGTTAATTTTCTTCTTCACTATTTTAAATCCTCAAGGTCCCTGCTTGCTTCCTCAGGAAAACTAACCCTGTAGATAAAGAATGGCAAATGTATTCAACTGAAGTTGCAAATTCTGATCAGCTGTTGGTGGCTACAAAATGTCATTCTAAGAATACTAAGGTCATGTCTGGGCTTAGGGGGAAAGTACATTTTGGTCAAGAATGGAAGCTACTGTGAATTTCCCACACTTCTTGTTCTTTTTACAAACAACTTCCCTTTGAATGGCATTGACAATACCGTGTTTGACAGTCCCTGGGCTCATGGCCCAGGGTCTGTCTGAATTTACTGACTCCCTATTTCTTTTTTTTTTTTAATTTTTTTTGAGGTTTTTATTTATTTTTGAGAGAGAGAGAGAGAGTGTGTGTGTGTGTGTGTGTGTGTGTGTGTGTGTGTGTGAGCAGGGAAGGGTCAGAGAGAGAGGGAGATACAGAATCCAAAGACAGGCTCCAGGCTCTGAGCTGTCAGCACAGAGCCCGACGTGGTGCTTGAACCCACAAACCGTGAGATCATGACCTGAGCCGAAGCTGGACGCTCAACTGACTAGCCACCCAGGCGCCCCAACTGACTCCCTATTTCTTACAGGCAACAGAGATGGCTTCTGAAACATACTTCTGCTATTTCTTTAAAAAGACAAAAAAAGTTTATTGATTTATTTTGAGAGAGAAGGACAGAGCATGTGGTGGAGGGGCAGAGAGACAGGGAGAGGGAGAGAGAGGCTCCGAAACAGGCCCTGTGTTTTCAGCACAGAGCCCGACATTCAGCTTGATTTCATGAACCCCGAGATCATGGCCTGAACTGAAATCAAGAGTCAGACACTTAACAGATGGAGCCACTCAGATGCCTCGACGTCTGCTCTTTTAAAGAACACGATCTCCTTTTGTGGCCCAGACAACTTTGAAATGCACACAGGACATCTAGTGTTTTATCTTAATCTCATTTCCCTTCTTTGGTTTCTGGCAACACAAAGCAGATCGAGGGCACAGAGTGAGACATAAGCTGTGGAAAACTGCGCTGGCTTTTCCCTTCACAGTACACTGGGAGACACCATGTGGTGTGAGGCATTCACTTGCAGGTATAGAGTCTGTAAAATCGTATTCAAAAATTAAACATTTTTAATTAGAAGGCAGCATCTGTGAACCTTTTCTGCAAGCCGCTGGTTTCTTTCTTCTGATAAATGATCCCAGCTCTGTGGCCCCTTATCCCCTTCCCACCATGGTAGAGATTGTAAAACCCCGTCATTCCTTTTGCTCTACTACATAACAGTCAGATGGAGATTTCTCTGCTTAATATTTAACAAGCTATTGATGCCTCCCAGAAAACTTTGAAAAATACTTAATTTGAAGGCAGTTCATTCTTTGCAGATTTTCTTCACTGCCCTGCTTTCCTCCCCACCCCTTATTTCCAGGAGGTATGCGAGTCAAAGCTGACTGTGTGCCTCTGTGCAGTGTATCAGCTCCTTCACCCCTACCTGGAGCCATCCTCTGCTTTTTGAGACAATACAGTCCACTTCAGCAGCCAACTGGGGGAGCCACGGGTAAGGAAATTTTTATTTCAGGGGCACCTGGGTGGCTCAGTCATTTAAGCATCCGATGTTGGCTCAGGTCATGATCTCACAGTATGTGGGTTCAACCCCACATTGGGCTCTGTGCTGAAAGAGTGGAACTTGCTTTGGATCCTCTGTCTCCATCTCCCCCTGCCCTTCCCCTTCTTGCTGTCTCTCTCTCTCAAAAATAAATAAATATTTTTTTAAAAAATAAAAATAAAGACATTTTTATTCCAAGTGGGAGTTATTTAAATCAGGTGTGAAAAAAAAAAGTCCTTTTTAACAAGAATGGTGTTACGTTCTCTTTGGGCTGAGCTGAGCAGGTATTGACAAGGGCAGCTATGAGGCAGTACTACAGACACAGTGCCAGCCAGAAGTATCTGTGGATGTTGAGGGTCTGAGCAATCACGGTTCCTGGCCAGGTTAGTTGTAGGCAGAGAGCTACTAAGTGCAGGTGGGCTGTCAGACCCCGCAGTGTGTTGAAGAAGAAAGAAGCAGATGGGGAGTGAGATATAAAGACCATCTGGGTCTGAATCCCTGAAGCAAACAGGGGGAGAAGAATAGGTGGCTGCTGAGATTCTAGTTTCCAGGGCCAAGAATCAGGTCTGATAAACCAGCAGGGATGAAAATCGTAGAAACGGACTGGAAGTAGCCTAAGGAACGAAGATTAGAGATTATAGATTGGAGAGGCTGGGTGGCAGGGCTTTGTGAACCTTACTAAGTAGGTGTTATGGGTTGAATTGTATCCCTGCAAAAGATGTTGAAGTCAGTCCTAACACTCAGTACCTGTTCTGGAAATAGAGCCTGAAGATGACCAGGTTAAGATGGGGTCAGTAGGATGGGCCCTAATCCAATATGACTGTGTCCTTATAAAAGTGGAGAATTTGGACATTGAGGAAGACACAAGGAAACTACCATATCAAGATAGAGACAGAGATTGGGGTGCTGCATTTATAAGCCAGGGAAAGACAAAATTACCAGCAAACCATCAAAAGCTTGGTGAGAAGCATAAAGGTACTCCCTCTGAGCTCTCAGAAGGAACAAAGCCTACGGACACCTGCTAATGGACTTCTGGCTCTCAGAATTGTAAGCCAATAATTTCTGTTGTTTGAGCCAACCAATTACAGTACAGCCAATTACAGCACCGTAGGCCTAATATCCACAAAGTACATATGTCTCATCTCCAACATCCGGTCTCCATGCTTTTTTAGTGAATCTTGATTTCTTACTGGTTCCATTGCCACCTGAGACAACACCTATATTTCCCATTCTTCTCTGCAGCTGGCTGTGCTAGTGAAATGTACTGTGATGAGATGTGGGAAACTTCAGCAAAGCCATTTTGTTTTAAAGTTTATTTATTTATCTTGAGAGGGAGGGTGGGAGAGGGGGAGGGGGGAATGGGGGAAGGGCAGTGAGAGAGGGAGACAATCCCAAGCAGGCTCTGCACTACCAGCACAAAGCTCGAGGTGGGGCTCAAACCCATGAATCAAGAGATAGTGACTTGAGCCTAAACCAAGAGTCAGCCATTCAACCAACTAAGCCACCAAGGGGCCCCAGCAAGGATTCTTGAAAGAAAGGGAGCAGTAAAGGTTTTTTCTTTCTCCCCTTCCCTCCCTCCATCCACCCTTCCTCCCCCCCCCCATTCCACTCTTCCTTCTGTCCTTCCTTTCTGTTTTTAAAATTTCAGTTTTACTGAGGTATAATTAACAATTTCTTTCTTTTTTTCTTGTTTCATAGTCTACTCTGCTTTCTAATCATGGAATCCAATTCAGATAAGGGGGCTGCAGCTACAGGAGCCATAAAAGCCAGTGTTGGAATGGTAAGCAGACAGGTGGAAGAATCTTGGGCTCTCCACTGCTACGGAGCAACTCTGCATTGCCTTCCTCCATCCTTCTTATTTCCCACCCCCTCCTCCATTGTTCTTTGATATTAAGGGGAAATAAAGCTCTCTCTAATTTAAGAATGGCTGTTGGAGTTTACTGTGTTAAGAAGACTAGCCTGTCCCTTTCCAATATGTAGTTGTATGCATGAGAAGGATCGAGGGAAGGAATATGGTTCACCCATGACCCTATGGCCTTAGTGCTTGGCAGATTCTCAAATGAAAGTCCTTGTTTCCTCCCCTACTCCAGCCTTTATCGAAGTGTGGTCCGAGTACCCCCCTTTAGAATCCCTGGGGGTGCTGATTAACAATACCAAGCTGTGTGTGTGTGCTCGGTCCTTCTGATTTTCAGCCCCTGGAATAGGAGCCTGGGAAGTTACACTTTAACCGGCAACTAAGTTGATTCTGAAGCACCCTGAAGATTGAGAACCTCCCCTTTTTCAATCCACTTCATACTCAGGTACTGAATCTGGGAGACAGAGGTGGGGACCTGCAGACATTATTCCCCATTGGCGGTTTTATGGTCCACTGACTCGAGGATCCTATTGGGGTGATCTCTGCAGTTGGGAATGAACAAGAAGCATAGCCATTTCACATTTGTCCTAGTAGAGGATGGCGTGTTGGGGACTCCCACATGTCCCTGGGTATGTGGGCTGGAGCTGAGAAAAATCGTGGTTAGAGCAATTCCTGCGCATTCTTCCACACGCCACACTGAGAGGCGACTGTGACTCATCCTTGCTACCTGTTGCTGCTTCCACATGACTGTCCTTCCTTTCTCCTTGAGCTTCTGATTCATTGAGTCTCCATCTGTTTTTCTATCCTTCCCTTTCTTCCTCCCCGTTTCAAACATTTACTATTGTCTTCATTCCTCTTTAATCACCAAAACCTTGGGGAACTGGTATACAACCTCCCTTTGGATCTCAACTCAAACTCCTGGCTACTCATCGCTGAACTTCTCTTTCCCAATGATCTCATCCTTTCCACCTCGGCCACCCACTTCTATTCCCCAGCTCTGAAGCTTACAAGCAGAGGCTGCACCATTTCCAAAATCACCAATCAAAGCAGCTAATTCTCCCAAGGTGACCCTTTTACTGTCCTCGGTCCTCTGCGCAAGTACCTCTACTGCAATATGTCATCAAAGCATGAGTTTCAATCTATCTCTCTCCATTCTCTCCATCAGTTAGCCTCTCTTCTTTTCAGTCTGTACACACCCAGTTTAAAGTGCCTTCTCCACTGAGGCTTGCGTTCTTTACAAATATACATACGTCACTTGCCTCTTCATCCGTTGTGACTGAGCAAAATCCCAATTCAGAGCAGATCCGATCACTTTCATTCTCCAGTTCATATCCAGCCTGAAAATTAAGCCCTACTGGGGGGTGGGGGGAATCACACAATTAGGCAGATTAGAATCATTATGAATTCATAATCTTTTAATCACCTGCCTCAGCTGGGCTCTCATTAAAGTCTAGCAAACAATCTATTTCTCTCATCAGCTTGTCCCTCACTGTCCTATCAAAGTAGAACCCATCTGCCTGTGGACTGCTTCCCAGAGATTGCACTGCCTTCTTATTTCTAAGATACCCGGTATCTTAATCATCTTTCTCACTTCTGCATCTTTCTCATCAGCATACCAAGCTTGTTTGAGCATCTCATCTTTCGGAAACAAAAGCAGGAGTGAAAGCCATAGCCTTCCTTTGGACCCTATATCACCCTAGCTACTACCATTTCATTTTGCTTATTTTCATGGCTGTGCTTCTCAAGAATATTTTAGACATGTTCTCCTTCATGTCACCACCTCCCAACCACTCTGTGATCTGTTAAGCCCTGCTTCTACCTCTGCCACTGTATGAAACTGCTCTTACTAAACTCCTTAGTGCTCTTTCCATCCTTGGATCCAACCAGAGAAAAAGGGAATGGCCCTCATTTTATGTAGGACATGGGTTTCCATGACTGTTTTCCTGTCTCATTCCAGCGTCCAAGCTGGTAGACTGTGCCCTGGGACATACCATTCTTGTTACAGAGGGGGAAAAGCAAGAGTCAGTTGAGCAACGGCTTTTGTGTTATCTGTCGGGATATGGCAAATTCTGCCTGCTTCAGTGGCCAAATTAAGTCACACACATGGCCAGGCCCAACATGAGTGGAGGAAGTGGAGCTGTACTCTCTCAAGGGTGGGGGCAAGTGGCACAGCAACAGGCATACACATGTATAGCATGTATAGCAACAGGCAAGAATGTATAACATGTGGACACTGCTATGGTCTGCCACAATTATTGGAACATTTGGTTCTTCCCTGCTCTCTCCATCATGAGTGTCAATCTCATTCACCTCTGTATCTCCTTGAATCTCATGTCAAGGCATTCACAGTAATTTGCTAATTTCCACCCACTTGACTGTCTACCATTTCTATGTTGCATTTTCACTCTCTCTATGCTCTTTCTTTTTCTTTCATTCTTTTCTCCTCCTTTTCCTCCTCTTCCTTCTCCATTTTCTCCTTCTCCTTCTTCTTTCCTATTGTTCTTCTACATTGTTAAATAAAGATGAAGAGAAGAAAAAATTGTTGATTGAGCCACCAGGTGGGTATAATGTCGGGTCCTCACTGCTGTGATTTTCATCCATTTATTATTGACTTCATAGTGCATATATTTGAGTGGCTATGGAAATAACCTCCACCTTCTATGTCTCAGTGTCTCTCCCACCGTGAATGTCTTCACTGCAGTGCATAAATGGGTCTTTGGTTCTACGAAGATATTTGGAGCCATGGGGTTTGTTCTGCATCAGTTGTCTTCCTTGCTAACTCCAGATATTATTGTGTATCCTCCCTCATGCTCTCCTTCATCCTTCACAGCACAAGAAGTGTTTCTCTCTCTGGAAACACCCAATTCTTCTCTCTTTGTGTGCACTAGTGACAATATTACAATCTTATCTTATTCCACTTAACACTATTTACCAAGAATACCTTAATGACTGGTATATGGAAAATACGAATAAATAATGTGACTTTATTTTCCCAAAGACAACTGGGGTTACATATGTGTCAAATAAAACATAATAGATAGGGATTTATTTCTCCATTAGCTTTTTAGGTTTGCTTATCTTTCAGAGTAATTTAAATTGAAATGGAAGACAAATCCTTATTTGATTGTTAGGCAATTCAGTGCTATTTATATTGTGTGAGATGGTGTGGGCTCTAAGTGCACTGTTGTTAAAAGGCTATTTAATGTCACATAGTGGACCTATTAATTTTTTCGATAAATTGCTGGCATGCCCAGCCAATTGCACACATTTAATAGGGAGAGTCCGTTCTTCAAAGAGTCTGTCTCTGTACTTTGTGGTAATGGTGCTATAGTTTATGTGCAGCTAGACATACTAAGGCACTGCCTTTGTCATCAAAAATATGGAGATAAATCTCAAAGTAAATGTGTGATTCTGTTAGAAGAGGGTCAAAAGAATGGTAGACCTTTGTAGCACAACTTATAGTCAACAAGCGTAGAATGGTGAGGACTTAAAAAAATGTTTCTTGATAATTTGTGTTAATAATGAAATGTATGATCATTAATGTTGAGTTTAACATAATGTTGGTAAGGAAGCATACTTATTTAGGCTTGAAATAATACTTTGTCACGGACATTACTTTTTTACTTGACCTGAAAGACCGGCACTCACAAAGTTGCTTTCATTTTCTTGTGTAAAATTATTTAATAATGTTAATTTCTGGTATATATGAATTGCCTGTTGAGAACAGAAAGAATTGGGAGGACAAGGACAAGATTTTCATAATTTCAAATATAATTGTTGGAGCGCCTGGGTGACCCAGTTGGTTGAGTGTCCGACTTCGGCTCAGGTCATGATCTCACTGTTTGTGAGTTCTAACCCTGCATTGGGCTCTGTGCTGAAAGCTCAGAACTTGGAGCCTGCTTTGGATTCTGTGTCTCCCTCTCTCTCTGTCTTTCCCCCACTCATTTTTATCTCTCAAAAAATGAATTAAATGGTAAAAAAAATTTTAAACAGTTGAATATTTACAAGTGACGACTTTTACTTTTCATATAAATTGTTGACAAACAACATAAAATAGAACATAGTGTCCATCAATCAAGGGTCTTCTCTGTGTTATTTGTTATTATTTCCTTAGAACCTAGCCTGATGCATAGCACATAGTACAGTCAATAAATGTTTGCAAATAAATGGATGGATAAAGATATGATAAAGAAAAACAAACGGCACTTACGATTTTAAACTGGCAGCGTAAAGATGCAATATTATTTTCTTTCTAAATGTCATAACGCTCACCAGAAGAATGTTGCCACCAAACAGCTGAAAATTTTGACAAAATATATTGCTATGGAAATAACAACAACAAAAACAGTAATAATAAACTTATGGTTAATAATAAGTAACAATGAAGTTGTGGTGTATAATTCTTTTAAAAATCATATTAAGAAAGGGTATAAATATTCAGGGAAGATAGAACAAAGCAGCCTGAAGAGATACAACACTGAGCAGGCAGGTGTGCTGGGTGGCTCAGTCAATTCTGCATCCAACTGTGTGAGTCATGATCTCACGGTTCATGGGTTTGAGCCCTGCATGTGGCTCTGTGCTGACAGCTTGGAGCCTGGGGCCTGCTCTGGATTCTGTCTCTCTCTCTCTCTCTGCCCTCCCCTGCTCATACTCTCTCAAAAATGAATAAACTGAAAAAAAAAAAAACCAAAAAAAACCCCCAAAACATTGAACTGGCAAACCCTGGGTGTGGCATGAAGAAAGAAAAATAAAATCATCACAGAAACAAGAGCCACGCTGTCAAGAAGATGAAGTAAGATGGCCTTGGTGAAACTAAAGCAAGAAAGATGAGAGATTAAGTCACACAAGCAAAATAAAAAAGAAATGAACAAAGAGTTAAATGGACTAGAATAAAAGAATATCCAGCCTACATATTATTGATGTTTCCAAAAAAAAGCTAAATTAAAAGAACAAACAAAATAATGTAAATAATTTTTATTTTTTGTTTTAAACATTTTAATTTTAAGTAATCTCTATATCCAATATGGGGCTTACACTTAAAATCCAAGGGTCAAGAGTTGCATGCTGTACTGACTGAGCCAGCCAGATGTCCCTAAATAAATAATTTTAAAAATTTTCATAAGTAAATTAGCATTTATCTGTATATCTATAGTACCCAAGGTAGAAAAAATTGACATAGAACAATCCAACAATAAGAATTAGACAAATAAAGTTATTGAGCTTTAAAGATCAAGGAATATTGTTTTGGAAATCCAAGTAAAAATATCTAATCCCTCCTTAAAAAGAATAAAAAGTAAAAGCCGGCATAAGCATTCTTGTTCTCTCTCCATCTCTCTCTCCTCTCATCCCTCATCCTGCATATATATAAGAGACTGTACCATGAAGTATGTATATGTGTGTGTGTATATATATACATATATACACACAACATACATATGTATATTGACATATACATATTAAATACTTATACATATTTATGGTACAAGAGATTGGAGCATTGGTTATAATATTGTCAAGGTAAAAAAAAAAAAAACAAAGAAAAAGGTGACCTCAGAATTTTATACCCGACCAAACTACTATTACCATATAAATATAACATACATACTTTTAAACATACGAGAATTTAGGAAATAGAGTTACCATAAGCCCATCTTTTAAAAATAAATCTAGAGTTTCATGTAGAGAACAGTAAAAAATTTCCAGGAAAAATTATACAAGAAAATAATGAAAGAGTACTTGCTATACCAGACATCACATGTGTTATAAAGAATCAAAATAATGAGAACAGTGTGCAGAAGAGAAATCCCAACGACAGTTCAAATCCATATAGGATTTATATATGATGAAACATATACCAGTGAGCAAAATCTGAATTACTGAATGATGGGTAGATACTGATCTGTATTACAAAGAAGAAGCTGGGATTCTATTTCACACTTTAAACCAAAATAAATGTTAGATTCATAAGGGTTTTAAAAGTTAATGCCAAAACCATAAAATGCTATAAATGATATAGAAGAATTTATATTTATGATGGTATAGCAGGGACGGTTTTTCTAAGAATGATAAGATCTCAAAATTCAAAAAAAGCAGATAAATGTAAACAGATAAAAGTTGAAAATTGCTACATGACAAAAAATGAAAGACCAGAAAGTGAGAATACAAATCACAATATTGGAAAATAAATACTTGCAACTCATATAATAGGTCCCAAAGTATTTTCTATTTTAAAAGTGTTTATATATTTATTTTTGAGAGCAGGAGAGGGAAAGGGGAAGAGAGGGAGGGAATCTCAAGAATGCTCCATGCTGTAAGCATAGGGCCCAAGGCAGGGCTAGAATTCACAAACTATGAGATCATGACCTGAGCCTACATCAAGAGTCAGACCCTTAACCAACTGAGCCATCCAGGTGCCCCCAGTGCTAACATTCCTTAGCATGTTAAGAGCTCCTGGTAATCAACAATGAAAGACTAAGGAGCTAAGAATCAAAGGTCAAGCATTAGGCAACCGACAGAAAGTAAAATTAACAGAGCTATTAGATCTATAAAGAGTGGCTCAAACAATAATTCTTACCATAAGGTAAATGTGAATTAAAATGATAGCAAGACTTTTATTATATCTAATATTGGTAATAAACATTTAGAAGTTGAAGATTCAAAAAATTTTTGAAGAAAAATATGCACTCTTGTACTTGCTAATGGAAATAAAAATCAGGATATCTCCAAGAAAGAAACTGAGTGAAATCTATTAAATTTTATATTTTTACATTCTCACTTGACCTGGGAAATTTTGCCTCTACGAATTTATACTACTGATAAAATATACAAAAAATTATATACGTACAAAGATACTTCTTTTTTTTTATGTTTTATTTATTTCTAGGAGAGAGAGAGAGAGACAGCGTGAGCAGGGGAGGGTCAGAGAGAGAGGGAGTCACAGATTCTGAAACAGGCTCCAGGCTCTGAGCTGGCAGTCAGCACGGAGCTCGAACCTGAACCGCGAGATCATGACCTAAGCGAAAGGCGGACGCTTAACCGACTAAGCCACCCAGGCGCCCCCGTACAAAGATACTTCTGAAAGCAATGGTTTGATAGTAAGAGTTTGTAAAAATCCAAAATGTCCATAAATAGGGAACTATAAAAAATTATGACACATTCATACAATTGAATACTAGATCGGAAAAGAATAAAGCAGTTCTATATAAAGTGGTGTATGGAAGGAGCTTCTAGAGATATCATTAAATGAGAAAAGAGAAGAGCTGGAAAATGTATAACACATACTGTCACTTTTCTTTTTAAGGAACACCGACATATGGCTGTATGTCCAGAGACATCTGCAAAATATAAACAAGAAATAAGTAATAGCCTCTGGTGAGAAGAATGAGGGAACCAGGAAAGGGTGAGAGAACATCATAGACACCTGTGATTCAGTCTTGCTCTAAAATAATTCAGAAGAACATCTAGGTGCATTTAGATTCTTTTTGAACTTATCAACAAAGGTTTTGATCATAACTCTTTTATTAGTAATTTCAAGTAAAAACATATAACTCCTACTCTGGTGCAAAACTCACTGGGTTTGCACATAGTTTTACAACCCTTGGTTGTAAATTTACTGCTTCCTAGTCACCTGGGTGGGGCTCAGCCTTCCGGTTCCTGGCTCTCCATGAGAGCCTGCTGCTTCCTTAACTTCCCAGATGAAAGAACACATTTTTCTTTGGCTGCCCCATCTCGCATTTTATTTGGAACACAAGCTCAAGACTGGGAACTTAAGGGGTGCCTGGGTGGTTCATTTGGTTAAGCATCCGACTTTGGCTCAGGTCATGATCTCACAGTTTGTGGGTTCGAGCCCCGTGTCGGGCTTTGTGCTGACAGCTGGCTCAGAGCCTGGAGCCTGCTTCAGATTCAGTGTCTCCCTCTCTCTCTGACCCTCCCCTGCTCATGCTGTCTCTCTCTCTCTCTCTCAGAAATAAGTAAAACATTAAAAAAAAAAAAGGACCAGGAACTTAAGAATGTAATGTTGAGGGGCACCTGAGTGCCTCAGTTGCTTAAGTGTCTGACACTTGATTTGGGCTCAGGTCATGATTTCATGGTTTGTGGGTTTGACCCTGGTGTCAGGCTCTGCAATGCTTGGGATTCCTCCCTCTTCTCTCTGCTCCTCTCCCCTTCTCCCATCCCCTCTCTCTCTCTCAAAATAAATAGATAACCCTTAAAAAAAAATGTAACATTCAAATATGTTTGTTCTACATTTGTTAGTAAGGAAACTCTATCTTTTCTTCCCCTGCAAAGTGGATTTCTTAGCCCCCTGATAGTTTCCAAAAACTCCTTCCTATATCATTAAGAAAAATATAAAAACAAACCCCAAACATTTGACTGTAGAAGTTCACTTTAATCATTAAGCCTTGCATTAATAATGTTGTGCCTTCTTGATAGTGGAGCCTGATTCATGGGAGTTGTTGCTAGGATATTTGGAATTAACAAGGAATGTTTTAGGAAGCCCCCCCAGTTTATTGTTACTTGGTCATTTGCAAATTAATGATGTTCCCCATTTCCACACAAGCCAGACTTATTTTGGTATTGTGAATTCCTTTTATTTTTTTTTTAACTTTTTAAAAATGTTTATTTATTTTGAGATAGAGAGACAGAGTATGAAGAGGGGAAGAGCAGAGAGATGGTGAGACACAGAACCCAAAGCAGCCTCTAGCCTGTCACCACTGAGCCCAATGCGGGGCTCAAACCCACAAGCTGTGAGATCATGACCTGAGCCAAAGTCAGACACCCAACCAACTGAGCCACCCAGGCGCCCCATGGTGAGTTCCTCTCCCAGGTTGAAGGCTTCCAGGGGCAAGGTCATGACTATTCCTGTATCTGGGACCTCCTCTCCTCTGCTAGCTCCCTTAGCAGTCTGCCATCCCTGTCCCTACCACCTTCAAAGAACTTGAACACATTTTCTCAGAAGCATTTTCAGAGACAACTTTGCCCTTGAAAGTCTTGACCTGAGGAGGCTGGCTGCTGGACTGTGAAGTTTCTGGTTTAGCCTTTCAAGTTAGTCAGGTTCTGTAAATAAACTTTTTTTTTGGGAAACAGCCACATTTATGTATTGTTCGTGGCCGTTTCCATCCTACAATGGCACACCAAGTGGTTGCAGCAGAAGCCATATGGTTCTCCAAGCCTAAAATACTTACTAACCGGCCTTTTATAGATAAACTTTCTTGATCTCTGCTCTAGATCATTCGAAGTCTATAATTGTGTAGCTCCAATGTAGTTAGAGACACTGATTTTTCTGAATCAGCCACATCCTCGGCCCCATTCTGAGGGCAACTTTCTTACAGCCTGGTTCTTCTCATTCTCTGAGATAAATAACCCTCAGGAAGAAATCAACCCCCTGGGGCAGAGAAGGGAAAGATATAGAGCTTACAGGCTGGTCTCTGGAGGTTGGGTGCTATCTTGATTCCATCACTTCCCATATGAATGATCTTGCACAAATGATATAACCTCTCTTCAAAAGAAAGGAATAAGCGTGCACTTCATAAAGGTGGTAGGTCATGGCACTCAGCTCACAGACACATGGTAATGGCCATTTAATGGTACTTATTATTGTTGTTCTTCAGACCCCAATAACCATGTGATTACTTTATGGCCACACCATCTTGGCCAGCCTCTTTGGCTCAAGGAAAAACCTTTAATCCAAGAGTGAGCAGGTCCAATCTATGGGCTGCAAAGAATCAATGAAGCGGCCAGGAGCAAAGTGTTTATCCATGGTAACTTACACTTGGGGAGAATATACAGATCCCAGTTTATCCTGGACAGTCCTCTTGTATGCACATTGTCTTATCATTATTTTTAATAGCTTTTAATTTTTTATTCATAGAGTGCTCCAATTTGGACAATAAACAGTGTGGTTCCTGCATCCCTACTGAATGGTGACTGTCTAACGCAGCTAACTTCAGGAATAAGTTAATATTGGGAGACAGGAGAAACCCAGAGGAATTTCAATAAGCTAGGGCTGTTAGATCACCAAAGACTCCATGGGTAAGCAGGCACCTTGATAGAACAGTCAGAAGAGATTCTGCCATGACATTTAAACCTAACTTTTGAGATAAAACTCGTGTTACACATGTGGCTGTGGTGTGACACACAGCAACAGAATGAGGCTTGTCAAATCCAAGTAGAGAGAGCAGGGGATTGTAAGGCTGTGGGTTGGTCTGAGGTCAAAGTTTTCTGGAGTTAATGAGGACCTGAGGGGACCCAGACCAAGGAGGGGATTATCAGAGTGACTCACAAGGATGGTGGCTCTTTGCATCAGGGCTGTTGGGACTCATGAGATGCGGCCCTCCCTCCTTAGTGAACTTCCATCTTTTCTGGAAGTGTCAAACCTCAGATACTTTTGACTATAATTGAAACAACTTGTTAACAGCTTTTTTGTGGGGAGCAGGAAAGGATATATAGAAACAAGCAGATTAAATAAAAAAAGCAAAAACAGAGACAAAACCCATAAAATGTACTCATTTATAAGAAAAATAGTGATTTCAGAAATGTTAAATTATAAAAATATATTTGTCTTAGATTTACAGAAATATGGTCTTTGGACAGAGGCAATATTTCTCTGAAATCCCAGGCAGACTGTTTGGAAGAGGACTGTGGGGTGAGGCCTCAGGCTTGAGTCTGGAGTGGGTGACCTGAGGAGGTGGGCCCATTGGTAAGCATGGGCTCTCTGGACCCCACTGGATAGGCCAGTATCTACTTATGGGCACTAATCCCAGTCATGAAGGTGCAGCACCGGAGGGTCCATTAGGGGAAGCCCAACTGTCTTCCTCACACCACCCAGTACAGCTGTCACTTTCAACATAACCCTTGTGACCAGGAGGATCAGGAGGTGGATCCTGTTCTTTAAGGATGAGGTGATCATGGGAAGGATGAGAAACTTTCTGTCTCACTTTCTTGTGAACTTTGACAAAGGAAGGTCTGGATTGACATTGACCTTTTCGTGAATTACATCATGAGATCACATAAAGCTACAGGCAGCTGTGGAAAGACTTCAACATGTGATGAGCTACAGACAACCTCTGGCAAAGAGTTAGAACAATGAACCTTCTAGATTTTTCCATGTACTTTAATGAAAAGCTTCCTTTGGGACCAGAAAGGAACAGGCCCTGCTATTCAGGAAGTACTTTTCTACAAAGTCAATGATGGAAGAGAGAAGAGGAGGAGAAGGAAGAAGAGGAGAGGAAGGAAGAGGAAAAGGAAGAGGAGGAGGGGATGAAAGAGGAAAGGAAGGAGGAGGAGAAGACAGAGGGAGGGAGGGAGGAAAGGAGGAAAGAGAAGATGACAGTGAATTACATAAAAAATGCAATACTACAACAATGCAATAACTTGTATTTTAATTTGATGCATATTATATTTGTGAGGGTTACATCAGAGAAACAGAACCAGTATAACATATACATATATAAAGATATTTATTGCAAAGGATTTACTTATATTATCATCAGGGCTGGCTAGATTAGTCTGAAATCCAAAGAGTAGGCAGGGAGGAGAGGAATGCACCCAGCAGGGGCTGACTATAATCCACTATCTGACTTTCTTCTTCCTGATCCGTGGGTCAGACCCACCCACATCATCCAGGATAAGCTCCTTTATTAGATAGTATATCTATTAATCACATCTACAAAATACCTTCACAGCAACATCTAGCTTCATTCACATTTGATTAAATAACTAGGAGTGTAGCCTAGTCAAGTTGACTCGTAAAATTAATCATCACCATCATACTTACACATTAGAAGTCAGTGCTTCTTGGATGTGAACTTATCTGTTGTTCTTCTACAAAGTCAAACTAAACTTTTACAATCTTAATACATTGTGTTGACAGGAGAATAATAGAGTTAGGCATTCTTCTAGGCTAAGGGTGTTCACAATCCTCTGTGGGTCTTCATTTTCTCCAAAAGTGTCCACCCCCATCCCAACATACTATTCCCAATCATTTCTTTACTCCATTTGCTTTCATTTCTTTACGTCTTCATTTTGGCTGCTCAAACATTTTATCATTGTTTCTTGAGGGTGCCATATTCATTCATGGCATATCTGGTGATGTTCTTATGTCAGCCTAGAACAGAGGGTAAATATCCAAGTGAGAGAGAGAGAGAGAGAGAGAGATAGAGAGTGCAGAGGCAGATAAACAAAGGCACAGACATGCTAGATGTCAAACCCAGAGCTTCAAGAACTCAAGAGCACATGAATAATGTCATCCTCAGGTGAGCACAATCATGCTCACTCTCCTAGTCATTTGTCCTGAATGAGCCAGGGCTCTGGCTGCTAGCAATCTATACAGCATGCTATTGCCCCCAACTCACAGAATTCCTGCCTATGACCCAAGGGACTGCACAGTCCCTAGGAAGGAATCATATGAGGGTTCCTGGCTACAGAAGGGGTACAAGACCCCTAACCTGTGTGGTTAAGTAAAGAATGGGAAGCAAATGGAAGCCCTTATAAGAATTCCTCTTCTGAAGAAGATAGTGGGGAGTTCTGTCACCCTTACCAAAGGCTCTGTGGTTTGAGCCTAGAAAATTCTAAAGAGTTCTCTGACCCCAAGCTTCCTCTTTCGGGGTTAGGGAAGGTTTATTTGTTTATTTTTTTAATGGTAGAAGAAACCTTCTTCCTCTTTTCTGTAAGATGTCAAATAAAGCTGAGTATTTTCTACTCTTGTAACTAGAGTTTGGACAAGATTAGTTAAGATACTTGAAAGAGCATTAACTGGGATTCAGAATTAAGACATCTTAATTAGATTTTAACTCTTCAAGTGATTACGTGATTTTAAATACCAGGTTTTTTTGCATGTCTGAGTTCAGGAGATGGCCTATGATAGGAGCCAATGAATCTGTGAATCAGGGCCAAAGATAAATTATTTCCACTGGAAATCAAGTTGAGCCCCACACAACTGACTCTTATGCCTGAAGCCATTAGAAATTTTCCTGGAGCAGCATTTCTGATAGGTGGAGACCATCCTTAGCTTAGATAAAACCTCATAGATAAGAAAATAAGGAGAACACCTTCCAGCTCTGGTTATTGGGACACCTTTTCTGAAGGATCCCAATGTGACTTAGCCTAGATAAGTTCAAATTTTTGTTCCTAATCCCTTATAGAGATTCCTGTGTACTTTCAATGGATTGACCCTCAAGTAGATGAAAAATATGGTGTACTAGACAACAAAGTCAAAGGGGAGAACCTTCTCTGCTAATTATCTCTTCATCTCTGGTGAATGGTTCAGTGCTTGACTATTTTATGAGGAAATTGTTAAGAATAATTGTTGGGAACAAGGCTACAGAAGTTCAAATCCCAGCCCAGCCACCTGTTGGCTGCATGACTGGCTCTCCCTGACTCAACTTTGTCCTCCATAGAAAGGATCTTGTAGTGATATTTTATTTTATGTTTCTAAAATAAATTCAATCTTATATCAAGCCCACACACACCTAGATGTAAGATATCTTAAGGTATGCCAACCTTGGGTTGTCTCCTCTTTCTAGGGTGACACAAGAAAAACACAGGGGTGAGGGCTGGTGTAACCAGGTCTGCTTAACAAGGTAAGCACCTCTTGACTAATGGCTTGGCTGAGATGCTCATTGTCCAAGTCCATTGCCTGACCTGTTGCTCTATCCTCCAAGCCAATATTAGAGTCTATTCCCCCATCCATTTCAGGTCACCCCATCTGAAGTCTTGATACTGTCCAGCCTCTGGAGTGGGATTTGAGCTCCCCACGTTAGAAGAAAAGAAGGGAACTAACTGACCAAAATGTTTTTAATGACATATTTTAAAATATTTCAAGCAAGGGTGTTGTCTTGAACATGGTTGAATTGTTTAGGGGAGGGTTTGATGGCAGACACCAACCCGTTCTTGAGACATACTAGCTGGTGCCCAGTCGGAGAGACGCCATTCTCCCATCTCTGCTCATAATGCAGTTATGTTTGGCAACCAAAGGCTGGAAGCTTCCAGAGCATCTGGCATCCAGTATAGAGTTCCCATGATGAGCAGTAATAATCAGGCTGAGGCCTCGTGGACAGCAGGCATGGACAGGTGGGAGAGGAGCAGAGAGCAAGCCCAGTGTGGTATGGAGGCTGTCGAACACGGAGTGGTTTAAGGAGCTCCCAGAAATAACTGGAGGGCACTTGGAGGTATATTAATTTTTAGCAGTCAGGCCTGTAGGGGCTTAAATGCCATAATGAGGTCATTAAAAGTAAATGGGATAGAATTTTATATTGAACCAAATGCTTTCTCAGAAGGGGCTGTTGGAATAAAAATGTTTTCAGATATTAAAATGGAGACATAAAAGTTCATTTCATGCACGGGCAGGTAACATTTGGGTAGGATATCCATCTTCATATTTATAAATAAGTCCATGTTTCAGGCCGATGGAATGGCACCCAGTTTCAAGACCAGATGTCAGTTACTCCCTGGTCCAAAGCTCGGTCATACAACACCTAAAGTCAGATTTCTAAAGGAGACAGTTGGATACTGGCTTGGGGACCCTAACTGACCATACAGCGGACAGACCGGGGCAAGGGCTGCCCTGGGAGTCTCAAGCTGGGTGAAAACGTGATGGACATGCAGTCCTGGAGCTTGTGCTATCAGATTCAAGGGAAAGAAAAATCTTGATGGTGTGAGTCTGGCCACAGTGGCTGGGGCAGCCATGGAGAGAATTTGGGGGATACATGCACTCCAACAGGCAGCAGACAGTGTGGACCCCATGAAAGTGGGGATGTTACCTGGGGGCAGGTGCACAAATGGGAATCTCATGAGTAAGGGGCTGGGGGTAAACCTCCAAACGTCCAGGCAGAAGATATTCTACAACTGAGTGGTGGGTAAGGGACCACAGCTAATGCCTGGGAAAGAGAGATATCTGAAAGTGCCAGAAAAAAGTCATTATCAATGGTCTCAATGGAGGGAAGAAACCAAAGCTATAATGGTGGTGGTCAAATAAAACTTTTCTTGTCCCTTGCATATTGTCCCCTGTTGCTCACCACTCAGTGCCCCCAGTAAAATAACAAGAATAACAAAACAAAAATTCCCCAAACTCTAACAACAACAGAACAACTGTTGAAATTAGAAACCCTACCGAGCTGGGCAGACTCAGGGGAGGAGTTGGCATAGGTACAGAGAGAAAAAGCCGACCACACACCACCTTCTTGACTGCCAATTGGTTGGTGGAGTGGAGAAAATAACCTTTTTTTTTGAAATTGCACCATGCAAGTCCTTTACTTAGTGTTAGTCACAGCCACCCACAGACACATCCCTTATGCTCATCTGCTTCAGCCCCTGCATTACTTTCCTTGTCTCTGTCTTGCCCAGTTTCCCAAAATAACAGTGACATTCTCCCTTATTCCTCTGCCTAACCCTGCTGCACGTACGCGTACTCCCGTAGCCTCCTGGCTCTTGGGCACAACCCTAAACCCCACCATGCTTGGTTGGGGCCCTGAGATGCTACCTAGCAGTCAGTAGCCCCTTCCCTAAGAAACTAGATGATGCCCGGCATGGCCCAGCTCCTGGCTGAGGTCCAGCCAAGGTGAAGCTTCCCTCTCTCTCATTCTCTCACTCCTGCGCCTCTCTCTCTTCCTCCTTCTTCTTAGCCCTACATTACTGGTGGACTTTCATATGCCCTTTCTGAGCTTCTCAATAGTGACACTTGAAAGTACTGATGGTTTTTGGTTATTCTGGTTTGGGAAGTTTTTCCCTTTTCTTTATTCCCTCCTTTTTCTACCCCTCCCTTGAAAAACCTGGTCCATGATAATAGACAGCAACTCTTTAAATTCATCATGTATTTCTGGTGTCATAACAGAAGTCTCTTTCATAGCTCTATCTATTATATTACCATGTATCCCACTTCAGCTTAAAGGGAATACCTTAAAAAGAAGTAAGAGTTTAGTTGACAGAATATATAGTGTGTGGAGTTGGATCTAAAGTTAAGACAGGAGAGAAAGACAAAACTCATACTTTAAATTCCAATTTAAAAAAATATATATTTAAAATAATAAAAAGGGGACTATAATTATTGTGAGTTCCAGCTGAGTTGCAAAGATGTGGGTGGTCACATCTTTCAATATTCTTGGCTCTTTGGTCACTCTGACAGCTAAATTATTGGTAAGTGTGATGAGAACACGCTTTATAGTCAAGAAGGTGAATTCTCAAGAAATAGACTAATATTGAGGATAAATGAATTTACTGAAAATTTGGAATAAACGCTTTCTTGATTTCCTCACGATTAGCGCTGACCTCTGGGAATAAAAAAAAAGTTGGGGGTTTTCTTTTTTTTTTTTTTTCCGGTATGGTGTTATTTCTATCCCCCCTAAATTATCTATTTGGTAGTAGAGGTGTTTTTGCTCCTCGTGATTACTTTTTTTCACTTAAAGAAATGTTGAGTTTGTTGTAGGTTCTTTTCTTATTTTATTTCTTTATAACTATTCAAATTGTGGACAATGCTTTCTACTAGGTTAACAAATGAGATTGCCAATACATGATTCATGAATTATTTAAAAAAGTAATTTCACGTGGTTCAACTGAATATATAGGCTGTGAGGTTGGTTACTGGCCAAAAGGTGAGATTAAACCTCCCTTTGTAGACAACATCATATAATCTTTGATTCCTAAAGATTCCCTCTATGGCTTATGGCATTAGTAATGATTTGAACTCAATAAAGTGCATACACTTCAAGCAGTGGACATAGTAGGGGATTAGAACATGACTTGTGGAAAATATAACATTCCAAACAACGAGTTGAGTATCTTGTCTGAAAACTTTACTAAGCTGAGTGCATACTGGCAAGACCATTCAATATTGAAAGTAGTGTTAGAAGGGATAAGAAAACCAACTAATTCAAAAGCAGTCTATTCAGTGGTTAACAATAAACCCACTCAATATGGCTGTGAA
Source organism: Proteles cristata cristata (assembly GCA_017311185.1). Taxonomy (NCBI): domain Eukaryota; kingdom Metazoa; phylum Chordata; class Mammalia; order Carnivora; family Hyaenidae; genus Proteles; species Proteles cristata. Next base: position 303,111 of record JAESUZ010001199.1, read on the forward strand.
ATCTGTTGGGATGAACTTGGGAACTCCTTATTGTTGAGAGAACTCCTTATTGAGAGAGAACATTGAAAGAAAAAGGACAAATTTGTTGAATGAGCTAGAGATTCTAACTGCTTCCATATTATTATCACCAGGATAAATTGGAAAAACATTAACTGGGAATTTCCTGTTGTCCTACTTGTTGGAAATAATCATGTGTACTGAAACGTTGTTGGTATTAACACACAGTCTTATGACTAGAAATGGTGAGTTCCAAAGAACCAGTGATCTGGAAGGATGTAGAACTTGGCTAACAATGACCACCTCCTCTTGGCTTATGGAGGAAACTTATTTGTCAGTCCTCTGGGAGCAGAGAGGAAATGGATCTCGAGCTGTACTTGAGGCTCATTTCATTGTGAATAGCAAATAGGTGAATGGGTCCTGGATAACCAAGCTCCTTTGGATGGCAGAAGCCAACATTTCATACTGAAGTTAAAGTACAGATGATCAAAAACAACTAGTTAGAAAATAGAATGGGAAAGCCTATCAGATACAGTTTTTATTTAATGTTTTATTTATTTCTGAGAAAGAGAGAGAGAGAGAGAGCATGAGCAGGGGAGGGTCAGAGAGAGAGGGAGACACAGAATCTGAAACAGGCTCCTGGCTCTGAGTGAGCTGTCAGCACAGCTCGATGCAGGGCTCAAATCCATGAACTGTGAGATCATGACCTGAGCCAAAGTCGGACGCTTAACCGACTGAGCCACCCAGGCACCCCAGATATGGTTTAATCAATGGAGTAGAATCATTGAGTTAGGTAAATACATATAGATATACAGCCCTAGATAACCTTACAATGCTCTGTAAGGCTATAGTTCTCATGTCTGTTGCAGAACATGGAGACCACGTGGCAGGCAGGACAAGAAGAAGGTTAGGTGTAGGTAAGGTAGGCAAGAGCACAAGCAGAAACCCACAAACATGAGCTGCAACTCACAAGGATTGACTAAAATCTGATTCAGTTCTTGTTGCCTCCCTGCTTGTTGTGGGAGTCGATGTGGGTGTCTTCATCATGGAGCAAAACATGAGCCTGGCCCAGGAGTCAAAGAAACTCCAAGACGGTCCAGGAGAAAAGTGACCGTGGTTCAGGGCTGCCTTGTGCTCAACAAGGAGAATCAGCAATCAGCAGCAATGTGTGTGGGCTACAAAATGGAAGCTGCTTCACTTCTGCTCTCCAAACCTTACATGAGAGACTCTCCTGTGGCCCTCTCAAGAAGGAAACGTATTGGGGAAATATGGTTCAGCCATAGGCAAAATGACATATTACAAAGCCATTACAAAAGAGTTACAGAATTTGGGGGTTGCTGATCGCCAAATATTTCCAAAATTTTATCTGCTGGTAAGCACCCTCCATCAATAAAGTGCTGGCCACTGGATAGAGTAACAAGAAGGAGAAAGAACAAAGGGCCGATGACTGGATAACTCTGCTTCATCCACCAAAACTTGATGTCTTACATGGCTTTGAGTCACCAGCCATGGAGGAAGTCAGTAAGACCCAGAATAGCAGAATGAGCAGAGCATCAAATTGGTTGCTAAGAGACAAATGTGCAAAGGTGGGCTCCTCATTCAATAAACTAGATTCAGAAAGATTTTCGCTGTTAGTTATCAGAACAGACTCCAGCAGTCAAGCAAAGGTAGTAAAGGCAATGTGTTTGCGAATCAAGTGCAAGCCTGGTAGACACGGACCTGGGCTTGTTCCTCTTCTAAAGCCATTTCCTAGTTTTTGTAACTTAACTAAATTAACGTGGCTCCTCCCCAAAGGGCAACTAGTCCCTCTCATCGTCTCAGGCACAGCGATGCAGGGAGATGGATAAGTGGGATCCTCCTAGTAATCTAGGTGTAACCGATTGCTTGACCTAGGACATCACCCACAGGCCCTGGGAGTAAGCCTTTGTATACTCTCTCCAACAGTACTGTCCTACATCCCAATAATAATGGGATCCTGTTTCCTGTTCCCCAAACTGGGATATTATTTTGTAGTCATCCCAGTTACTGGACTCAAGGTCTCCCTATTTGGACCAAGAAGAATACATGTCACCCATGGAGCCCGGACTTTGAGCAAGATGAAGCATGTAGATATGCCTTTGTGAGGTCTCTCTTTGCAAAGGAGGCAAGTGGGTTGTGGTTGTTTATTTTATGTCAGGCAAGAAAATTATTTTAAATAAATATAAAGTAAACTAGCAGGAAACTGGATGCTGAGTTGTCATAATTAAACACGACTAGATATGTATGGTTCTTGTCTTCCCAATATTCCTTCTTCTTTAAGAAAGTGGACTCTTCTCTCAATCTGTAATTTAATGGGAACTTCAATCACAGCCTTTGGCCACTTCCAGGTCAAGCCATGACATGGTATCTAAGGTCTTCTCCCTTCCTTCCTTCCTTCCTTCCTTCCTTCCTTCCTTCCTTCCTTCCTTCCTTCCTTCCTTCCTTCTTTCCTTCCTTCCTTCTGTTATCTATCGTCTCTCTCTCTCCTATTTTTTCATCAATCTATAGATATCTAGCAATGGATATAGATAAAAATGCATGTATATGTTTATGTATATATGAAAACAATATTCACTTCCTGATAAGTGTGCATGTAAAACTCTTCCCTTTCACTCTGCCTCTGGCCATGAAGAAGAAACCATCTTCAGAGCCACAGTCATAACAAGATCACAGCACAAGGAGAATCAGAGCTGGGAGTTATCCAGAATTATATTAATAAACATAGTTATATATTCATAGCTCCTTATATGTGTGGCTCTTTACATTTTACAGAGCACTAAGTTATACATTGTTTTCTCAATAAATCATTTTAATAGTGTTGGGAAGCTGGCATTATAATTATCATGATTGTGCAGATGCCATTTAAAAGCTCAGAGAGGTATTGTTTCTTGCCTCATGCTTCACAGCAGGAAATGATAAAAGCAAGGTGTGAACCCACACATTCTGACTCCAAGCCACAGCTCCTCATCTCACAGAAAAACAGCACTTCTAATGCAGTGACCATTTTCAGTTCTTTTATGTGTTATATTTTAAACTCTGTTGGGTAATTTAAGTAAACATGGTTCTCTCCCTTCATGCTTCTACTGTCTACCTCCTCTTTTCTAAACGCTTTACTTACCCTACATAACCACTGACCCAATTGTTAAGCCCAACAACAATAAATGCATTAATATAGTCAGGTCTATGTTCCTGACTTAAGTATACATTAAATGAAGCCATGCTGCACTGTTGAAGGATCGTGGCTCAAATTCACATCCCTTTTTCTCTTTTGGTTATAGAGTCCTGACGTAATTCTCATCACACAAGTCCCTGTTTTAAAATTCACACCCTGGGGTGCCTGGATGGCTCTGTTGGTTAAACATCCAACATTTGATTTCGGCTAAGGTCATGATCTCAGGGTTATGAAATTGAGCCCCACATCCGGCTCCGTGATCAGCGCTGAGACTGCTTGGGATCCTTTCTCTCTCTGTGCCCCTCCCTGACTCCCTTTCTCAAAAATAAAATAATAAAATGTAAAATAAAATAAATAAAATAAAATAAAATACAAAATTCACACTCTGATTTATATCATATCCCACCCGTCACCCTGTGTGGATGTCAAGTTCAGTGGGAATGGGATTCTGGACCAGGGAGGGTTCAGGTGAGTGGCAGAAGTATTCTGGGATGTGTATTTCTGAGATGCAAGCTAAGGCCAGCCATGGGAGAGGAGGCGCAGGGTGGGGGGAGGGGGGGAGGGAAATAGCCGTGTGGCCCTGGCCAGTAGATGGTGGACAATGGGGTGATGTGTAAACATCACTGACAGTGCTCCCCGAGTCGGGAGCATATAAAGGAAAAGGAAAGGAAACAGCCAGAAGAAAGCAGGCCACAACTTCCTGCACCATTAGCCTGAGGCTTTTGTAGCTGCCTGGTTGGGTTTCCCTGTATCTAACTTGGTTTGTGAGATCAAGGTTAAAAGAAAGAGGGGAAATGCTCTTAAATAGATAACACGCTATGGAAGTGTGTGATTTCGCTTTAAAAATATCCCTGGAAAAGAAAACATTTCAAAATGTGCTTTTCCAATAGCCCCCACATTAATATTAGCAAAAAAAAAAAAATGGTGATGTGCAAATAGTCTGAATTTTAGCATTAATAAAATTAAATGGGAATTTGATTATGCTGTGTTACAGCTACACATAATGTTCTCAAGCATAACTTCTGCAAATCTGTTAATTCCACTGGTGATTATATATGTGCATTTCATCACATCTTGCTGCCCTTTGAAATCTAGTACAATCAAGATGTTAGATTGTACGTTATTTTCTGGTTATTAAGACACATTTCAATTCTCATCTTTAATCAACTGAAGATTCACACGATGGCTCAGATACCTACACTGGTGTGTGTGTGTGTGTGTGTGTGTGTGTATGTGTTGCACACTCCCAAATAATGTGCAGTCACTCTCATCTCTGGTGACCCAGGATGTACCCTGTAGTATATGTTATTAATAAAGAATCTTCTTTGAGTTTCATTCATTTAAAAATGGGCAGGAGGAGTTGTTGGGATGGTTCTTTGTATCTAAATCCTAGTGGGGAGCCCAGTAAATAAATGGCCCTTCCTGTCAGAGTCTATATGGACAGAGGAACTCAGCCAGGCAGAGGAATGGCAGACGGTTGGTAGATAACGCCTGGCTGCCCTCTGACCCTTGGGTTAAACTGCTGTCTGGGCTGCTCAGTCTAGAAAGCCGAGTTCCAGGGAGGGAGACCGGCCGGTTAGCTGTCAGTGTGCCAACACGTGGACCTCTTCACAGGAAAACACAAAGATGAAATCTGCCTAATAGTTTTCTCCTTGCCCCCCACTCCCCATCGGCGGCCCCAAGGCCGCTCTGCTGTGCACAGTGTAGGGAGTTTCCAAATCACTGAGGAACAGATGACTTCTCTGGGCCATCCTGGGGAACGTAGATGAGGAAACACACTTACGGAACATTGTGTCTCAGGCTTTCGTGTGGTTGCTCAAGCCCAGAAGGTGGGGGTGCATGCTCCCCCAAAGGGCTGCTGTCACTGTGAAGAAGTCTTCAATCCCGGGATTTAAAGAAGTGGCAGAGAGAGCCTTTACCAGGAGATCTTAGTCAGGGACCAGGGAGGGATAGGAAAGAAGGACACAGCTGCAGAATGTGTTAGAGGCCAGTAGGAGAGTTGGATACAGAGAGAGAAGGCAATTTGGCAGAGAGAAACAGGGCCAGAGACAGGGAGAGATAGAAAGAGAGATACAGCCACACAAAGGGAATGAGAGAGACAGAGAGGTCAGAGGAGAGCCAGGCAGACAGAGACACAGAGAGACTGACCCGGAGACAGAGAAAGACGACAAAGGGACATGCAGAGAGAGACACACACGCAGAAGACAGAAGAGACCTACAGACACGGGAACAGAGTGAGGCATGCAGGAAGAGATGCAGACAGAGACACAGAGAGACAACAGAGAGAGACAATGACATGGATAGAAACAGACACACATGCAGAGTGACTGGCAGAGACACAGAAGGAGACAAAGAAACAGAGAGAAGGAAGCAGAGGAAGGGCAAGAGGCTGACTGCCGGACAGACGGAAACAGATGGAAAGACAGACGCTACAGAGCTGGTCACTGGAAAGACCTGTAAGGCTGTGAGGTGCAGGGGCACATGGCGATCTGGAACACAGGGTCTTGGTCAAGGGTGGCTGGTCAGAGGCAAGACAGCAGAAGCCGGGCTGTCCCCTAAGGATGGAAGTCCCCCACAGGCTTGGGGAGGGAGCCAATGGGTGACAGGGATTGCAGGGAAACAGAGGCTGTGGAGATAAGCATGCCTCCTGGTAGAGCTCTAGGCGCAGACACACGCACTGGCTCTTTCTCCACCCTCCTCCTCAGAGGCGCGTCCCCTCTCCCCTTTCTTCTCCTTTCCTCCTCCCCTCCACTCTCCACTCCTTTTTCATTGTCCTTCCTCCTGTGATGGCTCCCCTTGTTAGTATTTTCACTCATTCATTCATGCACTCATCCTACAAATATTTATTGAGAACCGTGTCCTAAGCCTTTCCCTGGACATCGGGACTAAGTCAGTGAAGTGAACCCTAGTGAGGCCTCTCCTTTAATTAAGGGTTGTTTGGGTCCCCACTGCATGCATACTAGACACCGGGATCATTTATAGACTGAAGGGGCAGGAAAGTGGAGCTGGGGACTGATGTCCTGGAAGAAGACGGCTAGGGCAGTGTGACCACAGGATCCACGTGATGTTCACAATGTGGGGCATCAGGCAGGGGGAGAAAATGCCTCCCCCTTCCAGGCCAGGAGGCCAGTGTGTTGGGACGTAGCGGGCATTTATTAACAACCTACTGTATACACCAAGCCCTGAGTCAGATGGCTTATTATGTAATTAAGAGTTAGCAAGTCCAACATGAATGGATCTTCCCCCCCCCCCAATGTTTATTTATTTATTTTGAGAGACAGAAAGAGAGCAGGGGAGAGGCAGAGAGAGAATCGGAAGCAGGCTCCGTGCTCAATGCAGAGCCCGACATGGGGCTCGACCCCAGGAACCATGAGATCATGACCTGAAGCGAAATGAAGAGTTCGCTATTTAACTGACTGAGACTCCCAGGCTCCCCAACATGAATGAATCTTAAATTTGAGGTTCTCCCCTGTTCCCCTCAATGAAGGATGTGCTGCCAATGTGTGCTGATGCTGAGGAGAAGTACAGATAAACAAAGTTTGAAGTCAAACGTTGTTTGCTTGTGGGACTCACTGAGGAGAGGTAGGCATCCAAGCAATGATGACCTTGTTTTCCATCCAAGGTCAATCTGCTGTTGAATGTTTTGGCTCAATGCCCACACAACTGAGAAGACCCCATCGCCCCCTTCAGCATGGGTACAAAAGTGACACTTCTTAGAGATGTGCAGCCAAATTACGCAGAAAGCAAGGCACGGGGGTTCTCCGGTGTGGTCCCCTGAGGACGGCTAAGATCAGCACTTGGAGACTGCTCACCTCTGGAGCCGCGGAAACCCTCTAACAGGCGTCAGAGCAGAGAACGGAAGTCAGAGTAAGCAGAATCAGTTCCACTTCCTGGACACATTGTCTTCTTCACAATCATGTAGCTTTCACTTAAGCTCCGTTTACATTGGCGTTAAGTGCTGTGGTATGGCCTTGAACCAGCTAACACTGTGGCCTCTTTCTGGAACATGGAAAATTATGGTGCAGTAGGTGGTGCTGTTTGCCTTCAAGTCAGACTCCGACCGGACCTGGACCTTAAACTACAGTGGAGAGCTCAGCTATATTAAGGGAAACTCGGAACATTACTGCAACATAAAAGAATGTGTGCCGTTTTATTAACAAGGCTTTTTAGTGCAAACAGCCTAAGATGACCATTTTCATGTTCTTTTAGAACTATTTGCTGACATCACCCAGGTGGCATTTATTCATGCCTTCACTTACTCAGACCAGAAATATATACTGAGATGTTCTTCTGAGCAAGGGAATGTGTAGGATTCTTTCTGAGATTCTGTGTCGAGAAACACAGACACAAAAATGCATGAAACATAACTTCTGTTCCCTGAAGTCTTCAAATGTGTTAATAAAATACATTAGTTGAGTGCCTGACATATTTTATATATACTGTTCCTAATATTTTAAGAATTTTCCCTTTCCAGGTGCAAATGGAGACTTTGAAGTATTAAATTACTTGCCCAAAGTCACAAAGCTATGAAGGGGGTAACATGGAGTTCAAGGCCAAGTTTGTGACTTTAATCCTGTTTCCTTTCCATTGCAATAAGGTCATAGGGCCAGGGCTATGGTGAGAGGAGGGAGGTGCCTGGTGCCCTCACTCTCACCCTGATAAGGTGTTAGCAGAGAGGAAGAAACATGTATCAATTAAGAGAAGAGGCCCTAGATCCTGCCTTGCTGGCTCTGAATCCAGGTCTCACCTTGAAATGGCCATGCAACATTGGACAGATGACTTGGTTTTGCTGTATCTCATCTGCGAAATGGGGATAATAAGAGCACATGGCTCACAGAGCTATGGAGAGGAGTGAGATAATGTATATGAAGTGCTTGGGTAGAGTGATCAACACACACATAAGCACTAGATATGTTTATTACCGCACTGAAATAATTACATCCAAAGGCTGAATGTGAGAAATCCCCTCTAGAATTGCGATTTAGGATTTCAGAGGGGAGAGAGATTGCTTCCACTAGAATCATCTTGGAGGATGCATTTAGGTCTTGATAGGATTGCAGGCTTTTGTCAACCGCAGATAATGAATATTTCTAGCAACAATGACAACTATCTTGCTTTGTTCGGTCCTTACTGCATACCAGGTGCTCTGCCAAATGCTTTGGATATATTTGCTCATTTAATTCTTGCAAAAACTCTATGGGTTCAGTAATACTCTTAGTGTCATTTTGAACTGAGCCAGGCTCTTACTGTGCAAAGTCATCTCGTTGGTAAGTAGCAGAATAGAGATTCAGTTCCAGGTTGGCCTGGTCCCCAAATTCATGCTCTTGGCCCCTGGACACCACCACGGGAGAGAAAGCAGAGGGCAGGCAAGGTAGGTGGTGTATGTGGGTCCCTCCCCCCTGGGGGTGTACGTGGGCCCCCCCTACATGGGGTGTATGTGGGTCCCCCACCAGCAGATAGCCTCAGCGTATTCAGAGCACAAGGAGAAAGCCACATGCACTCAACATGCCCTGCCTGTTTGGGAAAGGACTTGAGAGCTAGGAGGGGCCAGAACTTGAACTCGAAGGGCCTTCAAGGACAGGCTAATATGCTTGGATACGACTTGGCTCTAAGTGGGAAACAATTGTGGTTTGGAGATTCGGAGTAACAAGTGTGTTTGCCAGATACATTTATATGATAATTGAGAAGGAGCTTGAATGACCTATAGTTTGGTCAGACTTACATTTAAGAAATAGCCAATTTAGGATTAAATCCTTCTATAATCTTGTACTGTTGAAATTATAGGGTTATTTGTGTCTATCCTAGAAGAGGCTGTTTCGAATTTTAAATGAGTGAAGAAAAAAGGTGCAGGACAAGTGAAGAATTTTAAAGTGCCCGTTGGTTATACTAAAGCACCTGCTTCAGCTCTTCAGTTCTGCCTCTTTCTTTAATTCAAATGCATGTACCACCCCAGGAAGCATTTGGAAAATGCAGCCAGGCATTTCTAGCAATAGCGTGGACTAGGAAACTTCTATAGAGCCCAAAGACCATTGAGCTCTCAACATGAAATTTAACTTTACATCGAGACCTCATTGTTATCCAGAAAGATCCAACTACAGTCCTTTTTATTGCGTACTTAAATAACTACGCCTCTCTCTTCACCCTCATCCTGTACAATAGAATAGAGTATAAGAGATCTCTGCTTCCCTTCGCTGTTCTAAAATAATCTTGCCAGGTACCATGAACACTGCTAGTAAATGGCAGGAGACAGGGACCTAGCCTCCTTGTATTTCAGCAAAGTGGGCTGGAGAAGAGAACTCATAGTTAGAGTGGTTGTGGTTTATTTATTGTTTTAATGAGCCTTTACTGCGTAACCACAACACCATTATGGCCGGACCACACCACAAGAAAAGGAAGTTCCCGTAACCTTCCTCCTCACTGTCTTTTCATGTTGCTGGAATTCGGCTCCCCTTGGCTGTGTGCTCCATGAGCTTCCGGACTTGGCTGGGTCTTTGTTCTTATCAGTGATTCCCTCCTGTCTCCCATCCCTCCCTCTCCCCCCTTCCTTCTTCCTCCAGACTGCGAGGCCCCCAGTATCAAGCGGAGAAGGCGAAGAAGAGCACAATGAATAACGGTTTTTGGACCTAAACCATTGTGGACAGAGATGTCGGCCAGGAAAAGGAGGCGAGCGAGTGGAATGTCAGGGTCCGGCTTTCTCCTCCCTGCCTTTGTCCGTCCTAAATAGAAACTGATATGGGTCACGTGATGTCCCCAGGAGACCACAGTTATTAAGAAAGTGCTGATGGTATATTGAAGAAGAATAACACTGAGTAAGGAAGTGTGTGTGCGCCTGTGAATTGGTATGAAATTGTACAGTGGGATTTGGCACACTTTGGGGGAAACTTGGAATTAGGAGGATAAGGTAGCTTGTCTCCAAACAGAGAACAGGGATCCCAGAGTCCCAGGATTTGTCACTTTTCCATCACAACACTGGGTGACTTTTTAACAACCCCTTCTCTGTTGCCTTCTACAAGTCACCCCACGTGAACACAGCCCTCTGTGGTCTCCATCCATTCAATCCATCCATGTTGCTTGGGTGGCTCAGCTTGGTGGTGAAGAACACTGCTTCAGAGTTTTAGGAACTTGAACTTGAATCCCAATCTCACCATTCTCTTGAGTACAAGGCTTGTAACTCCTCTGAACCTCAGTCTCCTCGGTTGTGCAACAGGGAGAATAGTACCTATGACAGATACCTCAGAGTGATTATTAAATAAGGAAACATTGGGGCGCCTGGCTGGCTTAGTCGGTTAAGCATCTGACTTTCGCTTAGGTCATGATCTCACGGTTCGTGGGTTCGAGCCCCGCATCGGGCTCTGTGCTGACTGCCAGCTCAGAGCCTGGAGCCAATTTCAGAGTCTGTATCTCCCTCTCTCTCTGACCCTCCCCTGCTCACGCTGTCTCTCTCTCTCCTAGAAATAAAAATAAAAAAACATTAAAAAAAAAAGAAAGAAATAAAAAAAATATTTAAAAAAGGAAACATATGTAAAAATATCGGCTAGATAGTGAGGTCTAATTCTTCTTCTCTTCTTCACTCTCCTTCTTCCTCTTATTTTTCTAACTTCATCCCTGCCCCAACCTTCTCCCAGGGAACTGTGGAGCCTAAGGGTCAGTTTCTGAGTCCTACCACGAAGAGATCTCAGCCAAAGGTGCTCTGGTTTGGTGGTGTCATATGCATAGAGGGGTGGCTTTCCAGTTAGAGCTTCTCAAAGGCACACGTGGGTTCCTGAGTGTCACCAGTGGAAAGGGAAGCTAGAAATGCAGGGCTGGTCTGGTTCTTTGGCAGGTTCTTTATCCCTAGAGCTCCAACCAAGCCCCAGGTCCCCTCCCCTCTACACACGCAATGATCTGAGGACTCAGAGGATGGAGGTCAGAAATTTCTTTGAATTACTGTGATTTAGAATGCAAGAGTGAAGGCCCACAGAATGCATCACAATGGTGTCCTTTCGTCTGTTTACTACAAGCCAGGGCTTTCTTCAGACAGGATTGTTATGCTAAGAAGGGTAGCTTTACCTGTTTACATTCCCACCAACAGTGTAGGAGGGTGCCCATTTCTCCACATCCTCACCAGCATCCTGAGTCCTCTGATTTGCTCATTTTAGCCACTCTGACCGGCGTGAGGTGGTATATCAGTGTGGTTTTGATTTGTATTTCCCTCTGGAAAACAGTGTGGATGTTCCTCAAAAAATTAACAATAGAACTCCTCTATGACCCAGCAATAGCACTGCTGGGAATTTACCCAAGGGATACAGGAGTGCTGATGCATAGAAGCACATGTACCCCAATGTTCATTGCAGCACTCTCAACAATAGCCAAATCATGGAAAGAGCCTAAGTGTCCATCAACTGATGAATGGATCAAGAAGATGTGGTTTATCTATACCATGGAATACTACATGGCAATGAGAAACAATGAAATCTGGCCACGTGTAGCAATGTGGATGGAACTTGGGGGTGTTATGCTGAACGAAATAAGTCAGGCAGAGAAGGACAGATACCGTATGTTTGAACATATAGGAGGATTAGGAAGAACTTAATGAAGGACCATGGGGGAGAAGAGGGGGAAAAGTAGTGGGGGAGAGGGAGGGAGGCAAACCATGAGAGACTCTTGAATGCCAAGAACAAACTGAGGGCAGATGTGGTGGGGGAGGGGGAGGGGGTGATGAGCATGGAGGAGGGCACTTGTGGGGATGAGCACTGGGTGTTATATGGAAACCATCTTGACAATAAACTAAAAAAAAATTGTACTACTATAAAGTAAAAAAAAAAAAAAAGGGTAACTTTAAATCTATGTGAGTCCCAATCACAAACAAAACAATGACCATTTCTTGGTGTTACTTCTTTCAAGAAAGACTTACTGTACGCCACTTCCATATGAGGTACTGGTGAAACAGTGGAGAACAACATTGCCTCTGGGGCGCCTGGGTGGCTCAGTTGGTTAAGCGCCTGACTTTGGCTCAGGTGATGATCTCATGGTTCATGGATTTGAGCCCTGCGTCGGGCTCTGTGCTGACAGCTCGCTCAGAGCCTGGATCCTGTTTCAGATTCTGTGTCTCCGTCTCTCTCAGACCCTCCCCTGCTCAAGCTGTCTCTCTCTCTCTCTCTCTCTCTGAAATAAATGAAACATTAAAAAACTTTTTAAAAAAAGACTGCCTCATAGCCTCGGCTTCCAAATCCATGGTGGCCAAGAATTCTTTGACAATCCTTCTGAGATTTCTTTTGAACCTGGGCTGACTCTGGGACTGGCTTATTGGGCGAATAGTGATGCTCTGCCAGTGTACAGGTTTCCTGAAACTGCTATAGCCACAAACTGGTTAGCTTAAACAATAGACATGTATTCTGCCAGGGTTCTGGAGAAAAGAAGTCCAAGGTAAGGTGTTGGCTGAGTTGATTCCTACTAAGAACTCTAAAAGAATCTATTCCATGCCCCTCCCCCTGGCAGCTTGTGGTTTCTTACCAGTCTTTGGCTTCTAGATACATCATCCCAATCTCTGACTTTACATTCACAAGACATTTTCCCTGGGTGTCTTCACATTGCCTTCTGTTGGTTCATGTCTGTGTCCATGTCTAATTTCTCCTTTTTAAAAAATATTTTTTAATGTTTATTTATTTTTGACAGTGAGACACACACAGAGCATGAGTGAGGGAGAAGCAGAGAGAGAGTGAGGGAGACACAGAATCCGAAGTAGGCTCCAGGCTCTGAGCTGTCAGCACAGAGCCTGACACAGGGCTTGAACTCACAGACTAAGAGATCATGACCTGAGCAGAAGTTGGATGCTTAACTGACTGAGACACCCAAACACCCCTCCCCTTTTTATAAGGATGCCAGTCATATTGGATTAGAGCCCGCCTTAACTTGACTAAATTTGCAGAGTCTATTTTCATGTAAGGTCACATTATTAGCTACTGGCGTCTATGACTCTAATACAACTAGAACACTCATAAAATTCAACATAGTCAGTATTTGGGCCCAGGTCATAAGAGATAGACAACTTCTACCTCCTGTCTGTTGGAACATCGCTTTTGGAAGCCAGCTGCCATGTCATGAGGAAACCCAAATAGTCTGCTGGAGATCTCCATCTGGAGAGGAAGTGGGGCCCCTAGTCAACAGCCCTGACTTGACTCCCCAGCACCAACTTACCAAGATGGCTGTGCATGAGACGTCACCATCTTGGAAGGATGTTCCCGGCCCGCCAGGGGAGCTACCACAACAGACCCTGTGGGGAGCTGCCATGTGCTGTTGCTGATGAGCCTGACCCCTAACTGAGTCTTTGTGAGTAAAATAAATAACCCGGTTCTGTTTTAAGCTACACGTTTCAGGAGGACAGGTGACCATAACAAGGTCTGTGAAAGTAGACATTAAACAAGTAGGTATTTGTGGGAAGTGTTAGAAAGAAGAAGCCCAAGCCCCCAGGGGAGTGTAAAGAAGACAGCTAACTCGGTCTCGTACTGGTTTGTTTATTACTAAGTAAATGCTTTTGTCTGTACGGGTCAATTGTAGGTGCTCTGCTAGTTTGCCGTTCCCAGCAAAAGGCATTTGTTCTTGCCTACCTGACTTTGTGAAATGCATGTTATTTGAAAACACCTTCACTCTCTTTGCATCTGTGTCTCCCTTTTGGGGAGAGCAGAGGGTGGAGAAGTACATCAGGGGGTGATGGCAGTGCCCATCCAGAGTGAACGCCATTTGCCTGCCTCTCCTTCATAATGGCACGGAAAATGGAGCATAAAAACCTCCTGCGGAAGGTTAAGTGCTCCGTACTGGATGTAGAGGACACAGAGGAGGCAATGAAGCGAGTGTCAGAGTGAACGGGGAGGGGTGAGTTCACATGCAGGGTTCGGGGTGGGTTTTTTTTTTTTCTTTTACTACCTTTCAGATGAGGCTATGTGATACAATAGTTAATACTAACGAGAGATTATGTGGTAGAGAGGCGTGGGAGAGAGGTCTCCTCTGCTGGGGAGACCCTTTCAAGTCAAATAAGCCACAGACGGAGGCTACAATCAGCAGACCAGAACCAGGCCATCTTGTCTACTAAGAAAACCCGAGGCCAAGCTATTTGTACACTGAATCTGGGGTGGGGGTGTGTGGGGATAGCTGGATGGATCCGGGGCCAGAAGTCCATTTGGATCCACATCCCTGTGGCAAAGCTGTGCTGGGAACGTGGGGTACGTTTTGTTCAAGGAACCCACATTATCCAAGCTTGGGATGCACTGGAATTTTATTTATTTACTTTTATTTTTTATGTTTTTATTTATTTTGAGAGAGAGAGAACGCAGGGGAGAGACAGAGAGGGAGAGCTAAGAGCATCCCAAGCAAGCTCTGTGCCATCTGCACAGAGCCTGATGTGGGGCTCAAACTCATGGACAGTGAGATCATGACCTGAGCCAAAGTCAAGAGTCAGATGCTTAACTGACTAAGCCACCCAGGTGGCCCGGCACTAGAACTTTAAACCTGGTGTCCCTGGTTCATTTAGTTACCATATTAAGTGCTTTATATGTGCCAGAAATTGTTGTAGGTATTGAGGATGGGTCCTCGGAGGCCTATTCTTGTGACACATTCATTCCAGTAAAGGAAGAGACATGATATACAAACGACAGACAGGTAAGTATATAGGCATATAATTTTTGATAGTAATAAATGAAGAATTAAAGCTAGTGGTGACCTCTCATTTGAACTCTGGTATCTCCTGATTTGCAGAATGAAATCCAAATGACTTCTAGTGGCATTTGAGAGTTTGCACAACTGAATTCTTGTTATATCTCTTACATATATATTACTTTTCTTTCTCCTTCCCTCATTCGCCAGGACCCATGTGCTTTATTCTTGTGTGGGGGTTAAGAATTCAGTCTCTGGAGTTCAGATTGCCTTGGCCCTGACACTCACTTGCTATGTGACTTTAGGCAAGTTGCTCAATCTCTCTGAGCTGTAGTTATTTTTTTAAAGTTTATTTATTTATTTTGAGAAAGAGAGCACACAGAAGAGGGGCAGAGAGAGAGGGGAGAGGGAGAGGGAGAGGGAGAATCCCAAGAAGGCTTTGTGCTTTCAGCACAGTGCTCAATGTGGAGCTCGAACCTATGAAACAGTGAGATCATGACCTGAGCAGAAATCAAGAGTCGGACGCTTAGTCGACTGAGCCACCCACGTGCCCCTGAACTGTAGCTTTGAGGTTTATAAAATGGCTAGCATGTGTCAGACATACTCCAGCATCAAATGAGATCATGGCCTTTAGAAAGTAGCACCATCATAAAACAAGAGGGGATGTGTTTTTTGGCAATAATGGCTACATTATATATGTGCATGTGTGTATCCACACCTACATACATGTGCACACGTAATTTAATCACGACCCTCCTCCCAGTCAGGATATATCCATCTTAATGCCACATAGTATAGTAAGACTTGGACTGAGCCTAGTTTTACTATTCAGGCACAGTCGATAGATGCTGAATAAAATATACTCAACTCACTGGTGTGTTTTGCAGCGAATGGTAGAGATCTTTAAGTAGGAAGAATGCCGTTTCGTGGGGCTCCGAATGGGTAATTAGGAGACTGTCAGTACGCAATGGTGAGGAACTATACTCTTTAGCTTTAAGAACTACAACTGGGGGCAATATTACGAGAATCCGTGCTTGCCACTTGGCAACATTAGAATTCCAAGACAGAGCCTTCTTTAAAGATTTCCTCCCCTTGCAGCCGGATGGCGAGGTGGCCTGAGCTGTTCTGGGGACAGTGGTGAGCCTTTTATCATTTCTTTATCATTCCAGCAGGTGCAGAAAAAAGGGACCAAATACTGAAGATGAAAGTTAATTAAAAAATAAAATCAAGAGAAATGTGTCTCGGAGGCCACCTCTGTTACAGGGACCACCTGTCATTAAGCCTTTTCGTGTCTATAAACCCTAGATTGGAAGCCGATTGACTCTTCTGTTTAATTTTTAATGCCTCTGGTCTGGTCTCCTGGGTAGTTGCTCTAGTCCGAGGCTGTCACATAGATAGGTACCTCGCATGGAGAAAAAGTGAGCAGTGAGCATTCCCCTGGCAGGAACTGGCATCCACTGGGATGAACCTGAAGCAGGAAGGATTCCTCCCTCCTGGCCCCAGGGAATTTGCTCTTCTAATGACGCTAGTCTGTTCCCTCATTGCCTGTGAATCAGTGTGAGAAGACAGGAATGTGAGGTCCTGGGGGGAGAGACCTAAATGGTGACTTCTCTGCAAAGAGCATCTCTTTTTTTTTTCTTAAATAGTTTATTGTCAAGTTGGTTTCCATATAACACCCAGTGCTCATCCCAACAAGTGCCCTCCTCCATGCCCATCACCCCCTTTCCCCTCTCCCCCACCCCCATCAGCCCTCAGTTTGTTCTCAGCATTCAAGAGTCTCTCATGGTTTAACTCAATTCTCTCCACTTTTCTGGGTCCTCGGATCATTCATTCAATACAAATTGATCGAACATCTACTATGTGCCAAGTATTGTGGAAGGTACGGTGGTGGAAGCGATGAAGACGTCAGAGAAAACAACCCTGTTCTCAGCAGTTTTACTGAGGGGAAGGGGGAGAATAAACACTTAAACAAAAAAGAATTCGGGGTCATTTTAGATGATGAGGACTCAGGGCAGAGTAAAGCCGGTGATTGGTGCCCTGGGAATGGGAATCGTGAGAAAGAGCCACTGACACCAGAATAACAGGGAACAGTGTTCCAAGCAGAGGGAACAGCAGATTGTAAAAACACAGGTTCATAGATGAGCTTTTCTAAGAAACAGAGACATGTCAGTTTCTAAGGGAAGGGATGGCAGACACGTGATGGATCATCAGGCAGTTGAAAGGGACTTAAGGGAAATCTGAGGACTTAAGGGAACCTGGGAAATGGTTTATAGATTAGGTTTCACACCTGAGACCAAAATATTCAGAGACAGTCTCCTCCTTTTTTTTTTTTAAGGGTTTTAAAATTTATTTCTGAGAGAGAGAGAGCAAGCAAGAGAGAGCAGGGGAGGGTCAGAAAGAGAGGGAGACACAGAATCCAAAACAGGCTCCAGGCTCTGAGCTAGCTGTCAGCACAGAGCCCGACGTGGGGCTCGAACCCACAAACCATGAGATCATGACCTGAGCCGAAGTTGGACGCTTAACCAACTGAGCCACCCAGGCGCCCCAAAACAGTCTCCTCCTGACACAAGTAAAAGTCATGTGAGCAAGGTCAGGAAAGCAGTGAGTGAGTGGACTAGCTCATCTGTGCTTCCTGGAGAAGAGGAATGACACTGTATGGGCCTTTCTCGCTGCCTGGACCACTCAGCATCTCCCTCAACTCCTGGAAGCTACTTTCTTATTCCTCACATGTCACCGCAAGTCGTCAGCAGCTCCTTTTGGAAGACCTTCCCCATCTCCCAGTCTGACCGGAACATCCTTCCTCTTCGAAGAGGAAAATCAGGTCAGGTGGGATGTTATCCTGGAGAGAAGACAGAGGCCAGGCCAATTTCGGAGGGGGGAATATTCCAGCAGAGAAAGTTACAGGCAAAGGCGTGGGTTGGCAGTGAACTTGGTTGGGTTATCTCCGATTTGCCTTTCTGCCTTCTGAGCTCTGGCTCCTGGAGAACAGGGTGGCCATGAGAGCTGGGGGTGTCTGTAGCTCCGTGTAGCCTCCCCGTTCCCTGCTCCTGATAAGACCGCACTATATTTCTGAGCTGGTATTTTGAAGATCTTTGAAATAATTTAGAGGTGGGGAGGGGGGAAAAAAAAAACCCTGCAGCGTATTTATTAAGTGACAAGATTAAAATGAATTCTACTGTAGCTTCTATCATGAGAGTCATAAATAGCACACTTAATGTTTATCATCTCATTTTCAGAGGACTTTAACTTTGTCATTCCAGGAATGTTTATAAAGTAAAAAAGGAACCCCTAGTTGCCTCCGTGAGGGAAGCTATTTCAGGGGGACCCTGAGAGATTTACACCACTCCCTACTCCTGCCCTAATTAAGGCATTTGTTGCTGCGTTTCAATAGCTCCAAGGTGCATTATGCTCAGAGTAGCTGGGTTTATAAACAGCTTATCCTGGAAAGGAGAGGGGAAACCTTCCTCTGCAAGTTATAAAGTGGAATTTCTTGAGGGCAGGATGGCAGCACATCTTCCTCATGTGTTCTCCTTAGAGCTTCTGGGTGCTGCCACAGACCTGCTGAATCCCCAGGTCTGGGCTGAGGGAACAGTAAGCTTCGTTGTGACACAGCCCTCTGGCCACCGTGACACCCTCGCAAGTGTGAGGGCTGCTGAGGTAAGGGAACAGTTTTCTCTGAGTCTCCACGCGCCAGGCACTCTGCTCAGTCCTTGCTACTCAAAGTGTGGTCCTCAGACCAGAGGCATGCAGGTCACCAGAGAGCTTGCTAAAGGACTCCCAGCAACCACTGACATGTGTGGAATCGGATCGTTTGCTTCACCTCACTGAGCTCTCAGAGCTAACCTGTGAGAAAGATAGGATTGTCACTATGGAAATCTTAATGTCTAAAATCACTCATTGTGCTTTCTTCTTCAGCTTGGCTATTTCTAGTACCTCAGAGGCCATTTCCCTGTTTGTAGTAAAGCTTCTACTTAACCCCATGGGCTCCATTTGCTGCACAAAGACTTGTTGACTCTACTTCTCTTTTCCCCTAAATCTCCTTGGTCCTTCTCTCTTCCAAATTTCCTTGACTGCACCTTTCATTAAGTATCCTTTTAATTACTCAACTCTTGGAATCTAGACACGTAGAGTTGTCTTTTCTCCTGATCTCTGTGGTGGGCGGCCTCTAAATTAGCTCTTGATGGTCCCCATTTACAGATATGCATGTTTGTATAATCCCCTCCCCTTGAGTTTGGCTTGACCTAGTGACTCGCTTTCCGTGAACAGATGATGGTAAAAGTAGTGGCATGTCCTTGTGAGATTAGGTTATAAATGACTGTGACTTGTGTTTCACTTACTCTCTCCCCCAGGCTTATTCTGGGTGGCTCACTCTGAGGAGCTAAGCCGCCCCGTGGAGAGGCCCACACCTCAAGGGACTGCTGACAGCCTCCGACCAACAGCTAGCAGGGAATGGAGACCTCATTGTAAGAACTCAAGGAACTGAATCCTACCAACAACCATTGAGTGATCTTGGAAGCAGATCGGTCCCTCTGTTGAGTGAGAGGTGAGTTCAGCCTTGGCTGACACATCAGTATTAGCCTGGGAGGCACCCATAGCCAGAGGACCTAGTGAGGTCATGTCACACGTACATGCCTGACTCACAGACACTTTGGAATATTGAATGCTGTTGTATAAAGCCACTATGTTTTGGGGTAACTTGTTATGTGGCCATTGATAACTAATACAATATCCCTTCAGCTGACATTGTCTACAGCTGACTTGATGGAGGGGCTCTTTGCTGGCTCTAAAACTACATGGAAAAATCTAATACAGGAGAAACTATCAGTATTCACCAAATCTGGGTTTCCTCCCCTGTCTCTTTACCATGTAAATACATTTCCCAGGTTCCATTTTTTAAAAAATATTTATTCATTTTTGAGAGAGAGATTGGGGGGAGGTACAGAGAGAGAGGGAGACAGAGGATACAAAGTGGGTGCTGCACTGACAGCAGAGATTCCAATGCAGGGCTTGAACTCATGAACCGTGAGATCATGACCTGACCCAAAGTCAGACACTCAACTGACTATGCCATGCAGGTGCCCCTTCCCAGTTTACTTTGAATCCAGATGGAAGATGAGCCTGATAAAATACGTTTGGAACTGATGCACAGTCAAATACACCCAGCCTAGTTTAGAAGTTCTTGCATCCAAGTCCCACCCCCTTTTAGGAGATCCCTTCAAGTTCTACTTTTGTCGATCATGGGATGGATGCAGAGGACTCAGGAGAGGGCTATCAGGAAGATGTAAAGGCTTGTGAGCTGATGGAAGGAGTCCAGTCCTAGGTGACCACTTTGAGGAGAGTTTCCTAGGAAACTGCCAACCAGAGCATTCGTGGTGAACTTCATTGGAACAAAAATCAAGGTTTGTTGCATTTAGCCCTTGAGATGTTACGCAGCTAACAAAGCTTGCCCTGACCAACTTGCTTATATCTTATATGTTTTGTCTACTTAATTCGCTCTGTACTTTTTAGATCAGTTATTATATTTTTGGTCCTTTAAATACAACTGATCACTCTTAATACTTTATGTAACATTCACTCATTTGCTTTGGAAATATTTATTGGTTGCCAGTTACTAGGCTTATATTCATAAGAGGACACAGATTTTCCCCGAAACACATTCTCAATGAATTATGAAAATAGGCACACAAAGGGGAAATTGAATTGAAATATAATAGAGATATACTTATGGACTTTATTGAAATTCCCTTTATCCCTAACACACTACCTCTGTCACTAATCTTTTTTAAAAAAAAATTTTTTTTTAATGTTTTTTATTTATTTCTAGGAGAGAGAGAGAGAGACAGCATGAGCAGGGGAGGGTCAGAGAGAGAGGGAGTCACAGACTCTGAAAGAGGCTCCAGGCTCTGAGCTGGCAGTCAGCACAGAGCCCGACGCGGGGCTCGAACCCACGAACCGCGAGATCATGACCTGAGTGAAAGCCGGACGCTTAACCGACTAAGCCACCCGGGCACCCCTCTGTCAGTAATCTTTTAACAGCACACTTAAACCTTCTTCACATTTAATAAATATCAACTGTGTAAGGAGGTAGAAAGGTATGGCTGTCTGGTATTACAATGAATTTGGTTCAAGTAGAGATATTATGTATGTAGGGGACAAGAAAAGAAGTGGCAGAAGGAAAACATGCTTAGATATTTGAGTTTTATTCAGTAGGTCCTAGGGAGCCATTGATGGTTATAGAGGTAAGATGCAAGATCAACTTTTACTTTAGGAAGATTTATTAGGCAAAGGTATGCAGGGTGGCCTAGAAGAGGAAAGAGAACATGAATATCACAAGACTAGGTGGGAGGCATGAATAGATCAGACATGAATCAACAGAGTCCCTGCTTGAGGGCAATAGGAAAGGAAATTAATTAATAGAAGTTAGCTTAGAGGGAAAAACCTATAAATCTGGCTAGGAGAGATTACCTTCACATGATCTGAGACCATTTCTTGGTGTTTCACTTTTTATTTCTCCCATCTGAATTTAGTTATCTGTGTGTGTGTGTGTGTGTGTGTGTGTGTGTGTGTGTGTGTGTAACACTTTGTCTAAATAAGATGTCACATTCTATCTGGAAAAGATATTATTTCTATAATGCTATATTGAATTGTGCTTGTTCTATATTTTATTTATAAAACAAAAAATCCTGGGGCACCTGGGTGGCCCACTTGGTTAAGTGTCCGACTTCAGCTTAGGTCATGATCTCGGGGTTCAAGAGTTTCAGCCCTGCGTCAGTCTCTGTACTGAAAGCTCGTAGCCTAAAGCCTAAAGCTTGCTTCAGATTCTGTGTCTCCTTCTCTTTCTGCCCCTCTGCTCACTCACACTCTGCCTCTCAAAATAAATACCCATTAAAAAACAAATAAAAAATTAAAAAATAAAACAAAAAATCCAACCATATATGAATTTTCTTGTATTATTTAGGGAGAATTAAAAATACATTCTTTATATATATTATTCTTTGGTGTGTCATTAAGGGAATAGCTCTAGATTATGTCAGAAAAAGCTAAGAGTTCATTAAGAAGTTGAAGGATTTTTTTGGAGATCCCTCTGTGACTGCTACCTTCACTCTTATAGAGGAGTGCTCAGTGGCAGGTACTTTTGTAGAACCACTTAAAAACTTTGGCCTGTGCCAACTGTGGGTGTCGGAGGTGGATGTTGGGGGTGAGGACAGATGTTAGACTCGCAAATGAATGCAAGAGGTAGTGCTGTCCTTGGGGAACATTGAGGCTAAGAGACAGGGCTGCACTCTGAGGCTGGCTGGACCCATGACCTTGAGTTTCTCAGGGATTGGCAATGGATTCCCACAGGGAGGCAGGACTGTGTCCTTTGGAGAGAGATCCATCCAGAAGGACCACATAAAGGGCCTTAGGAGCAGAGTCATTGGAAACAGCATTGTAGACATCTTACATGGCCATTTGAAGGAGGCCTTGTCCACATCAGGGTAGCAGTAGAATAATGACATTGGACAACAAGAGGTATCTGAAGACTCTCGCCCCAAGTGGTGCTCTTCATGAGGAAGAGCTTCAGCATCTGGATTAGAATTATTCCCATGCTGGATTTAAAAGTCCCCACCATGAAACCTTTTCCTGGGCCTCAGCTTGTCTGCCCACCATGCTCTAGCTTGGGTGGGGGGGTGGGGGGATGTGTCTGGTGCAGCAAAGAGTAAGTGGTGGAAAGAATTGTTGAAGAGGAGACTCTTCCTCTGGCTTCTTGTTCTGTCTTTTCTTTTCTTTTTAAATATTTATTTTGAGGGATAGAGAGTAATGTGTGAGTGAGGGAGGGACAGAGAGAGAGGGAGAGAAAGAATCCCAAGCAGGCTTTGTGCTCTCAATGCAGAGCCCGATGCGGGATTTGATCTGAGGGACCATGGGATAAAGATCTCAGCCATTATCAAGAGTCAGATGCTTGCTTAACTGACTAGGCCATCCGGAAGCTCCTCTGGCTTCCTTTTCTTGCAAGTTTCCAGGCCCATGGATTGAATCCTGAGCCAAACAGGAGAAAGGTTTTCAACTGGCTAAGAGCTTGGAAGTTTGATGAGGCCCTGGGCTAGGTATTTTATTACCCAAAAGTGACCAGACAATTTTACTCACTTTGAAGTGATAACTGGAAAGACTGTATTTAGATTGTGCTCACGACTTGAAGCAGGTGGGAGAGGTTTGGGACCCAAAGCGGCTGTGCCAAGGCTGGTGGAGGAAAGGACCAATTGCTTCTGGTTTACAACCACTGAGTCTGGTCCTGCAAAACAAACAAACAAACAAATGAAAACAAAACAGTCACACACACACACACACGAATAACTTCATTTTCTGCCTTCTCTTACTATAATTTAGACACTGTTTCTGGCTGGGTCTGACTCAGAAAAGGACTGTTTGACAAAGATTTTATAAGCCCCCAATTTTTCGATTTCCTTCCCTAATTCCATCTCCAGCCACTGCCATGCTGAGCCATTGTGAAGCCTGAGGCAAGAGGAAAAATCAGTAACACTGATACTATGCTTATTTAAAAATGTGAAAGTTTGGTCATCGTGGGTTGTTGCATTAATTTTGATCTTTTAAATATTGCAATAGAAGATTACTTATTGTGATTCTTGAGCTTTTCTTTTCTTTTGTTTTGTTTTGGCATCTCTCAAATGTTGTGCCCAAGGCAGGTGCCTCACTTACCAACACTTAGCCCCAGCCCTGTCTCCAGCCCCAGGGGAGGAAGAAATAAGGAAAACTCTCAGGATTTCCTGAAGAAACCCTATGCCTTGGAGGTCTCACACCCCAAATAGGCAATGTCTGTACTCAGTGTCCCAGACCAAACTGCTAAAATCT
The DNA here is from genome assembly GCA_017311185.1 of Proteles cristata cristata. Taxonomy (NCBI): domain Eukaryota; kingdom Metazoa; phylum Chordata; class Mammalia; order Carnivora; family Hyaenidae; genus Proteles; species Proteles cristata. The sequence continues at coordinate 326,776 of JAESUZ010001199.1, forward strand.
TGCTGTTATGTGTTTGCTACTGGAGAGCATATGTTATTCCCATTTTCTCTCTAGACCACTGTTTACAGAGAACTAGAATCATTCCAGGGAGGGCCTCGGTGTGTTTATCTAATGGAAGTATTCATAGACAGCCATTCTGTATAAACGCAAGCCTTCAAAGTCTTTCTTCTTGAAAGATGTTCTCTCCTGGCATTTGAAAATGGAGAAGCATGGAAAGATTTTTTTTCCTAGTATAATTTAATAACTGATAGCAATGGTTGAGGTAAAAGTTGGCTTGGGCCTTTGGTTCTGCCACATTCCTATTGGTCAGTGTTATTTCCCATTCCAAGCCTCAGTTTACCCATCTGTATAATACCACCTCAAAGGACACATGTAAGTATGCAAGAGTCTTTTCAGCTAAGAATAACTGGAGAATACTATTCAAGGGGGATAAGGTGAGAGCTGAAGCCACAGAGGTAAGTGGGGTCATTGTTAAAGTGCCTTTAGTTTCAGTGCCCAGTGGGATAATCCCTAAACAACAGTCAGCTGTGCACAGAGGGTGCATGCACTAAACAATAGCTATTGTCATTACTAGACTTTAACATGATCAATAATTTGGCTAATGCTGAATCTGGGTGAAAGTATTCATGGCAGAAGTGTGTATCCCTTGTGTGTGTACTTCTTTATTTAGTTGTTTTAGTTATTTGGGCTAAATTGGGCAGATCAGCCTGAAAGTTATGTTGGGTCCTCAGCGGAGTGGAGAAAGGGTAGAAAGGAGGACTTCAGGCTTGGGTGTGCAAAAGGACCCCAATCTCGCCTGAGAAGACCAAGGGGATCTACAGGGTGAAGGAAAGCAGCCCTGGTTTGAGTAGTTCTGGAAGTTAAAGTCAGATACAATTACAGGTGACCCAGTGAAGGATTCTCACGGTCAGGTGGGCAGACCGTGAGAGGAGTGGTGGGGGCCAGGCGTGAAGGCTGGGGTTTGCAGAGATGCGTCAACTCCAACCCACCTGGAGAAGTTGCCAGGCACAGTATTTGGAGGAGGGTCCTGAGGCTATGTCTGGCTCTGTGGGCAAAGTGTCCTTGATTATTAGCGACCCAGGCTATGGTTCCACCAGTTTCCAAGTTGAGGTTGTCTGATGTAATATTTCAGACTATTCTTAGCAAGCCCCAGACTGTGACTTGGAACAACCATAGAGCTGTCCAACTTCCCTGGAGAAGGGGGTCACCTGGATTTGAAGCAGAAGAATTAGAAGCATAAAACAGTGCCTCTCTCTGTACTCATCCTGTCTCCCACTTAGGGAATAGAATTAGAAAGGTCTACATATACCAAGTCAAAATGCAAGGTTCTAGCCCCAGGAGCTAAATTGGTAACAAGGAAAGGGGCAGAGATCTTGCAACCATGTTGGATTAAACAAGACTACCAGTAGGGGAAGAAATCAGTAGGGCTCATGGGTGTCCCCAAGTATACAGGGACCCCTTGGTCTGAGCCCACAAACTGATTCTCAGCTGCATCCACCTGATGAAGGTCAGCTGTGTGGGAGAGAGCCATGAGAAAGGAAGGCTGAGGGGCTGGAGAAGGGTGAATTTCAGATATCAAGGCCAAACAAAGCCAACTGGGGGCAGAGAAAAAACACTTTCCCCTGGGCCAGCCCAGCTTTATTTTATGTTAAACTAGTCCAAGCAAAATTTCTTCTATTTGGGCATCTTGCTTCAATATGTTCGGACAGGGGAATTTTCTCTGTGTGGAACCAAACCTTCATTATGCCATTTCATTATTCATATCCTTGCTTTGATCTTTGTAGATATAAAGAATAGGCCATTGCCCACATATGATGATCAGCGGATTTGGGGGGGAAAAATCACTAACTTTTCAGCTCCTTTGTTCCTCCATCTCTTCAATGGGGTATAGCCATTATTTGCATAGGGCAGACGTAAGGATGACTTGAGTTAACACACGTGAAATGCTCCTACAAACTCGTGTATGACTCAGCAAAAGTTATCTAAGCCTGGTATTGCTATCATCAATTCACTCCTGAACCATAAGATAATTCTAGAGTAATCTGAAAAAAAAAAAAAAAAAGACAAGCTTGAAAGAAATGGTTGATTCAATCAATTTTGGAACATAAAGGTCAGTAGTGAAAAGCATATTAGTCAAATTATGACTGGGTCTCGTGGAAGGGGAAAACAACAAAATTTCATGCACTTTTCTTACTTATCTGGATTTCCTGGCTTCATACAAGCAAGGCAAAACAAACCTTTATATTTACTTTACTCAGGAAAGTATAAATCTACTAAAGCTTGACAGGTTATATTATCTATCTCCATTGTCTGTCTGTCTATCTATCTATCTATCTATCTATCTATCTATCTATCTATCTAATCTATCTATCTATCTGATCAAATATTATTTTCAATGTTTATTTGAACTCTTACTATATGTCAGGCACTGGATTAGACACATAAGATGTATAGTCTTTTTCATCTAATAGATTTCAATCTAATGGACTAGCAGCAATGGGCAAATTAGTAGGTATAATTTTAAAAAAGGTTGTATGTGCTTGGCAAGAAAGATTCCCTTAGGTCTTTGGGAGCCCAAGAGAGAAGAAGAAGTGCTCCAAAAAGATTGCACAGAATGTAGCAATGTCCCAAAAGACAGGGAGCAGACTCAGTCTTGGCAGAGAGAGCAGTGCAAAGGAAGGCATGGAGGTCTGGAAAGGTTTGGACAACTCAGCTGCCTGGATGCTTGCTTTCAAAATATGGTTCTGACTGGCAACACCAGCATTACCTGGGAATTTGGTTGGAAATGTAGTGTCTTATACTCCGCTTCCACCCAGTGAGATGGACTTCAGGGCTGGGAGCAGGCCGCCCTTTGGCAGCCATCACTCGCAACTACATTGTTCGGAAGTTTCTCCCAAGAACTCAATGCCTCCACATGGCCCAGTGCACACGGGCCCCCATTTGTTTGCCGGGGCTAAGTAACTTGAAGACAAGATCTTTATTAACCGACCAACCCCAGTTGGTCATCTGACCTCTCCGTCTACTTTACAAGGTTGGGGTCATATCTTGTCTCTTAGAAAAAAGGGAGCTGCGTGGTATTTTGTCTATCTTTTAAAATAGCTCTCCACTGTGAGGGGGGCAAAAAAGTAGATCTTCATGCCCACAAGTTCTATTTCCCTTTGAGTTCCAGTCTCCTGGGCTGACCAAGTGGCCCTACTCTTTCGATGGCAGACATTGCAAGCACTGGTTTCTGTTGGTATCATTTGTAAAGCACTCAAAGGCCACCTGAGATTAAGACGCATGTGGCCTGAATGTAGCTGCTGTTAGTTTAATTATGAAAGACCCATGAATACAAGGAAACCCCTGGAAAGAAGAGAAGAAAATGCCAGCCACAACCCAACAGGTGAATAGGCTTTCTCTGGAGCCCGGAGCTCAGGGCTCAGGCTTCCTAGGGCCTGGGATCAAAGAGGTGGCCCGGCAGGGCCAGAAGCCATGTGGATCTCATCTCCTTGACAGTGTGACTTTCGTGATTTTATTAATCCATTCCTCTCTGCACCAAGCAGCACTGTCCCGCTAAGTGCCTACGTCTACGTCTCTCTTGCTCTCAACAAAATATGTTTATGGCTATGAAATCATACTCAACCCGTTCTTAGAAGGAAGCAGTGATTTGCTCCACGGAGCAGCACATGTTTGCTCTCGCGGATGCTGTTGGAGGTGATACTTTTCCCTGTTAGCAGGCAGAACGAGTGTGTGTGTGCGGATCCACAGAAACGCCAATGCCGCGCTTCCTCGGGAGGAGATGGTGCCGTTAGGCTCTGCGATGTTTCCATTTTTGTTGCACACATGATGTCTCAGAAGAGGGCTCTGTCTTTCCTAACAACCATTGTTTTTATATAAAATGGAAGGTATTCACATTACATCTTCATCTTCTAGATCTCAACTAGTAACAATATCGGAACTACTCCCCCCTGACAACTATATTCATTTCTCATTAAAGATATTTCATGTTTTATTCAGGAATTTAAATGAAGCTATCAGAGCCTGGAATGGCATCCGTTTGGTATAATTGTATCTCACTGACACCAGCCCCAAGAGTTCTAATTAATATATATTTAGCTCCCTGACTGTCTTAGAGCAAACGGTTGAGTATAGAAGACAGGAAGAAAGAAAAAACAAAACAAAACACTGAGATCTGAACAGGAAAGACTTTAGAAAAAAAAAAAGAGGGAATTTTTGGCAATTGTGCGTTTCGAGTGCTCTGCTCCTATATCCATGTCAGAAATTACTTTCAGGCTGTGGAGCGCTTTATGAAAAATGGGCTGCAGGATGATAATTATTTTTATTGATCACACATTCAAGTTATTAATTTTTTAATCTCCTTTTTTTTCCTGTTGCAAAAATGTTCATGCCCAGGGAATTGCTATGTGCATTCACAATCCTCCTTAGGTTTACTCTCCCCTTTCCTCTCCCCGCCCTTTTTCCCTCCGACCTCACACTATTAAAAAGAGATATTGTTCCTCTTTGCCAATGTGAAAATGACTGGAGCCATCTTGGGATTACTTGGCCTCCCTAAACCCATAATATGAAAAGAAGCTAATTGGGTACCAACCTCATTCCTTATGGGGTTTGCTGTTCCCCCGGATCCCCTTCAACCACATCCCCGTTCTCACTTGCAGGAAATGAGTTTAGGGACATTTCTTGTGCTGGTCTAACATTGGAATTCATAGCACTTGTGTTCACTTAGAAGCCTCAATTCGCTCCCGGTCCTGGGATGCTCTGGGATTGCAGTTTATAAATCACCCCTGTGGTGCACCGTGTGCAGAGATCAAGACCCCTGTGAACTCCAGTCATATTGAATTGTGCCGGGCAATGGAGTGTCCTTAAGAGTTTACAGTAAGGAAAAACAAAGGCCTTATAAATAGAACAATTCATCTGACACTTATAACATTTACAAGGCACTATTGAAAAGAGAGAGGATGCTATTTTCCTTTGTTCCCCATCTCAGTCTCATTCACTGAGGAGGGTAGCTCTTCCATAGGACATAAATTGGGGTTTAGAAATAGCCTGCACCAAAACTTAAGGTGTTATTCAAACAACTGGTAGGAGTCATTTAATGGTTTATTAGCCTGCCGTAAACCTACCGACCATGGATCTGGTTTACGCTACATAGGGTTTGCACTCACCCCTGGCCTTCTTTAAAAAAGATGCCAGTTTCGCTTCTCATTAGTATGGGAAGGTGACAAGTTCTTTCATTTACTGGATGTGTGATGTGGGTGAGGCAGGCCACTCGGTCCCCATGAGCAAGTGTGAAGCAAGGCCATAAAAATATGTTTATTTCGCTGCGGTCTTGTTAAACTCACTGCGATAGCAACAAAAAGAACCAGTTAGGGTGTCGAACGCTTACCTATCCGGACATGGCTCTTCGTGCCAAACATCCATTTTTTCACTCTCGGTTACCAACGACAAGACATTATAAAACTGTCAGAAGTTATACTCTTATCCCAACGAGAGGAGTATTTAAAACTCTGCCTTTAACTAGGTTAATATTTCCCCCGTTGAAAATCAGACTGGGTGTGCTGAGGACTTGGGAAAAGATTTCTGCTGGAAGGCGGGTCCAGTCTATTTTCCTCCCTGTCCCGAGATAGCATCTTTCTAAGTGAAAACGATCTTCCCAAAATGGGGGCTGGGGAGTGCGCACAAGCGTTCAGGTGCTCATGTTCAGCTGATTCCCAGATGCATTAGCACACAGCCTTATGGACTACGATGTCCATTTGACCAAGCTCGGGGTGGGGGTGGGGTTCCTATCTGAAACGCCTCACCGCGTGGGCACGATGACAGGTGTATCACGGAGAGAACAATAACCAGAAACAGATGCCTGGAATATTCACTAATATGTCAGCAACTACAGTGCATGTCAGCAGTGTGCATCCTCACCAGAAAAAAAAAAAAAAACATAGGAAAAGAAAGAACATTTATTTCCGTGAAGCCACTTTCCACGCCAAACCGAGCATCTGTCTGGCTTTTGTGTTTGGTATAAACAGGGCTCACACACACTCAAAAATAATGTCAAAAGTTCAAAGGGTGGAGAGTCGAGAATTCTCACGTGGGCAAATAAATGAGGTCTGCGGATTGGCTGGCCTTCGCTCGGCGTTACATGAACTGTCTCCTTAGGGATGGGGTGATGTGTGGCTTTGATTCTCTGCCCTTGTCCTTCCATAACCTGGTTTGGAATGTAGCCCAGTCCCAAGAGACTGGGGGTCACTCCGGCTTGATAGTGTAAGGTCAGAAAATGGAATGAAGCTCGGATATCTCAATTGAGATTCGAGTGTATAAAAGTATAAATCAAAAAAGCAAAATCCTTGAAGGGACACCTTGCAGCTGTTGCTACAAATGAAAGGTTTCAAAATAAGTAGATACCAGAACACCGGGGCCTGTGCAGCTAATGATTCCCTCACAGTCCTCCTGGAAGAGTGCGGTAGCCCAGCTCAGCACTCAGAAGAACAGCATACACGTGATTTCAACAAGGATAGGGGCCCGAGTTCTTTAACAAATTCGTGTCGCTTCGGGGGCGATGTTTAGAGTGCTTTGCAAAAGCAAATAAAACCCCTCCTTCACATGCTTTCTTGCAGGATGCAAATTAGAAGCTGTCCTGAGTGACACATAAACATCCTGAATCTTGAAAATATTTGCTCTTTGATCTTGGAAAATCTGGATATTTTCGAAGTTGAGTTCATTCATTCAGGAAGGGGTAAAAGTAAATGGATTTTGTCCGCCTTGACTCCTAAATGCCACTGTCTTCTTTGACTGTAGGATATTTATGATTTTATGTTTATTTAAACAGACATATTTCTAGTTTATGGGCATATTCCAGAATAGAGCTGCATGTTGCTTGGAGTGTAATTCGTATGGGCAAACACCTGATCCCCTTTAATAAAAGATAAAAAAGAAACAATTCTCTTGCTGTTCAAAGATCTTGCTGTGCCTAGCTCACAGACACAACCTTGTTACTTGACCTTTCTAATCAGTACAAGAAATCCAAATACTGAACTCCAGGTATGGTAATTCTAAATGACTCTCCCAGCTGCCACTTGAAATCTTTGTAGAAGAAATTGTTTGAATCCAGAGGGCTGTAAGATTATGATGACCAAACGAGACTTAGGCTTTGCAGAGGAACATGTGACGGGTGCTGAGAATTATCACCAAATTATGTTAGATTCACTCCTCTCTAGATGGTTTTTAAGGCAAGGTTTCTTAAGAACTTGCTTTAAGGCTATAATTTTTTCATATGGTCAAAAAAGGCATTTCGATATTAAGAACACTCACCCTTACTGTGTTTAGCATTCAAGTTATTTTTTTCTCGTTTGGAAGAAGACAGTGGATCATAATTCTCCAATTGAATTTGTGTAGAGATGAGTTAAAATTTCCCAAAGTGTTTCCTGTGGAACACAGATCCCCAAAAAATGTAAGCACATTTTAGGGGAAAATGGAGGTCCTGGCTAAAATAAGTTTGAATGACATGGAATTAAATGTAGTCAAAGAGTTGTACTAAATGTAGGACTTACCAGAACCTTTAATATGCAAAGTAGCAGCATGAGATTTCTCAGTGAAAGATGCTTTTATTCTGTTTCTCCATGTGTTGTTTTTTTTTTTTTGTTTTTTTTTTCCCAAACATGTATGTCTTTTTCGGAGACCATCTTTAATGACCTAATGCTCCAAGAAACTTATTTTAGGCAAGGCAGAGCTAGGTGCAGTGACATGTATCTTAGGCTACTTGACCAAAACATAAAAAAGAAAAGAAAAGGGGATGCCGGGGTGGCTCAGTCAGTTGGTTGAGTGTCTGACTTCAGCTTAGGTCATGATCTTGCAGTTCATGAGTTCGAGCCCCATGTTGGGATCTGTGCTGACAGCTCAGAGCCTGGAGCCTGCTTCAGATTCTGTGTTTCCCTCTCTCATTTCCCTTCCCCTGCTTGCTCTCTCTCTCTCTCTCCTCTCTCTCAAAAATAAACAAACATCAAAAAAAAAAAAAGAAAAAGAAAAGAGAAGACAAGAAAAGGGAAGAAAAGAAAAGAGAAGACAAGACAAGAAAAGAGAAGGGAAGGGAAGAAAAGAAAAGAAAAGAAAAGAAAAGACAAGACAAGAAAAGAAAGCAACTTTTTAAGATGGTTAATGTCCAGAGCAAGTAACATTGGATCTTGAATTAGCTTAACTGGTGTATGATTCTATCTAAACCAAAACTGAAAGTGGGGAAAAACAAAAAACAAAAAACGAACAAACAAAAAAAACAATTTCACAAACTATTATGTGCTGGAGATGGAAAGAAATAAGAAATAAAGGCCTTTAAAATATGTTAAGGAACCTCTTCAGCCCACGCCCACATATAACTTCATAAATCATTTAACAGGTGTCAAGGACAAGAAACTTGATCAAATGAGCATCCAAAGAATAGTTTATTCTTGGGGCATCTGGGTGGCTCAGTCAGTTAAGTGTCTGACTTTGGCTCAGGTCATGATCTTAGTTTTTGGATTCGAGCCCCGCATCAGGCTCTGTGCTAACAGCCAGCTCAGAGCCTGTAATCTGTTTCAGATTCTGTGTCTCCCTCTCTCTCTGGCCCTCCCCTGCTCACACTGTCTCTCTCTCTCTATCAGAAATAAATAAAAAACATTTAACAAAAATTTCTAAAAAAGAATAGTTTATTCTTCAACTTTTTCTCAATCATATTGTTCCTTGAGTAGTCATCTTCACACAACTAAGTATTGCTATCCAAGGAAAAGGGAAAAAAAAGAAAGCCTCAAAATGTAGTTTTGTAGGAAAAAGAGAGTGGATAACATAAATGCAAATATTTCTCCCCATCATCTTTCCACTCTGGCTGTCCTCTGTAGGTTTCTCTTGATTCTCTTCCCTTTTCCCTTTCCCTTCCCTGCCTCCCTTCATCAGTCTCCGTGGCCCACAGTTTGAGTTTCTGGGCTCATTAAAGAGAACCTACATGGATAAAACAGACTGAGAAACGCCACCTGTCCTGTAGCAAAGGCTCATGGGTAATATGGGTCCTGTGGGGCTCTGCCACCCAAGGCTGGGAGCTTGACCAGGCACTCAATTTTCCCTGGCTCCATTTCTATCTCTGTGAAATGCCACTGTTAGACCACATGGCATCTGGAGTTCTATATTTATTATTACTATTGTTGTTATTGGTGGTGGTCTTCATTTCCAATGTCCTAAAGGAAAAGCAGAGAAATCTGCCTGCTGACCATGAGGCAACATCAGAGTTCTCAATAACCGGCTAAGTATGGTCAGCCTTGCCTCTACAAGAAATGGCACTTTATTGGAGAGGGAGTAGTCAGCACCACCTGTGAGAAATGAGAAGACTTTCTGAATGTGCGTATTCTGGACTTCTGATTATTGCCTAGAAGCTAGTAAGAACTTCGTTCTTGGGCTCTTTCCTGGACAGCTCCACATCAAGCCGCCTACATCAATCATTCTCAAGGTGGGAGTGGAGAATCTGAGTTGAATATCTGCCTGTATTTCTCTGCAGCAAGGTCAGTGGTAGGATGATTCTTTTCACCATTCTCTCTTGCCTCTAGGAGATGGGCATTTCACACCACTCCCGAACCGGGAACATCTGACCCTATTTGTTGCTTTTCTCAGCAGTCATCTCTTAAATATAATCTCTGTTTACATGTATGCCCATACCCAGGAAGGTGAAAGCACCTCACTGCAAGTAGCATTGCCCAAATATTCTGATACAAGCACCGTTTGCTTTAGACGGAATTCGGGGCTGCTTCCCTGTCCTGCTTGATATGAGATTCTGGGAGCGTGTTTCCGAGGAAGAGAATGAGGCCAGTGGCTGCTGATGTTAAAAGGACTTGGCATCTACATGAAGCCTCGGGGGGGGTGGGGGGCTGGTTGCACAGATTAAAGCCAAACCCATCATAGCCCGATTAGCAGACATGGACGTGAGTGTGTTGTCTAGGGTTTTTCCCCCCTCCAAGTAACAGGGAGGCAATTAAAAAAAAAAAAAAGAAAGAAAGAAAGAAAGAGAAAGAAAGAAAAGAATATGAAAAAGAAAAAAAGAAAGGTATCTCCATTTGTTTCCTATCATTTTTATTTCTCACTCTCTCTTCGTCCTGGTTTCTCACTTCATCTGGGAACCCAAATTACAACTGGATACCAGAAATAAATTTCAGTGTAAGTAGCTATTTAATCTCACTCTGACTTGTTTTGGTCGATGGAAAATTTCCCCCAAATATAGCATGGATAGGTAAAGTCACTAAGAAAAACACACGCATCCATTTTATTGCAATATTATATTAGGACCAAATTAGTTCTCTTACTGCCAAAAAATCAGAAATGTGTGTGTGTGCGTGTGTGTGTGTGTGTGTGTGTGTTTTAACATTAGAATTTGATGGAGACACCTTTTCTTACATAGAGGATTCCCCTTAACGGGTGAGCTCACCCATGAAGAGCTTTAATTATTTGATATTTTAAAAGACTTCTTTATTATATTGAGAGAGAGAAAGAGAGAGAGAGAAGGGAAGCAGAGGTAAGAAGCAAGAAAGAGACATTTTTGTAGGAGAAATCTTGAGCTGTATGTGGGAGGCAGAGAATTTAAAACGCAGTGTCTTCTATGAACAAAAAAATTCATTCCCACAGTAGGGAACTCTTTTGAAAATATTTCACGGCCTGTTACCAGGGTAGAGGGGGAATAATTCCATGAGTCAGAAGGGTTGTTAGTTGAGCTTACAAAACCGGTAACCACTAGTTTAAAGCGAGCCAAAGGACAAACCCAATAAAAATTTGTTTGTTGTTTTATTATTATTTTTTTTTTGTCTTCACATTAATTTGTCTCAGGGAACATCGAGTGAAGGTCTCACAGGCCTGGTATGAAGAGTTGTTACAACAGACACTCATAAGAACTAAAGTGACTTCCTGCACTCCTTCCGGACCCAAAACTTCCTTTGTTTCTATAATCTCAAACCAGCTGTTTCCTCTGGAATCCCGAATCCCAGCTGGTGGGGAATCTCTGCCTCTCGGATCCTGCTGTATATAATGTACATCAAATCTGAATGTTGATGTGACATGTTCTTCTTTTTCCCATCTTCCTTCTCCCCTGCCGCACACCCTCCCCCAGCCCCATATTCCCTTTGACCTTCATAGAGGGAGCAGTTAGAAAAAGAGTGACAGAAGCATTTCACATTTAGGTCTTTCAAATGGCAAAGCAAGTCCTTAGAAATATTCAGAATCTCAGGTACGGAGTTAAGAAACATGTCCAGAGATCTTCCTAAGACAGAAATTGAGAGTTGGCATCATTTTCCCAGCTTCCTCTTAGAAATCAGTACATTTTTAAAAGCATATTTCTTTACTTTGAGAGAGAGAGAGAATCCCAAGCCACCTCCCCACTGTCAGTGCAGAGACCGATGTGGGGCGCAAACTCAAGAGCAGTGAGATCCTGACCTGAGCTGAAATCAAGAGTCAGTGGCTTAATGGACTGAGCCTTCCAGGTGGGCCTAGAAATCGGTACATTTTAACAAACATTAGTGTGTTGGCTGCTCTTTGGTGGAAACTAGGCTATAACTTTGCTTGGAGTAGGAAATGCAATGAATACAGGGTAGTAGCCCTTCCTTAATAAATTTGCAAATTTATTGATTGATACCTTCATTGAGACTTCTGGGGTATAATAATAAGGAAGAGGCTAGGCCTCACTTATGGAAGACTTTACTAATAAGTTGGGAAGAAAAAATATATAGATAAAAAGAAGTAGAAAAAAAATGCAGAGCCATATTTGAACTATTGCAAAATGGTGGGGCAATTTTCCTACGCCTTTATGTGTTGATCACATGCCAGGTAAGGAAGCATCTTAGTGTCAGCATGCTGGGGAAGGAAAGTGGGAAGTTTGGGTCAGGGGCAGCTCATGGATGAAGGTGTTCTGTGTGAGTGAGTGGGAAGAGCAGGTCAAGACAACGGGAGCTGACGTCAATAAAAACCCAGAAGGGAAAGAGCAAGCTTTGGCTTGGGATAGACCTTAGACCACATGGGCTGTTTCTTCCTTATCCACAGCACACAATGAATTCCAGAGAAGGCTGAGCCTCACATCAAGTCACAGAATGCCCAGGAGTCAGAGGGGTGCAGGCAGGACCAGGACCCTCTTTTCCCTGCACAACCTCACTCTGACATTTGCCTCTCTGAAGTCTGTGTGGTGATTCCCATGCATCTCTGAGTCAGGCGACAGAATGAGTTCAGATCTTAGCTCTGCCATTTATTAGCCATATGATCTCAGGCAAGTTGTTCTAAACTCTAAAAGCCTCAGATTTCCACCCATCATCTAGAAATAAATTGCATCTTCCTCCTTGGGATATGGTGAAGATTGATCAAGGACTTCACCTAATAGCTCTGCAATTCAATAAATGTTTTCTTTATTAGAATAATAATACACATCATTATTATTAGGGAATAAGGTATAGGAAGTTGGTAGGAGACTGACTTAACTAGAGTCAATATGTTCTCTGAAAAGGTGCAATGAAATTAAGCTAGGCAGATAAAGCCGTCAAAGTAATATTAAAGAGGAATGGATCACATGTTTAATAGGAACAGGAAAATTTCTAGGATGTTGTTTCATTTTATAAAATGTTCTCTTCAAGTGTGAGTTTTCTAAACAATTCTTAAATAAAAATTAATACCTACTGTGTATTGGATGCTTACATGCATTTGCTACAATTTGTTGAATTATATGGATATAGAATATAGTCATCGAGAGCATGGACAGCTGAGCCAGACTGCCTGGCGTTAGAACCTAGTTCTGTCCCATTGGAGCTGTGAGTCCTTAAGGCAAATCACCTAACCTCTCTGAGATTCAGGTTCCTTATTTGCAAAACAGAGATAGGGCTGTGGAGAGGACTGGATAAGCTAATATCTGCACTGTCTTTGGACAATGACTAAAACATGGCTGGCAGACAGTATAATTAATAATCCTTTATGGGGTGCCTGGGTGGCTCAGTCGGTTGAGCATCTGACTTCGGCTCAGGTCATGATCTCATGGTTCGTGGGTTCGAGCCCTGTGTTGGGCTCTGTGCTGATGGCTCAGAGCCTGGAGCCTGTTTCGGATTCTGTGTGTCTCCCCCTCTCTCTGACCCTCCCCTGCTTATGCTGTCTCTCTCAGAAATAAGTTAAAAACAACATTAAGAAATAATCCTTTTATTATATAAATAATAACACATAGTAAGCAATAAATAATATAAACCAATGTAATATAAGATGAAAACAATAAAAGCTAAGTGATAAAAACGATTAACAAATATATAGTAAATAATACAAATATCACAGGTAGAGGTTTTTTTGTGATATGATAGAAGCATAACTAATTTATGAAATTTTGGACTATTATTTCTAATATTTATACTGGGGAATGCTTTAAATAATTTATCTGCCAATATCTAGATTTGACAATGTACCAGGTGGCCGTAATCACAGAGATAGGCTCAGTGATTGGGGTGAAATTATCAGCCTTATAGAGGTTGAAATTGACATTATAAGTCTGTGAGTACTTCACATTTTATAGGACCTGCTATTACTTTTGTGTTTGATTTATTTCAGTTCTCATGCTTATGGTATCTGTTGTGTTTGGGAAGAGGATTTCATTTAAACTCTCTGAAAACAAATACAGTGGGCAGCTGGTTTTTTGAAACATCTTCCTAAGCCAGTGGTTATCAAAGTGCCCCTCTAGACCAGCCACATCAGCATCAGCTGGGAGTTTATTAGGAATTTGAGGCTCTTAGGTACCCCCAACCTGCTGCATGGGAATCTCTTGGGTGGGTCCAGCAGTTTTGGCTTTACCAAACTCTCATGGGGATTCTAATGCCTGCCCAGTCTGAGGACAGCTATAGTAAATTAATATAGATACCAGAATTGGCACAAATCATGCATTAAATACAGTAATTATGGACACTGGACCTACCATGTACCTTGCTGAATACTGCTGAGGAGTATGCACACATTTCCTGTCTCTTCTACTCCTTTTTCTATTTGTACCTCCCTCTGCTGATACATTCTCCCTTTTAGATACCACTAACCAGGCTGGGGTGAAATGACTTCCACTGAACTTCAAAACCATGTCTGTCACTTCCTATTATATGTTGATTTAATCAATTTAACCCTTGGAAAGCAACTTTATTTTCAGTTACTTGAATTGGACCCCCCACCCTGCTTGTACTTGACTCCCTAGATGTCTGCCACTGATTATAAAACTCATATGAAGAAGACCACCCTCTTATGAGTGTTTTGGCTATGATTAGCTTAGTCATTAGGGAGGGTGTGTTTAAGTAAAATGCAGATGTGGTGATCTTCCAGTTTAAAGAGCATCTGCTCTTTAATCTAGAGCAGCTCTGGATGTCATGGAAAAGGAAGTGGGCAGGGAATTAGAGGAATAGGTGCATGACCTGTTCCACAAAGGTGGTCTGGAATTCTGGAGTGGAAATGAAATTTAGGGCCCTATAGACATCTGAGGATGTGACAGTGGCAATCAATTATGAACAAATTTCAGATGTTCTGTACTACTGTTGAATATATTAATTGAGGGTAGGGATATAGACAGTTGTATTAACCCATCCGTCCGTCCATCCATCCATCCACCCAACAGGCATCTACTGAATATCTACTATACTTCAGACAGTAGTATAGTAGTGGACTAACAGAAAAATATCTGCTCTCATATCTCCTTCTGGTCTAGGACATAGATTTTAAGAATAAAAGTGAAAAGTTTAAAGGTGATATTTTTAATGGAGAAAACTAAAGCAAGAAAGGGAGATTTGTGGAGCCTGAGCAAGAGGGGCTCCATTTTAAACCAGGTGGTCAGGAAAGGGCTCCCTGAGAATACGGCATTTGGGGAAAAGAGCTTTCCACCAAAAGTGAACAGCAAGTGCAAGTTACCAGAGGTGAGGGTGTGCCTGGTGCATTCAAGTTCAACATGAAGTCTGGTTCTGCCAGAGTGGTGCAATGCAGGGTGTGTAGCAGGAGGTGAGGTCAGAGGATAAAAGATGCCTAGATCTCGTGGAGCTTTGACAACCTTTATGCTAAGAGATCTAATGAGCACAGTGTAGTAAGCCAACCCGTTGTCCCTCCCAGAGAAGGGCCGATGTCATAAGAAAGCCCCTGGGAGACAATGGACTCACTGGGAAAGATTCTTTGCTGGAATCCTGAAAAAAAGAAGAGAGGAAATGGTCAGTGACCAAAAGAGGAAAGTCGTGACTCAGAGAATAAGTAAGTTAGTCGTTCTTTCCCTTCATGAAGGCTCTGAGAGCTGAACATGGGGTATGAAGGTTTCAGAGAGTCCTGCCAGGCTAGCACTTCCCAGTGACCACTGAAGGAAGGAAGGCAGCCACTTTTCATCAGCTGAGCCCTGGAGGGTGGGGTGAAAGACATGCCCAAGCCAGAAAATATGGCAACAGTAGAGAAACAAGGCCATCCAGCTTCATTGACCACCCCTGAACTGGTGAGAGTTGGACAGAATTGCTGCTAAGAGCCTCGCACTCCTGTCCATACCTGAGCCAGCCTGGAGCTCTGGAGGGGGTAGTGTGGCAGTAAGAACCACAATAGCAACCAGTCATATTCTAGGACAGGCTTGGATATGAGTGTATCCAATAACCACACAGGTGCTATATATCCAGCTAACTTGACAGTGGGCAATTAAGGGAAACACTGAGGGGAACAAAGTCAGGATCATAGAAGATAAATGATCAGTTGAGTGGAGAATCTAGGAAGCTTTCCAAGAAGTGGTGACACTGGGCCAGGAGGGCCTTGAAGGAACTTGAAAATGTTGGCAGGTAGTATGGATAGAATCAATGTGCAACATTTTCCAGAACAGTCTTCTGCTAAGGGTGCTTCTTTTGGCTTTTGTCCATCCTTCATATGAACATGAAACTGCTGAGGATGGCATCCCAAGTGCATCAGGAGCCCCATCATATCCGATTTCTATTTGCCCTCATGACCCTGTTTTCTGGTCTTTCTGAGCATCCCATTTCAGACGACATCACAGGGGAACCCTGAGTATAACACCTAGTACCCTCCCTGGCTGGTTGAGGATGTTGTGGGGCAGATAATGATGAGACTGTATCCTACAATGAGGAGAAAGGCTTCCTAGTAACTCATACCGTGTGCCTGCTGAGGAAAGTCTCCAAGAAGGATAGGACCCTCATGTTGTGCTCAGAGCTGTGTCCCTTCTAGCACAAGCCCCCCCCCCCAGCAGGAACCCCCTACAGAGTCTGCTGAATATTGGATGGCCTGTGACCCACATGCCATGCATAGGACACACCTGGAGTCATGGGCAGAGCTTGGTTTAAAGGCAAGCCTTCCTAGGTTTGAATTTGGCTTCTCCATTGCCTGCCTGTGCACCTTGCAAAGGGTGCTTATTCATCATTACCACTTCCTGTCTGTGCAATGACAACGGAGGCCTCGAAGGTGCTGCTGGAGAAGAGGTGTGCTGGAATAGGAGGGTTTCAATGCAAACCATGCAAGGGCAGTTCCTACAATATCCCGGCACTTGTAGTTCAATGTTGAAGGGACTGATAGAATTAAACTACGGCCCTATAGTTAGAGCGATTCAGCAGAGATTCTGCCATTAATCATAGGATTTTATTTTTGCAAAGTGGGTTTTTTTTTTCTAGCAGCTCTACAGTGATAGAACAATGTATACCTCGCCTAGAGAGTTATGTTAGCAGTAATAAACTCTCACGTTATGTCTAGATGTTTCTTATGGAATTTTTAATAGTCTACACAATACAGGGGAAAAAACCCAGATGGACACAGTATGGATTTTTTAAAATAAAAATAGATAGTGTTTTATTGTGTCATACCAGCAGTAATAGAAAGGGGACATACACTTGAATGCAAGTGCAATTCTAAGAGCATGAAAACACTTGCCTTTCCTTTTGCATATTTTTCCTTATGGTCGCCACCATGTGATTTAAGTGTCATTAAGGATTTTATTTAAGGTCTCATGGGGCGCCTGGGTGGCTTAGTCGGTTAAGCATCCGACTTTCGCTTAGGTCATGATGTCACGGTTTGGTTCGAGCCCCACGTCGGGCTCTGTGCTGACTGCCAGCTCAGGGCCTGGAGCCTGTTTCAGAGTCTGTGTCTTCCTCTCTCTCTGACCCTTCCCTGCTCATGCTGTCTCTCTCTCTCTCGCCTAGAAATAAATAAAAACATTAAAAAAAGGTAAAACCCATCTTTTTTTTTTAAAAAAAGAATTTTATTTAAGGTCTCATGAAGATAACATTTCTTCCGGAGCCAGCAGTTGACCGGGCTTGCACGACTGGTGTAAACATGGTAACTCAGCGTTACCCATTCTTCCTCACTCTGGTGCTGCCTTCCTCAATTTTGTATCCTACAATTCTCAAGATGCTCAACTTCATCACTTAGAAGCATATAGATTATTGCATGCAATTCCATAACTTCCCCTATGGGGAAAACCAGGCCACTTTGAAGTTCCTTTTATTTTCCACCTTCATTAAGTTTATGACAGTGGTTGTCTCAAATTAGGTTTATAGAGAGGCATTTTGCAAATTTGTCATTTATAGATTGCATTAAACTGACCTGATTTAGCTGTGTTGTTTAGAGAAATGATATAATGTGTATTTATTCCCAACTATTAGATAGTAAATATATAGCGATTACTACAAGTGTGCAGACGGGCAAGAAATCCCATAAGTAAGTGATGTATCTCTTTTATCTTTTATCTAGCAGCCCAAATGCTTTCAAATTCACTTACTTATTAACAAAAATTTACCAGCCACCTATTTTATCACAGCAACATTGTGCTAAACAGTGAGATTGTAAAGTCCCGTGCCTGGAGAGGGAGTGAAGAGCCTCCCCAAATCTGTATGACCCCACGAAGGGACACATGCTATCCTGAAGGACCCACAGGCAGGCTAGAGGAGAAAAGAGGGCAGAAACTCTCCTAGGAGAAGTCAGGGAGGCTCCACAGAGAGACCGCATTCTAAGAAGGACAAGAGATAAGTAAGAATGTGCTGGAGAGTGAGGGAAGAACCTCAGAAGGAGATGGGATATGGCAAAACCCACCCATTCTCAGGGAAAGTGTGGCAGTCCTGAGTGATGGGAACAGAGTGCCATTCAAGGAGAAGAGCCAGCAATGAGAAACAGAGACAGTTCATGAATGTCATGCTGACCTTCCTTTGGAGCCTGATTGCTGGGAAGAGAGACCCAGCTGGATTTGTGGTTTAGAAAGATGACAATGAAAGCAATTGTGCAAAAGAACTAGAAGGTTGGAGAGTGAGGCTGAAGGAGGGGCAAGTTAGCCCCTAAGTATGTGTGAGATTCCAGAAAAGAAAGATGAACCCGCTCTAAGGTAGAGATAGAGAATGGCAAAGAGGGGAAGGAGTGGAGAGTATATCAAAGGTTCAATTAACTTCTGAGATCCTTTCTGCCCTATGAATTCCCATCACGGTCTGAGAGTAGTTGGAACTGAAGCAGAGATGGGGAGACCTTTGTTTTCTCTGGGCTAATTGACAGATGCCATAGGGTTTGTTCCCACCATAGTCCAAGGGGCCAAGGGTGCAGGACATTGTCTTCTTCTGTTCAGGATGGATAATCTACTCCCTTCCTCACCCCCTCTACCTAATTATTCCTCTGAAATGATAGATTATCCTCTCCTTTCTTCCTTCTCCCTTTCTAGTTGCTGTCCTAATGGTACAGTCTTGAGTCTGCGTCCCTTTCTCAGTCAGCCAAGGTCAAAGTGCCAACAGTGGAGTCCATCCCAGAAAAATCACTATGACAGCTACACCTCCAGTCATGGAGAAGAAGGATGGTGAGGAAGCTCTGAGGTTTCTGGATTGTGAGTCCCTGTTAGGTACCTGAAGATTCGACTGGAAGCTCTTGGGTGGGTCTACAATGACGCCACAGTTTTTGGGTGGTCTGGCCTTGCTCTTCCAGAGGCATTGTTAAAAACGGGTCATGCAGGAAATAACACCCATCTAGGAATCCTACAGATCTGGTTTTCAGAATTATAGATGGCAGCTCTGTTATTTCAGGCAACTTACTTGACTTGTATGAGCCTTATTTCTTTATCGGGAAGTGGGGATCAAAACCCAATTGGCTTTGTTGCTGTGGGGGTTGAATGTCATACAAAACACCAAGTCCTGATACAGTGTAATATCCTCCTTTTTGTCTTACCTCCCAGCTGACTGGCCAGCTGGAGAAACCAATGTGTGTCTCATGGATTCTTTTTTTTTAAATATTTATTTATTTTTAGGGGAGTACAAGTGGTAGAGGGGCAGAGAGAGGAGGACGTGGGCTCCACGCTGAGAGGCTGACAACAGCAAGCCTGATGTGGGGCTCAAACTCACAAAATCATCACTCGAGCCAAACCAGACACTCAACCGACTGAGCTACCCAAGTGCTCCTGTCCCGTGGATTCTAATACAGCCCAACTTTTTCCTGTCTCCTGCTTATCTTCCACAAGCGTATTCTTTTTTTCGATTACCGACATTTTGAAGACAAGCTATTCAAAAATGCATTTCCTTTTCCTGTGCTTGAAGTGGTCCTAAATCATACAGACGTGGTTCTAATCTAAGTCATCATCCATCTTAAATATGAAAACATGCTCCATCTTGCCTTTCTTCTTTTATTTACATTTTTAACATTTCTATTTATTATTGGAAGACAGAGAGAGATAGAGCATGAGCATGGGAGGGGCAGAGAGAGGGGGAGACTCAGAATCTGAAGGAGGCTCCAGGCTCTGAGCTGTCAGCACAGAGCCTGACACATGGCTTGAAATCACAAACCATGAGATCATGATCTGAGCTGAAGTCTGGCGCTTAACTGACTGAGCCACCCAGGTGTCCCCATCTTGCCTTTCAACATTTATACCAGGAAGTTTTCTTTTTTTCTTTTTTTTTTTTTAATTTTTTAAAAAATATTTTATTTATTTTTAGGAGAGAGAGAGACAGCGTGAGCAGGGGAGGGTCAGAGAGAGAGGGAGTCACAGACTGAAACAGGCTCCAGGCTCTGAGCTGGCAGTCAGCACAGAGCCCGACGCGGGGCTCGAACCCACGAACCGCGAGATCATGACCTAAGCGAAAGTCGGACGCTTAACCGACTAAGCCACCCAGGCGCCCCTATACCAGGAAGTTTTCTGAAGTTCAGATAGCTTAAGAAATTTGGAATCCATTGTTGCAGGCAATGGGATAGTTAGGGATATCAGATGATGACAGGGAAAGAAATGGCATTTGTTGACTATGAAGTGGAGTGTTGTTCCATAAATTTTACCATTGACCTCATCAGCTCTTTAAAGAAGGTGCCACCACTGGTATTAGGTACCCCTATAGGTACTAGACTCCTACTCTTCTGAATATCAATGGCTGAAACAAGATAAAAGCTGATTTCTCCTTCATGTAAAAGAATGCAGAAGGGCAACAGGTAAGAGGGCTCCATACATGACCTTCTATCTTGATGTTCTGTCATCCTTAGCATATCTTCTCATGGTTCAAAGTAGCTGCTTGAGCTCCAGCTATCACGTCCACATATGAAGCAGGAAGAACAAGGGGAAAAAAAGGGGTGTATCCTCTCTCTTTTAAGATTATTGTCCAGCTTTGTCACCTTTGGCTTTCACTTTTATCTCTTTTGCCAGAACTTAGTCTCACAGTCTCCTCGAGCTATAAGACAGTCTGACAAAATATGGTTTTTGGCTGGGCAACATGTGCTCCTTGGAAAAAAAGGACATCATGAGCAGCCCTAAGTGCCTGCTGCAGTAGGTCCCTCACTTTTCAGAAGAGAGGGAACTGAGGGCCCATGAATGAATTTGTGTGTTCTGGTTATCTGTCATCAGTGTATCCTGTTGATCTCTCTATTACTTAGTGATTTAAAACAACAAACATTTAATCAATATTTTATGGGTCAGGAATTTGGGTGGGATTCTATGGAGATGCCTCCTTTCTATATCACGATGAGTATGGCCTCATTTAGAGTGGGTTGAAGAGGGAGATATGGGTGGGATCAATTGACTAGGACCAAATGATACCTCATTTCCGGTATTAGTTGAGTTTCTCAGTCAGTTCTTTTCTATATTGTGACTAGTATTCATTTATTCTCCACTCATTCACTTGCTTGGCTGAGGTGTCTGGAGGAGCTGGGGCTGGCTGGGCATCAGTCTTTCTCCACGGTGTTTTTCCACATGAAAGCTCGTTTGGGCTTCCTTACAGCATGGCGGTCCTTGAGAGTTGGATTTCTTCCGATGGTGACAGGCTTCTTCCAAGAAAGGATGCTCTAAGAGACCGAGGTGAAAAGCTTCTTACAATTAGCCTTGGAAGTCACCCTTGTGTCACAACTCACTAAGGCTAACTAGACTGAAGGGATAAGCAACTAAACTCCACACCTCGTTGGGAAGGGTAGGAAAAGGTTTGCAGACATCTTTACCCTGCCACCAAGTGATTGCTTAGGGTAACAGCCAGAGAGCCAATTGGCCATGCCTGTAACACAGACTTCCCTTTATACTGTAGGGGTCCAAGCAGCTTGGCTTGGTACTTTTAAAGAGCCAATTAAAAAGTTGATTTTTTTTTTTTTGGAGCATGAAAAGTTTTTGCCGGCTATAGGATAGCAGTAGGTAGTAAGAATCTGTGGCAATACTGTGTTTGCTGGATGCACAGACCCTGGCCCTCAGTGCAGTGTGCCCTCAAGCTGAGTCTTCTGCTAGGTGTAGCTGATATTATTATTTTTTTTATCTCCTCCCTCAAGCCCCTTCCCCCCACCTCCTTCCAGCTGAACAACTGGGCTTGCTTCACTGTCTCTTTCATATTTGTGAATACTCTCTCAGGTCTGGAAAATCAGATTGTCTCATTTAAATTTAATTTGAATTTCTGTTTGAAGAATCAACCTGAGACATCAAAGGGAATCCAAAAAAAATGCACTACAAAATAAATGATCAAATGACTTCTGAAAACACTGCACTTTTATATCTGGAAATACGGGATCAAAACTCCAATTTCTTTTATTATTAAAATTAAAGAGAGACTTAAAAGAAGCTGCTGTGTAAGTTTGACACCACATTTAACCAACAGACAAATTGTTACAATCTGGGCAGGTTATAGCCGTCAATGCATTCCTTCTCTCTCGGATTCAGAATGAGCCTGATTCTCCCAGTCACTAAGCTTTGACTTGGGTTTCCTGTTCATTTTCTTCAAGTCAGAAAAATATCATGTAGAGTCATGTATCATGTAGAGTCACAGAAGCCTAGTTTACAATATGGGAACAGCGAAGCTGTCAGATAATCTGCTCAAAACAGGTTGAGTTTTGTGTTGAAATGCAGCCTCCTCAAGCGATGACTTTACCTTAATCATTTACACTTTAATTTTTGAAGATCTGAAGCCCTTTTCCCCTATTTTAATATATTTAGAGGGAGATATGAGAAGCCTCAGTGCTCTAGTGAATTAGGTTTTTCTGCAGGTTCTGGCAGGGGCTTGTGGAAACACACAAGAGGAAAAGGGGATGCGCTTTACCCTCAAGGATGCGAACACACTCTGCCAAGAGGAAGTGAGAAGAAGACGAGTACCTGGTAAATGAATGAGTGATCATAGCTTGTCCCATTACTAATCTGATGTGGGTGATTGGGGCACCTGGGTGGCTCAGTTGGTTGAGCCTTCCCCCTTCTGTGTCTCCCTCTCTCTCTGCTCCTCCTCCAATCATGCTCTCTCTTTCAAAAATAAACACATTAAAAAAAAAAAAAGAATCTGATGGGTGATTAAAGCTTGAGTGAGTAATGCTTTAACTTATCAAGAACACCCCAAACTAAGGGTAGAGAAAGTCCTGGGCCCTAGAGACAAAAAATGTCAGGTGAAGGTAGTGGTCTGGAGAAAATATTACCCTTTTCAGCTCAGGTGGTTAGGGATGATTTGTTTGTTTTCTATTGACCAATAGGACTTGGTTGGGAGAATCAATAATTAATTTTTTTATTTTACTTTTGAGACAGAGAGAGACAGAGTATAAGCAGGGCAGGGGCAGAGAGAGAGGGGGACACAGAATCTGAAGCAGGCTCCAGGCTCTGAGCTGTCAGCACAGAGCCGGATGCAGGGCTCGAACCCATGCACCGGGAGATCATGACCTGAGCCGAAGTCAGATGCTTAACCAACTGAGCCACCCAGACGCCCCAAGAATTAAATTTTTTAAAGGAGAAAATAAAGGTGGCATTCTAGGAGAGGAGAGGATTCCTTCCAGGTGTCTGGGAAGTTGGCTTTTTTGTATTTAGGAAAACAAAGCTGATGGATTTTTTTGGCACTTCCGACTTTACCCTTCTCTCTCCTGCTTAGGAGTCGAAGGAGAGGATTCAAACAAAGACAACGGAATGTATCCGTTTAATACAATTACACCAATGTGAAGTCTGTCCCTTGGCAATACGGTTTAGATATCAGAATGACTAGAGAGAGACGAGAGAGAGAGAGAGAGAGAGAGAGAGAGAGAGAAAGTGACTCCAGATAGGAGAGTAAGCCTCTCCAACCCAAAGCAGCAAGTAGCACTTCAAAAGATAGCAAAGCTCGAGAAGCTTCTGGAGCCAGGCAGCTTTGGGAGATCTAATATTTAAGCTTACATTGATTCCTTATTGGGATATGCGCCGAGGCCCCCCCGCGCCCCCCGTTTCATGCCCTTGCCCTCACTGGGTCACACAGAGAGCCCAGAAACCTTGCTGTGTGGGGGTGAGTGGGCGGAATGGGGGCCTTTCTGTGCGAGGGGCGACGGAGAGGGAGTCCCCAAGGCCAGCACCCACAGGAAGTAAAATGCTGGCTATTAACTAGCTCCCGCAGCTAAGCACACCGCGGTGTGGACCCACCAGAAAGACGTGAACCGCATACCCATCCCGCCTCGGCCCCCAATTCTAGAAGGGGTTTACCCCCTCAAGTGCACTGTGTATGTGGGTATGTGTGTGAAAGAGCCTGGGGGTGGTGGTGGGTGTTGGGTGCAGCCCTGCATTTGCAAGGATACGAGCTAGTCAGGATTCTGGCCCTTGGATTGCGGCGTGTCTACATTTCAGAGAAGGCAGCAGCATTCAGGTGGACGGCAGAATGGTTATAATTGGCTTTCCTCAGAACAGAGAGGTCTCCATGCCTCTCTTGCAGCTTTCACTCCACATCAAAAAGTCCTTGGTGAGCTCCTCCTTCTGTGCTGGCCGGGTCCCAGACCTTGCATCGAATGTGTATGGTCCTCTTTTTAATAAGACCAGTAATAGGAGTTTCTACCAATCCTCCTGGGATTTTTTTCTTTCTAGTTCTGTGTTATGAGCTCACTGTATGGACTTTGGAAGCTGTTATTTTAATTGAGCAGTCAAGGAACAGAGAACTGTCTGCCAGCCCTGACTTGGTAGAATCTGAGATTGTTCGGAAATGAGAGGAATCTCCAGCAGAAAGAGTTGATGGAGCAAGGTGGGGGGTGTGTGGAGGAGGACCCCAAATCTCCACATTGCCATAATCTCATTTATCCTTGAAACTTACCCCCACTGTTTTTCAAAACTATCACCTAAGTATCGTTTCCTCCCAAGGACCAACTGTTTTTTTCCTACTGAAAGGCAGGAGTTGTAGTTTATCAAAATGAACTCAATGAGTTAAGGTGGGCTCAACTCTGGCCCCTGCCTCTATTCCCTTGGCCTCTGCCTCAGATAAAATCTTCGTGATCTTCCCCAGGTTCCCATCCCCCACATCGCTGCCAAAGCTACTTTTCTAACACACAGATCATCATATCAAGCCACCTTCTTGCTAGAGATGCCACAGTGGCCAACTATTGCCCTGCCTTACTTTTTCCCCCAAACTGCCCTTCCACCATTAAGCAAGTTAACCATGTAGAAACTTTCAAGACTGAACTAGTTATATCTCTCTACCTACAAGCTGAGATCCACCTTTTTTAAAAGACAATATCACCATATTTAATGGTTATTGAAGGAGTGTAAAGAATGTCCTGTCTTCAAAGGCTTGCATTGTAAAAGAGAACAGGGAGTAAACAAGTATTTTCATAAATACTGTATCATTCTTATGATGTTGATTTGAGGAAAATCAGCAACGACACAGTGTCCAGCCTACAGCATGCAAAAAATGAAGGGATAAACCCAAAGGGATAAACAAATACTTGGTTCTCGGAGATTATAGCTTCACAGAACTTCAGTACTTTCCATAGTTATGATATAATAAATTATAATTGTAGTACAGTATTATTTGCTCTATATACTACTATATAATTATTTATAATTAATTTTAGTGCAAAAAATAACAACAGTGGATGGGGTTGATGCATTGACGTTCTATGGTCTTTACGTGCCAAATAGCTAGCTAATGTGGAAACATATTATAAACTATTTTGCAAACTATTAAAACAGTGGATTTTGTAGAAAAATATATTCTAAGTCATGGGATATTATTTCAACAAAGAAGCTTGATAATGAAATTTTTGAGCAACCAAGCATTATAATAATGAGCTAACATCAAGGATAAGCAGGAACATTACTGGAAGGCAGGGGGCACAGTGACAACATGGAGATCAAAGAGAAGGGGACCAGGCAGAAAGAAGAGGAACAAAGAAAAGCGTGGAGATAAGCATGTCTGTCTAGCAGTTGAAGAATGAAAAGAGAGGGAATTGAGATAGAAGAAAAGTGGCTGCAACTATAAGACAGAGAGAAAGGAATAGAAAAGAGAATCACCAAATGTTAACTTCTAGAAGGATCAACTTCTCCTGGAGTCCAAGGTGAACCTTTGTGAATATTCAAACCTCTGGGACCTCTCTAGTAACATATAATTGATCAGGAAAATAATTCCTTTCTAGGCAATGGTGCAAACATAAATTCAGAATCTACTTACCTGCTTTCACCATATAGTTGTATAACCACAATCAAGGCTGTATTCCAGAGCATAAATAAATCAACTCTGACCACGACTGAAGAGGATTCTGATAATAATTCAAGGTCATTTAAGTCTGGGCCATTAACGATGTATTCATTACACCCGGCACAGATTTGAGATGTTTTAAAAACATACTAAATCTGTCAAATATGATCAGACTGATCAAAAAGGTATAATCATAATTAGTAGAGACGATTAAAGAAATTGAAAATGATGAAAAAACATGATGATACATTGCACTTGGGATGAATCTTCTGTTGGTAAGAGGTTTTTAAGAGACCAAGAGCCCATCTTACAACATGTAAAAGTTAGTAACCAAAGAGGCAAATGGAAAAAATAATTGATTTAATTGTTTATGAACAAAAAGCACAAAAACCTCATCTCCAGCTCCTGTGACTAGAATCCCTGCTCTGTTTTTCCAAACTGGAAGGAACTTGGCCTAAATGAGGGACTGACTAGAAGAAGGCCTAGAGCAGACAGAGGGGTAGGATAGCACAAAAATATGGTCAGAGAAGTAGTTGGGGCCAGATGATGGTACTTATGCCAAGGTAAGAAGTTTGAGCTTGATTTTGAGTGCACTGGGAAGCATGGACTTAATCACGCCGAGGACATGATCTGATTTGTATTTTTAAAAGATCATTCTGGCTGCTATGGAAGGAAACATAAGTAATCAGTTAGGAGACTATTGTTGTAGTCCAGTCAAGGAATGATGGGGGCTGGTATTCTGAAGAAGGAAGAAAACAGAAATGAATGGACTAAAGGTATAGTTTGGAGCAGAACTGACACAATTTTGTAATATATTAGGTAGCAGTGGGAGGGAAGCACTAATATGGAAGAGGGAGTCAGCTAGAATGGCTCCCAGGTACTGCTCTTGCTCATCTGAATAGGTGGTAGAACCATCTGAGATGGAAGAGACTGGGATAGAGATAAGGATGGGTTTCAGGGGGAGCATGAGGAGTTGTTTGACTATACGTCGGAGACCACAAAGGCAAAGCCAGCGCAGGAGGCAGAGGCAGCTGAATTAGATGCTCAAATGTGGGACTTAGCAACATGCATATGGCGCTAAGTCCTTGGAAATGGATGAGATCATCTAAGAACACAGTATAGAGCAGTGATTGAAGAAAGTCTCCTCAAATGTTCTGAGGAACCTCAGTTAGAGTTTTAGCACAGGAGGAGAGGCCCGTGAAAGACACCAAGAAGGAGCAATTGGAGGAGTGGGAGGAAATCAGGGCTGTACTGGCACAAGGCAAAAGAGGACAGTATTTCGAGAAGGGTGGAATGATCACCTGTTTAAATGTTGCTGAGTTTCAGTGAGAAGAGGACAGAAAAGGGTCCATTGGTTCGGATAACATGGGGGATCATTGGTGATGCTAATAAGAGAAAATTCAGTGGGTTGTTGAGTGGAATAGCAATGGGCTGAAGCCTGGATAAAATGAGAGCCCACCGGGGAACAGCTTCTGCAGACAATGGGAAGAAGTTTTTTGTGACAGAGAGAAGAGAAATGAGATAGTAGCTGAAGGAGTCTCTGAGGTCCTAGGCACATGATTTTTAATAACTGGGAGATGCTACAATATGTTTATGAGCTGGTTGTTATTGTTACATTGCGATAAAGAGGGGAAAATTGGGTTGTGAGAAAGAGGGAGCGCATAACTGGAGAAACAATGTTCTTTTTTTTTTTCTTTTTTAAAAAAGTTTTATTTATTACTGAGAGAGAGAGAGAGAGAGAGACAGTGTGAGCAGGGGAGGGTCCGAGAGAGAGGGAGACACAGAATCTGAAGCAAGCTCCAGCCTCTGAGCTAACTGTCAGCACAGAGCCTGATGCAGGGCTCAAACCCATGAACCGTGAGATCATGACCTGAGCCGAAGCCGGACACTTAACCGACTGAGCCACCCAGGCGCCCTGAGAAACAATGTTCTTGATGAAAGCATATTCTGGGGAGTCTAGAACCCAGGAGGGACACAGGGAATGTACATAGGGACCCAAGTGGATTTGCAACAGAGAGACACAAGAACATTCAGTGATGACTTTCATTTACAGGATGACCTATGAGATATTATCATTAGCTGATAGTAAGGTGAAGAGGGATGGCAAAGCACGGGGTCTGGCAATGAGGTAGAGGTGTGAAAAGAACAGAGAAACACGAAAGAGGTTTGGTCTCCATGGATCACCTGGCATTTTAAAGCCAGAGTTTGTTAATTTAGAATGACAACAATCTGCCTACAGAGTGATGTTCTGCAAAATCCCTTGGCTGCAATGGTACAGGCACAAAAAGCCAATGGATATGTAGCTCTTTATGGTGAGTGCAGTGGGGGGCGGGGGAGAAGAAGGGCAAAGGATTTGAGGATCATTGAAAGGGAGTGATTGCAAGAATAAGCCATGGGCTCCAATCTCGATATGAAGATAAGCAAAGAAAGGGACTCTATGCTCCTAGCATAATGGCTAAAATAAAATGGTACCAGCTACATTGGAAAAAGTTAAACCTACATCAACTATAAGATTCTGTCATTTCCCTTCTAGGACTTGTACGTGAATATTCACTGCAGCTTTGTTTGTAATTTATTAAGTTATACACTTTAGATATCTGTCAATTATACCTCAATTAAAAAATTCCTATGGTAAAGAAAAAAAAAAGGAGAGTGTTAATACCATAGTGAGAAAGGGATGAGATCAACATGGAGACATCTCATTGTGGCTTAAAAATTGATTTCACGAGAGTATTTGAGCAAATGAAGTCTAAGCCTAGAAGTTATATTTGGAGAACAATGTGCATAAATTCTTTGTTTTTGAGATAGGGCCATTTCCAGTGAGGACAAGGTAGGACTTGAATGGCAAATTAAGTTGGACCCAGAGGGGTGTGTCTTTAGGGAGGAGGAGGTCCAGGAACTGGGAGGTCTTTATGTTGTCTGGCTTATCTGTGTGCATATTAAAGGCATCAGAAATGATAGCAGAGGCAACCTAGAGAAATACGAGCCAGGAACTAACACATTCAGTAAACTGGGGAGTCACTGGGGGGCTGGTAGATTGGTAGCAACAAAGAACATTCAGGAATGGTGAGCCAGATGGCGCGGATATAACAGTAGGGTATTATAAGCTGGGTTTTAAAGGCCTAATGGTGTGAAAATGGCAGTGGCGCTCAGGAAGCTCAGAGATCTCATGTCCGGCATTGGAAGGAACAGTTCAAGGAGACAATGGAGAAGTTCCTCTTCCTAGAGAAGGTTGCGGCAGTGGGTCCAGAGGAGGGCTTTGGGAAGGAGCTGAACAAACCAAATGAGGCTGATTAATCAAGGGTTAGTGTTGTGACAATCACTAGCCTAAAGTGTGAGGCACGATTGCTATTTATTTATTTTTGCTTGCTTTATTTTAACTAGTTTACCACCTGTTAATGAATTTCTAAATCTAATTGTTTCACTCTGTCTGGTTTTAAATTTTGTACCAATGGAATAATACTTTGTGCATTCCGTGGCTATGTCTTCTTTCTCTCAACTTCATGTTTTAGAACACAGTATTATTCCATTGGTATAAAGGCGTAGACCTGTAGTTTATTGATTTTTATTGCTGTTTAGTTTCTATTCTATGGATATTCCCTCTTTTATTCATCCATTTCTGCTGTTGAGGGACATTTGGGTTGCTTTCATTTTTTTTTTCTATAAGAAACAACACTGCTGTAAGTACTTGGTACACACTTCATAATGCAAACATAAAGGAATATTTCTAGACTTTATGCCCAATAGAATTGTTGGATCATAGTGTATATACATTTCCAACTTTTTACTCTGATGCCAGATTGTTGTCAAAAGCGGTTGGTCCACTTTACATGTTTCCATTCCACGTCCTTACTAACACTTGCAGTGTCTGATTTCTAAGTTTTGTTGTTTTGTTGGATTTAAAGTCTGTCTTGGGGTTTTAATTTTCATCTCCCTATTGCCAATGAGGTTTTCATTTGTTTATTGACCAGCTAGTCCAGCATGTCTTTTTACTGGCTGTGAGAATTTGAGTGAGTTGCTTTACTGCCTGAATCTTTCTTCATCAGTTAAAGGAGGATAATATTATACACCAGACAAGACAGTGCCCTTTAGAGAGGACTTCCCATTGTTAAAATGATATTTACTCAGCTTACTTGCGGATATCACTTGGACCAGTGTTGCTCTTGAGGGTAGGTCACTGGGGAGAATATGGAAGTATTCTGAGAAGCCTGGGAGAAAGGAAAGGGCCGAATCAGGTGGTAAAATAAGCAAGCGAACAAACAAAAAACCATAAAACAACAAGAAAGAAAACAACAACAAACAAAAACCCAAAACCCTAAAGTTCATTGGTCATTAAGGTAACTGACGGTTTTAAAAAGAAACCTGAAGTTTCAGTGGCTTAGCAAAATACAGTTTCTTATTCCTGCATTTTCAGTTGGGAAACTGTTTTTTTTCCACCAGATGA
This sequence comes from Proteles cristata cristata, assembly GCA_017311185.1. Taxonomy (NCBI): domain Eukaryota; kingdom Metazoa; phylum Chordata; class Mammalia; order Carnivora; family Hyaenidae; genus Proteles; species Proteles cristata. Next base: position 357,055 of record JAESUZ010001199.1, read on the forward strand.
TTTAGGAAACCTGGCTCTGATCACATGACTCTATTATGCCCTTGGGTCATCGAGTCCCAGGCTTCCTGCCAGCAGCAGAGGAAATAGAGCATTGGGAGGTCCTAGCACCCACCCCTTATTGAAAGTTCATACTTTGAAAGGAGACTTCTCTTCTTCTTCTTCTTCTTTTTTTTTTTTAATATTTTTATTTATTTCTAGGAGAGAGAGAGAGAGAGAGAGAGAGACAGCGTGAGCAGGGGAGGGTCAGAGAGAGAGGGAGTCACAGACTGAAACAGGCTCCAGGCTCTGAGCTGGCAGTCAGCACAGAGCCCGATGCGGGGCTCGAACCCACGAACCGCGAGATCATGACCTAAGCGAAAGTCGGACGCTTAACTGACCAAGCCACCCAGGCGCCCCGGGAGACTTCTCTTCTGATCACATTTCTTCAGTTATATATCATCACATGGCCACATCTGTATGCAGGGGGACCTCAGAAATGTAGTCCTGGGTTGGGCTATCATCAGCCAGCAACAACAGCATGTTATGAAAGGGAGATGACAGTTATACACCGCATTAACCCATTTTTCCATCCCTCTCCCTCATTGTGAAGACAAGGATAGGTGGCATTGTTATCCTACCATTTCACCCCCACTTAGGCATCATGATTCCACTGTTAATGTTGATTCTCCTCTTAATGTTCATTTTATTTTATTATTTTACTTTATTTTTTATGCTTTTACTGAAATATAACTGACTTACATTAGGGAAGTTTAAGGTGTATCATGTGTTGATTTAATACACTTATATATCACAAGATGATTTGCATTGTAGCTTTAGCCAACACCTCTATCGCCTCACATAATTTCTAATTCTGTTTTGCAGTGAGAATGTTTAAGATCTATTCTCTTGGCAACATGCAAGTATACAATACAGAATTGTTAACTATAATTGTCAGGCTATACATTAGAGCCCTCCAATTTGTTCATCTTATAACTAGTTTATACTCTCCCCATTTCCCCTGCTCCTTAGCCCAAGGTAACCACAATTCTACTCTCTGTTTCTAAGATTTTGGCTTATTTATTTATTTATTTATTTATATATATGTAAGTATATATTTATACTTATTTATTTATATATATTTATGTATATATTAGAGAAAGAGAGTGGGAGAGAGGGACAGAAAGAGAGAGAGAATCTCAAGCATGTTCCATGCTCAGTGTGGAGTCTGACCCTGGGATCATGACCTGAGCCAGAACCAAGAGTTGGATGGTTAACAGACTGAGCTACACAGGCACCCTTTGGCTTTTTTAGATTCCGCAGTATTAGTGATATAATACAATATTTGTCTTTATCTGTCTTGTCTCACTAAGTTCTCAAGTTCTATCTATTGAAAATAGTAGGATTTTCTCCTTTCTCATGGCCAAATAATATTTCATTGTATATATATATATTTCTTCTTTATCCATTCATCCATCAATAGATACTTAGATTTTTCTACACCTTGGCTATTGGGAATAAAACTTCAATAAATGTGGGAATGCAGATATCTTTCCAACATCCTGTCTACATTTCTTTTGAATAGGTGTCCAGAAGTGAGATCTCTGGATCATATGGTGGTTAATTATAAATTTTGGAGAAGCTTCCTTACTGTTTTCCAAAGTAAATGAATCAATTTACATTCCCACCAACAGTGAACAACTGTTCCCTTTTCATCACATCCTCCCCAACGTTTGCTACATCTTGTCTTCTTGGTGATAGCCATTCTAACAGGTGTAAAGTGATAACTAATTGTGACTTGAATTTGCACTTCCTTGAGGATTAGTGGTGTTGAACATCCTTTCAGGTACCTGTTGGCCATCTGGATGTCTTTGGGAAAAAGTGCATTTAGTTCCTCTGCCCATTTTTTTTTAAATAGGATTTTTTTCTATACGAATTTTTATATATTTTGGATACTAACATCCTATCAGCTGTATACTTTGCAGATAGTGTTTTTGATTCCATAGGTTGTCTCTTCAATTTTTTTTGTTTCCTTAACTTTCCAGAAGTTTTTTACTGTAGTCCCACTTATGAATTTTTGCTTTTTTTGCTTATGTTTTTGGTGCAACATCTACAAAATCATTGTCAAAACCAATGTCAAGGAAATTCCCCCTATGTTTTCTTCTAGAAGTTTTATTGTCTCAATCCTTATATTTAAGTCTTTAATTCATTTTGAGTTAATTTTTGTGAGTGGTGTAAAAAAGGGAATCCACCTGTGATTATCCAGTTTTCCCAACACTATTTATTGAAGAGACAATTCTTCCCCATTAAGTATTCTTGTTTACCTTATAAACTATTAGTTGACCATATATGCGGTGGTTTATTTCTAAGCTCTTGGTTCTATTCCATAATTCTCTGAGTCTATTTTTATGCCAGTACTATAGTGTTTTGATGGCTCTAGCTTAGTAGTATAGTTTGAAATCAGGAAGTACAATACCCTGATATTTTTTCTCACAAATACTTTGGTTCCTTGGGGTGTTCTGTGATTTGATGCAAATTTTAAAATTGCTTTTCTCTATTTCTGTGGAAAAAATGCCACCGGGATTTCAATAGGGATTATACTGAATCTATAGATGGCTTTGGGTAATGTGGATATTTTACCAATATTAATTCTTTTGATCTATGCACATGAGATTTATTTCACTTATTTGTGTCTTCTTTAATTTATGTCATCAAAGTCACATATTTTTCAATTTACAGATTTTTCATTTCTTTGCTGAAAATAATTCCTAAGTATTTTTGTGTTTTTGAAACCATTGTGAATGGGATACTTTTTCTTTTCAGATATTTAATTTTTTGTGTATAGACATGCAGTTGATTGTATATATTTATTTCATATCTGCAACATTACTGAGTTTATTAATTAGTTCTAATAGCATTTTGGTGAAGTCTTTAGGAATATATATATATATATATATATATTCATAATATCTGTGAATAAAGATAATTTCACTTCTCCCTTTTTTATTTGGATGCCTTTTGCTTCTTTTTCTTGCCTGATTGCTTTGGCTAGGACTTTCAGTACTATATTGAACAGAGTGGTGTCTGTGGGCACTCTTGTCTTATTCCTGATTTTAGCGGAAATGCTTTCAACTTTTCATTATTAAGTACAATGTAAGCCATGGGCTTCTTTTAAATAGGTTTTATTGTATTGAGGTGTGTTCCTTATATACTCATTTTGTTGAGCATTTTTATCATGGAAGGATGCTATAGTTTATCCAGTGTTTTTTTCTGCATTGATTTATACAATGATTGATGGATACAAATGATTTTTATCTTTTATTATATTAATACGGTGTATCACATTTATTGCTACGTGTTTGTTGAACCAGTCTTTCATTCCAGGGATAAAACACGGTTGATCATGGTGTATGATCCTTTTTTTTTTCCTGTTTATTTCTGAGAGAGAGAAAGAAAGATGGAGTATGTGCAGAGGAGGGCAGAGAGAGAGGGAGGCACAGAATCTGAAGAAGGCTCCAGACTCTGAGCTGTTAGCACAGAGCCCAGCATGGGGCTCAAACCCAGAAACAGAGAGATCATGACCTGAGCTGAAGTTGGATGCTCAACTGACTGAGCCACCCAGGTGACCTGTGTATGATCCATCTTAATGTGCTGTTGAATTCAGTTTCCTAACATGTTGTTTAGAATTTTTGAATCTATATTCATCAAAGATATTGGCCAGTAGTTTTCTTTCCTTGTAGTGTCCTTATTTGGTTTTGGAATTGTCAGCAAACTATTGAGTAATGCTGGACTTATAGAATGAGTTTGAGAGTATTCCCTCCTCTTCAATTTTATGGAAGAGTTGAGAAGATTGGTGTTTATTCTTTAATTGCTCAGTAAAATTCACCAGTGAAACCATCTGATCCTGGGACTTTCTTTGTTGGGAGGTTTTTGTTTACTGATTTAATCTTACTACTCATTATTGTTCTATTCAGATATTTTATTTCTTCATGATTCAGTCTTGGTAGGTTATATGTTTCTAAAAATTTATCTATTTCTTCTAGAGTCTCTAATTTGCTTGCATATAATTTGCCCAATAAGTCTTTTATGATCCTTTGTATTTTTGTCTTATCAGCTGTGGTATTGCCATCTTCATTTATTATTGTATTTATTTGAGTCTTCTCTCCCTGATTTATTGATTGTAGTCTGGTTAAAGGGTTTAGTTTTGCTGATCTTTTCCCATTCCTTCCCTTCTTCCCTTCATTCTTTTTTCTTTCCATCTTTCTTTCTTGTCTGTCTCTATGTCATTTATTTCTTCTCTGACCTGCATTATCTCCTCCCTTCTTCTAATTTTGTGGTTAGTTTATTTTTCTTTTCTTTTCTTTTTTTTTTTTTTTAAGGCTCCACATTAGTGTGGAGCCTGACATGGGGCTCAGTCCCACAAACTGTGAGATCATGACCTGAGCTGAAATTAAGAGTCAGACACTTAACCTACTGAGCCACCCAGCTGCCCGCATTGTTCTTTTCTAATTCCCTAAGGTGTTACACTTAGGTTAGTTTATGTTGTTTATTTGAGGTATTTTTGTTTGTTTTTCCTTAATATAAGCCTTTATTGCTATGAACATCCTCTTAGCCCTGCTTTTGTTACATCCATAAATTTTGCTATGTTGTGTTTCCATTTTCATTTGCATCAAGATATTTTTTTATTTCCCCTTTTATTTCTGTTTTGATCCATTCAGTGATTGTTTGGGATTGTGTTGTTTCATTTCCAGATGTTTGTGATTTTCCAGACTTCCTTCTGTTGCTGGTTTCTAGTTTCATACCATGCTTGTCAGAAAAGATCCTTGGTATGATTTCAGTTTTTTTAATTTTCTAAGACTTGTTTTTTGACCCTTCATGTGATCTGCCCTCAAGTATGGTCCATGTGTGGTTGAGAAGGATGTGTATTCTTGCTGCCATTGAACAGAATGTTCTGTATATGTCTTTGAGGCCCATTTGGTCTAAAGTACAGTTCAAGTCCATTTCCCATATTGATTTTCTGTCCAGATGATCTATCTATTGTTGCAAGTGGGGTATTGATGTTCTCTATTATCACTGTATTGTTGTCTATTTCTACCTTCAGATGTTAGTATTTGTTTAATATGTTTAGGCACTCTAATGTTGTATGCATGTATATTTATAATTGCTGTATCTTTTTGATGAATTGATCACTTTATCATTATATAATGACCTTCTTTATCTTGTTATTGTTTGCTGTTGTTATTGTTGTCTCTCTTAAAATCTGTCTTGTCTGATATAAATAAAAGCACTAATATCAGTGCTTTGTTTCAGTTTTCACCTGCGTGGCATATCTTTTTCTATTCCTTCACTTTGAATCTGTGTGTTTCTTTAAAGCTGACATGAGTCTTTTTTGTTTAAAAATTTTTAACATTTATTTATTTTTGAGAGAGAGAGAGAGAGAGAGAGCACAGCTTGAGCAGGAGAGGTGGAGAGATAGAGAAGGAGGCACAGAATCTGAAGCGGGCTCCAGGCTGAGCTGTCAGCACAGAGCCCGATGCAAGATACAAACTCACAGACCATGAGATAATGACCTTAGCCTAAGTCGGACACTTAGTGGACTGAACCACCAAGGCGCCCCTGACATGATTCTTATGGGCAGCATAGACTCGGGTCTTATTTTTCACCCATCCAGACATTTTGGCATGATTATTATTGATCCCTATATTCTCTGGTCATGGCTCACACACTTCGACTTGATGGTAGCAATGAAGACTTCTGCTGTAGTTCAGCAGAGGAGAGCATTGTGGAAATCTTGTCTCTGCTGCTTGCTTGGTGCAAGGGCCTTCTAACAGGTCGTTTAGCATCTTGAGGTCTGTGTGCATGGCTTCTTCAGCAGGCCCATGAAGGAAGAATGACAACACCTCTAAGCAAGTGTGGGAGTGGTAGGAAGAGAGGACTACTTACTGCCTAGGCAGGGGCTACCTCATTAGGTGAGGTGAGGGCTGATTAGAGGGCCGCCATCATGTGCATGTTCTACCTGGCCTTTTGAAGGGGAGCCAGCTCGGAACTATAGGATGGAGGACAGGCCTAAAAGATGTGGAGGTAAGAATCTTAGGGGAAAGACCCAATACCTCAGTCTACAGGCTTTAGTGAAGCGTGTTCCATTTCCCCATAGAGTTGCTTGCTATGCTCTCTGAGCTCAGATATGACTTTCCACACACCTCTATTATGGAATTATCACGTTGCCTTAGAATTACCCCTCACCCCTAGATTGCTCATTGTTCAATGGCGAGAATGATGTACTTTCATATCTGAGACTCACTTTTCTCTATACCACCCTTTACTCTACCCTCCATTCCAAACCTAGGAATTGGCATGTCATGGACCTTAAATAAAAATCTGTTGAGGGGAAGAATGGATGAATGAATTATTCACATCAATTTCCAATAAACAGAAACAAATAATCAGCATTTTTCAATGTTTTTATTTATTATTTATTTTATTTTGAGAGAGACAGAGAGAGCAGAAGAAGTGCAGGGGGCAGGATGGGAACAGAGGGTCCAAAGCCGGCTCTGTGCTGAGAGTAGACAGCCTGATGCTGGGCTTGAACTCAAGAACCATGAGATCATGACCTTAGCCTATGTTGGACCCTTAACCAATTGAGCCACCCAGGCGCCCCGATCTGCCTTTTTTTGACCTGAGTCACTGATTTCTTTTCTGCGGGAACCCTTTCAGACTTCATTTGTTTTACCCTTATTCCAGTCTCAAATTCCAGTTTGAGACTTATTTCCAGAGTTGGGAAATGCAAAATTCAGGACCCTGGTAATCTGTACTTCCTCAGGGGTTCAAGAAAAGAGGGTTTAATCCCCCCCGGCTTTGAACAAGTCCCTTTCAGTATTAGACAGTGCTAGACTATGTACTGGTTTTGAAAGGAGAGAAAAAAAAATCCTTTCTGACTCAGCCATTAGCATTTTTTTTAAAACTTATTTTGGAGGGAGTTATAAACATAGCATGTAGAGAGGAGAAGGCAGCTGTGGAGGCTGGGAGAAATTATTGAAAACGGAAATAGTTAGCAGAAACCCTGATGGAGAACGACACTGTCCCTGCATCCGTTAGTGAGCGTGCAGGACAGTGTGCTGTGAGGTGGGTGATTTGCACTAACAGGAGTGCTAATATGATGTATTAAATGTCAGACCTGCATCGCCGGATGTGTGTATCTCTCCTGCGGTACTGCCTGTTTATGCTTATTCAGCCCTTTGAATAATTTAACACATTTCATACTCTAAATTACTCTCAGCAATGCGATGGGGCTCCTGGCAGTTTACCTGAAATGCTCAATGTTAGGTCAACACAGAGTCCCGGCTTCTGCTAAATAGAAGTACTCTGCCTACTTAGGAAAACATAATTAGTTTTCTCCGTGGATCTCCTGGAGGTTGGGGTGAGGTGGAAGAGTAGGTGGGGGGAGCCCTGAGGTAGACCCTGCATGTGTTCATTCGGTTGTCAGTCCAGAAAATGCCAGGGATCCAAAGGTTAAAAATTTAATGGGGCAGGAAGCTGGCCTTCAGGAGAAGAAAGAGTTGAAGGGCATAGAAAACAGTTGGAGTGTGTTGTGCAAATGGGTGTGTATGATAAATTACCCTAATTTAGTCACTACTGGCAGTGGCTGAATTCTCCTTTCAGTGTAATCCTTATGTATCAGGGGCCTGTCCCAGGGAAGACCAGCCACAGTAATGTAGGAAAAGTGTTGTGGTTCCGAGTACTTTCTACAAGTGAAATGGTGAACCTCTATCCGACTGGGCGCCTCTTTATTGCTCACTGTTTTCCTCAGTTTACCTGTCTGAAAGCTGCAGTGATCATACAAAGTGCCTGCAAATCTTGATTAGTTTTCCTGCTCTCCCTGGAATCACAATTTCCATGCATATAAAAAAAATTAAACTTTCTTTACTCAGAGCTGGAGGGACATTGGTTTCTTTCATGTACTAAGAATGTGGTTTTAAGAAGTATCTTTCCCTTCACCCTTTTCTCCCTCTCTCGTCTGTAACGTCCAGGATGGAAAGGGCACAGACTTCGTGGAAGGTGAGCGTTTTCAATTAGGACTTAAAATCTTACCTTTGATGATGCATCACCTTGAGTGAAATCCCGAGTATTCTAATGACCCCAGCCAGCCAATGTGGCAGCAAAATGATGATGCAAGGGTCCAGGAGCTCAGCTCTATGTTATGTGACAGCAGGACTCTGATTGACTGTACCCTTTGGGTTTGAACTCCTCCACCACTCTCTGGATATGCTGAAAAATCTTTCTGGGGATTTGAAAAGTCTTACACATACCGAGACTCTGGAATGAAGTGTTTGCTTATCATCCATTTTTACCCCCTTTGAAATAGTCTGAGCCTGCATTGTAACCTTAGGTCAAAACTATTTGGGGTGGTGGAAACTCATGATAAACACATGCTTTTGAAGGTTAGAATGCCATCAGTTTAAGAACATCAGATTAACCTTTTTATTTAAAAATTTAAAAAATGAAAAAAAAAAAAACCTCTCCAAAGTGGTAGGAAGACCAAATGCGTGCCTCTGTGTGTCTATATCTGCATGCACACATTATTCATACTCAAACACAAAAAGAGAAACCATTGCACACCAATATAGACAAGTATTTAAACTATTTTGTTTAGGAAATTAATGATATTTTGAATAACTAGTTGTCTTTTTTAAAAAACCTGTGTTTTTGTCACCCTTTGCTACAAAAGGAAGAAACATTTCGTCCTTTATCTGAGCCTCTGTTTTATTTCTCACAAGACAGGGAACAATTATATTTTCTTGGAAATGGAGTTACTCCATTTCATGGAGTAAGCTTCTTGACTAACCATCCCAACATATATTTATGAAATATCTTCAAAATGTAAAAAACATTGCTTTTGCTGGTATGATTATTTTGTCTTTTCATGAAAGCCTTATGCCTCTGTCCCCCTTTGTGGCCAATCAGGTACATTGGATGCATAATATTCATGTGTTCCATTAACCATATTTAGAACAACAGCCACAATTCTCCATAAATACACTACACCCATTAGAAAAATTATATCGGTGTTATAATATTCATTTGGAGCAACTGCTTATACTACATTTATTGTAGCAACTGCCTATACTGCAAGGGACCCCTCCCCTCAGCCCAGCTCTGGAAAAATCTAGTTATGATTGAACTGGGTTTTTCCCCATTGGTTGCCAATAATAGTGGTGATGTTCATCAGTAGGGAATTGGCAAGTTTGCAGCTGTATATAATGCACAAAGGGTTCTGGGACCTCCAGTCTGTGAGGACAGTGTATTTGCAAGATTTATTCTGCAGGGAAACTGAGCATCTGGACCTCAAACACCCAGAGGGCAGATCCATGAAGTCTGAAGGTGACATTTCCCAGTATCCATAATCCCACTTGAATGCACAAGTACATTTGGCTTGTAGCATTTGGATAGCAGGTATTGGTGTCCTTAACTTTTAGCTCATTCTCTCCAAGATTATTTTTCACCGGGGGTCAAGGTGTCCATTCACTCAGATGTGCAGTTTTTATGCCCTTTGCCTGTAAACAATAGATTTTCCACATGGAAAGAAAGGGCAAATACAATTTGCTGTCAATTTGACTCAGTGGATGGATGCAGCACGCCATCTCTATTATTTTTCCTGCACTTTGTTGTTGACTGTTTCTAGGTAATACCTTTTCCGCTAAGTATCAGGAATCTAATGGGTGGGTTTGGAGACGAGGCTCTATTATGTAATTAGCCCTTGATGTGTTCCAGAATCTCACCTATCTGTGTGCAGGTGAGAGAAAAATGTCCCGGGCCAATCCCCGAGAACGATTGTGGTAGAATCGTGCAGTGATTGCACAGAATTAAAAAGTAGCCAGTTCCTGATAACTCAGTCTCTGGTATTTTACAACGAATATCAACCAGAGTTATTTTCTTGGGAATTTGCCTCTGGAGCAAAATAGAGAAGTGTCAGAAACACCTGTAGAAATGGTAAAGCTTGGTAGCATCCTCATTTGATGACTTCATTATCGTTGGAAAGTGGAGACTTCACAGAAGATAAACCCACAGACCACCCATGACCCCAGGAACCTTCTGGAGTGGCTCTGGGATTATACCAAGGTGTGTGTGCCCAAAAGAGGACCAGCTACCCTCTGTTGTTTTTTGGGGTGTCCTGAGGGAGCAAAAGGGAAAATGGGGGCTTGTCCTTTTTCTTAACCCTGCCAAGACTCTCAAAAGATCTCTTCCGATGAGTTTGTACTAAGGGCCAATCTTCTGACCTTGGCTGAGACTTGGTATGTAAGTGGTTCTTAGTACCAGGGTGTTTGACATGATGCTATTTCCCATCTCTTATCTGGCCTAAGAATAATGGCCTGGTTTGGTGCTTACCTTGTATGATATAAAAGGAAACCAAAATATACTCCCAGGACATTTCGGTCATTAATCTCATTAGGTAGGGATGGATACGAGTATTGAGATTAATTGCATTGGCTCCAACTCCCAAGATCTGAAGAGTGAAATGAATTAGTTGCACAGAATCACCAGAATTATTGGCTATGAGCTATTGCTTATTGTGAACAACAGTTCACCAGTGTGAGGTATTGTAGGAGGCAGGCTGCCTTCACCTATGTTTCTAACGATTTCGCCTGGTTCAGAGGTCCTACGTAAACACTGTTTGTGAGGAAGAATTATTCCCCATGAAGTTATCAAAGCAAGACATTATTTTTTGTTCAGCTAACAAGTATGTAAATTCACCTCTTTAAACCACTTAAGGAGAGCAGAGAGTATTAACAAATCTATCCTAGCTGGAGCATAAATTGAGGGAAGGGTCAAGATAAAGTACAGATGAAATTTTCATGTACTAAGTGGAGCCCATTTCTCAGGGTACAGAGAAGGTGGAAGAGGTGATTCTGCAGGGAGGGCAAAAACACAGAGAAGGCTTTTCTGGGTGCAGGGATTGAGATGAATCCATGCTACAAAATTTTATTTATTGGGGCACCTGAGTGGCTTAGTTGGTTAAGCTGCTGACTTCAGCTCAGGTCATGATCTCTCAGTTTGTGAGTTCCAGCCCCACATCAGGCTCTGTGCTGACTGCTCAGAATGTGGAACCTGCTTCGGATTCTGTGTCTCCCTATCTGCCAATCCCCTGCTCATGCTCTGTCTCTCTCTCTCTCAAAAATAAATAAACAGTAAAAAACTTGTTTTAAAAAAAGACATTTTGGAGAGTATGTGCCCCTGCCTTTGGCTACCCCCACCTAATAGGCTGAGCTCTATGGCTGACTCCACACCCACCTATCTATGTGCTTCTCACCCCTGCCTTGGTTTCCCCAGGATGACCATGGGACACAGTCACAGCCAATGAGATGTAGGTGGGACTGTGTCTCCTCCTAAATATTAAAGGCAACGTCTCTTAAGATAAACCTGGAAATACAGTGGCCATCTTGCAGTCTGGAGTGTCCAGCTTGGTAACAGAGTACTACTACTTTCCAAGGAGGGAAGCAGAGTGGTAGGAAGAATCTGTGAGTCTTATTCTGTTACTGAGTTACCATATCAGGGCTATACTCAACCTTCTTGTGGGTGAAGTAAATAGGTAAATACAGCACTGCTTTTCATTTTTCCTCCTGTTTTTAGTAAATATCCTCACTCCTATTTAATCCAATGGTTTTCAAACTTTAACATGCATTAGAACCACTTGGAGAGCTGGGAAAAAGAGAGAGGTCTGGTTTTAGAGTTTCTGATTCAGTAGGTCTCGGTGGAGCTGTGAATCTGCATTTCCAACAAGTTCCCAGTTGGTACTAACGCCTCTTGGCCTGAAACCACAGTTTAAGAACTACTGGCGTAGACTAATTATTCTATTCCTTTTCTCAGCCACTGTGCATGGCAATGGCTTGTGTCAGCATCATAAAGTGTTAGTGACAGAAAGTGCAAAGCATCCCAGCCCAGGAGTCCCCAGTGTGTGGAATCCTGGGGGGGGGGGGTACCCCATGTTGAAGGTGGGCAGGAGACCAGATGGGCAGGGCTTGGCATATCCATCTCCACTTCCAATGAGAATCATTCTGATTTGTTTTATGTTTCACTCTCACATTTCAAAGCCATTGATTGAATTTATCTCCCCTCAATGTATAGGGAAGGCAAGAGCTGCCACTGTACCTCCTCTGACTACTGTCTCCTGTACCCAGATAGGTTTTCTTGTGATGCACAACACTGATGGCCTATCACGGTAGCACGGTCTGTGTCCCCTGTCAGGCTCAGTGCACATTTGTTATAAAAAGACTTAACAACAATTACAGTGGTCTGAGGATTACATAGGACAGATGGCGGAATACCGGAATGTCGTAGATGCCTAAATTGTTACCTTTCATTCGATAGACAGAGATACATTCATTAAGATTGAGTCTCATTGCCTCTTTCACAAGAGCAGATCTGGAGTTGCCCTGAAAGTGCTATAAAATCTGATTTGGGGGAGTGCACATGTGGCAGGTCCCTAAAGTGCTATGGATGGGTCTTTGTAAAACTTCAAGTGCAGGCTCAATTTATTTATTTAATTTATTTATTTATTTTCTAAGTTTATTTATTTATTTTGAGAGAGAGAGAGAGCGAGCATCAGAGGGGCAGAAAGAGACTTTGCACACCAGCCCAGAGCCTGACATGGTACTCATACCCATGAACCGCAAGATCATGACCTGAGCCAAAGCCAAGAGTTGGGCACTTGAGCCACCAAGTGCCCCCCGAACTTATTTATTTTTAATTCCAAAGTCATATTGGACACTCTTCTTTCAGATAGGGTGTTGTCACTGTGATACTTAAAATATTTAACAGTGGGCATGGCTGAACACTCCAATCACCATAGATGCAGATCAGCATGACTATATACATTGTGTAAGCAGAATGCGAACCCTGGTTATGTCGGAGAGTAGTGTAAGAGGTGCAAGAAATCTTGGGTGCCAGATCTAGAATGACTACCAGTTTCCTGTGTGACCTTGGACAAGCTGCTTTCTCTTTCTGAGCTTCAGCATCTGTATTTGAAAGAGAAAAGGCTTTAGACACCTTGAACTTTCTCAACTCTATAGTCTGTAATTTTTGAATTCCCTCTAAAGATAATGGAAAATAGGACTGAGCTAAGAGGCTGAGACTGTCATTAAAACTAGGAAACACACACATTTCTGGGGTGTGTACGTGGGGGAATCGGTTGTGAACTCCTGAGCATTCCCAAGTCACCTGAATATGGTATCTTTCTGTTTGCACCACAGGGGGCTTTGTCTCTGACTCTCCTTCAATTCCCATCCCAATCCTTTCTGTAGGATCTCATTCCACCACTGAACAAGATGCTAACAGAAAAAAGATACCCCATTAATATTCATAATTATTCCTACTGTTAATCAACAAACCTTAATATGTATTGAAAAACAACATTTCATAAATATCAGATGTTCTTTTTTTTCTTTAAAATTTTTAATGTTTTATTCATTTTTTAATGTTTTATTCATTTATGAGAGAGAGAGAGAGTGAGAGAGAGAGAGAGAGAGAGAGAGAATGAGCAAGGGAGGGTTAGAGAGAGAGGGAGACACAGAATCCAAAAACAGGCTCCGGGCTCTGAGATGGCTGTCAGCACAGAGCCCGATGTGGGGCTCGAACCCACAAACCATAAGATCATGACCTGGACCAAAGTTGGACGCTTAACTGACTGAGCCAACCGAGCACCCCATAAACATCAGATGTTCTGTTGCCTCTATTCAGCATGTGTTGAGTGAATAGAGACATTTAAGCAATCGCTAAAACTGTTGCTATTTTAAAGCCAGCAACAACAAATTGGGATGCTATTTATTTGTTAAAAATCCCAAATAAATTAAACACTTCTTCTTCATTATCCCTCTGCTCAATGTGTCTGGGCACCCAGCACTGGCACAAAGTCTGTTGCAGTATCTGTAGAAACTTCAAGCAAATATTGACAAATATTTCAAGAACTAAGTATATAAAATCCTAGTCACATCATGTATGCTTCATTAATTTAAATCCAAACCATTAGCTCTATTAGATCCCTACTTACAGTGGTAGAGAAATACTACCACATATAAATGAACATTTTTCATAGCAATGGGACATATATTATAGCTGTAATTCATTAAACATCTTTCCTATTATCTAATAATGTGAACCTTCCTCTCTATCGTGTATATTCCGCAATCCAAGAGCACTTGGCATTTTGTGAACATGATGTTTATCTTGGAGGTTAACCACAAGATGCAAACTCTAAGGTTTAAGAGCCTATGGAAAGCCCACTCTATCTTTTGCAATACCACACGTGAAGCAGACTTTTCCTTTTTGGCGTTCTTCACTGGTAAGATGAAATATCAACATAGCAGCTGTCACATTCATGGATTGTGAAATCAAATAAAGGTAGAAGAGTGCTTTAAGATTCCATGAGATCTTAATGCATTTCTGTGTTGGAAAAAGTCTGAACCAAGCAAGAGTAAAGGAGAAGCAATAGTAGACACTTAGAGATAGGATTGAATTCTTAACAGGCTGGTTAAAATTGTGAACTCTTGAACCAGATGCTTGGAAACCCAGTTAAACCACATGTTACTTATGTAATTGTAAGCAGGTTGACTTTTCTGAGCCTCAGTTTCCTCATGTATAAAATGGAGAAAAAAGATAACAGCTCTTACCCAATGATAACCATGAGGATTAAACAAGATAATACATGTAATGCATTTAGAAGAATCCCTGGTGTGGAGGACGCCAGCGAGAAATGTTGCTGATGATTATTTACTGTTTCAGCAGACACTAAAAGCACCACTGTCATTAAATAGATTTCATAAAATGTTTGAAAGTAAAAAAAAGTTATCAAAAGAATTGAGGGCTACGCTAAAAGCAGTGATAATTACAATAGAAAACAGGAGAGAAAAATGTAATGGCACATTTGATAAATTCCAGAGATGATTCTGTACACATTTCTAAGTACACAGAGTAAAAGACCCCCTTCTTCCCAGTTTAAAAGTATTTTTTTAAGTTTATTTCTTTATTTTGAGAGAGAGAGAACACGAGCGGGGAAGAGCAGAGAGAATCTCAAACATGCTCCACACTGTCAGTGCAGAGCCCGATTCAGGGTTTGAACTCACCAACCCCGAGATCATGACCTGAGCAGAAATCAAGAGTGGGATGCTTAACCGACTGAGCCACCCAGGCGTCCCCTGCCCAGTTTAATCGAGAGTAAAAGTCATAAGGTACAATATTAGGAGTAAGAAAGAGAGTGAAATTATAATTATATAGGAGGTTAAGAAAATTAAGAGGAATACCACATACAGTCTCATAAAATGGTAAAATATTAAGGAAACTAAAAATGGCTAAAACCAATTCTAGAAAAAATGTATAAACTCTTCCAGGTAATATTTATTCATCATCAAAGAATAAGGCAGTAAGCTCAGATGTTTTATTAAGTGAATTATAGAAAACCTTCAAGGAACAAAGAATTCCTGTTCTATTTTTAAAAATATTTAGGGGAGTGTGTGAGTGGCTCAGTCGATTAGGCGTCCGGTTTCGGCTCAGGTCATGATCTCATGGTTCATGAGTTTGAGCCCCATGTCAGCCTCTGTGCTGACAGATCAAAGCCTGGAGCCTGCTTTGGATTCTGACTCTTCCGCTCTCTCTGCACCTCCTCTGCTCTCTCTCACTCTCTCTGTCTCTCTCTCTCGCAAAGCTAATAACATTTAAAAAAATGATAAAAATTTAAAAAATATTTGGGTGAGAAAAATGAAAGGGATATCCTGAAATTCATTTTGTTGTATTAGTGTAACTTTACTGCTAACAACAACATTGTATCATTTCCTACTTCACCATCGATATAGTTGCAAGTGTTCATAATTAAATTTCAACAAGATTAAGTTGAAACAAGGATGTTTCAGCATCAAGAAAGCTATTAAAATAATTTATCATGTGAATAGATCAAAGGGGGAAAACATGATGACCACTGTATATTCTGTAATCCATTTGAAATAAAACGTCCATTCCTCATAAAAAATGCTCATACTGATTCTAGAAAAGTCCTTTCTAAGTATAGTAAAAAAGATCTAGGACCAACCACGAATATCACCCTTGTTGAAGAAAGCTTGAATATATTTCCATCAAAGTTAGGGGAACACATTTTATCTTGTAACATCGAGAGAAAGCATAAAAATTTTTAAAAAAATACATAAAGATAAATATTTTACAAACCAAGGAATAAACACGACAGCTATGTGGAAATTACTTTAGGAGTTAATTTATTTATATATAGTAAATTAATTTAGAGACTGCTTCATAGTCAGCCTCCCAAATAAATTATACATGGATTCAGATTTTTAAAATAATTTTTGAATGTTTATTCATTTATTTTGAGAGAGAGAGAGTGCAGTGCACGCATGGGTAGAGGGAGGGGCAGAGAGAGAGAGAGAGAGAGAGAGAGAATCCCAAGCAGGCTCTGCATTGTCAGCAAAGATCTGATGCAGGTCTCGAACTCACAAACTGTGAGATCACGACCTGACCCAAAATCAGGAGTCAGATGCTTAACCGACTGAGTCACTCAGGTGCCCTGATACATGGATGGAAATTTAAGATTATTAGTGGACAGTTAAACATAAAGTCACCATTTAAACCAAGAATTCCACTGGCAGGCATGGACCTAAGAGAAATGGACATGTTCCTATGGAATCTTTCTGTGGGTATTTACAACCATATTATCCCAAGTAGCAGAAAGGTGAAAATAACCTGAGTGTCCACCAAGTAATGAATGTATAAACAAAATGTGCTATAATCATACAAAGAAATATTAATTAATCACGAAAGAAATTAAGTGCTGCTGTTTGCTACAGAATAGGTGAATTTTTAAAAATATTTTGTTTTTGGGGAGAGAGGGAAAGAGAGGGAGAGACAGACAGACGACAGAGCATGAGGGGGGAAGGGGGAGAGAGAGAGCAGGAGACACAGGATCTGAATCAGGCTTCTGGCTCTGAGCCTTCAGCAAAGAGCCTGACGTGGGGCTCAAACACACAAACCGTGAGATCCGTGAGATCATGACCTAAGCTGAAGTCGGAAGCTTAGCTGACTGAACCTCCCAGACACCCTGAAAATATGTGAATCTTAAAAACATTATGATATGTAAAGAAGCCAATCACAAAAGACTGTATAGTGTGTGATTCCATTTGTGTGAAATGTCCAGAATAGGTAAATTTATAAGGACAGGAGGTGCATTAATAATTGCCAGACCTTCAAGAATGGGGTGAATGGGGGACGGGAGATAATAGCTGAAGGATATGAGGTTTCTTTTTGGGGGTAATAAAAATGTGATGGTCCCACATTTCCAGGAATATGCTAAAAACCATTAAATTGCATGATTAATAGTCTTTTATTTTTTATTTACATTTAAATTGTATGAGTTACATTTACATTACAGAACAGGTCGATAAAGCTGTTATGAGATAAAATATTTTTTAAAAAATTAAACTTAAGGGGCGCCTGGGTGGCTTAGTCGGTTAAGCGTCCGACTTTCGCTTAGGTCATGATCTCGCGGTTCATGGGTTCGAGCCCCGCATCGGGCTCTGTGCTGACTGCCAGCTCAGAGCCTGGAGCCTGTTTCAGTCTGTGACCCCCTCTCTCTCTGACCCTCTCCTGCTCATGCTGTCTCTCTCTCTCTCCTAGAAATAAATAAAACATTAAAAAAAATTAAACTTAAAAGACAAAATAACTGCCATGTGGTAGAGAAGAAGCTTCCAACCATGACAACAAAGCCAAAATCAATAAGGAAAAGATCTATTCACAGATCCAGATATCCAAGAACTGACAAGGACTGGATCGAAAGAAGTATCCTCAGTAAACAAGGGTGAAAGGCAAATGGTAATCTTCAAAAATATTTACAATTTATATGAACAGCATGGGGTTGATATCATTACTGTACTTGGACAGTATGACAAACCAAAGTTTCATTCAATAGTAGTGTATGCAAACAAGTACGCCTTTTGTATACCTATTCCGAAAGGTCCTTTACGACTGAAGTATTGTCTAAGACTGAGAATAAAACTGAGGCATCACAGAGATGTGGTGCTGAATCCTACTTCTGTGTTCACTGTATGGATTACTTTGGTAATCTGCCTAGCCCGTCTGGTCTTCTCTTTCTTCATAGCAACATTTGAATATCCTTTCTATGGGATTGTTGTGCGGCTTAAAGTCATGTAAGTAGAAAAGCACGTTGCAAAATACACAGTAAGAGATCCACACCAGGGCTGTTGTTACAATGTTATTTTTTCAAATCCATGTCTTTTGAATTGAGAATTTTACTTTTTAGAATATTTTGAACAAATGCAATCAAGAATCTATTCAGAGATAAAGTACTATACAAAATGGTAAATTATTGAAATACCATTGCATTAATGTTATGTAGCCATGGGACAAATGCTTAACAGTTTAAAGCTTTCTGCAAATTAATTTGGTAATATGCAACAAAAACCTTAAAATGTCTGTATTTACAGATCTAGCAATGCTCAACAAAATTTATCCCCAAAAGGTAATTTTACTATGTGCTCACTGATTTACTCTATAAAAATGTCCATTGCATCATGGTTGATAAGAATGAAAGACTGAAATCAACTGCCAAATGATAAAGGACTCTTAAACTACTACTAGAGTTGACTGCTTGGTAATCTCAGTTGCACCTCAAATTCTTTATGCAGAGAAATGAATTTATCATCTGTAGCATCCAATTTGCTCCAATGTCCTGTGTCGGGATAGGATTCACTGCCTATAAATCTTTGTTCAAACTAGAAATGTGGAGGTCATGGTTAACTCTTCCTGTTCTCACCTCTGTGTATAAGCAGAAGACTTGCCTATGGTTCCCCCCAAATCTCTCACAAACACGAGCTTTTCCCTTTAGCCCCACCACCCCATCCAAGTCTTGTCTGGTTTATCTCTTACCCGAACTACTAGCGTAGCCTTCCAGCTGATCACCATATCAGCTGCTTCACTTTTGCTTCTAACCCTTTCCTTTGACTCAAATATTTACACTGAATTCAATGTGATTATTAAAACACAAATTGGATCGTCTTGATCATTCTCCATATTTTTTTTTTACAAATAGTTTATTGTCAAATTAGTTTCCACATAACACCCAGTGCTCATCCCCACAAGTGCCCTCCTCCATGCCCATCCCTCCTCCCCCCCACATCCACCAGTCCTCAGTTTTTGTCAGCATTCAAGCATTTTTGTCAGCAAACTCATGGTTTGCCTCTCCCCCTTTCCCCCACCATTTTCGCCCTTCTTCTCCCCCTTGGTCCTCTGTTAAGCTCCTCCTAATCCTCCTATACGTGCACACATATGATATTTGTCTTTCTCTGCCTGACTTATTTCGCTCAGCATAACACCCTCAAGGTCCATCCATGTTGCTACACATGGCCAGATTTCATTGTTTCTCATTGCCATGTAGTATTCCATGGTATAGATAAACCACATCTTCTTGATCCATTCATCTGTTGATGGACACTTAGGCTCTTTCCATGTTTTAGCTATTGTGGAGAGTGCTGCTATGAACATTGGGGTACATGTGCTCCTATGCATCAGCATTTCTGTATCCCTTGGGTAAATTCCTAGCAGTGCTATTGCTGGGTCATAGGGGAGTTCTATTGTTAGTTTCCTGAGGAACCTCCACACTGTTTTCCAGAGGGGCTGTACCAGTTTACATTCCCACCAACAGTGTAGGAGGGTGCCCGTTTCTCCACATCCTCGCCAGCATCTAGAGTTCTCTGATTTGCTCATTTTAGCCACTCTGACTGGCGTGAGGTGGTATCCCAGTGTGGTTTTGATTTGTATTTCCCTGATGAGGAGGGATGCTGAGCATCGTTTCATGTGTCTGTTGGCCATCTGGATGTCCTCTTTGGAGAAGTGTCTGTTCATATCTTCTGCCCATTTCTTCACTGGGTTGTTTGTTTTTCGGGCGTGTAGTTTGGTGAGTTCCTTGTAGATTCTGGATATCAACTCTTTATCTGATATGTCATTTGCAACTATCTTTTCCCATTCCGTTGGTTGCCTATTAATTTTCTGGGTTGTTTCCTTGGCTGTGCAGAAGCTTTTAATCTTGAGGGTCCCAACAGTTTATTTTTGCTCTTGATTCCCTTGCTTTTGGGGATGTGTCAAGTAAGAAGTTGCTGCGGTGGAGGTCAAGGAGGTTGTTTCCTGCTTTCTCCTCTAGGGTGTTGATAGTTTCCTGTCTCACGTTCAGGTCCTTGATGAATTTTGAGTTTATTTTTGTGCATGGTGTGAGAAAATGATCTAGTTTCATTCTTCTGCATGTTGCTGTCCAGTTCTCCCAACATCATCTGTTGAAAAGGCTGTCTTTTTTCCATCGGATATTCTTTCCTGCTTTGTCAAAGATTAGTTGGCTGTATACTTTTGGGTCCACTTCTGAGTTCTCAATTCTGTTCCATTGGTCTATGTGTCTGTTTTTGTGCCAATACCATACTGTCTTGATAATGACAGCTTTGTAGTAGAGGCTAAAGGCTGGGATGGTGATCCCTCCCGTTTTGGTTTTATTTTTCAGGATTACTTTGGCTATTCAGGGTCTTTTGTGGTTCCATACAAATTTTTGGATAGTTTGTTCTAGTTTTGAGAAGTATGCTGGTGCAATTTTGATTGGAATTGCATTGAATGTGTAGAGTGCCTTAGGTAGTAATGACATCTTAACTATATTTATTCTTCCTATCCATGAGCATGGAATGTTTTTCCATTTCTTTGTGTCTTCTTCAATTTCCTTCATAAGTTTTCTATAGTTTTCATCCATACAGATCTCTTGTATCCTTGGTTAGGTTTATTCCGAGGTATTTTATGGTTTTTTGTGCAGTTGTGAATGGGATCCGTTTCTTGATTTCTCTTTCTGTTGCTTCATTGTTGGTGTATAAAAATGCAACCGATTTCTGTACGTTGATTTTGTACCCTGCAACTTGGCTGAATTCTTGGATAAGTTCTAGTAGGCTTCTGGTGGAGTCTGTTGGGTTTTCTATGTAGAGTATCATGTCATCTGCGAAGAGTGAAAGTTTGACTTCCTCTTTGCCAATTCTGATGCCTTTGATTTCCTTTTGGTGTCTGATGGCTGATGCTAGGACTTCCAGCACTATGTTAAACAGCAGTGGTGACAGTGGGCATCCCTGTCGTGTTCCTGATCTCAGGGGGAAAGCTCTGAGTTTTTCCCCGTTGAGGATGATGTTAGCTGAAGGCTTCTCATAGATGGCTTTGATGATGTTTAAGTAGGTTCCTTCTATCCCAACTTTCTCGAGAGTCTTTATTAAGAAGGGATGCTGTATTTTGTCAAATGCTTTTTCTGCATCTATTGACAGGATCATATGGTTTTTATCTTTTCTTTTATTGATATGATGTATCACATTGATTGATTTACGAATGTTGAACCAGCCCTGTAACCCAAGAATGAATCCCACTTGATCTTGGTGGATGATTCTTTTTATATGCTGCTGGATTCGATTTGCAAGGATCTTGTTGAGAATTTTTGCATCCGTATTCATCAAGGATATTGGCCTGTAGTTCTCTTTTTTTGCTGGATCTCTGTCTGGCTTGGGAATCAGAGTGATGCTGGCTTCATAAAATGAGTCCGGGAGTTTTCCTTCGATTTCTATTTTTTGGAATAACTTGAGAAGAATTGGGATTAATTCTGTTTTAAATGTCTGGTAGAATTCCCCAGGGAAGCCATCAGGTCCAGGGCTCTTATTTGTTGGGAGATTTTTGATCACTGATTCAATTTCTTCACTCGTTATGGGTCTGTTCAGGTTTTCTATTTCTTCCCGTGTGAATTTTGGTAGTGAGTGTGTGTTTAGGAATTTGTCCATTTCTTCTGAGTTGTCCAATTTGTTGGCATATAATTTTTCATAGTATTCCCTGATAATTGCTTGTATTTCTGAGGGGTTGGTTGTAATAAGTCCATTTTCATTCATGATTTTGTCTATTGGGTGCTCTCTCTTTTCTTTTGGATAAGTCTGGCTAGAGGTTTGTCAATTTTGTTTACCTTTTCAAAAAACCAACTCTTGGTTTCATGGATCTGTTCAATTGTTTCTTTGGTCTCTATGTTGTTTATTTCTGCTCTAATTTTTACTATTTCTCTTCTTCTACTGGGTTTAGGGCGTTCTTGTTGCTCTGCCTCTAGTTCCTTTAGGTGAGCTGTTAGATTTTGGACTTGCGCTTTTTCCAATCTCTTGAAATAGGCCTGGAGAGCAATGTACTTTCCTCTTAGGACTGCCTTTGCCGCATCTCATAGATTTTGAATTGTTGTGTTTTCATTTTCATTTGTTTCCATATATTTTTTAATTTCATCTCTAATTGCCTGATTGGCCCATTCATTCTTTAGAAGGGTGTTCTTTAACCTCCATGTTTTTGGAAGTTTTCCAGACTTCCTCCTGTAATTGATTTCAAGTTTCAAAGCATTGTGATCTGACAGTGTGCATGGTATGATCTCTATTCTTTTATATTTATTGAGGGCTGCTTTATGTCCCAGTATGTGATCTATCTTGGAGAATGTGCCATGCGCACTTGAGAAGAGAGTAAATTCCCTGGCCTCAGGATGTAAAGTTCTAAATATATCCGTCAGGTCCATCTGGTCCAATGTATCTTTCAAGTCCATTATTTCTTTAGTGATTTTCTGTCTGGTTGACCTATCCATTGCTGTAAGCGGAGTATTAAAGTCCCCTGCTATTAGCACATTCTTATCTATAAGCTTGTTTCTGTTTGTGATTAATTGTTTTAGATATTTAGGTGCTCCCATATTCGGTGCGTAGACATTTATGATTGTTAGTTCTTCCTGATGGATGGACCCTGTAATTATTAGGTAGTGCCCTTCTTCATCTCTTGTGATTGTCTTTAATTTAAAGTCCAGTTTGTCTGATATAAGTATTGCTACTCCGGCTTTCTTTTGATTTCCTGTAGCATGATATATATTTCTCCATCCCCTTACTTTTAATCTGTTTCTTGTAGACAGCAAATAGATGGATTATGGTTTCTTATCCATTCTGCTGCCCTATGTCTATTGATTGGAGCATTCAGCCCATTTATATTCAGTGTTATTATTGAAATATGTGGTTTTAGAGTCATTTTGTCCTTTGTGGGATTCATGCTTGTGGTGATGTCTCTGGTATCTTGAGGTCCTTGCAACACTTCCCTCAGAGCGTCCCTCAAGATTTCTTGTAGGGCTGGCTTAGTGGTGACAAATTCTCTCAATTTTTGTTTATTTGGAAAGACTTTTATCTCTCCTTCTATTCTGAATGACAGGTTTGCTGGATAGAGGATTCTTGGCTGCATATTTTTACTGTTCATCACATTGAAGATGTCCTGCCATTCCTTTCTGGCCTGCCGAGTTTCAGTAGATAGGTCTGTCACCACTCTGATAGGTTTCCTGTTGTACCTTTGGGCCCTTTCCTCCCTTGCTACTTTCAAAATTCTCTCTTTGTCCTTGTATTTTTGCCATTTTTACTATGATATGTCGTGCAGAAGATCGATTCAAGTTACGTCTGAGGGGAGTCCTCTGAGCCTCTTGTATTTCCACATTGACTTCCTTCCCCAGGTCGGGGAAGTTCTCTGCTATAATTTGTTCCAGGACTCCTTCAGCACCTTTCCCTCTCTCTTCCTCTTCTGGGATTCCTATGATACGGATATTGTTGCGTTTGACCGTATCGCTGAGCTCTCGAATTCTTCTTTCCTGTTCCTGGATCAGTTTGTCTCTTTTTTTGTCAGCTTCTTGTTTTTCTAGAATGGTGTCTTCTAAATCACTTATTCTCCTTTCTGCCTCTTCAATCCGTGCATTGGAGGCCTCTAATTTATTATGTATCTCATTTATCGCATTTTTTAATTCTTCATGCCTATTTTTATTTTCCATTCTGTCTGTAGCCATAGTTTCTTTGATGTCCCCTATGTTTTTTTCAAGCCCTGCTATTAATTTTACCATTATTATTCTAAAATCTTGTTCACTTATGCTGCTGATATCTGTTTTGAGCAGTTCATTAGCTGTCATTTCTTCTTGGAGTTTCTTTGGAGGAGAGCTCTTTCGTTTCGTCATTTTAGTTAGCTTTCCGCTCTTGTTGGTTTTAAAGACCTGTTATGCTCTCTGTTTCTATGAGCACTGCTATATCCAAGAAGACTCTTTGACTTTCCAGGGCCTATCCTTTCAGAGATTGTTTTTTGATTGGTATCCCTCGGTCTCTCTTGTTGGGACCTTAGTTATTTTATTTTCCTATTTGTAGTGATATTTGGGACTCTTCACCTTGTGTACTCTAGCTTGTTTCTTGAAGTAGCCCTGGAAAAGAAAACAGACAGACAAACACACAGGGAGCAGGAGCACACAAATGCACAGGCTAATTCAACTAACATGCAAAGCGTGAGGGAAAACGAAAGAGAAAAGACGGAGAAGGGAGGGCGAATAATAGGGAGCCTAAAATACACAAAAGGGTCAAAAAGGGGAAAAGAAAAGGAAAAAAGAAGAAAACCGATGGACAAAGAACGGTTTAAAGCATATACCTGGATTTCCCAGCTACAGTTAAATAGCGTGTGTATGCAGTGCTGGTTGAAGAGCATAGAGAAAAAGAAAGCAGGGCGAGATGAGGCAGATTTGGAAATAGAATGAACAGACAGAAGGGATAAGAAGCTTTTTTCAAAGACGTAAAGGGTAGAATATGGTTGGATAGGTGAGAGAAGGATGCTGGAATTATCCAGAGAAACTATATAGTCTAATTACTCCTGAGAGAAATAGCTGAAAAGGTCGGTAGGTGTAGAATTTACATTTACAGAATGGACTTGTTGTGATTGTTTAAGCAAGCTGGCGACCAGAGTTAATCAGGTCAGTGTTTTGGGGAAAAAAGCGAGAAAAGAGAAAGAAGAAGAAAAAAAGAAAGAGAAAAGAAAGGGGAAAAAAAAGAAAAAAAAAGGAAAAAAACAAAAAAAGGAAAAAAGAAAGAGAAAAAAAAAAGGGAGGAGGGCACCTCTCAGGCAGGGATGGGCGTGGCGTGATCCGATGCCTCAGGCGGGGGTTCTGCCTTGGCGATTGTGGGGAGGAGAGTGACGGTGCTCCAGTCCCTTCTTGAACCCCGCGCTGCCGCTTGCTTTTTTTTTGGCGTGTCAACTCCCCGTTCCGGGGATGCAGCCGAAGTTGGTTGCATTCTTCAACCCAGGCCAGTTCCAATCTCCAAATCCCAGTCCGGGCACCCCGCTGAAATTGCCTTAGATACAGCTTCCCAACCAAACCCCTTGGGCTAT
Source organism: Proteles cristata cristata (assembly GCA_017311185.1). Classification (NCBI taxonomy): domain Eukaryota; kingdom Metazoa; phylum Chordata; class Mammalia; order Carnivora; family Hyaenidae; genus Proteles; species Proteles cristata. The sequence continues at coordinate 382,291 of JAESUZ010001199.1, forward strand.
TCCAGGCTCCCTGCTGAGCTCTGGGGGCGGAGTCAGAATCGCAGCTTCCTTCTCTGGGTCCGGCTGGCGCGCATGCGCGGGGGTTTGCCTGCTGGGTCTGCGTAGCCCGAGCCCGCTGGAGTGAGGAAAACAGGGTCCCTCTATGGCTCATCACCCGAAACACGAACTCACAGGCAAATTTCCCAGTTTTTAGCTCTTTGCCTTCCCTCTCGAGTTCCAGCCAGCCAGGAGCGCAGCGCCCGGTGTCAGCGCAGCTCTTTCAGGGGTCCCAGCCGCCCTGGAGCTACAATGGTGGCAGGCGCCCCACCGCTCTGAAATCCAACCTCCAGGTGCGGCACAAAGAAGCAGTTTGTGTGCTCAGCCTCCCCCAGGACCAGTTAGCGTGAGGGGACCTGGTGTGCAGGTATTTGGCAAGTACGGTCTTTCTATGCACCAAGCGGAGGTTTTTTCCCCCCCGAGCAGAGGTTTTTCTATTTCGGACTCTCTCCTTTTCCCCTCTCACTCCCCGTAGAGGGTAGAGGGGGATCGCCTCCCACCCTGGCGTCTCCGATCCCGGCCCGATTTTATCTTCCCCGGTTCGCACTCACGTTAGAAGGCTCTCTCAGTGGATTCTGCATCCTTTTTCTCCTAGTTTCTCAGGTTTTGTAAGGTTTCCAATGGCTTCAGATCTTTTCTGTGTGATGTATGGGCGCGAGTGCAAGTACGGAGCTCCTTACTTCTCCGCCATCTTGCCCTCCCTCCTCAATGTCCTTGGTTTTTTAAAAAAATTTTTTATTACATGATATAACCTTTTTAAAAATTTATTTATTTTTTTATTTTAAGGAGAGTGCATGTTAGTAGGAGAGGGGCAGAGGGGGAGAGAAAGAAAATTTCAAGCAGATTCCATGGCCAGTGCAGAGCCAGAGGTAGAGCTCGATCCTACAACCCTGGGATAATGACATAGGCTGAAATTGAGAGTTGGACACTCAACTGACTGAGCCACCCAGATGCCCCGTCCTTATTTTTAAAAGAACATTAAAAGTATGAGTAAAAGGGCATCATGTCTATAACTGACTTTCAAATGATTCATTAAAAAATCATGCAGGTGTGTGTGTATGAGAGTGAGAGGGATGGAGGGAGAAGGAAGGACAATGTTAAGTTTGGTAAAATGTCAACATTTAAGGAAACTGGGCAAAAAGTCTCTAAGAATTTTCTATACTATTTTTGCAGCTTTTCTGTAAATCTAAAATTTTATCAAAATAAGTAAAGAAAAACATATAAGCTCTGGTATTTTCTTGAAGCCTGAAGCCTCTCTTCCCTTTCTCTACCTTTACATGACCCTCTTCCTCCTTTTGCCCTACTGTCTCTGTCCTTAATTTGGATTCTACTCTCACTAAGGCTCTTTCCTGGAAAGGAACTTCAGTTGACTCATTTTAAGAGTTCATAGGTCCCAGACCATCTAGGGGTGAGAAGAGGGAAGGCAATAAACTCTGAAGATTTTGAGCATCAACATCATAGCAATCTGGCCCAATGTACTTAAAGACACACAGACCTACAAGTCCCAAAGTCAGAGAGCCTCGTGGTCTTACAGGATGATAAGCAACTGACACTCCCAATGAGTATCATAAAAAACGCAAGGCTTTGTGAGGACCAGAAAATAATTTTTAAAGATAGGGAAATGTGCATTATTCCTTATAAATATTTTTATTCAAAATGCTAACCCAAAAAGTTAGAAAAAGCTATGTGCAGGGGAGAATGAAAACCTCAAGGGCATAGCCATGGCAGCAGCGTATCATCTCTTGATAACAAGTATCTCATTACCTTCCGGGGCTTCAAGGGTCTTCTTGTTCTGCTCGCACCACCCAATGGGGTATAGCCCGGCCTTCCTGATGTCACACCAGAAGTCTGCCCTCCGGTCCTCGCCATAGCCATCATAGCGGAGCAGCAGCAACTGCTCACAGGTAGTAATGATGGTGGCTACCCAGTAGGTTTCAGGGTCTGTTTTCACAGCCACCTCCAGCTTCATCCCAGGAGCAAATCCATTTTGCAAGCGTGTGTCCACCTAAGCAGGGAGATTTTATTAACCACCAGATAAGTATCTTAAAGGAGTATTTCTCTTGCCAACATTCTTTTTTTTTTTTTAAATGTTTGTTTATTTATTTTGAGGGTAGGGAGGGGCAGAGAGGGGGAGATAAAGAGTTCCAAGCAAGGTCCTAGCTGACAGCACGGATCCAGATGCGGGGCTCAATCCCACAAACTGTGAGATCATGACCTGAGCCAAAATCCAGAGTCGACCGCTTAACCAACTGAGCCACCCAGGGAGCCCCTCCACCATCCTTTTCTAAGACTTACAATTCTGAAGCACTCAATGCAATAAAGCCTTCTCAAGGGAAACCTGAGAAATTCCAATTCTACCTCACAGGAGTGATCCAAATAAAACAAGGAACAGCAGTGCTGCTCTGTTCCAGGCGACTCTGAACGAATTTTAACAGAACTCAATATTTTCACCAAAGCAGTCTACTATGATTACAGAAAAATGTTTTATATTAAGTACATAAATCACTAAATGTTCACTATTTTAATAGCCTTCAACACATTATGTTTTCAAGAGTGATTTCTAGATCATTCCAAAAACTTTTATGATACTAGAAAAGAAGACAAAATAAGCTATGATGATAATAGATAATAAATTAGTATAATACGTACCATATGTTAGAGACCCATACCGCTCAGTTTCCCTGAAACAGTCTATGTTTATACCTGTTATCCTTGCATGATACTTAATAGTGGCCTGTTTCTCTCTCAAAGTGGCCTGCTTTAGATCATAAATTATATGGCCACAAAGGCATGGGTGAACTACTTCATGTGTATACTAAGATTAAAGTACATACATAAACTGTGAGAAATGAGAGCCAGGTACAAACAGGAAAAGGGGAGACTAGAATGAAACTTGTGTTGAATTGGAATCAGCAGTATCGGAACAAGATCACAATGACAGAAAATAGTACAGAAGTGTATGTATGTGTGTGCGAAAACATCTCCCACATCTCCCACTTTGGTGAACTGACAGGAACTGGAAGTAACGATACTCATCAACAATAAGCAAATTCATTGGACACATCTTGATTCCCAAATGCTATCCTCCAATAAATAGAACAAGGGCTCCATGGAGAAATAAGTGATACCAATTTTGGGGTAGAGAAAACATAGTAAGAGCCTGGAATTATCTTGTGATACCAGAAAATAAGGAAATGCTCCAAAAACGATGAGGGCATTTGTAAAGGACATGTGAGCCAACCAGAAGGATCCCCCCAGTGGTCACATTAGGGATAATTTGAACAATAAAGTAAATAATAAGACTAATGGATTATAACCCATAGATTTAAACCATAACCATTGAGTCCACACTGTAAAAAAAATATTTAACAGAGAAGACGGAATACATCCTTAGAAGACCAATTAATATAGAGAAAAATGAGAGAAACAGAAAACCATCATTAGAAAAAACACAGAAATAAACACTACAGGCAAGAATCATGGATCAGTGCAAAAATGACTATGATATTCACATAATCTCAAAGGGTCACCTATAAAATTCTTAACAATTATAAAGGGGAAAACAGTAACATCACTGTGAAGAACTATGGCAGACACCATCTTAACTGATCAAAGTTAACATCATGGGTTCTAAAACATCAATTGTATCAACACCTTTGATATCATACAACAAGAAAAGCACAATATTATTTCTATGAATTCTTCTCAAATCTGCATAAACTCAAGTTAATTATGAGTTATCTAAATTGAGGAATATTCTATAAGATAACTGATACACTATATGCTCTTCAAAATGCCTAGGCCATGAAAGATAAAGAAGGAATGAGGAACTATTAAACACCAGGGGAGACCATGCAGACCTGACAAAGAAATGCAACCCAGCAATCACAAACACCGGGCAGTGAGGGGAGTCCTGGAAAGACAGCCAGGGAGGGAAAGTCCTACTTCCTGTACAAAAACCCCTGCCCTTTCCATCAACTGCCCTGGTGCACTCCTCACTGTATCAGTAGAATTATGCAGTATGAATGTTGTTCTGTGTGGGCTTTTCTCCAGCCCAACACTGCTTATGGATTCATTCATGTTACGTTTAACAATCTATTTCTTTTCACTGGTGTATTACTATTCCATTATACAAATATGCCACAATGTATCCATTCTAATGCTACAAATAGGAGACACTGTGAAAAGTTTGCAGCTTTCAAAGACCATAATTAATAGTGTCATGACAACACAAATATTTTTGTGTCTCTGGTGTATATATACATGGAATGCAATAACAGATACGGCCAAACCATTTCCAAAGTGGTTGCACCAGTTTACTCTCCCAGTAGTATAAAAAATCCTTTTGCTCCAACACTCTAGTTAACATTTGTCTGTTTTCCGTCCTTTTCATTTTAACCATTTCGGAAGGTGTGTTATGTATCTCATTGTGAGTTGATTTTTTTTTAATGTTTATTTATTTATTTTCAGAGAGAGAGAGAGAGAGCAGAGAGAGAAGAGAGAGAACCCTAAGCAAGCTCCTTGCTGTCAGCCCAGCGCCCGACCCAGAGCTCAATCTCATCATTGTAAGATCAAGACCAGAGCCAAAATCAAGAGTGGGATGCTTAACCAATGGAGCCACCTTGGTGCACCTCTCATTGGGATTTTAATTTGGATTCTTTCATTATTAAGAAGATGGAAACCTTTAATATTTATTAGCCATTTACATTTCTCTTTCGGGAAATGGCTAAGATTCTTGCGTATTTTAGGTCAAGTCTATATTTTGGATATCAGGTCTTTGTCAGTTATTTATGTTATAAATATCACCACACTTCCTTGATGGTTTTGATTGATGAACGGAAGTTCTTAATTTTAATGTACTCTGATTTATCAATGTTTTTCCTTTAAAAAGTTAGTGCTTTTTTCTTTTTTTTAAACAAAATTTCCCTATCCCTAGAAGTCATAAAGATACATTATTTTTCATAAGTCTTTCATATTTAGAACTAATATCCACTTTGAATTACTCTCCATGTATGGTATTAGGTAGAAGTCAGGTTTTATTTGTTTGAAGATGCATATACAATTGACCTTCCCCCCCACACTGGAAATTGCCACCTTTGTTATAAGTCAAGGGTCCCCACAAAAGTGGATCTGCTTCTGATTTGTTTTTCCTTAGGGTAGCACTACAGTGCCTTAATTAAGCTTGAAATCTAGTATAGCAAGTCTTCTTGTTTTGTCTTATTCTTTAGCTGTATCTGGTTATCCTGGCTCCTTTATATTCCCACATGAACTTTAGAATCAGACTGTCAATTTCTATCTAAATTTTCTTTTGGTATTTGACATGGGTTGCAGTAACTCTATAGATCTATTTGGGAGAACTGTCATCTTTACAATACTGAGTCTTCCATTACATAAACAAGGCATATTCCTTTAACTTATATCAATAACGGGTTTTTTTTTTAATGTTTTATTTATTTCTAGGAGAGAGAGAGAGAGAGAGAGAGAGAGAGAGAGAGAGAGTGTGAGCAGGGGAGGGTCAGAGAGAGAGGGAGTCACAGACTGAAACAGGCTCCAGGCTCCGAGCTGGCAGTCAGCACAGAGCCCGACGCAGGGCTCGCACCCACGAACCGCGAGATCATGACCTAAGCGAAAGTTGGACGCTTAACCGACTAAGCCACCCAGGCGCCCCAACTTATATCAATAATGGTTTGAAGTTACTTCACAGATTTTTGTTACGTTTATTCTTAGTCATTTGATGTTTTTATGTTATTGTAAATTACACCTTTCAGTTCCACTTTTCATTGTTGCTAGTATATAGAAATAAAATAAATTTTTATGATACCCTGTACCTAATAATCTTGCTAAAGTTACTCATTAATTCTATATCTGTAAATTATTTTATTCATCTGTATATAATGACATTTTTCCTTCCTTCCCAATCCTTACACATTTTAACTGTTTTTCTTACCTTCTTGTATTAGCCAGACCTCTAAAACAGTATCAAACAGAAGTCAGGTTAGCCAACATTTTTTCCCCCTGAAATCTGTTCGTTTGTTCGTTCTTTCGTTCGTCCGTCCTTCTTTCTCTTTCTCTCTCTCTCCTTCCTTCCATCCATCCTTCCTTCCTTCCCTCCCTCCTTCCTTCCTTCCTTCTTTACAATAGTTTATTGTCAAATTAGTTTCCACATAACACCCAGTGCTCATCCCCACAAGTGTCCTCCTCCATGCCCATCCCCCCACCCCCCCCACATCCATCAGTCCTCAGTTTTTGTCAGCATTCAAGAGTCTCTCATGGTTTGCCTCTCTCCCTTTCCCCCACCATTTCCGCCCTTCTTCTCCCCCTTGTTACTCCGTCAAGTTCCTCCTAATCCTCCTATACGTGCAAACATATGATATTTGTCCTTCTCTGCCTGACTTATTTCGCTCAGCATAACACCCTCAAGGTCCATCCATGTTGCTACACAAGGCCAGATTTCATTGTTTCTCATTGCCATGTAGTATTCCATGGTATAGATAAACCACATCTTCTTGATCCATTCATCTGTTGATGGACACTTAGGCTCTTTCCAGGTTTTAGCTATTGTGGAGAGTGCTGCTATGAACATTGGGGTACATGTGCTCCTATGCATCAGCATTTCTGTATCCCTTGGGTAAATTCCTAGCAGTGCTATTGCTGGGTCATAGGGGAGTTCTATTGTTAGTTTTCTGAGGAACCTCCACACTGTTTTCCAGAGGGGCTGTACCAGCTTACATTCCCACCAGTGTAGGAGGGTGCCCGTTTCTCCACATCTCGCCAGCATCTAGAGTTCTCTGATTGGCTCATTTTCGCCACTCTGACCGGCGTGAGGTGGTATCTCAGTGTGGTTTTGATTTGTATCCTATTTCCCTGATGAGGAGGGATGCTGAGCATCGTTTCATGTGTCTGTTAGGTTAGCCAACATTTTTATCTTGTTCCATATATAAAAGAAAGTACACATTATATTACTATTAATAAAGTCTGCTGTAGATTTTTTATAGATATCCTTTAGCAAATAAAAGAAATTCTCACCTATAGTTTGCTAAGAGTTTTTATCATGAGTGGGTATGGAATTTTACCAATTATTTTTCTCTCTATATTGAGGTGATAATGTGTTTTCTCTTTTATTCTACTACTAGAGTGAATTATGCTCTTCAAATCTTCCTCACTTTCTGTCCTTTCTCCTGAGATTCCAACTACACATGCATTAGACTTTTTTTATACTGTCCACAGCTGTTGGACGTTCTGATCTGTTTTCTTCTCCCACTCTTTTTTTCCTCTTTGCACTTCAGTTTGAGCCATTTATATTGACTTATTTTCAAGTATACTGACTCTTTTTCATCTGTGTGAGGATGACCAATGAGGCTGTCAAATGCATTCAACATCTCTCATTACCATGTCTTTCATTCCTATGATTTCCACTTGACTGTGTGTCTAACAGTGTCCATCACTGGTTTTTTTTTTTTTTTAAGTTTATTTACTTTCAGAGAGAGAGAGTGCATGAGTAGCAAAGGGGTGGAGAGAGAGGGAGAGAAAGAATCCCAAGCAGGCTCTGTGCTCTCAGCACAGAGTCTGATGCAGGGTTTGGTCTCATGAACCATGAGATCCTGACCTGAGCCAAAATCAAGAGTCAGATGCTTAACCAACTGAGCCACCCAGGCACCCCTGACTTTTCTTTTCTGTTCACACATGTTGTCCATCTATTCTGCTAGAGCCTTTAACCTATTACTCATAGTTATTTAAAATTCTCTGGCTGTTCCAGTATCTGGGCCTTATGAGTCTGGTTCTGTTGAATGCTTTGTCTATTGACAGTTTGCTGTTTTTCTCTTGCTTCTTTGTGTGTCCCATAATTTTTCACTGAAAGCCAGACATCCTGTACATAGTAATTGAGGTTGAGGCAAATAGTATGTATGCCTGGACATGGGCATGTTTCTTTTTAGGCCATAAATTTGAGGGACAAGGTTAAGTCAATGTAATGAGGAGTGCAACTGGGTTTGGGTTCTGTTGTGTGATTATACATAGTACACCAGAGGCTCCAAACTACATTAGCATTTTCTATTGAGGGTATAGGCTCATTTGCCAGAGGGCTTTTTCCCCCTCAATATTTGCTGCTCCACCCTGATATTTAGGTCTTCTCTTTGTGACTACATCTCAGAGGCCATCTATCTCCACACTCTTGCTTCTCCCCTACAAACAGACCTCTGTTACCCAACATTTTCTAACTCAGTGGTTAAAGACAAGCAGAAAGGGGCACTCTCTGAGATTCAGCCTCAGTCTCAGGTTCTGTGTCCTGAGTGCGAACTTCTCAGTGATCTTACCCTTCTCCCAACTGTAGGGGGCCTTTAATGCTCTAGCATGTATTCCTACCCCTCTCCAGGGACAGAGGGCTTTTATTTCTTCCGTTCTATCCCCAGGATGCAATGGACCTTCACCTGCACCTGGGGGTGGGGGTGGGGGAGGGCGGTTAAAAGGTTTGCATTCCTTCCCCTAGCAGCTTAAAGCTTTTGTTCTAGAAGACTCAGGTAAAGCTTACTGTCTTTTCCGTAGTTTGTGCTGTTTCCTTCACCAGACATGTACTATGAGGAAAACTTTTTACTATCATAAAACTGCCCTCCTTGGGGCGCCTGGGTGGCTTAGTTGGTTAAGCGTCCGACTTTCACTTAGGTCATGATCTCGCAGCTCGTGGGTTCGAGCCCCGCGTCGGGCTCTGTGCTGACTGCCGGCTCAGAGCCTGGAGCCTGTTTCCGAGTCTGTGTCTCCCTCTCTCTCTGATCCTCCCCTGCTCACGCTGTCTCTCTCTCTCTCCTAGAAATAAATAGAAAAAAAATATTTAAAAAAAAAAAAAACTGCCCTCCTTGCAAATCTGGTTTACTTCTAATTCTTCTTCAGCCCCGCCTTCCCTCCCTTCTTCATTCCAAACTGGGTACTATAAAACTTGCCAGCGGCTCACACATCCTGGAGATCTGAGTTCCAGCAGCTTTGGCTGTGATTGGCTAGCTACAGGCACTCCTCCTCATCTTCATATACCTGTGCTTGGTTTTCTCCGTATGTGGCAGTCCTTCACCATATACTGATTGAAGCTTACAAATATTTTCTACATTTGATGATCAGAAAGTATACATCTATTTTTCATTCTCCTTGCTGCTCTGACATTCAAAGAGGAGAGGTGGAACCTATCTCTTTAAAATGACATTTCTGGGGGCAATTGGGTGGTTCAGTTGGTTAACTGTCAACTTTGGCTCTGGTCATGACCTCATGCTTCATGAGTTGGAGCTCTGTATCAGGCTCTGCACTTCTGGAGCAGAGCTTGCTTGGGATTTTCTGTCTCTCCCTCCATCTCTCTGCCCCTTCCCCATTTGCGCTCTTTCTCTCAAAATAAATGAATAAACTTTTTAAAAAAATGTTAAAGTGACATTTTTTAGATCCAGGATTTTGGTCAGGAAATGTATCCCCCATTTTCATTTTAGTATAAATAAATGTGTATAAATACCCATCAGATTAGTAACAACACTAAAAACAAGAATCTAAAGGTATTGATCATGAATAGATTTCCCATGTTAAGAAAATACTTAGTCAATGGAATATGAAATGAAATCCTTACTTAAACAATGTAGTTCTCACCACTTCAATTTAAGAAAGGCCTAAGTGAACTAAAAAATAGATAGGTCAACTATTATGACTGAGTTTTTACACAAACTGAAAATAGCAAGACTCTTTGGCATATATAACACCTATAAGAACACAGTTTAACCTCACAAAATTCTGAGTGAGCATTTGTGCCTTCCCAAATCCTAGAACAAAGGAACCATGCCCTGCTGAACACTGCTATGGACTGAACTATGTCTCCCCAAAATTCGTATGTTCAAATCCTAACTCCCAATGTGACTGTATTTAAAGACAGCACCTTTATGGAGGTAGTAAAGGGTAAATGAGGCCCTAAGCATGGAGCCCTGATTCAAGATTAGCACCCTCATGAGAAGAAACACCAGAGAGTTGACTCACTCTCTGCCCCGTGAGGACACAGTGACGAGGCTGTCAACAAACCAGGAGGAGAGCCCTCACCAGAGCCTAACCCTGCTGGCAGCCTGAACTCAGACTTCTAGTCTCCAGAACTGTGAGAAAATAAACTTCTGTTGTTCAAACCTCCCAGACTATGGCAGCCTGAATAGACTAAGACAAACGTGAAATCAATAGATCAATAATTCTGTTTGAACCTTTTGAAAAGGTTCAAAAACTAGGTCTAAATAAAAATTATTAATAAAATTTGGACTATTTTCTTACATTCTAAAGGCATCATATAGGGCAAATCTGTAGCCAATGGATTAAGCATTAAACTGAGCTATTAGGACATAAACTATACTGCTCCAGCCACGAATATGGCCTACTGATGACACTATGTTTCTGCTCAACATGAGAGAACATAATGACTTTACCTGAATGACTTTCAACGTGTAAACCAACAGTCATAAAACAAAGTATAAGAAAATAAACCATTTTCTTCAATTTATGAGGTTTTTAAAAACAGAAATAAAGGAATATTCATGACTAGTGAAAAAGTCTTGCATCGAGTAGCAGAAAATACACAAAACCAAAAAAGACTTTAAAAAAACTCTGGATCTCAGAGTTGTCAGTTCGAGCCCCAAGGTGGGTGTAGAGCTTACTTAAAAATAAAATCTTAAAAAAAAATAAAATGTCCAGTGTTTTTTAAACAAAGGTGGCAGAAGGAGAGAAAAGGAAAAAGCACTCAAATCCTTTCAAGTGTCCCAACTTAAAATAACTCTAAACCCTCTAATGATGGTACTGTTAAGTCAAAGGAACAACATGTAGTCAGTAAAACAAATACAGGTACTGCTTACATGTTTAAAAGATCCATAGGGTACTGCAGCAGACCCTGTCTCTTCTAGATAATCTTCCCAGCTTAATTCCACTTCTTCCACACCAGATCCAGCATCTGGAATTAAAATCAGAAGAAAAGAAAACAGGTGGGGCCTAATTAAAGAAAACCCAAAGCATAAAAAGTAAACTTAGTAACCCTAACTTACACACTTTAATTCACATCAAATTAATTGATTTGATTTTATACACAAAATAATCATCTGTTTAGTTTTTAATTTTTAACATCTATTTTTGAGACACACACACACACACACACACACACACACGCACACACACATGAAGTGCATGCGGAGGAGGGGCAGAAAGAGAGGGAGACACAGAATCTGAAGCAGGCTCCAGGCTCTGAGCTGTCAGCACAGAGTCTGGCTCCAAATCATGAACTGTGAAATCATGATCTGAGCTGAAATCTGATGCTCAACCAACGGAGCCACCCAAGTGCCCCTCACATGTTTGTTTTAAATGGCAGGTTCCCTTTGTGCACTGATGATCAATGAATCTCAACAACATGGAAGTGTGACATGCTGTCTCCTGGGATCCATCAGGGAAACACCCAAATGGGCCACATAAAAGCTGGTGAGAGTGTAACTATAACAATCACTTTGGACTATAACTTAGTATCTAATGCCAACTACTCGAGATACTTAATAGGCATCTCTCTTTATTTTAAATGTTTATTTATATTTGGGAGAGAGACACAATGCGTGAGAGGGGGAGGGGCAGAGAGTGGTCAAGACAGAATCTGAAGCAGGCTCCAGGCTCTGAGCTGTCAGCACAGAGCCTGACACAGGGCTCTAGCTCAGAAGCTGTGAGATGATCTGAGCCAAAGTCAGACGCTTAACTAAGCCACCAAGGTGCCTTAAAAGACATCTCAAACTTAAATTTTCAACCTGATTCTTCCTTACTGCTTTCCAACTGAGTAAAAGATACCACCAGTCCATATTTTTGCTCAATCCAAAAATGTATGGTTATCCTTGTTTTCCAACCTTTCATATCTACAGATATATCAAAACCATCAGAAAACTCTGTAGGTATCAACTTTAATATACATTCCAAATCTAATCACTTCCTGCCATTTTTATTGCTCCCTCTCTAGCCCAAGACCTAACCACTATATCCTTTCACCTTTTAATCAAAATTATAATGAAATCTAAACTCTTTGGAAGACTGTGAAGGCCCAACCTGGTCTGAGCCCTAGCTACCTTCCCTGTCACCTCATCCCCAAGCAGCCTCTTGTGTGTTCACTTCACTCAAGTGGCCCTGGAATTCTTATTATTCTTCTCTAAACATGTTCTTTCCTCATTGATTTCCTCAGCTCAAAGACTCCTTCCCCAGTGTCATTCACAGCTTCATTTCACTTAAGCTTCTCCTCAAATGTCCTCTTTCCAGAAAGGCCTCCCATTACTACTTCTCTACAGCAGAAACCCCAGACTCTGCTTCCATTATCTCACAGGCATTCAGCACTACTGGACAGTATTCCATACACCTTTTTATCCTCCCCAGGAGAAAACAGATCTACCAAGACAGGACTTTGTTTTGGTCACTCCTATATCGCTGTCACGGCAGACTCAATAAATTTTTGTTGAGTGAGCAAAGATTCAAATATTCAAAATCCAAATCCCAATTTACATAAACTCTCTAAGAGCAGGGTGTTGTTTGCTGATGTATCCCCACTGCCCAAAACAATGTGGGGCACCAGCAAGTTCACAATAAACAGCTCCTGAATGAATACACCCTAGGAAACCCCATGTGTCTCACACACACTAGGAGGCAAGTACAAGGAAGCTCACCATAGCACTGTTTGTGACAGCAACATACCAGAGGAACTGGTAGGAGAAGAGATAAATTATGGCAATTCTACAATGGAATAGTCCTATGTCGCCATTGAAATGAATGAACTAGTGTTGACATAGATAAATCTCAAAAAAAAAACAAAATGCCCCACATCAAAAAAACCAGCAAGTGCAGAATGAAAAGCACAAGATACAGTGTAGGCTTCAAAGCAAACTTTGCAGTATAAATGCTTAAAATGCATGCATATTAATAAGAGTATAAAAACAACAAAGGTGGGAAGGATATATATCAACAGTGCTACCTTCAGAGATGGAGAGGTGAAAACAGGAATGGAAGTACAAAAGAGGCTTAAACTCTATTAGGCTTTATTTCTTTAAAAAAATGGAAACAACACATAAAAACATGTTCAACATCATTAGGGAAATGCAAGTCAAAACTGCAATGAGATACCACCTCATACACACTAGAATGACTATTATCCCAAAAAGCTGAAAATAAGTGTTGCCAAGGATGTGAGAAATTGGAATCTGTGCACTGCTGATCTGCGAATGTAAAATGGTGCAGCCACTGTGGAAAACTACACAGTGGTTCCTCAAACAATTAAAAATACAATCACCCTGTGATCCAATAATTCCACTTCTGGATATACGCCCCAAAGAATTGAAAGCAAGAGCTCAAACAGATATATGTACACAAATGTTCATAGCAGTAATATTCACAATAGCCAAAAGGTGGAAGCAACTCAAGTGTCCATAAACACATGAACAGATAAACAAAATGTGGTGTCTACATACAATGGAATGTTATTCAGCCTTATAAAGGAAGGAAATCCTTGCACATATGACAACATGAATGAACCTGAGGACGTGACGCTGAGTAAAGTCAGCCACTTGTAAAAGGACAGATACCATATGATTCCACTTACATGCAATAGCTAGAGTACTCAAATCCACAGAGACACAGACAGAATGGTGGTTCCCAAGGACTGGGGGAAAAGGGAAATGTGGAGTTATCATTATGTACTAGGTAGAGTTACAGTTTGAGAAGATGAAAAAGTGGTGACTGGGGCACCTGGGTGACTCAGTCAGTTAAGTGTCCAACTCTGGATTCCCGCTCAGGTCATGATCTCACAGTCTGTGGGTTTGAGTCCCATGTCGGATTTCACACTGACAGTGCAGGGCCTGCTTGGAATTCTCTCTCTTCCACTCTCTCAGTTGCTCCCCTGTTCACATGCACACACACACTCTCTTTCTCTCAAAATAAATAAATAAACTTAAAAAAAAAAAAAGGCTGGAGATCACCACCGTGATGCACAACAGTGTGAATGGACTAAATGCCACCAACTATATACCTAAAAATGGTTCACAAGTAAACTCTGTGTTAAGGACTTTTTATAACAGTTTTAAAAATGGAAACAAATGGGGCGCCTGGGTGGCTTAGTCCGTTAAGCGTCCGACTTTTGCTTAGGTCATGATCTCGCAGTTCGTGGGTTCGAGCCCCGCATCGGGCTCTGTGCTGACTGCCAGCTCAGAGCCTGGAGCCTGTTTCAGTCTGTGACTCCCTCTCTCTCTGATCCTCCCCTGCTCACGCTGTCTCTCTCTCTCTCCTAGAAATAAAAATATTTTAAAAAAATTAAAAAAATGAAATAAAAATGGAAACAAATACTGGACAACATTAATTCTTCACAGTAGGCCCTACAGGTCTTTGTTACATTGTCTTCCACTCATGTTTATCCATGATGTCTGTTATCTTGTTTTCCATTTGTTTTTACATGTTTGAAATTTTTCACCAGAAACGTAGCAAGCCAACAAAGACTACATGGACAGCATCCCGGAAACATGGGTCAGTAGAAACTCAATTTCCATTACTAAAACATAACAAGGCTGACCGCTCATGGTCCTTAGCCAGGGACCTACTCCCTCAAACAGCATGCTAATTTACAAATAAAAAATAAACAACAAAAGGGGCATCTGGATGGCTCAGAGAGCTGGGTGTCTGACTCCTGATTTCGGGTCAGGTCATGATCTCAGTTTGTAGGTTCGAGTCCCGTGTTGGGCTCTGCACTGATTGCTCAGGGCCCACATAGGATTCTCTCTCCACTCCCCAGCTCATGTTCTCTCTCTCACAAAATAAACAAACACTAAAAAAATAATAAAAATAATGAATTAAAGAACTAAAACCTCTCATAATTAAAAACTTTAACAAGCCAAGAAGAAACAAACTAATAATCTGATCAAAAAATGAGCAAAATAGGGGCACCTGGCTTGCAACCAGCTGGTTGTAAATAACCGATTCTTGCTATCAGCTCAGGTCATGATCTCACGGTTATGGATTGAGCCCCCTCAGGATTGGTTGGAATTCTCTCTGCCCCTCCCCTGCTTATGCACACACACGCACTCTCTCTTAAAATTAATAATTTATTTATCTCAAAATAAATAATTTTTCTTTAAAAAAAGAAAAATGAGCAAAATACATGAAAAGAAATGCCAGGTGATCCTTAAACATGGAAAGCTGTGCAAATTTACAGCTTTTTAAAAGAAATGCAAATTAAAACTACACTGATGTATCAGATTGGAAAAAAAAGCCAAAGTTTGACAACATACTCCTCTCTACAATGAGGCTGTAGTTAAGCAGGTAAAGCATAAGGACACAACCCTAGTGAAAGAGAACTTGGCAATATCTAGCAAAATACATATGTATTTACCTTTTGATCCAACAACCACACTTCTAGGAATCTAACCCAAAGATATGTTAGCAAAAATACAAAAAGACGTATGTGCAAAGCTATTCATTACAGTCCTATTTGTAATACCAAGACTGGGATCAACCCAAATGTCCACCAGCAGGGAACTGGCTGAATTAAATATGGTAGATACATCTACACAGTTGGAAAAAGGAATGAGAAAGATTACCACATACTGATGTGGAATAATCTCTAGTATAGAAGAGATATGAATATGAATATATATGTACATACACACATACTTGTTTATAATTTTAAAATGAGTAATAAAGTAATAAAACCAGCTGTGTATACAAAGAATAAGAAGGATGAATAGTATCAGAATGCATTATATATAACTATGTAGATATTTTTATAATTTAGAAACATATTTCAATCAAAAGAAAAAAATTCTAGGGACACCTGGGTGGCTCAGTCAGTTAGACATCTGAGTCTGGATTTTCGCTCAGGTCATGATTTCATGGTTCATGGAATCAAGCCCTCCACTAGGTTCCACACTTACAGTATGGAGCCTCCTTGGAGTTCTCTCTCATCCTCTCTGCAACCTTCCCTGCTCACACATTCTTTCTCTCTCAAAATAAATAAACATTAAAAAAAGAAAAAAGAAAAAAATTCCAAATGAAAATGAACTGAAACAAATATGCCTAACTGTTGGTGGCAAAACCACAAGGAAAACAGAATTACTTTACATCATATTAAAATACAGCATTTGACTGCAAACCCCAGGGGAATATATTTAAAGGCAAAAACCATAAAGAAACTTTAAACCTCTTGTTGTTATCTTACTAATACTTGGAATACTGGTACTGTTGAAAAAAATATAGAAATATTATAGGGCAGGGATGCCTGGGTGGCTCAGTTGGTTAAGTGTCAGACTCTTGATTTCAGCTCAGGTCCTGTTCTTGAGGTTCATGAAATGGAGCCCTGCATGGGACTCTGCACTAACGGTGTAAAGTGTGCTTGGGATTCTCTTTCTCCCCCCACCTCTGCCTCTCCCCCTGCACACATGCACATGTGCGCACACACACTCTCTCTCTCAAAATAAATAAATAAACATTTAAAAAAACAGTAAAAAATATGGTAGGGTAAAAATAAGTGATGATATTAACATCATTATGAAGCACATTTCCAAAAGAAAATAGATGCAAGCATAAAATCAAAGAAGTAACTTTCGATTAGTGTAATTTTATATTAAAATTGTAAATATAGGGGGTGCCTGGGTGGCTCAGTCGGTTGAGCATTCGACTTTGGCTCAAGTCATGATCTCACAGTTAGTGGATTCAAGCCCCATGTCAGGCTCTGTGCCAACAACTGAGAGCCTGGAGCCTGCTTCAGATTCTGTGCCTCCCTCTCTCTCTGCCTCTCCCCCACTTGCACTCTGTCTCTCTCAAAAATAAAGAAACCCATTAAAATTTTTTAAATAAAAAAATAAAATTGTAAATATAGGAGTGCCTGGGTGGCTTAGTCAAGCATCAGACTCTTGATTTCAGCTCAGATCATGATCCCATGGTTCACTGAGTTAGAGCCCCACATCTGGCTCTGTGCTGACGGTGCAGAGCCTGCTTGGGATTCTCTCTCTCTCCCTCTCTCTCTACCCCTCCTTTACTCATGTTGACTCTTTCTCAAAAAATAAACATTAAATAAATTAAAAAATAAATAAAATTATAATTATAAAATGAAGCTACCTTTTCTAAAGATGTGTAGTTTCTAGCTATGTCTATGGATATGGCTTATAAGAAATGATAACCTAGTATCACTGGGCACCTCAGCACCCAGACCATGATCTCTAAATATCATATCCACTGCCCAAAAGAAAAAATAGTTCCCCAGAGAAATGGCAGATTGTAAGCCTGGGGTAGAAAATTTTCAAGAAGTACCTGGAAATCTACACCAGAAAGCAAGAACTAGAACTATCACAGATACATGACATCACATCAAAAGAACACAGGAAATAATCTCAAAGAACTCACATTGCTCTAGAATGGGCAGTTTGATCATCAAATGAATGATGACAGCAATAGAATCAAACTCATCAAATTTGTCTGTGTGCGCATGCACATGCACAGGCACGAAGCATGCATGTGTGCTTTAAATGCATGAATTAACAATAACATTTAAGGGGCACGTGGGTGGCTCAGTCAGTTGAGCGTCCAACTTCGGCTCAGGTCAAGTTCTCCCAGTCCGTGGGTTTGAGCTCCATGTCGGGCTCTGTAATGACAGCTCAGAGCCTGGAGCCTGCTTCAGGATTCTGTGTCTGCCTGCCTCTCTCTCTCAGCCCCTTCCCCACTCACTCTCTTTCTCTCTCAAAATAAAATAAAGACCAAAAACTTTTTTAAAAAAATAATATTTAAAAAAGATAAATAAAATAAATAAATAAATAAAACAAGATAAATCAACTTTCTAAATGGCACAGTGAGTACCTCAGTGAACCTACTCTCCCACAAAAATATCAAAATTACTGACTCAACAATGACAATCAACCATTTCAAAGTTGTAAATTAACTGACGACACACAAAAAACTGAAAGTAACTATTCAAGACAAGTTACTGGACCTGGTTAGAAGAGGAGGGTTGTGGCTTTTTAAGCCAGGGCTATTCCCATTCCTCATCCCTCCTCAGCTCAGAACTGAAAATATAC
This sequence comes from Proteles cristata cristata, assembly GCA_017311185.1. Lineage (NCBI taxonomy): Eukaryota > Metazoa > Chordata > Mammalia > Carnivora > Hyaenidae > Proteles > Proteles cristata. Next base: position 400,389 of record JAESUZ010001199.1, read on the forward strand.
TAACCACAAGAAACCTCCATGGTAAACTCATTAGCTGAATAAGGAGGAGAGAGGAAAGAACAATTAAAATTAAAAACAGAGCAATCTAAACAACAGAAAGTAAACCCTGAAAAAAATGACGAGAGTGTCAAGGAGTTGTAGAATAGCAACAAAATAAATCTAACACTCGTGCCAGCAGCGTACCAGAAAAAGAGAAAGAGGACAGCGCTGAAAAAGTGTTTGAAGAAATAATGGCTGAAAATTTTTTAATTTTGGCAAAAAATTTTTCAATAAACCTATAGATTCAAGAAACTAAGAAAACTTCAAACAAGATAAACCCAAGGAAATATGTGCAAAGATACACCAAGAGACAAACTTCTGAAAACTAAAGACAAAAAAATCTTGAAAGCAGCAAGAGAAACAATACCTCTCTTAAGATGAATGGAGGAGAGGGGATTCCAATGACAGATTTCTCAGAAACCATGGAGGGCAGAATGCACAGTACTTTTCAAGAGATGAAAAAAAGGCTGTTCTACCCAAAATTCTATTTCCAGCAAAAATATCCTTCAGTGATGAACAGCGAAATCAAGACACTGTCATAGGAAGGTAAAATGTTTTTCACCAGCAGATCAATCGTAAGAAAAAAAAAATGGCTTAAGAAAATTCTATAAACAGAAAATGGAATGACAAAAGAAGGAATCTTGGAAAATCAGGAATAAGGGACAATTTCAAGGGTAAAAATACTGGAAAATATAAAACAGTTTCCTTCTCTTCCTGACTTTAAATTATGTCTGACAGTTGAGGCAAAAATTTTAACAGTGCCTGATGTGGCTCTCAAAGTATGCAGAGGAAATATTTAAGACAATTATAAAGGTGAAACAATATAAAAGGAGGCACCGTATCCACCCTTTGCTCAAATTCATAAAATGATGACACCAGCAAAGTATGATAAATTATGTATATATAGTGTTATACCTAGAGCAACCCCTAAAAAGCCGCACAAAGAGATACATTAAAAAACACAACATACAAATCAAAATGGAATTCTAAACATGTTGAAGTAACCCGTAAGAAGGCAGAGAGAGGACAAAAAACAAAAAAGAAAAAAAACACAATGAACAAAAACAGCAGACCTGAGTCCTAATAATTACATTAAATGTAAATGGTCTAAATACACCAATATAAGACTAAAACTCTTTTAAATGGGTGTATGTTTTATAGGAAATTTCTAACATAATGACATAGGTAGAAAATGAAAGGATGGAAAAAATATATCATGTAAACATTAATCAAAAGAAAACAGGAATAGGCCAGGGTGCCTGGGTGGCTCAGCCGGTTTAGTGTCCAACTCTTTATTTCAGCTGAGGTTATAATCTTACAGTTCATAAGTCTGAGCCCTGTGTCAGGCTCTATGCTAACAGTGTAGAGCCTGCTTGGGATTCTCTCTCTCTCTCTCTCTCTCTCTCTCTCTCTCTCTCTCTCTCCCCCCTTTTCTTGGCCCCTCCCCACTCTATAAATAAATAAAGAAACTAACTAACTTCAAAAGGGGAAGAAAAAAAGAAAACAGAAATAGGTAAATCCATAGAAACAGAAAGTAAGTTAATGGTTGCCAGAGACTGGATAGAATAAGAAATGACTACTAACAGTATCCCTTTGGGTGAGATGAAAGATTCTGGAATTAGCCGTGATGGTCACATAACTTTGTGAATATACTAAAAATCATGAATTGTGTACTCTAAATGGGTATGTGAATTATATCTCAAAAAACAAAAACAGGGGTGCCTCCGTGGTTCAGTTAGTTGATCATCCTACTCTTGATTTTGGCTCAGGTCATGATCCCAGAGTCCTGGGAGGGAGCTCCATGTCAGGCTCTACACTGAATGTGGAGACTGCTTAAGATTCTCTTTTCCCCTCTGCCCCTCTCCCCTGCTTGCATTCTCTCTCCCTCAAATTAAAAAAATTTTTTTTTAAACCTCAGTAAAGTTTCTCAAAAACCTCAATAGTAAAAAAAAAAAGCAATTATTAATTTAAAAAGCAAAGAAACAACATAATAAATGAGTCAGACATGAAGACACTGTACTAAAGAGGATACAAGGATGACAAACAAGTACATTTTCAACATCACTATCCATTAGGAAAATGCAAATTAAGACCAGAAAGCTGTCATTACACACCTATCAGAATGACCTGAAAAACAGTGACAATACCAAAAGGCAAAAGGGATGTGAGATCTCTCATCCATTGCTGGTAAAAATGCACAGATACTCTGGAAAGTAGTTTGGCCATTTCTTTTTTTTTTTTTTTTTAATTTTTTTTATGTCTTTATTTTATTTTTTGAGAGAGAGACAGAGTGTGAGCGGGTGAGGGGCAGAGAGAGAGAGGGAGACACAGAATCTGAAGCAGGTTCCAGGCTCTGAGCTGTCAGCACAGAGCCCGACGTGGGGCTCGAACCCACTGACTGTGAGATCATGACCTGAGCCAAAATCAGCCGCTTAAACGACTGAGCCACCCAGGCGCCCTGGCCATTTCTTTATTAAACATATGATCTAGCAATTGTGCTCCTGGGCATTTATCCCAGAAAAGTGAAATCTTATGTACAGGCTTGCTCACAGCAGTTTTATTTCTAATGGCCAAAAACCGGAAGCAAACAAAACATACTACAATAGATGAATAGTTAACCAAACTGTAGTAAGTGGAATATTGCTGAGCAATAAAAGAGAACAAATTCCTAATACACATAAGAATTTGGAGAGCTCTCAAGAGCATTATCTTGAGCGAAAAAAGCTAATCTCAAAAAGTCACATACTGGGGAGCCTGGGTGGCTCAGTCAGTTAAGTGTCTGACTTCAGCTCAGGTCATGATCTCATGGTTCGTGAGTTCAAGCCCCGAATCAGGCTCTCTGTGCAGACAGCACAGAGCCTGCTTTGGATCCCCTGTCCCTCTTTTTCTCTGTCCTGTCCCGGTGCCTGTGCATGCACACACATGCACACGCACACACACACTTTCTCTCTCAAAAACAAACATTAAAAAAAAGTCACATACAATATGATTCTATTCATGTAACATTCTTGAAATGACACAGACATGGAGAACAGATTAACAGCTGCCTGGGGTTAGAGAAGGTTGGAGGAACGTAAGGGGGAGACGTAACTATGAAGGGGTAGTAAAGAAGAGCTCTTTGTGGTGATGGAATAGTTCTGTATCTTGATGGACATGGTGGTTACAGGAATCTACATGTGATAAAATGACAGAGAATTACATATGCTTTATCCCTATGTCAGTTTCTTGGCTTTTGTATTGTACTATACTTAAATGAGATGTAACAAATGGTAAAAACTGGGTGAGGGGTACACAGGACCTGTTAGTACCATCGTTACAACTTCCCATGAATCTATTACTATTTCAAAATAATTCAAAATTAACTATCAAAATTTTTTTAAAAATTTAAGATGTCTGTTCATAAAATTTATTTGCTTTTCCAGCAAACATTATGAGTTCTCTGCTAGGTACAGAAAAAGATGACTCACACCTTCAAAGAGCTTTCTGTTCACTGGCAGAAAGACAAGTCAGACAATATAGTACAGGTAAGTAATACAACTCTGCACTACGCACTATAAAAATGATTTCTGCTTAGCAAAACCAATACCTGCATCAAGCTGCTGCTCCCCGTTCATTTCCACAGAACATGGGCTATCTTCTCCCCACACAGAGGACAGGCTTTATGGTTGTGCTATGGTCTGAAAATTACTTGCCAGTCTCAAGCATCTGTTCAATGGGCATCCAAGGGTCCAAAAGAAAGTGCTGAAAAATAAAAAAGAACACATCAACAGTCTGAGGCCCCAGTGTGTTTACTCACTCCTAAGACCTGCCACCCCAGTCGGTTAAGAGGGCACATGAAACAGAAACACATTGGCAGAAGAGATGGTATTATAGAAAAAACTGATAACTTCCCTAATTTTGAAGAATGTATGTGTGGGTGTGAGTGTACCTGTGTATACGTAGAGATAGCGCTATCAAGATCTTGGTATCTAAAAATTGCAACAAATTAACATGTATATGAATCATGACCCTTTAAACTCAGATTATAATGCTTAGTACCATGACTCCTACCCACAAAAACTCTAATTCCTAATGAATGCCTGAGGGAAAAATGGTAGCTTTCAATGTTCTATCTTACCCAATGAGTAAGTTCAAGGATATATTACTTTATCTAGTTTTCCATTCCATTTATCGAGAATATTACGCAGAACCAAAACTTATCAACTACCTTAGTCTACAGTTACACTTACAAAGGGAATGCCTCCAAAATGAGCCCTGAACCAATGTATTCTTTTTCTAAAAAACCTTATTGGGATATGATTCACATATCAAAATTTCCCACTTTAAGTGTATAATTCCACAGTTTTTAGTAAATTTACAGAGTTGTGTAACCACCACTATATCCAGTTTTAGAATATTTCTATTACCATGAAAAAAACTCCATTCTCACTTGCAGTTCCTCCCCATTCTGTTCAGGCACAGAAAAGTACCTGACCTGCCCAAGGCCCAACAACTAGGAAGCATCAGAACCAGGTTTCAAACCAAGCAAAATGTATGTAGTCTATGTCCTCGAACATTATATTTTACCCCCTCTCAACAGGAAGAACTGAGGGTTTCTTTAACTGTGGAAAGGAAATGATCAAATCTGTGTTTTACAAAAGATCACTCTGGACCCAAATAGAGAAACCATAGGGAGTGACAGCAAAGACAACATACAAGCATAAAACTTCCATGTGGCAAAGGACACCATAAATAATGAGGCGCCTGGGTGGCTCAGTAGGTTGAGCATCTGACTCTTGATTTCGGTTCAGGTCATGATCTCAGGGTTGTGGGATCGAGCCCCACATTGGGCTCCATGCCAAGTACGGAGCTTGCTTGAGATTCTCTCTCTCGCTCTCTCTCCTCCTGCCCTGATCACTCTCTCTCTAAAATTTAAAAACTGTTTTAAAGAAGACATCATAAATAAAGTTCAAAAGTAAGAGAGTATATCTTAAAAGTTCTCATTACAAGAAAAAAATTTTGTAACTATGTATAGTGATTGAAACTAACTAGACTGAGTTTAGTCATCACTTTGCAATGTATATCAACATCAAATCATTATGTTGTACATCTGAAACTAACAGAATGTTATTTGTCAATTATACTTTACTAAAAATAAATAAATAAATAAGACAAATGAGATGGGTGAAAATATAATGGGCTAATTTCTACATACAAGCTCCTATAATTCAACATCAAAAAAGAAAAATGAGCAAAATATGTAACTGATCCACATTTTAAAAAAAAGAGTTAAAGCTTATAAAATGTGCTCATTAGTAGCAATGAAAATAATTTTTAATTATATACTATTTTAATTATATACTATTTTAATTATATACTCTTTTTATATATAATTTTTAATTATACTATTTTTTAATATATACTATTTTTTTAATTATATACTTTTATTTATATATACTCTTTTTTAATTTATATATATACTATTTTTTATTTATATATACTATTTTTTTAATTATATACTATTTTTTCACCTTTCAGATTGGTAAAATTTTAATTATATACTATTTAATTTAATTTAATTATATACTATTTTAATTATATACTATTTTTTTTCACCTTTCAGATTGGTAAAATTTTTAAAACTAAAAAACTTGTTGGCAAGTAAGGTAGATGAATGGGAGAACTTGGGAGTACAGATTTGTACCTCTTTTTTAAAGACAAGTTTAATGAAAACTAACTTGACCTATATAGATTTAAAAGACACAAACTCTCTGAGCAGTAATTCCAGTATTAAGAATCTTTCAGGATGCCTGGGTGGCTCAGGCAGTTAAGTGTCCTACTCTTGATTTGTGCTTAGGTCATGATCTTGTGGTTCTTGAGTTCAAGTCCTGCACTGGGTTCTGTACTGAGAGTGCAGACCCTGCCTGAGATTCTCTTTCTCCATTTCCCTCTGCCCCTCCCCATCTCTCTCTTTCAAAATAAATAAACTTAAAAAAATAAAAGAATCTTTCATACAAAACACATGTGTTGAAGGCTTCATAACCAGTGATGTTTTGCCACAGTATCTTTAACAGTGAGAAACCAGACAACCTATATGTCTACCAAATGGGAATGGGATGGCCACATACACTATGATATACTGATACTAGGATATTGTCTACAATCATTAGAAGAATTTAGGTGGACTCAGAAAAGCACATGGAAATATTGTCTATACTGCTGAGAGGAAAAATCAAGTGAAGGACATTATATTAACTTTTTAAAATCCTGTGTCCATTGTTTACTCGACTACATGACTTTTAACAAATGACTTAACTCATTTGTGCCAAAGGCATCACTTGTAAAAGGAGACTAGTTCTGTACCTACTTCAGAGGGTTGCTATAAGGATAAGTAAGGCAATCCCTGAAAAGCACTCAGCAGAGAGCAATGGCAAATACCAAGCTAATACTAACTGTATACAATATTGCCTGATTCGAGTTCCTATGGCACTTAGTGCATCATCTCTACACAGAACACCCCATTACTACATCATGGGATTGACATGGCAAAGCCAGTGCTATGTAAATATCTGTTGCTTTGAAGGTGTCACCCACTGCTTATGTTCATAAACTCTTGAAATATGCCAGCACATTTCGTGCAAAGAGCCACCTAGTGCAAAATTATAATATATATGGCAATATTGAATATATAACATATTCAAATATATAATATATAATAATCAAAAAAGGCAAGAGAAAGTGGAAACCACAAGTCTTATGAAGCTGAAAGATAAGGCTGTGATATTTTTTTCAATTTCACAGCATCACTAAGATTTTAACCAATGAACAATCAGTTCATCATCTTAATAGGATTATGAGAAATTGCTGAAGCTTTTTGCCATAGAACATCTGTTCAATCTCTTTCTTTATTGCTAGTGTGCTTTCTATGCAATGAAGGGGGGGAAAAAAACAGTAAAATATCCAGGAGCTTAGAAAATGGAAATTTAACTCACTTTTCATTTATTTCCTTTTATTTCAGTTATTTCCTATTTGTATTAAATTGTTTTACTGTCTTTGTTTATTTTATCACTGGTTTTGGTGATAATTCCTCTTTTGGTGACCAGAACACATTAGAGTTATGCATTTAAATAAGTTACCATGAACTAACTGATCTGAACCTTGCTAATCTTATTTACAATATTTCAGTGAGGGGCGCCTGGGTGGCTCAGTCAGTTGAGCATCTGACTCTTGATTTCGGCTCAGGTCATGATCTCACGATTCATGAGGTAGAGTCCTGGCATCAGGCTCTGCACTGACAGCATGAAGCCTTCTTGGGATTCTCTCTCTTCCTTTCTCTATCCCTCCCTTGCTCACATACATGCTCTCTCTCTCTCACTCTCTCTCAAAATAAATAAACATTAAAAAATAGAATATTTCAGTGAAATAGACAGTGCCTAGATATTTACAGAGGGCTCTAATAAGACAAACTGAAGCCAGTACTATCAGTATGAGGCATACTAAAATTTGAAATATTTCTAAGAAATATACATAAAAATTTTTAAAAGCAAAGCTAAGGGTAGAAAATAAACTTTGAGGTCAAACACACACACACAAAAACAAAAATGAAAATGAAACCCAGGCAGAATAAAACGAAACTGAATTTACTATTTCATTTTTGAAGATACATCAGTGTAAAACCATGCAATAATTCCCTTTTAACACTCTTTTAAAAGACCTAAAAGTCCTACGAACAACAAACAGCTCTCATCTTATTTTAGCTTATACATGCAACCCACACCCTAAACCACTACTACCAGGCTTCACATTAATGCACTTTGTTTTGGTTTTTTCTTTTTAATAGTTTATTGCCAAGTTGGTTTCCATATAACACCCAGCGCTCATCCCCACAAGTGCCCTCCTCCAAGCCCATCATCCCCCTTCCCCTCCCTCCCGACCCCTATCAGCTCTCAGTTTGTTCTCAACATTCAAGAGTCTCTCATGGTTTGCCTCCCTCCCTCTCCCCCACTATTTTCCCCCTTCTTCTCCCCCATGGTCCTCCGTTAAGTTCCTCCTAATCCTCCTATACATGCAAACATATGGCAGCTGTTCTTCTCTGTCTGACTTACTTTGCTCAGCATAACACCCTCAAGGTCCATCCATGTTGTTACACATGGCCAGATTTCATTCTTTCTCATTGCCATGTAGTATTCTATCATATAGATAAACCACATCTTCTTGATCCATTCATCCATTGATGGACACTTAGGCTCTTTCCATATTTTGGCTATTGCTGAGAGTGCTGCTATGAGAGGGTACATGTGCCCCTGTGCATCAGCACTCCTGTATCCCTTGGGTAAATTCCTAACAATGCATCCCCAAAGGCAAGGGAATCAAGAGCAAAAATGAACTACTGGGACCTCATCAAGATTAAAAGCTTCTGCACGGCAAAGGAAACAATGCATAAAACTAATAGGCAACCAACAGAATGGGAAAAGACAGTTGCAAATGAGATATCAGATAAAGGGCTAGTATCCAAAATCTATAAGGAACTCACCAAACTCCACATCTGAAAAACAAACAATCCAGTGAAGAAATAAGCAGAAGATATGAACAGACACTTCTCCAAAGAGAACATCCAGATGACCAACAGACACATGAAACGATGCTCAGCATCCCTCCTTATCAGGGAAATACAAATCAAAACCATACTGAGATACCACCTCACACTAGTCAGAGTGGCTAAAATGAGCAAATCAGAGAACTCTAGATGCTGGTGAGGATGTGGAGAAACAGGCACCCTCCTACACTGTTGGTGGGAATGTAAACTGGTGCAGCCCCTCTGGAAAACAGTGTGGGGATTCCTCAGAAAATTAACAATAGAACTCCCCTATCACCCAGTAATGCACCTTGTTTTAAAGGCTAAGATTAAACACTGAATAAGAGCATTTATTACATGGAAAAGTTACAATGATGCAAGAGAGATTTCTATAGGATGGATCCTCAGCTAAATGATTTAACAAATCCAACATAAATAACTCTTAAAGCACTTGGGAAGAAGGACAGAAACTCAGTGTGATTCCAGAGATATGTATCCAATATGTATAGTAGCTGCAACAACAACAACAAAATACTTTAATGAATTCAGTAAGTACTTATGGGATAGTTAAAAGGAAAATTCCCATTGAAATGTTTGAATTTTCACTCCTATCCCTTAGCTTAACAGATAGAAGTTCAGTAATAATTTCAACTATGCTGTTAAATATGGTATATGCAAACAATTCAGCAAATTAGATGCTCCATTTTGGGCATATTTGCAAAGTAAATGCCCTTGACAGCAAATGTTAGTGGTAGAGTCAATGCGGTTTTTTTGTTCCCCAACAGATGTAGATTCCTGCTGGCTTTTTACTCTCCACAATAGTCAATCATCACTCTCTGACCCTGTATACATCTTATCTGACAGGATACCTAAATTAAATGTTTTGCTTCCATCTGTCAAATATCAATGTAATTTGATAGAAATCTTCCACTGTTTCATTAAGTTGTTTATTCCTGTTGTTTTTAACCCACTGTTCCATGTCTAACTAGGGAGATTAAAAACTAATTAAGTCTAAAAAAGTCAATCTTAGCCACTCACATCATCTAAATTAAATATGACCCTAATTGAACTTTTCCACGATTATGTAAACCCAACACAGGGCATGTCTATCTCAACTGAACAAATCAGTACTAATGAATTTATAAAACCAATAAAACTCCTAAACAAACCTCAGAACTCAAGAATACGCTAATTTTTTAAAGGTGTTCAACGTCACTAATCATGAGAAAAATGCAAATCAAAACCACAATGAGATATCACCTCACACCTGTTAGAACACTATTATCAGAAAGACAAGATAACAAACAGTGGCAAGGATGTGGGAAAAGGGAACCCTTGTGCATTGTTGGTGGGAATGTAAATTGGTGCAGCCACTGTGGAAAACCATATAGGGGTTCCTCAGATAATTACAAATAGAAATAACATATGATGTAGCAATTACCCTTCTGGATATTTATTCAAAGGAAACAAAAACACTCAAAAAGATATCTGTATTCCCATATCCACTGCAGCATTATTTATGATACAGAACACATGGAAGCAACTTACATGTCTACTGATGGATGAATGGATTTTTAAAATGTGTTATACACACACATACACACACACTGGAATATTATTCAGCCATAAACAAGAAGAAAATCCTACCATTTGCAACATGTATGGACCCTGAGAGCAGTATGCTAAGTGAAATAAGTCAAACAGAGAAAGACAAATGCTGTTTGATCTCAAACATGGAATAAAAATTAAAAAACCCAAACCCAAACTCATACATACAAAGAACAGATTGGTGATTGCCAGACAAAATAGATGAAGGTGGTCAAAAGGCACAAATTTCCAGTTAAAAAATAAGTCCTAAAAATATCAAGTGCACCATGATGACTACCATTAACAACACTGTATTCAAAAGACAGTAAATCTTAAAGACTCTCATCATAAGACAAAAAGCTTGTGTAACTATATGTGGTGATAAATATTACCAAAATTTACTGTGATCAGCATTTTGCAATATATTCATATATTAAATCATTATGTTGTACACCCTGGACTAATACAACATTATATCTCAATTTAAAAAGTTAAATTATGAGGCAATATTTTAAGTGTGGTTTTGGACTAATGATGAGAAATATTTAAGTAAAATATGGCATAAGCATACAATATAATACTGCATGGCCATTAAAAATTGTGTTAGAGAGGCGGCACTGAGGTAGTTCAGTCGATTAAGCGTCCAACTTCGGCTCAGGTCATAATCTCACAGTTTGTGGGTTGAAGCACCGCATCGGGCTCTGTGCTGACACCTAGCTCAGAGCCTGGAGCCGGTTTCAAATTCTGTGTCTCCCTCTCTCTGTAACCCTCCCCTGCTCATGCTGTCTCTCTCTCTCTCAGAAATAAATTAAAAACATTTTAAAAAGTTGTGTTAGAGAAGGGGCACCTGGGTAGCTCAGTCAGATAAGCATTGGACTGCTGACTTTACTTCAGGTCATGACCTCATGGTTTGTGAGACTGAACCCCACGCTGGGCTTTGTGCTGACAAAGCAGAGCCTCCTTGGGATTCTCATTCCCTCCTTCCTCTCTCTCTCTCTCTCTCTCTCTCTCTCAAAATAAATATTTTTTAAAAGTTATGTTAGGGGGGCACCTGGATGGTTCAGTCGGTTAAGCATCTGACTGCAGCTCATGATCTCATGATTCATAGGTTCAAGCTCCGCACTGGGCTCTGGGCTAACAACTCAGAGCCTGGAGCCTGGAGCCTCGGATTCTGTGTCTCCCTCTCTCTCCGCCCCTCCCCTGCTTGCGTTCTGCCTCTGTCTCTCAAAAATGAATAAACATTAAAAAATTTTTGTTTTAAAAGTGGTGTTAGAAAAATGTTTTTCTTTTTAATAAAAATCCCAAAAGGGTATTCTATTTTAAAATGCAAATTTAAAAATGCATTTAAAGGAGAAAATGTACAACCTAGCTACATTTTTGTAAAAGATATATGATGAGATAGTTCCTTCTATCAAAATATTAAAATAGTATGGTATTAGTACAAGAAAAGACAAATACATCAGTAAAATAGGAATTAAAGAATGGCTATCCAGTCTGAGAGGGAAAAAACTGGATCTTTACTTCATGCTGCCACATAAATAAATTGTAGGTGAATTAAAAGCAAAACATGAAAAACAAGACTCCAAACAAATTTAAAAAATAATAAGAGAATATGGTTACAAACTCTGGGACAGCATAGACATCCTGAAGCAAGGAAGCCATAAAATGGAACATTTAAAATTACTTAAAACTTCTGACTGGTAGAAAGACAGCATGAACAACTTTAAAAACCAAGCCCAGGGGGTCTGAGTGGTTCAGTCGGTTGAGTGTTCAACTTCAGCTTGGGTCAGGATCTCACAATTTGATTCGTGTGTTCGAGTCCCATACCAGGTGTGCTGCTGCTGTCAGTGCGGAGCCAGCTTCCAATCCCCTGTTCCCCCACGCTTCACCTCCTCCACTCGTATTCTCTCTCTCAAAAATAAACATTTAAAAAATAAATTATATAAACACCAAGCCACAGATTAGAAGAAAATATTTCCAGCATATATAATACACAAAAGATTAATAGTGGAAAGCATCTATAAATTAGTAAAGAAAAAAAGGCCAAACCTAATGGAGAACAAAAGTCAGGTATGAAGAGGAATTTCAGAGAAGAAATGCAAATGATCAATAAGCATATGAAAATATGTTCAATGTCAAAGGCTAAAATGAGTTATTTTTCATTCAGACTGACAAAAATAAAAAATTAATAACATCCAATATAGGTGAAATTATGGAGAAATGGATGTTGTCACTACTAGTTGAAGGGCACAAATGGATATAACCCTTTTAGAGAGAAATTTTATTCCACCAAAAATCTTAACTTGCATTCTCTACAAACCAAGCAATTCCATTTCCAATATCTATTTCAGAAAAATACCCAAAGAAAGGACCCCTAGGTGACTCAATTGGTTAAGCATCTGACTTCAGCTCAGGTCATGATCTTGTGGCTCATGAGTTCAAGCTACACGTCAGGGTTTGTGCTGACAGCTCAGAGTCTGTAGCCTGCTTCAGATTCTGTGTTTCCTTCTCGCTCTGTGCCCCTCCCCCTCTCATGCTCTGTCTTCCCCTCTCTCTCAAAAATAAACATTAAAAAAAAATTAAAATACTAAAAATAAAGAAATAAGTAGCATAACATTTTTTTAAAGTTTATTTATTTATCCTGAGAGAGAGTATGAGCAGGGGAGGGGCAGAAAGAATACCATGCAGGTTCCTCACTGTCAGTGCACAGCCCAATGCAGGGCTTGATCTCACAAACCATGAGATCATGACCTGAGCTAAAATCAACAGTCAGACACTTAACCAACTGGGCCACCCAGACACCCTGTAGCATAATACTTTCAAAGAAAGTGGGGCACCAGGGTGGTTCAGTCAGTTAAGCGACTCACTTCAGCTCAAGTCAAGATCTCACAATTCAATTCATGAGTGCGAGCCCTGGGTCGGGCGCTCTGCTGTCAGCACAGAATCCACTTCAGATCCTCTGTCCTCCCCTCTCTCTGCCCCTCCCCTGCTTGTGCACACACATGCACACTTTCTCTCTCTCAAAAATGGACATTAAAAAAATTTTTAAAGGTACAAAGTACTGATACATGCTGTAATTTAGATAACTTTGAAAATATACCAAGTGAAAGATGTCAAACACAAAAGGCCACATATTATTACATGCTTCCACCTGTATAAAATGCCTGGAGCAGACAAGTCCAGAGAGACAGAAGGTAGCGTAGTGAGGGTGCCAAGAGCTAGAGGGAAAGACTACCACTGTACAGAGTTTCTTCTGGGGGTACTGAAACATTCTAAAATTAGATTGTCACAAGAGCCCTACAACTCTGAATAAAAACCATTCAACTGTGTTGTACACTTGAAACTAATATGACATGGTATATCAATTATACTTCAATAATAAAAAAAACACTGCACTACTGTACACATTAAATGAGTGAATTTTATGGTATGTGAAATCTCTATTGATCAAGTTGCAAAAAAATAAAGTTATTTGTATTAACAACACAACTGTGGGGGCGCCTGGGTGGCTCAGTCGGTTGAGTGTTCAACACTTGATATTGGCTCAGGACATGATCTCATGATTGGTGGGTTCGAGCCCAACGTCAGGCTCTGCTCTGAAAGTAGGGAGCCTGCTTGGGATTCTGTTTCTCCCTCTCTCTGCCCCTCCCCCTCTTGCACGCACTCTCTCTCTCTCAAAATAAACTTAAAAAAATAAACTTTTAAAATAACATTATTTCCATTTACAAATACAGAAGCCAGTGACAAAAAGAAACAAGGAATCTGGGTACCATTTGGATATCCAACAAGAACAAGGGGAATTTATCTGTCATTGGTTTTAGTTGAGGTAATGCTGTGATTTAACCAATAAATTCCAAATTACAGTTGCTTAATCCAACAAGTATTTATTTCTCACTCAGAGAAAGTCCATATACGTGTTTCTGATGAGTAGGCAACTCTCCTCTACATGGTAATTCATTGAGCCAAGCGCCTTCTGCCCCATAGCTCTGCATCTTCAACACAGCCTCCCCAATATCTATCAAGCATAGGGAGCATTCATATAGGTTTTCTCCATCCAGTCCTTCCACACACATTCTATTGTTAAAATCACATGACCCCATCTAACTATAAGGGAAGTGGGGAACCATAATGCAGTACTTCCAACCATTAAATATGAGTGTTTAGAATTAGAACTACCATTTTTTATAATTTATATTAACAGATACTATCAGTGATTTTGTTTAAAGAGTCTCTATGAAAAAAATAATAAAAAGGCTCTATGAATCAACAGCAGTGATACTAATGAACTGCACTGGAATTGCAATTAGTCAATCAATATTTGCTGAGCACATACTATTTGCCACATACTGTTTTAGGTAAACAAATGAGGGGAGCTGCCCTCATGGATCTCACAATCTAGTGTGGGGAGATAGGTAAGAAAGTATATAGTAAGCAGAATGAAAATAAATGTTAGGAGCAAAAATAAGGCAAGGAAGGACACAGAGTTACTACTTTCAAAACAGTAACAAGGCCTTAATGGTGAGGTGACATTAGCCAACACCCACTTAAGTAAGGAAGTGGGTACCTGGGGTAGAACATTCCAGACAGAAAGTGCAAAGATCCTGAAGTGGGAGCTTGTGTGGCACTTTCAAGGCCACTGTTGCTGAAGGAGAACAATCAAGGCAAAGATGCTAGGAGATGAGCTCAGACAGGTACCAGGGACCAGATTATATACAAACATGCAGGCTGCTGTGAAGATCTTGGTTTTAAGGAAACCACTGGAGGGCTTTGAGCAGAGAATGGACATAATCTGACCTCTCTTTCAAAAGGATCACTCTGCAACCGTGTGGAGAATGGAGTGAGCAGTGAGCAAGAGCAGAAGCAAGCAGGAAGACCAATAAAAAAGATCCTGGAACAATGTGAGTGAGCGTGTCAGTGGCCAGATCTACTAGAGCATAGGTGAAAAGGTTGAAAAGGGTAGAAACACTGGACATGCGGCGTGATAGAGCAGCATCTGGGTTGACTCCCAAGTTTTCAGCCTAAGCCATAGAAAGGATGAAATTGCCACTTAGGGGAAACATTTGAAGGAGTAATGGTTTGAGAACAAAAAAATCAGGGGTTTCAATGGAAAATCGGGCAGTATGATTAATTTCTTCATTATTAAAGGTTCACTCTTTGAGTTTCCAGGAAAATTTTTTTCAGTCAACAAAAGTATAATTATTAACACTCCTTATATGAACAGTGTTCTCAATTTATGAGCTCTTCTAATATGCCATAATTCATTCAAGTTTAATAAAAACTCTTTAAAATAACTAGAATGGCTTCAAACTTTATTTCACAACTTGGGAACCTTCTCGTATGGGAAGCTTCAGTACCCATTCTCATATTTCACCTTTCTTTCCATTAGGTTTACTGACCTGTCATCCATGAAGGCATTTCATCACACCAATTCAGTAACTTATGCTGTTTTAGTGTTTAAAATGGTAATTTCAATACCCTTAAATTTTCCATTAAAACCACCTAAATGTCAACTTTTCTAACCCTGCTTTAATACATGTCTTTCAAAAATTTCAAGCATAAATAATTTTTAAAAACTGACTTTATACTATCATGATGTTGGAAATCTCATGTTGACCAATTTATAAATTCCTGGTTCAAGCTGTAAGTAGGCCCACTTCACAGCCCTGTTTCCTCACAAATTGCTAATAGTGACCATATTTGTACTCCCTACACCATATACCAACATCACTAAATCATAGTTCTGACATGATCTTTCGTTGTGCCAAGATATGAGAGAAGCACTTCAAAATCATTTCTTTATCCCTATATTATCTTATAAGCTGGAGAAACAGTCGATGTTCTAGAGTACAAATATTGCCACATTCTTCATGGATGACAGGCTTCATTTATAGGAACCAGTTACATGAGTGCATGCTGAAATAGTCAATATGTCTCAGGACACCTGGGTGGCTCATTCGATTAAGCATCTGACTTCAGCTCAGATCAGATCTCACAGTTCATGGGTTTGGCCCCACGTCAGGTTCTGTGCTGACAGCTTGGAGCCTAGAGCCTGCTTCAGATTCTGTGTCTCCTTCTCTCTCTGCCCCTCCCCAAATCACGTACTGCCTCTCTCTCAAAAATACATGAACATTAAAAAAAATTTTTTTAAAGAAACAGTCCGTATGTCTCTGTCCTGATTAAATAAGGATGTATTTAATTCACCAACATAAACATTGCCAAAAATGTACCGATTTCAATATTATTTTTTAATTTTTTAAACATAGTTTATTGTCAAATTGGCTTACATACAACACCCAGTGCTCATCTCAACAAGTCCCTCTTCAATGCCCAATATTATTATAAAATGATTACACAAATAGACTATGTTCATTATAAAAAGGCTTGAAATTATTGTGCAATTTCATAATAGCTGTTTCTCAGGCTTCTCACATCAAATGACAGATCATTCCAACTCTACAAATCCTTGTTAACCATTTACCAAAAAAAAGAAGTTCTATTTAAATACCTACTAGGTATGTGCCTAGCACTTTTTGTATGTTATATAGTTAATAAAACACTGACCAATAATATATGGTATGCATAAGTGTTAACTATTTTCAAATTCTATCTTATTTAATCCTAACCATTCTATGTATTCTATACATGATAACCCCATTTTACAGATGAGGAAACTGAGGCTCAGAGAAACCAAATAAGCTGTCAGGTTTTTTTAATAAGCAAACGGCAAGGGCAGCATGTGAACCCCAGTCTGACTCCAGAGCCTGAACTCCCCTAGACTTACAGGCTTTTCTCAGATATCAGGCAGTGAGGGTAACTGTGAGGTGTGTCTCCTGTACCATAATATGATGGCTCTACATAATTTACACTCTAGGTCTTTCATTTGTTATTTATTCAACTACAAAGTTCTACATTGTTCTAGCAGAATAAGGAATAGCCAGGAGTCTGGATGGCACCTAAGCGTTGCCATTTATGAACTTTTTCTGAAATGTTATTCTAATAGGTCCTTAAACTAGATTAGTTCATATGAAAGAACAAAAGCCTAATTAAAACAAAATCTCCGAATTACTGAATACTTGTAAAAAGAAAATAGAAGGTCCTTATTCTTTAAATGACATGATAAACTGATCTTTTTTTTTTTAATGTTTTATTTATTTCTGAAAGAGAGAGAGAGAGACAGCGTGAGTAGGGGAGGGCCAGAGAGAGAGGGAGATACAGAATCCGAAACAGCCTCCAGGCTCTGAGCTGGCAGTCAGCACAGAGCCCGATGCGGGGCTCAAACCCACAAACCGTGAGACCATGACCTGAGCCGAAGTCAGACGCCACCCAGGTGTCACATGATAAACTAATCTTGAAGTGTTTCCAGAGAAAAGGATTTAAAAGAAATTTATAAAATAAATTTAAATTTATTTAATTTATAACACTTTTTTGCTTCAAGCGTTAAGATTAAAGTTTGTTCATGAGTAAGTTAAAATTCCAGTTTACCTCTGTACGCACCAAGAAGCCACTTTCTTCACAGCTCTGCACAAACTTAAGCCCAGTCCACAATCACCTCTCCAATTCTGAAAGTCACACTCCTAGTAGCCTAGTAAGTCCTTCCATCTCTCTAACTTGCACTGAATCATGTATCTGCTCAGTATGGCAAAGCCCCATTCCACATTATGGACCGCACTCAGTCAGTCCACACCTTGCTGTCAGATAGCTGTGTTCTGGGCCTTTGTATGGATGTGGGACCTGATCCTGGCTACAAACAAAGAAAAAGCCTGCTGGGGAGCTTCTGGCAAACATACGCTCACTCCTAATGAGAGGAGCAAGATAGTTTTAAAATACAGACTACATGTTCTATCTCTCTTGGGACTCTTTCAGTGCTAGATATGGGTGTAACACCAGCATGTACACTCCATGAGGACATGCATCATTTCATTCAGTCAATATTACTGAATGCCAATCAGATGCAAGGCTCTGTGCTGGGCAGCAGAGTAATGAACAAATCAGACTAATAATGTCCATGCTCCTAAAACATAGCTGGTACTCAACATCTGTTGAATAAACTGCAAATTAAAATGATCAATTACTGAACCAAAACTCTGATAGAACCATTTTTAAGTTGCAAAACTTGTAAGTTTAATGGAAACTAATATTCAGATAATTGTATATATTGTACCTCTAGACCAAGCAGTTTTTGCTATATAGTCGAATACACACACACACACACACACACACTTCTTTTTTTGATACCAAAGAATTTGTATGCAAAAAGTACTGGCAGGCAATCATACTTATAAACAATTTTCAGTGTCTCATCAAAAATTTTGTGTCTGGGGCATCTGGGTGGCTCAGTCGGTTAAGCATCGACTCTTGGTTTTGGCTCAGGCTGTGATCTCACTCACGGTTTATGGGTTCAGGCCCTGCATCAGGCTCTGCACTGACAGTGTGGAGCCTGCTTGGGATTCTCTCTCTCCCTCCCTCCCTCCCTACCCCCCCACCACTCACTCTGTCTCTCTCAAAATAAAATATATATGTGTGTATGTGTGTGTGCTGACTGAAAGAGAAAGTGTCCCTTCAGTGTTGATTTTGCTATGCCTCTAAGGAATATGTTTAAAGAGAAGTAGTCAATAAAAAGTTAAATCAAAATTCAGGGGTGCCTGGTGGGTCAGTCAGTTGGCCATCTGACTTCAGCTCAGGTCATGATCTCATGGTTCATGAGTTCCAGCCCTGCATTGGGCTCTGTGCTGACAGCTCAGAGTTCTGGGGCTTGCTTTGGATTCTGTTTCTCCCTCCCTCACTCCCTCTCTCTCTCTCAAAAATAAAGAAACATTAAATTTAAAAAAATAATAAGGGGCACTTGGGTGGCTCAGTCAGTTAAGCATCCAACTTCAGCTCAAGTCATAAACCAGCAGTCTATGAGCTCAAGCCCCACGTTGGGCTCTGGACTGACAGCTCAGAGCCTGGAGCCTGATTCGGATTCTGTGTGTGTCTCTCTATCTGCCCCTTCCCTGCTCATGCTCATGCTCTGTCTCTCAAAAATAAATAAACATTAAAAAATTTTATTTAATAATAAAATTAAATGTAAAAACTTAAAAAAATAAGTAAATCAGAATTCAAAATCTGATTTAAAAAGCTATTGTGAAACGTAAAAAGGGGAAGTCAGAGCTGGAAACAAAATAATATTTTTAATTATTCATGAATTTTGATCTTCTTATTCCCCTATTCTCCCTCCAATTACCATGACCAAGAAGAACATGACTGTAATTTGGACATCTGGTAAAGGTGGCCTAAAACTCCCAGAAAGTTGATCAAATTTACATTAAGCTAGAAGAGAATCTGGCAGTGGGACAGATTAATACTTATAAGGGATCATCAAGAGACCAGAAATACTAATATAGTTTAACTGTTGATTTCAGCTACAGGCAGAATAAACAGAAACCTGAAATAAAGCCCTCCAAATGTTTCTGAAATTCTTAGCTCAAGGTTAAGGAATCAACATGAACCAAAAAGATCCAAAAGTTCAAATCAAGCCTAGAAAGTTACTTAATTGTCTTTACCTCCCAAATAGCTACCCATGTGCTCATCTCATTATAGGCAGCCTCCTGTGAGGGGAAGGGGGAGGATCTGAAAACTCCCTGATAACTACGTTAGAAATCGGAAAGGCAGGTCAATGAGAGGAGAGACTAAGTACACATACACACTCCAGGAAAAAAAACCCTGCACCAGATGAGGCTAAAACAAACCTCAGTGTGACAGCCCACATTTCTCTCTCCCTCTAAATTCCTAGTGGCCTCAGATGTGATATTTTATTGCAAATTCTCTGGTACATAAACTGTTGGAAGTAACATAAAAGCCAATTATATTTCATTAAAAGCAGACTATTCTCTTGAAGAGAATGAGAATCAACAGAAGCTGAATAATGAGTACAACTAAATTTATTCTACCCAAAGTTCAGCACAGTAAATATCTTTAAAAAGATCACTCAACAAAACCAGAAGGGTGCTCAGAAGGGAAGTCAGATCTCTCTGACTTTGTGCCTTTATCTTCGTTGGTTGGGCAAATGCTTCTCTGAACAGTGGACAAGACCCATAGCTGGGGAACGGCAAATAGCAAGAGTGGACTAGACAAACCATAAAAAGGAGACCCTGCTAAGTTCCTCAGGCCATAATTTTGCTAGTCAGCTTCCCTAGCTGTTACACAGAAACAGACATAAATTGAGCAGCTGTGAAGACTAATAATTTACACAGAATACAGGACCACACAAATGGCAGGCACCTAATAAATCCTATTCATTAGAGTATTAGAACTATGTCTAAAGCTTCATATTCCTATACAACTGTGTCCTCTCAGCTAAGGAAGTAAGGGGTCGTCAATTTTAGAGGTGACTGAACCAAAAGTACAAGATGTTTAATAAAAAAAATTTAAGTGGTAACTTAGTCTTCTAAAGGGGAGAAAACCAAGGTGTAGGAATGATCAACACCACATCAAAAAGTAACTAGACAGTCCTGATAAGGAAGCATGAGGCCTCAGGTGCCAGACTGGTGGGTATGAGTTCCAGGTGCACGGCGTGCTGGCCGTGTGGCCTTGGATGAGTTGTGTAACCAGTTTATCCCTCAGTGTCATCATCTATAAAATGGAGATGTTAACAATGGCACCTATCTCATAGTTATTTGAATATCCAATCAATTAATACATGTAAAATTTAATGGCACCATTACCTCTCAGAGCAGATTAGCTATTTTTGCTTTAACAAAACCTCTTAGTAGAAGAATGAAGATACTATTTCAAGGATGATTCCCAACCCTTCAGTACTTGAAATACTCTCACTTTGCT
Organism: Proteles cristata cristata; assembly: GCA_017311185.1. Classification (NCBI taxonomy): domain Eukaryota; kingdom Metazoa; phylum Chordata; class Mammalia; order Carnivora; family Hyaenidae; genus Proteles; species Proteles cristata. The sequence continues at coordinate 421,387 of JAESUZ010001199.1, forward strand.
TACCATACCCTTCTAACTCTTCCTAGCAAAGTTCTACAGTAACTTTTCTTTAATGTACATTTTTTTATTAATTATTTGATAGAATGGAAGGACATGGAGTTTAGAGAACAGTCAAAAGGCTAAAAAAAAATCAGTGTGATAAACACAACCATCATCAAAAACCTTAGAATCAGCAGGAAAGCACATAAACAAAGCTTCTGTCCCCAAGGGAGTGAAGAGGCTTCTTCCTTACCCCCAGAGGCCTGGAGAAGAGTGGCAGGCAAGCTGCAGTGACTAATGTTTCCAGATCCCTGGAAGGCTGCCTTTTGTCCAATCTCATTCACCATTCACTAAACTTAAACTTCTACTCACTCTTCTCAAAGCCTTCAACCACAGGCATGATGTTAAGGCAGGATGCTTTGGGGGTTCCGCTGCTTTCTTTTGTTGTATTAAGCACACAGGTATTTTTGGAAGCTTTATGTCAGACTTTAAAGACTCCTGGACTACAATTACATGTGCTGTACAATTAATTCATTAGGATGTTTTAAGACATGTAAGGCCCTAAAAGATGCAGATCATCAGTTGTAAATGCCAAGGATCTTTGGATAGGCTACTACCCGTCAAAATCACGATACACACCTAGTAACGGCACGATCAGATCAGATAAAAACCAGTGCCTTGGGAATGTCTCCCCACTCCTGGGCAATGCTGCCATCCCTGGGGCATCCCTGGGAAACTGTGTGGCGACTGTCTACTGCAAAACTCGGGCCATCAGGTCATGCTCCACAAACCTAAGAAGCATGTTGAACATTTAATATTGATGATGCAAGGAACAAGGGTTAAGTATTTAGAAAAAGCATAAGTTATCCAGAAAACAAAACAACTCTTCAGTAGCTTTTAAAATAAGTGCTTCCAGGAAAGGAATAAACCTCTGTTTACTACTAGAGATAAACTGGAACATGTTACATGTGTAAAATAATTCAGTGCAAAAAAGCTAAATAGGCATAAGGGGAAAAGAGCCTAAATTATGATTATTAGGGAACTAATTAAACTCATATGTAAGAAGTAAAACCAAACCCTGCACCAGCAGAACAGTCTGACCTGTTACTCTAGAGCTCAGCAGGGGGCGGGGCAGCCTGTGGTTTATTCAGTATTAGAATTTAGTTACAGCTTGTCATTTGCTTTTGTAGAGTTCAATACCCACATCTATTAACCTATACAGTAAACTTCCTCTGAGAATTAGAAGTGCTTATGTTAAATACACAGAAATTTTTGTTTAAGTCTGCTCCTTTTAAACAAAAAACAATGTCTCCTCCTCTACTTTCATATTCTTTCTCTAAAAACAATGTTTTTTCCTACCATTAATTATTTAAGTAAACTTAAATACACTTTTATAAAGACTGACAGTTTTCCAAGATTAACACCAATTCCACTTTCTACTGTGTAGTACAAAAATATCTACATAATTTTCAATTCTTACTAATACTGACTATGCTACACTGTTTCATATTGCATAAGAAAAAATAAGTTCATAAAATATAAAACTTCTTTCAGTCTTAGATAAAACTATGACTGAAACAGAGACAGATGCCTGAAGTCATCAAAGCAAGCTGACAAGAATTCAAACCTTTGTTATTTGCAAATTAACACAGGATGGATTTGAGGCAAGTCAATGGGTATTGATGTCTATTTCAGAGGAGCAAATTTCCAGCACCATCTATGAAAATTGTTCTGACTGGTATAGCGCCTCTGGAAAACAGTGTGGAGGTTCCTCAGAAAACTAACAGTAGAACTCTCCTATGACCCAGCAATAGCACTGCTAGGAATTTACCCAAGGGATACAGAAATGCTGATGCATAGGGGCACATGTACCCCAATGTTCATAGCAGCACTCTCCACAATAGCTAAAACATGGAAAGAGCCTAAGTGTCCATCCACGGACAAATGGATCAAGAAGGTGTGGTTTATCTATACCATGGAATACTACATGGCAATGAGAAACCATGAAATCTGGCCATGTGTAGCAACATGGATGGACCTTGAGGGTGTTATGCTGAGCGAAATAAGTCAGGCAGAGAAGGACAAATATCATATGTTCGCACGTATAGGAGGATTAGGAGGAACTTAACTGAGGACCAAGGGGGAGAAGAAGGGCAGAAATGGTGGGGGAAAGGGAGAGAGGCAAACCATGAGAGACTCTTGAATGCTGACAAAAACTGAGGACTGATGGATATGGGGGGAGGGGGGGATGGGCATGGAGGAGGACACTTGTGGGGATGAGCACTGAGTGTTATGTGGAAACTAATTTGACAATAAACTATTTGTAAAAAAAAAAAAAAAAAGAAAGAAAGAAAGAAAGAAAGAAAGAAAATTCTTCTGAGTTATATTCCAAAGTGTGGATGGAGGAGGCAGAGGGCAGAACAAGGTTATTATTTTAATTGTTGTATTTAAACTGTCAAGAAAATAAATGAGCTAGTTCATTAAAACACCCAGGAAAAACATCATCATCACAACTTAAAGCACACACTCTAAATCATTAATGTGTTTCCTCAATATTTTCTTACAAGATGTAAATGCAGTACTATTCTCTATTAAAGTATAAAGTATAAAAGAAAACTCAATTCAGTTATCTAAACTCACATGAAATCCCTCCCAAATGATAAACTGAAGATGACCACAAGCTTAGCCACATCAGGTCTGGAACTTCATGGCCTCCAACCAGAAGATGAGAAGGATTCTCAGTCAATCCTTGCTGACCAGGAAACCCAGAGCTTGAGGAGGTTTTATGTCAAATCTAACTAACAAAAAGTCTTAAGCTGACTTCAAATTCCACTCAAAACAATGTTTTAAGGGGAAAAAAGTACCAATAAGCCATTCAAACAGCACAGCACTACTCCTAACCTGAATATTAAACAAAATGTCAAATTCAGACTGCCAGTTAGATGTCAAAGAGCCACCTTAATGAAAAAGTCTTGTCAAGACAGTTTTCCAAACTCTAACAAACACTATGGTGAGGACTTAGCACCATGATTTTTTGCTTTAAACACAGACATCTATAAAGCAAATGATTAAAACTACCAAACAGACATGACTGCCCCAGGGCTGCCCAGCCAACTTTGCAATTTCAGAGGGATACTTGATGGAGAGGGGTGAAGGATGAAGAGGAAATTTTTCCTACTTTACTCAAATGATGAGTAACATAAACATTTTCCTTTTGCTAATTTCCACCCCCCACCCCCCACCCCTGAATAATTCGGTAACTTATGCTCATATCACTCTTGTTTTCAGATATTTGCTTAGTACCACCAGGAACTACACCACACACTGCACCTTCATGTGCATGAATGGAATTGCCTGGGTGATGTTTAAAAACCCTTTCTTTGTTTCACTAAACAACGGAGACTGGTGAATCTAGAAGCTGGAAGAGGGGTGCCTGGGTGGCTTAGTCGGTTAAGGGTCCGACTTTCGCTTAGGTCATGATCTCGCGGTTCATGGGTTCAAGCCCCGCATCGGGCTCTGTGCTGACTGCTAGCTCAGAGCATGGAGCCTGTTTCAGAGTCCGTGACTCCCTCTCTCTCTGACCCTCCCCTGCTCATGCTCTCTCTCTCTCCTAGAAATAAATAAAACATTAAAAAAAATTTTTTTAATAAAAACATTTAAAAAAATAAAATAAAAGCTGGAAGAAACTTTAATAGATAGCACTTAGTCCAATGATCCTCACAGTTTTGTGTTTATCTATCCACCATTCTCATGCCCCAACATTTCCACAAATAACTCCTCTCTATTAACCTAGGGTGCTTCTCTAGCATGTTCCTTGAGGAGAAACTATCGACACATCCTTGAGTGAAGGAAGTTATCCACTGAGGAGGAAGTTGTCTATTCTATGCCAAACACCACCGACACAGTGACAAAAAACTCCCACGAATACCTTCTGGGACAATCTATTCCACTTGGGAGTTGCTTCAACCACAAAGTCTATCCGTTCAACTGCCCCCAGTCCCAAAGGCTTCTACCCATAGGTATTTCCCACTCACAATGAGTCTGTACTTTTGCTCACACAAAAGCCCTTCACACAGCTGAGAGAACTAACAAGTTATTCCAGAGACAGGTCCTAAGTTCCCTCACCATCCTGAACTTCCTCTGAAACATATTTCAGTTTATCTGTATTCCAACAGGACACGAAAGAATAAATGAAAGCCTTAAAATGATTATGGTTTCATTTTATATTTTTAAAGAATTCTTTTTTTAATGTTTGTTTATTTTTGAGAGAGAGAGGTAGAGGTAGAAAGGAAGGGAGGAAGACAGAGAATCAGAAGCAGGCTCCCCACTGTTAGTGCAGAGCCCAACATAAGGCTCAAACTCCAGAATGGTGAGATCATGACCTGAACTGAAGTTGGTCACTTAACTAATTGAGTCACCCAGGCGTTCCTGTGATTTCACTCTAAATAGCCTACTACTTATGTGACCAGGCAAAATATTTCAAAGCTAAGTTTGAAATATTAGCTTAGCTAATATTTCTTTTTTTTTTTTTTAATATTTTTATTTATTTCTAGGAGAGAGAGAGAGACAGCGTGAGCAGGGGAGGGTCAGAGAGAGAGGGAGTCACAGACTGAAACAGGCTCCAGGCTCTGAGCTGGCAGTCAGCACAGAGCCCGACGCGGGGCTCGAACCCACGAACCGCGAGATCATGACCTAAGCAAAAGTCGGACGCTTAACCAACTAAGCCACCCAGGCGCCCCAGCTTAGCTAATATTTCAAATGCTCAGTTTATTAGACCCTGATCCTGAGATAGTGGTAATCAGGCTTAATGGAACAAAGAATGGTTCCTTTCTCAATGTGTTCCTTTAAAGACAACCAATCATAGAACTAAATATTTTTTTCCAAAAAAAGATATATAATTAGCCATCAGGTATATGGAAAAGTGCTCAACATCATGAATCTTCAGGGAAATTAAAATCAAAACCAAAATGAGATATCCCCTCATACATGTTAGCATAGCTATTATCAAAAAGACAGAAAGAATAAAGTATTGAGGAGAATGTGAAGAAAAGTGAACCAATATGCACTGTTGGCAGGAATGTAAACTGGTACTGTTCCTATGTAAAACAGTCAGGAGTTTCCTCAGAAAATTAAAAATAACACTACAATATGATCCAGCAAGTCCATTTCTAAGTATCTGAAAGAAACAAAATCATTACCTCCAAAGATATCTGCACCACCAAGTTCACTGCAGCATTATTTATAATAGCCAAGACATGGAAGCAAACTATGTGACCAACAACAGATTAATGGATAAAGAAAACATACTATACTTATACAAAGGAATACTCTTTGGCCATTAAAAAAAAAAAAAAAAAAAAAAAGGAAATCCTGCCATTTGCAACAACATGGATGGACCCGAAGAGCAGTATGCTAAATGAAAGGAGAGAAAGACAATGCTGTATGATCTCGTATGTGGAATCTAAAAAACCAAACAGGGCGCCTAAATGGCTCAGTTGGTTAAGCATCCAACTTCGGCTCAGGTCATGATATCATCGTTCAGGAGTTTGAGCCCTGCATTGGGCTCTGTGCTGACAGCTCAGAACCTGCTTCAGATTCTGTGTCTCCCTCCTCTCTCTGACCTTCCCCTGCTCAAGGTCTCTCTCTCTCTTTCTCTCAAAAATAAATAAACATTAAAAAGTGTTTTCAAAGATGTAAAAATAAGATAAAATAAAACCTAACTAAAAAACCAAACTCAGATTCAGAGGATAGACTGGTGGTAGCCAGAGGTGAGGGAGGGGTGTGTGTGAATGGGTAGATAGTCAAAAGATACAGACTCCCAGTTAAAGGGTAAATAAGTCCTGGGGATGTAACATACAGCATGGTGACTACAGTTAACAAAATATTGTATTATATATTTGAAAGCTGTTAAGAAGGTATATCTTAAAAGTTATTGTCCATAAGAAACAAAAATGTGAGGCGACAGATGTTACCTTACTGTGGTCATCATTTTGGAATATATACATATATCAAATAACTATATTGTACTCCTTGGACTAATACAATGCTATAAGCCACTGTATCTCAATAAAACTGGAGAAAAAAGGAATGTTGACATTGATACCCACAGTTACTCTTAAAGTCAGGAATGTGGTTAATTTCTCTCTCTAGCCCAGTTCCAAATAGATACTCAACATATGTTTGAAGTTAGAAAAAAGGAATAAGAACTCCAAAGTGAAAAGATTTGTTTTGTGTAAGAAAGTAAAATTTATGCAGGTCAAGATAATGCAAAATAATAAACAGGTACAAGCAAATAGGCTTGTGGCCTATGTAGAGACTTAGAAGAAATATTGAGAAAATTAAGTTTCAAAAGCAAAATTTAGCCACTGGTATTCAGGAGTCTAAAGCAACAATGGAATCATTATATAACTAGGGGAAACGGCAAGGATCCCGTTATTGGAAACCTTATTACCAAGGTCAAAAAAGACTCAACAGTAAGGCTGCAGTAGCGAGTTATTGCCACACTCAAGCAATTCATTTATGTATCTCTTCTGGGGTGAAGATTAGTCCCAGCATCTGGCAGAAGCTGGTTCTCTTGGCAGGATCTCAGTTAGCATCCTGAGGTTATAACTGTAGAAGCAGGGAACTGGATGGAAATGACAAAGGCCACAGAAGGAAAAGGAGCCAATTCTCAAGTGATCTAAGGTGGCTGCTGGTTTGTGATTTTAAAATTTTCAGATTCCCAAGTCTGAGCACTGCCTTTCAAAAAAAAAAAAAAAAAAAAAAACTTGCCAATCATTTTCAAAAAAAAAGGTACAATCATTTTGTACCTTTCAGGAGAAACTAAGAAAAATCATAGGAAAAAAGTAAAAAATAAAGAAAAATCATAGGTAGATCTTAACACCCTACAACATGAAGGGGAAAAGAGTTAAACATACATTCCCTACAGAATTCAACTCTCCCCTTTAAAAATGACCACAGTACTTTGTGCACCCTTCTAGAGGAGCACTCCAGCCCACCTGCACCTCAGGGCCCACTGCTGCCCCAGTCTCTATGGCTTGGTGCCATGCCTGGCCGCCATAAGCGTTCAATCTGTGGTCTGCTCAATAAAATCAATGGGGATAGTTCTGTTATCTTTTCAGATGGAATCCCAGTCTCTATTCTCAATACTTCTCATAATCATCCTTTAACTTAAAAAGTGCCAAGAAACTAAACATTGAAAAGCATCTCAACTCTGAAAATTAAGTAATCTCTACACCCAATGTGGGACTCAAACTCATGACCCTGAGATCAAGAGTTGCATGCTCTTCCAACTAAGTGAGTTAGTCAGGTACCCAGCTTTGACAGTATTTTTTATTTGTGCCAAAGCTGTTACATCATCTGATACATTACATAACATATAAAAGTCTACCTGAATACAAATTACTTTAAAACCTGGCCTACTCTACAGTGTGTCACAGACTAGCTGTTCCACTGCACTGTTTTAATATCTGCTACATTCACAGCAGTTACTTACCAAACACATGCTCTTTCTGTGCTGCACACAACTTCTACACCTTCAACGGCTAATTCTTGGCTGATCACAAACCTTCTCCACTCTTGTCCCCCTGCATTCACTTAGCTCTGCCCCTTCTGAGCATCTGCTCCTTTTATTCAAAGTACAGTTTATCTACTTACAACATGCTATAAAGTTACTGTCACATTAGATTGGTGTTTAAAACAGATATACTGACAGCCAAAAGAAGGGGGGAAAAAATCATCCCATTTGGGAAGAACTGTGAAAATGGAGTTAATGGCTAAGATACAAAAAGTGAGAAAAGTAATAAGTAGTAAAAGTACAATCAAATTTACATCAACTTTGTAACTTTTCTTATTTATAGTTAAAATCAAGGAAGGAACAGAAAACCATTTCATAACAATAAAGCAGCATAAAAGACAGAAGCATCATAACCAAACCTGTGGGGGAAAAAAAAAAAGCAGCAGCAAGCAATTACTATATGCTCATTACAAAAACTATGCTGGAAAAAAATTTGGTCGAGATTGTAATTTGCTCTTATAAAGCAATAATTCGGCATACATACAGTCTTTGCCTACAAATAAAGAAGCCAAGAAGGACACTCTTATACAGAATTTCCAACAGAAGGGTTTGTTCATAAGCCATTTATGCAGAGAGAAGAGAAAAACTTTCAACTTGCTAATTAGTTGCAACTGTTTGCCAATTCAACTGGGAAACGGTGCATTAGAAAAAATACCTACTACAAACAACTTGTTAAGAGTCACTGCATTTGTAACTAAAGAGATTATATGCAACTATACCACTGGGTAACAAAATAGAAGAGAAGATGTTTCTTTTAACAAAAGTAATCCAACTAATAACTGATGAGGGAATAACAGAATCTCAAATAAAATCAATTAATAGAGCTAAGTGTTGACCATCAATAACAGCTTACATTAATCACAAAAGATAACCTGAAACATTACGTGTCCCCCCGATGAAAGAATACACCACCAACTATGAAAAAGTCTTGGGGAGGGGGGAAGAACCAAACCAGAACTGGATGGATGGAGCTTCTAGATCCAACTGAGAAGTCAGAGGAACAGGATAAACGTCACCAAGGTGACCTCACCTTTTACTTCACGCCATATATAAAAACTCAAAATGAATCATAAACCTAAATGTAAGTGCTAAAATTACAAAAAGAGAGAAAGCTAAAATTATAAAATACCTAGAAAAAAATAGGAGACAATCTTTCTGACCTGGATTGGTGAAGATTTTTTAGTTTTTATTTTTAAAGAGAATTTTATTTTCAATAGGCTCCATACCAGTGTGGGGCTTGGACTCACAACCCCAAGATGAAGACTAGTAAGCTCTACTGACTGAGTCAGCCAGGTGACCCCAAAGATATTTTTACATATGATCCCCAAAAGGCAGAAATAATAAAGAAAATTCAGTAAGCTGGGATTGTATCAAAGTTTAAAAATTTTTGCTATTCAAAGATTCCATTAAGAAGACGACAAGGAGCACGTGATTGGCTCAGTTGGTTGAGCCAACTCTGGAATCTTGATTTCGGCTCAGGTCATGATCTCACTCACGGTTTGCTGAGTCTGAGCACCGCGTCTGGCAGTGTGGAGCGTGGTTAGGATTCTCTCTCCTCACTCTCCCTCTCTCTGCCCTTCCCCCGCTCACTCTCTATCTCTCTCAAAATGAATGAATAAAGGTAAAAACAAAATAATAAAATAAAATATTAACTATTAAAAAAAGAAGTCACGGGGCGCCTGGGTGGCTTAGTCGGTTAAGCGTCCGACTTTCGCTCAGGTCATGATCTCGCGGTTCGTGGGTTTGAGCCCCGCGTCGGGCTCTGTGCTGACTTCCAGCTCAGAGCCTGGAGCCTGTTTCCGTCTGTGACTCCCTCTCTCTCTGACCCTCCCCAGCTCACGCTGTCTCTCTCTCTCCTAGAAATAAATAAAAACATTTAAAAAAATAAATTAAAAAAAAAAAAAGAAGTCACAAACTTTAGGGGAAATTTTCCAAAACATTTACCTAACAATAAAAGATTTGCATATAAAAGCTCTTTTACAACTCAGTAAACAATCCAATTTTTTTAAACAGGCAAAAAATGTGAATAGAGACTTTAACAAAGAAGATGTATGAATGGCATATGAAAAGCATATGGAAAGAAACTTCCTTAGTCATTAAGAAAAACAAATTAAAACCTCAGCGAGAGGCACCTGGGTGGCTCAGTCGGTTAAGCATCCGACTTCGGCTCAGGTCATGATCTCCTGGTTTGTGAGTTTGAGCCCTGTGCCGGGCTCTGTGCTGACAGCTCAGAGCATGGAGCCTGTTTCAGATTCTGTGTCTCCCTCTTTCTCTGCCCCTCCCCTGCTCACTCTCTGTCTCAAAAATAAATAAACATTAAAAAAAAAAAACTCAGCGAAATATCATTACATACCAATGAAAATGGCTAAAATGAATGACTAGCAAAGCAATACCAAGAGTTAACAAGGATGTAAAGAGACTGCAGCTCTCACACAACACTGGTGCCTTGAGCTCACAGTTCGTGAGATCAAGCCCCGCATCAGGCTCCACACTGACAGTGAGTGAAGCCTGCTTCTGATCCTCTTTTTCTCTGTCTCTCTGCTCCTCTCCTGCTCACGCTCACTGTCTCAAAATAAACAAAACTTAAAATATATATACATATATTCATAAAAAGCATTTACACAAGTACTCACTGCTATGAACTGGAAATGACCCAAATGGCCATCTATTAGTGAAAACATACACAACAGAATAATTCTCAGCAATAAAATGAACTGCTGATACTTGCAATAACAGAGATAAATTTTAAAAACATCACACTAAATGAAATATGCCAGACAGAAAAGACTACATACTGAATGATTCTACTGATATGAAATCTGTAGAAAAAGCAAAACTGTAGAGGAAAAGCTATCAGTGGTTGCCTGAGGCCAGGACATAGGCAGGGGTTATTGGTAAATGGTCACAAGATCATTTTGGGAGGTGACGGAACTGTTCTAAAACTGAACTGTGGTGACAGTTGCATGACTGTATCAATTACACTTAGTTTAATTAATAATATCAACATGGAGAAAGGGGTTCTATAACACCTAAACAGCTGCATATCTATATCAACATTGCAGAAACCTCAATTTTTCTTAAATCCTTTAGTCATCCTGAGCAGAAGAATCTCTCACAGTCAAACATCTTGAATCCAATAGAAAGTGGCTGGCAGCTCACAGTCCCTGCGCTCTCACCAGGGAGCAGCTCTGCATTCCTAACACAGGAACCACACTACTGTTCTAGCTAAGGAAGGAAATGAGTGTAGAAAAGAAGACCATCACCTATTTTAAGCTTTGTTTTCTGTGTCACTGTCCAGTTTATTCTTTGAAAGTTTTAAATATTAACTGCATTATGTATTTCTGAATTATAACAAAAGTAAGAGAATTATTTCAAACTAACTCCATATTTAGTAGTTAGGAGGTATTCTCTCCAGTTTAGTTTGCATAGAGTAAGTGCTCATTTAAGTGATATGCCCTGCACTGAATAAGTGGGGCAAAAACTGATGCCTGTCCTGAGGGCCCTAAACCCACAGTCCAAGACCACTGACTGCCACTGAGAACCTTACAAATTCTTCACCTAGTCAGGACCAGCTTGCTAAACCCAGAGCAAAAATTTTTGAAACAGCCTCCTCTTCCCCCTTACCCCCTCCAGTTACATGTTATTAAGTACAAAAACAGTAAAAAAATAAAATAATTCAAGTTTAATCAGAATTATGATTTATATGTAGATTTCCAGTAGTTGGTTGTGTGTGTGTGCGTGTATGTGAGTGTGTTTGAGTCTTTGCCCAAAATATTTTACAAAAATATATTACATTTTCATTCCAAAACAGAGCTATTCTTTTTATATCTTAGTTTCAAACGAAAAAACTTCTATAGGTTCTGCATAACCGCCAATACCACAAATCAAATTGCAATCTTCACACAGAAAAGAACTTAAAATACTGATAATACCAACTGGATATTAATACTATTTAAAAAATTAACTTATTTTTACATGTGATAAAGAGTGTTGTAGTTTTAAAAAGTCATAATTTTAGAGATAAATACTGAATTCCTTATGAAGTAATGTAATACTCAAGATTTGCTGCAAAATGATGCAATGAAGGAGGCAAAACTGTGTACCTGTCAGAGAGGAAAGTATCCATAAAATAAGCCAGCCACATGTTGAGAACTGAGGAAAGCCAGTAATGGGATTTTCTGACTCTGTATATTGAATATTGCCATAATAAAAAGTAAATCCTGAAGTAAAATTATACTGGTAAGTCAGCCTTCTCAGAAGTTACAACAAAGCAGCAGCAGCATGACCATTAATTGCTTTAAACACAGAAGTGAAAAGAGTACGTGTTAAGTGACACTGTGATACTCACAGTGCTATTACCCTACTGGAGAAGACTGCTGCACTTTGAGTAACGAGACAGGTGTTTCCCAGGACTTAACATCCAAAATTACACTGCACTATACCCAAAACACAGTTTGTATTTTAGTGATCTTTCTGGAAAATCAATGCTATTTAACAAGTATGTATTGACTAAAAGATCATCACTGTTATGTGGCTATTTCCAATTTTGGACAAACACCTATTTTTTCAACAATGAATGCTGAAGCTAGAATAGCACGAAAAAAAAACTAGCCTATCATTGGAAATCCATCTTTTGAAGTTATAAATATGGGATTTTAACTAAAAAAGAAGCAATATCACCAACTGCTAGCTCAGATTTAGTTAATGAAACAGAAATTCATCGTTCCTCCTGCTTTATGTTCTCATTGCATGGGACATTCTTCCTTCATAATACTCAGGGGGCATTTCTTTCTACTTCCTTTTTTAATGAATTGCCTTAATGACTTAGTTTTATCCTGATTTTCACTTTTTTAACTTCTTTTATCTTTGTTTATTTCTGAGAGACAGAGACAGCGCCCAGGGGAGGGGCAGAGAGAGAGAGAGGGAGACAGAGGATCTGAATCAGGTCTGTGAGATCATGACCTGGGCCTAAGTCAGACATTTAAAAATGACTGAGCTACCCAGGCACCCCCTGCTTTTCATTTTTAATTATGGTAGGTAATCAAGTAGCAAATTGTTGAGGTTTTAAGACAAACTTCTTTATCCCTCACGTGGATTTTAAGCCACTCAAGCTTTGAGTAGCATAATCATTCACTTGTACCACACTGAACATCCAACTCGATCTCTCAGCCACTCCATGTGTCTGCTAAGCTGAAGCGATCCATCCGATACCAAAATGGGTCAAAGGGAGGGACAAAAGGGGTCACAACTGTCTCAGTTTCTTGACAAGGTACTCACAGCACTAAGGTATTCATTTTTTGCTGAGGCAAAAGGACAGTGAAGTCAGATGTGCTGTGACTTAACAAAATGCAGTATTAGTACAGAGTAGTATTTTTTTTTTCAGTGCAAATTCAGATTTTGTGTTTCTGTTTTTAAATTCTTGGGAGTGGGATTAAATGTAGTCAGACCACTTTCCTTATCAAGTAGAAAAAAGCACACTGAATATGGTCCCTATACTTTGAGGGCTTGGATGCCAGTTGAGAAAATCCTAAAAGCAGCAAAAGAGGGCAAAGAGGACCGCCCAGGAGAGACGGCACACACGACGGGGGACCGCCCCGGAGAGACTGTACATATGACGAGTAAAGGTACACGGAGGCCTGGATTTAAAAGCCGTCCAGAATGAGAATGTAATCTTGAAAAACAGGCAAGATGAAGGCAGTTCCAGGCAAAGGATAAGAGCAAAGGCACAGAGAAGGGAAAGTGTGATGGTGTCTCAGACACAGCATCTTGACCAGTTTGGTTTGGGTTGAGGGCTTCCAGACACGTCAGGACAAGACTGGAAAGTTAGGCTGGACTCCAATCTGAAGGAAATACGGGCACACTCAAGGTTTGTGAACAAGGCTAAGTGACCTGAAAGTAAGTGGCAGTGTGCACCCAGAGAGACAGGAAGTGATGCTCAGATGGGCAGGAAGAGCCTAGAAACTGGCTCAGGGGAAGATTCGTTAGTAATTCTAGAAGACCAGAAATATGAGAAGGGGAAGTGACAGGAAAGAAATACCTCAATTTTTTTAATGTTTATTTAATTTTGAGAGAGAGAGAGAGAACGCAGGGGAGAGGCAGAGAGAGAGGGAGGCACCAGAACCTGAAGTAGGCTCCAGGCTCTGAGCCGGAAGCACAGAGCCTGACGCGGGGCTCAAAATAACAAACTGCAAGATCATGACCTGAGCTGAAGTCGGACGCTTCAGGTGACTGAGCTTCCCAGGTGACCCAGAAATACTACATTTTCATAACACATCTACAATTCACAAAGAACTTTTGCTTAAATGTTCTCATTTTACCCTCAGAACATCTGCAGTGGACCATGTGTCCTTTCATATGTAAGAATCACTGTTCAGGGGCACCTGGTTGGCTCAGCCAGTTAAGCATCCGACTTCAGTTCAGGTCATGATCTCATGGTTCATGGGTTCAAGCCCCACAGCAGGCTCTGTGCTGACAGCTAGCTCAGAGCCTGGACCCTGTTTCAGATTCTGTGTCTCCCTCTCTCTCTGACCCACCCCTGCTCACACTCTCTCCCTCTCTCTCTCTCCCTCTCTCTCTCTCTCAGACATAAAAATAAAAATTAAAAAAAGAATCGCTGTTCAGAGCATTTCCCTTGAGGACTGTTTGTCACTCCATGTTTCTGTGACTACTTATATCTTAACCACTAGACTGTAAGCTCGATGAGGGTACTGCAGGGATCATGTAGGGTTTTGTTTGCTTGGTATGCCTGCTGCCTTGCAAAGGGCCCTGCTTGGAGCCTGCCTCCAATAGATCTTTACGACATATGTGATAGAAGAGGCAGCAAATGAAGAGCATATTCCTTATTCTACTCTTGTTCCAATGACATGGAAATGCTTTTTCAACCAAAAATGTTTTTTATTTTGTTCTGATTTGTTTCAAATGATTGTTCTGACAATAAAAAGGCTTTGACAATTACAATACTTTTTCCCTTACGTACCTCTTAAAATACCTCCTTTTCCCTTAAGGGGAAAGAAAAAATGCACAAAAGCAGGCTCTCCCACCTTCACAGAAGTTATCAGTAAGTCACTCCAAGGGATATATTACTAAGAATACAAAAAAGGTTGACCTTGGGTAGTTATTTTTTCAAAAATGTTCTATTGTCTTGCATAATGGACTGGATACTAAGATAAATAATTATACACATGAGCACTGACAGTGCTGAGGTGAGCAACCCTGGCCTAGAACACTTGCGGGAGAAAGCAAGAAAATGCTCCAGAGAAGAATGGGAAGTGTGCTTGAGAGGGCTCCCACTGGCCAAAACCGGGATAATTTACACAACAATTTAAGTAATGAAAAGAGCAAGATTACGCTTCATTGAACAGAATAGAAAAAAACGAGTCCATATTGAATATAAATTATGATAAATTAATAAATTTAAAGACTGATGAGGAATAAGATAGTTTCAAAATACTCACAAAATACTAATTACCAATAAGATATGGGACACAGCACCATTTCTGTGATATTCCTGCCAAAGATTCATAACCTGAGTTTATTTTTTTAATGTTTATTTATTTTTGAGAGAGAGAGAGCGAAAGCACGCGTGCAAGCAGGGGAGGGGCAGAGAGAGAGGAAGGCAGAGAATCCCAAGCAGGCTCCATGCTGCAAGCACGGACATAGGGCTCAAACCCACAAACCGTGAGATCATGACCTTAACTGAAATCAAGAGCTGGATGCTTAACCAACTGAACCACCCAGGAGCCCCTATGTTGTTGTTGTTGTTGTTGTTGTTGTTTAAAGTTTATTTACTTTGAGAGAGACAGTGTGAGCAGAGGAAGGGCAGAGAGGAAGAGGGAGAGAATCCCAAGCAGGCTCTGCACTGCCCGACATGGGGCTTTAACCCACAGAAATCATGAGAAACCATGAAATCATGACCTGAGCCTGAACCAACAAGAACTGAATGCTTAACTAACTGAGCCACCTAGGTGCCCCATATGTGTATATATGAAGATTATATTTATTGCTTTCATTTTGGAGAGATATTATTTTTAAAATACTTAAAAATTTTTGAAACAGTAAAAAGCAGAGAAAAGTTTTAAGTACAGTAGAGAAATCCTCCCCACCTCTCCAACTTTCAGCAGTAAGTTGTAGGTTTCACATATATCAATATATGTGGTTTTTTAAATATATGTATATATACACATACACATATTCTTTCCAGCAGAGGAAAGAATTCTAACTACAAAGGATTCTCTTTGTATGAAGTGTACACAGTGAGTCTCACTTACTAGTGAAGTAATGTGAAATAGTGCTGCATGATAAAGAACAGGCTTTACACATAGTAACCCCACCTTCAAACTCCAGTTCATCACATACAAATTTATGACCTTGAAAGATTTTTCACTGTCTGGGCCTCAATGTCCCAGGCTATAAAGTGGGAAAGCCACCTTTTTGTAGAGTGGCTCTGAGGTTGAAATACGATGGCATGTCTGAAAGTGCCTTCCAGGTTAATAGCACTCAAAACTAATTAGTTCTCTTCTGCGCCAAGCAATCGATTCACAGCTGTGTCTAACTGGTAAGCTGGCATCTTGGTAAACCTGAGAAGTAGGCTTACTAACACCAAACAGCTTTTTAAGCCAAAGGGATATGAAAGATCCCTATTCCAATACTCCTGCTTTACAGATAAGGAAATGAGACCCTGACTCCTGCTAGGCAGAGGCGAACCACCTCCCATCACAGAGAAACCAGCAGTGGCTTGGAGCTCCGAGCACTTGCATATGCTCTCATTTCATCTTCACAGAACTTGTACACAAATACCATAATAATTGGACAGATGAGGAAACCAAAGCTCAAGCAAGATTAAGAAACTTATTCAGAATTCTGACTCTGGAATTCATGAATTTCCCACTATATGCCATCTCTGTTATTTCCAAACATGATTAAGAAAGACACCACATGCAGGGACGCCTGGTTGGCTCTGTCCATGATCTCACAGCTGGTGAGTTCAAGCCCCACATTGGGCTCTCTGCTGTCAGCATGGAACTTACTTTGGATCCTCTGTCTCCCCCCTCTCAAAAATAGATGAACGTTAAAAAAGAGAGAGATACCACATGCATATGTTTAAAAGCTTTTCTGGGGGTACCTGGATGGCTCAACCAGTTAAGTATCTGACTCTTGATTTAAGCTCAGGTCATGATCTCATGGTTGTGAGACTAAGCCTTGCATCTCAGAGCCTTGCACTGAGTGTGGAGCCTACTTGGGATTCATTCTCTCTCTCTCTCTTCCTCTCTCTCCCTCTGCCCCTCCCCCATTTATCCTCTCAATCTCTAAATAAACAAATAAAAGCTTTTCTATGCCCTATGGACTCAAGCTATTAGTCCTTTACTCCCACTGTTCCCAAAATGTTATCACTGTAAAACAGAAATTACTTAAGCCCTAAATCTATCAGCATTCTCAGCAATTTACAATAATCTTATTCAGTCTCCTATCTCAGACTTTTTACTGAAAATCAGCAACAGTGCTAAAATAGGTAAATTTCTTAAAATGTCCTCCTACCTTCATATGTTCTCTTATTCCCACTTTTTTAAAAGTTTATGTATTTTGAGAGAGAGAAAGCAGTGAGGAGAGGCACTTGAGTGAGAGAGAGAATCCCAAGCAGGCTCTGCACTGTCAGCATAGAGCCTGTCATGGGGCTCAAATTTACAAACCATGAGCTCATGACCTGAGCTGAAATCAAGAGCCAGATGCTTAACCGACTGAGTCACCCAGGTGCCCCTAGTCCCACCTTTTTTTGGGTTTTCTTTTAGAAATCTCTACACCCAATGTGGGGTTCAGACTCACAACCCAGAGATCAAGAGTTGCATTGCTTTTCCGACTGAGCCATTCAGGTGTCCCTACAGCAAGGTTCTTGAGCTAGAATCCTAGGGTCTACAAAGAGAATTCAGGGGTCCAAGAATATGAATAAAAGAAAGCTACAACACCTCAAACTAAAGTTAAGACTGCCTTCAGGAGTGCCAAAGATTGCCTTCAAATATGAGTGTAGGCAACAAATTATAGTAACATTAACAGTAACTATCTCTGTCACCATAGAAAGAACAGATATTTTCATATCACATTACAGGTGTTACAGATCTATATGACTAATTGCCTTTGTAATCCTATGTATTTTGTGTATTTAAACCGATTAACCTGAGAACAGGTCTACACACTTCACTAGTTTACCAAAGGAGTACATGAATATCAAAAAGTTTAAGAACCCTTAGTTTTGAACAACAAAGCTGTTAACTCCTGACAATTTGAGAGAATACAGGAAAAAAAGTTTGGTGCCGGATAATATAATCCTTTACTCTGTGAGTAAATCTGGCTTTTAAACACAACATGAGTTTCATTCAACAATATTTTCTGGTTCCTTTACTGTGCTCTATTGTGTAGCAACTACAGAGATGAACATTCTTTTGCAATGGAAGAGAAGACAGAAGCAAGTAACAAGGTAGAATAACTTAAATACTAAAAGAGAAGGACAGTAGAAACCTTTGAGCTCAGTGGACTCTTTCATTCTGGCCAAAAGAACAAGCAGGGCACACTTGGGAAAGGGAGAAGAATGAGAAAACTATGCTAGCTCTCAGTTGCTCCTACAGCCTGGCGTGCAGGGGGGGTGGGGGGCAAAGGCAGACAGATAAGAAGAGGGAGCAGCTAGGCAGTGACTACACACGGCTGTCCAGCCAAGGGAACAGCGCAAGGGTCCCCATTCAACCCTCTGTTGAGCTGTTAGGTCCTTTCTATTCTATTCCTTTTTTTTTTTCTTTAGTGTTTGTTTATTTTTGAGAGAGAGACAGAGTGTGAGCAGAGGAGTGGCAGAGAGAGGGAGACACAGAATCCAAAATGGGCTCCAGGCTCTGAGTTGTCAGCACAGAGCCTGACGCGGGGCTCAAACTCACAAACCACAAGATCATGACCTGGGCCGAAGTTGGACACTTAACCTACTGAGCCACCCAGGCACCCCCAGTCTTTTCTATTCCTAAGATGGTTTAGGGAAAGGAATTTATACAGGAAATTTGCTTAATTTTCTTTGCATAAATAGGAAAAATACACATGGGGGTACATGGAGCCTTGTTTTCACTTAATTTGTCAACCAAAATACAGTACTGCCTGCCTAATGACATAATATTTGTTTTACAGTATCTGACTCTGAAAGTGACAAACAGGCCTCTGTCAATATATACAGAACCTAACTCATAAAACAAAATATTTAAATACAGAATGTGCTCAAAGTTTCTCCCACTGACATTTAAACCCATAATATTTGCTATATACTATCAACAAAAGGACACCAAGTAAAAGATACAACTATCCTAGGCAAAGACAATTAAACTTATAACATGTTTCATAGCTTTGTCTTTAGAAGTCTCCCAATATTTACCAACACAATTAGAAACCAAAACATCTACATTTTTTTTTTAATGTTTATGTATTTTTGAGACAGAGAGAGAAACAGAGAGAGAGAAGGAGAGCATGTGAGCAGGGAAGGAGCAGAGAAAGAGGGAGACACAGAATTCGAAGCCAGCCCCAGGCTCTGAGCACAGCCTGACACAGGGCTTAAACTCGTGAACTGTGAGATCATAACGTGAGCTGAACCAAAGTCAGGTGCTTAACCAACTGAGCCAGCCAGGTGCTCCTGTTTACACTGTTTTCTTGACCATTCTCACAATTTATCTTTGACCACTAATGAGCATCTCCTTTGTTTCTGGCACTACCCCAGGGGTAGCCAAACAAGTTACAAAGCTCAGTCTTGCCTTGCTCTAAAGGATTTTACAATTAGTGACAGAGCCACCAGGGGAATTTTTGAAATGCAAGACATAAGGAAGTAGCTGACAGAGAAAAGAGCATTAACTGTGAGTCAAGATGGCTACAAACAGCTTATCAAAATCAAAGCATGAGCTTCACCTTGAAAGATGGAAGAAACTTGGAAAGCTAGAGGAAAGGGTAGAAGACATTCCCAACAGAGCAAGCTGCATGCAAAAGCCAGCAAAGTAACATGAGGCTGGCATCAGCTGGCTGGGGTTGGGGAGGGGGGGTTATATGCTTGCATGTAAAGGTGGCAGGAGAAATCAGTCTCCTGGTATATGGAATAGCAAAGCCACAAAGAAGAATGTATATAACATGCAAAAGCTGTATACTCCACAAAAGCCACTGAGCAGGAAGGACTACATTTTTAAAGAGTGCT
This sequence comes from Proteles cristata cristata, assembly GCA_017311185.1. NCBI lineage: Eukaryota > Metazoa > Chordata > Mammalia > Carnivora > Hyaenidae > Proteles > Proteles cristata. Next base: position 441,144 of record JAESUZ010001199.1, read on the forward strand.
ACATCTTAAAGTTTATCTGTCACCTGACATACACACAATTATAGGGCACTTAGGACTAGAGGCAGACCAGCAGGAAAGTAGTAACTAGCCCAGGGATGAGTTCTTGGCACAGAAAAGCAGGCCTCAGAATGGCAAGGAAAAGACAGCCTGAGAGACCTTTCAAAGTAGGAAAAAAAAGAAAATTCAAAATACAACTCCCAGTTTTATCATGTCAAAGGCCAAACAGTGAAGACGAACTGAGATTTGAGAGTGGGGCATGGGCACGCACGCTGAAGCCCTCCACTGGGACACTACCCCAGAAGCAGCTGAAAGCCAGGGTGCTGGCAGCAGACAGAGCTCGAGGCTGAGCTGCAGGTGAAGGAGCCCATCGGCAGAGCACAGGTAGCTGGGTGTCAAAATCTCCAGGAGTGAACAAAGGATGAAGAAAAGGATATAACAATAAGGGGGAGAAGAGGGTGAGAAAGCAACACTTTGTCAGCCACTAGACGACTCATTAACTTGTATACATTACACGGAGAAATCAAGAAATCAAGAGGTAAGAAGCAAGAAAACTTCCTCTCACCAAGAGTGAGCCACCAACAAAGCCAAGTAGGAAGGAAGTTCAAGGGAGAATGAAGACTGAGAAAAGGGCACTGGCCTTGCCAAAGTGAAGACCGCAGGCAAACTCCCCTCCGGAAGGTCCCCTGCTGGCTGGTAGAGGCAGGGGCTGTGATGTGAGTGGCTGAGGAGCGAGTGAATTCAATGAATGGCAGGTTAAGAGTATATTTAGGTATCTGGGCAGCAAGTGAACGAGACTTAATTGCCACTGAAAAAGGACAGCGTGCTGTGCGGTTCTCACAATCCTCTGTTTATCTTAGTAACCAGGAAAACACTGACCACTAAGTGCAAAGGTCAAGAGTTAGGGCCCACACTTCATATTATTCAAGGTGCTCAAACTAAAGGAAAGTGACAGGCACATTTTCATTTTTGCAAGCTCAACTCCATGACCGACAAATAGAGTACAGCTATCAATACAATAAATTAACATACACTGATTAGAGCATATTCCATCTGCTTAACTGTTGGAAAACTAACCTCTCTCAAAAAGGAGTGCTAAGGAGACCAATACAAAAACACAGAGATTGTTATGCTATTAAGAAATTAAATATTTTATACTACATTTCCCAAATCCTAAATCATGTTATTATAAATAAAACATCCAAAAGACTAATCAAAATCATCTAGCAACTTGCTGGGGGCACCTGGCTGGCTTAGCCAGTGGAACATGCAGCTCTTGATCTCAGGATTGTGAGTTTAAGCCTCATGTTGGGTATAGAGATTACTTAAAAATAAAATCTTTTTAAAAATCTAGAAAATTCTATAGGATTTGATTATAATGTTGGCAAAAACACCCACTGGTTCAACGGAAAATCTTTTTTCACCTGCTGTTAGTACACAGCCTTAAGTGGAGATAGTCTGACCCATTTACAAAACATGCTAAGTTATAACTCTTGTGTTAATTTGTACTCAAAATAATGAAAGTATTCATTTCTTCAGTCCTTTACCTAAAGAATAAACTCTTCTAACAGAGGGGTCATCATAACTAACAGTTAAACCAAGAAAGGGCAGGATGTGGCAACATGGGCACAACTCTCAGGGGCATACACAGCTGAGTTGTTCAGAGCTGACCAGAGGCAAGCCTTCCGCTAAGTTCACCTCTCTATCCACCACTGTTTCAAAATGTCATAATACTGAACACAGTGCAAGAACCATGCCACCAGATAAAAGAATTCCAGATAACAGGTTCCTTGCAGATTCTTAAGTTCATTCAAACTATAACAGACATTCACTATCCTTAATGAGTCGTGAACTCAGGATGAAAACCTCACTGGTTACAAAACGATCTGATGCCATCTTACCTTAAAGATGTCTTCTTTGTTAAAGACATATTAATGATTTTCAACAAAAGAATGGGGGGGAAAGGATGAACTGATGATTGTTTCCCTCTGCCTTTTATCAGAAACATTTTTACAAATTTCTGTTGCAAAAAAACGCATTTTATTTTAGAATATAATCATGACTTCTAAAAATCTTCTGTGAAGAATTAATGACTTATATCTTGAAATAGAAAAATCTAGAATTGACAAAAAAAACAGCATGACTTCTTTTTTTTATTTAAAAAAATGTTTTTAATGTTTTATTTATTTCTGAGAGAGAGAGAAAGAGAGAGAGAGTGTGAGCAGAGGAGGGTGAGAGAGAGAGGGAGGCACAGAATCCAAAGCAGGCTCCAAGCTCTGAGCTAGCTGTCAGCACAGAGCCTGATGCGGGGCTCGAACCCACGAACTGTGAGATCATGACCTGAGCCGTTGGACGGCTTAACCGACTGAGCCACCCAGGCGCCCCCAAACAGCATGACTTCTAAGAATTAAGAACGATTTGGGCCTGGGTGGCTCAGTCGGTTAAGCTTCCGACTTTCGCTTAGGTCATGATCTCGCGGTTCGTGGGTTCGAGCCCGCGTCGGGCTCTGTGCTGACTGCCTGCTCAGAGCCTGGAGCCTATTTCAGAGTCTGTATCTCCCTCTCTCTCTGACCCTCCCCTGCTCATGCTGTCTCTCTCTCTCTCCTAGAAATAAATTAAAAAAAAAAAAAAAGAACGATTTAAAATTGCATCATTTTACTCATATGCTAGGAAATGCATATAAGTATAGGTATATTACTGTGTTTACTTTGGTTTCTTTTCTTTTGCCAAAACTTTCTCATAATGTTGTTACTATTAGAGAACAATCAGCTAATTAGTATCGTTATTTCATGAAGGAACGTGGCTTATTTATGAAGAGTCATTTTCTGTAGAAACTATCCTGAGGTGAAGGAAGAAGACAGTTGAGCTGACACCTTATGACACCCAGCATAAGCCGCTACACCATGATACCCCATCCATTCTACCACCTTTGAAATATTCCTATTTTTAAAAACTTTTTTAATGTTTGTTTCTGAGAGAGAGAGAGAGAGAAAGAGACAGAGAATGAGTGGGGGAGGGGCAGAGAGAGGAGGAGACACAGAATCCAAAGCAGGCTCCGGGCTCTGAGCTGTCAGCACAGAGCCTGACACAGGGCTCAAACCCACAGTGAGATCATGACCTGAGCCGAAGTCAGATGCTTAAACGACTCAGCTATCCTGACGCCCCTGAAATATTCCCATTTTAAAGGTAAGGAATTGAGGCTTAAAGAAGTTTTTAACTTGCCCAAGGTTATACAACCAGTAAGTGACAGCCAAATCTAAAACCTAAGTTCATTCTCCACATACCAGGCTACAACTCAAAAATCAATCTTCACACATAAACTTTTTCCAAAAAGGATTTCCTCATCCTCTGTCATTTCCTCTTAGATATTTTACTGCACATTCTAAAGCCCCAATTCAGAAAAGAATACAGACCACTCTGAGGAAGGTTTTAGAACCACCACCAATGAATCATTTAACAATAAATTAAAAATCCATCTAAGAGTTGTCATGGGTAACAGGAATTTCTTGGTAAAAAGTTCTGAAGAACAGCAGCACATCTAGCCTACTCTATAACTGTACAGCCACTTACAACATTCTTTACTCCCAAATCACAAAATCAGACATCCTAGTGGCTGACAGGGGTGTCCCAGGCTCTCTTGGGACTGGACTTTTGAGGAGATAGGCCTTCACTGAGTGTTGATGGAGTGACTGCGTCAATGAACAGACCCAGCTTGCATCAACTTCAATACAGCAGAGAGAAATTATGAAGTGGGAGGGCCCCAAAAATGAAAACATAACACAACCTCAGTTGGCTGGCTCACCTGGTAGAGCCTGAGACTCTTGATCTTGGGGTGGCGAGTTCCAGCCTCATGCTGGGTATGGAGTTTACTTTAAAAAAATAATTTTAAATAAAACAACCTCACCTCAATAATTATTTAAAAAACCAAAATCATCTTTGAGTCATATAAAAACTAAGAGACCTCCATCTACTCATTTTCCAGGGAACTGTTAACTACTAGCATGCCAGAGGCACCTGGGTGGCTCACTTGGTTAAGCATCCAACTTTGGCTCAGGTCATGATCTCACTGCTCATGGGTTCACGGGTTCGAGCCCTGCGTTGGGCTCTGTGCTGACAGCTCAGAGCCTGGAGCCTGCTTCGGATTCTGTGTCTCCCTCTCTCTCTGCTCCTCCCTCCCCCCACCTCCCTGTCTCTCAAAAATGTATAAATGTTAAAATTAAAAAACAAAAAAACTACTAGCATGCCTGATGACTGTGTAATGGCATCTCACTGTGTTTTTTCTTCTTTGTATGGTCTGGTTTTTTTTTCTTCGCATTTCACTGTGTTTTAATCTCTATTCCCCCAATTAAAGCCACAAGTATGGCTGTAGGGGCGCCTGGATGGCTTAGTCAGTTAAGCGTCCGACTTTCGCTTAGGTCATGATCTCGCGGTTCGTGGGTTCAAGCCCACATCGGGCTCTGTGCTGACTGCCAGATCAGAGCCTGGAGCTCCCCTGCTCACGCTGTCTCTCTCTCTCCCATAGAAATAAATAAATAATAAAAATAAAAAAAAAAAATTAAAGCCACAAGTATGGCTGCAAACAAAAAGAGAAAGAGAGACGGATGGTAACAAATATCAGCAAAGATACAGAGAAACTGCAATTCTCACATATTGCTAGTAGCCACCTTGAAAAAACAGTTTGGCAATTTCTAAAAAAGTTAAACACAGAGTTACCATATGACCCAGCAGGTCTATCCTAGATACATACCCAAGAAAATATTACACACAAAACTTGTACATAACACCATTATTTATAACACCAAAAAGTGGAAACAACCAGAATGTCTATCAACTGATGAGTGGACAAAATATATTATATACGTACAGTAGAATATTGTCTAGCAATAAAAAGAAATAAAACACTGGTACATGCTATAACATGGATGGACCTCAAAAACTTCATGCTAAATTAAAGAAGCAAATCACAAAAGATCACATCTATTATTCATACAAAACATCAAGAATAGGCAAATCTAGAGAGATAGAAAGTAGAAGTTGCTCTGGATGAGGAACGGGGGGGCAGGGGAGGGACGCAGCAGGGCCAGGAGGTAAACTTTGTGTACAAAGTTTCTTTCTAGAATAATGAAAATGTTCTAAAATTAGATTATGATGATAGTTGCACACTTTGTAAATATACTAAAAACCAGTGAATTGTATAAGTAGCTGAACTTTATGATATGTAAATCATATCTCAATAAAACGTTTTAAAATAAGAGAAAAATGGGGCGCCTGGGTGGCTTAGTCGGTTAAGCGTCCGACTTTCGCTTGGGTCATGATCTCGCGGTTCGTGGGTTCGAGCCCCGCGTCGGGCTCTGTGCTGACTGCCAGCTCAGAGCCTGGAGCCTGTTTCAGTCTGTGACTCCCTCTCTCTCTGACCCTCCCCTGCTCACGCTGTCTCTCTCTCTCTCTCCTAGAAATAAATAATAAAAAAACATTAAAAAATAAAATAAAATAAGAGAAAAAATAAAGTCTACAATTGTTTGTCTTTTAATATTCTACCTCAGATGATAAGGTATGCAGTAGGGAAGATTTATTTCATCAAAACCAATATAACTTTTTCTCTTAGACTGCTGTCTTTTTTAGTGTCATACCTTTAGCAGCAAAAGAAAATATACAACATTCTAAGATACATAACACAGTCATTAATAAATTAAAGGACAATGGAAGAAAAAGTACTAGAACTCTGAAGTTCACACTCCTAGCTCCTACTCACTCAGCATCAGACCCCACGGCCTCTGGACTCTAGAAACCCAAAGTCACAGCCTTGAAGAGGGCAGAGCCAGCCTCCAGCCACAGTCTGGTGGAGGTCAGGGCAAGCGTGTGTGCTCTGAAAAGCAGACAGAGTCCAACTTTCACGAAGTGGTTGTACCTCTCACACCCAGCCACCATCAGCGAAGAAATCTCCCACAGCTCTACATACCTACTTCCCACAGTGAGATTTAAACATTTTTGCAAATCTAGTGAGTGTATAATGGTATTTCACTGTGTTCTAATTTGCATGTTTTATATAAGAATTTGATCTCTAGCCCAAAAATGAAATTTTTTAAAAATCTGAAAATGCTGTAGTTATTTTACTGTCCACTACTAATATAGTGATGCTTACTTTAACAGCTCACTAATTCATTCATTCATTAACACTTATCAAGTGGTGAATAAAACAAAGTCTTTGTCTTTGGAGGGATTACAATCTAACCTGCTCATAGCAATCTCCCACGTCCCTTCCACATAACTTAGTATTACACATTTAAAAAAGAAAACCCCCTCAAAGGGCAGAAGGACAGGACTGCAACATGTTCACTGTCAAGGTTAAAGTTGAACCAAAATAGCAAGTTGGGAAAATTCCAGCATGCATATGAAATAAAGCATCCCCATGCCTCTTCCCTTCTCTTGCAGCTTATACCTTCACTCATAAGCATCTATGTACATCTTGCGCTATTTCTAAACCCTTCTCCTCTCCTTAAAAAAGATGAATTTCAATGTACAATAAGTAGCAATAAACTTCTGCTACTTCATTTCTTTAATACAAATTGGATGTCTATGCATATTCAGAACACTGAAGAGCGTAAGAGCTAGGAAAGAATAAAGTTATTTATGCAGAGTAATGTGAGGGTGCCAAGAACGTCCTTTATTTCCCCACCACCTGCTTGCATCCGCTCCCATCCTTCAGACAAAAGGAAATCCCTTCCCTGAGGCTCTAAATTCCACCCCGGCCACCCACTTAATAACACAAAACCTTCAGTTATCCCTTTGGTACTGCCTTCAGAGCAACAGGCGAATGCACCCCAATGCTCCATGCAGGTAAGAAAAGAAAGCCTCTCATCACCCTCCTGCCCTTCTCTGTTCCCTGCACAGGAAGTGTTCCTCTCAGAGGCTGGTCCATACGTGCCACTCTTCACTTCCTCCCCAGTGTGGCTACCATCTATCCTAACACACTTACATGGCTCTTGGCCAGGCCACAGTGACCTTCCACTCAGCTAATCCAATCTAGGCCCCCAACACAGTAACTGTCCCTCCACAAGGTAAACTGTCCCTTATCATCAAAGCGACTGTGACATGCTCTCCGCCCTCCCCTCAGTGCAGGCCTCAGTCTGCTGGCTCCTCCAGAATCACACAAACTAAACCCTGGACTTCCTTGGAGCTGGGGAGTTCTCTCTTCTCCCCCCACACACCCGACATTCTCTTCCTAGGTGATGTCCTGCAAATTCATGGCTAGGAGTACTACCAATAGTATGAGGACTTACTCCCTGAGCTCCAGACATGTATGTCCAAGTACTCATTCAGAATCTCTATCTCAGTGTTGCACAGACAACTAAAGCTGAGCTCTAATTTTCTCCCAAACTCAACTCTCCTGGCTTCCCCACTTCGGTACTACACAACCAACCAACCAAGCCCAAACACTAACCACTGCCGATGGCCCCTTCACTTCACCCCAGCCGTTAGCAAATCCTATTGAGACTACTGTCACCATAAAAACCTTGACCATCGACCACTTCTCTCCTTTCTCACTGCTATCATCCTAATTCGAGGTGCCTGACTATCAGAGTAGCCTTCAAAATGTCTCTTCTCTCACTCTCAGAAATCTGTTATCCACACAGCAGCCAGATATCTTTTTAAAAGGCAAAGCAGTGGGGCGCCTGGGTGGCTCATTCAGTTAAGCATCCGACTTTGGCTCAGGTCATGATCTCAGAGCTTCTGAGTTGGAGTCCAGCATCGGGCTCTGTGCTGAGCCTGCTAGAATCCTACTTACAGTCTCTCAGTAGCTAACTAAATAATAAACTCCAAACTCCTTACCAAGACCTACAAGGCGCTGCAAGACCTGCTCCCTACTGGTCCCACTCCACTTTGCTTCCATTCATACTCCCTCTATTGGTTCCTACTTCAGCACAGACTCTTTTCTACCTCAGGGCCTTTATAAGTGCTATTCCCTTGCCCAAAGTGCTCTCCTCAGGGCTGTTTCCCACCCTTCACATCTTTGTGTAAAATCACCAGCACATGAAGTTTTTTTCTAATCAGCCTACTGAGCACATTCCTGTCTTATTCTCTAATATATCCCTCAGTCTACCTGCCACGTACTTACACAAATACCAGATTCTATTTATGTCCCTACTCGCTCATTATCTCCCAACTTTCACACAGCATAAGCTCCTACTTTGTTTAGGCTGGATATGCAGTGCCAATAAATAAATATCTGTTTAATGAGTGGCAGAAAGAAGAAACAAAGGACAGAGGAAATAGAAAAAGTAGGACAGAAAACATTTCCAATCTATACTGAGGTTCTACCTGTTTTACAACATAAATTTTTATATACTGTAACTGAAAGCAGAGGTTCCTCGTTGGCTAAGTTGAGCCTACCAGTAATATTCTATATGTAACTTAACCTATTCGTAAAGTACAGCTCTAGCTGCAATCTATTTCATACTCAGTGCATTTCTATTCATTCAAAGATCAAGCTCAGTTACTGCTTTTCTATAACTAGCCACAGGAGTTACTAGGGCACACCCAATGCCAAGAGGTGCACCTGAGTGCCTTAGTCAGTTAAGCATTCTGACTCCTGATTTCAGCTCAGGTCATGATGTCACAGTTTGTGAGATGGAGTCCTGGGCTGAGCTCTGCAGTGCAGAGCCTGCTTGCAATTCTCTCTCTTCCTTTCACTCTCACCCCCCACAGCTCCCTCCCCTACACACACACACACACACACACACACACACACATTCTCTCTCTCAAAATAAACTTTAATAATTTTTTTAAAAACACAATGCCAAGAAGACAAGATAATATAAAATCCCAGTGTTTTATGCCTAAATTCATTACAATGTCTCTAAAGTAACAAAATATTAATGTGGGATGATCTGTAAATGGGGATACATTATATTACTATCTCTTTGTTTGTATATGTTAAAATGGGTGGCTCAGAGGCGCCTGGGTGGCTTAGTCCGTTAAGCATCTGATTTTCGCTTAGGTCATGATCTCGCGGTTCATGGGTTTGAGCCCCGCGTCGGGCTCTGTGCTGACTGCCAGCTCAGAGCCTGGAGCCTGTTTCAGTCTGTGACTCCCTCTCTCTCTGACCCTCCCCTGCTCATGCTGTCTCTCTCTCTCCTAGAAATAAATAATAAAAATAAAAATAAAAATAAAAATAAAAATAAATAAAATAAAATGGGTGGCTCAGTCAGCTAAATGTCCAACTTCGGTTCAGGTCATGATCTCATATCGGGTTCTGTGCTGACAGTGTGGAGACTGCTTGGGATTCTCTCTCCCCTCCTTCTCTGCCCCACCCCCACCTTAAAATAAATAAATGAATAAACTTAAAAAATATGAAATTAAATAAAATGTCCTTAATTTAAAAAGTCCCCAAATAAAAAGTGAAATAAATAAAAGCAAATGCCTCAAAGAAGTCAAAAGTGAGTAAGGGTCTCTGGATCACAGATATTTTCGTGGCTCAAGTGCACTCTCTTGCCAATTGGAGATTTAATTTAAGTGAACTGATAACAGTTTCTACAGGTGTTTTCATAAGACATCAACTATCTGAGAACACATGAGGACATAGGAAAGCAGGACTGGCCCCCCACCTGCTCTGGGTCACAGCCTCCCGGCTCCTGCACTGTCAGCCCAGCACCTTCCTAGAGAGTCTCCAAGAGCCATGGTTCAAAACCAGAGCAAGTTCAGGGTAGGAATAAAATCATTTAAAAGGGGAAAGTAGTGGAAGCACGCAGAAGAGGAAAATACATGATTTTTGCTTAAATTCAAATAGAACATTTTTCTCGTAGAATTTTAATGAGGTAATAGTTCTAACATGGTGTTTCATATTCAGAAAGGGACTTTCAGAAGACTAAACAGGCAAACACAGCAGGGGCCAGCATCCCTCCCATCCCTCAGCATAGTCCTCCCTCAAAAGGACTCCAGCTCTAGAGCAATCAATAAACGCCGCAGCTGTCGGCAGAGGCGCAAATATTAAGCCTTCATTTGTTGGGTGACACAACGCACACAACAACCTAAGCTGCTCTGGTGGCTACTTTTTTTGCTAGAGAAATCATTCTGGTGTGCGGGAAAATAAAAATAACAGAAGCTTACTTTCAGTTTGTTTGGATGAAGAAAATAATTTTTAAATCTTAAAATTTAAAATTTTTAAATCTTAAACTTAATTACAAAGTTAGGGACTGCAACTGGTACAATTTTAAGAGATCAATTACATGCTTACAAGTGAATCCATGAACATGATGAGGTGGATCCAAATCAGCACATGAAAGATTCATTAATTTATGTTTACAAGTAGCATAGGATTATCCTCAAATAAAAGTAATCAGTATTACAGAAATCCAAAAGAATCTGATGAATGAAATAAGATGGTACTTGAACATAAATTATTGAACTCATCAAAAAACCTGATAAATTATTCTCTGAAGAGACTTAACACATTAATATCCCTTAGAATTTCAGTTAAAGAAAAAAAGGATGTGAATTTCATAAAAAACAAATGGTAGAGTTCCAAATCTATAGCTATAACTATTACATAGGATTTCATTTTGTTGGGGGGCAGGGCGGATAGAGGAGGTACTTTCTTCATCTATCAATGACAAATTTCACATCTAAGAAACATTCACTCAGCCTAAATCCCTAGGCCAGTTTTAACTGGGGCCTAGGGTAGTGAGGAAAAGGACAAAAGGAAGAGGGGTCCCATCAATTCCTACCATTTCCACTATTTTCTCCCTCCACGTCATGAGAGATTAAAAATGCTATCATCTGGGCTGCCTGGGTGGCCCAGTTGGTTCAATGTCTGATTCTTCATCTTGGCTCAGGTCATGAGCTCAGAGTTCATGGGTTTGAGCCCTACGTAAAGCTCTGCACTGACAGCAGATTTGGGATTCTCTCTCTCCCTCTCTCTCTGCCCCTCCCCTGCCCGTTTGCTCACTCTCTCTCAAAAGTAAATAAACTTTTAAAAATGCTATCATCCTAATAAAAATAAGGTTATTATTGATAGATCAATGTCATAAATACTGATGAATACTGAACATGAATATGGTTAGCAATCAAATATATTTAGACTCTGCTGCCCTTGTTATAAAGTCAGAAGAGAAAGGAAGGGAGAAGAGGAACAAGATACTGGCAATTCATCTTGGGGAGTGGGGAGCTAGGGATGGTTTCAGCAGCAAAGAAAGGAGCACTTGGTCAGAGGTACCATAAATACAAGGCTGTCACATCCTAGGCCTATACATGACAGCAAGACTGAGTAAGCACTCTGTAATCAGATTAGGAGAGGCCAGCATGATCCTTTAGGTGACAGAGATCTAATCTGGGACACAACTGGGCCTAAACACAGATTTACTGAACTCACGGAAATGAGCACTTAATCATGCTAAGAGATCATGGCCACAGTAAAGATATGTTTCCTGTCATGTTCCATTTCTAGAGGCTGAGTTCAGTTTTGTGGTTCAACACATGGATGTGACTAGGCTAAGCTGGGATTTAATTCTCAGCTTTCTAATGTTTCACTCATGATCTCAGATCTCACCCTGTGCTATTAATTTGGCATCACAGCCCAAACTACTCAATTTAGTTTGTCCCACATCTAAGTTTATCTCCCCAAATGAATTAAATAAATACCCCCTGTGCTGGACAGTTTGTGTCACTACTTAGCCCTAAGCCTACCCTTCGAGACTGTCTCTGAATCAGCAGGCCTGAAATCTGTATTTCCAGCCTCCTGTAGCTGGGCTCCCACGAGGCTCTGGCAGCAGCGATGACAGGAGTACAGGTCCCTGCTTAGTGTCAGTGAACCCCAGCAGCATCAATGCAAAATGGCGGTGTGTGGGCTCTAAGTAATACCACATTTCCCATTTTGTTCCTCCAGCCCTTCTATCTAATTCCTAGAGTTATACCCCTTTTTGACTGAAGCACCTGGAGTGGTTTCCAACTAGACACTGACTGACAGCCCACTAAATTCAGAATTTATATGCTTTACAGAGCAGGGTTAATCTATGCTATTTGTGCTAAGAAATATTCATTCATTCAACAAATTCTTACTGCACACCTACCAGAGGCCAGACCCTGTTATAGGTGCTAGAGATAGAGTAGTAAACAATACAAACAAAAGTCCCTGTCCTCAAAGAGCTTACATTCTAGTGGAAGAGAGAGATAATACACAAACAGATAAACAAAATACACAGTGTCAGATAATAAATGCAGAGGAGGAAAAAAAAACTAAGCAGGGGCAGGGATGTGAAATGTTGGAGGAGGGCTGAAATTTTAGATACATAGATTACGGAGATGATTTCTAGGAAAAGAGCCCAAGGAAGTGAGGGAACTAGTCATGCACATATCTAGAGGAAGAGCATTCCAGGTAGTGGGAACATATGCAAAGGCCCTAAGGAGGGAGCCCCCTTGCCTGACACAGAAAAGCAGCAGTCCTAGGTGACCAGAACAGATAAAGGGGGGAAATCTGACAGGTGGGGGGCTAGGCCACAAAGCATTGTGGGATACAATAAAGACATTAGCTACAGTAGTAGATTCTGAGCAGAGGAGTGACATCATAAGACTTACCTATCAACAGAATCCCTCTGTCAAGGACAGACTTGGAGGTGGCAAGGACAGAAAGAAGGGGACCAATTAGGAGACTACTGAAATAGCACAAATGAGACTGGATGATAGCTAGGACCAAGGTGGTGACAATGAGGATGCTGAGCAAATTCTGAACAGACTGTGAACTCCTACCTGATCCTTAAAAAGTCAAGGGCTGGTCCATGAATCATGCTGGAATTCACACAATAGAAATTTCTATAGGACTCCTACCCAGTGAGAAAATAATTGCTTTAGCCAAAGAAAATTAAGTAATTGTAAATTAACATTCTGCAATAGTCAATATAGGGAAAGGCTAATGTATAACATGATAGGGTTATAAAATTTTTAATATTTTTATAGAAATGTAAAGAATCAATATAGAAATATAGAATTTATAGTACCTATGAATTTAGCTGACCAGATTAAAGTATTACCTTATTAACTAATTTTTTTTTTTAATGTTTATTTTTTTGACAGACAGAGCGTGAGTGGGGGAGGAGCCAAGAGAGAGGAAGACACCGAAGCCAAAGCAGGCTCCAGGCTCTGAGCTATCAGCACAGAGCCTGATGCAGCGTTCCAACTCACGAACCATGAGATTATGACCTGAGCTGAAGTCAAATGCTTAACTGACTGAGCCACCCAGGTGCCCCATTAATAACTATATTTCTAAGAGGAAAATAATCATATGTAAATTTTCTAGAAAGCAATGAGGATTTTTTTTTGTCCTTTTTTTTTAGAGACAGAGCGCACAAGTGCGTACATAAGCCAGAGACAGGCGGGAGGAGGAGGAGAAGGAGGAGAGAGAGAGAGACAGAGACAGAGAGAGAGAGAGAGAGAGAGAGGGAGAGAGGACCTTAAGCAGGCTCCATGCTCAGTGAGGAGCCTGATATAGAGTTCAATCCCACAACCCTGGGAACAAGACCTGAGTCAAAATCAACAATGAGATGCTCAACTGATTGAGCCAACCAAGTGCCTACAATGAGGAATTTTAAAACTAGAAGAAATCTGAAAGTCCCATTCCCTTCATTTTTGGATGCAGGTAACAAGCTCAGATATAAATGAAGCTTGGCCCTTCTTTAAGCACCAAAACATATTTTAACAGTGGATGGAGATGTTTTGGAAATATATTTTTACTTTCTTATCTCTTTAAGAGTGAGTGTCCCGAACACACTTTCAGTTTTCCTTGATAACTCCAGCCTCTCAAAAGAACCCTTATGTCCAGCCTCAAAGTAATGCTGGGTTTTGCTAACTGCTGCCACCACTATGCAGCCTTGACAATCTCCACTCATAGTCCTCTCGCTGAAGGGGTCTACTTGACAGGAGACTGGAAACTAGTTTGGACCCATTCATAAACAAAAGTGAGAATAGAGAAGAACCAAAGAAGAAAAACAATCAGCTTTGGCACACAAGCTTTATAACAATTATTGCCAGCACTTAAAAATAGATTTTACTTGTTCAAGGTGTTGGGCTGTGTTGTGGGAATGAAGCTTGCTCCCAAAAGGATGGCTGGAGAGGCAAAGTGTATGCAGTCCTTTAGAAAAAGTTCTGCCCCCAAATGTAATCCATCACTTCTAAGAAAGCATAAAGTTTAAAATTATTTACAGGAAAATTAACTTTTGACGATTAACACTACAAATACCACCACATATAAAAGAATTGCTGGGGCACCTGAGTGGCTCAGTCAGTTAAACATCTGACTTTTGATTTCAGCTCGGGTCATGATTTCACGGTTTATGGGTTCAAGACCCCATCAGGCTGACACTGTGGAGCCTGCTTGGGATATTCTCTCTCTCTCTCTCTCCCTCCCCACTCGTTCTCTCTCTCTCTCTCTCAAAATCATAAAAAAAAAAAAAAAGCAAATTGCCAAGGTAATACTTCCTTCTCAAACAAGAACTTACAAATATAAATAGAAGGGTCACCTGGGTGGGTCAGTCCATTAAGCATCAGACTCTTGGCTTCAGCTCAGGTCATAATCACTCACTGTACATGGGATCGAGCCCCAAGTCAGACTACATGCTGACAGTGCAGAACCTGCTTGAGATTCTCTCTCTCCCTCTCTGCCCCTTCCCCATGCACATGGGTGTTCTCTCTCTCCTCTCTCTCTCTTAAAAATAAATTAAACATCCAAAAAGTATACATAGGAAAGTAACAAGCTTTAATAAACGCCACTTCTTTTCATCTACAACCTACCCCACCAAAATTCTCTAGTCAGCTGACATAAACTTACATTTCTGGTCCATTTACAACCATTCTACCCAAACTATTTTAAAAATTAATAATAAAAAAAAGTTTAAGGTTAACCTATATTGGAAAGGGAAAATTCACAAAAATGGAGAACCATAAATCAAAACAGTAAATGACTCAGACATAAGCACTCAACATAATAAACTCCCTCAGCAATTAAAAAGCAAATACAAGAGCTCAACAGATAATATAAAGTAAAAAGTTTGGGGCCCGCTAAGGGTATAATATAGTTCTTGCCAAGCCGCATGCTCATGGCCAGAAGCTAACAGTTTTCCCTCCATTCCCATGTCCTGACTACTACCCACTCCTCCAGTTCCAGGTGGTCCCTGTAGGCCTGCCTAAGTTCCAGATGTGAAAAGCCCAGGAAACATTAGAGCTAGCTCTTTGCTTCCTCTCCTACTCTCAAAAAGAATGAGCTAGAAGGAATCTCACCAGGGTTAAACAGCTTTAGGAAGAAGCAGCACTAAAGATAAAGGCTCAGAAAAGGATTTGTAAAGGAAAAATTCAGGGTTATTTTCTTATTTTACACTGGACATTTCTTCCACTAAAAACAAAATAATTTAGTTTATTAGAAAGTCTTACACTAGCAATACAATGTATAAGTATTCCCTGATCACTCATTCCCTGACCTTTACTCCCACAAAAATTTATTTCCCAAAACAATACCCTGTAAGACATGAGCCCCTCCCACACCCCTGTCAAAATACATTCTAGGAGGCACTCTGTAGCTTTTTGACAGCATTTAAACACCAGCTGTTCTGTGGCCTGTCTTACCACAGTGCTGCAAGCTTCTCCAGGGCAGGGAGCTCACTCCACTTTGCATTCCTTAAACGCCCGGCACTAACGCTTCACTTCATAGCTCTTTAGCCATAGTATCATGGTACCTCTGATTTGGTACTGAGGGGAAAAAATACAACTTTCTAAGACAGCAGTTAACACTCCTGCTACCAGGGAGGAGCATGGCACTTTCATAAGAGAAAGCAAGCCGCCTACCGTCTGCCTCGGGTCAGTACCCGGGCCTCACCCTAGTGTGCGCAATCAGGAGCACCTTTCTCAACCAGAATGAACGGAAGATGTGAGAGGTCATTAAAACAGAGTCCCTGTATAAATGTATCAGGCATTATCCACAAGTAATCTGCTTGCCCTTCAAATTCAAGTGAAAATATGTCTTTAAGCCACCGCTTCCTCCACCTGTTCTTTAAACACTTGATGATCCAACTCACAGGGCTGTCCTGTGGTCTTATAAAGCCTTTCACAAGACAGAATCCAACCAACCTACTGACTTCTATACATCTCATATCCCTTCTTGTAGGCACCTTATCAAACCATAAAACTTGCCTTCTGACATAGTATGTGATACTGTGTGGCACTTTCTTTGCCACAACCCAAGTCTACAGGTCTACACATCCTTTTGCCTAACTCCATGGGACAGAACTACTCACTAGAACACAAAGTAAGTGGCAGAAAGGCCACATCAGAGCAAACACACTTGGCTCAGGAACACCCGGCAGCACCTCGGTGGCTGAGCACCACTACGGGCAAGGGCACTGATGCCCACACACCACTAGCACATGCCCGCCCACCACTAGCTCAGCATGCGTGACCTCTGAACACACAACAATAGTCATGGGTTACGACTATATGAACACAAAGAGAAAGAAGACACTACCAAGAACTGTCACACGTGTTTTGAGGAAAGTATTAGAAGCAACAGCAGTCCACAGAGGAGACAATGATGGGGATGAGGATCTGTGCTCTGAATAGTGTTCTGAGGCATCATAACTAAGAACTCAGACTACTGAGGTACATAATACTGTAGGCTTCAACTACAGAATGCCTCAAAATTCCAAATTCAGTTTTTTTCAGAAGTTGCTGCACTGGAACCAAAGCATCATGTTTAAAGTTTCTTGCCAAGTAGCTCAAATAAAAATCAACTGGTTTTCATTTTTTAATTTAGGTACATATCTGCCAAACAAGCAAAGAGACAAATGCATCTCCAAATAGTGATATAATTTGTTAGCCAATCCACGAGCTGCAATTGTCTCAAAACCAAAAACCAAAACAAATTATCTAAATTTGTAACAAGCAGCACGCATTCAGGGCTTGAGCTCTACAGGCCTGGTCTGCACGTCAGACATCCGTGGAAGTCTGTAGACACTTCAGGAACTCGGCCTGCAGCGCCTCTCCTGCAGTGGGGGACAGGGGTGAGAGCAGCGGGGCAGGCAGAAGGCCTCTACAGGCCTCTGTCTCCTAGTCTCCTTACTCTACTGTGCCCACTTCCTCTTTTCTCTGGATTTGGTGGACAGGGACAGATTGGAGAACATTTCTCTACAGATACACTAACTCAGAAAAAAAACTTTAAATATTAGAAAGCTCATCTTAATCCAAGTACATTCAGTTATCATTAACCCATGGTACTCTTTGTAGCATAAAAAAACTGGAAATAATCCAAAATGTATACAAATAGGGAACTGACTGAATAAATTAAGGTGCATCCTTGGGGCATCTGGCTGGCTCAGTAGGCAGAGCATGAGACTCTTGATCTCGAGGTCATGAGTTCAAGTCCATGCTAGGCTGAAGCCTACTTTATTATTTTTTTAAAAGAAACATTTTTTTTTAATGTTTATTTTTCAGAGAGAGAGAGAGAGAGAGCATGTGAGAGCGGAAGAAGAACAGAGAGAGGGAGACAGAAGATCTGAAGTGGGCTCTGTGCTGACAGCAGAGAGCCTGATGTGGGGCTCAAACTCATGAACTGTGAAATCATGATCTGAACTGAAGTAAGATGCTTAACTGACTGAACCATCCAGGCGTCCACGAAGCCTACTTTAAAAAAAAAAAAGAGGAAGAAAAATATAAAGGTACATCCATATAACAAACTCCTAGGCGATCATTAAACGAATGAGGCAGAGTTTTGTGTACATTGATATACCTCAGATATTTTAAATGAAAAGGGTGCCTGGGTGGCTCAGTCGGTTAAGCATTCAACTCTTGGTTGTGGCTCAGGTCATGATCTCATGATCTGCCATTAGTGCGGAGCCTGCTTAGGATTCTGTCTCCCTTCCTCTCTGTCCCTCTCCTGCTTTCTCTCTCTCTCTCTCAAAACAAAGGAAAATAAACTTAAAAAAATAAAAAATAAGTGAAAAGACCACTACCAATCATTTTTAAGTGGGTATAGAAATACATGTTTTTACACAAACAGAATTTTTCTGGAAATACACTCTTTCACAATCGAAAACATTTTACTAGGGGCGCCTGGGTGGCTCAGTTGGTTAAGCGTCCGACTTTGGCTTAGGTCATGATCTCATGGCTTGTGGGTTCCAGCCCTGTGTGGGGCTCTGTGCTCCCAGCTCAGAGCCTAGAACCTGTTTTAGATTGTGTGTCTCCCTCTCTCTCTGACCCTTCCCTGCTCACACTGTCTCTCTCTCAGAAATAAATAATACATTAAAAAAAGAAAAGAAAAAAGAAAAAATTTTACTAGGTACACAGATCCCTGTAAAAAAAATTAATAATTAAGTCTATGATTATGATAAAATTAAAGAAATGGAAGAAAAAGTGTTGCTTATTAAAAGCAATCTCAGGGCACACAGCTGGCTAAGTCAATATAGCATGCAACTCTTGATCTCAGGGTTGTGAGTTCAAGCCCCATGTTGAATGTAGAGATTACTCAACAATAAAATCTTAAAAAATAATAATAAGCAATCTCATCTATCTCTAAGTTCTTTGTGGAAAAATTTTGAATTTATCTAAACAGGTGTGGAGTGGATATAGAGAGGTATAGAAGTCAACCTTCCTCCTCCAAAGCCATAGCCAATTTCTTGCCATAATGCTAAAAAAAAAAAAAAAAAAATCACTTGCTTCTCAAACCAAGATGCAAAAATCTCTTAAATGTCTGGCTCTAATGTGACCAAAATTTAAAATGTTTTAATAGTTTATTTATTTTTGAGACAGAAAGAGTCACAGCATGAGTGGGAGAAGGGCAGAGAGAGAGGAAGACATAGAATCTGAAACAGGCTCCAGGCTCTGAGCTGTCAGCACAGAGCCCGACGCGGGGCTCAAACCCACAAACTGTGGGATCATGATCTGAGCAGAAGTCGGACACTTAACCGACTGAGCCATCCAGGTGCCCCTCAAGAATTCAAATACATTAGTAAGTCAATAATAAAATCAGTTACATTTCATATGTTAATACCATGTTCCAATCAGATTTTATGAGGAAACAGTTTCACAGAAGATCTTCTTGTCTCTAAACTTACAAAGAACTTCAGAATTACTGAAGAGTCCAAATTTCCTACTCACCCCAGTCAAAAGTCACTTCAGTAAAACACTAGAGGGTTTCTCCCTAGAGCTTCAAAATTCCCAAAGCTTCTCCGAAGCAGGACAGGGGAGAGGGAATGCAGGCAAGGCCTCGGTAAGCGTGTCCAAACCTCCTCTACCTCTGTAGATGCGTCCCCTGGTCCCCAGAACCCCAGAACACCCCCAGAGCACCGATTCGGTTAACAACAGTGAGAGGAGCCACTCAATCTGATTCAGAAGCTCAGCACGGGGCTCATGCACCTGTGAGTAAAAGTCTCGCATCAGTCCCACCTGGGCAAATGAAGTGGCAGGTGGCACGGCCCCACCCCACACCCACACAGAACCAGACTGCTCACAACCTCTACAACTACTACCAGAAAAGTTAAAGCAATCGACTGGAGTTAATGCCCTTCAACTGGATTTTTACTAATGGAAATATATTTGTTGAAGATCGATAGATGTGCAGTTATCTTAGGAAAAAATGCTAAGTTGAGATGATAATGAAGGGAAAAATTTTTGCTAACCTAAGACATTAATCAAAATAGACACTCTAAGCAGCAAAATATGACAAAATACTGACTTTTCATAAAAAAAATTCAAAACATCCATAATTAAACTATAACACTGTGCAAAAATCTCTGCACTCTGGGGGGAAAATGACTCCCTGGATCATCTACAGGTCGGCAGTTTATTCACACCTCCATTTAATATAGATATATTTGTCTCAGTAGTGGGCATGTCATGCTGAGTAAGACAGATCCTATACTTTCTCCTCCGCTGCTGGTGGGGATACCAAATGGTACGGCCACTGTGGGAAACAGTGTGGAGGTCCCTCATAAAGTTAAAAATAGAACTACCCTATGATCCAGCAACTGCACTACTGGGTATTTACCCAAAAAATACAAAAACATTAACTGAAATGGATGCATGCACCCCTGTGTTTACTGCAACATTATTTACAAAAGCCAAATTATAGAAGCAGCTCAAGTGTCCACTGATGAATGGATAAGCAGATAAATGAATGATGTGGTATGCATAGACAGTGGAATATTACTCAGCCTTAAAAAAGAATGAAATCTTGTCATTTACAACAACATGGATGGAGCTAGAAAGTATAATGCTAAGTGAGATAAATCAGTCAGAGAAAAACAAATGCCATATGATTTCACCCAAATGTGTAATTTAAGAAACAAAACAAGCAAGTAGGGGGAGGGGGAGAGAGGCAAACCAAGAAACAGACTCTTAACTACAGAGAACTGGTGGTTACCAGAGGGGATGAGGTAGGAGGGGAGTGAAACAGATGATGGGGACTAAGGAGGGCACTTGTGATGAGCACCAGGTGTTGTATGGAAGTGTTGAATCACCGTACTGTATACCTGAAATTAATATAACACTGTTAACTATACTAGAATTAAAATTGAAAACTTAGTTTTAAAAAAAGACCCAGTTACTGTCTTCATGAAGTTCACAATAGTAAACAAAAGAACGCATCAGGGCATTGTCTAGTTCTCTCACAAGAAGCAATAAGGAAAAACATCATTGGAGTAGATTTTAATATTCTCTACAATGTGCCTTCAGAGCATATATAATAATATTAAATTTTTTCATTTAAATACTAAAATGAGCTGAAAATAAGATAATCTCATCCAGTGATAAACGCCATAAAGAAAACCAAACAATAATGAGAAAATAGTGCCTGGAGTGAAGGTAAGGATGTCTGAGGAAAGTTTCACTGCTGAGCTGAAGCCCCTGTGATGAAAAGGAACTAACTCTAACAAACTTGGTTTGCTTGGAGGGACAGAAAAACATGTGGTTGTACTGTGGGAAAGCAGTAGAAGTGTGGCAGAGACAGGCAGGGGACAAATCACAAAGGGCATTATAGACCACAAAAGGAGTTTGGATTTTACTGTAATGACGGTGGAAAGTCACTAGCAGGCTCTAGGCCTGGGAGTGACAAGAGGGAATCTGATTAAACATAAGAGCTTCTTGCTTTGAACACAATGAATTTTCACGTGGGAAGAATGTTACAGACGGCAGTACTGCAGCACCGCTTGTGTGCCTCCAGCAGCAGCAATTCTCCACGACCTGCTCTCTGCTAGGCTGTGTGCAAGGTACTAATGAGGAGTAAAACAGGGTCTGTGACCTTGAGCTCCTAGTCTGGTAGAGATGAGAAACACTGAACACATAATTACAACTATAATGCTCGTAAGAGTAGAATACTAGCACGGGAGCACCCAGGGTAGAGGGTAGTTAATGTGGCCTAGAGGAGCCCAGGAAGGGAGACCTCATACGCAACCCAACCCCAACTGACTGGAGTCTTACAGGGAAGCAGGGCTTTCCTTAGCGCACTCCCCTCTGTGCAATACCCAAGCCACTGGTGGGACATAAGAAAATGTAGGGGCTGTAAAGACTCTTCTTTTTAAAGTATAGTATGTAGGATTTTTATGGTGGAATGAAGGTGGGAGAATGTTAATATGTAAAACTTGCAACTGTAACTTCACAAGTATTGCTTAAATAAAATTTTATTAAAAACTTCAAAAGCACAAGTTTCTGATGATAAAATAAAGTCCTGGGATGTAATGGACAGCACGGTGATTATAGTTAATAATATTGTATTGCATATATGCTGAGAGAGAAGATCTTAAAAGTTCTCAGCACAAAAAAAAAAAGCTTTTACCTGTGGATAGCGAAGAATGTTAACTAGACATACTGTGGTGACCATCCCCAAAATATACAAATACTGAATTATTATGCTACATACCTGAAACCAATACAATGTTGCATGCCAATTGTACTTCAATTTTAAAGTTAATTATCTTTTATAAAGAACTTTAATTATGTGGTGTTCCCACCACACAAAAATGCAGCAGTCCACATGTCACTTCTGTGTTCTGTGTGTGTGTGTCTGTTACTCATGAGCTGAGGTTAAAAACTTGCTTTTTTTTTAAGTTTATTCACTTATTTTGAGAGGCAGGGCAGAGAAAGAGGGAGAGGGAGAACCCCCAGCAGGCTCCATGCCATCACCACAGAGCCCAATGCAGGGCTTGATCCCACAAACTGTGAGATCATGACCTGAGCCAAAATCAAGAGTTAGACGCTCAACCAACTGCACTATCCAGGTGCCCTTAAAATTTTTATTAATACCAACTTTTCTTGCAGCCATTTTTCTACTTTCCCCATCCCCAGCAAAAACGGGCTTTCATCAAAATTTTCAAAGAAAAAATTCCAAATACTCTTCACCTAGATTAAAAAATGATTAACAACTTCCTGATTAGCTTTATCTTTGTATATGTACAGATATACACATACTTCCTGAGCTATTTGGAAATGTTGGATACATCATGACACCTCACCTCTAAATGCTTCAGCTGCAGTCCCCAAGGAACAAGGGCATTCCCCTATATAATCACAATGCCATTAACACACCTAAAAAAAAAGAAAAAAGAAAAATAATCAACAATTCCGGGGGAGCCTAGGAGGCTCAGTCGGTTAAGCATCCAAATTAGGTTCGGGTCATGATCTCGTAGTTTGTGGGAGTTTTTTTAGTTTGTGAGTTTGAGCCCCGTGTCAGGTTCTGTGCTGACAGCTCAGAGCCTGGAGCCTGCTTCAGATTCTGTGTCTCCCTCTCTCTTTCTCTCTCTCTCTGACCCCCTTACTCATGCTCTCTCTCTCAAAAATAAACATTAAAAAAATAATTAAATAAATAAAAGTATTTAAGTATGAAGAAAGGGCTTTGTTGAAAACCTTACTGAAGGAATGTATTTTAATAAACTCATTATATTTGTTATTTGTATTTCATTATTTTTCGTTTTTAAATATAATACTTTATAAAATTTAAGCTAAAAATCAAATATTTAAAAGTCAAATTTTTAATATTAAAATAATGACTATGATAAGTGAATATGACAGAAAGCGTGAAAGTGGTACGGGCCAGACTGACATTCCAGCAGTGCCGCGTTAGTGGAAGCACTCTCTAGACACAGGCACGTCGATGGAAAAGGATTTGCAGAAGAGCAGGGTCTCGGTGCAGCGCGGGGGGAAGCATGTGAGAGGGACGAAGCTGAGCGGGACAGGTCACACAAGATGAGCTCCTCGAAGGTTCTGCATGCTTTCTGGAGAAGTCTGGACTTCACCCTACTGGCAGTAAGAGTTCAGCATGATAAAACCAAGTTTGCTTAGAAAGCTCTCTCTGGCCACAGTGTGTCAGATTAACTGGAGAGCAGGGAAGAAGGGGGGACCATTTAGAATCAATAGAACAATGTATATATTTTCACTGCAAATATTTAACATTTTAGTTACATTGTATTGAATAAACCTGTTACACTGGTAAAGGGACAAAACAAAAATAGTAAAACTAAACTAAGATTATCCTGAATGTTCATGTTATAGAAATGCAACTTTAAAGACAGAAAGGAACGGTCAGAAGAGACATGTACATTTTGAAAAGAACCCCTTGGGCACTTCTGATGGTGTCAGCATTTAATGGAGCTGGCTCTTTTAATACCTAATTTCACTTTCCAAAGTGGCTTTCCTTTTCCTTGGCAAGATTCATCACTGGCATTAATTTTATGTTTATCAGTCACAATTTATGTAATCAGTCACAATTAAAAATTTCCAAAGGAAAACCAATGGGAAAGAGGTGGGGTGCAAAATATAAAGCAATTTTCAAATACAGACTGCCCTCAGGGCAGTACTAGAAGTAACTCCAGGAGCTCTGTGTACAGAGTCCAGGGGCCTGGTGCCAAATCTGCCTGGAGGAGGAGGAGGAGGAGGAGGAGGGGAAAGGGGAGGAGGAGAAGAGGGAGAAGGGAGGAAAGGGAAAAGGAGGAAAAGAAGGGAGTGAAAGAAAGGGAGAAAAGGAGGCGGGAGGAGAAGGAGGGGCGGGGGAGAAGGCAGGCAGCACTGGGATGCTGGCCCTTTACTCTTTTCCCCCAGGAGACCTCTAGTTTCATTTATGTTACATATCGGGCTTCCTAGAAAGATTTCATTTGAACAAAGGCTTCCATAGCTTTAAAAATGTTTGAAAGGCAACAAGTCTGAACTGCATGAATGTTCTTAAGTCAGAGGCTGGCAATTAAAGAAGACTTGAGTTCCACAGGAGAGTTGCCTCAGGAGGAAACAAACAGCATTACTACCATCACTGAGGAGGAATGTAGAGAAGGAGGCCTCAGCAGATAGACCTACTGGAGGCGGGGCAGCTTCGGGGTAGAATGAGGAACTGTTTTGGACCTGTGGATTTTGAGGGGCCAGTGGGGCATTCAAATTGGAAAGGACCAGATAGCAAAGGACATGTGGATACAAAGATTTAACAGAAAGGTTTAAGAGTGCTCGGTGAGGTCTAACTGTAGATGAATCCACCAAGAGAGCTATAAAACAGAGAAACAAGAGTGGGTCTGAAAAGGTCATGGAAAGCAAAAGCAAAAAGGTCTTCCACAAGACAGGACCCTGTGGGACCAGCCACACACAGGGCCACTTTAGAAGGAGACCCTGAATTTGGGGTAGCCTGTGTCCGGGAGCAGAAAGGGCGCAGGCCAGTCTGGTTGGAGGTGGTGTTCTACAAAGCTGAGGCTATAGAAGGGTAAGGGGGTAAGGGTAAGGGTGTTGGCTATGAAGCAAGTGGAAGACTGGACAATGGGTGCAGGTCTGAAGAGGCTGGAACTCTGAGAGAAAAAGGAGATCACAATGAGGTCCAAGATGAGGGAAGTATGGAAGCCTCTTGAGGAGGCTGTAGAAAAAATACTACATCAGAATCTAAGATTTCACTAGTAAAGGTGTTCTGGAAAGAGCTCCTTTTAGAGCTAATAGGAAGCCAAGATCAGGGTAAAGACCGACAGGGGGGATATTGGGACAATGTCTTCAGAACCCTGTTGTGCCTTAAGGCCCTGGGTCTGACAGCAGGAGTCATGCAACCCTCTGCAAGCACTCACTGCCAGGAAGGGAGACCCACCCTACAAGGGAAGGCCGGAAGAGCCCACCCAGCGCCCAATACCAGCAACGGGATCTGGCAAGAGAGTCATTTAAAGCTGCTCTCAGTTCACCCTGGAGACCCTGTGTATCCTTAAGGAAAAGGCACTCCCACACCCCATAATATCTAGGAGCAGATCTAAGTCTGCTTCCCAATTTGTGTACAATGTCATTTGCATTAATAATAAAAACTATGTACATTTTAAATGAAAATATAACTCATGATTGAAGACTAGGAAACTAGCTTTAAAAAAGGAAGCAAAATGGAAATAACAAACATTAATTACATTGAGAAATTGAGGGGTTCAGATATCATAAATGACCATAATCACAACAAAACACTTAATTTTTCAAATTTCTACCTTTAGTCACCAGACTACCTACTTCTGCCCATTTTGCTCAATAATAAAAATGAAAACAGATCAAAAGGAAACCATACTCCAGGAAAGAACCCCTACCTACTATTTTTTTTTTTTTTTTTTGAAAGGAAAGAATGGGGCTGGCTGGGTTGGTGGAGCATACAACTCAATCTCAGGGTTGCGAATCTCGATCTCAGAGAGTTCACTTAAAAAAAAAAGAATGTCTCATCTAACAGTTTACTCACAAACACCAATGTTTATTTTAAAATTAACAAACTGGGGCGCCTGGGTGGCTTAGTCGGTTAAGCGTCCGACTTTCGCTTGGGTCATGATCTTGCAGTTCGTGGGTTCGAGCCCCGCATCGGGCTCTATGCTGACTGCCGGCTCAGAGCCTGGAGCCTGTTTCAGTCTGTGACTCCCTCTCTCTCTGACCCTCCCCTCCTCACGCTATCTCTCTCTCTCTCTCCTAGAAATAAATAAAACATTAAAAAAATAAAAAATAAAAAAAAAATAAATAAAATTAACAAACTGACTCTGGTATGTTGAAAATATCTTGACAATTCAGGAGCATCAATGATCCAAACTGGCGCGAGAATGGTGTAAAAGAGGTGCTCACTAGTGTCCTAGGGACAGTATCTGCCAAAGAAACGGACACATTCTGAAAAGCCTTACTAACACTAGAAAGCAACTAACCACTCTGATTTCCTTAAGAACTGAGGAGTAAGTTAAGGCACCAAAAAAAAAAAAAAAAAAAAGGCTTCATGCCATTGTCAATTTTTCAACAGTTTCAAGAAAGATAGTCAAAAGCAGCCTTGTCAAGAAGGCAGTGGTGGAAGCGGTGATCAAGAGATGCCCCAAAGCATCTGCCCTCTTCCAGTAACAAAGAGTATTCAGGAGACTCACCCTATGTTTACTACCCCAATACAGGTGTTAAAACAATAAGGGTTAAAACAATAACGAGAAAAAAAGCATACAGCTCTTTAGCCATTCTGAAAGTGTGAACTGTTCAACATGTAATCCTCAATTCTGTCAAACCTGCTTTCCCTCTATGACTGGATACCTGTATCTTACAAATGCAAAGTTAAAGTAATATAATAAATATAAAATATAAAGCATTAATTATGTAGTATCATTATTAAGTAGGTTGAGGCTCTTTAAACACTCAATAGTTTTCCATTAATACAGAAATGAGATGTTAAATATGGCAAAACCTCAACTAACCGGAACAGCTGGTCAATGAGTCAATGACTAATCATGCCTCTCAGATAGCTGAAAGCTTATTTACAACTTTGAATACACAAACTTTTTTGGTTAACTGTTCTGGATAGACGCTCTGACCCAGACCAACATTGGGAACACCAGTGATTACCCAGTAAGATGTAATCCTAAGACACACACACTCTCTGTCTCCACCCAAGTGAGACCCCACACTGTAGTGACCCCTGCTTCTTCCACCTTGTTGGCACAGTCTGCTTCCATCCCTCTGCGGCGTTCCAATAACCAAGTGTGTCAGGACTGCAGCTGAGGAAAAGGCGCTTGGTCTCACAGCTCTGCTGGCAACCCACAGAGTTCTTCCACGTGAGATCAACGTTCCTAGCGGAGAAACCTAGAGATTTCTGCGACCTCTATTTTACACGCTGTGAAAATCTTTTTAAAAATGTATTTCCTCAAAAGGAAATTCTGATGCACATGCTACAGTACATAAAGATGACCCTCGAGGTCACTATACCGAAACAAGCAACTCATGAGAGGACAAATACAGTACGATTCAACATATAGGAGGTGGCCAGAGTAGTCAAATTCGTAAGATGGAAAGTAGAATGATATTTTCTAGGGCCTAGCAAGGAAAGGGAAATAGGAGTTACTGTCAGTGGGCTCAGAATTTCAATTTGGGAAATGTTCTAGAAATGGATAGTGGTGACAATTGCTCAAAAAAAAAATTTTTTTTCTTAAAGGGGAGCACCTGAGTGGTTCAGTAAGTTAAGTGTCCAACTTCGGCTCAGGTCATGATCTCACGGTCTGTGGGTTCGAGCCCCGCACTGGGTTCTGTGCTGGCAGCTCAGAGCCTAGAGCCTGCTTCAAATTCTGTGTCTCCCTCTCTCTCTGCCCCTCCCCCACTCATGCTCTCTCTCAAAACTAAACATTAAAAAAAAGATTAATAAATAAAATTATAAATTTGGGTGGGTGCCTGGGTAGCTCATTAGGTTGAGCCTCTGACATCAGCTCAGGTCATGATCTCGTGGATAGTGAGTTCAAGGCCCACATAGGGCTCACTACTGACAGCACAGAGCTGCCTTTGGGTCCTCTGTTCCCCTCCCTCACTGCCCCTCCCTCACTCACACCCATGCTCTCTCAAAATTAAATGTTAAAAAAATAAAACGCTAAATTTTATGTTATGTACACTTTACAACCAAAAAGACTGAATGACAATTTACCTCTTCACTGTGTTCACTATGTTCGAGACAGACGACGTGCTAAGTGAGTCTGTGTCTTCATCATCCAGTTACCCCAAGGTTATTTATTTAGAAACAAGCAAAAATGAGCCAAAATAGTACCTTAAAATTATGATTCCAAATTACCATAGATTGTTTTTCACATGGAGAAAGCATGCTTTACAAGAAATAACCCATAAGAAAGACAACTAGCAAAGACTCAAAGCCAAAAAGCACTCTAATGTGGGCAGCAAATTAATGGGAAAAGAATGAGAAAACTAGCAGTAGCTCACAGGTAGCCTTACCGCTGAGGAGATGCTATACACAGTGACCGCCTCAAATATTTTTTTTAAAACTCTGCAGGTATGGGGTGTGGGCATGGAGTAGTTCAGTCAGTTGAGTGTTAGACTTCAGCTCAGCCATGATCCTATGGTTTGTGGGTTCAAGGCCCACATCGGGCTCTCAGCCGTCAGCACAGAGCCAGCTTCAGATCCTGTCTTCCCCTCTCTCTACCCCTCCCCCACTTTTGCTCTCTCTCCTCTCAAAAATAAACATTAAAAAATGTAAAAAAACAAAAACAAAAACAATTCAAGGTAATGGGGCACCTGGATGGCTCAGTGGGCTAAGCATCCAACTCTTGATTTCAGCTCAGGTCATGATCTCACAATTCATGGGATGGAGCCCTGAGTCAGACTCTGCACTGACAGTGCGGAGCCTGCTTGGGCTTCTCTCTCTCCCTCTCTGTCTCTCTCTGTCCCTCTCATGCTCTTTCTCTCAAGATAAATAAATAAACAAAAACAAAAACAAAAAACTATCCAAGGGCACGTGGGCGGTTCAGTTGCTTGAGCCTCCTTGACTCTTGAGCTTACCTCAGCTCCTTGATCTCTGCTCCTTCCCTGCTTGCACTCTCTCTCAAAATAAATAAATAAACTAAAAAATTTAAAAAAAAACTATTCAGGGTAAAAAAATAATTTGGAATTCAAATCAAAATATTTGTTGTTTAATAATTTCAAATGAATGCCAGCAGGAAAGGCTCTTGAGGTGTTTTAATAATCGTTAAATTTCTCTGCCCATCTCATGTTGTCATTTCAAATATACGACTGTCTTGCACTTGCAACTGCCGACAAGCCACCTTCCATCTCTTATCTAAGACCCTCTCCAAATGTCATCTCAGACCAGACCCAACTTTCCCAGACCAAACAGGCACTCTCAACTGCCCTTTGCCCAACCAGTTTAGCAACTAACCTTTCTTTTTTTCAAATAGTTTATTGTCAAATTAGTTTCCACATAACACTCAGTGCTCATCCCCACAAGTGCCCTCCTCCATGCCCATCCCTCCTCTCCCCCACATCCATCAGTCCTCAGTTTTTGTCAGCGTTCAAGAGTCTCTCATGGTTTGTCTCTCTCCCTTTCCCCCACCATTTCCTCCCTTCTTCTCCCCCTTGTTCCTCAGTTAAGTTCCTCCTAATCCTCCTATACGTGCAAACATATGATATTTGTCCTTCTCTGCTTGACTTATTTCGCTCAGCATAACCCCCTCAAGATCCAACCATGTTGCTACATGTGGCCAGATTTCATTGTTTCTCATTGCCATGTAGTATTCCATGGTATAGATAAACCACATCTTCTTGATCCATTCGTCCGTTGATGGACACTCAGGCTCTTTCCATGTTTTAGCTATTGTTGAGAGTGCTGCTGTGAACATTGGGGTGCATGTGCTCCTATAGCAACTAACCTTTCTTGAAATTAAGCAAAAATGTCAAGAAGAAACCTACACCCAGCATTGTACACTGTTAGAAATGCCCCCTCTTAGCCTCTCCCTGCACAGCCAAATGCCTGGCTCTGACGGGACCAAACTATCAAACCACGAAGTTCGGTACTTAATATCGTTTAGCACAACATACAGACTATGTCTTTTGTTTTTTAATTACACCCCTGAGCGATCACCTAAAGACTAAGAGAGCTCCATAAAGTTAAAAACACCCTCTTGGATAAGAGACTAGAAATTAATTATACACAAATCTTCAGGTGCATCTGAATTAAAGGCAAAGGTTTACATTCAAACTTGTTAAAACTTCTGCATTGAAGTCATAATTTTTCTATGCCTTAGTTCTTATCCTCTTAAACCTTTGTGAAAGTTCTACTACTAGAACTTGTCTTAGTTCTTATCCTCTCTACTACCTTTGTGAAATTTTTAAAAAACTGGCAACAACCTGACCACCTCCTTTTTATTTTAAATCCTTTCCAATGGGGCTGGTACCACCTGAAGAAACAGAATCGTATCAAAATCCCACTCCCTAAAATCTAATGGTTCAAAATCTCCCTATAACCAAAACCTCCAAAGACTTTCACCCAATTTAACAACTATGTATAAGGAGAAATCGTTTTTCAATTACAAAGCATCCCAGTTAGATAACAAATGCTACTTACAGAAAGATAACTGCCCTGCCCTAACAAAGCTACACCATTTACTGATCATGTGCTCTTTATATATAGAAATATAAAAATATTTGGCACTCAAAATATCTGCCTACATAATGGTCTACTTTTTGGATCATATTCATTTATTTAACCTGAGTATAACATGAAGTCTTAACCAAAAGGGCAATGAAGTTTTGAAGTTCACCTGTTCTATAGACTTTAAAGTCAAATGATACCTATATCTATACCCTCATTCTGCAGCTAAGGCCAGTCTATCACCACTGTGAAAGTCAAAGTATCCTACAGAAGCAGCAAGGTTATGGACAGGAAAAGCATTTTTAAAGAGAAAAATTAAAATTCAAAGAAACAAATATCAAAAGAGGAAATTACCTTTCACATGTATTGTCATTTTGCATCTTTAGTTACGACTTGCAAAATTTAGTAAGTTTTAAGTTAAATATCTGATTATGTAAAAGCTAAGAAATCTTGGGGCATCTGGGTGGCTCAGTCGGCTGGGTGTCTGATTTTGGCTCAGGTCATGATCTCACAGGTCATGGGTTTGAGTCCCGCATCGGGCTCTGTGCTGACAGAGGGCTCAGAGCCTGGAGCCTGATTCAGATTCTATATCTCCCTCTCTCTCTGACCCTCCCCTGCCCATGCTGTCTCTCTCTCTCTCAGAAATAAATAAAACATTAAAACAAATTTTAAGCTAAGAAATCTCTAAAAAAAAAAAAAAAAGGTGGTGCACACAACCAAGCAGTGGATCAATTTACCAAGTGATGAATTACTGTCTTAGCTAATGATGCTATGAATCTTGGAGTAACCAAATCTAGCTTAGCTGTTGGCTAGTCAATTGACTGGCTTAGTCACAGAAAACAATTATTCAGCAAAATCCACTTCACAAAGGAAAATCTTTTTTTCAAGTTTATTTTTTTAATAGAGACAGCGCATGCGTGCGCGTGTGCACACACTAGTGGGGGAGGAACAGAGAGAGAGAGAGGGAGAGAATCTCAAGCAGGCTCCTCACTATCAGTGTAGAGCCACCAGCGGGGTTTAAACCATAAACCATGTGATCATGACCTGAGCCAAAGTCAGATGCTTAACCGACTGAGCCACCCAGACCCCTCAAAGACCAACTTTGAACTTGTGGACTATGCCCCCATACATCACTACCACAGGCCTTAGACAGTGCCCAACTTTGTATCACACAGACATCCTTGCAATAAAAAACACAGACCACTGTGAAGAGCCAACAAGAATTCACTTACAACTTCTAACTCCTCTCCTTCAGAAGCAGAAACAAGAAAATGTATGGGAATATATTAAAAGGCATTTGGGAAGAACAAGCAAATTGCTGAAGTACTTGCTTAAGTGAAGAATTTAAAAAAACAAACAAACAAACAACTTCCTAGAGGGCTAAAAAGGTATCCTAATCATGTTGAAATTAAAAAATTAATCACACTTGACATAATTTTTTTTTTAATTTTTTTTTTTTATTTCTAGGAGAGAGAGAGAGACAGCGTGAGCAGGGGAGAGTCAGAGAGAGAGGGAGTCACAGACTGAAACAGGCTCCAGGCTCTGAGCTGGCAGTCAGCACAGAGCCCGACGCAGGGCTCGAACCCACGAACCACAAGATCATGACCCAAGTGAAAGTCGGAAGCTTAACCGACTAAGCCACCCAGGCGCCCCACACTTCACATAATTTTTAGTTACCTTTTGTTTTTGCTTTCATCACTAAAGTTTTAATGACTTGATAAACCAGGCAAATATCTTGCATATATAAATCAAGTTAATTGCTGTCATTTAAAAGGTTATTAAAGCTTTATGCCCACATTCTTTAATTCACTGAACTTTAAAAAATCAATTTTCATTCAATTTTCTCAGCAAATTGTAGGCTTTAAGGAACTGATTCATCTACTAACACCTTAAACACTGAATTGTTGGGAAAGTTCATGATCCATCCTCCAAACCTACTGTCTGGAAAGACATCAGTATTCCAAAAATGGGAAGAAACACGTTGATACTGGGCCTGTGACCACAAAGATGCCCAACAACCACAGATCCAAATTGCAAAGCCTGGCTTCAGCTGAAAAATGGCCTTCTGACTAAGAAGTTTCCTGGGTCAGAATTTTTAATTTTTCTAGGTAGTAAATACCAGTAAGAATTTTTATAAAAGCATTTAGGGTTATAGCAAAAATGATCAGAGCTCCAGATTTACACACCTGTTGTCCTTTAGCTTAATATCACTCCTACTGTCAAAAGGGTCCTGTTACGAAGCAAAATGCACTAGTGATGCCAGAAGTCAGAACTGCGGTGTCCCCTTAGGGATGGGGTAGGTGTTTACTCAATGAGAGGAATGTAAAGGGAGCCCATTGGGAGGCTTAAAATTCTGTGAATCTTCATCTGAGTGTGGTTACCAGGGCATATACATACACATTTAAGGTCTTACTGTAAATCAGACCTCAATTAAAAAAAAAATAGAATTTTTAGAACACACTGAATAAATTTGTAAATGTCTCTGTTCAAATAACAAGTGATATAAAATAATCCTTGATGTAGCAACTAAGATTTTTTTCCAAATGCATTTTAATAAAATATCTATTTATTGTGAGCACTTTTATGTAAAACCTGTCAACACACAGGCCATGATTTTTTTTAATCTCTCATTTTAGAAAGTTGCCAAATTTGAGATGTGAAAGCATGCAGAAAGATGACCTATTCATCCTCTGATTTTGCAAATAAGGAAAACCAAATCTTGAGGGTAAGAACCATACAGAGATAAGGCAGCTAGTCAATGACAACAGTAGTAATAGAACTGTTTCCTGATCTTGAGCCACTTCGGTTTCCACCAGGCCGTTACTTTTGTGACACTATAAACAAATATGAAGTCTGGATCTACCTGTGGCCTAGATGGATTCAACACAGCCTTCAAAACACCAGGCCAACAGGCCCCAAAGTGTATACACAAAGACACTCATCTTCTTCCTCTCAGGACAGCTGGCAAACAATTGATTATATTGCAGGCAAGCATTTTTCTTGTGATGCAGTCAAGTGTGACATCTTTAAAATCTGGTTAAAGAGGAAAAGGTATATGGAGGGATTGGCAAAATCTATCCTATTTCCTTTCAAATCTCTTTGATGGTTACTTGGTTCTGAGACCTCTATCACTAAGTAGGACTCATGAAAATATCACTTGGGGTCGTTCAGGAGTACAGCTCTGAGTGACCTGCTGGGGAAAAAAACCCCACTAAACAAAAATTCTGTGTCTGCCTGGGGTGTCCACCCGGCTCCTTGCACATAACAACACTTGCGGGTGACCTGTGCCTTACAGCTTAGTTTTAGAGCCCAGTGAACAGCTGACATCTTGCTAAAAACTTAACATACAACCTTTCCGCGGGAATTTATTTCTGTTCTCACAAGGCGTTTCTGCTCCCCACAGAGCAGGCCTTGCGAATCAGGACTCTCTGCTCGCCTCTCGACAGCCTCTTCCTCACGGTTCAAAATGAGACTTTAAGAACAGAAATCGAAACGGTCACGGCCCTCCGGAGCGCAGGTCCGGGCCCCGAGAGAGCGGGTCCGGCTGGGGTCGGCGGCGGGTGCCCGGCGAGCCCACTGCCCGCTCGCGCGCGGCGCCAGGGAGGCCCGACGCACTCCACCACGCCGGCCCGAAGCAACCGGTTGCGGGCGCCGCTAGACGCTCCGCCACAGCGCAGCGGCCACCTCGGCCCTCGGAAGTTCGGACCGCCGCGCGGCCAGCGCGCCCCCGGCTCCGGCTGCGGGTTCGCGCCCCGGCCCCGGAGCGAGCCCGGGGGGCGGGTCCGCGGGGGCTCGGCGGGCGGGAGCGCGGGACGCGAGGGGAGGGGCGCGCGGCGGGCCCAGAGCTCCGGGGAACTTGGGCGCCCGCCGGTGCCGCCGCCCGGCCACTTTCCTTTCACGCCCCCCGGGCTGCCGCGCTCAGCGCGGTCCTCCGAGGCCGCCGGCCGCCGCCGCCGCTCGCCGCCGCGGCGGAGACGCCCAGGCGCGCTCCTGCAGCCCGGCCGGCCGGCGCGCGGGCCGCGGAGGCGCGCGAGGCCGTGCGCGGGCGCCGCTTCCCCCGCCCCGCCCCGCCCCCAACGTGCCGCCGCCGCCCGTTGGCGCCTCAGCCCGCGCGCCCGCCCGCCGGCACTCGGCGGTTTTTCGTTGGCAAAGTTGCGCGGCCCGTTCGAGGTGGGCACCCCACGGTCCCCCGCCCCAGCGCCGCCGCCGCCCCTTCAGGCCGCCGCGCGGGAAGGCCCAGCTGGCGGCCCCGCTTTTTTACCTGCCGGGAGTTTTCGCGCGCGCCCTCGCTCGATCGCTGGCTTTTCCGTCCTCTCGCGCTCGTTTTCTTTCTTTCTTTCCTTCTTTTCGCTTCCCCGCGCGGGCGCTTTTTCCGCTCGCGCCGCCCGCGCTCGCCCGCTCGCGCCCTCCTTCCTGCTGGGCTCGGCGGAGCGGGGCGGCCGGCAGCTCTCCCCGCCCCCCTCCACCCGCGCTCCGGCGGAGGCGGCGGCGGCGGCGGCGGCGCTCCGCGCTCCGACTCATTCCAATATGGCACGGGTGCAGGGCGCATGCGCCCGCGCCCCCCCCCCATCCGCGCTCCTCCCGGCAGCCCGCGCCCCTCGCGCCGCGCGCGTGGCGCCCCCGGGCCGAGCCTCCCCTAGCCGGCCCCCGAGTCTTCCAGCCCGGCCCGGGCCGCGCGGGATGCGAGGGATTCGGGCAGTGAGGGGCCGGGGTCGGGCGCCGCCTGCTACCCCAGCCCCTCGTGCCCCGAGCCACAACTTGCCACGGACATCCTCGAGGCCGTGGCGCAGGGCACGCGGCGGCGCCTCCGGCCCCCGACGGCGCGGCGACCCCGTGCGGTCGGGCCCCGACAGGGAGACGCGACCCAGGGACCAATCACCTACCCTGTCCCTTCTCCGACCCACGAGGGAAGGGCCCTCGCGTCTCACCTCGGGTTGTACAGGGAGCCCAGTGGTGTCCGCGGCTGGGTCCTGGCTCCCGGGCCGGGCGAAGCGCGCCGCTGTCGTCTGCACGTGACCGCCTCCGGCAAGATGGCATTAGCGGAGGAACGGACGGAGCCGCGGCTGATCCCAGATGTGTGCTGTGTCGCCACTGGAGAGGGCTGCGTCCACCCGCCTGACCCACGTCGGGGATCTGGTGCGTCCTTCGAGACCTGGAAGGGTACCCAAGTGCCTCTTGTCTACGAAGTCGGCACGGTCCCCCAAGCGCATTGGGTTTCTCCAGGCTTCCGCAGGAGGCGCCCTGTAAATCCGAGTTTTCCAGCCGCTCGGGGCCCCAGCGAGGGGGCACAAGACGGCTGCCGGATTCGGGCAGGAGAGCTGGGGGCCCGGGGTCGGAACAGAAGCTCAAAGGGGGCTGCAAGCTGGACTCGCAACCCGAGGTGTCCACAGACTGTTATGTTCTCCGAGCTCGCCCCTTCCCCAGCGAGCGCAGATCCCCGTGGGGCACACAGACCCCTCCCCTCCTGCCATGGAAAGTTCCCTCCGGAAGGGAGTCCTCTTGCCGCAGAGACCCAGGAGTGCCCGGACTCCCGGGCCCAGGGAGGTCTCTGACTGGGCGCTGACGTCTTCTACCTTTCAGGAAGGAGGAGGCGCCCCCACTGCAAGAACGAGGTTTGAGGTCCCAAACGCGGTCTCAGGCTACTTCCCGTTGACCTCACCACCGCGCTGGGACATATTACCCCACTTTACAGACAAACTTGCCCAAAGTCCCGCTGCTGGCTGGGTTTGAATCCAGATTTTTTTTTTAAATCTCCACTTGAAAGACAACTGACAACAAGAGAAAGGGAAATGTACAAATAAAGTATCCATAATACTAGGAAGAGAATAAAACCTTCCATCTATATACATGTCTTTACATAGTTGCAATCAACCACACATTTTCTTTTGTGTTTGTTACTATCACTTAACATTTTCTTTTGTTCCCGATTCATTCTTAAGGTGTGCAGGTATCTTCATGCATTCACTCAGCCTCCTAAAACGTATGTTTGGATTCTTTACCATTGTTGGTTAATATGTCCTTTCATTCTGCACTTGGGACAAATTCCTGGCTGTTGAATAACCAGGTGCAAGCAAGGCAGAGGGGCTTTGCTCCACAGTGCCCTAGAACTTCTGCAAAGAGTTGCACGGCTCATGCTACTACTGCCTCCCAGGAAGGAATGGTAGGATGTGTGGTACAGATCTCTAAGCAGTGGGTACCACGTTTTATTCTCCTACTTTGCTAGCGTCTGTTAATAGTTCAAGGTTACTTTAGCTTTTTGTAGATGACTTTAAAAATAACTGTTTTCTTCATCATTCACTATCCATTCCTCTTTCTGTGAGTGATTGTTCATATCCATTCATCTGCTGGGGTGTGTGAGCCTCTTCTAACTTTGAATAAGCATTTTTCATATTATCGATATTATTCCTGCGTCATCGATGATACAAGTGTTTTCCAGTCTGGTTTTTTTTGTTTTATTTTAATGTTCAATCTGTCATTCTAGTCCTTTTTTTTATTTTATTCCTTGAATGCTGACAAATTGAGCTTTCTTCCATCCGATAGTCTATTTTCTGCTAGTTTTCTAAAATTTCATTTTGTATTTGATTCTTTGATGACTATCCATCACAAGTTTCTTTTGCTGTGTGGAGTAAAATATGGACTCAACTCATCACCAACATCACCAGCTTTTATTGCTTATGCAGTCATCATTTATTAAATAATTTTCCCCTACCCTTTGTTTAGTAAAATCTGTTTTTATGGTAGGCTTTTGATTGGGTCAATCTGTTTCTGAATTCTTCATTTCTTTTCACAGACCTCAGTTGAGCATATACCATATGGCTTAACTATCAGTCCTTTAGAATAGGCTCTAACATCAAACAGGGCTATATTGCCCTTCATAGAATTTTCTGTTATTCAGAATATCACTTGGTAACCATACTGGTTTCTGTGTCCATATACATTATAGTTAACATATAGGGATTAAGAATGCTGGTTTTGAAGATGGGACCATCCAGATCTAACACAGCTCTGTGACCTTGACAAGTTACTTATCCCATCTAGGCCTAGGGAATATATAAAATGGGGATAAAAGTAATACCTGCTTCACAAGCTCAATGCCAGGCACATAGTAAATGCTCAGTAAATGTCAACTGTTGTTACTGATATTTTTAGTTCTTTTTTTTTAATATTTTTATTTATTTCTAGGAGAGAGAGAGAGAGACAGCGTGAGCAGGGGAGGGTCAGAGAGAGAGGGAGATACAGACTTTGAAATAGGCTCCAGGCTCTGAGCCGGCAGTCAGCACAGAGCCCGACGCGGTGCTCGAACCCATGAACCGCGAGATCATGACCCAAGCGAAAGTCGGACGCTTAACCGACTAAGCCACCCAGGCACCCCTGATATTTTTAGTTCTTAAAAAAAACAGATTTTTTTGCATGGAGTTGAATTAAACCTATCATTTAAACATATCAAATGTCCTATAATATTTCATCTTCCCAGCCAGGACATGTGTCATGTTTTAATTTCTTTGAATATTTTAAAACTCAGAAATGAGGTTCTTTGTTGACTCCTTCCTCTCCCCACTCATGACCCCCGAGGATGATGAAGAGAGGAGAGCCATAAGGAAGACTTAAAACCTCTCATTGGAGAGTCTGCCTTGTGCCTGACTGGCGTGGTTATGGGTGTGGGTACACATGCACAAAATCTCCTTTAACCCTTCACCGTCCCTCAGGGTAGATTATAGTGCTCCCTGTGGACAAAGAGCAAACCAAGAACTTCCAAGTCTCTCTTGAGCAGCAGAGCTAGGCCACTAACCTGGTACGCCCGCTCTTCAACTGCTCTGCGGCTTGGAGTGTCAGGTGGGACTCATGCACAGAAGGGGAGCCCCCAGCAGAGCCGGGAGAAAACTGATCTGGTCATGGCACACCCCAGCCTGAAAGCCTTCCAGGGCTTTCCATCGCACTTTGAATAAGTCCAAAAGACTGACTTTGACCTATGAGCCTGGCCCTGCCCACCCTCCAAACTTACCAGTCACCACTCATCTGCCTGGCTTGCTGAGGTTCAACTGTGCCTATCTCCTTTCCACCCCATAAGTATGCCAAAGTCCTTCCCACCACAGGGCTCTTGCACACTCCTTTCCAATGCCTGGAACACTCTTCATTTCTCCTCCTCCACCCACCTTCACATGGCCGGTGCCTTCCCATTGTTCCAGTATCTGTTTAACAAGGTGGTGTCCTCAGAGAAGACTTCCCTACCTACCCCATGTAATTGGGTCCTCTCTCTCTTCTCACCCTCCCTCCCTTCCTCCTAGTTGTTTCTTTACAATTGGTATTTATAATTTGCCTCTGTATTTGTCGTTTGTTTGGCTTCTGTCATCTTGTCTAATCCCATAGGCAGATCTCAGTCCCGCTGAGGGCGGAGATGAAGCTAGCCCTTTCCCTGACTGGCAGTGGGTGGATGAGAGGCTGTCTCACTGCCAGGTCAGCCGGCAGCATCTAAGACCAGAGGCTGGCACACCCCTAAGCACCTTGGCCATTCCTAACACTGTCTCTACTTTCAACTGGCTCTGTGGGGTAGAGGTTATGCCTCCCGTTCCCACTGACCAAGGAGTGAGTGCTTGCCTGCCCTCTGTGGGTGTATATCCACCCAGGGCCTTGTTCCGAATGAGAACATGAGGGCCAGGCCAGGACCCTGGGAACCGATAGAGCCCTCAACCAGGGCTTGGGGCTGTTTTCAACCCCAGAAAATCTTAATTAAGTTCCAAAGCCTGCCAGGCCCTCCTGTCAGCAATCAGCAGTCCTCCATTGCTACCGGGCAGCCAGCGCCCTTTAATCAGCCCAAGTGAGACAAGTCACATAATGACTCCCCGTGGCTAATTACCCAAGTGATCAAGTGATTACCACCAACGAGTCACTGCTCACATCATGCCACTCTCCACGGAGGCCTGGTCCGCTTGCTGGCCCTGCTGCCCCGGGGGCACAGGCTACTGCCAATGCTCCCCCAACACCCGCCCTGCTCCACCGCCACGTCTTAGCGACTGCAAATGCCCCCACTAGACATTCCTCTTTCCTAGCCTGTGTTGGAATGGAAAACGCAGTGGGCTTGGAGGCAGACAGCTTGGGATCAAGTCCAGATTTAGTCACTGCTTCTTTATAGGACTTTCTTTACGGGAGCCTTCACCTCTCTGGACCTCAGTTTCCTTATCTCTGTAAAGTGAGGATAAAGACACATGTCTGCCTGGGTCCTGAGAATCCAAGGACATAATGTTTGCAAATGCTCTTTGCAAACTGTAAAGCACAACAGAATTATGAGAAATAGTTGGCCTAGCCCCAAAGCCACCTCCTCCAGGAGGCCTCTCAGGATCTCTCCATTTCTTTCTCTGTCTACCTAAGTCACTTCATTTGTTTCTCCTCAGTTCTCCTCAGTTACCTATCTTGGGAAAGGTACAGGTCTCAGGATTCCATTTTCTATCCCTGACCGCTACAAGCCCAAGGCTATGTTGCACTCATTCCCAGGGGCCCCTCTGCCTCCACCCCTTTTTTCTCAATTGATGGGGAAAAATAAATTAATGAGCACAATGGTCTCAATTTTATATTATTGGACTCTGTATTTTCTTAAAGCTTTTTGCACCTTCACCTTCTTATCCATTAACCAGACTTCACAATACCAAAGGGGAGACCACAGACACTCAGCAATGCAAGGGCAACGGGGCTGGGGGTTCTCTTTGGGGTGATGAAAGAGTCTAAAATTAGATACAGTGGTGGTTGCACAGCCTCATGATTTACTAAAAAAACGCAAAAGTGTACACTTTTAAAGGGTGAATGTTATGGCATGTGACTAAGATCTCAATTAAAAATTGTATGAGAGGAGCACCTGGCTGGCTCAATTGGTAGAACATCTGACTCTTGATCTCAGGGTCATGAGTTCAAGCCTCATACTGGGCAGAAAGCTTACTTTAAAAAAATTATGAAGGATGCCTGGGTGGCTCAATCGGTTGGGGATCTGACTTCAGCTCAAGTCATGATCTCATGGTTCATGGGTTTGAGCCCTGCACTGAGCTCTGTGCAGACAGCTCAGAGCCTGGAGCCTGCTTCAAATTCTGTGTTTCCCTCTCTCACTGCCCCTTCCCCACTCATACTCTGTCTCTCCCTCCCTCTCTCCCTTTCTCTCAAAAATAAATAAATATCAAAAAATAAATACACATTAAAAATTTTTAATGCATGAGAAAAGCCTATGAGACTGTCAAAATTGAATGTCACAGAGGACATAAACTGGTAACCTTTGGGTCAGATGTGGCCTGTGTGGTACATTGCTTGGGCAGCACAGTGAGGTTGCTCACAATATTCTTTTTCTTTTTTTTACATATACTTTGCATATAATAAAATGCATGCAGTTTATAGGTTACAATTCTCTAAGTGCTGACAGGTGACCACCAGCGCAATCAAGATACAACATTCTGGGGACACCTGGGTGGCTCAGTCAGTTAAGTGTCCAACTTCGGCTCAGGTCATAATCTCACAGTTTGTGGGTTTGAGCCCCGCATCAGGCTCTGTGCTGACAGCTAGCTCAGAGCCTGGAGCCTGCTTCAGATTCTGTCTCCCTCTCCCACTGTCCCTCCCCTGCTCACACTCTCTCTCCCTCTGAAAAATAAATAAACATCAAAAAAAAAAGATACAACATTCTATCACCCCACAAAGTTCCTCACATCCCATTCCAGAGTTTCCCCCATCCACAGGCAACTACTGATCTGATTTTTATCTCTATAGATAAGTTTTGTCTGCTTTTTAAAAATTCATCATAGAGTAGTACTCTTTTGTGTCTGTTTTTGAGATTCACCCACAGTCAGAAGATGATTATTTTTTCTTTTTAGGTAGGCTCCACACCCAACATGGGACTTAAACTCACAACCCTGAGATCAAGAGTCAAATGCTCTACTGACAGAGCCAGCAAGCATCCTGATGATTCCTTTTTTTTTTTTTATTCTAATGTTCCACCACTCCTTTATTTCAGGTTAAATAATATTATTTCAATCATACCAAATGCCCAAGGAATGGAAGTTCAGCAGCTTTTTATTCTATTGGTCTTCAAAATATTGTGTTCACACCAGTGACATTTTCAGTACATACTCTCCAGTATGTTTATTTATGTCTTTTAATGTTTACTTTATTTTTGAGAGAGAGAGAGAACATGAGCAGGGGAGGGACAGAGAGAGGGAGAGACACAGGATCTGAAGCAGGCTCCAGGCTCTGAGCTGTCAGCACAGAGCCCAATGCTGGACTTGAACTTACAAACCATGAGATCATGTCCTAAGCAGACTCAGACACTCAACTGACTGAGCCATGCGGGTGCCCCTTCATTTATGATTAAATCATATTATTTTATGCATATATACTATTCTAGTAAAATATCACATATATTATAAAGCATATGCAAATACATATTTTAAAGGAAGTTGAAAAATATTGAATAATATATTCAATGATTATTAAAGAAAATTATATTAATGATATCACTAAAGAAAAAAATGATTTGAAATGCTTATTTAAAATTGCTGAGTATAGGGGTGCCTGGGTGGCTTAGTCGGTTAAGCGTCCGACTTTCGCTTAGGTCATGATCTCGCGGTTCGTGGGTTCGAGCCCCGCGTCGGGCTCTGTGCTGACTGCCAGCTCAGAGCCTGGAGCCTGTTTCAGTCTGTGACTCCCTCTCTCTCTGACCCTCCCCTGCTCACGCTGTCTCTCTCTCTCTCCTAGAAAGAAATAAAAACATAAAAAATTTTTTAAATAAAAAATAAATTAAAAAAAATAATAAAATTGCTGAGTATAGGGGCGCCTGGGTGGCTTAGTTGGTTAAGTGTCCGACTTTCACTTAGGTCATGATCTCGCGGTTCGTGGGTTCGAGCCCGCGCCGGGCTCTGTGCTGACAGCCAGCTCAGAGCCTGGAGCCTGTTTCAGCCTGTGACTCCCTCTCTCTCTGACCCTCCCCTGCTCATGCTGTCTCTCTCTCCTGGAAATAAATAAAACATTTTTTTAAAAAGTTAAAAAAAATTAAAAAATAAAAATAAAATTGCTGAGTATATGAAGACATACAATAAATTACACATATTTAATTATATAATGTGATCGGTTTTGACATGCAACCATACCTATGAAACCATCAGTACAATAAAGAAAACAAATATTTTCATCATCTCCAGAAATGTCTTCACATCTCTTTGCAATCTATCTCTCCCTCTATCACCACCCCAGGCAGTCACTGGTCTTCTTTTTTAAACTACAGGTTAGTTTTGGGGCACCTGGGTGGCTCAGTCGATTAACCCTCCAACTTTGACTCAGGTCATGATCTCCCAGTTAGTGGGTTCAAGCCCTGCCTTGGGCTCTGTGCTGACAGTTCAGAGCCCGGAGCGTGTTTTGGATCCTGTGTCTCCCTCACTTTCTGCCCCTCCCCTGCTCACACTCTGTCTCTGTCTCTCTGTCTCTGTCTCTCTCTCAAAAATAAATAGGCATTAAAAAAAAATTTTAACTCGGGGCGCCTGGGTGGCTTAGTCGGTTAAGCGTCCGACTTTCGCTTGGGTCATGATCTCACGGTTCGTGGGTTCGAGCTCCGCTTCGGGCTCTGTGCTGACTGCCAGCTCAGAGCCTGGAGCCTGTTTCAGTCTGTGACTCTCTCTCTCTCTGACCCTCCCCTGCTCACGCTGTCTCTCTCTCTCTCCTAGAAATAAATAAAACATTAAAAAAAAAATTAAAAAAAAAATTTTAACTAGCCAAGACATGGAAAGAGCCTAAGTGTCCATCAACAGACAAATGGATCAAGAAGATGTGGTTTATCTATACGATGGAATACTCCATGGCAATGAGAAACAATGAAATCTGGCCATGTGTAGCAACATGGATGGACCTTGAGGGTGTTATGCTGAGCGAAATAAGTCAGGAAGAGAAGGACAAATATCATATGTGTGCACGTATAGGAGGATTAGGAGGAACTTAGCAGAGGACCAAGGGGGAGAAGAAGGGCGGAAATGGTGGGGGAAAGGGGGAGAGGCAAAACATGAGAGACTCCTGAATGCTGACAAAAACTGAGGACTGGTGGATGTGGGGGGGAGGAGGGGTGGGCATGGAGGAGGGCACTTGTGGGGATGAGCACTGGGTGTTATGTGGAAACTAATTTGACAATGAACTATTTGTAGAAAAAAAAAAAAAAAAAGATTATTTGAGGGCACTTGGGTGGCTCAGTCGGTTGAGCGTACAACTTTGGCTCAGGTCATGATCTCCTGGTTTGTGGGTTTGAGCTCTGTGTCAGGCTCTTTGCTGATGGATGGCTCAGAGCCTGGAGGCTGTTTCGGATTCTGTGTCCCCCCCCCCCCCGCCTCTGGCCCTTCCCTGCTCATGGTGTCTCTCTCTCTCTCTCATAAATAAATAAAAAACATTTAAAAATAGAAAAAATTTTAACTACAGATTAGTTTGCATGTTCTAGTATCTTATATGAATGGAATTATATGATAGGTACTCTTTTTTGCCTATCTTCTCTCATATAGCATGATGTTGAGATCCTTTCATGCTTTTGCATGTAATAGCTGCTGATTCTTTCTTCTTGCTGAGTAGTATTCCTTGTCTGGATATGCCGCGATTTGTTTATCCATTCCCTTGTTGATGGGCATTTGGGTTCTTTCCAGTTAAGGCTATTATGAACATATAATTATTGATTAGTAACATGACATAATTATGAAAATATAATATATAATAAAATGTAGTGTAAAGTATTAACTGAATCTGTGTATGTAATGTGAAATATGTAATATGTAAATGAAAATATAATGTAATTTTATAATAATGTATGTACTATAATTGTATTATATAACAACATAATATGTATTAAATACATTCAGTACATAAATGCCTTATTTACAGTCATGCATATCATGTATATACACATGCACTTATATATGTAAATATATAAACATACCCTTTTGTTTAATTTTTATGTCTTTAATGGGCCATTTAGTCCCCATTCCTTGTGGTCCTCTACCCATTCCCTGTGGATGGCACATTGAAAAGAAACAGTCACCCAGGCTTCACCCCAGAAAGACAAATCCTAAGATCTTGGGGTCAGGTTGGGACTGAGAGACTGGCATTTGAGACCAGGACACCAAGTGTCCCTGTGCTGGCCAAAGATTCCTACCTCTGGCTGCTTGCAGCCCAAGGGCCAGGAAGGAGTAGGGAGCAGAGCCAGCTTAGCCATAGAACATTCTACAGACCATCATGGGGTCAAAGATAGGACCTTTGTGAAGATAACTTGCTCTTGGGCCCTTGAAAAGGAGTCAGCACCTCAAGCCCACCAGGGGAGGAAAAGGTAAAGGGAGATATGACCACAGACCCTCCTATTCTCTCGCCAGAGCCACTTGCTGGGCTTGGGCAAACATAGCCTGAATCCCTCTGATGCTCAGGATTGTGTCTCCATAGCCTGCCTGCTTGCTGGAGACCA
This sequence comes from Proteles cristata cristata, assembly GCA_017311185.1. NCBI lineage: Eukaryota > Metazoa > Chordata > Mammalia > Carnivora > Hyaenidae > Proteles > Proteles cristata. The sequence continues at coordinate 485,930 of JAESUZ010001199.1, forward strand.
CAGTCCTCACCTGTCACAGACCTGTGTCCCACTCCCCACCCTTTCCCATTCTGCCATTTTTCCTTTTTTTATTAAGGTATAGCTTATAAACAATAACTGTTAGCATATTGGTTTGAATCCATAAAATATTTTTTTAATATTTTTATTTATTTCTAGGAGAGAGAGAGAGACAGCGTGAGCAGGGGAGGGTCAGAGAGAGAGGGAGTCACAGGCTGAAACAGGCTCCAGGCTCCGAGCTGGCAGTCAGCACAGAACCCGACGCACGGCTCGAACCCACGAACCGCGAGATCATGACCTAAGTGAAAGTCGGACGCTTAACCGACTAAGCCACCCAGACGCCCCAGAATCCATAAAATATTAACAAAGGCAATTAATATGTTTCTTTGATGCCTCTGATAGCAACAGTGCGGCTTAATCTCCTTGATGAACAAAAGCCTCACAGTTACCTTGCTGGGCTCACCAGCCAAAAGCATGGTGCCGCCTCTAGGCCCTCAACTTGGTCTCTGCCTGTAGCACTGGGTAGATTTGGGAGGAAAGAGATTTCTGCATAATATAGACATAATTTGGGAAAATGCCAATGGACTTTGCTTTACCCAATGGCTTTATACAAAATGGAGTGTGGTCAATTGAATCCTAATTTTCTCATTACTTACTGTACTGCCTGAGATGTGTGATCTCCATTCATGCTGGATCTTGCTCCTAAGGCCTCCAATTTTCATTCTCCACTGTCTTCATCCAGTCAGGTCTGGAGTACAAAACCTGAGACAGTCACTTCACTTCCTGATATCAATTACTTTATCCTCAAAATTTGGCTGGTAGCATCTGGGCTGTTGAAAGCAAAGCACTGCACTTGATGTCTTCAGCTCTGAGATTAGGGATTTGAGCTGTGAACACACTTGTGACTATTTCAAGAAGGAATTTTCTAGCATGTTTCCAAGCAGCAGAGCCAGACTGAAGCACTCATCCATCCTTCCTCTTGTTGACACCTGCTGTGTGCCTGTGCAGGCTGGACTGATGCTCACAGACAGGACTGTAACATGCTCTGCCCCCACAGGTGCTCCCAGCTGGGTGGAGCTCTCCCTAGGGTTGCTTTCATGACATAGAGGCATAGAAAAAGCCTCTCTCCAAGGGAGGAGGCCTAATTTCCTCTCCTGAGAAGGAAGCAGGAAATCTGAATCACAGCCCAGCTCTGCTTTTACTCTGGGGGCTCAATTCTTTCTTTCTCAGTGCCTTCTCTTCCTCTGTGCAGGAGGGTGGGTGGGCAGGTTGGAAAGAGGCACTACAGACCTTCTCAGTGCCTTTGTGATGGGTCATGTAATATATCAAATATGGTGCCAGGGGAAGGGCTGCTAGGGACAGGCAGCCTTGGGGGCAGGCTGTTTTCAAACACCAAATGTCTTATCTGCCCTTTCTCACAGGACCCCAGCAACCAGACGATTCCATAAGATCATGTACCTAAAGGTTTTCGTGTGGTGCTTGATTTTTAGTTGGTGCTCACCAAATGTGAGTTCCCTTCTCCCTCTCAGAAGGTGTAACCTTCACCTGCCCACATCAGCCAGACCCTTCTAGTGCAGCAGGATTCTGGGTCCCTGGAGGATGTCTGCCACTTCCAGCAGCCAGGCTCATCTCCAGATGGGGCCAGGGAGCAGGCTCTTGGAGGCACCTGAGGGTTTGGAGCAGAAGAACTTCCAACGATGAGAAACTGAAATTTGCATACATTATTATTGGCAGTTTCTTACAAAGGTCAACACAGACTTACCCTGTGATCCAGTTTCTCCACTCATAGGTGAAGAAATAAAAACATGTCCACATACAGACTTGCACAAGAACATTCAGAGCACTTTTATTCATTATAGCTGAAAACTGGAAACAACTCAAATGCCCACCAACAGAAGAAAAAAGACCCAAATTTTGGCACGCCCATATAATGGAGCACTACCAGTGATAAAATGGGATGGGTGAATGTTACACATGACAGCAAGGACGAATCTGAAAAACATTATACTGATCAAAAGAAGACAGACCCAAAAACAAACATACCGTGTGACTTCATTTACTTGGTAATTCTAGGACAGCAAGGCCAATCTCTGACGACAGAGGTCAGAATAGTGGTTCCCTCTGGGGTAAGACATATTGCCTGGGAAGGGACACAAGGGAATTTTCTGGAATGACGAATCTTGCTCAGGGTCACAGTTACACAGCTGTCTGTCTATATAAAAGCCGTCAAGTTGTACAGTTATGATCAGTGCACTTTACCGAATGGAAGTTATTCTTCAATAGGAAAAGTTAGCCTCCAGGGTGTGTCCTTGGGAAGGGGCAGCTGTGGGGAAAAGCAGGTGGTAGCTGGTACCCACACTCTAGTGTTCCCGCCTTCCTCCCCATCCTGCAGGACCCTGGCTGGGAACCCATCCTCCTTGCTTGGGTATCTGCCACAAGTGAACATCTAGCCCACTGGCTGGGGAAGGAGCTCAGAAACGTCTGGAGGGTTAACGGCATGGAGACTTTGAAGGCTCTTACCGCAGGCGTGCCAGCAGATCACAGCCTGATAGACCATGTCCTACCCTCGAGTGAGCTGGACCACCTTTCACTGCCACTTCCGTGAGGCCCTTGGACTGCGTGGCTGGGGTGGATCACCAGGGCCAGTGGAAGCCAACTTAGCCAACTTTGCCAGGAGGCGGTGCTCAGCACAACCCTTTCCCGAGGGTCCACCCTGGTATAGGAGGCAACGGGGCTTGCCCCTAACAGACCTCAGCAACAGCACCCAAAATGGAGTGACCTGTCTTTGTTTTTTTTTTCCTGCCCTGTTTCTCCCCAAGCTCGACCTGTCCCCTCCTCCCTCCACCCATGCACCAGCCTTCCTCAGACTGACCCCTACCTGCTGCCTTCTGAGCATTGGTTCCGCAGGAGAAATGATCCCTATGGATCCACACTTACATCTGTCCCAAGACACGGTTGTCCTCACATGGAAACAGACCACACACACATACACACACACACACACACACACACACACACACACACACACATCCCAGGAGGACCCATAGCAACAGGTGTGGACTTACAGGGGTGCGTGGGGGCTGCAGACATGGCCCCACTAACAACTGGCACCAGGGTAGAAGTCACCATGGATTGGGCATTGATCTACTAAATGCAGGGCAACTTCGGCTGAGCAATCAGTGTGGCCCACATCGTACATGCGCAGCACCGCACCGCGTGGTCCGTTCCTGTGCCAGCTCACTGAGTCCTCGCCGCAGCCCTGGGAAGCAGGTAGTAGGCCCCCCGCCACCTTTACAGACTGATTGTGAAACAGAAGCTCAGAGAACAATCACCTGCCTGTGAGCCATCTACTCAGACATTCTCCAAAGTAACCTCCAAATCACCTCAGTAGGAGGAAGGCCCGGCCCGCCCTCCCCCTACCCTCCCCCTCCCTCCCAGGGCCTTCTTTGGTCAAAGGGAAGTGAGTCCGGACCTCCTAAGAACATGCTTTTCTATCACAGTTGGGGTTGCCCTCTATTTCCCTGGGGCCCTTGGTGGCTAGCCAGACATCTGAAGCGCTCTCCTTAGGAGGGCACAGGAGAGGGCCAGCGAGCTCAGGGAGGAACTGCGAAAAAAGTGAGATGGGTCCAGGACACTGGAGCCCCTCCCGGCACCTTGAATCCACACTGAGTTCCCAGGACCTGGGCCCAACCTTCTAGCTGCCCAAAGCCTCTCAACCTCCTGCCTCAGGTGCCCCTTCACCCCATTTTCTGGAGGCAGAAAGTAAAGCCAGAGACAATGAAATTACTCATCCAGAGGCAGAGGTCCAGGAAAGGTTGACCTTTTCCAAGTGGGTCACATTTAGGCCCAAGCAAGGGCCATGCCAGCCGCGTCTTCAGCCAGCCCTGGGGTCAGATGTCAGAGAGAACTTGGGGCCAAGGTGCAGTCCAGGTACAGCTTGGAGGAGAGGCCCCCTCAAGCAGCTGACCCCAGTCTCCAGGGGCCCCCAGGCTCAGGGAAGGAGCCGAGACCAGGAGCAGGCAGGCTGTGCTTCCTGAGAGGCCTTACCGGACAGCTCCTGCCTCAGCAGGCACAAAGACTTTTGGGACCATGTGTCTCCCACCTCTGTAATCTGGGCACATTCCATGGCGTTGGGCAGAAGTCACCCTAGGGTGACCTCCCCCTGCGCCTCCATGTGAGCTGAGCGTGAGAGGCACCTCCTTGGTTCGATAATTCAGGCAAGAGGCCACGACAGGCTATAGGCCCCGGCGAGATCCTCAGATGGGCCCAGGGAGGCGAGGCTAACAGAGATGATTAACACCCAGCTTCCCTCCCTGAGAAGAGCACCATCCAAGGGAAGGCCAGCTGGGCCCCAAACGTGGCAGCTCTGGATCAAACTCAGGGGGTGGGCCTCCGGAGAGGGAGAAAAGTGGGAGGGGTCCTGGAGTGGGGTGGGGTGAAGGAGCTGGGTCTCAGCCAATGGCGGGGGGATGGATATTTAGCGGGGGTAGACTAAGAAATTGCGAGAGTCCTGGGGAAGGGAAGGACAGAGAAGAATGAGGCCTGTGGAGACAAGGTCTGGATGTAGGGACGTGGGCAGGTGCGGTGCCCCTGGCGGGAGTGCAGGAGATAAGACCGGAAATGGTTTGGGGGGTTGATCACAAAGAGCCTCGATGCGGGTAACGGTAATGATATTGACACTGATGGTACCAAGGGCTCACTCTCACCGTGATTTTCCCACTGCAGCCGCCTGAGGCAGGGACTGTCATTAGCCCTATTGACGGCGATGATCCTTGAGGCTCAGTGAACTCAGGGAACGAGCAGTAGAGCCCCAGGCTTTCAGTCCCTGAGCTCCCCCGACAGGCTGCAGGCCTGTACTGCACTCTGTGGATACAGCCAGGAATTTGTGCAAGGAAGACACAAGGTCAGGCATGCATCCTAGAAAGCAAGTATGTGTCTGTGTTACAAGTGGTGCCATAAGCAAAGTTATAATACAAGTGGAAGGCTGGAGAAAACACCTGCCACATGTGTAACAAAAGATTAAAATCCCTCATGCATAGTGCTACAGATCAGGAAGAGAAAGATAAAAACAGTGAGGAATGGACCATGGATATAAACGGACACTTGGGGCACCTGGGTGGCTCAGTCTGACTCTTGGTTGTGGCTCAGGTCATGATCTCACCATTTCCTGAGTTTGAGGCCCACATCTGGCTTCATGCTGACAGTGAGAAGCCTGCTTGGGATTCTCTATCTCCCTTTCTCTCTGCCCCTCCCCCATTTGTGCTGTCTCTCTCTCTTTCTCTCTTAAAAACAAAAAAAAATAAATAAATAAATAAAACTTAAAAAAATTTTAAAAAGAAGAAATAAAAGTGATCACTAAATTAGAAAAGACAAGTCAGCAAAATGAAAAGGCAACCTAGAGGGGCACCAGGGTGGCTCAGTCTGCTGAGCATCCGATTCTCGATTTTGGCTCAGGTCATGATCTCATGGTTCATGGGATGGAGCGTCGGGTCAGGTTCTGTGCTGACAGTGCAGAGCCTTCTTGAGATTCTCTCCCTCTATCTCTCTGCCCCTCCCCTGCTCATGCTTTCTGTTTCTCTCTCAAAATAAATAAACAATTTTTAAAAACTAAAAAAAAAGAAAAGAAAAGAAAAAACAAGGTACAGAATGGGAGAAAATGTTTGCAAACCTTGTATCTGACAAGGGTTAATATCCAAAATACAGAAGGAATTTGAACACTTCAAAAGCAAAAACAAAAATAAATTACTTGATTAAGAAGTGAGCAAAAAAATAAAACTGAACGGACATTTTTCCAGGGAAGACACACAGAAGACAGATAGCCAACAGGTATGTGCAAAAGCGCTCACCATCACTAATCAAAACCACAATGAGATATCACCTCACACCTATTAGGATAGCTATTATTTCACAGCAACAACAACAAAAAGATAAGTGTTGGTTAGCATGTGGAGAAAAGAGAACCCTGGTACATTGTTGCTAGGAATGCAAATGACATAGCCAAACAGAAAACAGCATGGAGGTTCCTCATACAATTAAAAACAGAACTACCATATGACCCAGCAATGCCACTTGTGCTTATTTATCTACAGAAATTGCAATCAGGATCTTAAAGAGACATCTATACTCCAGGTTCAATGCAAGCATTGAACAATAGCCAATAACAACTGAAGTGTCCATCAATGGATAAGTGGATAAAGAAAGTGTGGTGCGCACACACACACAGGAATATTATATAGCTATTTAAAAAAAGGAAATTTTGCCACTGGAGAGATGGATGGATCTGGAGGCATTATGCCAAGTGAATTAAGCCAGACGTCAAAAAATAAATACTGTATGGGGTGCCTGGGTGGCTTAGTCGGTTAAGCGTCCGACTTTCGCTTAGGTCACGATCTCTCAGTTCGTGGGTTCGAGCCCCGCATCGGGCTCTGTGCTGACTGCCAGCTCAGAGCCTAGGGCCTGTTTCGGATTCTGTGTCTGACCCTCCCCTGCTCACGCTGTCTCTCTCTCTCTCCTAGAAATAAATAAAACATTAAAAAAAATAAATAAATACTGTATGATCTCACTTACATGTGGAATCTGAAATTATCAAACTCACAGCAGCAAGGAGGAGAATGGTTACCAGGGTCTGGGGGAAGGGCTATATTGGGAGATGTTGATCAAGGTGTACAAAGTTTCACTTAGGCAAGATGAATGAGTTCTGGAGATCTAATGTGCAATATGGTGACTGTAGTTAACAATATTGTACTGTGAACTTGAACTTTGTAAGAAAGTGGACCCTAAGTTCTCACCACACACACACAAAAAGGTAACTATGTGAAGTGATGGATATGTTGATTCTCTTGATGATCACAATGCGTATGCATTTTTTTCTTTTTCTTTTTGATTTCCTTTCTTTTCTTTTCTTTCTTTCTTTCTTTCTTTCTTTCTTTCTTTCTTTCTTTCTTTTTTTTTGAGAGACAGAGAGAGCATGCAAGGGAGGAGCAGAGAGAGAAAGAGAGAAAAAGAGAGAGACTCCCAAGCAGTCTCTGCCCTGTCAGCACAGAGCCCAATGTGGGGCTCAATTTCATGACTGTGAGATCATGATGTGAGCCAAAATCAAGATTCAGATGCTTAACTGACTGAGCCACCCAGATGCCCCATGTACTATATTTTTAAAATGAGGATATGTTTGTGTATTTTTTATATAATAAAAACCATTTAATTTTAGAAGTTAATTTCTTTTTGAAAGCTGAAAACAAGGAAGAAAAAGAAAAAACTGAAGCCCAGGAGACCCATGAAGAAGCTGCTGGCCAAAGGGTGGTGAAGACTGAGCCAGGGTGTCCTCATCTGTAAAATGGGAACACTGACTCCTGTGAGCCCTGAAGCTGCTGAGAGGACCATTATACTAATGGGGATGCACTCTGTAGTCTGAAGCGTTTATTCTCCAGATATTTGGCTGGGGAGCAGGGTTCTTCTATGTCCTCATTTGTACCTGCCAGTAGAGCTACCCTCCCAGGCCTGCCTGATGCTTATGGTTTTAACACACCAGGGCCCAGTCTAGGCTGTAGAGAAAGATCTGGTTTCAGGGCTACCTCCCCATCAGACCCCAGCTCTTGACAGGGCCCTGAATTCCAACCCAGCAGCCACGCTGGGGTCTCCATTCAAATCAACCTCATGAGCCTTTAGGGGCCACAACATGGCAACGGCTCCACTAACAGACCCCCAAGACACTCGATCTCCTGTGCTCCCTGGCAGTATTGGGACAGCCAGGAGCAGCTTTCTGTTTGGGCTTTCACTAGGGATCTGATGCCCAGCAGCTCCAGGGCCCGAGGGCTTCTCCCTCTCTGTCACAGGGCAGAAGTGGGGCTGCCTGAGCCAGGAGCTACCCATCCCCTGCCCTGCTCAGAGAGCTCCAAGCTTGGCTGAAGGAGCTAGGCCAAGCAAAGGGCTCAAAGTGGGTCCTTGATCTTGTGGCTGCAGGCACAGCCTTAGGAAATCAGCAACCTACCATTGGTTCCCTTAATTGGCACCCACTTCCGCATAGCACCAAGGGGCCCTAAATGAGCAGTGGTCAGAGCATGGAGCAGCTTCTTGCCCAGGGGAGTGGGGGTGGAGAACATCCTTACAGAGCAGATGCTCGAGAGGCAGTGCTCCTTGGCCTCACTGCTAGCCAGGTCCAGATGAGGGCAGATGCCTCAGGCTGGGAGAGGCACCCATTCCTGCCATAGCTACCAGGGGCCCCATGGGCATGCAGACACATACTCATGTCAGAGGGGTTACGGGAGGGTGTCTCTGCCTGTTTGATCAAAACCATGTGGTGGCTCAAAGAGAGGCTCTGCTGTTACCCTGCCTGGGCTGGAACCTGGATACCACCCTTGCTTAGGCAAATGAAAGCTTCTCTGAACCTTAGTTTCCTCGTCTGCAAAAGTAGGGTAATTCTAACAGCACTGACCCCGAGGAGTTACTGGGTGGCTGCGTAGCCCAGGGTCAGCCCTCAGGAAATGTCTACCCCAACCCAAACGACGGGATGCAGTCAGGTGAATCCTTCCCTGGGTCAGTTTCCTTAATGCACCCAGAGGAGCTAGAGGGCCTGTTCTAATTGCTCCTCACCCACTGAAGGGGAGACCAACTGGGCAGGCTCAGGACTGGCCTTTCCCCATGCCGCCCCCGCAAGTGAAAGCCTAAAGGCACAAGGAGGTCTTGTGGGGTCTGGTGCCCCAGGTGGCTTTCTGGCCAGCATCCCAGCCTCCGCTGGAACCTAATAGCGGCCTATGGCGTAGGGGTCTGCATCCAGGGGCCCGCTGGCCATTGTTTCCCTTCAGCTCCGCTCACCCACTCACTAGCCTTCTGGAGGAAACACATGGGAAGGTTCTGCCCTCTAGTGGCCACGGGTGGCAGGGCCTCTCCCCAGCTCCTGGGCCTCACAGGAGCCCACTTCCCCCCTCTGCCTTCTCTAGTGCCTGCTTACTGCACAGGAATGAGCCCATTTCATAGGGTTGGAAACTGAAGCTGGTCCCTGGAGCCAGATACCAGGAATCTTAATCTCTGAGCACCTTTGAGACCTGAGGGGCCTGCTTCCAGATATGAGCCCCCCAGCCTAAGGCCCTGAATGGCCCTAGGGTGACAGGGTGTAAGTCTACTATGAGGGATGCCTGCCTGTGCCCTGAGGCATCAGGCACTCACAGATGGTAAACACAGCACCCCAGGGGTTAGGAGAGCCTTAGTTTTGGAATGGGAAGTGTGCTCCTGTCCAGGCTGGAGTGGGGCCTTCCCCGACTGTAGCCTCTGTCATCAGGCTGTGACCAGTGCTTGTAGGGGGTGAAGTATCACTGGAGTTGAGAACTTAGCCCACAGCTTGACACAAAAGGTACTTTGCCTCTGGACACCCCCATCCCCACCCCAAGAGAAAGTGGGCAGGGGACGTGGGGGAGGAGGAGAATCTAAGGGGAAGTCTCACCTCTCCAGGGAGGCAAGAGTGTGTGCCTGGGCAGACAAGCAAGGCTTTCTTTGCCATTACTGAGCCATGGGCTGAGGCTAGAACCTCAGCTTCAGGAGCCCCCAGCCCCTCCATGCCATGCTCTGAATCCTTCTACCTTTTGTTTCTAGAGTCTGAAGCTGAAGAGTCGTGGATCATGCCAGGCATAGGATTCAGCATGGATGAGGTGGGCCTGCCCAGCCCCAAGGGCAGCTGGCACCCTAGCTAGGAAGTGGCCCGGACAGCCCAAGCCCTCTGGACAGAAGGACTCTGTGCACATGTGGTTTGGTATGATCTCACTTGGGTCCTACAGGAGACCCCGCAGCTCTGAAGAGGGGCCTGTTCCAGGAAGCTTCTAGGTTGTGCCAAGGACATCAGAGTGCCCCCCCCCACTTCCTTTCCCAATTAGCACTAATTGGACAAGAGGGAGAGCTCACAGAGTGTGCAGCAAAAGCAGCCATGTCTGCAGGGTCCAAGGGAGACAGGCTGCACCAGAGGCCAGGTGAGCGAGGCTTTGGGGGATGGACCCTAGGGTCCCTGTCTCCCTGAGGGGGGATCAAGTGACAAGGCCATCATCTGCCAGGGACCCCAGTGGTCCCTTTGGAACGTGGGGGCTTCTCCAGGGCTAGAGCAGAAGCTGGGGGATGGGGGGTGCCTGACAAACAGCCCCTTCTCAGCCTCACGTTTGAGGCCTTCGCACCAGCTACTCACCCCAACCTGGACTCTTATTTCCTCCGCTCCCAGTCCTCACACACCCATCCATCCATCCATCCATCCATCCATCCATCCATCCATCCATTTATTCACTCACTCATTCATGCATTAAGTGTCCACTGAGCCCCTCCTATGTCCAGGCCCTGCAACCACAAAGATGACATGTGGCTATCAGCAGGGCCTTTGAGGCCAGCCAAGGGCCAGGACCTCATCCTAAGGGCACTGGATGGTCTAAGTCAGACCAGTGATAAGGTGGGCCTCAGGGAAGGAAGATTCTGGTGCTTAACCCCTTCACTGGAACAGCCACTGGAACAGGCCTGAGTCCAGGTTAGCATGGACCATGCTGGTAACCCTTTGGGCTGGCTCCATTTTGTTCTTGGTGGGAAGAAAAGGCCAGGCTGGCAGCATGGTGTGCTTGTGACTAGAAGACCAACCCCACCTCCTCCTCTGTGCAGCTGTGGTTGGCACTCTCTGGGTGAGGCTGTTGTTCCCTCAATCAATCAGAGCCCAGAGTGAGTGCCCTGAGCCAGCCAGCCCCCTTTGTGCCACACCACACGGCTCAGACCCTCAGTCCAGAGCTGGGGTGATGGGAAGAATGCAGATGTGCCCAGCCAGGCCCCCATTCCCCAGAATATCCCCGCCAGGGAGACTTGGCTCTGTTCCCCTCCCTTCCCCACCTTGGAGATCAACCAGTCCTGGGCAATTTGGTGTTGCCATGACAACCACACACCTTCTTTCCTACTTAGCAGATTGAATCTGAGTTGCGGATTAAATCCTGGTGAGTTGTCTGTTTAGAAAGCATGTGGCTGCTCGAGAGATCTATGCATTCAATTTCCCAAGTGCCTCTGACACCCACTCCTTGTTTCCTGATGGCTGAGGCAGGGGAGCCATGCCATGCACTGCTTCCTGTGCCCCTGGGGTGGTCCTGGCCCAGAGGCAGACCCCTGAGATCTGGCTTCCCACCTGCTCGATCACATGCACAGCATCTGGTGTGTAGCCTCTGAGGTAAGCTGGTCAGCGCCAACCATGGCCCAGACAATGGGCTCTGGCAAGAACTCTGGACTCAGGAGGCTCTCTCTGTCCCCTTCAGGGGCGTGTGCTGCTTTTAGGGGCTTGGACAGCCATGGCTGGCAGTTGCCTTTGTGTGAACAACTGGATGAGTGGGCCCACAGGCCCCCAGCATGACTTTAACGTCTGCGCTTTCCCCAGAGCTGATCTTAGCCCACTCTGCCCAGCAAAGGTGGGAATGGGGTCAGAGATCAGCCCCCGATGAGGGAGACCTGGGGGTGGGAAAGAATGGGCCTATCTGGGATGAGGAGGGTACTGGTGGCCCTGGGAGGCATGCAGAGCAGTGGGTGGGGGCATTATGTGCATGGAGTCCTTTTCTCCAGAGGACTTGGGCTGTCATGGGTTACCTCCTACCCTGGGTACCAGCTGCCTCCGGGGCTGGGCAGGCCCACTTCATTCATGCTGAATCCCCAGCTCCTGGAAGGCAGCCACGACTCTCCACGGTTTCAGCCTAGCAGTGGGATGGGGCCTGGTTTGGCGGATTTAAGGGGAGGTAGCCAGAGGGTGGTCAGAGAAAGGCGTGGCCTCATCTATGGTCAAGTCTGCCCGGGTCCACAGCACCTTCCTAGGAAGGGCCATACAGGATGAACAGCAGGACCGCCTCTGCCCTCCGCACCCAGGACTTGTGTGCAGTCCTGCTGCATGCTAAACCTTCTGCGAGGTTCTGTGGACGCAGCCCCACTGGGCCGTGGCAGCCTCGCACAAGAGGCTGTCTCCTGGTCTAGGCGCCCATGTCCACCCGATCTTACTACCTCTATGCTGTCAGGCTATGTCCCCAACTTGTTTTAGTCTCAGTATTTTCCCTCTGGGGAAGGAGGGCCATTGGGTGGGATAGTGAGGAATGGGGCAATGTCTCCGGGGAGAACATGCGATCCTCTGATCCACCGTACCGCAGGGCTTCGTCACATTGACAACAGCTTTATGGTGTTTGGTCAGAGTTTTCTGATTTTGTAAGGGAGAGCATAACACACACACACACACACACACAGAAGCAGCAAATGGGAAAAAAAAGATAATTAATAGCCTGAGGAAAAACAATGGGTTATAGGGAAAGGAAATAGTGTACTACTTGGTTTAGCAGAGAACAATGTTTACACAGTTTTAAACACATAAACACTGAATATCAGTTTGCCTCAGATTGTGACATTGGAAGGATGGGAGGGAAGTGTTTGGAGAAGTGACTATCAGAGCTCATTTTCCCATATGTTGGGGTCTATATTCTAAAGGGGGAGAAATCAAGAAATAGCAATATAGGGACACCTAGGTGGCTCAGTCGGTTAAGCATCCATCTTTGGCTCTGGTAATGGTCTCACGTTTGTGAGTTCAAGCCCTACATCGGGCTTTCTGCTGTCAGCGTAGAGCCTGCTTTGGATCCTCTGTACCCCTCTCTCTGCCCCTCCCTCACTCATGTGCCCCCCCTTTTTTCTCAAAAATAAATAAAAATTTAAAAAAAAGAAATAGCAATATAAGCAAATTGAGAAAGAAGAAGGGAAACAGAAGAAGAAATGGCCAGCAGAACAGAAAGGAGAGGGCACTTGGGGGTGGGCAGAACCTGTCAGTGTGGGGCTATCAGCCTTGTAATATTGTCCCATGTTTAACTTAGGATGTGTATTATTCTGATCAAAAGAAAAATTGAAGGGGCACCTGGATGGTTCAGTCAGTTACATGTCTGACTTCAGCTCAGGTCATGATTTCGCGGTTCGTGGGTTCGAGCCCCGCGTCGGCTCTGTGCTGATGGCTCAGAGCCTGGAGCTGCTTCGGATTCTGTCTCCTCTTTGCATTCTATCTCTCTCTGTCTCTCAAAAATAAATAAACATTGAGAAATAAAAGAAAATTTGAAAATAAAAATGGGTAGGGTTTAGATAGAGAGCGGCTGAGGCCCAAGAGGGAGTAATTGCCCAGGGTCACAGAGTCAGGAGACAGCACTGCGCTCAGGTCTGTGGCCAAAGGCACAAGAGCTTGGGGTGACCTTGTCAAGACTAGGGACTCAATCTATGGATTGGGCAGCTCACTAAGCACCCACAAAGGGTGCAAAAATGGTCCTCAAAGCTAAGGGGATGCACACCATGCTTCTGGGCAGGGAGATAAGGTCCAAAGTCACTAGCCCGTGGAGGGCACATCATCCAGAGGGTAGAGTGGGAGCAGGGGGCAGAGATGCCTTCCCAGGCTGTTCCACCTTCTTTCTGCTTACTGGTGGCTTTTGTCCCCAAGTCCCCCATTCAGCCAGGCTGATTAATCGGATTAAACAGAGGAGAGCTGGGGCATCAGTGACTTTCCTGACACTTTTTGGGGAGCGATTCCTTCAGACAGACGCACACTCACCACACTGAGCCCACTGCACCCTTCTGTCTGTGGCCAAGGGTGCGGTGGAACCTGGTATCAGGTCCCGGTCACTGGCTGCCATCACCAGGGACGGCAAGTCCTGCTGCTCCTCCAGGGTTTTCCTGGCCTTGGCAATTGTTGGCTGAATGACCAAATGACAGGCTGTCCCGACACCACAGTTAATGTCCACCATTGCTGGGTGCCTGGTATCATGCATAGCCCTTTCCAGACATGGAACCCAAGTGAAAGGAGGGATTTGGCCCACTGGCTGGCAGGTCCTGAGTCCGGGGTCCAGGCTGGACGGTCCATCATGACCTCGGCGTGGCCTGGGCAGTCTTCTCTCCATCCTGGGCTTCCAGGTTTTGGGCCCAGGTTAGTGCCGAGAGACAGTGACTGTTCTGCTATAGCAAGTGCACTATCAGGGCTTATCTGCAGGCAAAATGCAGAAGAAGGCCTGCTACTTAGAGGTCTCCACGTCAGGACAATCACTGCCATACAGTTTATAACAGCAAAAACCCACAAGCAGCCTTCAATTGTACACCATGAAGTAAGGAGGAGCGTTGCAGAGGGCAATATGACCGGGGCAAGGTGAGTGCACCACGTGCAAAGCGAAGAGACCACGGACAGGAAGCGGGTTTTTTAACTGGCTACAGGGCCAGTTATACATGGCATTTATACAGGGCATTTATAATGCCCCGGCATAATTTATAACTTACAGTTTAATATTACGAAATATATAATACATAATAGTAGGAGGAGATAAAATCATTTAAAATTTTTTTTAATTTGAGAGAGAGAGAGAGAGAGAGAGAGAGCATGAACAGTAGAGAGTCAGAGAGAGAGGGAGAGAGAGAGAGAGAGCATGAACAGTAGAGAGTCAGAGAGAGAGGGAGAGAGAGAGTCCTAAGCAGGCCCCACAACTGTCAGGACAGAGCCTGACATGGAGTTTGAACCCATGAACCATGAGATCATGACCTGAGAGAGAATCAAGAGTCGGATGCTTAACTGACTGAGCCACTCGGGCAGCCCATAAAATCATTCACTAAACAGGACAAAGAGTGCGTGCAGACATGACTCCAGTCTGCTTCCCTTGCCTGGACACAGCCCGGGCTTCAGTGTCGGAGTACACAGGCATGCCCACTCTCCGGCTCCCCTCGTCAGCCCCCAAGAAATGCTGCACAGTGACTTTTCCTTGGCTCCCATGATGGCCCCAGAGCAATAGAAGGCAGGGATTAGAACCTTCTGGAGATGGAGAAGAGGTCAAGTTGACCCCCAGGGCCTCATGAAGAAACAAAGGCAGAGCTGGAGTCAGAATGTGATTCTCAGGTTCTCTGGTTCTGTTGGGTATCTGGATCAACAGCTGGTCCCGGGGCCAAAACGTCTCCCAGGCTGTGCAGGCAACAGGAGCCCTACCAGAGGTTAGAGGAGGTATTCACAGAGGCAGACAGGAATAGGGGGCATGGAGCGTCCGGCTGTGTGAGTCACAATCGGGCACGCCCAGGTCACAGGTCTTTGAGGAGGAGTAAGAGGAAGAAGAGGAACAAAAGGAAGGCCTGATGCTCCCATCCGCCCACCCCCCGACTCAGATATGACCCAGATACTGAATGTCAACCGCCTTACTCCTTCCCCAAGGATCAGCACCAGGGCCAGACACGTCTGGTGCCTCTGTGCTGTCTACAGCCCTAACTGTGGCCAGAACACATGTCCCTTCTTAGGAAACCCCGCCTTAATGGCAGTGCTCAAGACAGCACCCGCTGTGTACCCCCAACAACTGGCCTTTCTTTTCCTCCCAGCTGCTTCTAGAAGGAGAAACCTGGTTGATCTGCACCTGGCACCCTCCTCTCAGTCCAGCAAGGGAACAAGAAAAAACATGGAGTTTGCAGAGATTAAGTATGATGGGCTGATTGCAGAGACAGTGCTTGGTTTCCGTGTTTTTATAGGGTGAGGAGAAAGAACTCAATAGATTTTAATATTTGTTTAAAAAAATTACCGTTTATTTATTTTCAATATTTTTATTTATTTCTAGGAGAGAGAGAGAGAGAGAGACAGCATGAGCAGGGGAGGGTCAGAGAGAAAGGGAGACACAGACTCTGAAATAGACTCCAGGCTCTGAAATGGCAGTCAGCACAAAGCCCGACGCAGGGCTCGAACCCACGAACCACAAGATCATGACCTAAGCGAAAGTTGGACGCTTAACCGACTAAGCCACCCAGGTGCCCCTAACGTTTATTTATTATTGACAGACAGAGCATGAGCATGGAAGGGGCAGAGAGATGGGGAGACACAGAATCTGAAACAGGCTCCAAGCCATCAGCACAGAGCCCAATGCGGGGCTCAAACTCAACAAACCATCAGATCGTGACTTGAGCCGAAGTCAGACGCTTAACCAACTGAGCCATCCAGGCCCCAGGTTTTAGATCAGCCAATGATGAGGGACACCTGGGTAGCTCAGTCGGTTGGGCATCCGACTTTGTCTCAGGTCATGATCTCACGATCTGTGGGTTCAAGCCCTGCGTCAGGCTCTGTGCTGACAGCTCAGAGCCTGGAACCTGCTTCAGATTCTGTGTCTCCCTCTCTTTCTGCCCTTCCCTGGCTCGCTTTCTGACTCTATCTCTCAAAATAGACATAAAAAAAATTTTAAAAAAATAGATCAGCCAATGATGAGTGGGTTCAAGGTGAGGGCACTGCCAGACTGGTGAGTGAGGCTGTGTAGGGGTGCCACGGCCCAGGCCTATAGCTGAGGCCACAGGAGCCAGAGCCTGTGGCCGCCCACACAGGGAAGGACCAACTCAGACCCTTCATTCTTCTTTAGGAGCTGCCAACAGTGGTTGGCCCTCCTGGGACAAAGCCACGTTCTCTTCGATCGCCAGGGGCCCTTTTTCTTTCTGCTTTAATCTAAGGCTGCAGGGAAACCTAAACAACCAGCTGAGGCAATTTCTTAAGTTGCTGAAAATCATTTAACAAGCTTCTGAAGCATCCCCTCTTGTTCTGAGGAGTCGCTCAGTCTGGGTTCCCCGGACAATGGGGCTTTGCCTCTCTGGTCCTGGCCACCAGAGTTCACCAAGATCCAGGGGCCCTAAGGCCTGGCTCTGCACAGTCTCCCTGACCCACGTCTCAGCCTCGTAAGCCCCTCCGGGCAAGCTGGGCTGAGAAGGAGCTTTCACTTCCTCTTCGGTTGTAGCTTTGCCTTCAAGGAAAGGGGAAAGAAAGGTTTCTATTTAAGGAAGAAAGGACTCTCAACCACAAGCACAAGCTACCACAAGTAGCTTCTGTGGACTGGGGTTTGATGGGGAGGAGGAAGCAGGTAGGGGTGACACATGCTCCCAGGACCACAGTTCCTCACTAACTCTGGTAGACTTACAGTTCCACTCACAGGGCAAATACTAGGCTGGTGCTGGGCACCCTGGCTCAGTGCCCCTGCAGACTCTCCTTTATTTGTTGCCACACCCTATGTGGCAAGTGCTCTTATGCCCATTTTTAGATGAGTAAACTGAGACTCAAAGGGAAACTGCCTTGCTCAAGGTCACACAGTTTGAAGTGGGGCTGGGTCTGCCTCCAGGCCCCTCTCTGGAACTCCCACCACAACCCGAAGAAGGAAAACAGGACTGTTGGAAGAAAGGGAAAGGCAAGGGATGGGGACAGAGCAGCATGGAAAGTCAGAAGCACAGGCACCTGAGCCTGACCAGGGCAAGGAGCCAGCAGCCGGGGAGGAAAGGAGAGGTGTGAGGGCTCGAGGCCGGACAGCAGATGCAGACAGCAGCTGGGCTCCCCCGGGCGCCCTTCCCATCAGCCGGGGCAGGAGCCGAGGAAAGGGATGCGGGCTGTGTTTATAATACCGTGCATTCTGGGTCAATGCCTTTTGTGGGCCACAGAGCCAAGGAAAAGCAGTGAACTTCGAGGGTGTAATGCCTGTGCATCTCTCTCCTCTGCTAGCTCAGCCAGAAACAGGCCTTTGAGTTGGGTCCACGGAGTGGGGGAGTGGAGCCTGGGTGGGCATGGCAGCGGGTGGGGTGTCCAGAGTGAACCTGGCCAGGGGATGGAGCGCAGAAGAGAAAGGCCGGACCACGCTGTGTTTAGGAAGCCTTGCTGTGGGCCATTTCGTTTCCCACGGCTCTCCAGCTCTCCGAGCCGCCTCTGTTCTTTCATGCTCCCCGCCCCCCCCAACCCCGGGCCCTGTGGGGTGGCTAGTGAAGGATGACAGAGAGCAAGATCTCCTGGTGAGGAAGTGGCCTGGGAGTCCCAAAGTCAGCTGCCCTCCCACTCCTTGGTGGCGTCACCCGGGGTTAAGGACGCCCACAGACAGGGGGCCGTGGGCTTCAGAGAGCTTTTTCTTTGTAATGCAGTGTCATTTTTTGGCCAGATTTATTTCTCCCAGATATTTCTTATTCAAGCCAATGCTAATGGCTGTGCAAAGCAATGACCTTACATTCTTCAAGATGAAAGGAAGGCTGAGGCCCGGGAGGAGTTGCAGGGGAAAATGAGCCCTAGAAGGTCAGAGCTCTCAAACATCAAATCCTGTGGATTTCAGGGTTTCCTTTTTTTTTTTTTAAACAAAAAGAACTTTTCTGTCAAGCAAACTCTTAAGCTAACCCCAAATTTCCAAACGAATAAAAGTAGCGCTGGCCCCACTGGTACACGAGCAGGAATAGGTCAGCGCAGGCACCCGCTCAGGCCCACACATCAGGGAGGTGGGGCCGGAGTCCAGGGCAGGGCTCATGAAGCAGGCTTGCAGGGCCCAGTTCTGCCACCTTCTATTTTTTTTTTAATGTTTATTTATCTTTGAGACAGAGACAGAGTGTGAATGGGGGAGGGGCAGAGAGAGAGAGAGGGAGGGAGAGAGACAGAGACAGAATCTGAAGCAGGCTCCAGGCTCTGAGCTGTCAGCACAGAGTCTGACGTGGGGCTTGAACTCACACACTGTGAGATCATGACCTGAGCTGAAATAGGACGCTTAACCAACTGAGCCACCCAGGCGCCCCTTGTCACCTTCTTCCTAGCCAGGTGGCCCAGGGCAAATCAGGCCACTTCTCTGTGCCTCAGCTTCCTCACCTGTAACACGCAGACAACTGATGAGGCAGCTTAAAGGTCTAACCGCTAACACATACCAAGTGTGTGGTCACCCAGTACCCGACACGTGCTCAGTGCTCCCTAATTGGCAGAGTGAAGGAGACTTGTTGAAGGTCACCCAGTGAGTTAGGAAAGGGCAGCCAGGCTGGCATATAACCGACAGCATGTGTCCATCACCAAATGCCATTTGGAAAATAAAACCCTGCTGGTGTGCTTCCGAAGGCAGACACGGACACAAGTGGGTTTCCTCAGTGACCCTGAGGATGGAAGAGACGCCGCCCAGAGCCTGGCTCTCAGCCTTGTGTTTGCAGGTTTGCTGCAGGAGTGCTGAGGAGGCGAGGACAAGTCGCCAGCGTGCCTGGGCATCATGCCATCAGCCCTGCCGGGGAGCCAGAGTGCCACATGATTTCACTCACGGATACAAAAGGAAAAATGGCAAGGAGCTCTGTCCCTTCTATTGACCCCCCACAGCCTGACATCTGCACACCTGCCAGAACATTCTCTTGTCATTGGAGAGATGCCACTTAGGGATCTCATGAGCTACAGGAGGAAGAAAGAATTGAGCTGTAGTTCAGGAACATAAAAAATGCACTGTTCATCTGGTTTGTTCATAACACTGTTGTGTTAATGCCCAAGGGGAGACAGAAAGCTGTTTCAGCAACATTCCCTAGTTTGGTTGGGATTACGTGTGGAGGAAAACATTCCCATTTCTGTCATGGCTACAGTCTCACTCTTCCTGTTTTCATGGTTCCCCCTGCATGGCCATGCCAGGCTGATAGGGCTGGGTAAGAGTGTGCTCAGAGGCTGGGGAGGCTGGGGGGTTCACACACGTGTCCCCGGAGTCGTGTCATAGTTCTCCTGGGAAGAGGGTGGAAACGAAGAGGCCACCTGGGAGAGGCCCTCTGGCGCCCTGTATGCCATTCTGCCCTTGCGTCACCTTTTGTGATTTACCAAAGCAAGTGCAAAGTGAGCAGGTGAGCTGGGAACAAACCAGCGCAGCCCACAGTGAGTCATGCTTTCCTTCCAGACCGCTCTTCCCTCGCCAGGCACAGCCGTGTGGAAGCCACACACTATTACTTCCACATAATTGAAAAGGGTGTCAGGGTCTCCCAGACACGAACCAGAACCATGCTGCTCAGCTGTCATGTCCAATGTGACTAATGCAGTCGTGTCTTAATCAGTCCCTGCTCGCTGCCTGCTCTAATGGCATCAGAGCCCTGCTCCAAGGCCCTGCTTTGTGACAGCGTGGTGCAGAGGAGAGGCAGGGACCAGGAGGCATCAGTTTTTCAAGAGGAGCCGGCCCCAGGGACCTCGGTGGCTCAGCCAGTTAAGCGTCTTGGTTTCGTCACAGGTCACGATCTCAGTTTTGTTAGTTTGAGCCCCATGTCAGGTTCCGTGCCGACAGTGCAGAGCCTGCTTGGGCTCTCTCCTCCCCCACTTGTGCTGTCTCTGTCTTCCCTCAAAATAAATAAACTTAAAAAAAAAAACAAAAAACAGAGGAGCTGGCCCTGACGGCAGGGGCCACGTGCTGGGATGAGGGGTGAGAGACCAGAGCGCCGGCTGTCGGGCACCGCCTCATGCCTGAGAGCACAGCGGAAACCTGGCGGGCCTGCTCCCGAGAGCTGCAGCATCGGCAATGTTGCTGTGGCAACAGTGGCTTTTCCTGGAGCAGAGAATGGACATCGTGAACATGTGTACAACCGGTCCCGAGCCCTGATGCGGGTGAGGACGATGGGGTGTGCCAACCTTGGTTTGCAAAAAAGCTGATCCCAGTGCCCTGCCCCCAGAGATGGTGGTTCCACAGGCCTGGAGTGGGCCCTGGGAAGCTGCATTTCTAAAGTGCAACCAGGAGGCTCTGAGGCAGGTAGTTGAAGGGCCATGTTAGGAGTGTGGGGTCAAGTGGGCACGGGGTGGGCAACAGGGCTCCAGGGGAAGGAGTGGTGGCCAAGGGCAGCGGGGGAACTTGTAAGATCTAAGGGTCCATTTCTGTGCACTCGAGACAAAAGTAAGTCCATGGAGGGAGGGGGGACTTCTTCAGTGCGTACCAACCTCTACCTCATGGGACAGTCAGCTCTAAGCTAGCCTGACCGTGCCCTACAAGAGCACAACCCAGGCCACGGTTTTGGAGGGCCTCTGGGCAATGGCACCCTGCATGTAGCTACTTTTCCAATTAGTGCAAAGCATTCTCCCTTTGAGTCTAAGTGACTTGGCACTAGTCTCCATATGCTGTGGGTCTTGATCCTCAGACCCTGGGTGTGCATCAAAGGGGTGCATTTTAGGTAAACCACCATCTGTCGCAAGTTGCCCTGCTCTCTAGGTATAAACGGAAAGTGTGGGACATCAGAGCCAGATGATCACTATTACCACCCAGGATACAGTTTGTGTCAATGATACCCACAAGGAATTAATACGTCAAGGAAAGAAGAAAAATGCGTTGCCACCTAAGAACGAGGCTTGACGATGTTGCCTGCTGGCTGCAGGGTGTGGGACGTGGGGCTCACGCCAGGGCTCACCCCGTGGTCTGGAGGACAAGACCCCCAGGCCTGCCACTCTCGTCCTGAAGCTGGCACTCAGGGTTACTGACCAGTGCTGCAAGCAATGCGTCGGGGGGAGGGGCTTGCCACACAGAAAGTGCCTGTTTTGTTCTGAGGGAAAAAATATCTCACTTCCGCTTCAGCTGCCGCCTGTGCGGTCTCCACGAGTGCAGTGCTCCCTTCAGGAGCTCATGCTGGCTCCCCGCTTCCTTCAGGGCTTCCCTGCAGGTGGCCAGGCCGTGGTCTCGAGCCAGCCTATGTCGAGGTGGGAAAGCACATGGTCCGGGGTACTCAGCAGCTAAGACGAGGTACAAGGCTCCCCCTAGCTAACTCTGGGAAGTGTAGCCTGCGTTTTCATTTCTTGGACTTCTCACTGAGGTACGTTTTCCCTCCCTAAAATCCCAGACCACAGTGCTGACATGGAGAAAGCCACAACTCCAGGGCCACCTCTGTTCCAACTCAGTGCATAACATCAGGTCTCCTTCCCGCTTTTACGCAGTAAGTTCCAGGTTCCCGTGAAGGGTAAAGTGGCTACATCTGTTTCCGGGCCAGGTTGTTAACTGTAATGTCCAGGAGATAGTTTGTTGGTGTGTGTAACGCCTTAGGTCAATCACACCGGAAAGAAATACATTAATCAAAAGAAAAAATACTGATTAGAACAAACTGGTGACAAAAACAATGTATCAATTTTAAAAGAGCTTTTTGGTCTTCCCTTAGATCTGGAGCTCCTCCTTCCTGTGGGAGGCTTCGAACGGATGGCGTTCAGTCCGGTGGCTCTCTGACGTGTCACATGCCTGGGTGGGTCCTACTCCACTGCAGACCCTTGGTAGGGCTCTTCTGCACCCACAAAACCCTGGCTGGTCTGGGTGCCACAGGTGTCCATGCCTCTGAAGTCACGAGGTTTTGTGAGCCAGTCTGGACACCCCTAACTGAGTCCTAACAAAGTGGATCAGCTTGGTCTCTGTGAGGAGCGCTGTCCCAACAGTCATTCCCAAACAAAGGGCCCCCACGGCAACGTGCGCCAGCCTGGCCAGCCAGCCCTGCTCACAGCAGAGCCACACCTGTGGAAAGAAACCACGGTTGTCGCCCGGCCCGCCATCCGCATGACCTTCCTCTGGGGTCGGCCAGGGAAAGCGGAGGCCCTACTATTCCAGCTTCAGGTCAGGTAAAAGGGGTAACAACCGCATGCCGAGGGGCTTCTCTGTTCCCACTGGTAACGCTGGTTGGCCACATGTATCATAAGATGTTATCCCCGAGGCTTAGGGGAAGGGGCGGCAAATACAGTAGAACCCTGGACTGTAATTTGTTCTGCGAGTGTTCGCAAGATGAGAAAACATTTCTAATGCATTTTAACTTGATAAACAAGCTATGACTTACAAAACGACTAGTATGTGACAACGAATGTCACATGATCACAACTGAGCTAATGGTTCTTGAAATTCGCTTTAATATAAGTGCTTTGGATTACAAGGATGTTTCTGGAATGAATTATGCTCGCAAACCAAGGTTGTACTGCACTTGCCCAGCTGGTTCAGGAAGAGCAGGAAGGGGGAGCCGAGAGCAAGGGACAGCGGGCAGCCTGCAAAATCATGTAGCGTGAAGGCTGCCGGGACTCTCACCTCAGAAACAGCAGTAATCCCACCACTGAGGGCGAATGCTCCGAGGAGGGCTGGTGACAGGTGCAGGCCTGCCAGGGGCCTGTGAGGGCCCTTCCGGTAGTAGCGGTGGATGAAGCAAAGGCTCTGTGTGATCCGAATGCCCATGTTAAAGCAGTTGGCCAAGATGAAACCCACACTGCCACACCACTGGGTCAGGAGGTAGGCTAACACCAGGAACGAAGAGGACAGGGCCAGCATTGTGAAACTGTACCTGCGGAGAGGGAGACAAGCAAAGCGGGGCAGTGGGTACGTTGTCCCAAGACAAGACGGCTCCAAAACAAGTGGCTGTGAACATGAGGTCACAGAAAGTGCCTCCGAGTTGCCATGACCCAGCTGGTTTTTGTAACTGTGAACACTATATGGATAGCATGGAAATGTCACGGTCCCGCCCCCCTCACTCACTGAACAGAAGAGTAAGAAAATGAACAATTTAAGATATTTATGGTTTTTAAGGATAAGTGATTAGCTTAAGTGACACGTCGTGATCAAAACACATAAAAATCCTGTTCAGTCCAAGTCTTCAATGTGAGGCACAAAGAATATGACAGGGTAGTAATGATATATGAACGCAAGCTCTGTGGCAGGCACTGTGAGGGGTGCAGGGATATGCTGGTGAGTGAACAGACGTGGCCCTTGCTCTGAGGCTTCGATGCATTCTACGGACAAGGAAACCAGACACAAAGAGGCTGAGTAATTTGCTTAAGGAGTGACCTGACTCTGGGCCCTACACTTAAGGAAACGAATACCACTTCCCTTGGGAAATGCAGAAGCCCTGTGACCTTAGCCAGGGGACCTTACCCACAGCAGGTGACCAGCCTCCAAAATGACAAACACACAGGGAGCAAGGCCTGAATCACTGCAGTGTCCTCATCCTTCCCTCTGCTCTTCATGTCGCCAGAGCTCTCTGGATTCCTGACTGGATGGACTATGCTGCCCTTCCACTTCTCTGGCTTTAAGCAGCATGAAGCTTAGTTACTTTGAAGTCTCAGCTAGGGCCACTGAGTCTTAGCAAAGATAAGAGCTGCTGTAGTCTTCCAAAAGGCTTGTACAGTCATCAGCAAACCTCTCCAGCATCTGGCTTCTGCCTAGCGGGCAGCAGGCATTCTAGGTACATAGTTGTTGAGGGAACCAATCCACTAGGCCTACAGCTAGGTCTACTGGGTTATGACACCTCACAGACCACTCAGGTTCAGCACACAAGGGGCGGTAAGAAAGCCACTATGTCTGCTGAATGCCCACGCACTGGTTCTCAGGCTTACCAAGTCCAAGGGGCTATGGAGATATACTTTATCAAAGGAGGTTATAAGAATACTACACACACACTCCCCTCCAACAGGGGAGGGGAGGTGTACTTTTCAGTAACTACTGATCAATGATCAGAATGGCCAACTTCATAACAAGCCACTGAAAGTGGGGACCATCATAGACCAGTTACATGACATCTTTTCCAAAAAGAGGTAGATCTATATAATCTTTTTTTTTTCTCCCAGAAGATATCTCAGACAAGTCTACATGAATCCTCGGAGTTGAGGCAAGAGATTCCAAAACTTTTAAAGTCATCCTCACCCAACTCCAAGTAAAATGTCAATAATGAATGAAACCAGTAGCTACTCCAAGCAGGGATGAATTCAACAGTGTGGCTTCTTTGGTGCGGCCACTGGGAAAAGCTAATGATAAGAGTCCACTGTTTTTCAACATCAGAAGACGGCTCTGCAGCTGTCGAAATTTGCAGAACCCACAAGTCTATAGCCTTAAAGGCATAATCCACTTCAGGAAAAAAAGGAAAATTTAAAGATGCAGTTAAAATACTGCTTTTTAAATCAATTCAAAATTAGTGACAATAATAACTATGACAATAATGACTATTCTATAAGGTTTGGTTAACATGAAGTAAATTCTTTGTGAATGCTGATTTTCTTCATGGGCCCAAGAAAATACTAGGCTTAAAATCATGCTTATAAAGAAAGAGATGGTCAAGAATGTGGACTGTGGCAGCAGCTGCAGTGTCCCCCCGTGGGCGCTGGTTGAGCACATCAAGGCACAGCCATCAACGTGGCCTCCACAGCCATGAAAAGGACAGTGCCAGGCTCTCTCATGAGCCAACATGAGAAGATGGCACTCATCCTTTACTCAACAATTACGGAGTCCAGCTCTATGCTGGACATTCAAGGGCCAAGAAATCAGACAAAGGAGCCGTCAGTCTTGGGCCTGACAGGCTCTGCCCCATCTTTGTACGGCAGACTCTGCTTGGCCCCCCAGCCTCAGGCTAAATGCCGCCTCCTCAGGGGGGCCTCCTGTCCAAAAGAGCCCCACTCTCTGCACAACCCTGTTGTAGTTATCTGAGCTGCATAGGATTTCCTTAATTATTTGCGTGTCTGCTGTCTGCCTCCCCCACTGTCAGCTTCAGGAGAGCAGAGATCTCGTCTCTCTCTTTATTGCTGTATTCCCAGAGCTTAACACGGTGCCTATTAAGAGAGTAAATGCTCAAGCAGCATTTGCCAAATGAAAAAAAATGGAGAGCTCCTTAACAAAACAGAACAAAAATTCTTCAACAGGGCAGATGAAAAAGCTATTAATCAGAGTCCATATACATTATGAGGTTATTAACAAAAAAAGCAACTTGGAATTCAAAGGATGTTCTAATATTCCAGGTCCAACACCAAATGCCCTATTTTAATTTAGAAAAACAGGGATTAAAGTTTTAAGTAAAAGTCCAGGACTTTATCAATACAGGATTTTTTTTTTTCCAATTCAGAATCTAAAACGCTAAGTGTAAATCAAACATAACATTGAACTGAGCTGCCCCATCCCACTATAAGATCCTTACTGGAGTTCTGCGTCTTGTTAAGTTCACAGAGATAACAAAGCCACAGTCTGTGATGAGGCCGGGGGCCATGCGCTCACGCAAGGGCTGGGGGCTGGGCCATGGCCCGGGCGGAACCAGCTGCGGGGTTTAATCCCCGCAGGAAGAACACACTTCACTCTTAGGGGAAGTGCGCTGCCACCGATGAGAACTGCATTCGAAGGCACTCTGGTTCTGTCTTGTCTCTATGCTGACTACTAATACCGTGAAAATAATTTTCCAGATGTTCATATATCATCAAAATCCCATCACAACGAACTTAGAAAGCTGTTTCTTTTGGTTCATTGCAATGTAAGAGGAAAGAAAGCAGCCAGCCACTGTCTATATTCTCGCAGGATTTGATTGTAAGATACATTTTAACATCTTAAGCAGGTTTAGTGCTGACTCTCCCCCTCAACACTAATGCTGAAATTATTCTAACAAAATTCCTTCCAAAGAGATAGATTCCTAGTCCAGAGCTCTTTCCACTGCAGTCCAGTGCCTCATTTAATAGATTTTACATTATATCTAAAAATTATTTCACGTTTGAAGCACCTTTTAAATAAAAACACAATATTTCAAAATTAAACTTAATAGACTTTTTCATCCATGGGGAAACAGAGGGTGAGGAGGATAGACTCTGAGTAGTTTTATCACTACACATTAAACTATCTGAAGTAAAAACCCTATCGGGACCAGTATTTGAAAACTGAAGGTTGTGACTTAAAAGTAGGCTGGGAAATCAGTTTAGTGGGTCATGACACGGCAGTTTGAAAAATGAAATCTAACAGAATTAAGAACCATCAGTGGGTCCTGCACATAACTGGGGTATTTACTGTTTTGTGAAGGCTTCACTCAGTCATGTCTACCTAATATGTAGAAGGTCACAGTGCTCTCTGTAGTGTTTACTAAGAAGCTGGCCTGGGCCAGTGGTTCCTAAGGCCTCCGTCCATCAGAAACCTCCCAGAGCTATGTGATGAAAGACTCCTGGGCCCCAGCCTCTTATGTGCTAATTCAGTTGATCTAGGCGGGGCTGGAATTCCAGGGGACCCTGGGGGGGCTGCGCTAAGATGCCACCCGGGGCTCCAGTTCTCAACTGCAGGATGGAAAGGTCGCCAAGCTGCCTTGTGAGACAGCCGCAGGATGGAGGCACAGAGAGGACTCTGCATCCTGCCGCGTAGAGAGGCTGCTGTGAACTGGAGGCCGTTCCCCGAGTCTCAGCTGTGTTTTCTTGTCCCACCTCCACCACTGGGCCTCAGGGCTTCTGATGGTGCTCAAGGCCTTGGAGAGGCAGTACAAGACCTCCCACAAGGGACCCAGGCCTCAGGGGACAAGGGAATCACCAGGACCACTTGCCTCATTACCTGCACCCGCCCCTCTGCCGTCTTTTCCCCTATCGGTTTTACCCTTCTCCTCAACCTCGTCCTGTAGTGAGGCCTTTGGATTCTGCCATGCTGCTTCTGGCATCTGGGACACAGGAGATGAATGGTGCTGCGTGAGGGTCGGGAGCTCTAAACTAGGAGTTCGTGTCAGAATCACTGAGGAGCTTTTAAAAAACATATGCCGGGAGGCCGCTGGTTTTGCAAATGTGCCAGGAGTGAGTGGAGGAAGAAGAGCGGACAGGAATCTGCACATCTAACAAGCTCCACGGGGCATCCTGACTGAGGATCAGTGTTAAGAACTAGTCTGAAGCTCCGGAGCAGAGGTCCTGATCTGGGGTCAATGGATGGGAAAAAGCTGGCAAATGAGTATGTGCACTTGGGCCTTTCTCTGAGGAAAGAGGTCACACACCCCTGAGTTTCTCCAAGGCCTACATCAGTCTCAGGTGGAGGACTCTGCACCCTGAAGAAGCTTCCAAGGTAACACACGGGGCTGCTGGGCAAGGCAGTGGGGGAGCAGAGCTGGTCCTGCGCCTGTCTCTGCAAACCTGGACCAACACTGCCCTGTGGGCCCAGATTTCTTCCTCCTCCAAAGGGAGGCAAAGGGCGGTTGCTGCCCCCGGCCGTGCGTGGGGGGGACTAGCCGGATGGTGCGTGCGCAGCCACAGGAGAGCCCGGGCACGGCGGCACGCTAGTGCTAGGCGCTACCTCTGCAGGAAGTGCTGTGCGGGCTCTGCAGGAAGTGCAAGTCACTGCAACTTGCCCGAAGGCCGTGATTAGAGGTGGGTCTTTCAGGTTACCTACCTGTCGACCTCCTCTTTGCTCATGGCAGCAAACGTGAAGCACTCGGTCACTCCGTTGACGGCAAGCAGGAGGACGTAGACACAGTAGGAACGCAGCAAAACAGGACCTATGGGGAAACAGCCCAGCGAGACTCCAGAGCCCATACGGAAGGCCCACATGTCCCAGAACTGGCTCAGGAGCCCTGCTGGTACTGTCGACGGCGGACACGTGCTCGAGCCTATGGCCTTAACTATCTGGAAGGCCTCCCAGTATTCCATGGCACTGCTTAAAATAAACAGCTCAAAATGAAAGAGCAATTAAGATTAAGCCTACAAATCTCTCTTAACAACAACATTCTCATCTGGCCAGGAAGCAGTTCACTTTGTAAATCTGCACAGAGGTCTGCTGGTTTGAGCACTCAAGGCCACTAGTGGCCCTGCATGCACGAGAACCTTGGCTGACAGGTCCTGAACAAAAGACATTGGGGAGAAGCCCAGGGCTCGGGAGCGGCAGGAAAAGAGAGACAGAACACCTCCACAAATCTGCAGGGCAAATTGGAGTTACTATCATGTTATTTTCTTCTAAAACATAGTGATGTTGTTCTATAGCTAACTAACACACTTTGGAAAAATCTGCTGACAAAAGACTGGGAGCCTTAAAAATGGAATTGATCCCCTCTTTTAGAAGGGCCATTGCCAAGAGGCAGCAAGCAACTTCTTTTCTTCTCTTTTTTTTTTTTTTGAGAGAGAGGAAGCGCACATGTGCATGAGCAGGGGAGGGGCAGAGAGAGAGGGAGACACAGAATCCGAAGCAGGCTCCAGGCTCTGAGCTGTCAGCACAGAGCAACATGGGGCTTGAACCCACCAGCCGTGAGATGGTGACCTGAGCTGAAATCAGACGCTCAACTGACTGAGCCACCCAGGCGCCCCGCCGCCAAGCAACTTCTAATAGAACAACCTATGACCCAGCAATTCCACTCATAAATATCCAACAGAAATAAATGTACGTGTTCACAAAACCCCTTGTACAAAAACGTCCATAGCAGTTTTACTCGTAATAGCCCAAACTGACCATCAACAAGACAAAGAATAAACTGTGGGCCATCCATATAAAGGAATCTTCTCAGAGAAGCAATCAAAGAGAAAAAAACTATTGATTCATGTAAAAACATGGATGAATCCCCAAAACTGTATATTGAGGGAAAGAAGTGTCCATGCTTTATGATTTCATTTACTTTTTTAAAATTCCTATTTATTTTTAAATGTTTATTTTTGAGAAAGAGAGAGAGAGACAATGAGTAGGGGGGCAGAGAGAGAGTGGGACGGAGGATTCAAAGTGGGCTTCGTGCTGACAGCAGAGAGCCCAATGTGGGGCTCAAACTCACAAACTGTGAGATCACGACCTGAGCTAAAGTTGGGTGTTTAACCAACTGAGCCACCCAGGCGTCCCCAGGTGATTTCATTTGTATGAAGTCCCTTTTAAAAGCAATACTATGGCAGGGGCACCTGGGTGACTTAGTCGGTTAAGCGTCTGACTTTCGCTTGGGTCATGATCTCGCGGTTTGTGGGTTCAAGCCCCACATCGGGCTCTGTGCTGACTGCCAGCTCAGAGCCTGGAGCCTACTTCAGAGTCTGTGTCTCCCTCTCTCTCTGACCCTCCCCTGCTCACGCTGTCTCTCTCTCTCCTAGAAATAAATAAAAATAGGGGCGCCTGGGTGGCTTAGTCGGTTAAGCGTCCGACTTTCGCTCAGGTCATGATCTCACGGTTCGTGGGTTCGGGCCCCGCGTCGGGCTCTGTGCTGACTGCCAGCTCTCAGAGCCTGGAGCCTGTTTCAGTCTGTGACTCCCTCTCTGACCCTCCCCTGCTCGTGCTGTCTCTCTCTCTCTCCTAGAAATAAATAAAACATTAAAAAAAAAAGAAAGAAAGAAAGAAAAATATTTAAAAATAAATAAATAAATAAAAGCAATACTATAGCATCTGGGTGGCACAGCTGATTGCATGATCTAGCAGTATGTAGGTTCAAGTCCCGTATTGGGCTCTGCACTGACAGCAAGAGGCTGCCTCAGATCCTCTGTCTCCCTCTCTCTCTGCCCCTCCCCTGCTCTCTCTCTCAAAAATAAACATTTTTAAAAAAAGCACTAATCTACAGTGATAGAAATCAGAACAGTGGTTGCCTTTGAGGGAGGCAGATGACTGGAAAGGATACTGAGACAACTTTCTGGGGTAGGGGAAACATTGTATATCTCAACCAAGATGTTGGTTGTACAGGTGTATGTATTTGTCAAAACTCATCAAATTGTACTTTAAGAGTACAGAATTTTACTTTATGTAAATTAGGCCTCAATAACTTAGCCACTCGAAGAAAAACAGTGCTCATATTTTCTGGCACAGGAAAGGCTTTCAGATCCACAGCACTAGTCCAAAGAGTCAGGAGCAGAGCAAGGAGATGGGGGTGGCATGGAGATGAGAGAAGGAAAGCCAGCAGGGGCCAAGGTTGGGGACATACTACCAGAAGCCACCATTGGTGTTAGAGAGTGCTAGAAGTTTGGTCAATGTGAGAGACAGCTACCATGAGGAGAAAAATGCTAAGAGACCTTGTTGGGACAGTGGCACTGATGGAACCCTGGGCCAGGCAGGAGATGACAACAGTCCTGACTCACCAAACAGCACATTGTTTTCAGAGACTGAGAATCCAGACCATTCTTAAGACTCTCCTATTTCTGAAGATACCAAAGGAACATCTTTTTTAATCTAAAATTATTATTTTTTAACAGTGTTTTGTTTCAGGTGTACAATACAGTGATTCAACAATTCTACATATTACTCAGTGTTCATCATGTTGAATCTAAAATTATTAATGACTTTGACATAAGCCATTAGAAACAGAATTTATTACATCAGAAATCAACTAACACTGACCCTTTTAACTGATAAACCTATTATCAGTGCTGGAAACTGTCACCAGCCTCTCACTTGAGTCAAAGGGCTACATAATCACAGCAGACTGTTCCTGTATCTTCTATGACTAATTACTCCACCAGGTGAACACTGTATTGAAGGGACAGCCTTCTCCTCATGAAAATGTCCTGCGATTTCATTACAATAAAAGCTGTTCCTTGGTGATTACTTTTTTTTTTTATGAGAAATAGATAGAGACAGTGTGAGCAGGGGAGGGTCAGAGAGAGAGGGAGAAACAGAATCTGAAGCAGGCTGAGCTAGCTGTCAGCACAGAGCCTTATGCGGGGCTCGAACCCATGAACCATGAGATGATGACCTGAGCCGAAGTTGGATGCTTAACTGACTGAGCTACCCAGGCACCCCATGTGATTACCTTTTTTAAGGAGGCCCTGCTACTGTGAAATAGTCGAGCCCCTCATCTCTGCACACTGACTTATATTAACGGCTTCCTAATGAGGCCTCCCTGCCTGTGCGACTGAAACCCACATCTCACAGCATAAGCCCAGGGAGCTGCAAACCAGCTCACTGGGTTCACAGCAGGTGTTTCTCCAAACTTAATGACCTTTGCTCTTGTGTAGAAACATGGCTCCTCCTCCCCTAATACCCAAAGTTTGGGCCCATTGTAGTGGAGACCAAAACATGCCGGTGAACTTGTAAAACAGCATGTGACAAAGCCCTTTACACTGAGATGGGGCAGCAGAGAGAAGACCTCACGGTTCTTGTCGAGTGACCTAAGGAACTGAAACCTCTTTGCTGAACCCAGGATGAAACACTGCAAGTGGGCTGCCAGCCTGTGGCCCAGCACATTTTGAAATTGCTAAGTCCCCCAGGGCCTAGCAAGTGCTGTGGCCTGGACACTAGGTGTTTCAAAGTTAGACACGTTCGATAATTTTGTCCTTCAAAAACCAAGAGTCACTGGATTAAATATACCATTTTACTTGCCGAGATCAATTTTATTCTCTGCAAATGGCTCTGAGTTATCCTTCCAAGGCTCTCATGCATCAGGCCATGAGATTTATGTGGCATTTACTACTTTCAGATGTGGTTAGTATCAAGTGGAGACTCATTAGAGCCCGCTTCTGCCTTCCTCCCTCATCCGAGAGGGTGCACAGGGAAGCGCCCAGCAAAACACATCTTAAGCCTGGGAGGAAAGCCAAGGATTCATAACGGCTTCTCTAAGTGAAGTTGGGGGACTGACTGATCTGGTGCCAAAGCCCCCTAACGGTACCCAGCTGTTTCTGACCTTGTGTGAGGGGAACGGCCTCAGAGCTCCAGCCGTTGACAACATCTCCTATACAGACAGGTATCAACCTGTATGCGTGCAAGTTTTTGAATTTCTTAAGACTCTTCTCTTTCTGCTCAGAAATTAGAATGAATCTGGCAAAACTCTTGCGCGTACCTGATCCAGAGCTAAGCATTACCCCTCCATAGAGATCCAAAGCCAGCTGAGAATAGGCAAAGCCGAAGATGGTGATGGTCAGGCCAGCCAGCAGGGCCAGCTTGAGCAGTGACTCCAACACCGTGGCGGCCACAGCCATGTCCTCCTGGGGCACAGGGAGAGGGATGGGAGAGGGAAATCATGAGCTAAAGAACAACTTCACATCTGGCCTCCTCTCTTCGCTGTCTTACAGATCACTCATTTGCCTGCTGAGAGGCGTCGCTATTTTTCTGCAGCCGGTGCTGTTTCCATGTCAATTAGCACAAAGGAAATGAAGGAAAAAAAGACAATCTGTGCCTCCTGTTATCCTTAGGTAGTTCAGGGGAGGTTGGGTTTTTTAACTCAATCAGGGTAAGTTATGTCAAAGGTTGCTTAGGGAACATTCACTTTCCTCTCTGATATTTATTTTTAAATGGACAGCAAGTTTTTACATTGCTAGCAGGCTAGCTTTGTCCGTGTGCTTCTCCCGACAAATGTCTCCAAATCTTAATGTTCCTGTCGAAGTATGCTTAGGAAAATATTCTTAAATTTACTGAGAACCGGAATAGTTTATTTGAGATATCGTGCATAGACTGTATCTTGCAAACGTCTTCTAAGACACGTAAGAGCGTGACTTAGCTTCCTTTCAATTCTAAGATAAGTCAGACATTTTCGATGGTTTTAGAAAAAGGGAAGTTGTGACAACCATATACGCCTGGATTAAAATCTCTTCTGTTATTTATCACTAGGAACATGTATATGCTCATGGTAAGAGTGTAGCTCTGGGCACTTCATGGTCCTTAAGAAGCTTCAACAACTGGTGTGGTGAGTGACACCAAATGACCACATCCTCTCCTCCCCACGCCCTATGGGAGCCTTCCCCAGACTCTGCATCCTTCAGCTCACCTGTAGTTCTTGAGGATGTGAGGATGGAGGAGGCAACCTTAATTCTTCCAGCTAAGCCTAGACCGGGGGAGGGGTGTGCACTGCACTGGGGATGCTGCAAGAGTTCTGAGAGGGTGGATCAAGAGTGAGCTTACACAGAAGGACTAAGAATGAGAAGGGAGGGGCCAGGCAGGGCAAAGAGAGGAGGCTTCAAAAGAAGTGAGCTCAGAGTCCTGCCATCATTCAGAAGGTGATGGAAAAATGCAATCTAGAAGGAAATTTCAGATCAAACCGAAGGGAAACTGGCTGCTCCACATTTCAGTCTGTTTATCCTGCTATTGGAGAATTTACAGGAGACACAATGACCTAAGAACCAAGACTACCTGCTTCTGAAGGGTGGCATCCTTTCCTCTCTCCAGCACCTTGGCGAAAAATATGTAAAAACTCTCCTCTATCGGCTGGAAAATTAATCTGGCCACAAGGGAGCCGAGATTATTCACTATATCGTACACACCTACAAGACAAAAAAGAGAAACAACAATCCTACTGGTTTTCCGATTTGAATTTTCAAGGCACCATTAACATTTTTTTCTAATTTAATTGAACTTTTTGAGGTAATAATAGATCCACACGTAGTTTTAAGAAATAACAGCTCCATTACCCAGTTTCCCGAAGAGTAACATTTTGTGAGAGCAGGGCACGGCACCACAGCAGGGACACGGACACTGACACGGTCAAGACAGGATATTTCCAGCACCGGCACTTTTTTATAACAATCACTAATGCCAAGTTGATTTTTAAAAATTTTTCTTCCCACTACTTCAGGATTATAGTCAAAAATAAATATGAAGAAAATGTTGAGACCTATCAGCCACACGATCACAGGGCAGATCTGTGATTGTGACGGCAAGCTCCCTTTGCTCTCCGCACCCCCGAACCCCGAACAGCACCAGAGCTCTGCGGGAACCAGGGCGTCTCAACAGAGGACCTGCTACCCGAGTCACACGAGAGGCAGCAGTCAGTACACTGCATGTATTTACAGAGACCAACAACTTTCAATCTTTAGGAATCATTTTTTTTTTTACAATCTTCGTCTTTTATAATCATTGGGTTTGTTTTTCATTAAATGTATAAAACTTCAGAAAAAACTTACAAATTATCTATTAACAGTGTTCATGACAGAATTTCATCTTACCCTGATCACCAAAATTTAACACGTTCAAAAAGGTCATTACATATCGCTCGCCTACAAACAGAAAAGCAAAATAATTAGCATTGCAAGAGCACATTACTTTCTTGTTTCCTTTTCTCTTATCGACTATTAACTTTCCAGCTGGCAAATACCCTCAAAGGAGAGAAATTATACAGTCAGTTAAAGACCTGGTCCTAATGTTGATTTCAAATAAGATCCACCCATAATCTCAAGATAGTAACAACTGGGCAAATGATGGGGGATTTATTGACAGCAAATCTCCAAACCAGTCAAAACAAAAATTAAAAACAAAATTAAAATTAAAAACAAAAACAAAATCAATAAAACCAGCCTAATAACTTTAAAAAAGGTGGAAGGGTAGGATTACTAAAATGTTAACAATAAAAATGTTCCAAATTTGAAGTATAGGCTCTGTGAAATGAAAGGTCCATGATTATGTGCACAGCACCAAGTGCCCTCCTTGCGTGGCCCACTGTGGATGGACGGAGCTCTGAGCAGTGCCCACAGCCGTAAAGGGCAAGTTGTCACCTCCTAGCAACTTGCTCAAAAAGGAAAGCGATACTCAGAGACCAGAAGTGGTGAGGACCTTCTCTCAAGTCTCCCTTCGGTCCTCCCTGCACCCTCTCAGACTCGGTACACAGGACCACGGGCCATCGCTAGCTCCTATCCATGTCTCTGCGCTGCTCTGATCCATTCTCACTGTGAACAGTCCCAGCTTCTGCAAATACAGATCTTAAGGTGACTCCCTGCTTTCACACCTTTAAATGGCTCTTTATGTTTACAGAAAGTCCAGGCTCTGAGGCCTTTTGTAAATTGACCCCAGGCTATCTTTTTGCCTTTCCTTCACCAACCTCATCCCCACCTACCATCACATGGTCATCCTCTGCTTCACCCCACCAGGTTTGAGCCCCTCCAGCTGCTCTGCTTCAGGCTGGGCCCCTCCTGCTCTCAGCCTAGGCTCTAAGCATGCTGCCCACCTAGACTGGCTTTTCCACAGGAACCTCTATGTGTTCTGGCACAACTGGTTTCTCCTTCCCGACTCTATAAGCTCCTTGGGGGCAGGAACCACATCTCCCCCAGCTTGCTGTCCCTGGTTTCCTAGCAGAGCTCCAGGAAGTGCAAGGGCACTCGAAAGAGCTAATGTTTCCAAGTATAGCTCTCACAGCCCTGGTTCGAAGCTAACCACACAAATGTTTGTCTCTGGTGAGAGAATGAGCTCCTTGAGGCTGTGGCCTGTAACTCATTCATCTGTGTGTTCTCAGCACCTGGCACACAGTGTTCAGGAAATGTGGGGGCAGAAGGTAACAGCATATATATTTTCGCTATTACAATGAATGATTTCAACTTTGTTTAGACTCGTAGTTTTTAGATAAAAAGAGCCTTGTGAGGGTGGTCCTTGTCCAGCCACTTCTTTGTTTCACAGCCATGAAGATGGGAGCCCTGAGAGGTTCCTAACAGCCCTGTGCCACTCAGGCCAGGGCGACCCAACTGTGGAGTGAGCAAGCATTCGGCACCACGTGCAGGCCTGGCTAACTAACACCTGCTGCCACCAACACATGCCCGGCCACTGCAATCCAGACAACCAGGCCACTGCTAGGACAGGATCCATTCCTTAACTCATTTCAACTGCTCTCAAAACTCTGGGAGGAAAAGTACGTAAAAGCAAACTCCCTTTCCAAACTCCCTCCACTGATTTTCCTGCTCTAACTATGTGAACTATCACAATATACAATTTCACTACAGATACCTTTCTTTATCAAGAAGTATTTGTTGAACACTGATCACAATTAGCCCCAGCAGGGTTCTGGGGAGATGGTGGGTGAACGGCACATCCTGCTCCAAGAAACACAGAGGTAAGGCACCTGCACTCAGCTCTCCAAAGGCTTCTGACCTTACGTCTCCCAGAAGTCTCGTGAGCGAGTTTCACTTTGGTAATGTCAGCGTTACAGAGTCAAGCCAGAAATAAGTACTGTCAAGGCTCAAGAGCCCTCAGAACCCTCCTGTTTCTATGCCTTAACTCACAGATGGTAAAAGTGGGCTCAGGGGAGCTACTTCCCTTTGGAAGCATAATTAAAAAAAATAAAGATGGGGAAAAGAAAAATAATGAGATAACAATAATGATAGTTATATTAGAATGCTATAATTATAGGGAACTTTCTTCTATTTTCTAAAACTTTTATAATAAATTATATTATTTTTATAATTAAAAGATAACTTTTGAAAAAACTTAAAAAAAATTGGTGCAGTCACAAACATATGGATGTACAGACATATGACATTTATGTGTAGAGAAACCGCTGCCTTTACCGGCTTCCAGCTGCCTCCAACCTCATTCTCTGAACTATAGCTGGGCATAAATAAACCAAAACACACACGCAGAAAATCTGGATGTATATGTAGCTCTGCGCCAGCCCTCTGCCTGCACTGCTTGGTCACTGTTAAACTGGAAGGCTTTAAGAAGCTGGAAGGCTGGCCAAACTATAAGAGTGACTCTGATTGTTTAAGAAAATAAAATGATGAAAACCCAGTATTAAAAAAAAATTTCAAAAGAAGTGTCTAAAAAGTCAGAACAGGATAATGAGATTATGGACAATTTTCCTTATTTTCCAAGTTTTCTGTAATTCATAAAGAACTTGCATAATACATTTCTTTAGGTGATAAAACATAGGATTCAAATTACGTTGGATTCAAATTAAGTTGTTCCTCATTATTGTAGGACACCACAGAAGTTATACAATGGCACTGACCATCAGTAAGTAAATGTTACTGTCCCTCTCCTGATTTAAAAAGCTCCTATTTCTGAGGTTCATCTGAACAGGGGCCTTTAGAAAACAAGTGGTCTGGGTCTAGGTAATCAGCAGTTCTATGAAATTCCCTCACTTACATATATTATGGTGTCCAGACTGCTCAGAGTGACCTTTCGCTTACCTTCTGTCAAAATCTGCTTCAAGAAAGACTGTTTGAAAAAACTCCAAGTCAGTTTAGCCTCTTTCCAATTTACAAAAGCCTAGAAAAGAAAACAAAACATAGCAAAAGCTCCCAGGCATTGCAAGTCTAAGAGTACAATAATGCTACAATGAGAGGGAAACTCATTTTGGTCCCTAAATCCCTATTTGAAGAGTCCCCACTAATTTTTCATTTAATGCTAAGCACACAGAAGGCATCCAACAAATCCTGGCAAAGAGTTTCCATTGCTAAACATGAAGACAAAGTCCTAGGTGGAAAGAGCCTCTCTTGTAGAGGCTCTTCACTGAGACCACTAAGGAACTGTGCTGTCCTGTTGTTGCACAGACGGCAAGCTGCCCATATCTAACATGCAGCTCACAGGCCTTTATCTCCTGGAGATATGTCTGAAGCATGCCAAGCTGCAGAACAAATTCTACTCCATACACACCACATCTTAATGCTATAAGGGTTCCTTTATACAAAGTATATAAGCTTTGCTTGTGTGTTTTGAAAGGGAGCCAGGCTTCCCAGGTCAGTCAAACCACTCAAAACTGTTATGACAGAGGGAAGGAAAAAACAAAACCCAAACTTCTGATATGGCTCTTCCAAAACCCCCCAGGGAGGCACCAAGCTGCCTATTTCCTAAGGACAAGGAGGGTAAAGAGGAAGTAAATGCTTAGGAAGGGCAGAGTTCAACCTGTAAGAGCCAGGCAGTCTCAAGGCCAGATTGTTGACCACCAAATGGAGGAATGAGGCAGCTGGCTGGATGTGACTTGTCCTTTCTATCTCCCTCAGGTCCCTCTGGAGGCCCCCTTCTCTCTCAGGCATCCTGAGATCCCAGAATGTTCAGTTTAGGTGTTAGGTTCTTAATCTCAGACACCTGCCTTTTGAAAAATTCTTGTGGGGGTGCCTGGGTGGCTCAGTCGGTTAAGCCTCCGACTTCGGCTCAGGTCATGATCTCACGATTCGTGGGCTCGAGCCTGGCATCGGGCTCTGTGCTGACAGCCAGCTCAGAGCCTGGAGCCTGCTTCTGATTCTGTGTATCCTTCTCTCTCTGACCCTCCCCTGCTCACACTGTCTCTCTCTCTCTCAGAAATAAATAAAAACATTTAAAAAAAAAAAAAAAGAAAAAGGAAAAGAAAAATTCTTATGAACTCAAAGTGATGCCTTTGAAAAGGAGGATTTCAGGGGACTCTTTGGGAGGAAAGGGGTGCATCACAAAGGCCACGTCCACTCCACCTCTCCAAAAGATCAGTTACAGCTATGGAAGTTGGCCCAAGGGGAGATGTGGAAACTGTCCCAGTCACATGAGCCCCTGACCTTGGCCCAAAGACCATCTATGTAGAACACTGCGGTCCAGTGGAAATACAATGCAGGCTAAACATATAGTTTTAAATTTTATAGCAGCCACAATGAACAGGAAAAGAAAAATAAAATTATTTTAATATATTTTATTTAACCCAAAATATTATCATTTCAACATGTAAAAAAATATTAGAGGCACTTCATATTATCTTTTTTTTTTAATTTTTAAAATGTTTTATTTATTTCTGAGAGAGAGAGGCAGCATGAGCAGGGGAGGGTCAGAGAGAGAGGGAGACACAGAATCAGAAGCAGGCTCCAGGCTCTAAGCTGGCTGTCAGCACAGAGCCTGATGCCAGGCTCGAACCCACGAACCGTGAAATCATGATCTGAGCTGAAGTTGGATGCTCAACTGACTGAACCACCCAGGTGCCCCCAAATTATCTTTTTAATACTAAGTCTTTGAAATCTGGTGCTTATGGTGCGCTTACAGCCCATCTCGATTTCCAGTGCTCTGCAGCCACATGCAGCAGGTGGCCACTGTCCAGGACAGAAGAAGTCTAGAGCATCCCTTAAAAATGAGGGTCAATTTCAGGCTTCAGATCTTTTCACCCCTTCGTTTCAGAGCCTTTCTCTAGATGGTGTGAGGACAGGCCTCAATCTACCAAGCCACGCTGCCCTCAGAGCATCCCTGGACCTGGAGCAGATGGCAGGGGGAGCTCCAGTCCAGGAGTACAATCCCAGGGGCAAGGGAATTGGGCACCTCCTTTTCCGAGAACAAAGACCGCCAAAGCACATACCACCACTAGGGGACACTGTGAGCCATACGTCCACTGCACTGATCCATCCCTCCTTTAGCTCTAGGGGAGCCATAGGCAGCACGCCTGCACCCCAATTCCAGGTGGTCTTGTTTGGCTGGGAGTGGGAAGGGGGCGGGGAGGTGCACAGCAGTGCCTGTGCTCTTTTCAAAGGAAACGAACAGTCACAGCTGCCCATGGGCTTTTGTGAAGCCTATGTGTCAGGAGGTTGTAAACGGGTTTGGGAAGATGACTTAGCACTCTAAAAGATTGTTTACCAGAGTGAAATCTTGACAGTGCATTTGACCTGAAAGCTCACATGTAAGCATTCCATTCTCCTAATGCCTTCAATTTAAATGGAATTTAAAGTTTAGAAGTTTAGAAGGAATGGTCCCACTGCTTACTATCTCCAAAATGCTCATTCAGGACACAGAGGCAGGAAATCTGATCAGACTGGGTTTCTTCTCAGTGGTATCTGCTGAGAAGTGGAAGAAAAGAAGAGCACATTCTTTGGGCTTTTACCATTTTGTTTAGAACAGATATGTCACCTGGGAGGAGGTCAAAGAGGCCTCTTTCACAAGAGCTAGGTTGGTATTGCTTAGCTGGTCTACATGGCAGTGCATTTCTCTGGAATCCCCTGACGAAAAAGCCATTCCGTTGCTTTCTGTACTGATGGAGAAATGGAGGCGTGGATGGCAAAAGGTAACGTGCAGAACCACAGGGGAATGCCTGGAATCTGAACTTGGGGGCTCACAATGTTTTAATATGAGTCACTGTTCCCCTTCCCAAACTCTTCTGCCTTAGGATGGTCCAGAAGCCACGTAGTCCCGCACTGACAAGAGTCACTGGGGAGTCTGCAGTCACGGTCTTGTCTCCGAGTCACCTCCACATCCCACACAGCACCCTCTCCTCTCCCTCTTGCTCTGGGGCTACGGCCTCGGCCCCAGATGTGTTCACGCTCACATGTCCTCCGACTGTCCTCATCGCTTCTCATCTGGACAACTGCCACCGCCTCCTCGTGAGCTGCTTCGCTTCCGACCTAATCTCTAGCCCATTCTGTTGAGGGGTCCGGGCTTCGGAGTCAAGCTCAGAGACTGAGGCTCAAACTGCAGCTCCCCACTTCTTAGTGCTAAGCCTCAGTTTTCTCATATGCAAAATGGGATAAGGAGTCCTATCTCCTGGTATGAGGACTAAATAAGAGAAAACAAGACACCTGATAAATCTGAAACAGATGTAAGTGCCTCAACACAGGCATCTGGATCACAGCTCTGTTTGCAAACCTTTCGTTAGGTGCTGCTGCCCCTGAATCGAGCCCACACTCCATAGCACTAAGGCAACCCAGCAGGCCACAACCTCCTTCCACCTTGTTTCCTCTCCAACTGGTTGGCTGGACAGTGGGGGAGGGGAGAGGAAACCGAAGTACCCCAGTCACCTCTGCAATCCCAATGCCAACACAGTGATGGGCAGATAATGCGTCCCAAGCAAACATCTTCTTCACGCAGCCATAAATGAGCATTTCTACCACACATGCCCATTCATCTCTGTCCACCCATATGTCAAGCCCCAGTTCAAAAGTAGCTTCCTCCAAGAAGCCTTCCTCAATGCTCCTATATGGAGTTCATCAGTCCTTTCCCTGTGTTTCTATTTTGTTAACACTACACGCACACTATCTTGCAGTGGTTAGGTGAGTACACGTCTTACCTTGCCATCACAATGCAAGTTCTAAGGGCGGGGACCCCACTCAGGGCACCTGGTACAGTGCTTAACACAGAATACTGCTTATGACATACTTGCTGTGTTAAATTCCTCAGCCTTTCTTAAATGTTAGCAAATCTCTCATATGAAAGCACTCAGAAGTGTCAAAAAATAGAAAAGATCTAAAGGCATCCATTATATGAAATATTGCCTATTTATTTTAAGGCTAAATAAGTCTCTTTGGAGAAGATGGAATTCTACAAGTACAGGAAATAAATCTCCAAATCTGGTCAAATTGATTATGAGTGGAATTGACCAGCTCTGTATGCGGGAACCCACAGTGCAGAGAGCTGCTCCAAGAGTGAAGGCAGGCA
The DNA here is from genome assembly GCA_017311185.1 of Proteles cristata cristata. NCBI lineage: Eukaryota > Metazoa > Chordata > Mammalia > Carnivora > Hyaenidae > Proteles > Proteles cristata. The sequence continues at coordinate 527,335 of JAESUZ010001199.1, forward strand.
CACGGTGCTGCTGGTAAAGTCATCCACTGCATTCAGATTCAGCTCACTTCTCTCTTTAAAAAAAAATAAACTTGAATAATGAATTGTTCTACCTAGACTTTCCCAATCATGAAGTCAACAAGTAACTAGTTTGGACAATAAACCAATTTCTTTTGGAAGACTACACAGCAGGGAGATTAAACACACAGACTAAGGTTGGTCCACAGACACAAGTTAGAGAGAAGTGGGTCCAAAATCAGATGTGTGATTTTGGTTTGGGGACTTAACTACACTGAACCTCAGTTTTCTCATCTGTGAAATGGAGACAATATCTCATAGGGTTATTATGAGGTTTAAACACACAAGTCCAGGGGTGCCTGGGTGGCTCAGTTGGTTAAGTGTCCAACTTCGGCTCAGGTCATGATCTCACAGTTTGTGGGTTCGAGTTCCGTGTCGGGCTCTGTGCTGACAACTAGCTCAGAGCCTGGAGCCTGTTTCAGATTCTGTGTCTCCCTCTCTCTAACCCTCCCATGCTCATGCTGTCTCTCTCTGTCAGAAATAAATAAAACATTTTTTAAAAACTTAAAAAAAAAATAAACCCACAAGTCCATGTAAAGTGTTTAGCATAGTGCCACTCAGAGTAAGCATGCAGTCAGTGGCAGTTATTATAAACGGTTCTTTGTTGAAGTTCAAATACTTTCATTTCACAATTCTTTAAGTCTTCAAAGGGGGCCTCACTGGTTTTGCAGACTAATTATTTCACCTTAAAAATAAAGCCCCTGAGGGGCGCCTGGGTGGCTTAGTCGGTTAAGCGTCCGACTTTCGCTTAGGTCATGATCTCGCGGTTTGTGGGTTCGGGCCCACCGTCGGGCTCTGTGCTGACTGCCAGCTCAGAGCCTGGAGCCTATTCCAGTCTGTGACTCCCTCTCTCTGACCCTCCCCTGCTCATGCTATCTCTCTCTCTCTCTCCTAGAAATAAATAAAACAAAACAAAACAAAACAACAACAACAAAAAATAAAGCCCCTGAGGGGCATCAGGGTGGCTCAGTTGGTTAAGTGTCTGACTTCGGCTCAGGTCATGATCTCACGGTTCGTGGGTTCAAGCCCAGCATCTGACAGCCAGCTCAGAGCCTGAAGCCAGCTTCTGATTCTGTGTCTCCCTCTCTCTCTGACCCTCCCCTGCTCAACGCTGTCTGTCTCTCTCAGAAATAAATAAAACATTTAAAAAAATAAAAATAAAAAAATAAAGCCCCTGAGAGGAGCTTGGGTGGCTGAGTTAGCTGACTGTCGGACTTCAGCTCTGGTTCTGTGTCTCCCTCTCTCTCTGCTTCTCCCCCACTCATGCTCTCTCTCTCTCTCTCTCGCTCTCTCTCGCTCTCTCTCTGCCCTCTCCTCTTTTTTTAAATTTTTTAAAATTTATTTCGGAGAGAGAGAGAGACAGCATTGAGCAGGGGAGGGTCAGAGAGAGAGGGAGACACAGAATCTGAAGCAGGCTCCAGGCTCTGAGCTAGCTGTCAGCACAGAGCCAGATGGAGGGCTCGAACCCACGAACCAAGAGATCATGACCTGAGCTGAAGTCGGAGGCTTAACCGACTGAGCCACCCAGGCATCCCTGCCTCTTTCTCTCAAAAAAAAATAAAACATTAAAATAAATAAATAAATAAAAAAGGACCCTGAGGTCTGGAGAGTCCTGGAGGCTTCCCATCAGCACTTACTTCCTCCCAAAAGCACAGAAGCTCCCTGAGGCCCAGCAATCACCTTCTTACATGTCGGTATCCCAGATGGCACCTGGCACAGGACTGTGCTCTGTCAGCAGGAACAGCGCCACTGTGTGTAACAGGGACACACACCTTCTCATGGTCAAGACTTCTGTCCCGGAAGTACGAGCCTGGGTGCTTTCCGGACAAGAGCCAGATTGAACCACTGGGTTCCCACCCCAATGCTGCTGGTGTCTGCCTCGTTAGGATGTGCCGGTGGTGCTACCCTACTCAGAGCAGCAGCAGCATGGGGAGGCACGGTATCAGCTGTCACTTATGGACACCTACCTCCGCCAGCCATGGTATTAAGTATTCAGATGCTGCGTCTCATCCCGTTCCCACAAGCACCTTAGGAGAAAGGTACTTTTAGTATCCCCATCTGACAGATACGGAAACTGCAGCTCAGATGTGTGTGTGAGAGCTGTGTAAGCCCACCACAGAATTAAATACATACGGAGGCTCTTTTCATTACCCTCTATCTCCTGACCTGTATTAATAGTCCAAATGCTCTTTTCCAAAATACTGCTGGGCACAGGGGCTGGCGCAGTAGGAAAAGCCACTCTGGGGGCAGGTGGCAGACGCGCCAGGCAGGAGAAGTGACCCCAAGTCCTTACCCACTAAGCCCGCAGATGAGGCAGCTTGGTATCTCAAAACTGCCATGTTGATTTAGGTGAGAGGTGATCTGTGTGATCAGAATGGAGAGCTCTTATCTAACAAATGAGAACATATCTGGCTTTTTCACATAACATCTGGTCTTGAAAAGCTGTATAACAGGATTCCGTAAGTTCTGAGACTTATATCTCAAATACTTTCCTGTTTTCTCAACTAATCACAACAGAGGCATAAGGAGAAGTCCAGCTGAAGCTTCACCTCCACTACATGCAGCAAACACATAGTGAAAGTGAGGGAAAGTGAGTCAGCCCAGCTCACAAAGCATCTGAGCAGAGGCAACGTGGCATATTATCACGTGTGCAACTCCGGGGCCACACACAGAGCACTGGCCCCACCAGAGTTAGGAAATAAAAGGCAAATGGACTGAGAGTTGGAGAGTAAAGAAGAGAAAGGTTATTCCTCACTCCCACACATCAGCAGCTAGAATCCTCAGTGGTCTACACAGGAAAGTGGGTCACCGGAAAGATGGGCCCGATACTAGGTAATGGAGCTGTGCTGGGGCCATCCCTGCTCCATTAGCATGCTGGACTGTCTGCGCTGGAAGTCAGTCCTGGGAAACACCGAGACACAGCAGAACATAGAGAGTGGCGCACGGTGGTTACAGCCTGTGCTCTATGGGGAATCAAGCCACTCTGGGCTCCTGCCCTCACTCTGACCCTCACCTTGGGCACATAGTTAGTCTCTAAGCTTCAGTTCCTCAACCCTAAAATTGTAATAATAACATCAGCCTCACAGAGTGGGTATAAGTATTAAATAAGGCATGTAAAGCAACAGCATAGGGGCTAGCAAAGTGGTTCTCAAGGTGGGGCAGTTTTACCCCCCAGGGGACATTGGTGTCTGGAGACATTTTTGGTTATTACAGCTGAGAGATGGTAGCTACTGGTATCTAGTGGGTTAAGATCAAGAATGCTGCTAAACATCCTATAATCCACTAGACAGCCCCACAACACAGAATTATCCAGCCCAAAATGTCAACAGTGTCAAGGCTGAGAAACCTTGGCCTAGTACATAGTGAGCACTCAATAAATATGAGCTATGAAGCTGTCCTTGCTATTATAGCAATAAGCAAAGTAATGGTTTCTTTCAAGGATAATCAGGATCTGTGATTAAAATGATAAGAGATCGAATGTATTACTTACTCTACTTCCTGTAATACTGGGTAACAAATCTGTCATTCTGGAGACAGGAAGAGTCTGTTGCTTGGTTGATTCTGAGGAGCCCAATAACTTTGTGAAATAAATAACATAGCAGAGCACCAAAACTGCAGTATAAAAAAGCTGTGAAAAGAAAATAGTGGATTTAAATTGCACAGTTTTAATATAGGCAGAATTAAGATATACCTATGAATTTGACCTCCAAGGCCCATCAAGAAATGTCTTGGGGCACCCAGGTAGCTCAGTCAGTTAAGCATCTGACTCTTGATTTTGACTCAGTTCATGATCTCACAGTTCGTGAGTTCGAGTCCCACATCAGCCTCTGCTGATGGTCTGGAACCAGCTGGGATTCTCTCTCTCTCCCTCTCTCAATCAATCAATCAATCTTAAAAAAAAAAAAAGAGAGAGAGAGGGAAATAGACCTGTCTTTTTTAACTGTACCTTCTAGTGAGTGATGCCCCACCCTCTGGAAAGGAGCACTACTCACAAAGAGCCAGGACTGTTGGGGCATCTCTGGGGAAAGTGCTCCAAACCCTTGAGCTGACTGGGAGAACAGTGTTTCCGGGCAGGCAGAATGTAATTCCCATGACAGACATTCCCTTGTGCCACCACCGCAGCAATGTCACATATGTTCTCCAAATGTTCCAGTTGGCTACAGGAACGAGGCTCCTGCCCAGACAGCACACCGTGAGGACCCACCCATGTGTGCTGTGCTAATATCCAGGACTTGCCGTCATTTAGGATGGGAGCTTTTCCATAAACCCAGGAAGCCTGTGACACTGTGATTACAAAGCAGACCTGAGCTGTTGGCTCCCTCCTCTTGGCCTGGTGCGCGGGAAGGGCCAGAGCTACTACAGGGCAGGGGAGGGAGTCAGGGGGGCGCTAAGAGGGCCCACCCTTCCCTCCACTCACCCAGGACAAAAGGGTGGCTTTTGGCCAGGAGCAGCAGCCTGGGGTTTTGTTTGCAGGCTGGAAGGAGTATCCAAACAGCCCCTTTCACAGCTCCTTTCTCCCTTCTTTCCCCCCTGGGAACAGCAAAGCGCACTAGCTCAGGAAGGAACAGGGCCTCCAGGCCCCGCTTTCAATCCAGTAACGCCAGGCCTGCTCCGTGGCAAAGGCACAGAGCAAGGAGAAAGGGAAGTCTTGTCCAGCGGGTTCAGGCTCCTCAGCTCTCCACCCTTATCCATGCTGGCGGACAGAGCCCGCCATCCACCGTCCTTCTTTCATGCCTCAAGCCCTTTAAGACACAGCAGCTCTGCTGTGAGCCACAGCACCAGCTGCAACATCCTCTGTGACGTGAGGCCCCTTCCCCACCTCCCTTCATCTCCCCACACAGCAGCGCCTGGGGAGGCAGTGACAACCTGTGGGTAGTCTTTATGCAGTGAATCCCAGCTACATGATCCCTCCCCCCTTTCCACTGAGGAAAAATTCACACAACATGACGCTGACTGTTTTAACCATTTTAAAATATACAATTCAGTGGCTTTTAGTACATTCACAGGCTGTAAACCACCACCCCTGTTTCATTCCAGAACATTTCCATCACTCCAAAAGGAAATTCTGTGCCCATTAAGCAGTCACCTTCTATTCCTCCATCCCTGGCAATCAAAATCTGCTTTGTCTCTATGGATTTGCTTATTCTGGACATTATATATTAATGCAATCATACAATAGGTGGCCTTTTGAGTCTGGCTTCATTCACTTGGTATGTTTTCAAAATTCATCGTGTTGTGGCACATGATTATTTTTATGGCTGAGTAATATTCCATGCATAGATATCATATTTTGTTTATCCATTCATCAGCTGATGGACATCTGGGTTATTTCCTCCTTTTGGCTGTGGTGAACAGTGCTGCTATGAACATCTGTGTACAGGATGTTTGAACACACTCTTTCATTCTTTTGGGTATGTACCTAGGAGTCAAACCACTGGGCATGCATCTGTTCTACATCTAACTTTTTTTTTAATGTTTATTTTTGAGAGAGAGAGAGCAAGCGAGCACAAGCAGGGGAGGGGCAGAGAGAGGAGGGGATAGAGGATCTGAAGGGGACTCTGTGCTGACAGCAGAGAGCCCAATGGAGGAGATCAGGACCTGAGTCGAAGCCCAACACTTAACCAACTGAACCACTCAGGCGCCCCTACATTTTAACTTTTTGAGGAACTGCCAAACTGTTTTCCACAGTGGCTGCACCATTTATATTCCCAGCAGCAAGGTATGAGGGTTCCAATTTCTCCATATCCTCAGCAACACTTGCTATTTTCTGGGTTTGTTTGTGGGTTTTTTTTTTTGTTTTTTTTTTTTTTGATAACAGCCATCCTAATGGGTATAAAGTAGTCATCTCATTGTTTTTAACTTACATCTGTCTAATGACTGATGATATTAAGCATCTTTTCATGTGCTTATTGGCTATTTATTTGCACATCTTCTTTGGAAAAATGTTTATTCGGGTCCTTTACCCACTTTTGGGGTAGTCTATCTTCTCATTGTTGAGTTGTAAGAATTTTTTATATATTCTGAAATGACCCTTTTACTTGATATATAATGGGGTAAGGGGCTGTTTAGGGAGGAACCTAGAGGCAAGCTAGACAAAGGGGAATCCCAGAGCCCTGGGCAGGGATCGCCTGCTGAGGTGAGGTGCTGTTGGCTCTCAGGCCTCTCACACAGACACTGACAGAGAACGTAGCAGAGAAGAGCTCTCTGAAGTCTTATCATAAGAAAGCCAAGTAAACTTAGAATGGGCCTTGCTGACCTATGATGTATCCTGAGTGGGAGCTATGACCCACTCATAATGCAAGTGCCTTTCCCAAGAAGGGCCAACCAATAACCAGGTGTCTCCATGGCCTCCTGTTCTATTAGGGAGAATATATCAAAAACACGATGAATGCAGAGTACTGTAGTCCCAGATCTAATAAACATGGCAAAAATAATCACAAATAACTTCTCTAAAATATATAGCTGTTTGCAGACTGCTTTGGGGAGGTAATTTTCATTCTTATAGTATTATTTTTAAATCTGCTTTTTCTGTGTTCATAAATACATTTGCTGTTTTTACTTAGGACACAGGAAAGATTTTCACTAAAACTGTGACTAAGAATTTTAACTTATCTTGCTATACATTAGGAAAAATTACAAACTGCTTTGTCCTATAAGATGTTCTGGTAACTATCTGATCTTAGGTTTTGTTTTTAAAATGAGCACTGTACTCTAGTCGTACTTTTATCTGAGCTCCAGACATGAACTAGAACTAGAAAATGGTATGGCAACAAGGCCGGAGCCTCTGAAAGTGAGAATGTGCCCACTAAGACTCAATTCATATGCTCTGCATTGTGTAAGATTTCAGTGCAAGTTTCAAACAGGCTTGGCAGAGTTTCTTCCTATTCTGAGAACTGATTAAAATCCAGGGAAAAAAACACACGTGCAATTTGGTTACCCCCACACTCCCTCACTGCTCTTCTCCCTCCTCTCTAAGACAGTAAGACAATCAAAGGTGAGTTTGGTCTGGCTTGCTCACAGAACATCTAAAGGAGTTGTTATGTTTGACAATGAGGCCAAGTGCGAAGCCTTCACCAGGCCCCTGGGGAAACCAGGAGCATCAGCACATGGAGTAGAATGGACAGCCAAAGGAAAAGAACTGTCAAGACCATCTTACTAGAACTTCCAGCCTGCCTCACACTCACGAATACTGCAAATGTAAACCACACAGTTAACAGAACAAGAAGAAAAAAATCAGGGGCTCCTGGGTGGCTCAGTCAGTTAAGCGTCTGACTTCCGCTCAGGTCATGATCTCACGGTTATTGAGTTTGAGTCCTGTGTGGTGCTCTGTGCTGACAACTCAGAGCCTGGAGCCTGCTTTGGATTCTGTGTCTCCCTCTCTCTCTCTGCCCATCCCCTGCTTGTGCGCTCACGCACTCTCTCTCTCTCAGAAATAATGACTAAACTTAAAAAAAAAAAGAAAAAAAGAAAAAAATCAAATGTTGAAACACAGATTATACAAAAGTGAAAAACCATAACTCTTACCTGGGCCAAAGAGAAAATGTATAGCCCCCAGTGAGGCAACCATAGCACAAGAAAAGCTGTCAGGACACTCTTGAGGATGACTGACAGGCTCTCGGCAATCACCTGCAAATATGTAGTAAAGGGTGCACTTTACATTATTAAAAACTAAAGATGCACAGGAATGACAAATAGAAATCTAGGATAGTGGTTACCCTGGCAGTGGGGGTTGGGCACGTGGTCAGACATAGCACTGATAATGTTCTAGTTGGGCTGGGTAGTAAATTCATAGATTTTCAGTATTATCATGCTTTAAGATTTATACATACAGTGGGCACCCAGGTGGCTCAGTTGGTTAAGTGTCTGACTCTTGATTTCAGCTCAGGTCATGATCTCATGGGTTTGTGAGTTCAAGCCCTGCATCAGGCTCTGCACTGACAGTGTAGATCCTGCTTGGGATTCTCTCTCACCCTCTCTTTGGCCCTCCACAATTCACACTGTCCTTGTCTCTCTCAAAAATAAATAAATAAACTTTAAAAAAAAAGATTTACGCATACAGCGTATATTCTTTTGTACATATTAAACAACAGATTTTAAAAGATGAAAATTAATTAGTAAACAATTAAGAACAGAATCACTAGAAAATCTGAAAAACCTTTACAGTCCTCTTAAATTCTTATCTAAGCAAATGACTTCCCTATTAGTAAACCTATTTTTGCATTAATAGTATAGAAGATGTAAACTTAAAGCCTAGCCCATCTGCCAAATTTCAAGGGAATGAATTAAACTGATCATGTTACCTTTTTCCAAATTTCTTTTTAAATGAAAATCTGAAAAAAATCATCACTCCTAGAAGATCTTCTTCAGAAACCACTCTTTCCCTTATTCTTCGCATTTCCCATCAAAGCAGAAGGCATGCTGACCTTGAGCTTGACAAACATCTGTGCTTGTGCCAAGACCCAGAAGGGTTCTCCCAGAAGCTCCACCACAGCTGAAAGACCGAACAACACCACTCCACTTCCATAGTGGGGGACGGCATGAGGATCAGGCACTTCCAGCAACTGTAACCACACCCAGCCCAGAAGCAAGGACCAAAACATACCCAGGGGGACTCTAGAAAAAGAAAAAATGTTTTTTAATATGTTAAAAATAAAAATAGTAAAATAGTAACACTGAACAGAAAGAAGTAGAATTTAAAAAATAGCTGCCACTTATTAAGGCACTTACTACATGCCAGGCCTCAGATCCACCCCCTCTACCTCACAGACACCTCACAATGATCTTGCTATTATCCCCATTGAAATGATGAGGAAACAAAGGCTGACAAGCACTGGGGAATTTGGCCAAGGTCATGGACAGTTAGCCAAGGGCAGAAGCAGGACCCACTACCCATCTAATTCATAAGGCTACACTCCTATGCACTGTGTTACACTGACAAGATAAGCAAATACCCTGGCAAATATGTGGCTGTTGTTTGCACCACAAATGACTGACAGAGTGTATAAGGTCAGTTCTTGTACCCAAATAAACAGCAGCCCAATGCACAGTATCCCCTAGCATGTGCAGCACAGAGCACTTCAAAATGACAGGGGAGCCAATAGTCATCCCTGTAATAAAACAAACACCTACCAGCCTCGTGACAGTCATTTCCATGAGGCAAAAAGGAGTTATGGAAGGCAGCACTGAAAAAAAAAACCTCAAGCACCAGCCCTCCCTGCAGGAATCTAACTGCAGAAAAGCCATTACAAGTTGTAGCTGATGTACTTGATCTTCAAGAATATTCTAAAGGGCTGAGAACTGAAATCAGCATAACAAAATTGAAGAAAGATATAATGAAAGCCCTAAAAGGTTTTCAAAAAAAATTCTAAGTGGTTGTTAAAAGCTCAGAGAAGACCACAGGGAGGGGGGAAGATTAGGACTAAAGAAGACAGTAAAGGCCCACTGGGGCCCAGAGTGGGCATCAGGAACGGCAGAAACAACCTCCCAAGAGGGTAGAAACCTGGCCCTGAAACCCCCACCCAGAGCCTCCTCCTGGCTCCTGGCCATCTAGAGAGAAAGCAGCCAAGAAACTCCTTCCACATGGATGCCTTCTCCCTCCTATCCCCTGCTCAGGTCCCAGAAACCCAAACTGGAGATAATTTAGCTTTGGGTAAGTGTTGCTGTTTAACTCACAACACTTAGGACACTTGATTTTGTATGGTCTCCTGCTGAAACACAACTCACGTTAGCCACAGGAGGTTGAAGGTCTGGCTCCAGTCTCGCTGGGCATCCCCACTCAGACATGCTCTACGGAAGGCCTCTCTGGCCAGGAAGATGGTGGTCGAGTAAAGCAGTGTTAGCCTTTAAAGAAAAAGGAGAAATCAATAATGGGGGCGCCTGGGTGGTTCAGTAGGTTAAGCTTCCGACTTTGGCTCGGGTCATGATCTCGTGGTTCATGTGTTTGAGCCCCACATTGGGCTCTGTACTGACAGCTCAGAGCCTGGAGCCTGCCTGGATATTTCTGCAACGCCCGGCCCCCCGTCCCCCCCCCCCCACCTTGGCCCTCCGCTGTTCATACTCTCTCTCAAAAATAAACAAACATTCAAAAAAAAAAAGAAGAAATCAATAATGACTCTATTTTTTTTTCATAGACAGAATTTCTGAGATTTTGCCAGCGACCGGAAGAAAAAGTTGTGGTCCTATATCACTGGTGGTGATATGAAGGGTAGTGAGTTTTTACACGGCCCTGGTACTAGTCTGATTCACTTGAATAACAGAGTTAGGAACCAAACAAGGGACACCAGAGTGTGTGTCTATAGGCATCATACCTGGGACAGAAAATGCCCCAGTGGCCCCCAAAGCCTAAGGCCTCACGGCTATAGGCAGAGGTACAGCTCTGACAATAGGAGGAGAAAGGGAAAACCAGATGGCAAGAGGCCCAAACTGCTTTCAAACCTGAGCACCTAAGAGATTTGGTCCTCTTCCTTCCTGCTTTTATGACCACACAGAGCAAGGGGACCTCTAGGTCCTCCTGAGACTGGTGACCAATCAGCTCTTATGACAGAAACTGAGGCTCTAAGTGGCAGCCCTAGGCAAAAGCATCTCAGGACAGGCAATAGGCAATAGGTAATAGGTAATAGGCTGGGGCCATTACAGAGGCCGCTGCAGCCCAGGTCAGCAAGGCTTGTTTCCATTTTTCCCGGGTGGGCAATATTTAGGTGGACCCTCCTGCACCTGCAGGAGTAGTAGCTGAGGTTTTCCCTCATCGACAGGCCATGTGTGATGAAGCCAGCATGTGCACAGCCCAGGGCTAAGGTCTCTCTGAGGACGTCCAAGGATCATGCTGCTATCCAGTGCTTCTGTCCAACACTGGGAAGGAGAAGACTGAACCAGATGCTAAGCAGAGACCGCCGATCTAGAGAAAACCAGATGGCAAGAGGCCCAAACTGCTTTCAAACCTGAGCACCTAAGAGAGTTGGTCCTCTTCCTTCCTGCTTTTATTATTTATTTATTTTTAAGTTTATTTTGAGAGAGAGAGAGAGATGAAGAGAGAGAACCAGAGAGGGAGGGGCGGGGCAGGGGGTAGACAGAGGATCTGAAGCAGGTTCTGTGCTGACAGCAGTAAGCCTAATGTGGGGCTCACACCCACGAACCATGAGATCATGACCCAAACCGAAGTCAGATGCTCAACCATCTAAGCCATCCAGGCACCCCTAGGATTTTATTTTTAAGTAATCTCTACACCCAACATGGAACTTGAACTTACATCCCTGAGATCAGAGAGTCACACACTCCACTGAGCCAGCCACATGCCCTCCTTCTCTCTTTTAAAACAGTATTTCTCAAAATATGGCCCCTGCTTCAAAATCACCTAAGGAGCTTGTCAAAATACTGATTCCTGGACCCCTTCTCAGCCTTGCCCAGTGCAAAACTCCCCCAGATGATTCCTTTGCCCATCAGTGAGAACCTTCTCTAAGCTCTGAGGACAGAGCCCAGAGCATATGTTTGGTGGATATTCAATGGAAAATGCTTTCTGGAACATACTGTCTTATTTATCAGGATACGAAGATACACCTGAGACGTGGAGCTATCCTGAGCATTCACATCACTTCGTATACTTCCGTGTCATTTGTGAACACAGAATGTGCGTGGGTGCCCTTGAACAGAAAGGAGAGCAGAAGAAACAAATGGAGTCTAAAAGACAAAGCAAGGCAGCTTTCTAAGAGCTGCCAAGAGACTCATGACCGGGACACACACTCTCACCCTAACGACCATCTTCTGATTATAAAAGTCACTAAGGAGGGCAGGCAGGCTGCTCCAGCCGCGTAATTACCGAGCACATCCTCACCGGCTGCAGGATTCCCACTTCCTTTGCTGTCAGCGGGACGAGAACACAGGATTATACCTGAGACAGGGTTTGCAACAAATTACTCCCACTCCTCTCCTGGGTTCTAAGAGCAGACAAACCGGAACAGCTGGCAGAGAAATGTGCATTTGGAGGCTGCTAATGGAAAACACTCCATGGGTCCATTAAAAGCAGCTCTGCCTGCTCATTCCCCCACCCCGGCATGCTCTTCCTCAGCCCACTGCTAAAACACTCTGCTTCCGGTAAAGGTCCACGCTTCTAAACTCGAAGGATGACACACAGGTACCCTGACTGGGAACGTGAGTTGTGGGCGATGCCAGGGTACTCCCTTCTTACCTCACATTCACTATGCCAACGATTTCCTTTGACAGGAAGCGAAGAATAAATGCATTCAAGACAAAGGTGATCAATCGAAACAACACCTACAGAGAAAGAAGAGAATACATTATGTTCGTAATATTTATTTTGTTGAAATGAAAACAACATGGCTGCTCTTCCTAATAACACACTGACATACAGCAGCTTTGCCACAGAGACCCTCTTGAAAACGTTCCACCTGTGTTTCTGGTGAAATTTCATTCCTTGGGGGGTCCCTCAGCCCTCCTGTGTGATGGTAGAAGAGCCCACAAAGGCACTTGGAAATCTAATTTACTGATAAGAGGGAGGCCCTGACATGGTGAATTCTTTGGGCTCGAAGTCAGGCACTTCAGGAGACAGAGAATTCTAGTCAGTGCTTCACACTGGCCCTCCCTCCACAGCCTGTTTAGAAATAGCACACACTTAGCATGTGGGAGCCTGCAGGGAATGGCAGTCTCTAGGAATCACAGGTCTAATCTCTCTTCTCTGCCTAACAATATCTGGGGATTCTGATAATGACATTTAATCTCTTCCCACCTATTGCCATTTGAAAGGAATATATCCCAAGACTTCAAACCTGTCAATGCAAGAAAACCACCTGAGCAAGGAATTCTTCCATGAGACAAAGAACAGGGCGTTAAGTGGGGATGCTAAATGTGGATGCTGAGCAGGGGGCAAACCTCAGCGCCCCTCTGCAGCCAGGAAGCACAACAGGTGTAACTGCAGTGTGCTCCACAGCAAATGACAAATCACTCCGAGGTCTCTGTGAAGAGCTGCAATTTGAAAGACTCAATCAAAATATGCCAATGGACCACAACAGTCTAAAAATCTCTGGGGAAAGGTAGGACCAAAAAAGGAGAGTGCAGTTTAACACTGTCCCTGAAGTGTCAGAGCATCAAGGTCCCCAAAGCCAAGATATCGCAGTATGGAGTCAAAGGTGGCCTTTTGAGAGTCTGATGAAAACTCTAGTTCTCCTTGGAATCATGCAGATACACACCTACTTACCAATTGTTTTACTCAAATTTAGACATTTGAAGCCAATTCATGGAGCCCTGAATGGAAAAACCACTCAACTGAAAGCCTCAAATCACCATTTAGCTGTTAGGCCCCTTGTCTCCTAACTCTTATAAGCCTCAATTTCCTTCTGTCGAATGAGGCTACCTATCTTATAGGTTGATAATAAGCATCAAACAAGGTCTTAGAGGTGAAAGCATTTTTATAAAATGCATACAAGTGAAAGGCATTGGGGCGCCTGGGTGACTCAGTTGGTTAAGCCTCTCTGGATTTTGGCTCAGGTCATCTCACAGTTCACGGGACTGAGCACCATGTGGGGGCTCTGCGCTGACAGTGTGGAGCCTGCTTGGGATTCTCTCTCTCTCTGTCCTTCTCTCTCCACTCCTCCCCCCTCTCATGAGCTCTCTTCTTCACAAAATAAATAAATAAACTTAAAAAACAATTAAAAGGACTAATACTTTCACTATGGCCAGCTCAAATTCTTGCAGGATACAATACAATTGCAAACCTACCTCAAATGTCTGCATTGTAATTTGAGACATCCAAAACCAGATTAAAACACTCAGAAAGCTTAGATGATGGCTGTTTTTAAAAAATGGCATACATACATTTAGTTAACTTCAGTGTCAACATTATCATGGTCTAAACCTAATTGGTTTGAAGAAAGGGTTGAGTTAATGAAGCTCTGAGGTTGTTCATGTGACCTAGTATTTGCTCCACATAAGTGGCCCTTAGTAGCAACACAGTCTTCATTTAACTTTGTAATGGACTTTACAGTTTAAAAAAAGCTCTTTCATATCTGTTAATTATTTGATCCTTAAAAGCAACTGGATAAATGCACAGGAAGTAAGTTAAGACTCAGAGCAAAGTGATTTGCCCGATGTCACATAAAAATCATATGACCCAGCTTGGCTTTATGGTAGGCCACCTGACTCCTCGTCCACTATGTTTTCTGCTAAGACTTGTTTTTTCTCTCTCTCCCTCTCTTTTGTTTTAGTATTTATTTATTTGGAGAGAGGGAGAGAATGTGTGTGTGAGCAGGGAAGGGACTGAGAGTGAGAATCCCAAGCAGGCTCCATGTTGCCAGCACAGAGCCCAACATGGGGTTTGACCTTACAACCTTGGGATCACAACCTGAGTCAATATCAAAAGTTGGACATTTAGGGGCCCCTGGGTGGCTCAGTTGGTTAAAGTGTCCAACTTCAGCTCAGGTCATGATCTCACAGTCTGTGGGTTCGAGCCCCCGTCAAGCTCTGTGCTGACAGCTCAGAGCCTGGAGCCTGCTTCAGATTCTGTGTCTCTCTCTCTGCCCCTCCCCCACTCCCTCTGTCTCTGGCTCTCAAAAATAAAGACATTTAAAAAAAAAAAGTTGGACCACTTAACTAGCTGGGCCACCCAGGTTCCCCAACACTTGTTTTCTTTTTCTGAAGCCAATCTGGGCGGTAAGGTATCATCAAAACCTGAACAATCAGCACTGTGGATAAAGCATTGAACTCCATTTTTTATGTCATGGATAGAAGAAAAAAACTTGGTACATTCAGAGTTCAGCTCAGCTAATTTAGGGTTAAGTGAATGTTTATTAAGCATATAACTTGTGCAAGAACTCTTCTACATGCTTTATGTAGATTGTTTCATTCCATTCCTATAATGACCATTTAAAAAATCCTTATTACCATAATAAAAATACCTAACATTCACTAAGTACTTATAATGCACCAGGCACTTAACAGGCACATCATCTAATCTTGCTAATGACCCTATGAGGTTGTATTAATGTTCTCATTTAAGATGAGGAAACTGATACTCGAAGTAAAGCGATTTTCACAAGAGTAGGAACTACCAAGTGACAAGGACTGAACTTGAGCTCAGGTGTGTCTGGTTGTCTCTCCTAATATCCAAGTGAAATGCTGCCTCTAAAATATAGGGGGTGGGTGGATTCAGGACTCTTCTGAGTAAGGGCTGAATGGCTCAAGAGTGCAACACAGGAAAACTGAGCCACTTAGAATGACTAGCTCCTAATGTTAAAAGAATCTTTAAACACCATTTGGCCCAATTGGCATGTACCTTATCTGACAGATGATGAAAATTGGGGCCAGGAAGGGCAAGTGACTTATCCAAGGTCACATAGCCAGACGGAAAATGCAGCTAACATTTACTAGGTGCCTACCAAGAGCCAGGTACACCATTAAATACGATTATCTGAATGACTCCAGTCAAGCCACATAGAAACTTTATGAGCGAGGTACAATTACTTATCTGATTTTCCCGATGAGGAGCTGAGGCTTAGCTAGAGAAAACCTTTGTCCTGGTTCATGCAGAAAACACATGGTAGAACCGGGTTTCCAATCTAGGCAGCACAGGTATCTTTTTCTTAGCTATGCCATCTTGTCTCTGTGAACTCAGAGTCCGAGAGTTTGAAGACGGTGTCTGAGGGTCAGCGGTGGGGGGAGGTGTGAACCCTTTGCCTTAAAAACATCAAATTCTAGAGCACCAAAGGCGCCCCTGCCACCTAATTCTCTCCTACTACCATGTGGGAAATATAACGCTCATAAGGAAAGCGACCATGTTTGCAGTCTCCCAGTCAGGACTCTGATCTGCCCAGGCGCCCGTTCTCAACCGCCACCGCCTCTTTGTTGAACCCTCAGTAGTGGGGTCCACGCCGGGACTGGGTGTGCCCCAAAGCGCGCTCTCAAGGGCCCCAGGGCCACCTCCTCGCGCCTCCCGACTGCGGGTCCGGCTGCAGGTCGGTCTGCAGCCGGCCGGGCAGAGTACCTGTAGGAGCAGACCGGAGGAGGCCAGCCGGGCCGCCTGGCCCAGCACCTCTCGACTGCCCATCGCCTCGGCGCCCCGCCTCGGTCACCAGGAAACGCCGCCGCCAGCCGGCCTCGTCGCGGAGAGACAGCGTCACGGCCCGGCTCGCTCTCTGATTGGTTATCTCGGGGAGGCGGTGACGGAGCACGAAATGTTCTGGCCCTTTAAGTGAGAGGCTTGAGTGACGTCAGTGTTCAGCGCCGCATCTCTTCTTTTGTGTGAGTTGAGGCGGTTTCTGTGCTCTTCCTCCCAGTCCCAAATAAGTTAAGAGAAGCTGTTAAACGAGCCAAAAGCGTCTTCCTTGAGGCTCTCAGCCTGCTAACCAAGAAACACTGATTCTTCTGGCCTCGTTAATAAGATTCTTCCCTTTTGGCCTTGATTACAAAGTTGCGCCACAGCCATCTAAATTAGGCACGACAGGAATTGTACCCGTTTTACAAAGAAAGGACTGAGGACGAGAAGATAAATGCAGCATTTTGTTTTTTCACGTGTATGGTCTTGTGTAATCCTTCCTGAACTTCTGAGAACTGGGCCCTGTTGTCAGAGGAGTAAGGGGAGACGTGGAGATGCGAGGTGACTTGTTCAAGTCCGCACAACTTTTGCCTGAATGGAGCGGGCCGTGGGCTCCTGATCCTAAACTTGCCGCTTTGGCCTGCATGCTTCCAGCTGTGAGGACAGAGCAGAGGAATGTCTGGAAATTGCTTTGTTAAACGTAAAGCACCCAACACATAGCATCAGCTGCTCTGTCCTTGTTCTTATCTACTATGCTCCCTAGGAAGCGGACTTTCTCAGTCTCTTTTAGGCTTTCCGTAATTTGACTCCAGCCTACCTTCTGAACCACCTTTCACATCATCACTGCCATTCCCCAGCACTCTCCATACCTGGCCGTGGGAGCCCTTACCATTCTTTATACAGGCCCTCACTCTCATTGGCCGTTATTCCTGTTGCCCCCTGCCCAAAGTGCCTTCCCTGGCGGCATTTCCCACAACAGCCACTCTCCAAGACCCCACTGTCCAGGCTTTCCTGAGTAATACAGTCAGCACTTGCTGTGGACTGGATGTTGGGGCCCTTCCCAAATTCATATGTTTAAGGCCTAATCCCCAAGTGACGAGGGGCCTTTGGGAGGTAATTAGGTCATGAATGTGGTACCCTCATGAATGGGGGGTTAGTGCCCTTGTAAGAAGAGATCAGAGAAAGAGGAATAGGAATGCTATCTCTCTGCCATGTGAGGATACAGCAAGAAAGCAGCCACCTACAAACCAGCCAGTGCTTTGTCTTGGACTTTCCAGCCTCCAGAGCTGCAATAAATAAATCCCTGTTGTTAAAGCCACCTAGTCATGGCATTTTGTTACAGCAGTCTAAGCAGACTAAGACAGCACCTGGAAAGCACTTTTTGACCTTTATAGCTTCTAGCACCGTCTGCTTGGCAGTGAAGAGGCTAGAAAGTGTGTTTCTGTCTAAACAGCCCCTGACCTGAATTCAAGAAGGCAAGAGTGAAGCCCACCTGACTTTGCCTCCTGCAACAGTGCTGGAGAAGGCTCCTAGAAGTTCCGTAAATGCCTCCTGCCCTCTTATAACTGAAACAAACTACAGGACTCAAGGCCTATGCCTTCTCCTTCCCACTCCATCTTACCAGGTTTATCAAGCTCTATCTTATGGCAAAGGTTCAGAATGTATTTGACTATGAGACAGACTTGGCCCTGAATCTTCATTCTGCTACTCACTAACCTGGTGACCTCATTATGCTCACTAATTTTTAAAAAATATTTATTTTTGAGAGAGAGGGAGACAGAGACTGAGAATGATCAGGGGAGGGGCAGAGAGAGAGGGAGACACAGAATCCAAAGCAGGCTCAAGGCTCTGAGCTGTCATCACAGAGCCTGACATGGGCTTGAACTCACGAACCATGAAATCACGTCCTGAGCTAGAGTCAGACCCTTAACAACTGAGCCATCCAGGTGCCCCAGTATGCTCACGTATTAAATAAGAGAGATTCTCCACCTGTTCTGTGAAGGTAATCATAAAATAGACAAAAGTCCAGCCCTTAAGGAACTTAAATTCTAGTGGAAAGAATACTGGAAAAGTCCTAATAATAAAATTTGAGGGCGCATGAGCGGCTTAGTTTGTTAAGCGTCTGACTCTTGATTTTGGCTCGGATCATGATCTCAAGGTTCATGAGTTTGAGCCCCATGTGGGGCTCAGTGCAGAGCCTGCTTGGGATTCTCTCCTCTCTCTATGTCCTTCCCCTGCTTGCTCTCTCTCTCTCTCTCTCTCTCAATAAATAGACATTTTAAAAAATAAATAAAAATAAAATTTCACATAATGATACATGCTATGAAAAATGAAATAAGTAAGGTAATAGAGGCTTTTGGAGGGGGAGACAGGATGCTATTCTGGAAGGCAGAGTAAATCAGGCACCCACCTGGGAGAGGAGTGTACCTAGAAAGAGGGCAAAAATGCTAGGGGGTTGGGATATTTGGCCTAATGGCTGAGATGCCCAAGGGCTTGACCTGGGCAGCCTGCCCACCCCCATGGGCCTTGGGCTGGCAGGCAAGATAGGCTTCCATTCCCTTTGTCCCCAGCCAAGCAGCCACCTCCACTATAGCTCATCCCTGAAGCAGAACCAACCAAGAGCTCTTCATGTCCACATATGCCAAACCCTGAGCATCCTGCTGGGCAGGTCTAGGAGAGACAAGGAGATCATTTTGCTGGGGGCAAAGAAGCCAAAAGGGAAATGCTCCAAGCTAAGTCCAAGGGTCAAAGCCCCATAGGAGTCTATGATACAGACCCTGAGGAGTTCCTGGGCATGGAGTTGGGGGCCTTTTTCTCTGGAAGTTAGGACTTAGTAAGGAGAGACTGAGCACACACTTTGTGCCCAGAGCCATACTGGGTGCTGGAGTGGGTGGAGGAAGGGACTGTGCTCAGTGTCAGTGAGCACTGACCACCGACTCCATATCAGACACTCAGTGTGTGCACTGTACATGCGTAGTTTAACGCCTTTATCCCCTCAACAACTCAGGAGTGGGTATTACAGATGAGGACAATGAAACACACAAATATTAGTGACCCACCCAACCAAAGTCATTCAGCTGGGGAGCGGACACGCTGCTATTTGAACCCAGATGCTTTCTGACTCTTAATGCTTGAAGATGTTCCTGCCCTCAGCAAGCTTCTGGTCTCAGGGGTGCCTGGGTGGCTCAGTCAGTTGAGTGTCTGACATCAGCTCAGGTCATGATTTCATGATTTTTGAGTTCAGGGCCCGACCTTGGGCTCTGCACTCCCAACTCAGACTTTGGAGCCTGGTTCAGTGTCTTTGGGTTCTGTGTCTTCCTCTTTTTCTCTGCCCCTCCCCTACTTGTGCTTTCTCTCTCTCAAAAATAAATAAACTTGAAGAAAAAAAAAGCTTCTGGTCCCAAAGGAGACCTAAGAGTCTGCATATGTAAACCCCAGGGAGCTTATGTGGCATTGAGGGCATGGACTCTGGGAGGGCTGCAGTGGGTGAGCGGCAGTGGACTTGGAGCTTCCCTCACCTCCGAGCTAAGCCTCTCCACAGGCCTTGCCTGTCCTAGCAGCATGGGCCCCACAGGGCATGACATATTCCATTGCTTTTGGGTGGAGGGCTAAGCTCAGGGATGGAGAACTGCTCCCTGCTGGCTGTTGCCTGTTTTGTACAGCCCGTGAACTAAGAATCGGTTTTACATTTTCAAATCATGGGGGGGGGGGCGGGGAGGGGCGGGTGGAGAATCCAAAAGAAGAATATTTTATGACACATGAGAATGATATGAAATTCAAATTCCAATGTCCACAAATAAAGTGTTATTGGAACATGGCCACATCTACCCAGTTGTCTACACACCATCTACAGCTACTGTCTTGCTACAAGAGCAGAATAGTGTGACCCAAAAACCTGAAAATATTTACTATCTGGCCTTCTACAGAAAAAGTTTGCCAATCCTGGTGATCACTGTCAAGCCTCAGTGCCCGACATGCATGAGCCACTTTGCTATCAAATGAATGAATGCACGGATAAATGAATGATGAAGCTCTAGAAAAAGAAGGAAGACAAGAAGGGTTCTTTCCCTGGGTCACCTGATTTGAGGAACCAGTGAGAATATGAGACTATAATCGCGGGTCACTGAAGGAGCTGTCTCCCCAGGCTTTCGCCCTCCATCCTGCCCTTTGTGCCAGGTCGCCTCCCTGACAGGGAAAGCTGACCCAAGCAGGCTATTTTATTACAAGGCTAGAGGGAGTGCCAGGGCTGACGCCAAGCCAGCTAGGCTCCCCAGGCAGCAGGGTAGGGAGGGGGGCTGCCAGGCGGTGGCGAGGCAGGGAAGAAGCTAGGGCAAGCCTTGCCTCCGGCCTCTGCAGACTGAAGAGCTGGGCACGGTCCCATACACCAGCCACTAGGTGGCAGGGGTCTTGAATGGTGGCCCTGCTCTACCAAGGCTTTTTGCTTGTGCTGAGGGCCTCCCCCAGGGTCTCCTCCCTATAGGAAAACCTCAAGGCTCTGCCCCTCACTCAGAGGTCCCAGGCTTGAGAACGGGGCTGTGTGGCTAATAGTCCATATTTGTTGAGCCCATGCCGGCACTGTGCCAGGCACTTCGCTTTCATGATCTCGTTTTACTCCCACAGCAGACCCACAAGGTAGGCACCAATATTATCTATCCCCAATCTACAGACTAGGAAACTGAAGCTAGGCAAGGTTAAGGGACTTATCGAAGGGCTAGTAAATGGTGGTGCTGGAATTTGCTCCTGGCAATATGGCTCTCAGATCCCAAACCAGGACTAAACTAGAGTATTTATTGATAATACTTGATTCCTCAGCAGTTCTGATTCAAGAAGGCTGGGGTGGGCCTGGGAATACATGCATTAACCAGCACCCTAGATGGTTCTGATACAGTGCACCAGACTCTGAGAAGCACTGCCTAAGGGCAGTTCTTCAGGCACCCTGGAAAAGCTGCCTCCTTTGATGAGCTGAGAGTCTGTCCGCTTAAAGCCGGCAAAGCAAGTCCTGAGATCTGTCCCCAGGCTTATCCAGCCTGCAGGGGTTTTGCTGTCAGGATTCAGCTGTGGGTCAGTGGGCAGGGCAGTGTGGGCTACAGGCAGCGCCTAGGTGAGGGCCTTGGAGGTATTCCATGCCAGGAAGGGTGTACAGTGCAGCACTGGGGTCCCAGGGTTTGCCCATGGGTTGAGGGTGAGCAGCCCCAGGACCCTGACTTTGCTGGCTCCTCTGGGCATTGACTTGTGCGGAGATAGGAGGGTAACCTGTCATGCTCAGTGTGGTTCAGTTCAAAACAGCCCCTATCTCAGAGTCACTGTCTCCCCTGTGCTACTCATGGGGGCGAATGAGCCACAACCACCGCCCTCTCAGAACCCCAGGGTCCCGCTCCAGGAAAACAGGTGTGACAAAATGGAAAAAAAGGGCCAGGGGAATTCAGGGGGAGGGTGCAGATCTCTCTGGCTGGGGCATCAGGGAAGCTTTCTGGTAGGGGCTGTTTTCAAGCTGTGCCTAAAAGGGCAAGAGAGCTTGGTCAAACAGAGGGACATGCTGGGCCCAGAGAGCGGTAGCCCCCATGAGTGTAATAACGGTTAAGGTCCTAGGATCAGGCCCCACTTGCCATGCATCACTTTAATTCATCCTCTCATCAATCTTATGAGGTGAGCTTATAGAGATTATTATATAATAATCTCAGTTGTTATTATCCCCATTTTACAGATGAAGAAGTGGAGGCCCAGGAGGGCCAAGTGATTTGCTTAGGGTTACTCAGCCAGCAGGTAGCAGAACCAAGGTTAAGCCCAGGCTGTTGGACCCCAGAGGCCCTCCCCTTGCCATTTCCTACAAGCTGCTGCTGAGCAACTCATGAAGTTCCTGGTGAGGAGATGCCCTGGCGTTTAGCCAGCCTGGATGTGGCACAAATACCCAGGGCTACTCATGGGCTAAGTGGGAAGACACTGTCCCTGGGGCCTGGTTCTTGGGCACCATGGCTACACATGGAGAAAGGTCACACAGCTGTGAAATGGGGCACCCCTTGTTTATCCAAAACCCCAAAGAATTTGGGCTGGAGCCAGCAAGAGGTCCCTAGTCTGAGCAATGTGGTGTGTCCTGCTTTTTAGAACAGCAGCCCAGCATGGAGAGTTGTCCCAGACTCCACCATGCTAGTTTTTTTGGAGGCTGCTGTGCAGCACCTGCCGCTGAAGAAGGCCAGGATCCCGACTGGGGACCAGTGTGGAGCCGAGAAGCAGGGCAGACCCTCCCTGGGCCCTAGCAGCCTGGTAGCTGCCACAGCACCGACTTGCATTCCTGTGTTTCTTCCTGCAGGCAGGATGCAGGTTGCCGCATTAAAAAACAAAATGGGGGCGCCTGGGTGGCTCAGTCAATTAAGAGTCCGACTTTGGCTCAGGTCATGATCTCACAGTTTGTGGGTTCGAGCCCCGTGTTGGGCTTTGTGCTGACAGCTAGCTCAGATCCCGGAGCCTGTCTTTGGATTCTGTGTCTCCCTCTCTCTCTGACCCTCCCCTGCTGGCATTGTCTCTCTCTGACTCTCAAAAATAAATTAAAAAAAAACATTAAAAAAATTTTTAATAAAATAAAACAGACAACAACACACGAAAGGGTCTTCCCCAGTCATTTTCCTACCACATGGAGTTGGGCTGATCTAAGTTACAATGTCTTTGAGACAAGTCATCTCACTTCTCTGAGACTCCCTTCCTCATCTGTATAATGCGGGTCATAATAGCCTCTGTCCCGAGAGTTAACGGTGAGAACTGAATGAGGTCATGCCTGGAGAGGCCGCCACACCGCCAGGCACATGGAATGAGCGTGCCTGACAAACAGGAGCCATCAGTGACATTTTCTCCGGATTTGCAACAACAGGGCTGACATCATTTCTCCCTGACACCTTGACAAAGCATTGAATCTTTCTGGACCTCCATCTCCCACCCCCACAGAGATTCTTTTGTACTTTTTTTTTAGTTAGCCTTATTTACATATTTTTAAATATAATTTATTTTCATAATTCCGTACCAGAAAATTCACCCCTTTGAAAGTGTACAATCTATGTGTGTTAGTGTACATATAGTTGTTCAACTGTCACCCATGATCTCATGCAGAGCATTTCCATCACTCCCAAAAAGAACCCCAGACTCACTCGCAGACCTTTCTCTTTCCCACCTCTTCTCAGCTCCCAGATACAAACCTACTTTGCTTCTCTTTGGATTTGCCTTTTCTGGGTAATTCATATAAATGGAATCATACAGAACGAGGTCTCTTACATCTGGGTTCTTTCACTTAACATAATGTTTGTGAGAATCATCCGTGTTGCACAATGTGTCAGGACGTCCCTCCTTTTTGTTGGCTGAATGATACTCCATTGTGCGGTTTATCTGCTCAGCCAACGATGGGCTTTTGGGTTGTTTTCACTTGTTGGCTATTGTGGATACTGCCTCTATGAACATTTGTGTAAAGGTTTTTGTGCGGACACATGTTTTCAGTTTTTGGGTAGGTCCACGGGTGTGGGGTTGTGCTAACTCTATGTTAATCTGTTTGGCATGGTGGCTGCACTATTTTACACCCCCAACAGTAGCACCGAAGGGCTCCGATTTCACCACACCCTCAGCAATGCTTACTACTGTCCATGTTCTGATTATAGTCGTGCTAGTGGGTGTGAAGTGGTATCTCATTGTTTTGATTTGCATTTTCCTAGTGACTAATGATGTTGAGCATCTTTTCATCTGCTTATTGACCATTTGGCATGTCTTTTTTTTTTTTTTTGAGACGTGTCTGTTCAAATCCTTTGCCCATTTTAAAATGCTTTTTATTTTAGCCAACAGTTACTGAGCACCTGCTGTGTGCTGACATAACTTAGGGACTCTGCTCGGGGCATGAAGGCTTGGCCTGCTCTGTCTCCCAGGAGTGTCACATTGGACCGTGTGTGAAGGAAGGGACACCACTCCTAAAAGGGGAGGAGGCACAGACTGGACAAGGGCCTCGGGTTTCAGAGGCTCTGTTCGTGCAATGCACCCTCCTAGGGGCCTCCCCTGCCCATTGGCTGCCCTGCCACACCTGACACCCGTGTGATTAATACCGTGCAGCCAGAAGCTGACCGGAGTGGCAGGTACCCCCTGAGTTCACTCCCTTAGGGATTCTCAGTTTAAACCTACTACTACCCAGCCACGGCCAGCCACATAGCCCCTGGTCATCTCCAGGCAGCTCTGCAGGGTAGGTGCTGGTGACAGTGGGGCTGCTGAGGCCTGAGCAATAGGAAGACAGAAGGACCCTGCTCTGTCCCCAATGCCGTGTGCCTATTGCATGTTTCTTGACCTCTCTGAGCCTCAGTTTTCTTATCTGTGAAACAGGAAAATACTAGCCCCATCTCTCAAGGTGGTTGTAAGGCTGAAATGAAATGATGCGTGTAAAGGCCTTTACACAGGTTGGGGCGGAGGAAATATTCACTAAATATAACTCCTGTTCTTTATTTTGTCATCTGGAAACTGTGAGGGACAAGATGATCTCTAAAGTTGACTCCCTTACAGAAAAGAGAGGTTGATAAGGAGCTAGGGAGACGCCCAGGTCAGAGGGAAGAAGCAAAGAGGGTGCCAGACTCCCCCAGCCACAGTTACCTCTATGCGAAGCGAGTGCCCTGAGTTCAGAGTCACGCAAAAGGGATTTCAGAGTTAGGGCCCCAGCTTGGGCAGAAAGACCATCCCAGGAAGCCCTCCAGCCTCTGGGGCTCTCTGGTCTCCATCCTGGCTTTGCCTCAGCCCTCCTGGCCTACATCATGGCAGCTGGAGCCTTCTCACTAATCTGCCGAGCTCATGGCCAAAGGGAAATACGTGTCCAGATAGGGTGAAAATAGATCCTTCTCCAAATATGCTCATCATGACTAAGAAAAATAAATAGAACCAAGAAGGAAAAGAGAGGAGGGAGCAGCCACCAGACGAGGCCAGGCCTGTGCAGTTCTAGAAGGACAAGCTGCCAGACAGGTGGGGGTTGGGCTTGTGCAACAGAAGGGTGTGTATGATTGTGTATGAGTGTGTGCGTGTGTATGTGGCTGAATGAGTTTGTACCTGACTGCGTGAGTAAGCATGTGTGACAGCAAATGTGAGTGTGTGTGTGTGTGTGAGTGTGCAGGTGTGAGAGGGTATATGTAAATGTGTGAGTAAGCATCTGTACGTGTGTGTGTGTGAACGTGTCTGAGTAAGCATGTACAGAGCTCGTATGTGGGTAAGTTTTTGCCTGTGTTGTGTGCTGTATGTGTGTGAACAGGAATACATGAGTATGTATGTGCAGGTGTAAAAGTTGTGCATACAGATTATGTGAGTGCCTGTGTGGGTGCGTGAGCTTGTGCACATGTGTGAATAATGTGTGTGTGCATGTGCTCCTATGTGTGGGCGCCTCAAGCCACGCACTGTAGAAAGCAGCCCTGAGGAGAGGGAGAATTCTTTAGACTTAGTCACTCAGAGCTCAGACATAGCCAATCCTAGAGCATATTTCAATATGGGCCTGGTTGCATTTGTCATAGGGACTTCCTGTTACCCAGTGGCAGAGGAGGCTTCCTTGAACTGCAGCTTGGCAGACGCCCCTTGGAGGCATAAAATGTTGGAACCTGAAAGGATCTCCAAGATCCTTTTCCCAAAGACTTCATGATGCACATGGGGTCGCCCAGGGCCACACAGCTGGGGCAGAGCTGGGCTTGGAACTCGGGCCTTCTCACCTCTGTCCAGTGTTCTTCTCATGCCTCCGGCAAGATGCACCTTCTGCCTCCCTGTCATCGCTCATCCATGCATTCAGCAAGTGCTTCCCAGGTACCCACTAAGTGCTACACACCAAACTGGGAGCTAAGCTACAGATAAGGACCCTGCCTCAAGGAGCATTCTTCCCAGTGTAGAGAGGTAGACCGCAAACCAGTATGCATGTTGATAAGATAATTCCAGATCTCCATAAGTGCCTTGAAGTCAGGAAGGCAGGGTGAAGTGATCTGAGGCCTCCTTCAGTGGGGTGGTCAGGGAGGGCCTCTGCAGAGTGACATTAGTGCGAAGACCAGGGCAGGGAGCCAGCTACTCACAGTCAGGTATTCAGATCCATTTCCTAAGTGACCTCGACCTCGTAGAGGTAGGTAAAATTGTCAGAAGTGCCTCAGCCACTCCCCTAGCCTGAGTCTGATGGGAAGTGATGGGAACCAGAGGAATGCTCCCTCAGAGAAGGCCAAAGCCGAGAAGCCAGTGGGCCTCAGGACCCAGGAAATACCACTGGAGCCATGGAGGACAGTCTCCATCTATTCATGCCTGAAGCTCTTTTCCAGTCGTCATGAAAATAACAGTAACCACGGATGTTAAATAATAGCTATTATCGATGTTAGTTAAAGCCCTTAGCATGCGCCAGGCACATATTGGGCATTTCAGGTACATTATTGCATTTCACTTCCTCAACATACCTTAGGAAATAGGCATTGAGGACACCCTCATTTTACAGAAGAAAGTGAGGCCCCATTAAAGCATCTTGCACAAGGTCATACCACCAGGAAGGGGCAGAGCTGCCATTTGTACCCAGGGGTTTTGTGATCCCCAAGGCCAGAGCCTCTGAGCACACACCTCAGGCCCTCCTGCCTGCCTGACCTCCACGTTTCACTTGCATGGATGCTTCTCACTTCCCTGACCCCTAGAATCACCCTGGCTGCCTTGGAGCTCCTTCTGACTGAGGCCTTGTGGCCTGCAATGGAGCCACGAGTTAGGCCACAAGGCCACATCAACTTCACTATCCCCGCAGCCCCTACTCTGTGCCCGGAGCATCAGGACATTTACATATGTGATCCTCGTCTTCACAAGAGCCCTTCAAAGTCAGGGTTATGTATCTCATCTTCCAGCTGAGGATCACAGGCAACCTGTAGTTGGGGTGGGAGTGGGGGGTAACCTGACCCCAGAGCCTGATAGCCCCCATGCCTTCTCACAGGGTACTGGCAAGGAGTTCAGCCTGCTTCACTTCACTTAAACCTCAAAATAAGCCTCCCATCACCTGCCTTGACCTATACAAGGTTCAAATCCATGCCTCAGCCATTCCACGAATGACAGAAAATCCCTGGCCTTTGCGGTTACTCTTAAACACTTGAAACCCCTCACTCTGAAATGGTGAATGCCAAGTGCTCTCCACGTCTGTGCCTCAGGGCTGTACAGGAATAAATGTAAAGTAGCACAGTCTCATCTTAGTGTAGGGACCTTGGGCAAGTGACTTAACCCTTCCAAGGCTCGAGTTCCCCATCTGTAAAATGGGCTTATATCATAATACCCACCTCACAGGCTCGGAGTCAGGTAAAACCAAGGTGACATAAAGATGCCTGGCTCACAGTAGGTGCTCAGTAAAGATTTGTGGGTCCACTGGCTGATGGAGCATTGGCCTCAAGATCCTGAGGGGCTGGTGCTATTTGGAATCTAGATGGTGGAATGGAGATTTCAACTCTCTAGGTTTCCAGGGCCTTGCTCATCAGAGGGCCTCAATCTTCAGCTCTCTCCCCGGGGTCCCTGGTGTAAAGGCCTAGCAGACCCCCTCTGGGCACTGGAGGAGTGATACCCAGACCACAGCCTCCCCAGTCCCAGACAAGCTGGACAGATAAGCAGCAGTTTTCCAGAAGACCATGTGCCCTAGAGCTGCAGCCGAGAGACGGAAGTATGTGCAAAATGGGGAAGTTGCTGCCACAAACCCCCGGTTGAGAAACATGATGGGGAAAATCCAACAGGCTGCTGAGCTCTGGGGAGGGGATCTCCAGGGCTAGCACATGCACACCACCGCCTCATCCTTTGTCCCTTTACACTGGGGTGAGTGGTGCCTGCCTGCTGATGCTTCTCTCCGGGCTGCCTTTCCATTCCCTGTACAACGTCTCCACTTTTCCATGACTTGTGTAATGGAGTCCCTACATTTAATTCCATCTGTTTGAAGTACCTAGAGTGGCTTCTCTTTTTCTGCCAGACCCTGAAGTCCAGAGAGGTGAGGCTTCTTGCCCAGCATGAAGGGGTTTGCCTGTGGCAGCCCAATCTCTGCTTCCTCAGCCCCATCTCCTTTTGGAGATCTGCTTTCCTCATCCCAGCTCTGTGCCAGCTTCTCTGCTTTATGGAAGTCTGTCTGGAAAGACATTGAATTTAAGGAACCTATCATTTGATTCTCACTAAAGTATTACTGATTGATATGTGTGTCATCCAGAAGAAGCTAAAGCCTCATTGGGTCTGCCCAGGGGATTTGAGGGCATGAAGGAGATGCAACCACAGTTGGAGACATTGCCTGAGGTGTCTCTCTTCCTGTATTGGTTCACTTTCTCCCATAAGACCCCCACAGGCTAAACCAAGCCACATGGAAGTGTGGGGAATGCAGCCTGAAAAGATTGGGCCCCTTCCATTGACAAAGATCAGAGATGGGAAAGGCTGACAGTTCTAGGATGTGCACATTCCTCTTTTGCGTGCTGTGACAAGGGATCAGAAAATGATGGTCCTTGAGGACCTTGGCCCTGTGAAACTCCACAGATCTGTGACTCTTAGGGCAAGGGTGTGACTTCCCTGGGTTCTGGTCCCACTTCTGATCCTGTGTGGCCTTCTGATCTTTTCTCTCTTTGACTTTGGCATGCTCATCTGCTCAATGGGGAGGTTGGTCAGACAGGTCCGGCAGGGCCCTGAAAGAAAACCCTGGTCCATGTCCACAACTGGGCCACGATTCACCAGGAGCCCCTCTCAGGAATGTACTGACCTCACCCTCCCTCCTCACCTAATGTCCCACTCATCCCGTTGTCCCAGGCTGGAGTAGACCCGGTCCTGTGCCCACTTTTCCCTGTCGCCCTATCTGCATAAGCCTGAGAGTCCATCAGCCCTGGTCTAGACTTCCCACCCACAGGGCCAGGAGTGATTCCAGCCATCCAGGGCTCCGCCTTCTGCCTGGCTGAGAGGCTACTTCCCCTTAAAGGAAAAGGGGGCACCACCTGGCCAAGACAGAGGTCCACTTGAGGCTCCTACCCCACTGCCCTCCCACTGTCTGGGGCTCTTCCTTTCCTCTTTTCCAGAAATGAACAGGAAGCTGGGCCACTTTCTAGAAAGAGTCCAAGAGAGGAGCTGGAGCAGAGGAAGCTGGTCTCCCTCCCATGAAAACTGAGGTCAGACCCTTCTAAGGTTTCTGCAGGCTCAGCTCTCAACCCACTTTCCCACGTCACAAAACACTGTTGAATCATTTTATAAGAGTGCTGCATTTGACAAGTTGTCCTAATATTACACGTTGCAGACATTTAGTGAAACATGTAGGAATTTCAAGCTTCCTGTCACTGAGCTCACATCCTGTGCCACATGATCTCAATCTACTCAAAATATCATCCTACTATTAACCCTATTTTACAGGGGAGAAAACAGGTGAGAAATGTCCAGCACTTTGTCTAAGACCACATAGCTAGTGAGGCCCGGGCCACTGTCTGGGTCTGCTTCTCCCTGCAGCCTGGACCTCTGTCGCCCTGGGTTCCTGGCTCTGCCCTGGGGATCTGGGGGCGGGGGTTTCAGGCTTGTGGGGCTCACATTTCATTAGAACTCAGAGCCGCTGAACAGCTTGGCTGGCTGGCCCAGAGCCCTCCTCCTGGCCCAGTTAGGTGCTTGGCATCAGTGCCTCGGGACTCCTCCCAGGGTGAGCTCTAGGGCACATGGTTTACCTGCCAGGAGCCCGGAGGTAGGAAAGCAAACACCATAAATCATCAGGAAGCCCGTGTAAATATTTTATAGCTGGGACAGTAAATAATGCAGCTCCCTGGACACACTCAACCCAGTTCATCTGTCCCACATCCAGCCTCTGTCTGGGCAAGTCTCTTGCCTTGTATTTTTTAATTTTTTTTTTTAATGTTTTATTTATTTCTAGGAGAGAGAGAGAGAGACAGCGTGAGCAGGGGAGGGTCAGAGAGAGAGGGAGTCACAGACTGAAACGGGCTCCAGGCTCTGAGCTGGCAGTCAGCACAGAGCCCGATGCGGGGCTCGAACCCACGAACCGCGAGATCATGACCTAAGCGAAAGTTGGACGCTTAACCGACTAAGCCACCCAGGCGCCCCTCTTGCCTTGTATTTTTTAAACAAAGGTTGAAGTCCAGTTCTGGGCACTTTCCTATGCACTATCTTCACTGCTTAGCATTTGTCAACACTGCTCTCTCTGCCTGGAACACCTTTCTCCTAAGTTTGGCTATTCATCCTCCTCCCTCAGGAGTCACCTCCTCCAGGAAGCCTTCTTTGATTTTCTGGGTGGGTAAGGGGTTCTTCTGGCTCTCACAGTGCCTAGGCTTCCCCCATCTGGGCTCTGCTCACTCTGTGAGATCTTATCCTGGTGATTTGCCTGCTCTCTCTCTATCAGCTCTAAGAGAGCAATCACATCCCCTGAGTCTAAGGCAAGGCTTGGCCTACAGAAGTGCTCAACAAATAATGTTGAAAGATGGAATGTTATCTTGTTCAATCCTTAAATAAATTCACGAGGCAGGTGTTACTGTGTTATTACTATAATCCTATGTCACACACAAGAAAACTGAGGCCCAGGGGCACCTGGATGACTCAGTCGGTTAAGCGTCCAACTTCAGCTCAGGTCATGATCTCAGGGTTCGTGGGTTCGAGCCCCATGTCAGGCTCTGTGCTGACAGCCAGCTCAGAGTCTGGAGCCTGTTTCAGATTCCGTGTCTCCCCCTCTCTCTGACCCTCCTCCGCTTATGCTATCTCTCTCTCTCTCAGAAATAAATAAAACATTTAAAAAAAAAAACCCATCTGGGAACACACCTCTTTTCCTTGCACACCTCAAGCTCCTTGAGTCAGAAATCCTCTGTTTCTGCTCAGGGAGGCCCTTGACTCCTGCCACAGGCTCTGACATTCAGTGGGAACTAATCTATGTGTATGAAAGACTTGAAAGACTACAAAAGGCAAGTCATGGTCAGGACCTTGTCCTCAACCTGGGCGGGAAGGCACAGTGTGGGCCTGGGGAGCAGGAGGCCAGGCAACGAGACCTGTGTTTCCTGGGCTCCAGGGTAGCCCTGGGAACAACTGTGTCAGGAGAGGGTCCCAGATGGAGGCGACTGTGGAAGGTGCTCAGATGCGGCGGCCCACATGTCTTGGGACTCACCACTTTGGGGCCAAGTCCCTAACCAGGCCGTCACTGCCTCCCAGGGACCTGACACGTGAAGAAAGACGATCCTGTGTTAGGCGCTGAGAACGAGGACAAAGAAATCAGGGCACCAGCAGTGCAAGGTGGGACAGGACAAGGATACCTTTGCACAGTAGCCCTGGCCTGACCCTGGCCTCAATCCTCAGAAGGAGGTGGGTGGCAGAAAGGTGGGTAAATTGGTTTCGACTTGTATGTCAATTCTGGCTGGTTGCTGATGGCTCCCTGAAGCTGTGTTAAGAAGGATTCTAGGGGCACCTGGGTGGCTCAGTCAGTTAAGTGTCCAACTTTGGCTCAGGTCATCATCTCACAGTTCAAGGGTTTGAGCCCCGCGTCAGGTTCTGTGCTGACAGCTCAGAGCCTGGAGCCTGCTTAGGATTCTGTGTCTCCCTCTCTCTCTCCCCATCCTCCACTCACATTCTGCCTCTCTCTCAAAACTAAAATAAATAAACATTTTTATTAATTAAATTAAATTTTTTATTGTTTATTTTATATATAAAAAATGTTAAATTATATATATGTGTGCATATATACATATACATACATACATATATATATATATACACATACATATATATGTATATATACATATATACACATATAAAAGAAGGATTCGGAGCTGTATCTCTCCAGGCTCAGCAAGAAGTGCTGAGATCAATTATCAATACCTGCCACGAGCAGAGTGGGACACACTAGCCCACCTCGGAATTTGCTTCCTCATTTGACTTCTCCCCAGCACTCTGCACAGAGGAGGACAAAGTGAAGGGTGGTGGGTTCCTTGCTGGTTACTAACAAGGTCAGTGCAGAAGTCATTTGGAATTACCCTTTATGGAGATGGACATATGAACGCATGGCCTCTTTGCCAGTGTATCAGGAAGAGCCAGGAAGGAAACACGGAGAAGAGAATGGGAGAGAATAGCAGAGAGCAAGTGAGAAGTCAGATGCTCATAAGGATTTCTTGGCAATGTGACCGAGCCCCTGAGTCCAGGGACAAGGGCAGGCCTGGCTCTGCCCTCATCAGTCAGCAGGAACCAAGAATTTTCCAAGGCAAATTCCAGAGATAATCCAGACAAGGGCCAGGCGCTGGGGCCTTGTGCTGCAGGGAGCAAGCCCAGCTCTCTATGCCTGCCAGACCCAGGCATCCCCACTGGGCCCAGGTTGTACGAGGGGCACACAGGGTCCGGTGGGGCTCCTGCGTGAGCCCTGCCCTCACACAGTTTTCCAAGTTGTGGGGGAAGAATCTAGCAGGATCAGGGCAGGTAGGGATGGGCAGGACGTCCCCTCTGGACTGAGAAAGTCTGGGTGGGCCCTTGAGAGAGGTAGAGGGATCGAGAGGGCCACCTGTGAGGCCGCCAGACAGTGTGTGCTATCCTGGTTCCCCCAACTCGCACTGCCCCTTGGACACTCACCCTATGAGGCCACACAGGCAGCATCTGTGCAGGCCTTCATAGTTGGGGAAGAAGCCTCCAGAAGGGGAAGTCTGTACTCCCCCTGCCAGCTGCCAATGCCTCCACACCTGCCTCCTGTCTGGCTCCACCCAGCCAGGTACCGACTGTCCAGCCTTGCTCCTATGGCTTTAGTGGCCGCCTGGCCTTATGGGTGTGAACTCTGGCCTGGAATTCAGAGCAGTGTGGGGTGTGAGGCTGAGTTATGCTGTGTCTTGAGCATGTCATTCAGGATCCCCTGCCCTCAGTGTCCCCTCCTATGAAATGGGGCTACTGATGGTACCCACATCGTAAAGGCTTCGTGGTAGGCTTGTCAGTTAAAGAACAAGTGTTAGCTCAGGGCCTGGTAGATTGTGAGCACCTGATAGGTGGGGCCTGGAATTATTATTATTCTAATCTGAAACCAAGTTCACATTCTCCACATCCTCTGCAGAGTCCAGATTCCATCCAGACTCCCAGGGGACCACTTCCAAGAGTGGTAGGTGTGCAGGCTGTTGGCAGGCCCTGGTGCTGAGGACCTGGGATGCTCTGAACCCAAAGGCCTGGGGCAGAGCAAGATGAGGCAGGCAGGGACTCCCTGCGGCTGCAGGGCCCCTGGGCTGGCCGGGCCCTGTGCCGTGGGTAGTCGGCCACCCCAGGCCACTTATAGTCTTCTTCCAGCACTAACAGGTTACTAGCAGGGTCAGTGCAGGAGCACTGGGACACTGAGCAGAGCAGCTACTGTCAAGTTTTATTATGATGCCCAGACAGTGCTCTTGGGCCGCCCCATACCAGCGGCCATCGCCTAATATGGAGAAAGGTTGAGTTATCTGGGAAGAAGGCCCTTCAAAAAAGGGTGACTTCTCAGGGTGCAAGGGTTCAGGAGCCCACGTCTCCCCAGACTCACCCCTGCTCTGGGAAGCATGGGGCACTTGGGAAAGCTGATGGGGAGCGCCCAGGGCACTCCCGGACACAGTGTAAAGCCAGAGTGTGGGGCCTGGGGAGCCGGGGACTCACAGGAGACTCTCCGTCCTTGTTCCCTTTCCTTTGGTCTCCCCTTCCCCTACCTGCCCCTTAGCCACCCAGGCTTTGGTCTTATGCAGGAAGATGTTGGCATGACTCCCATTGGGGTGACTAGGAGTAGGGGTGCCTCAAGGGCAGACACAGAGCTGGGAAAGCCAAGAAACGTGTGGTGGACAAACGTTTTTGAGCCGCGTCTCTGGGCATGGGGTTTGCCACCACAGGAAAGCTGGTCTTCACTACATGTCTCTGGTGTCACTACACGTCTCTGGCACTCACAGCGTGGTGCCACATGGTGGTGGCATAGAGAGTAACCAGGAGCAGAAGACATGGCCCTCAGTGGAGTGACCCTGCAGCCCTATAGGCCCCAAGATGGTCATATGCCAGAATGGGGGCACCAGGGAGTCTGAGACCCATGGACAAAAGTTCCAGGATCAACAGTGAAGGAAAGGAAGCATGTTTGAGGTGGCCCAGGAGCCCCCTCCACACACTCACACCCTTACTGTCGAGCTGCTGGTCAGGTTTCCAGCAGCCCTTGGTGAGGGCTGAGCCACTGAGCTCACAGAGCAAAGGTCAGAAGGGCAAAGATTGGTGAGGGTTCCTTGGACTGGTGCCTGCTCAAGTAGCCAAAGCTTGTGCTCAAAGAGCAGGCTGTCGTCAGCTGCAGGCACTGCCTTGGGGGAGGGGAGCTGGGCACTTGAGCAAGTAGAATTCTCTCTGTGTCTCCACCCTGGCTGGGCCAGGGCCATTAAGAGCATGGGGCAGGGCACTCTGGTCCCTGCGCCTTGGGCCCCAGGAAAGCCAGGCAGTATGAATATGAATAATAAAGGTCATGCCTTCATTTATCCATTCATTTAAAGGTGCTTTTCACAGCCACTCCTGCCTCTAGGCTTTTGCTTTTGCTGTGTCCTCTGTCTAGAAAGCTCTATTCTCCTGATCTTCTCCCTTCATTCCTGTCTGGGAAACCCCTTCCCCAAGGCTTCATTTCCCATTGTCTTCAACACAGGCTTACTGTCATGGTGCCCAAGACACTGAGAATGTGAACCTCCCTCCACCACACACACTGATCCTTGAGTTAGCCTGTCCAAGCCCCATAGGCCTACCTCCCTGTTTACTGGAATTGGCCTTGGATGTAGTGAGTTCATTAGCTCTGAGTCTTTGCTCCAGCTCTCCCTTCTGCCTGGCGTGCCTTGTCTGCCTCGTCACCCCCACCTCCTTGGCCCTGGCCTGGGCCAGGGGCACCTTTGCAGTGAAGTCTTCCCTGCTTCCTCAGCACCAGTACAGAGCTTATCACACAGTAGATGCCCGTAAAATGATGGCAGGAAGGAAAGAACAATGAATTATGTTCTATTCTCAGCTCTGTTGGAGTCTGTTGCTGGTAACCTGGGAAAGTCACTTTGCTTGCTGGGAACTTGGTCTCCCATGACACGGTGCTAGATGAGAATTGGATGAAATGGCTTGCATTAAGCTTCTAAGAACCTTAGATTTTATGCAGAGGCTTCAGGCTATGGAAACTTCCCTGCCCATCCCCCAATACACCCTGATAATAACAAAATTAAACCATAGAGCAGAAGTCGCAGTGATTTACGGAGAATGCATCTGATCCAGGCACTGCCAGACCCTTGTCTGGTCCACACTCTGGGAGTCTCTGAGGGGTACAAAGGGCCCCATTTATAGATAAGGGAGTTGAAGCCTGGAGGGGAGGTGCCTTGTCCAAGGTCACACAGCTCAGTGGCTCAACTCCCTGCAAGAAGGCCAGCCCCCATCATCCCAGGGGGCTCCCGATCTCCTGCCAGGGCCTCCTAAGCTTAGCCACTGCCCTCCAATCCTAAGCTGTAAGGATAGGCCCTTTTGCTAATGCATGCCCATGATCTCAGGAGGCTCAGGCTCAGGGGCTGGCTGCCTTGCGAGCTGGGAACCCCATAGGCACGTAGAAGGGAAAAAGAGGTTCTGGAGGGCAGTCACTCATGCATCTGGCAGCAGGGGTGCTCCAGCCTGGGACCCCTGCCAGCCATAGGGAAACAGATGCCTGGTCCTAAATCCTGCTAGATTCCCAAGAAGTTGTCCTGGCCATGCCCCTGTCAGAACCACCTGTTGGGTGGCAGAGCCTGCCCCCACCTCAGCATCCATCCTTTGGGTAGGGAAGGGACCAGGGACCCTCTGCAGGACAGGTGGACAAACCAGGCCCTGGGCTCCTGCCCCAGTCTCCTCCAGTAACTTGCGTGGCCTAAGGCAAGGATTCATCCAAGCCTCAGTTTCCTCACTTGTAGAATAGGATCAGAATGCCTGCTCTACTCAGGTGTAGGCCATTACACAGCAATTAGTGGGCTTTCAGTGGAGGCGGGGGAGCCTGCAGAGGATTCCTGCACCTCTCAAACTGCACTCCTCCCTATGCCCCCGGCAGACCTCATGCACACCTGGAAAGGAGGGAGAGACTGAGATGGGGAAGGCAGAAATCATCCTCCTCCTTCCTCCCTTGGTCAGGTAATCCTTGTGGCCACAGAAAACTAGGTCTCTCATGGTCATTCCATTGTGTTTCAGAGAAGCTGGACTACCTGCCAGTGAGGGCTGAACTGGGGGGAAACCTGGCTGCCTGGGGCTAAGGCTTAATCACTAGGGGCTCCTGCCTTTAAAGCCACCAGGTCTTCCTCCCGAGAGCCTCCTGTAGCCTCACACAGACCTGGGGGCCTGGCCCTGCCACCTAACGTGACAAATGGCCTTGGGCACTGGCTTCACCTCTCTGAGCCTCAGTTTCCTTACCTATAAACTGGGGCTACCCTGACTTGGCAGATTTCCCTGAGCATTAAACGAGAGGCTGTTTCGAATGGCAGGGCCCACTATCATCCTAGTGACGAGTCGATATGTACCATGCTGTCCCCTCCCTATACAGCTGGAGCCATCAAGGCCAGGAGGGGCAGGGCCTGCTGGGATCGGGCAGCTAGCCAGAGTCAGAGGCATGGCAGGCCAAGCCCCCAGCCTTGTGGTGCTTGCCCAGGCATCTCCCCATGGGTGTCCCCTGGGGGCCCACCTTAGTCTCAGCTCTGCCGCGGCTCCACCCCTGGTTAGTCCTTCTCCAGAGGCTTTACCTTTACCTCCTATGAGACAAGACACAAGATGCCAGGCCTGCCCTCGGCTACTAGGGTTTCCTCTGAGCTGGGGCTCAGCTAGGGGACTATGATCAGTGAGGGAGGACCCCGGGGTCCAGGTAACCCAAGACCTGGCAGCTCTGGTGGAAGCAGACTCGGGAGATCATTGGGGGACCAGCAATCAGGTGAGGCTCTATAGGGCAGATGGGACAGGGCTCCAGGAGTCATCCCGAGGCCCCCAGGCTGTCCCCTGCCCTTACTTCTCCCTGTGCTCTATTCCCTCTTCCTCAGAGACCTCAGGGATGAGGCTGGGGCTTGGCAGCTGGACAGGGATGGATGAAGAAGGAATCCTGGGTGGTGGTGTTCCCCAGGGACAGACGGCACACTGCCCTGATGGCTGAGGTCTACCTAACTGGGTACAAGTGGTTAGGGAAAGCTTCCTGGAGGAGGACCTGCCCGGAGACTGAGAAGGAGGTAGCTGGGTGTGGAGCACCAAGCAAAGGGAATGGCACAGGCAAATGCCTGAGGTGAGAAACTGCAGGCTGTCGTCCGGTGGGAGCTGAAAGAGCTTCCTCTCGCTGGAGTTCGGGGGCTAAGCATGCTAGGCCTGGTGGTCATGTGCGGACTTTGTCCTTCGTCCTGAGAGATCCTTCAGGTTGGGGAGTGTGTACTCCTTGACACGTTAGGAGGATTGTGTTACTGTGAGGAGAAAAAATTGAGGAGGTGAAGCGGTAGGGTTCTGAGTAGACAAGACTGCAGATGGCCAGATGAGAGACACCGGTGGCCCTGGCCAGGATGGCAACAGTGGGGACAAATGAATGTGAGAAGTCAGAATGGGAGACTGAGGTTCCGAGGGGACAGACACCTGTGTGAGCTTCCACAGTGACCTGGGGCTGGGCTGGGGTGGCGACCACTGTGTGTGGGGAAAATGAACATGGGGGAAGGACCAGAGGCTACCTAATGCAGGCCCACTTCAATCCATCCCAGCCTCCAGGAATCCTTTCTCCCCTCCCCCTCTTTTGGAACAACGTTTCTCCCTCAGGGAAGAAAAGTTTTTGTTTCTGCTTTCGACTTTGTAGCATGACTGTGCCAGGACCCCCTCCCCGAAAACCACCTCCAACAGTGGCTGAAGTTTGGCTACCATCTGCCTTTTCAAAAGCCTGGGGGGTGGGGGGGAGTGTGAAGGCTTCCCTGGGGGGTGGGGGGGAGTGTGAAGGCTTCCTTGGGGCCTTCCTCTCTAGATTCCAGTGGCTTCATGAGGATGGTATGGAAGGAGGGGGCTTGAGGAACAGGAGGGAAAACTGGGCATTTCTGCCGCCCCCCTTCCTTCCACCCACCCACCCCCACACGCACCATCTGGCCCTTAGGTACATACACAAGAACCCAAAGTCAGATGCCACAGAGCACTCCCACCACAGCCCCGAAGGCCCAGCATTCAGACCCACTCACAGTTTCCCCAACTCCTGCTTCATCCCCCCTCCTGGCTTACCCTGGAGAGGAGTGGTGCCCAAACACACACAGGCCCAGGGGAGCTACCCTTCCCAGCCCAGAGGACACACCAGCATGGCTGCTTTGTAACATGAGGGAACTAGAGCAGACACCAGCATGAACTGCTTGGGATTCCAGGTTGTGAAACCTGAGGCCCAGTTGAAAGTCTAGTTCATCTTCTTTGCAAGGCCCCCAAGCGTGATTCCAGATCTCCCCCACACCTGGCAGCTCCTGTGATTCTGGGCCTGGTACCTGAGGCTGAGGCCTCTGTTCCAGTGCCTACCATGGGGAAGCCTGGTGCAGCTGTACTTGGCTACCCCAAGTCTTCACCCCACT
This sequence comes from Proteles cristata cristata, assembly GCA_017311185.1. Taxonomy (NCBI): domain Eukaryota; kingdom Metazoa; phylum Chordata; class Mammalia; order Carnivora; family Hyaenidae; genus Proteles; species Proteles cristata. The sequence continues at coordinate 565,918 of JAESUZ010001199.1, forward strand.
GGCCTAGAGTGGAAGTATAAAGGGCCCCACATGAAATCCGTCTGACAGCTTAGACTGTGTACCCCAGCCCTTGACCCAAGTGCCATCCTCTATCCAGAAACCAGCCTTCTTCCTCCCCTTCCTCCACTGCCCTGGGATGAGTGCCCAGTGCTCACGGGCCCCAAGGGGCTGGCCTGGGAACTGCCTGTGTCTCTTGCCCTAAGGGCTCACCATTCCTGCTGCCCAGGCCTGCCCAGCGGCCTGGCTCCCTGCCTAGCTGCTGTGGCCAAGGTAGCCACAGCCTGTGCCCACAGAAGCCTGTGGGTAGAGGCAGGGCTCAGACGTGTGACGGTGCTGGGGTGGGCAGTAGACTGAGGGCGAGACCCTAATCCCTGGGGAGGTTAACCTCTGCCTCTGCCCACTGTAGGCTGCTGGGCATGGGGTCAGAGCTTTGTCTGGCCAAGGGAGCTCACAATCTGGAGAGCTGGGCATGGATAGCCCAGCAGTCTGTTTCTAGTCGTAGGCACAGGCTGGGTCCTCTGCTCTTTTTTAATGTTTATTTTTGAGACAGAGACAGAGACAGAGCACAAGAGGGGTGGGGGCAGAGAGAGAGGGAGACACGGAATCCAAAGAAGGCTCCAGGCTCTGAGCTGTCAGCACAGAGCCAGCAGCCGGGCTCAAACTCACAAACCACGAGATCATGGCCTGAGCCAAAGTCCAACACTTAACCGACGGAGCCACTTAGGCATCCCTGCTCCCAACATTTCAGTCCATCCTCAGAGCAGCCCTAAGGGGAAAGGGAGCCCCAAGGGGGCGACTCAAGGTCACATAGCCAGTTAGTGTGGAGGCTGCATGTTAGTTCTTCCTACTCTGGAGCCTCTGCCCCATGTGGTTGGTGCCTCAGGAGAGGCCCTCGACAGTGTAGGTGGAGTGCGTAGAGCTGAGGGGAGAGCTCATAGAAAGCAGAGGACCTTCTTGGTTAGGGGACAGACATCTGGGAGGCTCCCTGGAGGAGGACTTTTTTGTAGGGGTCCTTGTTAAGATGGTTAAAGAGCTTGATGGAATGGCATTCCAGGGAAAAAGCACAGCTTGAGGAGAGGCAGGGGTTTTGATGAACAGTGAGGGGGGGGACGTAGGTGAGTGGGTTGGCTGGGGTGTCCTGGTGCCCCAGGGCCTCTTATACCCCTGGAGGACCTGGGATGGAGGGTGCTGGCTCTGGGAGTGTGTGGGCACTTTGCTCAAGCTCTGCTGGTCCAACTGGCCCAACCACTTCTCTTCAGGCCCTGCTCACAGTCATGCTAAGAGCTATTGGCAAACTCTGGGTGAAGTTTGGGTCAGGAGCCTAGGATCCCCCAATCCTGATCTCAGGGCAAAATTACTAAAGGGTCCTGAGCCCCAGAATCCTCTGTCATCTCCTCTAGAAAGCCTGCCCCGATTTGGACCTCCAACACAACAATTTCTAACATACAGTCACAGCGTGGAGGGTAGGTCTGTCCGGGGAGATTAAGTTATTGGAGGAATTATGGGAGATTTCTACTTTCCTCTGAAAGCTAGTCTTTATTTTCCTTATTTGCTCAGTTTTTCATCAGCAACAGTTAATGTATATCATTACTTTTCTAGGTTTCTGTGACTCTCTCCCCCCTTTCGCTTATCCCCTATCCACCCCTGTCCTCACGATCTTCTTACAGGTTTTCAGCCCAGGGGGCAGGATGCTGGACCACCCTCACTCCCAGGACCTCAGTTGCGCCACCCATGAAATGGGCGTGTTCAGGTCTTCCCGACTTTCCGGGTTTGAGACGGCAGCGGGGAAGGGCGAGGAGAAGCAGGCGCCACCCGGCGCCCGAGCCCAGGTGTCGGCGCCAGTTCAGCCTCCAGGTGGCTGCCCAACCCGGAATAGAGCCGTCTCTTTTATAGTCGGGCGTGCGTCACGGGGCTGGGCGGGGACTCCGGCCCGTCTGGGAAAGGCTTCCCTGGGGCGGGGCGGGGCGGGGCGGGGCCGGCTCGGGAGTGGGTACCCGAGCGCGAGACGTGCCTGCGGGGGCCTGTGCAGCTGTCAGGGTGCTGACGGGATGTGTGTGCCGCAAGGTGGACGCCGCTGTGCCTCCGGTTCTTCCCTCCCCTGCCCACCTGAAGGGCCGCTGGCCCGCGCAGAAACTGCACCCCAGATTCTTACGGGCTAAATGGCTCGGTTTACGCGCTGCGGGGGGGTAACTGAGGCATGGGCAGGCCAGAAGGCCAGGGGGCTAGCGAGCTCTGTGGGTGACTGGGCTGCTCAGACTCCCAGGTGTCAGAGCCTAGTGTGAGATATAGCAGATCAGAGCAAGGGTGCTGTTGCGTGTGCGCGGGATGGGAGGTGGGGGTGGTGGAGAAGAGCTGGGGGCTCCCTTGGGTCTCTGAGCCAGGGAAAAACCTTCTTTCTGATTCTGTCTTTGACAGCACCGATGTCAATCCAGCCCCCTCCACACCCCTTTGGGGGTAGAGTGGCAGAGGAGCTGGAAGTGGGGACTCAGGCGGGCCGGGGCTGTGCCATGGTCAAGGTTAGGACTGGGGCAGGCCAGGGGGCTGTGTACCGTAATAGCCCCAGAAAATCCCTGTGTCCTGCGCCCTCAGAAAATACCTGCCCCTTGCCTACCCTATGTATTTCCCAAGTTTCACCTGAACACGAATGTATTGAGTACTGAATTTGGGGGCTATTAGCTGGGCCTCATCAACTCTGTTTGGAAGTTGACACCAACATAGGCCGAGTCTCATGCCTACTGCCTGTAAGCCTGGTCTCTCCCATCCTCCCAACCACCCACCAGGCCAGTATTACCTTTATCATCTCCATTCCACAGATGAGGAGGCTGAGGCACAGTAAAGTCACAGGTGATGAGGATGTGAACCTGGCCCCTCAAGCCCTTGGCCTGGCACTCTCCTACCATGTGGCGCTGCTCCCAAAAGCCCCACTGCCTTACTTGCCCCCTACCCAGTGCTTGAAGCTGAAAAGAGGGATTTCATGACCATCTTGGTGGCCTGGGGTATAGCCACAGGTTGGACCATGTGCCATGTTCCCTTTCAACCTGCATCTCCCAACAGCTCTGCCATCCCCAGAAATCACCCAGGTGCAACATCCTTGCTGGCCTGGGCCCCCTGCTCCAGAAACATGAGTGACTCTACCTTGGCCAGGCCAGCACTCTGGGTGTGATGAGGATAGTGCTGGCAGCCAGAGCTTCAGGGACAAGGATGATGATACGAAGAAGCAGAACAGAGAGCCCGAGGCAGAGAGGCGAGGACAAGGACCAACTCTTGGCAGAGATCAAGGGTGGGGGGACCCCATCCTTCCCTCAGCTAGGTGGGCCCCAGGGACAGAGGAGGTTCAGGTCTTTTCCATGTTGCCTGGCTGAGTCCTGGACTTCCTGCGGAGGGGTCTGGGGCCCTCCCAGCATTCATGGCCTATGGGTTGGGTAGGGGGTACACTGGTCATGCTAGCCCTCCTCTAGACAAACCCTCCAGGGAGCCCGGAGAGGAAGAACCCTGGGTGGGTGCTGGGGGTAGGAGACTGGAAGCTGCCCACCACTATCTGTGGTGGGCCTGTTTCCTTGGCTGCAAACCCAGAGGAGGAAGAAGAGAAAGTACCACTTCCTGGTGACTGCCATGGGCCCAGCCCTGCTTGGGGATTTACACCCCATGTCATGAGAGGCCATCAAGGGCTCTTCCAGGGCTGACAGCCTGTGACTCAGCAAAGTGATGATACCTGTGCCCCTGGCCAGTGTGAGCTGAGCCCTCACCAGGCGTCCACCCTGGCTGAGGTTTCCCGCACATCATCTCACCTAACCCTTACTCAGCCCCTGACGTGAGTCTGTCATCAGCCCCTTTCTCAGGTGAGGACTCAGGATCAGAGAGGTGTGGTTGCCTGCCTGAGGTCATACAGTTAGCATGTGATACATCCCAGGCTAGCGCCCAGGCTAGCTCCCAGGCCTCAGTAGGCCCTTCAAAGGCCAGGAGCAGGCAAGTTATGAGGGAAGCTTGTGTGGACCCTGCCCTGGCCCACCCAGTGTGGCATCCAGGAATAGTTCCACCATGCATAGTGGTTCCAGCTGACCTTGGTCTGGACTCCTGGACCCCACACAAGCCTATTCTCCCTGGATCCCACACAAACCGATTCTCCCTGGGGCCCCTGGTCTCAAGCTTTGTCTCTGCATCCTTCCTCTCCCCTCGTCACAGCATGGCCTGCACAGCCTTAGCTTCTCTGCCCCTTTTGGGTTATCAGACTTCCCCGTGAAGTCTCCAGAAGAGAAAGATTGGCTGAGGTCAGTGTATGCTCACAGCCCCTGAGCCCATGTGTCTGCCTAATCCTGAAGGCCCAGAAAGTACTTCCTGGTGTCTAATTTCAATCTGTCTTGTTCCCACAATACCAGCCCTGCTCTAAAGCCCTGGTTCTCAACAAGGTGTGATTTTGCCTGCTCCCCCTGCCCCAGGGGCATTTGGCAGTGTCTGGAGACATTTTTATCTGTCACAACAAGATATTAGCTGGCCTGAAGGACAGTAGTGCTGAGATTGAGAACACTTGACATAAAACTTAGGGTTGGGAGCCAGGCTGACTCTGGTTTAAAGCCTGCCTCTGCCATTCACTAGCCGTGTGCCCCTGGGCAAGTGGCCTTGCTTCTCTTTGAGATTCAGTTTGCTCTTCATCCAAAGTGACACTAACAGTGGCCCTTACCTTATGGGGTCTTGAGAACTGATTGAATTGAATCTATCTAATAGCGTGCATGGGGCCTGGCACTGGAGAAGCACCGTTAGTGATAGCCATTATTCTTCCTTTCCATTTTCTAAGGTGAACCGCAGGGTGTGGGAGCAAAATTCTGGTAGCTGGATCTGGAGATCCCCAAGGGTCAACCCTCCTTTGCCCTCCCTCCAGCTGTCCCTGGTACAGGGTGGGCCTACTGTTGATGCTGAGGGAGAGACTACTTAGCTGCGGTAGACCTGGAGGGAGGAGCCAGAAAGGAAACTTGATCCCAGGTGGACAAAAGTCACCTGAAGCTCATCTTCCCTCCAGCCCAACCCCAGGGAAGCCATGGGCTGGGGGGGCGGTGAGAGAAACAGGACACAAAACACACTAATGAATACAGTCCCTTAGCTCAGGGAAGTACCATAGATTCACAGCTGGGCATCAGGGAGGAGTGTCCCGTGAGTGGACACAACCAAGACAGGTAGAGAGACATGGGGGGGGGGTGGGGGGGGGTGGGAAATGGCATTTGGAGCCCAGGGAATAGAATGTTCAAAGGTCCAGTTGTGAGGGGTAAGGCGTAAGGTTTATTTTCCAGATGCTATCCAGTGTGGTCAAGAGGGATCCGGCTTGGTGGGAATAGCCAGCCCCAGTGGGGCATCAGGTCTAGGAACGTGGACATAAACCAGTCTTCAAAATAGGCCCTCCTCTCCAGGTATAGGATATCAGGGTCCCCTTTTGCTCTGTAGTGAAAAGAATCATTGTAGTTTTTCTCTTTCCAGTGCAGCCCAGTCCCCCACCCCTCTTCAAACAGAGTTTTGGGATCCACATGTCTGTCAGGGCTCTCCATCCCAAGAGGTCTCACTAAACCCCTCCTCCTCCCAAACCACCCACAGCTCCATGACCCACCTGGTCTGACCCGTTCTCCCCACACATCTTCCACAACTCAGGGCCCTCCCACCTGCACAACGTGGCAACCCCTCTGTCCGCATCCATTCTCCCAGGAGACCACTCCAATGTAACAGCTGCCCCTACCTACTCCTTGAGAAAACCAAGTCTCTGCCATAAGCCCCTTACGTCAACTCGGGCCTCCTCAGGAATTGCACCCCCCCTCCCCCGTTTCCAACCAACCATTAGGCTTCCGCTGGGCCGAGCTGCCTAGGGGTTCCCCTGGAAGGCCTGGGACCTGGAATCCTCTTCTTTGCCTCTGGAAAATGACATTTCTTTGGAGCGTGGAGTCATCAGCTCTTTCCTTTCTGAGCTTTGAGGGCCAGGGAATGGACTCCTTGGGTCTCTCTCCATCCCCAGACTTTAGGCCCAGAGGGTACCCAGTGAATAGATGAGTGAATGAGTTATACCTGACCCTCAAGTTTCAAGTATGGAAAGGAAACTCAGGCGCCTGTTAGGGGCGGTGGGGAGCTCTGGAAGGTGGGAACAGAAGCCTGCTGGATGAAGATGGAGGCTGCTCCAAAATCGCTCGACCAGCAGTGACAGACCAGCTAGAGCCTCCCACCCTGGAGCCTCCTCAGCTCCTCTCAGGACCAGGGACGGGACCCGCCGGCCTGGCAGCGGGCACCGGGCCCGGTCGCGTCCGCACTCCCTCCAACAGGAAGAGAGAGAGAGAAAGAGAAAGAGAGAGAGGCCGGGCGCGGCGGGCCAGCTGGCCGGTGGGGAGTCCCGGGCGTGGGCGCTGGGAGCTGGGGAAGCCCCGCCGGCACCTCCCTGGCCACGGTGTGCAAGGGGTGGAGAGTGGGGTAATGGGTTGAGAGAGCGCCCCCTTCCCGCGGGCCTCAGCGAACTCTTCTGCAAAGTGGCGCCCCTTCTGAGGGCTGGTGCGCGCGCCGAGGTCTGGCAGGGGCCGAGGCGCGCCGAGACCCGCAGAGAGCGACCGCCACCGGGAGGCGGGGCCGGGACCCCCCTCCTCTCCGCCGCGGGGGCGGGGCCTTAGGGGGGCTGGCCTTGTGAAGGCGGGCCCTGAGCGGGGGCGGGACCGGGACAGGCACCTGGGTGAGGTCGCACCGCCCCGCCCCCTTGCACTTCCGTGTGCAGCGGCTCGAGAGAGGGAGACTGCGGCACCGGGATCCCCGGAGCGACCCTCGGCATCCGCCCGCCGCGCTGAGGCCCGGACGGGACTCACCGGCCTACGGGCCTGTCCCGGTCGGGCCCGCATCCATCTTCGTCCGCGCGCGCGCCCCGGAACCGCGCAGGGAGCTGGACCCCAGCCGTCTCGACCCCTGGCGCCTGGCGGTACGCGGGAGGTGAGTGAGGGCCGGGACCGGACGAGGGACCTGGGCTACCCTCAGGGCGCGCCGCCCCTCCCTTCCCCCTCTCCGATCCGGTTCCCGTTTCCGAAACTGAGAAACTGAGCCGCGGCCAGCGAAAGTCCCGCCGCGCTCCGAGACCCGCCGGTGCCTCCGTCCCCCGTCCATCGGTGCCTCCGTCCCCCGTCCGTCGGTCTGTCCCTCCGTTCAGCGGTACGGGCCGAGGCCCTCTTGTGGGTCCGCTCCCGGCCCCTCTACCCGTCTGAGTGTCCCCAGACCCTCCGAGCGTCCGCCCGTCCCCCTCGAATCCCTGGGGCCCTCGGTCGGTCCATCTGTCCCCACTCCCTCTTGTGTTCCCGCGTCCGAGTCTTCCTAGTCTCAATCTGTCTATCCTTAGCCCTCCGCGTGCCCCACCCCCACCGCACCTCCCGCCGCCCCCTGGATCCTGTCCTCCCGGAGCCGCGCCCCCAACCCACGCTCATCGCCCCCTGCCGGTCCGGCCGCCTCTCCTTTTCTACCACGGAGCAGAAGCCAGGCCGCCTGCCCTGCCTCGCCGCCCGCCCCTGGGTTTCTGCCCGGCCCAGCCCGAGCGGCGCCTCCTTCTCGCTCTCTCTCTCCTTTCAGTCTGGGTGTCTCTGTTGGTCTTTCTCCATCTGTCTCCGGCTGGGCGTGTCTCCAGTCTGCACCATCCCCCCCCCTTACCATCCCGCCCCTACGCCCCTCTGAGCCCCCCTCTCCTGGGGGCCACTTCCAGGTCCCGTCGGTCCTAGCCCCTCAGCAATTCAGACGCCACCGTCCCGCCCCGTGGGGCCCCGGCCAGGTGAGGGGAGGGAGTGGAGGAGATTCAGGGTGAAGAGGCTGGAGGTGGGCACCATCAGAACTGTTCTACCTCCCAGACTCTCTCATTTCCTCCTGTCTGGGAAGGGAGATCCCCACTAAGCCCCCCACTCACACCTGGTCAGAAGGATTTGGTGTGCATAAGGGCATCCTCTTCTCCTCTGGTCCCTACTCTGTATGGTTGGACTTGACTCCTTGTAACGAGTCGCCTGTATCTGGACATATAGGTACATTGTTCCTGTCTGCGTGTGTGTTCTTTGTCACGGTGTCTGGGGCTTGCTTCTGTGGTCCTTTCCCACATGTGTGACTTGCTTGTATACACGTGTGTATGTCTGTGTGTCCTGAGGCTCTGTGTGCCCTTTGCAACTATGTGTGTACTATGTCTTGGTGTGTTCTTTATGACCAGACTCCCATCTGTGTGTTGCGGTGTGTGTGTGTGTGTGTGCCTTTGTGTCCCTTGTGTGTCTGGACTGTCCTATGTTGCACACTGAGGGTGCCATGGTGACCCACTGGCCATATACATTCGAGCTGTTAGTTTTGAGAGCCTGTGTTAGCCCACCAGGCTCATGTATGTGCCTGAGTGTGGGAATGTGTGTACATTCTTTCTTCCTCTCCTGCTACTGAGCCGCTGTGACCAGGCTGACCTGGTCATTGAGGGAGGGGACTGGTCCCTTGAGTTTCCTCGTTCCTGCTGTGGACTGAGTTGGGGTGCGGTGGACAGGCCAGTAGAGGGCAGCCCTGTGTGTGTGTGTGTGTGTGTGTGTGTGTGTGTGTGTGTGTGTGTGATGTACAGATGTTTGGACAGCTGTACCTGGCCATAGGCTGGTATAAGAGATCTGGTGTGTTTAGAACTGTGGATGGGTGAGATTGGCTGGTGAGTGTGTGACTAGTGGGAGACTCAGTCTGACTGTATGAAACTGCTAGTCTGTGTGCTAGGGAGTCCCTTGATTGCAGGAAACCGAGAGTGTGGTGCCTGCACCCCCTGCGGTGACAGTGCTGGGAGGGAAGGTGAGAGCCCCCGGGTGTGTGATAATGTGGGAGACTGTGAGGGTGTGGATGTGCACGGGCACCTCAAGGCCAGCCCAGGTTCCTGGGGAGGCGGGGAAGGCCTCCATCTCTCGCCCTCCTCTGCTTCTCCAAGTTGAAGGGTACCTGAGGGCAAATCCTTGGGTTTGCAGTGTTGTGACCAAGACCTAGGGCTCTGGACACAGAGGAAAGATGGGCTCAAATATTCACTGTGCCTCTTAAGGGCAGGAGACTGGAGCTAGGCCTCTCTAAGGCTGAGTCCCCTTAATTGCAGAAGAGAGAAAGTTGCTGTGGGGGCTCAAGGTCTTGTGTCAGTGGCCCTCTAACACAGGTTTGCTTGGCCCACAGTCAGAGCTCAGCACATGCTAAGTCCTATTTGGTGACCACTCCCCCCTGCCTACTCTCTGGTTTCCATTCTCCTGGGAGCTGGGCTAATAAAAGCCCAGATAGTCCCCCACCCAGTTTCCTTTTAGTGATGTGTCTGGTGCCCCCTCCCATGCCCTTGACCAGACTGCTTGCGGGAGGGCCAAGGGTGGGCAGAGACCGGCAGCCTTATTCAGCCCACTTGACACCTGTCCAGTGTCAGCAGCACTGGTGGGGGAGATAAGGCAGGTGGGGGGGGGTGATTTGGAGCTTGATTGCAGGGTGCTGACACCATTTAGCTGCCACAGCTAATTGGAATTTAAATTAAAATTAGAAATAAAGTACAGACGAGCCTGAGGATGCCTCAGTCCCTAGGGAGCAGTGACGTGATGTGGGGGGGGAGGTCTTCAGCAGGGAGGAGGAGCTCACATCTGGGGAGAGGAATCTTTTGGCCTGCAGGAAAAGCACTCAGGTCTTTGAGCCAGGAGACCTGGGACACCTTGCTGTCTTTGCCATTCCTTCCTTCTAGGATCTCTCTGGGCCTCAGTTTTTTTCAGCTGTATAATGGGCACAATATTAATATGATAATCACCTGAACTAGAAGGTGCAAAACAAGGAATAAAAAAGTGTCACAAGGTGCTTGGGTAGCTTAGTCGGTTGAGTGTCCAACTTTTGATATTGGTTCATGTCGTGATCTCCTGGTCCAGAAATTTAGCCCCTTGTAGGGCCCCGTGCTGAGCATGGAGCCTGCTTAAAATTCTCTCTCTCCCTCTCTCTTTGTCCCCTCCTTCAAGATAAATAAATAAACATTTTTTAAAAAAATGTCACTATTCATTCGGTACTCCCAAGGTGAGTCCAGCAGGAGAGCTATATTGTGCCACATCACTGGGGCCTCTGCCTGGGGAGATGTACTCTCCTCATTTTAAAGATAAAACAAACTGTGGCTCAGAGAAATTGCCTCAGGCCACAGAGCAGTGTCCCCCACCCCCCATTGCCGGTAGGTCTCCTAAGTCACAGGGCAACCTCTTGCAGACAGCCTTCGCCTTTTTGCAGCATCTGTAGTCTGGAAATGCTCTGAGGGCTGAGACACAGTGATCCAGCCCCTGGCATGGAGAGGACATGGGGCCGGTGCCCCGGAGAAGTTGGGCCCAACAATCCCACTTCACAGAAGAGAAAGCTGAGTCCAAAGAGGCTGAGGTCTCAGAGCCAGATGGGGCTGAGCCGGGCCATGTTGGCTGTTCTGGGGCTGACTGGTGGGGAGAGCCTGTTTGGCAGCGCCTCCCAGCTCAGCTGTTTTCCCTTGTTCCTGCAGGTCTGCCTGGAACTGGCCCAGGTGAAGGCAGAGGGCCGACTTCCGGTGGTGGTTGTGTGGCGGTGGCCGCAGCAGGAGCCAGGACTGAGGGCAAGGGGGAGCCGCGAGCCCTGGGTAAGACTGCATCCTCCTAGACAGACGGAAATATGGACAGTGTGCAGGGATGGCCTTCTTTTGTCTCCTCCCCATCTGCTGGGGATGGGTTAGGTCGGTTAGGAGGAGGGTCACACAAAGTCCTTGGGTTGAGTGTGGGGCCTGGGTGCCCAGAGGGGGCAGCGCTTGGCCTTGCTGATGAGGGCTCCCTGCCTGGCACTGGCTTTTGTCCCAGAAAAGACTGTGGCCTTGGCGCTCAGAGGCCTGGAGCCCACCAGCCGTCTGGGGTGAGGAGGGGTGACATTTTGCTGGTTAGTTAGAAAGAAGGTGGGGTCACGGCGCGTGGGTGGCTCAGTCACTTAAGTGTCCGACTTCGGCTCAGGTCATGATCTCACAGTTTGTGAGTTCAAGCCCTGCGTCAGGCTCTGTGCTGACAACTCAGAGCCTGGAGCCTGCTTCAGATTCTGTGTCTTCCTCTCTCTGCCCCTCCCCTGCTCATGCTCTGTCTCTCTCTGTCTCTTCTTTTTTAAAAAAAGAAGGTGGGGTAGGTGCCAAGGGTTGAGGGTGGATGTATCCACTTTTCTGTGGCCCCTTGTCTCTGTCTCAGGCTGTCACCATCATCACACGGGGAAAACTGAGGTTTGGTTGGACACCAAGCCAAGAATGGAATGAAGTCTTCTCCTGCGCTCTCTTCCACACCCCAGTTCCCTCATTTGCCCAGCCTCTCTGGGGCAGAGGAGAGATTCAGAATTCTCCTCCTCAGCCCCCAGATGAGTTAGGCAGTCTCTAAGTAATGCTGGGGAAGGCTGCACCCTCTCAGGCTCCTTCTAAAGCTAAAGATTCCTTCTTTTGGGGCCAGACCTCCTTCCTTTTGCCTTCATTATAATGAAAACAGCCCTGAGAGTTACCCCTCTAGTGTCCAAAGTTCAGTGGACAAGATTCTGGGAGTGCAATTGGTGTGGGGGTGTTGCTGAGGGTACCAGGAACCTAGGTGGTGACAGTGGGGAGGAGTGGCAAAGGTGGTCTTTCCTCCCAGAGGCCTCCCTGATCAACCCCTGCACCTGCCCCTACTGCCCTGCTCCTGCCCCTACTGGTATCTATAAGTTTGCAGGGGATGGTGGGGTTGGGGGTGGTGAATGGATCAGTGGGGGCTGGGCTCTCAGAGCTTAACTCAGAGGGGAAGCACGGCAGGAGGGCAGGGCCCTGGCTCCTGGGGATGGGAGTGGGGGCTGAACAAGGGCAGGGTCATCACTGGGTCTGCTGTTTATTCAACTTACCATCAAACCTGGTGTGGGGAGGAAGTGACATGTCCTTGCCTGGCTGGGAGCCTCTGTTACCTGAGGTCTGGGGCCCACCCCCTCCCAGCACTGAGCCTCATTCCCTAACAAGTTCAATCAATTAGTCTGGGAGCCAGCATACTTTCAAAGCTCAAATGTCAGCTCCCCAGCTGGCGCAGACATAGGTGTGCTCACACAGGGATACAGAAACCAAGCTGCCCTCTGTGCCCAGGCCTGCACACCCTCGAGTGCCCACACGGGCACCACACATGCATGCACACATCCACAGGCATGCTGAAACACGCATGCAGGTGCTCGGCCAGCCATCCTTGCACTTAGAAGCCTGCCCACACACACCACACTGCCCATCCTGGGTCAGGAAGCGGGGTCCTTGGTCAGGGTCACGGCCCAGCCTGTGTCTGGCACTGAGGGTGAGGTTTGAGGTGTGGTTGTGACCACAGGTGCTCCAGCGGGCTAGGCCACACTGGGAGGTGGGCGCTGCCTGCCCAGGCGATCACCAGCCATGCTGCTCACCTGGGCCAGACCCCCAGGCTGTCCAGGACTTGGTATGGGGGTGGGGTGGGGTGGGAAGGACGATGGGGGGACGTCAGCTGTGCTGGCACCGTTTGTGGCTGCCGCCGCAAGGAGGAAGTGGGCTGCCTGTGGTCATGGGGCCAAGGTGCTTGAAGGTGGGTGGGGGTCCAATCAGTTCCTCTGTCCCCCGCAGTGTCAGTGCCCAGTGGAAGTGAATTGTTGGGCTCTGGCGGCCAGGAGGCAAGCAGGGTACTTTTCCCAGGGCGGTCTGTACACTTTCCAAGGCCTGGGCCCAGGGAGAGGCCTGTCCATCCGAGGTGTTTCCGGAGGCTCACTTCCCCTGGGCTACCCAGGAAGTGGTTTCAGAGTGGGACTGACCAGCCCTCCGGCTGTGGCCTGCCCCGCCCCAGCCTTGCCTGTGAGGGGAGCAGTGCCTGGCCAGTGGGTTAGGCTGACTGACCAGGCTTCCCACTGCCAGGGCTGACCAGGCCTTGACGGAGGTCCAAGGAGAGGGTTCGGGGGGCTGAGGCTATGAAGTCCCCTGCAGCCCCCATCACCCCAGCTCCTCCTTTCCTCTAAGCTGTACCGTGAGGCTTAGGGCGCTAATTCCGGCAGGCAGAGCCTCCTTGCGTGAACTGGTGTCGGCTGGGTTGCATTTCAGGGATTAGCCGGCTCCAAGCTGTACGAATGAACCTGGACAAGTGGCTTTGGTGCCTGGTGCCTCATCTTTCTTCTCTGACAGATGAGACAATGATAGCATCCATCTTCTTGCGGTTATGCTGGAAGCTACAGATAATGTATGCAAAGTAGCTAGCATCTTGCCTGGCACTTTATTAGCGTTTAAAGGGTAAAAAGTGGAGTTATGTAAAGCACTTAGCACTCAGTTTGTGGTAACTATCTCCTAAAACAGCAAGTGGTTCTGATGGTGGGGTTATTATTGTCTGAAGGCCTGGGCACTGACCCAGTGTCACAGGGCCAGGTGGCTGACACAGCCGGGCTGAGAAGCCAGGCCTCAGCTTCCCTCACTCCCCCTCCGTTCTGCCTCCCGGTGGCGATGCTGCAGGGTGGGGAGGGTCTGTTCCCCATCCTCTGAGGAGAGGAGCGCCAGGGTGGAGCAGCTGTGCCCACTCAGCAGCCCAGCCCCCTCATTCCCTTTCAAAGGGAGGAAAATAGATCTCCTGACAAATGGATGCAGGGAAGAGAAAGGCAGCTGCCTGCTGCCCCCTCAGGCCTCCCCTGGGCCCCTTCCCTGACTTTGGTCCCCTGCAGGACGTTGGGCTTGGAGAAACTGACACTGGCGGTGAAGGGTGGGTGGTGAGTCCTCCTGCCAAACTGCCTACCCTTTGGACCCCTGGAGTCAGCCTGTGGACTGGGAAGGGGGTAGACATCTGGGGATAGAAAGTCCCCCTATACACATATCCATACCTATATCCTTGACACGTGGCAGTTGGTGGCAGGGACATGCCTGTGCTAGCGACAGTGAGAGGAAGCCCTTTGCTATTCAGGGCTCAGAGGCTGGGGACCTTGGGTGCTGGTATGGTAATGATGGTGGTATGGTAGGCGGAGACCAGAAGGCTGGAGGGCTGGAGATTGGCAGGGCCCTGGGCTAGGAGTTTGAGTGAGGGCATATCCTGAACGCTTAGGAGCGAGACCTCTGCAAGCATCAGACAGACCTGGTTTTGAATTCTCACTTGATGTTTACTGGCTGTGTATTCTTGAGCCAGGGACTAGACTGCTTTGAGCCTCAGTTGCCTCATCTGTAAAATGGGAAGATCAAGGAGTTGTCCATCTGAGACCTGAATGATAAGGAGCCAGTGTGTGTTTCAGAGGAGGGGCAGCGAGTGCAGAGACTGCTAAGCAGGAAGGAACTTGGCTGTTCAGGGAACTGAAAGAGGTCACTGTGGCCCCGGGTAGAGGAGTGAGGGGAAGGCAGCGGCCGAGGAGGTCAGGGAGGTAATGGGGGCAGGTTGAGTGGGTCAGGCCCAGGGCAGGCACTTAGGCTTATTGGGAAGGAAAAGGTAACCACTGGGGACTTGGGCAGGGAATGACGAGATCTGCCTTAGTTGCTGGGACAGAGGGACTATGGGGTCAGAGCAGAGGATGGAGAGCAAGCAGGTGCAGAGCCTGGGGGAGGTGATGGGGTGCCAGGATGGGGACAGTGGTGGACAGAAGAAATGACTTCAGGGTAGAATGCAGGGCAGAACTGACGGTGATGCTGTGTGGGGAGGAAGGGGTGGGTGAACCCGCCCACCTCCTCTGGTGTCACGGGGCCAGTGTTGGCCCTGCTAGGAGATGAGGGGGCACTTGCATGGAGGACACGAGGAGGCCTGGCTTGGGTGCATTTGAGTGCCTCTAGAGCGTGGTGAGGCTGGGGAGACAGGCGGGCCCACAGGCAGGCCTGGAGTTCGGGGGGCCAGGCTGAAAGCAGAGACCTGGGAGTTAAGAGGTAGCATGCAAGCCTGGGCTTGGGAGAGTGGAGTTTGGCAGGTCTTTGGTGGGAAAGTTCAAGAGGCCCTGGGTATGGGGTTGGGATGGCTGTCCCTCGAAGGTCCCTGCCGAGGTGCCCAGGAGGGCAGGCTTGTGGTGGCTGAGCCACTGTTTTCACAACAGCCCTGGAAGCTTTGGATCATGTCACTGGCTTGTTGGGTAAACAGGCATAGTAGAGCGGCTGGATCAGATGCTGCTTGGTGTGGGCTGCAGGGGCTGGGAATGCAGACCAGGGTGGAGGGGGACCGAAGGATTACAGGGCCTTCCGGTACTAGGGCTGGAGAAACTTGAGGGTCTCAATTATCAAGACAGGGAGACTGAGGCCCTGAGAGAGAGAGCAGCTAGCCCAGGGTCTGTCAGTGGTCTCAGACTGCCTTTGTCCAGCCTGGTCTCTTCCCAGAGCAGCAGTCCAGAGCAGGGCATTACCGGGGTGGGAGGCTTGAGAGAGCTCCTTCCTCCATTGATCCAAGGGGTCACCTATGGTTACAGGACGGCTGGAAATGGGCAGTGGGGCAGGTGCGGAGAGGGCCAGGTGTGAGGATGGAGGTGGTGAAAAGGATGATAGTACCAGGTCTTACACTCAGCACAACCGAGGCAGGGCAAGATCATTCCCTTTTAACAGATGAGGATGCCAGAGCACCTTGGCCGGGCTCACAGGGCACCGAGGAACAGACCAGGTCTGAACTAGACCTGTCCAACCCATACCCAGGGCCCCACTCCTAAGTCCTGTGTCCATGGCCCACCATGGGATGGCACGCCATGGCCCTGCCTTTCTCCCAGCTTCTCCCGATCCCCAGAGTGGGGAAGCATCGTCTGAGCCCTGATCCCCTTGTGGGAATGGGTGGCAAAAGCCTTAGGCACCCATCTCACCTTTTCCCAAACACAGAGATTAATGTCAACAATGGGGAGAACCATGGGATGTTCGAAGGAGGCCTCTGTGGGTGCAGAGGGACAAGGCGGAGGAAGTAGACTTGGGGCCCACCTCTGTGGCAGCTGGTGGAGGAACCTCCCACCCCAGGCACACGGACATGCCATCACCTCACCCCACAGGAGGCCAGGTAGCCAGCTCCAGAGTTAGAGCTGGAGGGCCCCCCTCAGCCTCCCCCCCGGGGGCTGCCCCATTGGCTTTGCGGCTTTGGGTGAATTGCTGTATCTCTTTTTGTTAAGTTCTGCTCAGTGAGCCTGGAGCTCAGTGGAGGTCATGTGTGGGCTGCCTGGCATGGCTGTCCCACCTGACATGTGAGTCTTCCCCTCCTCCTTTGTGCCAGGCCTAGGGCTGCCGCCTCTGACCCTCAGCCTTTTCCTTAGCCTCTGCTGTCCCCTCACGTGGGCGGGGAGGCCTGCCCAGTGATGTACCTGACTGGCCTACTGCTTCCTTTGTGCACTTTGGACTTTGCCCTGGGCCAGGAGGGACTTTCTCTGCCTCCTTCCGTGGGGAGGCCCAGCCTGCCTGGCACCCAGCCGCCATTTCCCTCCTTAGCCACTGTGACCCAAGGACTGTGGTAGAAAAGGCTACGTATGGATTTCCCTGGTGTCAGACCCCAGCCAGACGTGTGTGGGTGCTTCCAGGCTTGTGTGTTCATCTACGTGTCTGTCCACCGTGCTGGTGGTACCCTGTGTGCACACAGATCTCTCTGTGCTGGTGAGAGCACGGGGGTATTGATGTCTGTCCACAGGTGACAGCGGTTGTGGTGGGGAGGTGTTTCTCAGTGTGTGTCACTGAGTCATCCTAGGAGCCTGTGGTTACAACCATCTGCATGTGTCTAACTGCAAGAAGGGTCCCCCATGTGTAGCTGTGTGTTTGGGTTGGTGGGTGTGCCCGTGTGTGCACACATGTGTGGTTATTCTGGGAGAGGCCCTGATGTACCCCCCACCCCAGCTCTTCACAGAGGCCCCCTTGTCCTCAGTCCTGCCATGAAAGGGCTTTTGTTTCTTCCTCAGGGGGTACCTGGAACTCTCCCTAGGACTGAGCCCGAAGCTTCCCTGATCCTAGGACTAGCTGAGTGACTCAAGGCCTGAGCCTGGTGTGGACTATGCCCCCAAGAAGATCCTATTTTCATCCCTCCCCTTACCAAGTGCTGGCAGGAGTGAGTGTGAGCCAGTGATGGCCAGGGTCCCAAGTCCTGCCCCTTGGACCCTTCCAGACCCTCTGACTGGCTGGACTACCTGCTCCTTGGACACCTCTCACACTGAAGCCCGTCCTGATCCCCATTCTACCCCAGCCCCTCTTACTCCCTTCCACTCACTGCCTGAGCAGCCGTCATATCCTCCTCTGTAATTACATATTCATGTGACTGTCCCCCACCTTCCAAGCTGTGAGTTCCATGGCCTTGTGTGTCTTGTCACTGTGGTGCCTGCTGGCTGGGCCTAAGGAGGCCTGGGCTGGGCCTTTGGGACTTAAAGCCCCCACACCATCATATGCAGAATTATGTCACCACCTGTATGTGCTTTCCTGGGAAGAGAGTCCACGTCTTTCATTGGTTCTCAGGGTATTGCCACCCCTTTTGCAATTGCAGAGGCTTCATTCATGCTGCTCGGGCCTCACCTGTGATTCCCAGTGGATCCCTTGTGGGCTGGGTCAGCCCAGCAGTATGATTTTTTAATATCCCCAGGACATTCATATGTGTGGCCAGGGCTGAGAAGCCCGAGCCAGGGACCGAGACAGTGCCCAGAGAACAGACCAGGTCCTCGGCATGCACTTCCCAGACAACTAACTGCACAGGGTACCTGTAGGGAGTACATGCGGTGGGGGAAGATCTGGCTTCCTGGGGAGGGGGGAATGATTCCCCAGTTGGCCTTTAGAACTGTCTGGAAAGATATGTAGGAATTCAGGACATTCTGGTTGAGGGAATAGCATACGCAAAAGAGGGGGGCCTAAAAGTGAGACAGGAGTTCAGAGAAGAGCCAGAGGTGAGATCTGAGGTGGAAGCAGCCCAGGGCCAGGCTGAGGTCTGGGATTTCTCCAAGGGCAGTGGGAGCCCTGGAGGTTTCACCAGTTGGTTGTGACTGGGAGGGGTCGCTGGGGAAATGGAGGAGAGTCCACTGCAGTGGTTGGTCTGTGAGGGTCGGGGCAGGAAGGAGCATGAGTGGGGGTTGAGGGTTAAGAGCAAGTGTCTGGAGCATCCCTTGCTCTGGGACTTGGCCATGATCTGAGATCGTAGCTGTGCCTCCAAGACAAGGCAGGTCATATGGAGGCTGGGGCACAGGATCTGGTGGGCAGGGCCTTAGAAGGGGCCTTGCTAGCCCTTCCCCTCCCCCACCCCCTTCTCTTCTTGCTGAGCCCATTTCCTGGGTTGTGAAACCCTCGTGGCCTCCCTGCCTTGCTTCCGTCTGGGAAGGCCATCTGGGGAGGCCAGCCTCCCTGCCAAGCCCAGCCCCCTTGCCCTGTGCGGCTCTGGCAGAGCCAACCCTGCTGCATGCTACTGATCACACTGCGTTTTACCCTCCCTCCGTCCCTCCCACTCTCTGGGCCTCATGTGTCCTCCCTCCTTCATTCATCCTTCAAGGCCCAAGTGGGCTAGATCTTGAACTACCCCACAGGCCGGGTCTGTGTTCCTAGGAGAGCCTGGGCCAACACTGCCTCCACTTTGCAGCCACTACCGCCCAGCTTTGACCGACAGCAGGTGGTGCCTTCCATGGGCAGGCGACAGGGGCTGGCCCCAAGGTTGGGCAGATATGTGTGGGAAAAGGTTGCATGGGAGGGGGGCGTCTTCTGCCCCCCAGGGTCTGTAGGCCCAGCAGGTGCCCCAGCTCTGCTTGCTTGCCTTTCTTGACCTCAGCCTGCCCCCTCTTATTTCCCTGGCAGATTTTCTGAGGAAGCCTCCATCTAGGTTTGTGCACACTCCCCAAGGACCTGGCCAGGTCTTTCTTCTTAGGGCCCCACTTTGCTCCTCAGGCCAGTGGGCATGACCCTGTGGCCTGTGAGGCAGATTCCAGTGCTAGGGAAGGGCTGGGGTAGAGGGGATCGGGTCAGATCTGGGGACCTGGAGACTCTCATTGCGGGACCTTGTCCTTGGTTTCCCCCTCCCTACAAAGAGGAGATGGGCAGGTCAGTCTCTATAGAGAGACCCATCTCTTGGATACGTTTTGACTTGATGGGTTTTATTTTTCACCTTATTAGCGCCTTTGTTATCAAACAAATTAGACGTGATTGTTGTAGAAGGGTTAGAAAATTTGTTTCTGTTCCGGCTAGCACACTTGGGCCATGTCTCCCACCTCACACCCTTTGCTGGGGCACACTCCCGGGCACACATGTGGATGTGCAGCACTCATTGTCCTCTGTGCCCCAGGAGCTCCAGTCAGTGCGGTCACTCTGCTCACCTCAAGGCTGGCCTCGCCTGCTGCCCTGGACGGGCCAGGAGCACGTTTCCATTGCCCTGGAGGAGGTGACCTGCCTGCTCTGGTTCTGCCCAGCACCACCTTTCCTTACCCCTGGGTGGCCGGCCTGGGGTGGTCTGGGGAGCCGAGTCAGTGGGCCCCCATGCCTTGGGACTGGAATCTAGTGTGGCTTGGCCCTCCCCAGGTTTTGAGCACCAGAGCTGCCCCAAGGGGTGGGGACGGAGGGGAGGCAGAGGTCAGGGGTCTGTCCCACCCTCGTACAGAAAAGGAGGAGGTCCTCATGGCCTGGTCTAGGACCGGCCCAAAGGGCGTTGGGCGGACAGACTCTGGTTAAGGCACCAGGAGAGGGGCGCCCTTACCCTGCTCCTTGTTTCCTCTGTCCTCAGTGTCTGGGCTGCAAGATGAGGCAGCCTGGATTCAAATCCTTCTACCACCTACTGGCTGTGTGAGCTTGGGCAGGGCATTTAGCCTCTCCAAATCTGTTTCTTTATCAGTAAAATACCCACTTCCAGAACCAGCACAGGGACAAAGTGAGCTAATGCCATTATGAGGTTAATCCGGTATGTGTTGGCCTTAGGGAAAGATGATCCTTCGTACAAGTGGGGGTGCTGAGATTCACCCCCAGATCCTCTGACTCTGTGTCCAGTGCTCCCCGCTTCATAGGGCTGCCTCTGCTATGGGCTGAAGAGACGAGGATAGAGATTAAGAGCCCACTGCTAGCTGGGAAAGGCCTGGCTGGCCTCAGGCGGCTTCGGGGGGGCTGGTCCCCCTGGAGGTCTGCGTGGGACGAGCCCTCACCACTTTCATGGCCCTGCAGAGCAGCAGCGAGGCTGAGCCAGTGGCCTTCTTTGGGGCCTGTGGGCTTGGGCCTATTTGCATGGGGGCTATAAATAATTGGCACACCTTGCTTTTGTGCCGTCACTTCAGTCCCTGGTTTTCCCGCCAGTGTTCAGACCGTGCAAGGTAGATGGGCAGCACAGGCTCCACTGTGCAGGGCCCAGCACCTGTCCCAGGGTCACGTGGCAAGAGGACCCTGGCTCATGGTGTCTGTCCCCCCCTGGGGTCTGGCCAGTGCAGTAGTGGAGGGCACATGCTCTAGTTTTAGTCTAGGAAGTTGGGGCTTGGGGGACCCAATCCTAGAGTTACTGCCGGGTAGCCCCAGGGGTCCCCCTTCTCGTGGCACTGTGGCCTGGCCATACAGGCTTGGGGCCAGGGCTGTGGCTTGCTGTGGTTGTGGTTTCCCTCCAGTGGCTTCTAACTGAGCAGCAGCCGGTCTCTGAGTGTGACCGTTGAGAGCTGGATGGCAGCCTGGAGGGCTGGGCTCTGCCTCATATTCCCAGGCTTCTCTGATTCCATCTCCTCCATGCAGCCCTCTGGAGTGGTCCCCATGCACAGAGGTTGGCGAGGTCATGGAGCCCAGGGACCGTTTGGACTGGGCCCCAGGGGGAGGCAGTGGGGAGGCAGCTTGACCACTTGCCCCAAATGCCCAGATCATTTTGTCACCTAGGCTACCCTGACCCTCTCTCTCACAGGAACCCAGGCCCCTGCAGCATGACTATCACTGCTTTGTCCCTGTGTGCCCACTCAGCCCTCATCCTCTGAGACACTCAGAAAGCCCATCAGTGCCCCCACCCTGGGTCCCAGGGTTATCCTATTGGGAAGCACAGAGCCCAGCATGTCTGCTGGGGTCAGGCCTGGGGAGTGTGGATGCAGACATGTGGCAAGCATGTGCTGTGCAGGGACCCTGCTGATCATTCTGGACCCCCTAGGGAGAACTCAGCTGGGTGCTCTACACCTTGGATCCCCAGGCCCAGCAGGATGGCCTCAGGAAGGGCACGATGTCCTTTTTGCCTGACAGCTTGAGACACTCACCCAGATTCTCTCTCTCTCTCTCTCTCTCACACACACACACACACACACATACACACACATACACACACACACACCACAGAGCCAGACCCATGCAGCCTGTTCTCTTTTCCTCCATGTTAGCTCAGTGCCCACCATGTGCCACCTGCTCACACCTTCATACACACCAGCTCACACACGCCTGAGTCCAGGGAGGAGCCAGCAGCTCCCCACGTCTGGCTCCTGTTCCTCGTCTGCCCAGAGGTCATGGCAGCTGGCGTGGCTGGTCTGAGGCTGAAGGCTTTGGGACCTGGGCTCGGATGTGAGCTTACACGCACATTCTTGCTCCCTCTGAGTAGGAGCCAGGCCTGGGCAGGGGATGTGGTGGTCTGCCTCGCCTGGCGCCCCTCCCCTCTCCTCTGGCTCTTGGCTTCAGAAGCCCAGTGGGGCCCCAGGGCTGGGCTGCAGGCTGAGGTCAGTGTTTCCTGTGAGCTCATCTGGGCCGGGAGCTCTCGGCAGCCCCAGCGGCTACTCTGGCTGCCTTGCAGAAGAGCTGGGGGGACTATCCCAGGCCAGGGCAGCTCTTGCATGCTCATGTGTATGTGTGGGGGGCTAGGGGCACGTGTCTGACGCTGCCCCCGTGCTGGCTTGCGTTCAGTATGGAGTGAGTACGTATGTACGTGCATGTACACAAGTGAGTGTTCGTTCAACTACGTTTATGGAGCATCCTCGTGTGTGGGGCCCAGAGCCAGTGTCCACGCAGGTATATGAGGCACACCTGTGGGCTTGCACATGTGGCCCTCCTCCATGAATGACAACCTGAAAGACCCTCAGAGTCACCTCCTTTACTGACCCTTGCTTTGAGGAAGAGCAAGGAAAAGGGCGAGATGTGGGGCTGACCCGTGTGGTTTAAAAAAACAAACTCAGTGTTATATTCAACGTTAAAATAGCTTTATATTTGGAAAAAATTAGTTGGAAAGTGCAGGCAACCTCTGTAGGGTGAGAGGCACCTGACCCGAGGGGCTCAGGTTCAGAAGGTCAGGGGTGAGGGCGGGGCCTTTCCCTGCCCCCATCCCTGAATAAAGTGGGTACTTAATTAGTGGAATCTCAACTTTATCTTCTGGCTCAGCCTCAGGGTTTCCGTTTCTCCATCTGAAAAGTGGGGGTGGTCATCTTGGCCCTATTTCTTCTCCTGTGTAGTTGTGAGTAAAAGACAAACTTTGAAAACCAAGAAGATCTGCAAGGGAGATCTGCAAGGGTGCAGGGAGGCGGGGGTACCGTCGGGCCCATCTTGGCTGGCACTGAAGTGCTGGAGCGCAGCACATACTGAGTGCCCAGCACATAGTAGGTGCACAGGAATTGGGTTTTAAAGGAGACATTAAATGACTCCCCAAATAAATGAAATAAATCTTCCAGTTTTACTGGGAATGCCACAAATCCAGACTTCCAGAAAACTCAGTTTTAACAACAGCAACTAGAACTAGTGCCCTGTGAACACTAACTCAGTGGGCCAAACTCAGTGAGGTGAGTGCTCTCCAGGGGCACCTGAGTAGCACCTCCTGGGATGTCCCTTGCTGCCTGGCCTCACCCGTTCTGTCTGTACAGCCACACTGCAGGCCCCAGCATGGCACCATTCCTGCGTATCGCCTTCACCTCATATGAGCTCGGCTCCCTGCAGCCCGCAGATGATGCCAGCCCACCCTTCTGTGCCGTGAAGATGAAGGAGGCCCTCAGCACAGGTAGGACTGAGAATCTAGGCTCGGTGGGAGGCCCTGCAGGGTCCATCCCTTATTCCTCTAGAACTTCCGAGGGATCCTTCTCTTCCTTGTCCTCACCTCCCTGCCCAGCCCAGCTTTGGATGCAGAACCATGGAGGCCGCTGAGTACCTGTAGAGTCTCTAGCGCTGGCTGTGTAGAATCTTCTCCAGGGTGAGCTTTGGGGGGCAGGAGGGAGGCCTTTGGCTCTTCCCCTTTTGGTGGTTTCACCCAGTAATTTCCTCATGCCCATCTGTGCCAGCCTCTGTGCTGGGCACTGGGGACACTGCCATGCTCCAGAGCTGACTTGGCCCTGCCCTCATGGGGCTCACAGTCAGGTGTGGGAGCCAGACAATGCGAACTGTGATGGGGAAGCCCAGAGGAGGCGCTGACCCAGGCTGGGCTCAGCAGGGTCCTCCTGGGAGAGGCAAACATCTCACACCATTCCTCTTTGCTTCTGCCCTCACTTGCTGAGCCCCTGGCTCATCCCTTAGGTCCCTGCTGAGCTGATCCTTCCTCCAGGAAGCATTTCTTGACCCTTAGGCGGGGTCATGCCACCTGACCATGACCCAGAGCAGGTCTAAAGCCCTGGCCTTGCCCTTTTCAGTCTCATCACAGCTGTGATTTAACATTTACTTGAGGGATGAACGGGCTCATGTCTCTGCCCTGGACCGGGCTCTTGGGAGTCAGGCACTGGTTTTCATTCTTCTTTCTACCATGTTCATCACCTCCAAATGCCAAGGCTTGCATGATGGGCCTCCGCATGTGTTCACTGAGTGCATGTGGGGAGGTGACAGCTAAGTGGGGCTAGGGAAGAGGGTCACAGGAAGAGGGAAAAGCAGGAGCAAAGACCCAGAGGTGGGACCTAGCAGGGCTTCCTAGAGGGGCCGGACGCAGTTCTGTGTCTGGGGTGTGTTAGGAATGACACGAGGCTGGAGACGTGAGAGAGCACAGTTGTGAAGGCGGAGGAGTGGAAATATCCTCAGGGGAAGAGCCCAGCAGATTCTCTCCAGGCTGAAGGCTGTAGGAAGTCTGGGAGTGGGGTGGGGGCAGGAGGGACAGAGGGACCCTGGCCAGACCTTGCCTGCCTTGCCATGTTGCAGAGCGCGGGAAGACGCTGGTGCAGAAGAAGCCCACCATGTACCCCGAGTGGAAGTCCACATTCGACGCCCACATCTATGAGGGCCGCGTCATCCAGATTGTGCTGATGCGGGCAGCCGAAGAGCCAATGTCCGAGGTGACAGTGGGTGTGTCGGTGCTGGCCGAGCGCTGCAAGAAGAACAACGGCAAGGCCGAGTTCTGGGTGAGGATGCGAGGGCTGCAGCAGGCACGTGCGTGGGCCTCTGGGTGAGCCTGGCTGCAGGGTGCGGGTCCTGTCTGGCCACCGGAGCAGCTCTGCGACGTGTGCTAGCTCTGTGATTTACCAGATCCCAGCCCCTCTGAGCCTGGTTCTGAATCTGTAAATGGAGAAGCTAGCAAAAGCCCCTACCTCAGGGTCACTTGTTCAGGTGAAATGAGTCACTGGATGCGAAGGGCTACTGTAGCACTGGGCACATAGTAGGTGCTGAAGGGAGCCATCCTTGCCATCGCCACTACTTTTTTCCCTTTTAATTTTGTAAAAGCGGGATATGCACAAGGTATAACATTTCAAAATGTATGTAAGGGTATGTCCTGGCCCCACCACCAGGCACCGCATCCCCTTCTGCGGGCCCCATCGTTCCAAGTTCTGTTTGGAACCTTCACAGGAATCCTAGGCCCCAGCAACCATTAGGTCTTCAACAGTGACTCTTCAACAGTGAGCAGGTGGCAGAAGGGGAAGGATGATGGCCATTGCTCACCTGTTGAAACCTGGACTTTGCACATGCATGTGGCCATGTGGCCCTCATGGCCACAGGATGTCAGTGCTGGCAGAGCACCTCCTGCCCCCTGGGGTTACATGTGCGCTCTTGCAGTCATGATGTCCCCACTGGAAAAGACCCTATGACCATGAGGGACTCCGGTGAGCCTCCAATGAGGCATGAAGGGGCCAGGAGAGAAGTTGACCTAGGGCTGTACCAATCATTGGCTGGTCAAGGCAGAGATACTTGCTGTGCTGTCTGTCCACTCCACCAAGGAACAATATCAGTCACCAGGCATGGATCCTGGGAGAGGTGAAGGTCATGCCCTCAGAACCAGCCAGTCTGTGTGAGGAGACTAGGCATGCAGAGACTGGAGAGAGAGAGCCAGCATGGGTGTGGCAGCATGCATGTGTCAGTGTCTCTGTGTGTGCAGGGCCTGGGGTGCAGGAGGGCATTCTAAGACCCTTGTTAAGGGGTCAGCCAGGAGTGGGGGTGGGGAGTTTCCCTTCCCACTCTGTTCCTGGGCCATGTGGCCCGGCTGGGTGTGGGCTGGATCTTTTCACTTCCTCAAATGTAATAATACCCCTGGTTAGGGGGTGGGGGCGGAGCTCAAGGGCGGGGCCGTGCCCACACTGGGCAGGCATGTGTCTGGCTAGGCTGCCAGGGCTCCCTTGGCCTTGGGGGACCAATCATGGGGGCGGGTTCTGAATCCAGCATGGCTGGAGCCCGCCCTCCCTCATTGACCCCCACCCCCCACCCCTTCCCAACCCTCACCCCTGCAGCTGGACCTGCAACCCCAAGCAAAGGTGTTGATGTCTGTGCAGTACTTCCTGGAAGACATAGGTAAGACCCTCCCTATCTGGGCTTGGGATTAGGTTCAGAGGTCAGAGCCAGGATGGAAGCTTAGGGGAGCAGTCCCTATCGTCAGTCTGTCCAGAGCCACCCTGGGAGGGACTACAGGAATGTTATCCTTCCTGGCGCTGGGACTGACTTCACTACTCCATGGCCGCCAGATTGCAAACAGTCTATGCGGAGTGAAGACGAGGCCAAGTTCCCAACAATGAACCGCCGTGGAGCCATCAAGCAGGCCAAGATCCACTACATCAAGAACCATGAGTTTATTGCCACCTTCTTCAGACAGCCTACCTTCTGTTCTGTATGCAAAGACTTTGTTTGGTGAGGGCTGGCTGTGCCTCCTGAGAGTGGGGTCTGGGGAGGGAGGGCCCTGCACCCAGAACTCACCCTCCCTGGGGATTTGCCTTTCAGGGGTCTCAACAAGCAAGGCTACAAATGCAGGCGTAAGTGTCTCCGCTGCCCGGTCTGTTTGCACACATGTGTCTGCCAGTGCCCGTGTGCGTTCTCAGGAAAGCCCGTGTCCCTGCGCAGGGACCCCATGTCTAGACCCTGTGTGCTTGTGTGTGCGCATGTGAGATTTTCCATGTCATAGTGTATACATAGGAGAGCCACGCTCAGTGGGTGTGTAAGTGGGCTTGGTCTAGCTCACGAAAGCCAGTTCTCTGCATCTTTTCCTGGCCTCGGTGCAGTATCGACACAGAAACCAGCCAATGCTGCACGGCTCTTTTCCCCTGGAGAGGCTCTTTTCCCCTGGAGAGGCTCTTAGACATGGTATACCCATGGCTGCACATGTGCTTTTGTTTAGACGTGTGTATGTATTAGTACACACATGCATGAGAGACAGCACACTGATGCTGGTTCTGAACACAAGCTCTGGGGGCGCCCGAGTGGCTCACTGGGTTAAGCGTTCGACTTCGGCTCAGGTCATGATCTAGCGGTTCATGGGTTCGAGCCCCATGGTGGGCTCCATGCTGACAGCTCAGAGCCTGGAGCCTGCTTCAGATTCTGTGTCTACTTCTCTCTCTGCCCCTCCCCTGCTCACACTCTGCCTTGTCTCAAAAACAAACAAATGTTTAAAAAAAGAAAATTGAACACAAGCTCTGGAGCTGGATGGCCTGGGTTTGAATCCCAGCTCTGCCACTTCTTACCTGTAGGGCCTTAGAGTGACTTAACCTTTCTGTGCCTCAGTAAAATGGGGATTTTTACTTACATTATGAAGATCAAATGGGATAAAATCTATAAAGCTGCATTTTAGGTGACTAGCACATAGTAAGCATTTATATGGGGAGCCTCTTGTCATTACGCAGCTGTGTGAATATTTTGGTGGTGTGTGTGTGTATGTGCGCGTGCGTGCGCGCGCGTGCGCGCACGTACGTGCATGTGCATGAGAGAGAGTCTAGGACCTGTTTGCTGTCCCAGGCATAGCAGAGGGACAGGGGCTCTCTGCCTACAGCCCTCTCGCTGCCATACTCTGTGCCCCTCACTGCTGCCCCCTGCTGCCCGCTAGGACCCCTTGAGCCTTCTCTAATCTCTGAGATCCTCCGATTGGCCTGCCCTCCCTGCCCCTACCCTTTCTGGGCCCCTTCTGTGAGGGAGGGCAGGCGGGAGGAGAGAAAAAGCAAGCTGTGGGCCTCAGGCCTCTGTGGGGTGAGGGTGTGGGCGAGCAGGGAGAACAGTAGCTTTGTATAGCGGGCTGGACTGGGCCAGCGGACGCCGGCTCACAGCCCTGCCCCTCCTGGTGCTTCCCCATCCCCCTCCTGGCCTGTGCCTCTTCAAGAATGCAACGCTGCCATCCACAAGAAATGCATCGACAAGATCATCGGCCGGTGCACCGGCACCGCAGCCAACAGCCGGGACACCATAGTGAGGCCGGGCCCAGGGTGGGGGACCCGGGGGGCTTGGCCAGCTGGGAGGGATCTGGGTTCTCCCCACCCCTTCCCCGTGGAGCTCACCCTTCTCCCCATTTTTCTTGGTCACCTCTTTGGACTTCCAGATTGTTCAGTTCCCCCCCCCCCGCCCTTCCCCCCTCAACAGGCTCAGTGGAGACCTTTTGGGCATCTTGCCATGCATGGGGTTAGGTTAGAGGAGGACTAGGGGTTGAGGAAGGAGCTAGAGCTGGTCTGTGACCCTCAACCTGTGACACCCCTCCTTCCCAGTTCCAGAAAGAACGTTTCAACATCGACATGCCTCACCGATTCAAGGTTTACAACTACATGAGCCCCACCTTCTGTGACCACTGTGGCAGCCTGCTGTGGGGGCTGGTGAAGCAGGGATTAAAATGTGAAGGTGCGTGCTACCCAGCTCTGGGGACCAGGGCTGGGCAGGAGGGCACCCCCAGCTGGTGCCTACCCACCTGGACCTCCTAAACTCCCTCTAACTAATGCTGCCTTTGCCCTGCTGCTGGGGAAGGCCTCGATGGCCCCTCCCCACTGGCTTTCCCATTTACTGCTGTGTGACCAGGACGCCCCACCGCTCTGAGCTCAGTGTCCTCAGTGTAAGATAGGGGTAGGGGAGAGTAGGGCCCAGAGAATCACTGGGGGACAAGCAGGCGGAAGGTGTTGAGCAAACAGGCTTCACAGACCCCTTCCCTGGCTCCAGGCATTGGTGAGGCAGAAACAGGAGACCCCCGAGAGGAAAAGTGGCTTGTCTAGGTTGTCCTAGACCTTCTTTGAAGGATTTAGAGTTAGGTCTCCTATCTTCTGCCTTTTTTTCTTTTTCTTCTTTAAATAATGAAAGATTTAAAGTGCTCATGCTGGCTTCAGATGCATTTTGTTTTAAAGACTGGAAACCCAGCAGACCCCACCAAAGCCCTGCTTCCTCCTACTCTCTCCTCTCCTTCTCCCTGCACTTGGCTGAGCCTAGGGGAATGGGGACAGTTCTCCCGGAGCCTGCTGGCAGCCTGTCTGGTCCTGCCTGAGCAGGGACCCTGATGGCCCTGTGTCTCCTTCACCTCAGACTGCGGCATGAACGTTCACCATAAATGCCAGAAGAAAGTGGCCAACCTCTGCGGCATTAACCAGAAGCTCTTGGCTGAGGCATTGAACCAAGTGAGCCAGGTAGGCAGACACCATGGGAACCCTGGACAGGGAGGCAGGATTGGGGGCGAGCTGTCAGGGCTCGTGCTACTATTAGGGAATCCTTGGGTGGGGGTGGGGCAGGGGGCAGCATTTGTATTCAAGACCCCACTTCTGGAAGATTTGGTCCAAGACTTAGCACAAAGTCGTAGGCTCGTTCTCATATAAGAAATTATTCAAGCGGCTTCATACTTGGTGAGCCTGGAGGGCCATGAGGTTGGGATGCTGGGAACTAAGAGCCCTTGTTGTGTGTATGTTCTGTGTGTTGTGTATGTTGTGTGTTGTGTGTATGTTTGGGTGTTTGGGTGTGGGTGGAGCTTGAGAAATGCCATAAAACTTTAATTCTAGAATCAATTACAAGTGAGGGCAACACAAATAATCCATTGAGTAAGTGATGAGGAGGGTTCAGTGTATAAAACTTTTCTTTGTATTCAGTGCCTTCCAGGCCATCAAGGTATCCCTGTGCTACAGGGTGTGTGTGTGTGTGTGTGTGTGTGTGTGTGTGTGTGTGTGTGTGTGTGTGTATGCAGATGTGTGTAGACATACACTCTCTGGAGTCCTGGGCTTTGCCCCTGCTGTCCCCCCATTGGTTTTGAGAGTGGAGCTATGGATGTTTGGGGTCCTCCCTCGTGCCTGGGAGTTCTGATCATGGTATGACTGACTCGCTGGCTCCCCAACCTCTGTCCCTTCCTCCAGAGACCCACCCGGAAGTCAGAAACAGAGCCTGTTGGGATCTACCAGAATTTTGAGAAGAAGTCAGAAATCTCTGGAGATACTGTCCCAGGTGAAGCTGGGCCCATTTTCCCCAGGAACGTTCCCACTCCCCACAAGGAACCAAGATGGGACCCAACCTCCCTCCCCGGTTGAGACCTGGAGAGACACCACCCCTGGAGAGGGAGTCCCTTCCTCACTGAGGCCTCACTGAGGCCCCTTACCGCACCCCACCTCTTGGCCCCAGGGGAGGGGACTCAGCAAACAGAGACCTGAGTCTAAAGTGCCATCTCTTGGGCAGACAGCAGCACCTATGGCAAGATCTGGGAGGGCAGCACCAGGTGCAACATTGAGAACTTCACCTTCCACAAGGTCCTGGGCAAAGGCAGCTTTGGGAAGGTAAGGGGCTGTTTGGCCCTGGGGCAGCTCTGTGGACCTGAACCCAGGAGCCCAGGGGCACCTGCATTCCGCCCTGCCCGGCTTCTGCCTGAAGGGGTGGGGTCGTGGTGTCCTGGCCTTTGGCCTGGCCTTCCCCCCACTCAGCGTCCTGCCCACCCATCAGGTGCTGCTTGCAGAGCTGAAGGGCAGAAAGGAGTTCTTTGCGGTCAAGGCCCTCAAGAAGGACGTGGTTCTGATCGATGATGATGTGGAGTGCACCATGGTGGAGAAGCGGGTGCTGGCACTCGCCTGGGAGAATCCCTTTCTCACCCACCTCTTCTGCACGTTCCAGACCAAGGTACCCAGCCCTCGCACTGTCCTTGCCTCTGGAGCCACAGCCCCGCCCCTTAGCCTCCCAGCAGGGCCATGTCTCCCCTGCTTGCGTCCTCCAACACAAGAGTTGTTTTCTACTTCCTGTTGGGGCTTGCCCCTGGGGGCCCTCAGTGAGTTGCTTCTGTCCTTTTCTGTGTGTCTGCTCACCACGCTTTCCGCCCCAGGACCACTTGTTCTTCGTGATGGAGTTCCTCAATGGGGGGGACCTGATGTACCACATCCAGGACAAAGGCCGCTTCGAGCTCTACCGTGCCACGTATGTGACGGCCCTGTGGGGGGGAAGAGCCCACTGCCGGTCTGCCCTCTGCTCCTTCTTCCTGTGCCTGGAGAAGCCAGCCTAGGCTAGAGCTGGGGCTGGAGAGATCTGGGGTGCCTGGGACTGTCCCCACCACACGGGAAGCCACGGGTGGTGAGGGAGCTCGGGCTGGCAGCACAGCAGAGGCATGCTGGGTTCCTGTCCCCCACCTCGAGCCTCCGCCTGGGCAGCATTGCAGATGGTAATGCTGTACAACACAGGACCCTGGTGTGTGGCTCCCAGACTGGCATGTACCCCTTCCCAGACACTGTGTGTGGTGTGTGTATATGGTGTGTGTGTGTTTGTACACACATATGTATGGCTGTACAAATGTATACATACACTCATAACAGAATTGTCTCATTTGGAGCTTTTCCTTCATAATTTTCTGTTTGGTTGCCAGCCCCCTCTCCCCCTCTAGCTTGATATAAGATGTGCTTAATCAGACCCAGGTGGTCCATGGGGTGATTTGCAGCATTTTCTGACCCTGGGGGTAGGGATGAGGGCCCAGGAAGAAGCTGGAACTGGTCATGGGAATCCCAGAACACTTTGTCTCTCTCTGTCATCCAGGTTTTATGCGGCCGAGATTGTCTGTGGGCTACAGTTTCTACACAACAAAGGGATCATTTACAGGTACAAGGAGGGGGAGTGGTTGGGAGGCTTTTAGGAGGCAAAGCGGCAACCCCATCATATGCCCCACCATGCTCTGAGTGAGGCCCAGCCCAGCCATGGCCCCATCTCTGCTTGGAGTCTGTCTTTAGTTGGGTATTCGCCTAAACCTCCTGCTCCATTGCTGGGATTCCTGTGGCCCCTCAGCTGAGGCTGGCCCAGCTCCAGGGACTGGGGGCTCATTGCCCATACTTGGCACCACTGGGAGACATGTACACTACCTGGTCGTGTCTCCCTTCCTTGGAGCAACCATCTTGCTCCGAGGCCCCATCTGAGCAGTGTAAACTTCCATCAGTAGGGACAAGTTCCATCAATTCTCACCCAATAAATGACAGTCCCATCCTGCAGTGGGTTAGTGAGGACCCATCAGGAGGGCTGACGCTAAGCTCTGTGCACCGGTGTGGGGCAGGGCTAAGATACATTGCCAAGTGGATTATGAATCCGTGGAACAGTGTGCCTTGAATATTAGGGTTCAGGTTTTAAGAGATGGGGGCGAGTCGCACATGGTAATGTGCTTGTCCATGCCTGGGGTCACGCTGGGTATCGAGGTTAGTGAGAATGGACTTTGTGCTGTTTGTGCTTCCCTAGTACCTGTTACCATGTGCGTAAAGTATCTCCTCAGACTGCAAACTGTGTAGAGCAGCATGGTCTCTGTGCTCGTGGAGTCAGACCAAACCCAGCCCAGGGCCACCTCCGCTGCTGACCAGCTGGGCAGCCCTGGGTGAGGGACATCACCTCTCTGAGCCTCGATTCAGGCTTTAGGAAGTAGGATAGGATGGTGTATATCCAGCATGTAGCTCACCAGTAGGTGTTTTGCTGGAAACACCTGTTTTTTAGCACATCTTTCTCCACCTGCATCCTTTCCTCTTTGCCATTCCCTTGTCCCCTTGGGGAGATTCCCAGGCTTCCAGGGTTGGAAGTGGGGCCATGGGGGCTGAGGGGAGGGAAGGGGGGTTGTTCCCTGATGACTCCCCTTCCTGCACCCTCCTCTCAGGGACCTCAAGCTGGACAACGTGATGCTGGACCAGGATGGCCACATCAAAATTGCCGACTTTGGGATGTGCAAGGAGAACATACTCGGGGAGAAGCAGGCCAGCACGTTCTGTGGCACCCCTGACTACATCGCCCCCGAGGTGAGAGGGCGCCCTCCCAGCCACCAGCCCAGTGAGACGCCTTGTCTCAGTGGGGTGGGGACAGTGATGTCCGAACCACAGCCAGGAGGGTGAAGAGGCCTGGCCGGGGCTGCTCATGCCCGGGGGGGCCTCTCAGCTCCGGCACCCCTTTTCCTGCCCCAGATCCTGCAGGGCCTGAAGTACTCATTCTCTGTGGACTGGTGGTCCTTCGGAGTCCTTCTCTATGAGATGCTCATTGGTCAGTCCCCCTTCCACGGTGACGATGAGGACGAACTGTTTGAGTCCATCCGTGTGGACACGCCACATTATCCCCGCTGGGTCACCAAGGAGTCCAAGGATATCCTGGAGAAGGTGGGGGCCCGGCTCGGCTGGCCGGGGCAGGGTCAGCAGACATTCAGGTTGCGGGACAGCCCGAAGCCCCTCATCTCTGGAGTGGTAGCCTCGCCGGTGCTCCAGCCCTAACACTTGGTGGGGGGTGGGGGCTATCGCTGTCTCTCTACATTCCTGGGGGCTCCTGAGTCCACAGCACTAAGTCAGCCTGGACAGTGGTTATGGGCTTAGGGTCAGGAGACCAGCAGACCTGAAGCTCAACTCTGAGTCTGTCTCCTTATCTGTAAAATGGAGGCTATAGGGGAGCCTGCCTCTCAGAGTTTGGGGAAAAAAACTGTAAATGTGTGGTGCTAAGCCCTATGCCAGGCAGACAGTAAACACCCAGTGAGCCCCACTGCTTTTACACATGGTCCCACCAGCAGGGCATCCTGGCAAGCCTACTCCTTGGATGGTCGTCTCTGAGGGGCCCAGCAGTGCCTGGGCTGTACCCCTGGGCCTGCTCCGGGGGGCTGCGGAGGCTCTTGCTTCCCTGCAGCCCTCAGGTGCTAACAAGGGCCCCTGCTGGGTTGCAGCTGCTTGAAAGGGATACAACCAAGAGGCTGGGAGTGACAGGGAACATCAAAATCCACCCCTTCTTCAAGACCATCAACTGGACTCTGCTGGAGAAACGAGCCGTGGAGCCGCCCTTCAAGCCCAAAGTGGTAGGTGATCCCTCTCCCATGGGGGCCCCGATTTGACGTTGCCCTCCACTGCCTTCCTGGTGGGCGTGTCCTTTGCTCTGCCTCCCTCTCGCGTCATTTACATGCCTTCCTCCTCTCCATTCTGCCAGCAAACCTGCTTCCCCAGCCGCCTCGGCACATTCAGTCATGGCCTCTATGCTTGTGTTCTTCCCCCATCTCTCCCTCACTCAGTCAGTCAACAAACAGTGGATCCAGCCATCCTTCGACAGACATTCTTCAAGGCCCTCTGTATGCAGGCGACTATGCTTTGGGAAGCAGGGTTAAGGCCTCCCTCCCTCATCCCTCCATCCCTCATCCCTCCATCCCTCCATCCCATCTATCTTCCAAGAAATACTGGAAATGCTGGGTGCCTGCTGGGTGCCTGTTGAGTGCCTATTGGGCACTGTGCTGAGCTGTACTGCAAAGTGGGGGGCTCAGGCCCCTGGGGGAGATATGAAACTTGATAATTTGTGATAGGAGAATATAATACGAGAGCTGCCACAAGGCCATACGTGACCAGTTGTCACTGGGTGGGTGTGGGAGGTCTGTTAGCAGGAGCCCAGATGCAGAGAACAGAGTGGGTCTGAGAAGAAGGGAGATATGGGCAGGGTGGGGAGACTAGGCCGGGAAGAGGGCAGCTGGGACATTCCAGACAGAGGAGGAATGTTCGCACGAAG
The DNA here is from genome assembly GCA_017311185.1 of Proteles cristata cristata. NCBI lineage: Eukaryota > Metazoa > Chordata > Mammalia > Carnivora > Hyaenidae > Proteles > Proteles cristata. Next base: position 599,804 of record JAESUZ010001199.1, read on the forward strand.
GCCCAGAACCTACAGAGGCCCCTAGGAGCCGACTGGAGAGCAGAGGCAGGTTGGGGCCAGAATTCTTCAGTAAGAAATTAGACTCTGCGGCCCCTCTCTGACCACAGCCCTTCCCTCTCGCTCCCTTTGTCTCTGTCAGGACACACTGCCCACCAGGCAGGTGTCATGTGCCCACATTTGTGTTTGTCACCAGAGAGCATCGCCCCTGCTCTAGGGACCTCAAACTTGGGGGACCCCTGGGCTGGGCACCTTATTACCAAGCCAGGCCGACTATAGGAAAACCACACAGCCTGCTTTTAGTCTCTCACTTTTGCTAGAAAGAGGGGCCTATTTCTTCCTCTGCACTAAAAAACACAGGGCAAGTGTGCAGGTCAACAGCCCTGGTCAGTGGGAAGGTTGGGGCCTCTGGTGAGCTGTCCAAGGGGCGTTAGTGCCAAAAGTGGACACGCCGGGAAGCTGGCCCAAGGCTGCTTGCTCTGCCAGTTTTCAAAAGTAGCCAGAAATCTGGATTTTTTTTTTTGTCAAATTGTCCAATTTTAAAATAATTGGCTAGGGTGCCTGGGTGGCTCAGTGTGTTAAGCATCCAACTCATGGTTAGGTCATGACCTTGTGGTTCGTGGGTTTGAGCCCTGCGTCAGGCTCTGTGCTGACAGCTCAGAGCCTGGAGCCTGCTTTGGATTCTGTGTCTGCCACTCTCCCGCTCATGCTCTGTCTCTCTCTCAAAAATAAACATTATATATATGTATATACGTGTGTGTGTATATATATATATATATATATATACACATCTTTTTAAAAATAAATGAAATAATTGGCTCAAATCCCATTAAAACCCAGTACTAGTCAAAATATCGTACCTGCCTGCTCAGTTTGACCTGAAGGCCACCAGCCTGAGATCTAGTATCATTCCATTGTATTCCCAGAAGCAGAGTTGGCAAACTTTTCCTGGAACAGGTTGGTGCTAAATATTTTAGGCTTTGCAGGCCAGACAGTCTCAAGCAGCCATAGAAGATATGTCAACGAATGGGGATAGTCTTGTATTAATAAAACTTTATTTACAGACACAGAAATGTGGATTTTATTTAAATTGTACATATCATGAAATATTAATCTCCATTAGATTTTTCCCCTAAACATTAAAAATGTGAAAGCCATTCTTTTTTTTTTTTTTTTCAAGCCATTCTTAAAGCTTTTGGTGGGTGGGTTTGCTCAGGGGCTGTAGTCTGTAGTTTGCTAGAACCCCATTCAGGACGACACCCACCTCTCCTTATCCAGGCCCAGAGCTCATTGAGGCTTCCTTCATCTCCCTGGGAAGATAGCACCCACTGTCCAGCTGGGACCCTCTCAGGCTCTTGGGAGAGACTCCCTTTTCTGTTCTTAATAAGGCCAGCTCAGGGCACCTGGGTGACTCAGTCAGTTAAGCATCTGACTGCAGCTCAGGTCATGATCTCACAGTTCACAAGTTTGAGCCCTACATCAGGCTCTGTGCTGACAGCTCAGAGCCTGGAGCCTGCTTTGAATTCTGTGTCTCCCTCTCTCTCTGCCCCTCCCCCACTCATGTTCTGTCTCTCTCAAAAATAAAAAGAAATTAAAAATAAGTAAGTAAATAAACGTTAAAAAAACAAACAAAAAGGCTGGCTCTGGTCTGGCCCAACACCATGGAGATTCTGAGGTGTTTGGGACGCAATCTTGGGAACTCGGGGACCTCTGGAGGGCCACCCCTGGGTCCCACTCACTTTCCCCTGCCCTCTGCCTGCAGAAGTCCCCTGGAGACTACAGCAACTTTGACCAGGAGTTCCTGAACGAGAAGGCTCGCCTCTCCTACACTGACAAGAACCTCATCGACTCCATGGACCAAACAGCATTTGCTGGCTTCTCCTTCGTGAACCCCAAATTTGAGAGGCTCCTGGAAAAGTGAGGCTTCCAGACATGCCCCCAACCCTCCGCAGCAGGGGAGCCCGGGTCAGCCAGCACAGCCTGCCCACCCAGCCTGGGGCAGAGCAGTCTAGGCACCTTCATCGACACCTGCCCAACCCCCCCAACAGCAAGCAACAGTGTGATTGTCTGATTTCTGCTGCTGCCACCCCCTTCCCCCCAGGAGGGGCCTCAGCTCCTGTCTGGCTGAGCTCTTACGGTACTTCTGTGAACTGTGTGTGAAGTTGCTTTTCCTCTGCCATCAGAGGGAAATTGTAAATCCTGTGTTTCATTACTTGAATGTAGTTATCTATTGAAAAAATATATTACACACACACACACACACACACACACACACACACATATATAATAGGCTGTATATATTGCTCAGTAGAGAAGAAATATGAGTGACTGGTGATGTATTGATTTAAAGAAAAATATATATATATACACACAAACATATATACACACACATACATATATGTGACCAAAAAACAGAAACAAAAACAAAAAAAGAGCACAAGCTGTTTGAACCACCAGGTTCTTTTATCTGTGTGTCTAAATAAACACCAAATGGTACTGACCTGGCTGTCGGGACACATTTGTCCCAGGAAAGCTGGTGGCCGCTGCTCCTGCTTCTGGAAGCTCTATCCAGGAAGCTAACAGAGCTGTTAGTTGCAGACACAGACCCCTGGGTTTTCATGCAAATGTGTTTGTATTTATGGGTTTCCTGTGCCTCTAAGGCCCTGGGCCTAAAGCAGAGCCTTTTTCCTGGGTGGCTGAATGGAGCCCTGAATGTGTGGGGCAATGGGAGGAGGTGACACCCACTGCAGACTGTGTCAGGGGGGTGAGGGCCAGTCTGGAAGAGCAGAGAGACATGAGCAAAGGCTTGGAGGCTGGCCCAGACTGGGGAAGGAAGGACAGAGAAGAGGAAGGAAATGGGGCTGAGGCTTCAGGCCCATCTAGATTCAAACCCCAGAGTATCAAAAGACGTAGGCATACCACTTAATCATCTTAAACTTCAGCTTCCTCATCTGTAAAATGGGGACACGACGAGATGATACTAGATGGAATTCCGTATCTCCCCTGTCCCTGCCACAGAGGAGCCTTTGTTAGAGTTCTAGAATCTACCTCTCAAGAGTCCTTGCCTGCCTGGGGAAGGGGAGGGAGGCAGGGCCGGAGAAGGTGACTGAGAAAATGCTGAGCAGCTGTGTGGGGGTTGAGCGCCATGCTCCAGGGTGCCCGCAGTATAGTGAGGACACAGGCTCCAAGAGACAAGGGTGGCGGCCAGTGACCCCTGAGCATGGGCAGCCCTCCCTTCTCGCCACCTCGGTGTTTCTCGCTCTCTGGCTTCCCATTTCTTCCTCTCAGCCTCTTTCCCTCTTCCTCCCTCTTTCTCTACCATCCCCATCTCGGGCCACAGGCCTGAGGCAGGGCCTGCCCTCCAGCCCCTCTGGTCCAGCCCCTGGCCCTTCATCCTTGGAGGTGGGCAAAATGCCCCAGTGCCTGATTGGTTGGCCCTGACAGCCAGGCGGCTGACTGCCAGCAAGTTCGTTTTTTTCTGGGCTGAGGTACAAGTTTCCAAGGCTGGAGAGGTGGGATGAGGTGGGGCTGGTGCTGGCCAGGGGAGGGGGCTGCAGGGATGGGAGCAGCAAACTCTCCCTAGAGAGACTAAAGCTCACCTCTCCTCTCCATCCACCAGCCGTCCTCTCTGGAAAGCACTTGTTGAATCCCTGCTCTGCTGAACAGCAGAGAAAACCCCAGGAGGGAAGCTTTGTCCCTTGGTCTCATGGGCTGGTGGAAGAGAGCGTGGCATGGGCTGTGCTGGGGGACCCCGACCCCTACCTCTGCTGCAATACACACAGGCCCCGAGAGACCCCGTGGGGCTGTCCAGAGTGGGTTTAGAACAAAAGTATGGCTGGTGTGTGAACTCCAAGTCTCCCCATTGCTCTGCAGCTCCAAGGCAGAGCCTTGCACGGAGATCCCCAGCTCCCTCCTGCGTGGAGCAGGGGTGAGTGGTTTACGGGTCAGAGGCAGCAGGGGGTGGTGGGAGGAATGTGGTAGTGAGAGTCAGGAGCCTGGAGTTCGAGTTCCACTCTGCCATCCACAAGATTTCTCATCAGGCCTCAGTTCCCTTATCTGTAAAATGGGACAATCTTGCTGCTTTGAGGAGCTCTTGGCTCTGGGGAGCCCCTTGAGGACTGATGCTGGTGCCCCACACGGCCAGGCAGAACCCAGGAAAGGGCAGGGGCTGGGCCTGTGGGGCCCACCTCAAGCAGCCTGGGATGGGGAAGTAAATGCCAGGGGACTGCCAAACTGCCCGGAGGCCATGCGGCTCCTGGCCTGTTCTCAGAGCTGGGTGGGTGCCAGGCCTGACCCGGCAGCCTCCAGAAATGCCTCTCAGGCCTGGGCCCAGACCCACACTTACACTGAAACCTGGGGGTCCAGAAACAGGCACGCTGTTCCCGTCTACCAAGTAGGTGTGCAAACGGAGCAGTGAGCTCGGGCACCCCCCCCTTCCCACAAGGGCCAGATGGAGCGCTGCGCCCTGCCCACAATGTGTGCCAGGCCTTGAACTCGGTGCTGGGCAGGGACGGTAACCCAGATGCAGGAGGGCCTGGGGGCAGGATCACGGCTCTGCCATCAGATGGCTCTGGGTTCAACTCCTGATTGTCCCTTGTTGATGACCTCAGGGAGTGACAACCTCCTGGAGCTTCAGCCTCCTTTTCTGTGAAGTGGGGAAAACCATGCTGCTGCTTATGAGTGACACCGAGGTCTGTACGAGCTCCCCGTGGACTCAGGACACAAAAATAGGCTTAGTCGACAGCTGCCACTGTGATTCCACTCCCTCAATCAGGACAGAGCACCTACCAGCTGCAAGTGCAGTTTGAATTCTTGGGCCTCTGACTGGACCGTGGGGGGCAACTTGGCAGTTTCGACTAACACCTAAGACGCGTCCGCCCCACGTCCCAAGCATCCCCCTTCTCAGGCAGAGCTGTGCAGAGAAACCTCACCCACAGGCCCCAGGAGGCTGGCCCGGCATGCCTGGCACTGCGTGGACTGATTGGGAAGTAAGCGGAAAGCCCAGCGACTGGGGAGCTGGTTGAATCCTTTCCTGACATAAAAAGTGGTGCAAGGCCAGGAGACTGAAATGAGCAAGTTAGAAAGATTCAGAGTGATTCCACCTTGGAGTTCCATGTGCCAACTTACAAAGGCCTCCATAGGTCTGGGAGCACAGGGCGGGGCTGCAGAGGGTGATGAATGAATGAACGGACTGCCCAGGCCACAAGTCCCTTTAAGGCTGTCAAATTCTGCGCGCAGCGCGTACTGATGAGACATGGCCACCCTGCCAAGTTCTAAGCAGCGCGTCTCAGCACTGACAGCACACTGAAGCCCCGTGCCCAGGCTGCCTGTGGTCTAATAAAAATGCTGCTCTCTGGAGAAGGACCGGGTATCAGTATTTTTAAACCTCTCTGGAGGGTCCAACCTGCATCAGGATTGGGAGCCAGTTGGGTAGGAGCCAGGAATCTGCATTTTGCCCAGTCAACTGAGGGAAGTCAGGAAACGCTGCTCTGGGGCGCCTGGATGGCTCAGTCGGTTAAAAGTCTGACTTTGGCTCAGGTCATGACCTCATGGCTCCTGAGTTCAAGCCTGAGACCAGCTGTGTTATCAGCGCAGAGCCCACTTTGGATCGTCTGTTCCTCTCTCTCTCTCTCTCTGCCCCTCCCTGCTCTCTCTCTCTCACAAAAAATAAATAAGCATTAAAAAAAAAATAAAAAGGAAACTCTGCTCTGAACAGGCCACACCCTGGAAGGTGAAGTCACCAGCCTTTACCGCTGGGACCCCAAGCCCAGGAGGTCTCTGGCCAGAAAGCCTGAAGCTGGCTGTGCTACAGCGCCCTCTGGTGGTGACCGCTGGCCCCTGATGGCTGGCTCCGTTGCCAGCTCAGGCCAGGGAGGACCCACTCTGTGCCAGATACTGTGTTGAGTTCTTAACCCACATCATGTCATTAGTCCCTGGGGAAATACTCCAGCAAGGAGATGCTGGAAGACCATTTTTCAGAGACTCAGGGATGCAAAAGTTATACCTCTAGACGTCTGCCCTGACCTTTGAGAGGAACCTGGGGCTAGTCCATATCTGTAACCCATTTTCTGGCATCCATCCCAACATTACAGTCACATTTCCTTAATTTACTCCTTATTAAGGTGTGCATAGCTGATATGAGCTGGGAGGTTCCTGTTCTCCGCAGGTTTTGATAGCAGGAAACAAGGTGTGTCGAATTTGCCAGGGTGGGAGCAGCTAGTGAGTCCAGGACTTCCCACTTATGCTCTTGGCCTCATTCCAGCAGGCTGGGGGTTTGCACCTCTGAGCCCACCATGCACCTGCCTTCTCGTTGACCCCTCCAAGCTGGATGGGACCTCTGGCTCCCTCCTGCAGCCTGACTGTGCCCAGCAGGTGACCTCAGACTACCCTGTGTGGGGTTAGAGACTGGTTCCTCTGAGTCCTGACTACCTTCCCAGGCACCTTCGTGTCTCCTTGGTTCTGGTGAAGGGGAGATGAATACCACTGAAAATGGCACCTGGGAGCAGAGGAGGGGAAGAGGGGCAAAGGAAGATCCTCAAAAGCAGAATCTAGGCCTGAGTCAGTACAGCTCAGGTGAGGCCAGACCTGTGAGGTTTCGGGCACTCCCTGGGTCTTTCACATGATTGAATTCAACCCTCTGTAGTCTCATTGATTTAAGCCTTTGAAACTTTAATACCAGTCCCCAAATCAGGCTTTTTCAGTGACCTTAGAAGACCCCGAATTTATTCTCTTTCCTTGCTGAGAAATGCATACTCTGAAAGGCCTGCTATTTACTGCTCAGCCCACATTGCGCACCATACACAGCTGCAAGTCTTCTGGGGAAGATACTTTTCCTTTTTCTTCTCCTGAGAGGGGAGTTTAGCTTTCTACTGATTTCACCTGTGATGGTAGATGCACGCGGGCTGTAGGTGGCATGGCAGTTTGGGGCTCTGATACCAAATTCATACATTCCAACCCAGAACAGGTGCCTGCTCTGTGCCGGGAGCTCAGCAGGCATCACTTGGAGCTCTCGCTCACCAGGGCTGCTCGAGCACTCACTGGGTGGGTTTTAGGAGCTCACGAAGGGGCACTCTGGGTCCGGCACTGTGCTTGAAGCTTTCCCTATGTCACTGAAGGCAATTAATCATAACAGCCCTATGAGGAAAAAACTGGTAGTCTCCCCATTTTACAAATCAGCAAACTGAGGCTCTGAGAGGTTAAGGACAATTCGCCCAGGGGCTCTGGGTTGGGGGCTCTGTTGCGATGTTTTCTGCAGAGACAAGAGGTCTCCCACATCTCCAGGGCTTGTTCGGGAGCCATCAGGGAGAGCATGTGGGGCCCTTGCAGCGGTCCTCAGAGGCTCTAGGAAGAGGGTAGGTGGGGCTGGTGACAGGCAGGGACAGCGGAGGGCAGCTAGGATGAGGCATGGGCAAGCTGCCTGGGAGCTGGAAGGACCCTCAGAGATCGTGGGTCTTCAGGGGGGATCCCTGTGGATTCACGATGGGAAACTGAGATTAAAGAATAAAAGGGGTGGAGCGCTTGGGTGGCTCAGTCAGTTGAGCCACTGACTGGCTCAGGTCATGATCTTGTGGTTCGTGAGTTCAAGCCCTGCATCAGGCCTGCTTCTGTCCGCATGCAGCCCAGTGCAGATCCTCTGTCCCCCTCTCTCTGCCCCTCCCTTGCTTGCACTCTCTCTCAAAAATAAACATCAAAAAAAAAACCCCCAAAAAACGGAAAGGAGCCGGGCTGGATCACACAGGGAGGCAGAAGCTGGGACAAAGGCACACCCTGGGGCGGGGGGGCAGTCAGTTTTGTCCCCAACTTTCCCCCTCCCACAGGGCAGCAGCGTGCCTCCTCCTTTCTGCCCACTCAGGCTCGCCTGAGCCCGGCACACAGCGGGCAGTCAGGAAACGCTGGTGAATGAACACAAGTGAGCATGAAGCATCCACTGAGCACGTGCTGTAGCCCCAACACCGTCCTGCCCCTCCCTCTCTGCCCCCCTGCCCTGCCCCAGTATAGGGAGGGGCCAAGGGTAAGTAGGTACCAGCAGGGGAGGCTGCCAGTCCTGCCTGGTGGCCTTAGCAGCGGCAGGTGACCAAAGCACAGGGACCTCAGAAGGTGATGTCCACCCGATGAACATCAGCCCAGAGCTTCTGCTGAGGGTTGGGACCCTGTTCAAGGGCAAGGCAGCTGCGACAGGTCACACCAGTAGGAACCTTCCCTCAATAATATTGGCAAGTCCTCTCAAGCAACTTCCTGGGCTTTAAATCATGAGTTCAGAGACAATTAAGCCTACTTTGCATCAAATAACAAGTTAAAAATAATGCATTTCATAAAAGCCTTGCTTTGAATTAAAAATGGATTTTGTTAAGCTTAAATGTTCTCAAATGCCCTGTTTGGAAACAAAGTATTTTTTAAAGCTACTCCTCTAAATGTACCAGTGGTTTTATTTTCTTTAATGTTTATTTCTTTATTTTGAGGGTGAAGAGGCAGAGAGAGAGGATGAGAGAATCCTAAGCAGGCTCTGCGCTGTCAGCACAGAGCCCTCTGCAGGGCTTGATCTCACAAACCATGAGATCATGACCTGAGCCAAAATCAAGAGTCGGATGCTCAGCTGACTGAGCCGCCCAGGTGCCCTGAAAACAATACATGTATAAAAAGAAAAAAGATTGGGGCGACTAGGTGGCTCAGTCAGGTAAGCATCTGACTTTGGCTCAGGTCATGATCTCGAGGTTTGTGGGTTTGAGTCCTGCATCGGGCTCTGTGCTGACAGCTAGCTCAGAGCCTGGAGCCTGTTTCAGATTCTGTGTCTCCCTCTCTCTCTGACCCTCCCCAACTCATGCTGTCTCTACCTCTCATAAATAAACTTAAAAAAAAGTTTTTAAAAGGATTGTCTTTAAATCCTCATTCAGGTTTGTCAATGGCTGGATATCAAATGCCCTTGTTTGTTTTGTGCTCGTATTCATACTAGGCCTAACATATGCCAAAAGGTGGCAGTGCTAATGGCCAAACCAGAGGACGCAGGGGTGGAGCTGGGTCTAGGTCCACACCTGCCTGACCCATCCCCAGCTGCCGCTCGGCTGCTCTGAGCCTCAGTTTCCTCACCTGGAGCTTGTGCATAACAGCACCTTCTTGATAAGTTTGTGAAGCTGGCGCACGGAAGCCATCCCGCAGCTCCACATGTGGGAAGCACGCAGGGATCAAGCACTATTTATTCTGATGAGCTCGGTGAATGTTTTACTTCTTGCATGCTGGCCTCTAACAAGGCTCTAAGTACAAGCCCAGGCTGGTAGCATCCAGGAAGCCCATAGAAAGGGAAAAGTCGTGTTTTTCCTGGGTCGGGAGTGAAGAGCAGTGGATTGTGGGTCAGGAGCGGGTTCCAGGCCTTTCACTGCCGCCCTCGCTCTGAGCTCTGGGCCATGAGTTAGCTCGACAGCAGGAAAATGAGGGTCTAAGGCTGATATGAACGGTGAGTGGGTCTCGTGTGGATTTAAATTATGAAGAAGAAAATTTGAATGTCAAATGCCCCCGCTCTTGGCACAAATTAAAACCAAGTGATATGAAAGGCGGTAATTACCACTGTCACGAAATTCTGTTGAAGGATATGGCTGCGGCAGAAACCTGCCCCCTCCTGTGTGGTCTTACACCCCGCACTGTAATCCCTCCTCGAGCCTCCTGAGCACCCCCCTCCCCCCGCAGCGTGTTGTAGAGGCAGAGCTGGAGAACCTCCTGGAGGCCCCCACCAGCACCCCCTGCTGGTAGCATCTGGGCTGCCGGATCTGCAGGGGACACTGGTGTCCGGAGTAGCTACGGAGGTCAGATCCTGCACGGGTGGCTTTTCTAGTACACTTGTGGTCATGACTCCGAGATGAAGGCCGATTCATTCTGTGAGCATTTAGTATGCACTGACTGTATGTCAGGGGCTCTGCATGGTAGGAGGAGGATGGTGCAAACAAGGAACAGGCCTCCTGGTCTCCTTCGGGAGGCAGGTGTGTGAGCAGACAATTGCAGGGGTGGGGTGGGGAGGGCATGGGATGGGACGCCTGCTGGGCTGTGGGTACACAGAGGATGTGCTGCCTCTTCCGGGGAGAGCAGCAGGGACTGGGAAAGACCTTCTGGAAGAGGAGCCCTCTAATCTGGAGGTGTAAAGAATGAGTAGGTCCCCGCAACACCTACCATCTGCTAATTGCTGAAATGGGAAGCAGTGGGTCCCTGTTAGCAAGGGTCGGACTGTAAATTGTCCCCCTTCCCCTGGAAAGCAGTTGGCGCTCTTTGGGAATGCTGAGGACCCAGAGTCTTCACTGCTGGAGAAAGTCTTGGTGGGGACATGGAAAGCCACAGACGCAGGAATGTTCGTTGCCTCGTGGTTTATAAAATACAAAGTTGGAAACAACCCAAATGTCCTCAACAGGAGCCTAGATCAAGAGCTGCAGGTGAATTCCTGCGGCAGAATACTGGTTCATCTACTTTCTCGGCGGGAGAAAGCTACCGGCTTCAAGGCTTCAACACTGATGAAATCTCAGATCCACAGCTGAGGGCCGAGCACAGTGTGGAAGGGTAAGTGTGAAGCGATGAAATCGTATTGCGTGGAGTTCAGGCTGTAGTTCTTTGTGAAGTGCACGTTCACAGCCCAGATGTGGGAATGTGGGGCCAGGACACTGGCCACCTCTTGGGGGTGAGGGAGATGCCTGGGGTCTGGGGCGTACCTGAAGGGCTCAGCTTCCATCTGTAATGTTTTGCCTCTTAAGACAAATCCTAAGCGTGTAAGGAAAACCTTTAGAGGCTCCCAGAACTCAGGGGAGGGTCTGTGGTTGCTGCTTTAAACTCTGTGCCTATCTTTATGTTCAGAATGTATCGTCATTTTTAAAGGCATTTTGTCTCTTGACTTCTGGTTACCCAGGTATCTCTTTATAATGATTTGTCACACTGTTTATCTGTTCGATGTGTTTTTCTTTATGAAGGTGACCTTTCAGTTTTTAAGTTAAAAAAATGAGCAGGTGAGAGACTGGGGGACAGAGAAGCAGTCTCAGGCAGGGGTGAGAGCAGAGGCCTGGGAGCTGGTCAGAGCCTAGGGATACTTGGTCCCCTGAGTAGCAACCCCGCCTACCTGGGGTTGGGCCCTCCTCTCCCCACCTGGGGGCTAGGCCTGATTCAGCCCCGAGGCTGCAGGAGGCTGGCTGGAAAGTGAGCTCTCAGGGAGAGGAGCAGGAGCTGCAGCAGAGGATGGCTTCAGTGAAGTCCTTCAAGCAGTGCCTGCCGGGCGTGTGGCCTAAAGGTGGGGGTTACTAGGGGCCTGGCATTTCTTGGAGGTGGGGGTGTGTGCGGCTGCACTGATGGGGGAAGGGCAGAGCATCCCTGGGCGGAGGTGCAGAGGAGCATTCCACACGTTCCCCTTGGGCTGTCTTTAGGAGCTGGGTCGGCTTTTTCCTGGACTTCCAGGAGGTGGGGAAACACGCGGTACGTGCAAGGGAGATGGCAAAGTGGCATTACTCGGGGGGAAAGAAAAACAAGCTTCAGGTGGAAAAGGTTGGGTTCTTAAACCTCCCGGTGTTCTCTCTGCACCTGTGTGCGATGGGAAATCAGACCCCGGAGAGAGACTTGGACTGACTATATAGGAAGCAGGGCACCAACTTGGGAGGAGGGAGGGTTTGGGGGCACAGTATGGGGGGCAGGGGGAATGTAGAGTAATTGATCCTATTAAGAAAACTCTCAGGGGTGCTCAGCTGGTGCTCAGTTGGTTGAACTTCTGACTCCGACTTCTGATCTCACGGTTTGAGGGTTCAAGCCCTGTGTCGGGCTCTGTGCTGACGGCCTGGAGCCTGGAACCTGCTTCAGATTCTGTGTCTCCCTCTCTCTCTGCCCCTCCCCTGCTCGTGCTCTGTCTCTGTTTCTTTCTCTTTCTCTCAAAAATAAACATTAAAAAAATTTAAACTCTAAGGTATACAGGATAGAGCAAGATTTCACCCCTAAGAAATAAAACTTTGGAGATAAAACTGCCCCCTTTGTACTTCCCTCCCCAGCACCCACCCCTGTCATTTCCTCTCTTCTTCCAGAGGGACCAGAACCCACTTTTAGTATGAGGATCATTTCTCCACCCCACAGGCCGATAGGCATCCTGGACTCAATCTAGGGAATTGTTTGCCTGTGTTTAAGCTTCATACAAACAGTATGTGTGTCCTGAGGACCCTTCTGCCCCTGGATATCCCCTGAGCATTTTTTCAAAATTGATTTTTGCCAAGTCTTGTAGCTCACATGCCTTTCTCTTCTGTTTGTGAGTGCTTTGAAATTCACCCATTTAAAGTGCGCAGTTCATGGTTTTTTGTGTGTTTGTGGAGTTGTGGAACTATGGCCACAATCACGGTGAGAACAGCTTCACCCAGAAAGGAACACCACACCCTTTAGCCTCCACCCCCGCCATTCTCCCACATTCCAACCCTAGATAACCACTAACTGACTCTGACTGTAGACTTGCTTCTCATGACATTTACTATAAATAGAATCGTGCAATATGTAGTCCTGTGACTGGTTAAAGCATTCCTTTCCATGCGTGTTTATTCCATCCTACAAACTCACCATGATTTATTTATCCAAATAAATGATGTAGAATCCTGCTTTCAGCCAAGATGGAGTAAAAGGGACTGTATTTACCTTCCTGCCTGAAAAAACTAGAACACAAGAAAAAAAAAATCAATGAAACAACAGTTCTCAAGATGTTGGACATCAGGCAGTGAAGGGTGGTGCTCCCTGAGAGATGGGGACAGAGGACGTGAGCCCTCTGACTGCCTTGGCTTTGCTGCCTGGAGACAGTCTCTGGGCGGAGGACAGGGAGGGGAACACAGGTGGTGCTCCTCAAGTTCAGGGAAGCCGAGGTGGCTGGAATTCACAGTGTAGCTGAGGTGGCTGGGGAGGGGGGAGAGAGAAGGCAGGAGAGCTCCCCAGGGTCCTCTCTGAGTATTCAGTTGGATGCCCATTGGTGCGTGCACCCAAGGAAAAAACCCAAGGCTGGAGGAGAGAGCCCTCTGTGTGGACCACAGGGAACAATTCTCAGAACTCCCGCAGGGTTAGAAAGGCCCTGTTCCCAGAAGCCAGACTGGAGAACCTCATGATTCAGGGGTTACTATATAAAGTACCAAGAAAGTACCTCCTAGAAAAAAGCCTGATAATTTCTGAGAATTCAGAAAATATCCAGTGTTCAATAAGGTAAAATTCACAATTTCTGAAACCCAATCAGAAGTAATCAGACAGGAAAAGAAATCAGGAGAAATATCAAGCGATTAAAACTGACCCAGAACCAGGGTGCCTGGGTGGCTTAGTTAAGCAACTGACTCCTGATTTCAGCTCGGGTCATGATCTCACAGTTCATGAGTTCGAGCCCCACATTGGGCTCTGCGCTGATGTGGACCCTATCTATGATTTTCTCTCCCTCTCTGCACTCTATCCCCTGCTTGCACGCTGTCTTTCTCTCTCAAAATAAACTTAAAAAAAAATTGACTTAAAATTAAACTTAAAAAAAAAATAAACTTAAAAAAAAAAATTGACCTAGGGGTACCTGGGTGGGTCAGTCAGTTAAGTGTCCAACTTCAGCTCCGGTCATGATCTCACAATTTGTGGGTTTGAGCCCTGAGTCAGGCTCTGTGCAGACAGCTCAGAGCCTGGGGCCTGTTTTGGATTCTGTGTTTCCCTCTCTCCCTGCCCCTTTCCCACTCATACTCTGTCTCTCTGTCTCTTAAAAATAAAGAAACATTAAAAATTTTTTAAAAACCTGACCCAGTACCAACACAATATTAGAATAATCAAAGACATTAAAGTTATTATAACTATATTTCATATTCTAAAGTTATACAGAAGATGACTAGGCAGGAGCACAGGACAGCAGTACTATTCTGATAGTATAATGGTGGACACACGTCATTGTATGTGTCCAAACCCACAGAATATATAACCCGAAGAGGGAACCCTAATGTAAACTGTGGATTTGGGGTGATAATGACGTGTCAGTGTAAGTTTATCAATTGATTCAAATATACCGCTCTGGTGCGGATGTTGACCGTGAGGGAGGCTGTGTGTGCGTGGAGATGGGGGGTATATGGGACATCTCTGTACCTTCCACTCAGTTTTGCTAAAACTGCTCTAAAGATTATAGCCCATTAAAAAAAGAGAGAGATGGAGGATATAAAAAGATCCAAATCCTACATCTAGAGATGAAAAACCATGATGTCTCAAATGGAAAACCTACTGGTTGGGATTAACAGCAGATTAGACACTGCAGATAAAACAATTAGTAAACTCGAAGACACAGGAATAGAAAGTAACCAAAATGAAACCCAGAGAAAAAAGTAATTAAAAAAAAAAACAGAGCACCACTGAGTTGTGGTACAATTTCAAGCAATCTCACACACACGTACATAAAACCTATGGAGGAGGAGGGGATGATGGTGCAAAAGAAAAGAATGTTGGAAGAAATAATGACAGAAAAATTTCCAAATTTGATAAAACTGTAAACCCCCAGAGCCAAGGTGTTTAATGGACCCAAGCACATCAGACAGAAGGAAAACCACACCAAAGCGCATCCCAATGAGTTACATAAACAACTGCTAAAAACCAGGGATAAGGATGTTTGAAGTAGCCAGAGAAAAACCTCATGTTACAGAGGAGCCAAAAAACAAGAGGATTCTCTTTGGAAGCAATGTGAGTGAGGTGGCAATGAGGACCGATCTTTAAAATATTGAAGGAAGAAGAAAAAACCCAACAGTGTCAACCCAGAATTCTATGGCCTGCAAGGGTGTCATAAAGAGTTTTTCAGGGGCACCTGGCCAGCTCATTCAGTAGAGCATGTGACTCTTGATCCGGGGGTTGTGAGTTCAAGCTCCATGTTGGGGAGCAGAGTTTACCTTTAAAAAAAAGTTTTTCAGACCCAAAGCCAAAATAATTAACCTCCAGCAGGTGTAGAAAATATTAAAGGAAGACTTTCAAGCACAAGAAAAATTATTCCACATGGAAATATAGATCCACACTGAGGAACATAGAACACCAGCGACCATGACCATGTGGGTCCCTGGCACAGTAATGAAGCGTCAGCACCTCTCACCTGGAGCTGCACAGGCAGGCAAACCCCTCCCACAGGTCACATGATTTAACATTCCTTTATGAAAGTAAAAGTTGTTCCCGCTGTAGGAGTGGACGCGCTCCTATGTTTCTGTGGAGACGATGAACCGCGGGAAATCTTCAGCCCTGTGTCTGTGCATGGAACTCCTTCACCATCGCAAGTGTTCTCAGGGTGATGTACTACTTTGCTATTCCTTTCTTGATTACCCACTTTGTTGGACAGCCATTCGTGTGACATCTGCCCTGTACAAAAACATGGTCCTGGCTACATGGAGAAAATAAAGTTGAACCAAAAAATTACCCAGGTTTTAAGGATTTTACCATGCAGAACATATTGCTTTGATAGAAGGTAGTAAATAGAATTCCCTTATGAAAGGAAGAAATACAGAGAAGGGAGGAAGAAGTTTCTCCTAGCCGGAGATCTCAGGAAGGCCATTTTCTAGGTAACCCTCTGAAGCATGAGAACTTAAAAATAGTTAATGAAGAAAGACTGCATCTTATTTGTCATTGGTTGACAACTTCTTATTAAAATATTAAATTTCTGGGGCACCTGGGTGGCTCAGTCGGTGAAGCATCCGAGTTCAGCTCAGGTCATGATCTCATGGTTTGTGAATTCAAGCCCCGCGCTGACAGCTCAGAGCCTGGAGCCTGCTTTGGATCCTGTGTCTCCCTATCTCTCTGCCCCTCCCCTGCTCACACTCTCTCTGGCTCTCTCAAAAATAAATATTTTTAAAAATTTAAATATTAAATTTTGGGTTAAAATATTAAAATTTCTCTTTCTGCTTCATCCTCCCCTCCCTGCACCTTCTGTTGAGAAGGGAGGAGAGAGGGGTGACATGAGCACAGTCGGGGAGGCAGCAGAGTGGGGGAAGATCGTTCTGGCCACTGAGATGTCTAGATTAACTATCTCCAGAGGCTGCTGGGAGGGTGAGTGGCCTCAGAGATTATGACCGCACTTGGGCTTTGTGCACAGACTTCTCCTGCGTGTGGGGGATGTAAACGGAGAGCCAGATGATATTTTGGTTTGGGAAGTTGAGGAACTTCTGGAAAGTCTGGTTAGTTAGAATTTAATTTCAGACTGCAAGTACCCCCTGTGTTTATTTCCTCTTGGTTTAGCAAACCCCTTTTTGAGAATTGTCATTTGCATTGTCCTTGCTAAGGAAAGCCCCAGGAAGGCATTGCCTGGGGCCTGGGACTTGGCCCCTGCGGAAGGAAATCTGTCTCTTCATTAACCAGCTTTGGGAAGTCACAGGCCTAGAGGCCATGGACTGGGGCTGGCTCACCTTTGGGTTCCTCTTTGCACAGAGCCTGGGCGTGGAAAGCATTCAGTAAAAACTGGAGAAGGAGAGAAAGAAGCTCCTCTTTCTGCAAGAGCAAACTCGGAAGTATTCAAGGCCATATCATTCCACCCACTCTGTGAGGGCTCCAGTCAAGCTAGATGTTTGCTGTCGCCCAGATAGCCTGTGCCTTCCTTCTGGAAGGCCCTCGCCTGCCCCTGGTGCACACACAGCCCACTCCGTCAGGATCCAGGCTGTCTCCTGGATGCCACCTCCTCCCAGAAGCCTCTTCTGATCGCACCCTCCACCCCCACCAATCTCTCGCTTCTTCCTGTTTGGTCCCTGTTCTCTTCTTAGGCCAGACTGACTTTGTATTTTCCTCAGCCCTAAGTGTTTCAGCACCAGCCCAGACTGGGGAGGGGTAAGAGGCAGAAGAGGAAGTGGGAGAGAAGTGAGAGAGACTTGGCTGGAACTGGGGCCTGGGCACCGAGGGGAAGATGGTTTGAAGGGAGGCTGGGCAGGGAGAAGGAGGAGGTCACTGAGGGCCACAGCCAATGTCTGGCTTCATCTAGTGGGAGTCGCGGGATGGAGGCTGTTGAACAGGAGAGTGCTTGTACCAGGTTCTAGAAGGTTCCTTGGGCTGCCACACAGAGAAAGAGCTGAGGGGACGGAAAGAGGTCAAGAGGTGGTTGGAGGCCACTGACCGTCACCTGAGCAGGCAGAGGTGATGGCGTTCTGGACTAGGGTGAGGCAGGATGCACACCAGGGTCATGGAGGCAGTCAGATCTATAGTACCTGGAGGGTAGTGGGGGAGAGCCCTGTGCTGTCTCCTGGAGGCCGCCTGGAAGCTTGCTCTCCATGCCAGCAGGTGTCTCGCGGTCTCCGTGCTGTGTGACTTCCTGGAGGCACCGCAGCAGCCGTCCGGCCCACCCTGGCCCTGTGGGAGTCAGTCCAGTCTCCTCCTCCAGGATATGCACCCTGGGCCTCTGCTGATGGCCAGACTGGCAAGCGGCCGAGACTTGTGTCCCCGAGATCAGCTAGCGTGCAATTCCAGTAGGGTCTCGACTTTAGACCTCTCCCCCCGACGTCTACCCTGGTGTACCCTGGCTTGTCTCCAAATACTCTGTTGTGGGGAGAAAGCTTCTCATCCAGTTCTGAATTGGGTAGTGGTTTCTTGTCTTTTGAGCACGGAGGAGCAGAGGCGGAAACCCCCCGAATTTAGGGTGTGGGATGTGAATAGGAAGTTTCTGTTAAAATCCTGGTCAGCTGCCCTCCACCCTCCCCTCCAAGAAAATATGTGACAAGCGTATTCACTGAATGCTCAGATCCAAAGTCACAGACAGGAGCATAAAGACAAGCCACGTGTAACTCGTGTACCAGCAGACTCCCCCTTGGGGCCCTGATGGAGACTTGGGCAGAAATAGATGGCACGCTGTGAACTTGGCCCATTTAGAGGCTCTTACATGCTGCACTATGTCCCTCCTAAATTCATAGGTTGAAGCCCTAAACCCAGTGTGATTGCATCTGGGGGTGGAGCCTCTAAGGAGGTGCCTAAAGGTTAAATGAGGTCATGAGCAGTGGGGCCCTGGCCCGTGGGACTGGTGCCTTTATGAGAAGAGGCCCCAGGTCACATGCTGTGTCCACGCATTCATGGAGGGAAGAAGGACACGGGCTCTCACCAGGAGCTGGCTGGTACCTCAGTCTGGGATCTCCCAGCCTCCGGGACAGTGAGGACTTAGTTTCTGTTGTTGAAGCCACCTGCCTGTGGGATTTTGCTGTGGTCGCCCGAGCCGACTAACCTAGAACCTTCCGCAGCTCTGGGCCCCTCCCTGCCACTGACGTTGTCCCTCCTGGTTCCCAGAGGGGCTGGGAGCAGGATACCCCGTGTGAGGCCGGGGTCATAGGCAGCAGCAGGATCCCCTACCTTGAGGACAGCCATGGAAAGTTCCCAGCACTTTCCTGCCTTGCCAGCTGGACCAAAGGCTCGTTCTTCCCATAGTGCTGTCTGGCCTCGAGGATGTCAGCACAAAATCAGCATGATACAGACCCTGTGCTCCCAACATGGACCCGGCTCCGGGGAAACTTTCTTCCCCTGACGCCCCTCTCTGGAGTGGGCGGTGGGAGCGGGATCCCTGCTGGGGGCCCCACTGAGCTGCCACTTGGGGCAGAGGAAGGAGCCCTATGGTGGTCCCCTCTTCTTCCCACTCTCCGCACTTACATATTTTCTGTGATCCATACTTCAAATCCACGTATCCCTAACACCCAGATCCCCGAGGGTCAGTGATTTCTGGAATCCTGCCCAAGGCATTTGTCTGGCGTCCCTTGATCTCATATTACCTCTTCCCCTTCCTGGAGGGGGACAGAGAGCGCATAGGGAAGCCCCAGGTGGGCCATATTCGGGGGGTGGGGGCTGGAATTTACTTCTAAACTGCTTTAGTTATAAAAAACCTCCAAACCCTGGAGCCGGGAGCCTGGGAAGCAGGGATAGACTGAGGTGGTAGCTTTCCTTGTGACAGGACCCGGATCCCTACCTCCAGCGCCCCGTCTGGGAGGGAGTCTTTGGTGGGATCAGGCGGCACGGTGACGACCCCAGCTCTGCAGCAAGGGGCGTCTGTGTGGATCTCAGCCCCTGGGAAGCAGGTGTGCGTGTGTGTGTGTGTGTGTGTGTGTGTGTGTGTGTGTGTGTGTGTGTGTGAGTCTGTCCGTCCGTCCAGGTCCTGCAGGACTCAGGGCTTTCAGAATCTTCTGTGCCTGGGCCGGAGCGTGCGCGTGCATGTGTGTGAGTGTGGTGTGTGTGTGTGTTTGTGTGATCATTTGGCCCCCCTGTCCCGGAACTGCAAGTGATGCATCTCACAGTCCTGTCTCACCATCCTTCTCACCAAAAAGAGGAGAAGGGAAAACCCTTAGGTCCTATGAATGAGAAAGACATGAACACTGGGAAATCTGAGTCAGTCTGCGGTCACTTGAGACAATGTGAAAATGTCCATTATCTGGTTTGGTAACACGCTAGTTATATCAGCTGCCACCATTGGGAGAGCTGGGTGATGGGTCAAGAGACAGCTATGCTTTTCTGGTGACTTGTTGTAAATCTATAATTCAAAAGAAAAAAGATTTTTTTTAAATTTGTTTTTACTGTTTATTCGTTTTTTGACAGAGACAGAGAGTGAGCAGGGGAAGGGCAGAGAGAGAGGGAGACACAGAATCCAAAGCAGGCTCCAGGCTCTGAGCTGGCTGTCAGCACAGAGCCCGACGCGGGGCTCAAACCCATAAACTGTGAGATCATGACCTGACCCGAAGTCAGGCACTTAACTGACTGAGCCACCCAGATGCCCCAAGAAAAAAGATTTTTAAAAAATGACAGACCCACATAATAGGATAAAATACTTGCAGATCATAAATCTAACAAGGAACTTGTATCCTGAGTGTATATATATATATATATATATATGTATATAGACAACTCAAGTATCCATTAACTGATGGATGGATAAATAAAATACGGTATATCCGTACAGTGCCGCGAACACCCAACAGGTGTCAGAAACCAGCATGCGCTGCAGCAGGTGGAACCCTGTGTGTCCTGAGTACACGTCTGTGGTCACACGTAGCCCAGTGCCCACTCTACTGTCCGAGCTGGTGCTCTTGCCTAGGACTCGCTCTGACTTGGAACTGTCCTCAGCTCTCTGGCGCAGTACTGATGGTATTCCTGCATCCCTGACTGCATCTTCACGGCAGCCTTATTAGGAGTTGCTGCCTTTATTCCCATTTCAAAGATGAGGAAACTTGAGGCTTGGGGAGATGACCCCCCAGTGGCAGAGTGGAGGGTGGTGGAGGTGGGAACAGAACGCTGGTCTCTGGTTTCTTACACCAGAGGGTTTTGGTTTGTGGCGATTTCTGAGGCCGCGCCTCCCTGCCTGCTCCTTTGCCAGGCTTGCAAGTTGCAGCCTCCTTTGAGCAGGTTGTGGACTGTGTAAATGACCCCCTACACCCCTGTAGGCATGTCACATGCATGACTGTGTGGTGTTTAGAAATGTCTCCAGCTTACTCTATGCCAGCTGGGCTGGGAGGGCCTTTCATTGGTTCCAGGCAGGAGCCGTCCTCGCACAGCCGGGTAGTACCAGGCATAGCCACCAGGTGGCACACCCACCCCAGCTCTCTGTGAATTTCCCTGTGCTTCGAAGGCATCGTGGTACCAGGCATGGCCACCAGGTGGCACACCTACCATAGCTCTCCCTCTCTCCGGGCTGCTGCCTGCAGGCCTTTGTGATTTTTGTTCTATGGTTTTGCTGTTTTTATCTTGGATTATACAAGAAGGGGCCTCATACTTGTATCAAGACCCAGAGCTGTGGCTGAGAGCTATCCCCCACCCCAACTTTGCATGCAGGAAGAGGGGGCTAGACTGCTTCCCAGTGCCCCCACGTGGGCCTTCTGCAGTGCCTGGACCCCCAGTTGAGCTCAGGCTGGTAGAGGGAGATAATCCTCTGGCAGCGGCGGGGCGCACCTGGAGCAGAGGTCTGTGCAGCTCTCCAAAGGTGATAACAGGCTGCTGGACCCGCTGTCAGACGGAATCCCAGGTCCCAGAGGCCAGGCCTGGGAAGCTGCATCCTCATAATCTGCACCCATGATTGAGAACTTCTGGCTGTAGTGCTGGGTAGGAGCTGAGCCTCCTCATTTGCCTCACCACCCGGCTCTGAGGCCAACTTGAGGGGGTCACCTTCCCCAGGACAGCAACTGCCCTGTTTCTCTCTGCTTCCCTGAGGCTACTGGTTAAGAGGAGAGGAGCTGGGAAAATACGCAAATGCACCTCACTTCCCGGGAGACCTCTGACCCCAGGGCCTGAGGAAGGGGGGCTGGCCCTGAGGGGCCCTCTGGACTATGAGGAGGCTCCCTGGCCTCCATGGGGCTTGCTGGCTGAGGGTGAGGCGAGACTGGGTTTTAGCCTCTGGGCTGGAAGGCAGGCTGTGGTTTAACGTCATCTGGTGGCATCTGGGGACAGATGCTGGCCCGGGGGAGACTGACCAAGACCTAGATGCCTTACCTTGCCCTCTACCAGTACGGATGCATTCACGCCAAATAAACACTTCAGGGACGATTCATTTTTTCCCAAAACATAAATTTATTACTCCTCTCACTACATCTTTGAGCACCTTTGCCAGATCTCAGGAATGTGTAGAACCCTTTGCACACTTCACCCTTGCTAGGCCTTGGCGACAAGGTCCCTCACAGCTTGTGCGATAGCGTCCCTGTCGATGCCAAACATCTTCAGCAGCTCGGATGGCTTCCCGCTTCGTGGCACCTCTCCAACAGCGAGGCGGGAGACAGTGATGCCAGGCTCACCCACTAGGGCAGAGGACACCGCCTCACCTATGCCACCTGGGTAAGGGGAAGAAGGTGCGTCAGGTGATGTGGCCGCGGGGGACGTGGGGGACGCCTCCTTCACGGCCCTTTGCTGATCTGAGTTTATTGCTTTACGCAAAGATGACAGAGACAGCGAACCTGCCACCCTCCCCCAGGTCTGTGGCCACAGCAGACATGGTCCATCTCTCACGATACTAGGGTTTTCCATAAGCCTGAATGTAGCCTCTGGATCAGTTTAACACCCTCCTCTGGGCAGCTGTCATAAATGAATGAGCACCTGCACTTGACCCAGAGGCTAGGCCCATCTCTTCCCCTAGATTGGGGCCTGCCCCGGAGGACAGATGGGGCGTGTTAGCAATGAGTTGCTTTGCGAAGGACTCGCATGAGACAGAAATTCTGTGTTGCTTTCCCAATTTGATCTCGTACAACAGCCTTAACAGCCAACTACGTCAGCGACGCAAGCCACCTTTCCTACTCTCAGCGGCAAGGTCAAGAGCCTCACAGGCTCCCTGGGTGGGAGGGGCTGCGTGGGCCAGGTCCCCTGCCAAGCCCGGGGCTTGGTAAGAGGCTGAGTCCCAGCTGCTCAATGGGCCGGCTCTGGGTTTCCTGGGGCGGGGGATGGGGGGGACTCCAGCCCTCTGACTGTGGTCCTGGGGCCCTGGCCCTCCCTGAGCCATCTGCCCCACCACCCCAGCCCACGGCCTGTTACCTTCGTAGTAATGGTCCTCCACGGTGAGGATCCTCCCCTTGGTAGCTCGGGCGCTGTCAAGAATGAGATTCCTGTCCAGGGGCTTGATGGTGAAAGGGTCCAGAACACGGATGTTGATCTTCTCTGTGAGGGGACAAAACAGCAGGGCGTGGCTGGGGCAGAAGGCCTGGGTGCTGGGGGTGTCCTCTGACAGGTGGGGCCAGGCGGAGGTGTCCGAAGAGTCACTGCACAGCTGCTCCCTCTCCTGGGGAGACCGCTGTCCCTGTTCCCGTTACCTAGCTAGGGTCTGCCAACCCTCCGGGGCCTGACCGCTGTCGCTGCTCATCTGTGATGCCCACGTCCTCTGGCATCCTGCACCCCCGACCTGGGAGCACCTGGTCTCAGGGAAGAGAAGCGCACCCTCCCTCCCCTCATATCCCGGGCCGGGGGATCTTGGCCTTTGCAGCATCGAAGAACACGGAGTGGCGAGGCAGGGCCTGTAGTTTCGCACCATCCTCCCAGAGGCAGCTCCAGTGTGATGCGGGGCGGGGTCAGGGGACCGTGGGTAGAGGTGCCAGGTCAGGCGGGGGCCCAGCAGAATGGCCTGAAGGACAAGTCACACTGCCCCGTGCCTGCTTCAAGCCCTCCCCTGGCTCTCCGTCCCTGACAGGGCGGGGCTTCTCTCCAGCAGCTTGGAGCTCTGTACACGCTGTTCCCTCTGCCCGGCCTCTCTGCTGCCCTCTCGACTTATCAGTTCCTACCCACCGCTGTGGTCATCTGCCTAAGGACACCCACGCCTGCCTTCTCCCTCCTGCTCGGCACGGCGACGACGGGGCCCCTGCTGTGGTTCTGTGGGCTGTGTGTGGCCTAATTCCCCGAGAGTATCAGTAGCTAACATCTGTGAGCCTGCGGTGATGGTCACAATACTGCTAGGTCACACTTATTAAATCCTCAGGACAGCCCCACTGGGAAGGTGACAGTATCTCCATTTTATGGATGGGGAAACTGAGGCATGGTGATGCTTAATAACTAGTGCCCCTCTAAGTGGCGATTCAGGCCTAATGGGAGGCTTGAGGCCTCTGATCTGACAACTGTGTTGAGGCACCTCAAGTCCTGCCCCGTGGCCCCAGGCCAATGGTCACTGCAGCCCCAGCATTTACATTAGATAGGCTTCCTTCTCCCCCCAAGACCCAGGGCACCACTGGTGCCCGATCTAGGACCTGCTGGGCCTCTCCCCCCTCACCTTTCTTCAGCAGGTCGGCAGCAGCCAAGGCCTCGTGCAGGGTCACCCCGGCCCCAATCACAGTCACCTGGTCATCCTTGCTCTTCAGGACCACCTGGGGAGGACATGGGTGCCAATGAGGCTCAGGGGTTGGTGGCCTGGGGTGAGCCCTGGCTTCGGGCACACTTTGGGGGTCTCACTGGGGCATGACTGGCCCTGACCTTGGCTTGTTTGATTTGGAAATCCTCATTGCTGTTATAGATGATGGCGTTTTCCGGGCGGCTGGTCCGGATGAAGCAGATACCCTGGAACGGAACAGAGGGACAAAGGATTATAGGGCATGGCACGGCCAACCTCAGGGAGTGGATTCCTTCTAGAAAGGCCAGCACTCCTCACTTGCGGAATCTCCACCCCGCCGCCCCACCACAGGCGTGTGACAGGCCACCTCATGCTGGCTGCCCCTCCAGCAGGAAACGGGACTCTTTCCTCAACAGGGTGGACCTCTCCAGCCACTCCTCCTGAGCGAGAGCAGCCCAGCGGCTTGGCCCGCCCCAAGCCCCAGACAGACAATGGCTTTTCTTTCAGGCAGGCTGGTCTCTGAGTGGGGCTGTTCCCCCAGAGTGCATCTGGCAAAGGAAGGGGCCCCATGGGGATACTCTCGTCTATGGCATTGCGGCTCTTGGTCAAGACTATGTTCTTTCGGTTTTGGAGAGCCCAGCTCGGAGAGCAGACAGGCATAGACGGCTCGATGGGGCAGGGGCTGCAGATTCTCAGTGGGGAGAGGGTACAGGGATGCGTTAGCAATGTCTGCTACACAGCAGGAAGGGGCGTGTAGATCTTGTTTTTCCTGATCTAACCTCTACAAGCTACAAACTCCAGTGGCAAGGTCAGGAGACACCACTGTGAGACAGTGAATGACCAGACCAGCTCTTGGCTGGCATGCTGACACCACCCCCACCCCGGGACAGAATAGCCATGTGACCGGGGCACCGGGATGGCTCAGCTGGTTAAGTGACTGGCTCAGGTCATGATCTCGTGGTTGATGGGTTTGAGCCCCGCATCAGGCTGTCTGCTGTCAGCATGGAGCCCACTTCAGATCCTGTCCCACTCTCTCTGCCCCTCTCCCACCACAAGCTCTCTCAAAAATAAACATTAAAAAAAAAAAAGAATAGCTATGTGACCAACCTTTGTATTGGCTGCTAATTCCACTGCCTTTTCCGTAGACACACCATCACTTGGGTAAAAGACCGTTGCAGTGGGGATTGACCGAAACATGGCCAGGTCTTCCAGAGCCATCTGAGAGGGCCCGTCTTCCCCTGGGGTGTGGAAAAGGATACAACTGAAGCAAGCCCCCCACCCATGGAATGGGATCCCGCACCCCCAACCTCCTGGTCTCGGAGTCCGGGGAAGTTACAAGTGCAAGCGTCCTGGCCCTGTTCAACTCACCGATGGACACACCACAGTGGGAGCCACAGAAATTGATGTTGCTCTCAGAGATGGCCGCCATGCGAATCTGGTCAAAGGCCCGTGTGAAGAAGGCTCCGAAAGCGCTACAGAAGGGCACTGTCCGGTTGCGTGTGGCACAGCCCACCGCCACACTCACCTGTGAGGCAGTGGGGCGGAGTCAGTGTCGGCCCCAAAGAGGAGGGAGAGGGTGGCCAGAGAGCCCAGAACCTCACACCCCTTGGTCATTCTAGTAAGTGAAGTCTCTCCTCCCCATTCAAGAGATTCCTATACCCATGGATTCCAGTCTGTTTCTGAACGTCAAACTCCTTGGACTTGAAAGATCCACATCAAAAGTTCTCTTAAAATTATTTTCCAGGAGATCATTTTTTTTCCTAGCAAATAAGCGAGACCTTGCACAGAGTAGGCTAATAGGTTTGGACACAGATGTTCGTTCCTTCCCAGGCTTCTGCAAAACCCCAGTCCCCACCTTCCTGGCCAACCCCCAGCCCTCTATGGAGACGGGTCCTCCCCACCCCTCTCTATGCCTGAGGAAGTTCCAGACCCAAATCCCAGCTTAGAAGCACTGAATGCAGGCAGTGGCTCCAAACTGGTGCCTCCTCCAGGCTCTACAACCTGCCACCTGATGTGAGCCCTCCTGCCCCAGCTCCTGGGCCCCCCTCACCCACACACCCCGCCAGCGGAGTCTGGACCCTCCAGCTGCCAAGATTAGAAGCCCCAGGGAGAACTTCAAGTTCAGCTGGACAAAGAACGTTGGCTATGGTAGAGCCAGATGGCCTTCAGACGGAGGAAGCTCCCAGTTGCTGGGGGCCTGTAGGGCAGGCTGGGTAGTTCGGCCTGAGGACCTGTTCTGTTCTAGCCTGAGACTGTGCCTATCCGACCACTTGGAAGGCCCTTTACCCAAGAGGACAGGCCCTTGCACACCTTTCACCAGCACCCATGGCCTCCACACAGCAGTTCCTGTGTGCGCCTGCAGCCCCCCGGCCCCCCAGTCTGTGTGCTCACCCAGGACATCTGCACCCAACGTGATCACACACACATTCCTTTCCCTTGTCACTATAGTTCTTGGAGGCCAACGCTGGGTCCCAGCGGTTCCTGTGGCCTCCCCGGGCTGGCCTCCAGCAGGCACTTGGCATTGACAACATAACTGCCCCAGGGGAATGGGGGGGCCTCAGCCCCAAGGCTGTGGCTGGCCCCGCACCCACCTGCCCACCCTGAGCACCCACCATGTTCTGCTCAGCAATGTAGCACTCGATGAATCGGTCTGGGTGCTCCTTTCTGAAGATCTCTGAGAAGGTGGAATTCTTGGTGTCCCCATCCAGGGCGATGATGCGGTCGTTGACGCGGCCCAGCTTCGCCAGGGCCTGTCCGTAGGCCTTGCGGGTGGCTATCTGTGGGGGACACAGCATGAGGGCTCTGAGCACCAGGGTGGGCATGTGGCCTGAAGCCTGGCTTGGCCTCGGGGGGCCGCAGCTTTTAAGGAAGAAAAGGAGGAAAATAGGGGCAGAAAAAGGAAGCCCAGCAACCCACAGCCCTGTGGAAACATAATTTCCGTAAGGTTGCCAAGGAGAACCTCTACATGGAGCATCTCTGAAGTGCCTGCAGCCTCTTGTCCTGAGCCCAGCTGTGAGCCCTCCAAGCTGCAGACGTCCTAACACCCCAGGTCCCCCACCCCTGTGACAGGGGTCTGTGGACCTGCCCCACTCTGCACAGCAATGCACGGAGGGCCTGGGAGTCAGGAAGCCTGGGGTACAATGCTCACAGCAGCACTTTCAACAATAGCCAAATCACTGAAAGAGCCTAGTGCCCATCAATGACAAATGGGTCAAGAAGATGTAGGTTATCTGTACAATGGAATACTACATGGCAGTGAGGAAGAATGAAATCCTGCCATTTGTAGCAATGTGGATGGAATTCGAGGGTGTTATGCCACGTCAAGTAAGTCAGGCAGAGAAGGACAGATACCAGGGGACTCAGGCTGAAGGGCCAGGGACGGGGACTCCACTCAGGTGCTGTGGGCTTTGATCCTAGCACTGCCAGTAGCTTGCTGTGTGCTGTGGGCAGGTCTCAGGTCCTCTCTGAGCCCGTGCAGGGAAACAGTGCCAGCGCTGTCAGGACCAACACCTCGGGGCTCCTCCTCACCCTGAACGAATCCCTTTCCCAGCCTCCCAGAGATACATCTCGGCCCCGGGCTCTGGAAACCCGAGAACCACGGCCGCGCAGCCAGACCAGAAAAGGCCCAACTCTGTACCTTGTCGCCAACTTTGTAGCTGGGGGGGCTGGGCATGCGGATGTTGGTGATGTCCACCGAGGGGGCGTCCTCTTGCGGCGGCGTCACGAGGATCTTCTTCTTGCTCTGGATCTGGCCATAGATTTCCTGGACAATCTGGTCGGCCATGTTTCTGGGGAGGGGCTTCCCATGCCATGCCTCCTTATCCTCTATCCCTGGGGTGCGACAGAGCAGGGCAGAGGGAACTGTAAGGCAGTAGCTCCTGAGAGCCAGGAACCTGCTCCGGGGGCCTGACTCTCCAACAGTTGAGGGCAGGCCGAGAGGCCTCCTTGGATGGGGAGATACAGGGCAGGTATGATTTCACCACAGTGAAGCAGAACCCCGTGCTGGGAGCCAAGGGGGTCAGGAAAGGAGGGTCGTGGTGACCAGGAGTCCACAGGCCTAGCACCCACTCAACAGCCTACTATTCTCCAGGAGTTCACAGCCAAGTGGGGAGGGGAGCACGCACGGGCCGCTGTACCACCTCCTGACCCGCAGGGAGGGATCTGTTGTAGAAATCCTACTCAGTTTGCTGAATGGGTTGGTCAGGAGGAGGGCTGCCCATTAGAGGAGAAGCTGAGGCCCAGAGCAGAGCAAGCACGGTCAAGGTCACCCAGTGCACTGGTGTGCAGCGCAAGAGCACTCAGGTGCATCCCTCACCACACTGCCTTGCTGTGTGAGGACCAGCAAGGCTTAAGAGCCCCCTCCTCTGAGGTCATCTCAGAGGTCACTGCAACCCAGGCAGAGCCAGGGACTGACCCTCCCACGTAGCATGCAGCAACCCCACAGAAGCTTTGAGGTTTCCAGATCTCACGTGGTGTAACACCTGAGGCATCAGTGCCAGGCAGCAGCGCCAGGGCAATGAGGATACCCAAGGGCCCTCTCCTCGACGCCCACCCCTCCTGGAAGGCTCCAGACCCCATGCACCTTCTGCCACACAGCGGTACTCATCCTCATTTCCCGAGTCCACGTGGGCAGGTGGGCCGCCACGGCACATGGCGCAGGGACACTGGCCCAGGGTCGGCAGTCATGCCCCGGGTCCCCTGGCAAGTTTTCCCACGCCTACCACGGGCCAAGGCTGCCTCAGCCCGAGGGGTCTGGAGCCCCAGGGCCCTGGGTGCTGGGGAGGAGCAGCTTACACCTGCGTCCTGCTCTCAGGCCCAGCCAGGAACCATCTTCCAGATCCTTCCAGGCTCTCCGCCCATGTAGGACTCTGGAAGCACTTTCCCCGGTCTTCCGAGGTTTTCTGGGCTCTCTGCACCGACCCTTCCGCTCGGGACAGGCAGCTGGAGCTGCCAAGGATGCAGTGCAGATGATGACCAGTAAGGGTAGGGGGGACTGTGTGACTCATGAGTCCTCCTGAAGGTCCTCCTCTCCTCCTGCCCAACCTGGGCTCCAATCATGGCTCAGCCACACTGACCACTGAGTACTACACGGAGCACAGCATCACCTGGACCCCCTTCCCCAGCCTGGTGCACGCGGTATAAGGTGGCAAAGGGTTGGTACTTCCCCAGACACAGGACCTCAGAGACCCCTCCCCCCCGTGGAAGGCCCTACTGCCTCCGCTGGCCACAGGGCCCAGTCCCAGGGGTGGGGTGAGCAAGGCAGGGTGTGCACACAGACCTGGGATCCCCCGGCCCTTGAAGGTCTTGGCGATGATGGCCGTTGGCTGGTGCTTGGCCTGGCCAAAGGCCTTGCACAGCTCCTCCACGCTGTGCCCATCCACGATGACGGTGTGCCAGCTGGGGACAGAGAGAGGAGAGTGAGCGGTGAGGGCCGGGAAGCACTCAAGAATTTTGGGGATGCCTGGGTGGCTCAGTCGATTGGGCGCCCGACCCTTGATTCTGTCTCCTTTTTGCTCTCTGCCCCTCCCCCACTTGCTCTCTCAAAAATAAACATTAAAAAAGACTTTAGAGTTTCTGTTACCACTTTTGGTTTTATTTTCTGTTTTTCTTTCTCATTTGTACACATTCTTTTACTTCCTCTTACTTGTCTCTGAATAGAGTTTTTTCCTAAGTAATGCAAAGCTTGGTCCATTTATTTTCTCTTTCGCTTCTGATCTAGCTGTTTCCCTGAAATCCACTCATTTCCTGAAAGTTGCACTGGGGCCAAAGCACTGGTTCTAGAATGTGTCTGCTGTTGGCCTGACTCTTATTCAGGGAACACATGTGACTACCCCACAGATGCTAGATGTGGTGCTGGAAACACTCACAACGTAAGCCAGGCTATCAAAGATAGGAAGGAGCCCGCGCAGGGTGAACTTTCTCTTTCAGGCCATCATTTTTGGGACTCTGTCAGATTAGTACCAGTAAAATAGTGGCTAATGTGCACTCAGTGCACTGAGTGCCCGCTCTGGGTGGGCATGGGCTGAGCACTACACATCAAACCCTTGCCACAATCCCTTGAGCTGGGCACTTTTGTTTCCCCCATTTTTTAAAAAGACTTTTTAAAAAATGTTTATTATTTCTTTCCTTTTTTTTAAAAAATTAAAAAAAAATTTGTTTTAATTTCAGAGAGAGAGAGACAGCATGAGCAGGGGAGGGTCAGAGAGAGAAGGAGACACAGAATCTGAAGCAGGCTCCAGGCTCTGAGCTGTCAGCACAGAGCCCGATGCGGGGCTCGAACCCACAAACAGTGAGATCATGACCTGAGCTGCTATCAGACGCTTAACTGACTGAGCCACCCAGGTGCCCCTAATGTTTATTATTTCTGAGAGATACAGGGGGTGGGAGCAGAGAGAGAGGGGGACACAGAATCCAAAGCAGGCTCTAGGCTCTGAGTTGTCAGCACAGAGCCCAGCGTGGGACTCAAACTCAGTAACTGCGAGATCATGCCCTGAGCCAAAGCTGGACACTCAACCGACTGAGCCACCCAGGCGCTCTGTTTCTCCCATTTTATAGATACATAAACTGAGGCTCTGAGGATGGAACAAGCCTGCCCAAGTTCACAATGCAAACTGTCGATACAACCAGGACTTGAGGACACAGGTTATGGACACAGACCCAGGGCCACTGCCTGTGTTATGCTCCAAGTCCCCAGCCAACATGGCCTGGGGAGACTCTTGAGATACTGGAGGCACGGTTTTTTCCTCTGTCCAACAGAGTGTTTCCTCTCTTCCCTCCTCTATCAGGTCAGTCATCAGAGATAACAATCTGCACCTGCTATGTAAACCCCCCCCCCCCCCCACTGCAATCCCACCTTGACCTCTGCCAGGCAGACTCCGCTACAAAGGGTGGCCCTGGAGGCCCTCGGCCCCCAGAACCCTGTGCAGCCTCAGCCCAGGGTCTTTCAGGCTCCTCAGCAGAGGCTGAGCGTGGGGGCCCGGGTTCCCTAGACCCTCACTGCAGCACAGCTTTTATTTGGGGCAGGGGAGGGACACTGAGGT
This sequence comes from Proteles cristata cristata, assembly GCA_017311185.1. NCBI lineage: Eukaryota > Metazoa > Chordata > Mammalia > Carnivora > Hyaenidae > Proteles > Proteles cristata. The sequence goes on from JAESUZ010001199.1 coordinate 630,548, forward strand.
GGGGGTCCCCGGCTAACACCCAGCCAGATGACTTTTCTGCTTGGTAGCATGTGACCCCAAATTCCCAACCATTCACGGCCCTTTGAGGAAATCTGAAAACCCTATTGCCCACCTCACCAGGAGAGGGGGGCTGTCTCTGTCCTTGAGGCTGGCTAGGGCCACGCACAGGTAGTGGCCACCACACAGATGCTCAAACTCCTCGAGAACTATCGTGTCCCACAGCCTCCCCAATAAAGGAAAGCACTTACACTGGGCCTCAGCCCACAACTCCAGGCTCGCGGCCTAGGTTGCCATTTTAAGTCTGAAATTTTGAGTCGAATGCTGAAAAACAGACACCTTCTTTAGACGGGCCCTGGCCTGTGGCTGATTCAGCCCCTGAGCCTGAAAAGCTTCCAGCTGGCACGGCTCCTATGCCGCGAGCGTGCTCAGGCCATAGGCCCGTACTTACCCAAAGGACTCACAACGCTTCTGATAGACGTCCACCTGGTGCTGCAGCGGGGTGGGGTCGCTCTGGCCCAGGCGGTTGATGTCAAGAATGGCGATCAGGTTGTCCAGCTTGTAGATGCTGGCGAAGGCCATGGCTTCCCACACAGAGCCCTCCGACAGCTCCCCGTCTCCCAACAAGCAGTAGACGCGGTAGCTGCGGACAGGAAGTGCGTCAGAGGATGGCCCCTCTCACCAGGGGCACCGTGCTCCAGCCCGTCCCTCCCGGAGAGCCTGTCCCCAGACAAGTGAGCGGCGGCCACGCAAGACACCCAACAGTGCCTCAGTCAGGCCCCTGCTGCCCACCGGGGGCCACGCCCAGTTCCGCTCCACAAGAACAGGGGTTGTCAGGGGGTGAGTTAATGAACAGTTGGTGGGGTTAACTACTCTCACTGGGGGGACGGGGCTTGCGACACCTGCATGGGGTGGGTCTACTTCTCTCCACCTGCCCAGGAACTAGGGGTGTTGGGGAGTCCTGGGGACTCGATCCCAGGGGCAGGCTGGGGAGGCCGAGACATGGCACCAGGAGCATACCAGGGCAACCTGTCAGGTGGGAGAGGGGTCACTAACAGGGGCATCTGAGGACCAGGACCACGGTGAGGACAGCACCTCCCAGGATGAGCTCTCTGCAAGGCTCCAAGGCTGCTTCTCACCCCAAGACTCATGCTAGGCCTGGCTCTTTCTCTGCCCGTGGGGCCTTGTCCTGAGTCGACAAGGCAACCATGATGGCCTCAAAGGCAATGTGACCTGATGAAAAGAGAGCTAAGCTTGGAGGCAAGTTACCTAGTGAACAGAGCCCTCCTTGGATCCCGGGGAGGGTGGAGCCAAGGGGATGAGGCTAGAGGAAGGGAGGCCAGTTCAGAGACTCTGAGATGGGAGGGGTTGGCTGAGGGGCAGGGGCCACAGGTGTTAGATCCACTGACCCCATCATCTACGGGCCTGTGCGTGGCACCTAGGGGCTCTCTGTACTGAATAGCCCTGTCCTTGAGGTAAGTGCCCTTGTTGCCCCCGAATCACACAGACAAGAAAGCAGGCTCAAAGGTCAAGGGGCTTGTCTTAAGGTCATGCAGCTGGGGCCCTTAGTCCACACTGTCCATTCCTTGCTGTCTAGGAGCGTACATGGATGGAGCAGTGACAGCACATGGAGACCTGCCACTTTCCGGGCCCAGCGTCCAGCTGTGAGGCCCCAGGGAATGAGGTTTGTGCCCAACAGGCTCAGAGGGCCCCCAGCTGCCCGCCACTGCAGCAGACAAGCCCTGGAGCCCGCTGCAGCTAAACTGTTCTAGCTCCAGGGCCTTTGACTTCCAGGCCTAAGGCGGGGGAGCTGGAAGAGGCGGGCACGGCCAGGGTGAGCTGTCAGCATGACTCAGCGCTTCTGTGGCCGCCAGGTCAGGGAGGGCTCCTGCATCCTCTGCAGCCCGTGCCTTCCCTTCTATGGCCTCCAGCAGGCTAGGCCACTGGGTCCTGGGTCAGGAGCAGGGGTTTCGGGGCCCACACTCGAAGGGGCCTATTGGAAGCCGTATTCTGTCCCAAACTGGTCTCTTGTCCCCTCTGTGGGCTGCAAGGGGGCCCAGTGATGCTGCAGGGGGTTGCCCCTGGCACCGCAGCGCCCCAAAAGTGAGTAGCCTGATGGAGACTTGCAGGGAACCTGACTGCCCCCAGAGGAGACTGCAGGGAAGCCCTGGGCTGCCTGCCCAACCCCACATCCACTTCTGTGGAAGTCAAAATCGGGCCAAGGCTGGAGCGCAGCCTCAGGCTTAGATCAGGAGGGCGTGCTAAGGTCCTGAGGAGACACGGGGGAGGCCTGTGAGCAGGAAAGCGGCCCCGCAGAAGCTGAGGCTAACCCTGAGGCTCTGTACCCAAGTTGCTGGATTTGGAGAGGGGGCTGCAAATGCCCACAGTCATGAACTACCCTGAGGAGAAGGAACTCTAATGAGAGGTCTATGTTTGCTGCAGGTGTCTGAAGAGCACCTCAAATGTCCAACAACAGGACCACCTAACAGGTTTATATCCATAAAACAGGACATTACATAGTCATTAAAACTAGCTCTCAAGGCGCCTGGGTGGCTCAGTCGGTTAAGCGTCCGACTTCGGCTCAGGTCATGAGTTCAATCCCATGTCAGGCTCTGTGCTGACAGCTCAGAGCCTGGAGCCTGCTTCGGATTCTGAATGTCTCCTTTCCCTCTGCCTCTCCCCTATTTGCACTCTGTGTGTCTCTCTCTCTCAAAAATAATATAAAAACATTAAAAAGAAAAAAACTAGCTCTTGACAGTTAAGGGAGAAATATTCGTGATGCTTAGATTTTTCTAAAAAGCAGAATGCAAAATTGTATGCATACTAGGATTACAAAGTTCTAAGTTCCTTCTCCCAATAACATGAAAGAAATAGGGTACATTAAATGAGATTCAAATGGGACGTAGCTGAGAATAGGAAAACGGTTCATTTCTTTTTAATGCTGTTCTATATTTTTCACATGAGCTGTAACTGTACTCGACAACTCAAGCAAAATTATTTAAAAGAGAAATGAACGCGAGCCAACTTGATGTATGTTTCCTGGTTGGATGGTGGGACAGACGTGACCCGAGGCCAGATCCGACTCTAGCAGGCCGCTGGTTCGGGAGCCGGTAATTCCCCTGACGCCCCCGCCCCCTCCCAACAAGGTACAGTCCAAGGGCCTGAGCCTTAGCCAACCCTGGCTTCTGGGAACCCAGCTAAACCCCTTCTCTCTACCCTGGTTTGTTCCATTATGTGAGGGTCAGGAAATGACCCTTCACAGGGAATTATTTCAAGCATCTGTAGGGAATAATTAACTCACATCTCTGGTTCTGGGCCAAATAAAATACTCTTAAACATACATCCCATTCTTTGTGCCTTTCTTCACCTCATGGTGAATCACTTCTGGTGGAGCTGAGCTTGGCCCCAGGAGGGTCTGAAAGGCCCCCAGCACCCCAGCTCACCTCCCGGAGAGTGGTGTCAGGCGCCCCTTCCCTGCGCACAGTGTCACATCCAGTGAGGCTCCCCGCAGCCCCTCTCTTCACTGGGCCCACAGTGACCACCGCACCCTCTTGACTGCCCCGGCTGCCGTCCTGGCGCTGCCAGGCCACTGGGGAGGTGCCTCCTCGGGGAATCCTCCCGCTCATAGGCTCCCAGAATCTGCTTTCCTTGGGCTCCTCAGAGCTGCCCGGGGCCTCTTAATATACTCTGGACGCCTGTCCTGGGTGCAAATCCTGCCGCCACCACCACCAGGAAAGCATTTTACCTCAGTGTTCCCATCTGTGAGAGGGGTAAATGTAGCCATGTGACCACCCAGCCCATAGGGGACTTGTCAAAGTGAAACCCTAGAAAGCACAGAGCCCAGGGTCCCAGTCAGTAAAGGAATGAAGGAACCACCCGATGCATCCTTTCCTTAAGAGTCTGCAGCCAACACTTACCCCCTCCTACCATAAAGACACCAGTCTACGGGCCCCAGATGGCCACACTGCACAGCCTTGTGACTGAGACCTGCCACACGGGGGCTCTCTTCCACACCTCCCCAGGCCGCAGCGGCAAACCTCTCGGCCCACCCTCTGCAGGTCAGTCTCCCCAGTGTTTGTTTCTCCTCTGGCTGACAGGTGGGGCTCAGGGATGCCCAGAACCCTGTAGGACACATAATCTCCTTCCCTACGATGAAGGCACGTGGCTCAAACCCAGGCATGTGGCCAGCCGCTGGGGGGATGGGGCCTTCTGAGACTTCTCGGTGAACTCCTGGCCCTGCTGTCACTGGGAAAGGACGCTTGGCAAGTCTCTGCTCCTATGAGCCTATTTCCTCATCTGGAAATGGGGCCGGTCCCGGTCCCACAGGTATGGTTACTCAGCTTCTAGTCCCCACCACAAGGGGAGGTACCTGGATGCAATAGTTAAGGCTGGGCCACCGGGGACCCCTCCCAAAACTACGGAGGGTAAGGTAGGGGAGTGGGAGTGTTACCTGGCTTTGTCGAAGTATTTGCCTGTGTAGGCCATCCCGCAAGCGGCCCCAAGGCCCTGGCCCAGGGAGCCAGTGGCCACGTCGGTGAAAGCTTGTTTCTGTCACAGCAGAGGTCCACAGTCACTCATGGGGGAGAGAGCAGGCAATGGCAATTCCCAACTACCCTCCCAGGACGTGGCCTCAGGGCCTCCCTCCCCGCTGATCCAGGTGACCCATGTGCAGCCGGTGTGCAGGGGCAGGCCACCTCCACCCAGAGTGTGACCTCTCCCTCTCCTGTAACGGTAACCATGGGTGTGCTTCAAATACCAGCCCCGTTCACAAGCTTGCTGTGTGACCTCAGGATCACCCGCCTGACTACACAGTGTCCGGAAGAGTCCATGAAAAGATGGATGAAACATTTGGCCTTAGTGGGTGCCTGGCTCGGTGGGAGGGGCGTGGGCAAGTTTTCATGGTGACCCATGAACTCCAAACACTTGCAGGGACCAGCACCTCGAGGAGAAAGCCGGAACCCTTCCCTGGGGTGTCACCAGCGTCCTGCTGTGACCCCCCCTCACTGACTTCCCAGTGAAGCCGTCTACACAGCCAGGGAAGCCCAGTGGGGCAGGGAGGCTGGATGTGTGGTGCCCAAGGAGAGGTCCTCTCTGCAGCTGACCTCTGGTCTGGGGCCTCAAAAGGCCTTGCTCGTCCTTCAGGACCAGCTTGGGGTGAAGAGTGTGCCCAGGAAAACTCCACTTCCTTCCGTCTTCACCTCAAAGCCCTCTTCCCCCTTTCAACACCATCCGATTCTCAGTGAGCACCCTGCCCCCCTTTCCCACATGACTTGAAAAATAGGAAGTGGAGACAGAGGACTGTGCTGCTCGTGGTGGGGGCTGCTTACCGGAACAGGGTGCCCGTCCAAGTCCGAGGTGATCTTCCTCAGGTTCAGCAGCTCCTCCTCAGGCAGGAAGCCGGCCTCGGCCCACACAGCATACAGGATGGGGGCCGCGTGGCCCTGCCATGGGATGAAGGCGGAGGGGCGTGAGCTGCGGAGCTGAGACTCACGGACTGTTCCTGCCACACACTGAAAGCGGCCCTTCCAGGGCAGTAGCAAGGGAAGGCCACATCCCCCTTCATCCCTCTCCAGCCTGAAGCTCCCAACAGCCAAGGCTGAGCGGGCCCGGGACAGGTGCAGGGGCAGCACAGCTGTGGGGCCGGCCAATGCCAAAACCCCAGCAGGCAGCAGGCCACCCTAATCCCTGGTTTCTGGCATGTGAGCAGACTTGGACAGACTTCTAAGCTCTCATGCCTGCCCTGGGAGCCCAGAGACCGCTGAGCCAGGGCTGGGCACAGGTGGATGTCAGGGGCCCGTGGCATGGTTTGTGGCTGTGATTCTCGTGCATGAGTGGCAGGACGAAGTGGCTCATCCCAAACCCTGCTCTGGTGCACCACTCCTCAGGAAGCACACAGTGGCCCTGGGGTGCTGGTCCACCACAGAAAGGTGTGTGCACAAAGCCACAAAGCTGCACCCCAAATGCGGACTTGAGTCCTGCCTGTCGACATGAAATGGGGAGAACACCTGGCAGATCATTTTCATGATCCCCTATTGATTCAGCTGTTTATTTCTTAACTTGGGTTAAGTGTACCAGCTGGGTCAGCACAGACGAAGAGAAGAAGAGGCCGGCTGCGCCGAGCAGGTAGATCGGGAGTGTGGGCCAAGCCAGTAGACCGGGAGCATGGGCGGGGAGTGTGGGTGGTAAGCGTGAGCCCAGCGGGTAGACCGGCCTGTGGGCTGAGAGCATGGACCGGGGCAGGCTTACATTAGGGGGTAGGTCCCCTCAGAGAGCACCTTCTCGCCGTTCCAGGGCCCATGAGGCACCTGGCCCAGGTGAAGGCTGGCAGGCCGGGCTCCTACCTTGGAGAGTACAAAGCGGTCGTTGTGAGGGTTCCGGGGGTCCAAGGGCTTGTAGCGCATGGTGTGGAAAAAGAGGACAGCCATGATCTCCGCGGCACTGCAGCATGATGTGGGGTGGCTGTGGGCCAGGAGAGAGACACACGCATCATGGATGGCCCTGGGCCGCTGACCTAAAGCACCCACCCCAGGCCTTCATTCGGGGACCTGAGGGGTGCGTGTGCCAAGGAGTCACAGGCCCGGCTAACCCGAGAGCTGCAGGCTCCTGTTTCTGGGAGGGCGGCACAGGGTCACACCTTCCTGGGGCTCAGCAGTCCAGAGCCCTAGAGAAACAGCAACTGAGTATTTCTGGGGCCGGACTAGAGGAAGAAAGAAGGGACCCCAGAGACTGGACCCAGAATAGACCCGGTGCAAGGCAGCATCGAGGCTGGCAGGGAGAGCCTAGTTCTTGCCTCACGGCTCCTAACAGCAGATGGGAGGACTCAGCAGCCAAGAAGCAGTGGCCCCTGTGTGTCTGACCCATGAGCTATGTCCCGGAGGCACTGCTTAGGACGGTGCCCGCTTGCGAGGGGTGCCCTGCCCTCGCAGGCGGCCAGGCGTGCCGGCTCTCCCAGGCCACGGGCAGGGGATGAGGGAGCAAGGCTCACAGAATGAACCCAAATCTCCCAGCAGCCTCAGTACACAGGGTCCGCAGTCGGAAAAGTGGGGCTGCGGGCTCTCCAAGACATCACTGGTTACCTGGCAGCTTTCCAACAGGCATTCTAAAGGCTGGCAAAGGAGCCAAGCCTTTGTGCAGAATTTAAAAGGCAAAACATAATCTCATCTCCACAAAGGCTGAGGTCATGAAAAAATGGAAACCCTTTCTGTGACAAGGGCTGCAGGGGCGCTGACGGAAGCAAGAGACTGCCCTTGCGGCCCTGGAGTGGTGGGGTCAAGGGGTCTCCCCTTTCTTTAGCCTCTTGCTCTATTATATTAAATACAGTTACTTGAGAGAGGAAACAACAACTTGCTTTAACAACAGAAAATGCAAAGTTTCTATCTTAGCTGAGAGTTGTTCGGGTCTCTTTAGGACCCACACGATCACCCTAGCACTGGGGCTAGAGACTGGGGGACATGCTGTAGCTCCTGGCTGGTCCTGATGCCTCCCTGGTCCACAGTTGTCAATATGTTAGCCTCAGGGCCCGTGCCCCCCAGCCGCCCGCTCCATGCAGCGTAGCATAACCCTCTGATGCTGCTCGGAGGAAACATGCCCAACGCCAAACCCAAGGGCACATGCAACACCTGGAGTTCACGCACACCTCCCTCCTCCCCTGCCTGTCGGCTCCCCCCACTGGGTTACGGGGTGAGTCACTCCCAGCGCAGACACATTAGTAGAGAAACCGAGAACTGTCCATGCTGGTTTAGTACCACATCCCCGGCACACAACCGTCTTATACTTAGCCATCTCTATGAACTCCTGGTCATGGGGAAAAGACACTAGGCCTGAAAGAGGGAGGTGCGGAGATGTAAATAGGAAACCTTGCCCTGCCCGGCAGGGACCCCGCTTCCCCATTCCTCGCTGAACTTCAGCTGGAGGATATCCCCACCACCACCAGTCAGGCTGACTCCAGGGGGCGGGCGGCGAGGCCTCTGAGGACCCCTGTTTCAGAAGCTATGACTCCCTGATGAGGAATTGGGGGAGGAGGTGGGTGGAGAGTGGGCCAACCTCTCAGAGAAGAAGGAAGGAAGGCAGGTGCAGGAACTTCACCAGCCCCGCCCACCATGTGAAGCGGGGTGACGTTCCTCACGGGAAGGGGGCCCCCCAGGGATGAACGGTGAGGCACAAGCCTTTCCACAAGTGGTGGAATCATGCCCAGGCCTGGGCAGAGTGGAGGCGGAGGGAGGCAGAAGGTCAGCCATGAAGAGACACCAGAAGTTGAAGAGTAGTTGATTTTAACCCTTCCTTGCTAGGTCCATGCCGAGTGAGCCTGCCGTGTTATTCCCTGCAAGCCTGCATCCTGGCCTCACTGCCGGCCGTGTCCTTGTGCCCACAGAGTAAAGACAGAACAAGTGCTTCGCCTCTCTGAGGCTCAGCTCCTTGGCCTGTAAACAGGGATGCTGTCGGGGGGAGGGGGGCACCAGGAGGCCGGGTGAGACAGTGCATCTGTCACCACTGGCCACACCATCCGCTGGAAGACCCGATGCCAAACCTCTCAGGGCCACTCCCACTCCTCACGCGCTGGCTGGGACCATGACACCCTGCTGACCATAGGGCAGGTAGGAGGAAAGAAACAAGCCAAAGATTGAGGCGTGGCTGTAAGCTGTAGAGCGCTGAGCACACCGGAGATGGTTACTTGTAAGCTCAACCTCCTACAGGCACTTCAGGGCCGAAAGTGTATTGAGTCTGCTTCAGGGCCTGAGTTTTCCCTGCAACCCCAGCCTGCCTGGAGAGGACTTCTGTGGGTGGAGGCCCCACCCTCTGGGGTTGTGACACACCCAGGGATGCAACTGGCTAGTGACAGGGGGGCAGGGCAGGCCCTGGGTAGGCTGTAGGGGACTTGACATCCTACTCTCTGTGATGCATGCAGGCTACAAGCTTGTCCAAAGTGAACAGTTCACTTTCAGGTTCATTTTGTTCAATCTATGAAGGGGGTACTGGCTGCTTAGAGCAAGGCCTAATAAGTGCCTCAGTGGTCCCACTTAGCAGAAGACACATTCTGACAGCTATTCCCCCTCTCTTCCCGTTAGCACGCACTCTACCGCTTCACCATTTCCCCCACAGTTAAAGTGCAGGAAGGTCCCTCACCTCTCTGGCTAGGCTGCTCTCCATTATCAACGTGGCTTCAAGTCTCCATAAAAATGACCCTTTTCCTGCCATACTCAAGCTGGGCCAAATCATAAGCAGTCACAAGGCTTCTGAGCAAATGAACAAACCAGGATGCCAAACAGCCTCACCAAGGCAGACCCCAATGTGTAAAAGTACAAAGTCATCTACTGCAAAGAGAAAGGAAGTACTCAATGAAGAAAGTAAAAATCACAAGCATTGAAAACTCATAGCCAAGAAACAACTTAAAAGGTTAGAAAAATGGAGTGAGCTCAGGTAGTAGAAAGATAATAAAGAAGAGAAATTCATAAAATAGGAAGCAAATATGCAATAAGGAAAAAAAAATCAAAGCCAAGAGATGGCTCTTCACAAGAGTACAAATGTAGTAAACTTCTGATAAGGCAAGATCCAGAAAAAGAGAAGGCCAGTGTCAGAAATGGAAGGACAGGCATACCAGATGATACAAGACTCCAAACAGCCTGATGCAAATACATTTCAAAATGGAAAATGTTTAGGAAAAAAAATAACTTACCAAAACTGACTCAAGAAGAAATAGAAAACTCAAGTAATCTTTGAACTGTTACAAAGGAACCAATCAGCAGCTGCAGATACACATTCATGAAGGCCCAGCAACCCCACTGGTAGGACAAGTCCCCCAGCAAACCGAGGGATCTAGTTAACGCAGCAGCTGTGTCTGCAATGGCCACTCCTGGAGGCCACCCACAGACCCAACACCCACATGTGAGCAAAGTACACGACCGAAGGATCTGCAGACCAGAGAAGACCGTCCTATTTACAGAGATATACAAATGTTATAAAGCAATAAGGAAAATAATAGAATGAAAATGTAAAATTCAGGGTGTAGCTCTTTCTGGAGGAGGGACCCTCAGGAATTTTAAAGCACTGTAATGTCCTAGTTGTTAAGCCTGGTGGTTGATACGTACGGTGTGCTATTTATAACATGTGCGTTATTTATATTCTTTTTTTTAAAAAAATGTTTATGTATTTGGAGGAGGTGGGGGGCAGAGAGAGGGAGATAGAATCCCAGTGTGGGGCTCCTTCTCATGAACCTTGAGATCATGACCTGAGCCAAAATCAAGAGTCAGACACCTAACCAATGGAGCCACCCAAGTCCCCAGCATTATCTATATTCTTTTTTATTTTTTCTTTTTTAAAAAACGTTTAAATTTATTTTTGAGAGAGAGAGATAGAGACAGCGTAAGCAGGGGAGGGTCAGAGAGAGAGGGAGACACAGAATCCGAAGCAGGCTCCAGGCTCTGAGCTGGCTGTCAGCACAGAGCCTGACGCGGGGCTCGAACCCACGAGTCGTGAGATCATGACCGGAGCCGAAGTCGGACGCTTAACTGACAAGCCACCCAGGCACCCCAATTTATGTTCTTTTTTAGGCATAGATTTATTTCAACAAAAATACTCAGGAGGGAATCCCAGGATGGAAGGTGGGAGTGAATCTTGGAAGCAGTCCTTCCTCTTCCTAGAATTGCCCTAGCTGGCTCCTGCCTGGAAAGACTCTGCCTCCAGACTTTCCCAGCGTTATCACATGCCACCTCCTCTGAGAAGCCCTCCCTGACCACATTATCTAAAAATAACTCTTCAGGGTGCCTGGGTGGCTCAGTCCATTAAGCGTCTGACTCTTGGTTTTTGGCTCATGATCTCAGGGTTGAGAGCAAGCTCTGCATTGGGCTCTGTGCTGAGTATGGAGCCTGCTTAAGATTCTCTCTCTCCCTCTCCTCCCACTTTCTCTCTCTAAATAAAGTAGAAAGATCTCTTCTTCCCTACACTTACACTGCCACCACCTGGCATTACCTGCCTATTTCCTGCCTGTCTATTTTACTACAGCACAAGCTCCATGAAGGCAGGGACTTTGAGCCTTTTCACTGTTGTATTCTTGGGCCTGAACAGCCCGACACACAGGACACAAATGAATAAATGATGTACCCTGGCTCTGAGCCCCTAAGGATGTGACCTCCTTGAGCCTTGGTAAACATGGAGATAGTTAAGAGAAGCTCACGGAATGAGGTAATATATGTGTAAGGAGCTTGGCACAATGTACAGAAAAATGGCAGTTGTTCAATATTTGCACTTAACCTATCAGAGATGAAGTCTAACATCTTCCTCGTTTTGAGGATGGAACTACTAAGGCTCATAGAAGGGGAGTGACTTGCCCAAGGTCACAAAGTCTACCATCAGAAGAGCTAGGACAAACGCAAACTGCTAAGAGAAAATTAGGGCACCTGGGCGGCTCAGCTGGTTAAACGTCTGACTTCAGCTCAGGTCATAATCTTTTTTTTAAAAGGTTTATTTGTTTTTGAAGGAAAGAGAGATGGAGCGTGAGTGGAGGAGAGGCAGAGAGAGAGGGAGACAGAATCTGAAACAGGCACCAGGCTCTGAGCTGTCTGCACAGGGCCCAACATGGAGTTCGAACTCACGAACCCTGAGATCATGATCTGAGCTGAAGTCGGTCACTTAACCGACTGAGCCACTCAGGCCGCCCACTCAGGTCATAATCTTGTGGTTGGTGGGTTTGAGCCCTGCATCAGGCTCTGTGCTGACAGCTCAGAGCCTGGACCTGCTTCAGATTCTGTGTCTCCTTCTCTCTCTCTGCTCCTCCCCCATTCACGTTCTGTTTCTCAAAAATGAATAAATGTTAAAAAATGTTTTTTTAAACACTAATAGAAACTGATAAACAAAAAAAATGTGGTATATCAGCACAATGGGGTATTTAGCAATAAAAATAGCTAGCTAGCATATGCAGGACCTTCCAGACATTATGCTAACTGAAAAAAAAAACCAGACCCTAAAGATCTCATTATGTATGATTCCATGGATAGGAAATGTCCAGAAGAATTAAATTTACAGAAAGTAGATTAGTGGTTGCCTGGGAGCTGGGAGTGAGTGCAAACGAGCATGAGGGACCTTTCAGAAGTGATGAAGTGTCCTAAAAATTGTATGTGGTAGATTCACTAAAACAGTGTAAATCACTGTTAATTTACTAAAAAGCCATTGAACTGTACACTTAAAATGTTATGATCTGCATATTATACCTCAATAGAGCTGCTGCAGATTTTTTTAAGTTTATTTATTTTGAGAAAGACAGTGAGCAGGGGAGGGGCAGAGAGGCAGTGGGGGCAGGGGTGACGGGAGTACCAAGCAGGCTTCTTACTATAAGCGCAGAGCCTGCTGTGGGGCTCAAACTCCCCAACTGAGAGACCATGACCAGAATGGATGCTGGACACTTAACCAACTGAGCCACCCAGGTGCCCCTAGATTTGTTTTTCAAAGGAGGAAAAGGGTGGGGAGTGCCCAGTGGGGAAGTTCTCGAATGTCCACATTCCCCTGTCCCGGAGCACAGCCCTCAGGGACTCATTCAGGCCACAAGTGCAACTTCTCAGCAAGAAGTCCAAACCACGCAGGCCCCAGCCAGCCGGGGCCACCCGGTGCTGGAGTCAGTCACCCAGACCCCCACAAGCACCCTGGGCAGACTCTGCATCACTGTTCAGGGCAGGGGGGCTCCAGGCATCCAGGGCAGACAGCCATGGAAGTTCTGGATGCTGAGGCACCAGGTGCTAATGACCACAGGCCTGCCTAAGGAAGTAAAGCCTGGGGATCAGGGCTGTGATGGGGGCCACAATGTGTTCAGAGCTGATGGGCAACCATGAGACATCTTGGCCAGACCTTAAGCTGGTTCCTGGTTTCAAGAAACACTGACCATGAGCCTTGCTGAGTTCAAAGGTCACTCGTGCAAAGAACTGAGTCACTCTCGGATGGTGTTTTCACACCGAGTTGGGAAATGCTGCTGCTGGGGAAATCTCAACGGGCTGTGTGCACTCTTGCCTCAGTCAGTGACAGGAGAGGGTGGAAAGCAGCCCCTAAGGAGGAAGCCAAGGCAGCAGCTTTCTGCCCGGAGAGACAGAGCCTACACAGGGCCAGAGACTCAAAGGGGCCCGGGCCTTGAAGGGGCCCTCTGGGCACTCAGACAAAGCTGGGTAGCAGGAATGTGCTTCCTGTCACTTCAAAGTCACAGGGACCACCAGAAAGTGAAGCTCATAACGGCAGGTGGCAGGACACCAGAGCTTGCTCAGTCCGCTCCCCCAGTCCTCCTCCAGAGGGGTCCAGTTTGAAAAAACCACCAAACCAAGGACTTCTCCTTTAAAGATGGGGAGACTTCCCTGGGATGGGAAAGGCCTCTCTGACAAGGGCGCAGATGCTCAGAACAAAGCCAGGGGTATGTTCCTGTCTCCTTGTGCCCACCAGCCACGTCTGGCCAGACACTGTATTCCCAGGTATCCCTCCCAACACTGTGGGTCAGAGCCCCAGGGACTCCCTACAGCATAGCTCATCCCCTGCTGCCCCCCTTCTTCAGGCCTAATTCCAAAGGTGTCCTCAGACAACACTCAGCGCTATTTGGATGACGCCACAGCCCAGAGCCCCGGTCAGTGAGAACTACAAAGTCTTCCTCACCAGCCTCAGTAGCCAGGCCACTTCTGACAAGGCCACCGGCTTTCACTTTTTTAAAGGCTCGATGAGCTGGCCCCCTGCCACACTTCCCTCAGCATGTGCAGGGACAGGACCCCAGAGAAGCCTGGCCATTGTTGAAGCTGCCTTCACAAAGAGCCCTCTGTGAGGCTCTGTCCCTCAATGCCTCTGACACAGAGGCCAGTGTCCTTACCTCCTGGGGCCTGGGGATCTGACATGGGGTCAGCGATGGCACAGGGATGGGAAAGCTGTGGGGGGCGGGGCATGAAAAGACCTGGGCAAAGCGTTGTTTCTCCCCCAGGGCACAAGCTCCCTAGAACAGGGGTGTCCTGAAGGGATGGTCACTCTGGCTGAGGCTGCTGCCCAGACTGGGCCAGGGCCGCACTCCCTGTGGGATGCGGGTAGGGCCTCAAGGTGAACATCCAGGGACCGGAACACTGCCCTGACCTCGAGGCCTCTGTTGCCATCTTTTGTGCACACACAGAGCTCAGCACACACCCTCAAACACCCCCCGTGACGGGGGCTGTGTAGCTGTGTTACTTCCTTCTGAAAAAGACGTGTTCTCTCAGTCTCTCCTGCGTCTTTACACACTCACAAACACAGGAATCATGTCTTCTACGCTCTTTTTCCTTTTGGCAACTGGACACTTTTTGAGCTCAAGGAGTTCCTCCAAAAGGCATTACAATGTAAACTTGGGTGTATCCCTCAGTGCCACATATTGTATCTTCTTCCTGAAGGTGTTTAACTATGCAACAGAGACCCAGGAGAACCGCCCATCCGACCCGCCGATCCTTTTAGACTGACTGCAGTCTGCCATCACTGCACCTGATCTTCCCTTTTCCAACTTCCCTCTGGGAACCCCCTCCCAGTATAATGTTATTTCATTTCTTTTTTTTTTTTTTTAATTTTTAGATTTTTATTTATATATAGGAGAGAGAGAGAGAGAGACAGCGTGAGCAGGGGAGGGTCAGAGAGAGAGGGAGTCACAGACTGAAACAGGCTCCAGGCTCTGAGCTGGGTGTCAGCACAGAGCCCGATGCGGGGCCCGAACCCACGAACCGCGAGATCATGACCTAAGTGAAAGTCGGACGCTTAACCGACTAAGCCACCCAGGCGCCCCTAATGTTATTTCATTTCTAAACTGACTTGACTGACACCTGCCATTACTGCATCTAACCTTCTCCTTTCCCCAACTTCCGTTCTCCAGCCTGGCATTCCCCGCCAGCCCTGTTAGTTTTCCTATCAACACAAGCCCCTCACTGGGCAGCACAGAATAGCCAGCCACCAATGACCAGCTTGGGCAACTCACTTAACATTCTAGCCTCAGGTTCCTCATCTGTAAAGTGTGAAGGTAATTGCATCTACCTCATACGGTTATTCTCGAAATGCATGAGACAATATTAGCGATAAAGGATGCTCTGTGTCACGCCAGGGATACCTGTTTGGGTGTAGCTAGCCCTAGCCCTGTAACACTACTTAGTCAGTAACTGCTGTCTCTCCAGCTAGATCCCCAAGAACCTGGCTAGACTGGTCCTAGCACACAGTAGGGTTCAATACGGCCCTGCAGGGTGAATGACCCCGCTGAAACGGTCAAGGGAAGGAGACCTAATGGTACCCAGCAAACAAGCAACACAAGGTGTGCAGACCTACTGTGTGTCGGGCTGCGAGTAAGCCGTATCCTTGCCTAGGCAAGGGATGCCACACAGAATGGGTAAGTCTGACATAAAACCGATAGAAATAATGGAACCAATGCACGGGGTGGGGGGGGGGGCGGGGGGGGGCGGCAGGGGAAGCTGCCCACCAGGGGAGGTCTAATCCCTTCTGAGACTGGATATCTGGAGGGATAAAAGGTGAGTGAGTACCCATCCTGAAAGTCAAAAGGAATTTACTCATTAATGTATCACACTGGCCAGAAGCTAGAATTCTGTGATCTAAGCACACAGCTTGGTTGGAGAGATTCCTGGAAAATCACCCCTACCCAACCCTCAAGATCAACTTCATCAGTCCAGCACAAGGCAGTCTCTGCAGCCTCGAGCCAGGCTCCAGGGGAGGCGCTGGAATCCTTGAAACCACGCAGTGCACAGGAGCTACCATTGTTCCCATTTTACAGAGTGAGAAACTCACTGGCCCACCCCCTCAACGACCTCACTGGCCCACCCCCTCAACGACCTCACTGGCCGCCTTCCAAGAGCACAGCGCCCTGTTATTATCACTGTCCCTGCTACCTTGGGGAGGCGGCTTGGGATCAGCAGCAGCCTTTCAGCACCTTCTCGGCCGGAAAGGCTGTCGGGAAAGGATGTTGGGGGATGCTCTTCCTGCCCCTGCCTCTGTCAATCTGTGACTCCCTCTCTCTCTGACCCTCCCCTGCTCACGCTGTCTCTGTCTCTCTCTCCTAGAAATAAATAAAACATTAAAAAAAATTTAAAAAAAAAAAAAAGACCTCCCCTGCACGCCGCGCGCCGGGGTTCTGCATCCACGTGGCCACTTTCTCCCCACTCTGCATCTCAGCAGACCCCTGCTCCAGAATCAGACCCAAAAGCAAGGGTGGCGTGAAGAGGCGACGGGAAGGGTCGTGTGAGGCGAAGAGAGGGCCCGGCCCCACTCATCCTGCAAAACGAAGGGTTAAAACAGAGGCTCTCGCGAAGGGCAGCTTGCATTTCAATTGCAGCTCTCGCCGTGTGTCACCTTGAGCAACTGACTCAAACTCGGGGCCTCGGTTTCCCTATCCGCAAGGTGGAAACGTTGGCGGTGGGGCCCACACAGGGCCGCGCGCGCCGAGCGCACCGCACAGGTCTGGGCTCTCGGCTACAGCGCAACAATAATGGCCCTCCCGGCTCGGGATTCCCGAGCGCAGTCCCCGCGCCGCGGAGCAGCGAGGGAGGCGGCGCCCGGCGAGGGGCAGGGCCGGCCCGAGACGCAGCGGGAGCCGCGGCCCACCGCATGGAACCCGGCCGGAGAGCCCGCGCAGCGGCGGAAGGCGCCCCCGGCCCGGGCCCTGCGAGGGGAGCGCCTCCGCCCTCTGACCGAGCCCCGGCCGTCTCCCTCGAGGAGGCTTCGTGCAGCGCGACACGGAGCCGGGGCGCCCACAGGTACCGCGGCCTCCGGAACGGCGCCCTCCCCGGCCACGCGTCTGGCACTCACCCCGAGCCGGCCGCCGTGGTCGCCTGGATGGAGCTGATGCGCAGGCGATTGGCCGTGTCCTTCAGGGCCTGCAGCTTCTGCTGGTCAGGCTTATGGTAGCTCTCCATGGCGCGGCCGGGTTGGCAGGCGGATGCGGCGGACGAGGACGCGGAGACTCAAGGGCTGCACTGCTGCTCCAGCGGCGACTGGCAGCGGCCTAGGCCCGGCGCCGCGAGGGGGCGAGTTAAGACTTCCCGGACCCGCCCACGAGGGCGGGGCGCCGGCATCACCCCAGGCCGCTGTGCGGCGGAGGGCCTGCTTGGTCCCGCCCCCGCCACGCCCCCTAGCCTTCCGGCCCCCTTCCGGGAACCCCAGGCCGCTGTTGTCCCAGACTCCTGGGGACCCAGCCCCACTCTATCCACTTGCCTGACTCCCCGCTCCCCCTTTCGGACCCAGACATTTGCTGGCAGCTTGGGGCTGCCAGGCTCCTGAAACACAACTGCCCTGCCGGAATTAACTATACACACAGATAATAGTAATAACTCCAGGTTCTAGGCTTAGCTCAGTTTACCTGACTCACATCTTCACTGCAGGACGTTCAGTCTCCTTCCTCTCTACACAGCTCTGGGTGAAACTGAGAGGGGAGGCCTCATTGGTAACCCATTTTACAGATGAGCAAATTGAGACCAGCCAAGATCACAGGGCTGGTGGATGCGAAGGTCTTTCCTAGCAGAGTGACTCCATCTACAAGATCCAGCCCCAGGGCTTTGGGGGCCTATAAAATGGAGATTATGAAAATGAGAATTAACAGTAGTAGTAATGATAGTACCAGCTGACATTAACTAAGAAATTACAAGTGGCAGGCCTTTCACAAATTATTAGGGCCTAAGGGCTGCAGGATCAGGGGGAGATATCACCAGGGTATATCATGGTCAGAGGCCTGGCAGAGTCTGATAAAAGAGGACATGACTTTGGGGGTGCCCGGGTGGCTGAGTCACTTAAGCGTCTGATTTTGGCTCAGGTCATGATCTCGAGGTTCATGAGTTGGAGCCCTGGATCAGGCCCTGTGCTGACGGCTAGAGCCTGGAGCCTGCTTCGGATTCTCTCTTTGTCTCTGTCTCTGTCTCTGTCTCTCTCTCTCTGAGCAACTCCCACCCCCCCCCCCACCCCCACCGCCTCAACTTGCACTCTCTTTCAAAATAACATAAATAACCATTAAAAGAGTTTTTAAAAAGAGGACATGACTTTGAAACCATTTGAGAGCTCTGTGTCTTCCAACTCTATTTCCTTTAGAGCAGTGGTTTCCTATTCCAAACCTCAGTATCCCCATCTGCCTGATGGGACTAATCCTTGCCACTCTGCACCCACTCTGGTCTCTGATGAAGGCAGGAGACTCAATGAGGCTCTGGAGACCCAGTAGTGATGGAGTTCCCCGCCCCTGCCATGGGGCTCTAGGGTCCCCTGGGGGCAGCTTCTCATCCTGGGTCCAGGTGAATGAGATCTGTTTCATCCTGGCTTCAATCACATTTCAGAGGCTGTTAGCTTTTCCCAGGGTCCACTTCAGAACCAGAATCCTGGGCTGACTGGAGGTGTTTGTCCAAGTGGGTGGGTACTCCTGTCCCCAGGTCCTGAGTCACATTATTCAGCCACAAGCATCCCATAAATCGCATAGCAATTGGGAGGGAGACCTTGGGTCCTGCTGGTCACAGCTTTATGCCTGGCTTCAGGCTGCCATTTTGCTCCTCTGCTCCCTTCCCACCACCCCCATCCTCTTTCAGACTCCCAGTTATGCTCCCTGGGGCTGCTAGAGAGAACTCCTGCTGCTTCCCAGCTAAGCTCCCATTGCTCCCCCTCCACCCTTAGAACACATTTCCATGGGCACCTGGGTGGCTTAGTAGGTTGAGCATCTGACTTTGGCTCCAGTCATGATCTTACGATTTGTGAGTTCAATACCTACATCAGGCTCTGTGCCGACAGCTCAGAGCCTGGAGCCTGCTTTGGATTCTGTGTCTCCCTCTCTGTTCCTCCCCCACTCACTCTGTCTCCCAAAAATAAATATACATTTTTTAAAAATTAAATAAATAAAGAACACATTTCATTGTGGTTTGCATGCTCTGCTCCTCCCACCTCTCTCCCCTGTCCTCTGAAGGTGCCCCCACTCCCACCCCATTTCACATTTCAGCCTTTCCTTAAAAAACACTAAGCCCACTCCACCTAGAGGCTTTTGCATGTGTTATTCCCCAAGCCAGAAATGCCGTTCCTAAACCCTGGATCTAGAGCAGCCCTCCTTCCCATCTGTGGTGTCCTCTGCCATCTCCTGGAGAGCTCTGTTCCAGGGACTACGAGTGTCTCATATACAGTAGGTGCTCGGTAAATGCTTGTGGAATGAAAATATCATGTTGCATGATTTATCCAAGGCCAGCAACTGCTAGAGCTGCACCCAGGGAAAGAGTGTTCTGGGGAGACATCAGGGCAGGGAATCTGGCTTTTCAGGAGTTGGGACACAAAGGAGCTCTGTTGGAGGTAATCCTCCAGCATCTGCTGCCAGCATCAGGTGTCAGCAGAAGGCCACAGGGACCTGAAAGCAGAGCCATACGCAGGAGGCTGAGCCATCCCCAGGACCCACACAGCAGCTGAGGAGAAGGGCACTCTTGGGGCAGCCTGGGGAGTGCAAGTCCCCATCGGAGTCTCCACAGCGGGCTCCCCAGGGACCTCCAGGACTACCAGGAGGGGCTTGAGAGGGAAAGGGGCTTTTGCTGAGGGGTAACATACAGCCTAGCACTGTTTTTGGGGGTGGTCTTTGATCACCATGACAGTGCTGGTGGATTGTGATGGCTGCCTGGAGCTGAATGTTGACCACAGAATTGTGAGCTACATTTCAGAAGGAAATGGCAGGAAATCAGCACTGCTGAGCAGAGGCGATTGGTATGGGAGACTGGGAGTGTGAGGCATGCACATTCCCACCTCTGCTGGGTACTGCGGGGAGCTGAGCCAGGCCCAGGCGAGAGGGGGTAGAGATGGCCACAACCATGTGACTCTCTCTCTCTCTCTCACACACACACACACTCACACACACACACACACACTCACACAAGCCACTGCCCTCTATCTTGCCTGCCCTGGAGAGTGCAGGTGGCACCGCCACAGCACCTTCAGGGCCCCTGGTATAGACCGTGTGCCTTAAGTAAGGCACAGGGCAGAGCCAAGGCCCAGCTCCTCCTGCTGCTTGGCCCATGGCATCCGGCCAGCCCTTCCAGCACAAAGCCTCCCACAACATTCACGTCCTTAGGCAGTGGGCTCCAGGCCTGGGAGATGGTCCTGAGGGAAACCCCAGCTGCAAACAGGTCTGGGCAACAGAGGGCAGGGGCTGGCAGGGGCCTGAGCTGTCATTTTACCAGATCAGCATGAAGACTGAACCTCCTCAGAAATAGGTTTACTCATTTACCCAGAGTATATTGACTTGGGGACTAAAACTGGGAGGGCCTGTGGGGAAATGCAGCTCCTTAATGGCCCCAGTGACCAGACCTGGCAGTCCCCTAGGTGGCTAGGTCGTTAGAATTGCCTGAAGCAGTTACTTAGCTCGAGGATCCATGGGTACCACATGTAACCTTCTGCATCAGAGTCTCTGAGGTGGGGCCTGCCATTCTAAGAAGATTCTCAGGCAATTCTGTTTTAGGGTTCTAAGAGTTTGCAGGGGAAAACATCAAGAAAACCATTAGGACTTGGCTTCTGGAGCTGAACAGACCTGGGGTCAATGCCTTGCCGGGTGCCCTCTAGGGCTGAGTATGCTACAGCCGGTTAGGCACTGAAATTTCAGCACGTGTGGGGAAGTTGTGATATGCTGGTAACAGAGTAAAAGCAAGCTATAGAACAGCAGATAGAGCGTAATCCTACTTCATTCAAAGACATTACAAAGCAGGGCGCCTGGGAGACTCAGTTAGTTGAGCATCTGACTTCAGCTCAGGTCATGATCTTGCCTTTCATCCACTCAGAGCCCGTTCAGATCCTCTGTTCCCCCCACTCTCTGCCCCTCCCCTGCTCACACTCTTTCTCTCAAAAATAAATAAACATTTTTTAAAAAGTTTTTTAAAAAAGATAAAAGCATGTGTGTGCATACGTGCCCCTGTATGTGCGTGCTGTAAATTTGCATGGACGACATGGAGAGCCGGCAGAGAGGGCCAGGTAGACTCTCCGTCTGTACCGTGCAGATTTCTCTTTTGTCGGGATTTAGTGCCAGTGAACATGGGCGATTTTGCTAATCCAAGAAAAGCAAACCAAAATTCTACCTTGAAAAAAATGCTGTTGAGGTCAGAGGATGCCTTTTCATGAAGACACACTTTCTCATGATTTCCCATGATTATGTAAAGCTGCCCCTGTGTTTCATAAGGCAGGCTGCTGCCCTGGCTGTTTGGGGGTTGGGAGCACACCTCCAGGCAGTGGGTGCTCACCCTCCTGTCCTTGCTTTGCTCCCCGCGTGCAGCTTGGGGCAGAGCTGCCCTGATGTGCTCCTGCACATCCACTGAGCAGGCATTGATGAGGCGTGAACAGTCCCAAGCAGCTGCATTCCTGAGTGACAGGTCTGGGCATCGCTTTGGCAGCTCTGGGCCCATGTGTGTACTCCAGGGGCACGCCTGGGCTGGACACTGGCATTGGGCTTGCATCAGAGCCAGCATCCGAGTCTGGGGCCTCCAGACACTTCCCTGGACTCCTAGTCAGGGCTGTGGCCTGCAGGGGCCTGGGATAATTCCTATGTGAGCGTGCGTCCAGCCTCATGCTTGCTGAGGTCAGGTAGAGAACCCACTGTGGGCATTTTCTAGAGGCTTGTAGATTGATTAATTAAGTTTTCATAAAGCCATCTTTCCTCTCAATGCCCCAAATTTCCTTCTGGAGGTCATGTTTGGGAAAATGCTTCTTTTGATAATGTTGCCCCCAGGAAGGTAAGATCACATAAGGTTCAACTCATGAAAACTCTGATTTTTTTTTTTAGTTGACTTTTGTTTTTGTTTTTTCTTTTTTATTAAAAATTTTTTTAATGTTTTATTTATTTCTGAGAGAGAGAGAGACAGGGTGAGCAGGGGAGGCTCAGAGAGAGAGAAGGAGATACAGAGTCTGAAGCAGGCTCCAGGCTCTGAGCTAGCTGTCAGCACTGAGCCTGACGTGGGGCTCGAACCCACAAACCATGAGATCATGACCTGAGCCGAAGTTGGACGCTTAACTGACTGACCCACCCAGGCACCCCTGTTTTTCTTTTTAAAAACAGTTTTTTGGGATGCCTGGGTGGCTCAGTCTGACTTCTGCTCAGGTCATGATCTTGCAGTTCACAAGTTCAAGCCCCATGTCAGGCTCTGTGCTAACAGCTCAGAGCCTGGAGCCTGGTTCAGATTCTGTGTCTCCCTCTCTCTCTGCCCCTCCCCTGCTCATGCTCTGTCTCTCTCTAAAAAATAAACATTAAAAAAATAAAAAAAAAATTTTTTTTTAATGTTTTATTTATTTCTAGGAGAGAGAGAGAGACAGCGTGAGCAGGGGAGGGTCAGAGAGAGAGGGAGTCACAGACTGAAACAGGCTCCAGGCTCTGAGCTGGCAGTCAGCACAGAGCCCGACGCGGGGCTCAACCCACGAACCGCGAGATCATGACCTAAGCGAAAGCCAGACGCTTAACCGACTAAGCCACCCAGGCGCCCCGACATTAAAAATTTTTAAATGAATAAAAATAAAAGTAAAACATGTTTTGGGTAAAAACCTAGAAGGTATAGGGGCACTTGGTTGCCTCAGCTGGTAGAACACGTGACTCTTAGCCTTAAGACCCATGTGAGCATGGAGACTTCCTAAAATAAATTGATTAATTAGTTAAAAAAACACCTAGAAGGTATAGAAAAATTTAAAAGTAAACTAAAATGATGCTTAAGTCCACCTAAAGAACCCCACTGTTAAAAGTCGTTCTTCATTCATTTGAGGAATGTTGATTTATTTGGATTGTTCTGAAGAAAATAAAACAGGGTCAAAGGTCAAGGTCTGGAGAGGGGCTGGAGAGTTGGAACAGGGCACATCTGGACCCGAGGTATCAGGTGAGGCTGAAAACAAGTAGAGTGGGTTCTTTTTAAAAATTATTATTTTTAACACATTGTCAGAATCATACAATTTGCGATTTTTCCCTGCATTTTCTCATTAGCATTCTAAAAATTTTCCAAGACCTCAATTTTACTAGCTGTGTATTGTCCTGTTATAGAGCAACGTCCGCACTTACTAGCCACCCCTTAGCGATGGGCATTTGGAGTGTGTCCATTTTCACCGTTCTATATTACCCTGCAGAGAACATTTTGGTGCCTAACCTTTGTCTTCCTGGCAGGTTATCTCCAGAACCCAGAGTTCTAAATAGGAAAATACTGGGTCAGAGGGTGGCAACCCTTCTAGAGCTCTTGATACATATTTGGCAAAGAGCTCTTTAGAAAGTGGCTTTGTGACTCAGTCACCTTTGTCTCTCACTGGAGACGTCCCAGCATGCGCTCAGGGTAGACAGTGGAAGAGGGAATCTGAAACCAGCATGGCCTTGGGTGGATTCCTGCCCTTCTGAACGGGACCTCAATTTTCCTCATATCTAGGAAATGGGCTCATTCTTGCAACACAGAGGCTGAGTTTCCCCTTTGTGCCAGGCCCTGAGTGCTCGGTCAGAGCCCTGTGGGACTACTCTCTGCCTGCAGGAAGCCAATTCAAGTGAGTTTAGCAGGGCTGCAAGGCTCTGTCTTTTTCACAGGTTCGGGAGCTCTTCTTGGCCATGTTACGCCGGAAGTAAGAGGTGTTAGACCCACGTGGCCCATGTGCCAAGGGAAGATCAGTGAGACAAGAGAATTCTGAATTTAATTTTGCAGATGACTTTCTCCTGAATATCTGCAGACCCTGGGGCCTTGGCCACCTGGAAAGGAGGCACGGATGGGAAAGGGAACCTGGAGACAGGACATAACGTACCAGCTCCTTGACTTTGCTTGGACCCAGACACACGTGGCTTCTTGCTTTCTCATGTAATTCTTCTTTTTAAAAACCATAGCTTCACTGAGATATAATTAACACATCACAAAATTCACCCTTTTAAAGTATACAATTTTGTGATTTTTGGAATTGTGCAATCATAGAATTTTAGAATTGTGCAATGGTTACCACGATCCAGTTTTAGGGCATTTCTATCAGCCCCAAAAGAAACTCACACCTATTAGTAGTTGCTCCTTATTTATTCCTCCCTGCCAGGCCAGGGCTACCTCTACTTTCTGTGTCCATGAATTTGCCCATGCTGGATGTACCAGATAAATGGAATCCTACGATATGTGGTTTGGGGGAATGACTCCTTTCACTTCATATGTTCAAGGCTCATCCATGTTGTATGTAGCACGAATCTATCTGTGCTTTATTCCTTTTTTTTTTTTTTTTGAGGAATCATTTTCCATTTTAGGGACAGACCACATTTTTTCATGCATTTATGGGTTGATGGACATTTGAGTTGCTTCCAGTTTTTTGCTGTTATGAATAATGCTGCTTTAAATGGTGATGTAAAACTGTGTGGATAGATATTTTCTTTTTTAAGTTTATTTATTTTTTGAGAGAGAGAGAGAGAGAGAGAGAGAGAAAGAGAGAATGAACAGGGGAGGGGCAGAGAGAGAGGGGGAGACAGAGAATCCCAAGCAGGCTCCACACTGTCAACACAGAGCCCGACGGTGGACTCAAACTCATGAACCCATGAGATCATGACCTAAGCCAAAACCAAGAGTCATATGCTGAGCCTACTGAGCTACCCAGGTGCCCTTGGACACAGGTTTTTTTTTTTTTTTTTTTTAATGTTTTATTTATTTCTAGGAGAGAGAGAGAGACAGCGTGAGCAGGGAGGGTCAGAGAGAGAGGGAGACACAGACTCTGAAACAGGCTCCAGGCTCTGAGCTGGCAGTCAGCACAGAGCCCGACGCGGGGCTCGAACCCACGAACCGCGAGATCATGACCTAAGCGAAAATCGGACGCTTAACTGACTAAGCCACCCAGGCGCCCTGGACACAGGTTTTCAATTCTCTTGGGCATACATCTAGGTGTGGGTTATACAGCGATTCTATGCCTGCTTGTGTTAAAAAACAAAATTCACCTGCATAAATTTGAAGATCTAATTGGCTTTATTTGACGAATCATGAGTCGGGCAGCATCCCACCTAGCAAATAGAAAGGAGCAGAAAAGGCTTTTACAGGCAGAAGGGGTAAGAGACAAGAAGTCATAAGCAAAACAAAGGATTACTGTAGGCAAGCTCAACCTTTGTGGTGGAAGGGAGTGAAGGGGTCTTTTACACACATCACCTCACTAGCGCTGGTCAGAAGATTCCAGACTGATCTGGTTTAAAATTCCACTCGTGAGAGATGCTGAATCTGCAGTTAAGTTAGGTATTAAGTCTTGGTTTGCTTATGTGGGGGTTAGCACAAATGACTCCTTTTGGGTCTATTGTGTCTTTATTTTTTCTTTAAATAAATGTTTATTCAGTTTTGAGTGTGTGTGTGAGAATGGGGGAGGGGCAAAGAGAGGAAGACAGAGGATCTGAAGTGGGCTCTGTGCTGACAGCAGTGAGCCCAATGTGGGGCTCAAACTCACAAACTCACCAACCATATGATCATGACCTGAGCTAAAGCTGGATGCCCAACCCACTGAGCCACCCAGGCGCCCCACCCCAGGTTTTTTTATTTTAACCATCTAGTAGTTGCAAAGTGGTATCTCGTGGTAGTCATTTATTGCTTTAAAAAAACCCACATTGGGGTGCCTCGGTGCCCCAGTTGGTTAAGTATCCGACTTCAGCTCAGGTCATGATCTCACGGTTCGTGGGTTTGAGCCCCGCATCAGGCTCTGTGCTAACAGCCAGCTCAGAGCCTGGAGCCTGTTTTGGATTCTGTGTCTCCCTCTCTCTCTGACCCTCCCCTGCTCACGCTGTCTCTCTCTCTCTCTCAGAAAAAAAAAAACAAAAAAAAAAAAACACCCACATTATATAAGTAACACATGTTCCTTGTAGAAAATTGACAAAAATACTGTGATGGTCCATTTTTATGTGTCATTTTGGCTAGGCTATAGTTTCCCAGTTATTCAAACAATAACTAGATATTGCCATGAAAGTATTTTATAGCTGTGACTAAAGTCTGTGATCAGTTGATTTTCAGTAAAGGAGATTATTCTAGCTATAACCTGGGTGGATCTAATTCATTCAGTTGAAAGGCTAAAGAAAAAAAGTGGGGCACCTGGCTGGCTTAGTTGGTAGAGTATGAGACTCTTGATTTTGGGTTTGTAAGTTCAAGCACTGTATTGGGGTGTAGAGATTACTTAAAAACAAAATCTTAAGGGGCACCTAGGTACTCAATCAGTTGAGTGTCTGACTCTAGATTTCAGCTCAGGTCATGACCTCATGGTTTCGCGCTGACAGTGTGGAGCCTGCTTGGGATTCTCTGTCTCCATCTCTCTCTGCCCCTCCCCCACATGCACTGTCTCTGTCTCTCTCAAAATAAATAAATAAGCCTTAAAAAAAAAAAAAGAAAAAAAAATTAAAAAAAAAAAAAATAAAAAATCTTATTAAAAAAAAAAAAAAAAAGCTGTTGTGCTTGTAGCAGCAGTGACTAAGAGCCCAGCTGCCCTTCCCAGTGTCTGCCCTGCATGTCTCTGATTTGCCTGGCCAGTGCCCATAATGGATAAGCCAGTGCCCAGGATGGATAAACCAGTCCCTTGCAACACAGCTCTTAATACAGATCTCCTTTGAGTTCTGTTTCCTTGGACCTTGGCTGATACACACACAGAAGGGTCCCTTAATCCCCCATAATCACACCATCCAGAGATCATCACGGTCAACATTTTGTGTATTTCCTTCCAGTTTCTTTTTGTTTTTCCTTTTCCCCTCTTTTTCCACCCCAGGTCACAGGGTGCCTGGCAGGCTCAGTCAGTAGAGCATCTGACTTTTGATCTTGGGGTCACAACATCAAGCCCCATGTTGGGCACAGAGATTACTGAATAAAAACAATTTCTTTTTTAATTAAATAAGACGGCATCTAGGTAGCTCAGTCAGGTTAGCATCCAACTCTTGATCTCAGCTCAGATCTTGATCTCAGTGTTATGAGTTCAAGCCCCATGCTGGGCTCTGCACCGGGCATGGAGCCTACTTGGAAAAAATTAAAAATTAAAATTGCACTTGAAAAAGGTCTCAAATCCTTTATACATCTTGCTTTTGTTTTCGTCACTGTGCATCTTAAGTCTTTCCCCACAGAGTCTGCGTGCTTTTCTCCCCCAGGACTGTCACTGGCTCAGAGGAAGGTCAGCTGCTGTCCCCTTTGGGTGGACGCTTGCATTGCTCCTGGGTTCACAGTGTAACGGGCAATACTTGTGCTCTGCCTTTAGCCAGCACTGTGCTTCTGGGAGAAGGCTTTTTTTCTGGCTGCTCCTGCAGACTGGGCCCTGTGTCTCCTTGGCCAATCCCAGGATTAAACCAGGGGGCTGACCCTGGGAGTTGCCCAGGAAGGCCTGGGGCTGGAGAGACCTGGTGCTGATAAAAGGTGAGCACCAGTGTGGAGCCCAGCCAAGAGCCGCCAGGCCCACGTTCCTCATGCACAAAGGAAAGGTGCCTAGTCATTGCAGTGTGAATGGCAGTGCCTGGGCGCCTCCCTGGGTGGGGAGCAGGGAGCTGCCTCAGCAGTCTCCGTCAGCTCCTTCCCAGGGGCACGGTGCCAGGCCTGGCTAGGGCAGCGCTGTTGTCACTCAGGGCACGTTTAGGGCAGCTGGGCCCTGCCTTGCATGGTCTGCAGGCACCTCACTCAGCCTTGTCCTTCTCTCTGCTGGCTCCTGAGTGAGGAGGCTGGAGGAGGTGGCCAGACTGTTTCCGTGGATGTTAAAGATGACCGTGTTTGTTTAATTGTGGAGAGATTAAGTGGATGTTGTCCTGAGGGGTGTTGAGGACTAGCTGAAGTGAATGGTTACTTAGGGCAGGACCAAAGCTCTCCGGAGAAAGGCATGGAGATGGATTGTTTCCTCTTTTGAGCCATAGCTCCTCCCAGGAAACGTGAACCCATTAGCAGGGCCTCCCTCAGAGGCCCTGAGTGGGAGGATTAGTGAGAAGATAACGTCCCGAGCCCCCCAAACACAAGGCCTTCTACCATCTCTCCCCAGAATTAGCAACGGCACCCAGGCACCCAGTCAGTTGTCCTGTTCTGGTGACTTAGGTGAGGCCTCGGAAAGCATTCACTCTGTGCTCCTGTGCACACCAGAAGTGCAGCTGCAGCCAGTTGCCCAGTGGGACAGGAAGGGCTGTCGCCATCACTGGCCCGCGATTCACTCACCAATTCACTCTTTCATTCCGTGTACCCAGGCCTATGTGCTGGTGCTGTGCTAGGGGCTCCGAGAAGGAAGGTGATTCTATCTCTACATTTGGATCTGAGGATGTCACAGGTTAGCAGGGGCCATACATGCACCTGTCTTGTGATCTGGACAAAGAATTGCCTGCTGAGGCTGCAGATCAAGGAAGGCACGAAGGAAGAGGTGACTATCGACAGCAAGTTTTAAAATAATAGTATTCTCTGCAAAAAAAAAAAAAAAAGTACCAGTGCCAAGCTGGTGTTGGCGATTGAGACAATTGTTAAGAAACAAAATTCAACTAAGTAAATTTGGAGATCTAATTGGCTTTATTCGAGGAGTCAGGAATCAGACAGCATCCCGTCTAGCAGTAGAAAGGAGCTCAGAACAGCTGTACAAAGTGAAAGGCTTTTGCAGGCAGAAGGGGGCCAGGACAAGGAAGCCCCAAACAAAAGAAAGGAGTATTTCAGAAAAGGTACTTTCCTTTGTGGGAACAGGAAGGCCAGGTTATAGGCCAGGGATCTATCATGAAGGTGACCTCACTAGTGCTGGTCAGGAAATTCCAGGCTGCTTTAAAATTCCACTCCCAGGAGAGGCTGGATCTACAATTAGTTTAGGTACTAAGTTTTGGGGTTGCTGATGTGAAGCTTAGTACAAATTACTCCATTTGGGGTCATTTTTAAAAAAATAATTCCATTTTGATCAAATCTCAGCCTGAGGGAGATGTGCTCCACATTTATGACATCAGAGCCAGCCACTCTTAGCTACTGCTCTGCGATTCTTCTAGCTTTTCCTGACCCTCTGGGAGACACTCACAGGTCATGACATCTTTGGTTTTTTGCTGGATTTTGTAGGGTTCATAGGTCATGAGTTCAGGCTCACAAGTTTTTAGTTGGTTATTTTATTTATTCCTTTCTTGAAATTCCAGTTTTAGGGAGTTTGTTGGCTTGGTGGTTAGCAGCTGCAAATGTGCATTTAAAGCTTTGGCAAGAATATAGTGTGCCAGGGAGGTAACTATGACTATTATAAACAGATAAGTCCCAACGTCTAGAGTGTACTTAGGAGCCGAGACTCAAAGCAATCAAAATAAAATAAGTCAACCTCCCTTGAAGGGTCACATTTAAAATAATGTTTATTTATTTATTTTGTGAGGGAGAGGAAGAGAGAGAGAGAGAGAGAGAGATATCTTGCTCGCATGCTCGCATGCACGGCGGAGGGACAGGGAGAGGGGGAGGCAGAGAATCCCAAGCAAGCTGCGCATTGCCAGAGCCCTACGTGGGGTTTGAACTCCCCAACTAGAAGATCATGATCTGAGTAAAAATCAGGGGTAGGACACTTAACCACTGGAGCCAAACAGGCTCCCCAGGAGTCACCTTTTTAAACTGAGTAGCTTGCTAAGTGATCTTATGTAATTGAGTTTCAACTTTCCCAAGAGTGTTAATCTGTGTGCAGCAGGTGGTGTGGGCCCCAGCGTGGCCCTCCTTGCTCAGCTAAAAGACAGTCAAGGGCTATCCTGTAATCAAGAACAACTTTGGGGCCCCTGGGTGGCTTAGTCGGTTAAGCGTCCGACTTTCGCTTAGGTCATGATCTCGCGGTAGTGGGTTTGAGCCCCACGTCGGGCTCTGTGCTGACTGCCAGCTCAGAGCCTGGAGCCTATTTCGGAGTCTGTGTCTCCCTCTCTCTCTGACCCTCACCTGCTCACACTGTCTCTCTCTCTCTCTCTCTCTCCTAGAAATAAATAAAAATATTTAAAAAAAAATCAAGACAACTTTGGTCAGACAGTCTAAGGATTTCTGTTGGACAGCTATTGCTTTAAGCAGCAGATTCTGTAATATTTTCGAGAATGAAGGAGAAGTTCCTGGGGCACCTGGGTGGCTCAGTTGGGTTAGGCTTCTGACTTTGGCTCAGATCATGATCTCAGGACTCATGGGAATAAACAAACAAAAAAAGGAGATGTTCCTGATTATAGCCTCATTTGCATTTACTCCTAACTAGGGAAGCAAGGCCCCTGCCAAAAGAAGTGAAAGTTGAATCATGAATACCTCTGGGTAATTCCCATTTAACTCTGTGGGTCAGGACTGGAAAGGTAACAGCCATGGAGGCCTGTATAATTTTAAGGGTCAGTAGATTACACAGGCAGTTTGGGTTACCCCTCCTTGTGTCTTTTTTTTTTTTTTTAATATTTATTTATTTTTGAGAGAGGGAGAGAAAGAGAGAACGAGAGCACAAGCAGGGGAGGGGCAGAGAGAGCTGGAGATCCAGAGTTTGAAGCAGGCTCTAGGCTCTGAGCTGTCAACACAGAGCCTGACGCTGGGCTCAAACCCATGAGCCGGGAGATCATGACCTGAGCCGAAGTCCAACGCCCAACCAACTGAGCCACCCAGGCGCTCCCCTTGTGTCCTTTTTTACACAGAGCTAGGATACAATGCTCCCCAAGTTTGGGGTTGTTAACCAGATATAGGGAAACAGACCAGAAGGTCCCTAGCATCATGGACAGATTGGAGCTTTTGAAGACAAATCCGGCAGTCTGAAAGGTTATCCCCCCCGCCCCCTCCTTAGCAACAACCTGGAGATACAGGTCCGTATAGGACCAGGTGTCTGGTGGAGCCTCCTTCAGCTGTGAGAAGCACATCTGAGTGGGGGGCACCTGGCTGGCTCAGTTGGTGGTGTGTGACTCTTGATCTCGAGGTTGTGAGTTCGAGCTCCATATTGTGTGTAGAGATTACTTTAAAAAAAATCTTAAAGAAAAAAAATGGAAGTGTATCAAGTTCCTGAAGTTTGGCTCCCATCTGGGTGGTGAGGAGGACCTGATGTAATCCCTCCTAAGGAGACCTAAGTGCAGTCTTTGTTTTTAGTGATTCCAAATTGGAAGGATGGGAGAAAACTGGAAATATCAGTTTGCTGAGTTGGAGCCAGACAGAGGAAACTAGAATTCAGGACTCCGTCCAATTACAGGTGTGTCCTAACAACTGTAATCAGGCTCTTCAGTTCAATCTCGTATTATTAACTCTTGTTCTCCTTGGATCCAGGTTTTCCATCCCTCCTGGAAATTCTTACCAGTTCAGTTTTACGATCTTCAAGCTACTAGGAACCTGTACTCTAGAGCATGTTTCATGAGTCTACAAGAGATGGAATACTTTTGCAGGCACAAAGCATCAGAGTAAAATAATGGCTCTTTGCAAATGACAAAGACATAGAAATGTATGTTGTTAAAGATCTGACGAGAATTCATTATCAAGGAGTTGAAAAGGAAATTGGGTGATTTCTGTGAGACACAGTATTTTAAAATAACTGAAATTATATGAAAAATAAACCTGTATTGTGTTAAGCCAAAAAAAAAAATAAAATAAAATAACTGAAATTATGATGATAACATTAATGCCAGGACATATCAGACTTTAGGAATTTCATACAGTTTTTGGAACACTGACAAAATATACCTACACAAATACAACATTTGACCAGTTAGGAAACCTGGGTAGGAAAAAAGTATTATATTTAATGCTGATAACTCTAAAGACATGCCTGTTTTAGGGGCTCCTGGTGTCTCAGTCGGTTGAGCGTCCGACTTTGGCTCAGGTCATGATCTCACCGTTCATGAGTTCAAGTCCTGGTTGTGCTCTGTGTTGACAGGCTCAGAGTCTGGAACCTGTTCTGGATTCTGTGTCTCCCTCTCTCTTTGCCCCTCCCCTACTCTTGCTCTCTCAAAAACAAATAAACATTAAAAAATAATTTTAAAAAAAGTCATGCCTATTTTAATTAAGCCAGCGAACTTAAACCAGCTTTAATACCAAATAATTTCCCAGATCATGTGACCCAGAAATTCATTTGGATTAAGTTTCTCTTATATTTCTAAGAGTTTAACTTATTTAAGCACATAATTTTTTTTCTTTTCTTTTTTTTTTTTTTTTACAAATAGTTTATTGTCAAATTAGTTTCTACATAACATCCAGTGCTCATCCCCACAAGTACCCTCCTCCATGCCCATCCCTCCTCCCCCCCACATCCATCAGTCCTTAGTTTTTGTCAGCATTCAAGAGTCTCTCATGGTTTGCCTCTCTCCTTTTCCCCCACCATTTCCCCCCTTCTTCTCCACCTTGTTCCTCCGTCAAGTTCCTCCTAATCCTCCTATACGTAAGCACATAATTTTCTTTAAGCGAATTAAAATAGAGCTCTTCTACAAATTAATTTTGGCAATACCACCTGGAAGTATAAATCTCCATACATTTCCCACACATTTATGTTGGACACACATGAACATGCGTGGAGAAGACCACGTAGGATATTTGCATCCCAAAGGCACAAGGACTAGGCTTTTGAGATAAATAGGGGATGTTTGGGATTGGTAAAAAGGATTGGTGGACTCTGAACTGTTTCTGGGGCCACACCTCTGGTGTCGTAACAGTAACCAGATTAGAAGCACAAGTGCTGCTGCTTTTA
Source organism: Proteles cristata cristata (assembly GCA_017311185.1). Taxonomy (NCBI): domain Eukaryota; kingdom Metazoa; phylum Chordata; class Mammalia; order Carnivora; family Hyaenidae; genus Proteles; species Proteles cristata. Next base: position 663,080 of record JAESUZ010001199.1, read on the forward strand.
TTTCCTCAAAGAATTGTGTTACTGTCTAAATGGTAGCAAAGGATGGACACACCCACCCACCTGTGTTGGGATGTCTATTCCCCTCTGGGGTACATTGGGCTTAGGGGAAAAGACCTAATTAAAAAAGTTCTAACCAGATTCTGAATAAGGCCCCCAACCTGGCCAACCTCTGACCACAGAGACTTACAAAGCTCTTTACATATCTTGTCAGTGTTTAGCTGGGACAAACTGTCACAGGGAGAAACTTAGCATGTCTGACTCCGTGTTGCTTCCGTTCCCCTGGCTGCCGTGACATAGAGCTTGGAAACTTCTGCTTAGCCCTGCACATATGCATGTTAGTCATCGAAGGAATTTTTTTTTACACCTGACATTTGCAAGAGTCTCTTTTTCCCCGAAATCAGCCTCATTCAAGGAGATAAGGAAGCACAGAAATGACTATGCAATATTTAATATTTACAGGAGTGACACGAACAGATTCCTATATATGAAGATCAAATGAACAGGTGGAAAGAAATTATGGGACTTCCCTTGGATGTCTACAGATGCCAGTCACCTTTGACTCCAGCACCTTCCTTCTGACTTAAAAAGAAGCTCAAAATTCATGCCCAGGGGAAATGGTTATTTGGGACAGTAGTCTGCCATCTCCTGGTTTTGCTGGCTTTCCCTACCCCAATATCTTGCCCTTCTATTTACTGCCTTCTCATGCATCTAGTGTAACCAGGTTGGACTCAGTTACAAAATGTCAAGTATTTCTGGCAGCATTAAACAATCCCATGGACCCAAGAGGCAACCTCAAAGAAGATGCAGAAAATATCGTCTTCATAAGATCTAGAGTCACCCACAAAGATCAATAACTAGTGGCCTGAACTTGGAAATGAAGGGACAACATGGCCATAGCCCTTAGATTGGCCTTTGACTGAGGAGTGAGAGATGCCTGAGGGGCTCCCCTGTAGTGGTCAGGTGGTATTATTTCAAAAGATAAGTAAACGTGGAAAGGCCATTCGGACAGAGGATTACTAGATTGAGCACTGAGAGGAGGACAGAGGGAAGCAGTAGGAGTTACGGCGCCCTGAACCACCAGATCCAAGCTGTGGACTGCGGGCTGCGCCTGCATGGGGAAATATGTGTGACACTAACAGTTTCTGTGTGGATCTTTGGACAGAACTAACAATTGAGGGTCTTCCACTCAGAAACCTGGGAGTTTGGTCTGAAAGGCTAGGGGGTTGGCTCCAGGCAGAACCATCTGCCAGCTCAAGCTTACCAGCCCTGTATTAGAAAGCCAGTTAGATCAGGTCCTCAACGCAAAGAGGGCAGAGCTCAGGATCAAGAAGAACTTACCATAGCCCTCAGAAATGGCAAGAAAGAGGATCAAAACAGGGTTCCTGTGGGTACCACACCTGTGTTTCTGATCCCCAAATGCTGGTGGAAGTTCACCTGGATCCTACTGCTGCCACCAAATCTCTTACAAAACAAAATTTAATGGAGTGCACTTGAGATCTAGTGGGTTATGACTGGGGCAGCCTCTCCTCTAGCAAGGAGAAGGAGCATAGAGGAACTATACAAAGTCGAATGCTTTTCTAGGCAAAGTGGGCAGGGACAAGGAGGTCACAAACAAAACAAAGGATTATTTCAGGCAAGGTCACCTTCCTCTGGGGAGAGGGCTGAGGTCTATCATAATTACTTTACCAGTGTTGATTGATTCCAGACTGATTGGTTTGATATTCCATTCCCAGAAAAAACAATCAGTACTGAAAACAACATTACTCTGTCTGCTAACTAACCAGAATTTCAATAAAAATTTGAAACAACAACAACAACAAAAATAAAATTCCACTCCCAGGAGAAGTTGAATTCTCAAGGAGGTTAGGTACTAAGTCCTGACTTTGTTGAGTTGGGGCTTAAACAAGTAACTCCATTTTGTGCCTTTTTCTTTCTTTCTTAAAACACAGTAAACCCATTTCAAATTCTAAAACACTGAATTGGAAAGCAGCAATGGCTGTGTAGGGGCAAAGCAGACTGGGTCTACAGCCGCCTCCTGCCCTGGGCCTCAGTTTCCCTGCTTGTCTTGACAGGATGCCTCTGGGCCTGCCCTGTCCCCTTCGGGCCTAGGGCTGAGGAAGCCATATGAGAGAGCCACATGTGTGAGGGTGACTGGGAGTAATCACAACAGGTGAAGCAGTCCTTTAACAGATAAACGGCCCCTGTCAGGGGGAGCAATGCCACTGTCATTTTAAACTGCTCTTCTCAATGGTCTAGGAACCTCCATGGCTTTCTCCACAAACCACTGACTCAGGGAGGTGGCGTGCACAGGCCGGGTTCAACTCTGGCTTCTGCTGCCCTCTATCTGGGTGAACGTGGGCTGATTCCCTTAAGCAAATGACTCAATCACCAATTCCCTCATCAGAAAAATGAGGTAACAACCTGCGTATCCCAGGTGGTCCTAAGGGGGAAATCCACTCCATTCCCACGAATTGGAACACGCACCTCTACAGTGGGCTGTCCTGTGGGCGCAGAGGGGCCGGAGCGGTGCGGGTTCGCAGGGAGCCGTGGTGTGCCGGGGGCGGCACGCGCATGCGTGGGTGTGTGCGCATGCGTGGGTATGTGCGCATGCGTGGGTGTGTGCGCCTCCGCACACGTGGTGTCAAGCTCGGCGTCTGGGCTGAAGAGCCGATGTCCGCCTCGCGAGGCTCAGACTAGGACTAACATGCAGCGTGGGCGCGTGTGCCTTTCTCCTGCCTTTCTGACCACCTTCCTGTGCAGTCTCCCTGCGACCGCGCCTGGGGAGGTGCTGGCTGGTCGGGAGAGCGGCAGCCAAGCCCCGGCCCGGCGGTCCAGGACTCCAGGGTCCTCCAGGAGTGCTAATTATGACCGCGCTCTCCTAGCTCCTGGGTTTCCTTTTTTTTTTTTTTTTTAATGTTTTATTTATTTCTGAGAGAGAGACAGCATGAGAAGGGGAGGGTCAGAGAGAGAGGGAGACACAGAATCTGAAATAGGCTCTGAGCTAGCTGTCAGCACAGAGCCTGACGTGGGGCCCTAACCCACAAACCGTGAGATCATGACCTGAGCCGAAGTCGGAAGCTTAACCAACTGAGCCACTCAGGCGCCCCTCTGGGTTTCCTTTCCGGGACAGGCACAGAGCCAGGCGCGCTGACTCCCAGGTGTGCGGGCCCTGGCCACGCCCCTTTGTGGCTGTGGGAGAGCAGCCATCTTTGGTTTTTAAAATGTGTTTAAGATGTTGATTGTTTGATGATTTTTAAAATATTTACTTATTTTTGGGAGCGCACAAGCAGGGGAGGGGCAGAGAGAGGGAGACAGAAGATATGAAGCGGGCTCCCTGCTGACAGGTTGACAGCAGTCAGCCCCACACGGGGCTCGAACCTACAAACCCTGAGATCATGACCTGTGCTGAGGTTGGATGCTCAGCCAACTGAGCCATCCAGGTGATCCAATTTATCTAATTTTTCAAATGCTTATTTATTTTTGAGAGAGAGGGAGGGGGAGAGAGAGACAGAGCATGAGTGGTAGAGGGGCAGAGAGAGGGAGACATAGAATCCAAAGCGGGCCCTGGGCTCTGAGCTGTCAGCACAGAGCCTGATGCGGGGCTCAGACTCATGAACTATGAGATTATGACCTGAGCTGAAGTCGGAGGCTTAACCCATTGAGCCAGAGGTGCCCAGAGAGTAGCCGTCTTTTGAGTGGGGTGGGGAGAAATGTCAGAGTGAAGCAGGGCTTCTCTACAAATTTTGGGAATGTGTGTATTTATGCCCAAACATTTACACAATATGGAGAATTTTATTATAATACTTAAATATTTCTCCTTTAAATTAAAAAAAATCACAAAATATGTTTAAAAAGGAGGCGAGGTTTACTTATTTTTGTTTATTTTTGAGAGAGAGTGAAAGTGTGTGTGCACCAAGCAGGGTAGGAGCAGAGAGAGAGAGGGAGAGAGAATCTGCACGGTCAACACAGAGCCTGAAGTATGGCTTGAACCTGCAAAACATGAGATCTGAGCCGAGATCAAGAGCTACACTTAACCAACTGAGCCACCCAGGCACCCCTAAAATTTCTCCTTTATATCACAATTAGGATATTATTTTATTTTATTTTTTTTAAAAATATTTATTTTTGAGAGAGCGCTCAGGGGGAGGGCAGAGAGAGGGACAGACGATCCAAAGCAGGCTCTATGCTAAAAGCAGAGAACTGATGTTGGGGCTCGAACTCATGAATGTGTGAGAATCATGACCTGAGTGTCATGACCTGAGAATCATGACCAAAGTCAGATGCTCAACTGACTGAGTCATGCAGGTGCCCCAGGGTATTATTTTAAAATTGTGTGTGCAGGCATAGGTTTATTCTACGTGAGTTCCAGGTCAGGATAGTAAAGGAGGAGTCACAAAATATGTTTAAAAAGGAAGCGAGGTGCCTGCTGGGGTGGAGCCCCTGGATGTTCACATTCAGTGCGATTGCCCGCACACCATTGCTAGACTCCCCTTCCCTACCCAGAGGGCCTGGCGAAGGGTGGGGGGTGGGCCTCCGTCTGGAAAGCTTCTCAGTGCCAGCAGGACGAATGGGGTGTCCAGCTCTGTTCAGGGAGAGACCCCTACCCGTGAGAGGTCTGGCGAGGAGAGTCTCTAGGAGCAGGGACACGTCAGGGAAACAACAAAGTGGGGCTTGGGTGGCAACATGTCCAGGGGTTGGGTTTGCACCCGTTTCAGAAACCAGGACACCACTGCCAAATCTTCGAGAGACTTCATAGAAGATGGTGTGTTGGGGGGGGAGGGGGGTTGGCTGAGGGCGCCACCCAGGCTTTGCCAGGGCTCAGGCAGCACCAGACTCGGTTTTCTGGAGTGACAGGGACCTGGTAAGAAAACAGTTCCTGTGGACTGTGGCTGCCTTCCGGGCTCGACATCCTGGGGCCCTTTTCTGACTGATGGACTGACGCCAGTCTAAGCACAGCCAGTGCCTCTGCCAAAAACAAAAACAAAAACCCAAAAAACAAACCCCCCAAAACCAAAGATACAAACCTGTGATTAGAGACAGCCAAGAAACTTAAAACTTACCTGCTTCAGCTCTTATTCAGGACCCACTGAACTTAGTTTTCCAAAAAATTCCAACGAACCTAGTTACCTGGTGTCCTAGGTGCTGACACAATGCAAACCAGCAGCTTTTAATCAACACTGGCACAAGTGGTGACAAGACTGAAGAAACTACAGAAAGCCATCCAGGACGATTGAACATGGGGACAGCAGAGTCCAGAAGAGAATTCTAGACCAGCTCTCTGGCCCGCTTGGCCTCAGGGCTGTGACCCCATTCTGGCTTAATAAGCGACCTTTGGCACATACCTCGGTTGCTCTCAGGTTCAACTTCCTTCTCCCTAAAATGGCTCACTGTGAAGATCAGTAAAGTAATGGAACAGCAATCCTTAAGTATTGAAGAAGCATGTGGCTGTCAGTGATGACTGGTTTGTGTGTGTGTGTGTAAAAACAGTCATAAAGCACAGGCTTACTTATCCTCTGCCCTAAGAAAGTAGGCACGTATAACAAACATTTTATGGAAAATTTTGTTTGGAAACTAAATTGTTGACAACTTAGTTAAACTAAACTTCATTTGGATTGCTAAAATGTTAATAGTCGTTAGGGAGGTGGATGGTTAACCATTTTTCCTCTTTAAACTTTTCTCTGTTTCCTATAGTGATTGTATGTGAGTTTCCTCCCTCTCTTTCCCTTCTTACCATCCTAGATGCCTGGCACCTGATAGCTCGGTACTTGTGATTGGAGCGAATGTGGGAACTGACCCAGATCATAGTCTCCTATAGAACAGTGCTTTTGGCTGTGATTACAAGTGTAACCTAGAGGCACCTGGGTGGCTCAGTCGAGTGGCCGACTCTTGATTTCGGCTCAGGTCATGATCCCAGGTCATGGGATAGAGCCCTTAGGAGGGCTCCATGCTGAGCGTGTAGCCTGCTTAAGATCCTCTCTCAGTGTCTCTGGGTGGCTCAGTGGGTTCAACTCTTGATTTAGGCTCACATCATGATCTCAAAGTTTATGAGATTGAGCCCCATGATGGGCTCTGCGTTGATGGCATGGAGTCTGCTTGAGATTCTCTCTCCTCCTTTCTCTCTCTCTGCCCCTCCCCCACTCATGCTCTCTGCTCTCCCTCTCTCAAAATAAACATTTTTTTTAAAAAAGGAAAAATCTCTCTCTCCCTCTGCTCCTCCTCCTGCTTGCACTTGCTCTAAAAAAAAAACAAAAACAAGTGTAGCCTCTATCATGATGAGCACTGGTTGTTGTCATTGAATTCTACTCCTGAAACCAATATTGTACAGTGTGTTAACTAACTAGAATTTAAATAAAAAATTGGAAAAAAAAAATCATACCCTGTGTCTGGGGAAACCACAGCAGAGTAAATGAAGTTCTTTAGCTGTCTACTCACCTAAGTTACACACTTCATGTTTAGCTACTGGGGAAGGAGGTGCTCATTCAGATGCCAGGACTCCGGGGCTTCACACCCAGGAGCCCGTGTGGCCTGTGGCCCAGCAGGCCAGGCCCCCGGCTGGAAACGGGCAGACAAAGGCTTTTCTCTGGCAGCTCTGTTCTCTCACCTTAATCCATCTCACCAGTGTGAGGCTCTGGCAAAGGGTAGCAACTCATTCAGAAGTTCCATTTCTACAAATTAAATAAAAACCCAACTGAAATGTAGTAGGTGCTAAAACTTGGTTTTGAACTTTTATTAAAAAAATATATTTGCAAACATATAAAATTTAGGATGAAAAATGCTCATTTGAAAACATGTAATAACTTAATATTTGCAAACATACACAGATGGTATAAAACCCATACCATTAAAAATGTTAACGATGCAGTACTGCGCTTGCTCATGGAACAAAATCCTTGCTGTAATCCCAGAGCTTCTCACCCCCACACCTCAGGGAGCGGAGAATCTGGCACACGGAAAGTCATGAGAGCAACGTGGCCAAAGAAGTAATACAGAATAAAAAACCATTTAGAACACATATTTTAAAAACACATTTCTTAAGGATCACACAGATAAAAGGGAAACACACTTCTGCATTTTTCCCCATTCAAAGTGAACGATATTGCATCTTAGCATTTCAAATGAAGATGTCAAATACAAAACCGAGTGAAACATTGCACACGTCTCCTGCTGAATTTGCTAAAAAACAGGCTCCTTGAGGCCCTGGCCACTCAGGGAAATGTTCTCAAGCAAGGCTTTTAAAAAGCTCGTCTAAGTTGCTTTACTTGGTTTAGATCTTAACATTCTATACGCCTGGAAACACAGGGCATTCTTGGTTCCAGAAGGTACTTTGAACACAACCAAAGAAAACCAAAGATAGGTAAGAAAGAAACACGTGCTCAGCAGCAAATATGCAGCAAGAATGCAGGCCACCCGTCCCTGTGAATCCTTGTCCTCGCTCACGTGGACCAGGCGCCCTGTGCCTGTGCCACCTCTCATTCCTGTTTCTACGCTTTGCCCAGTTACTGTGTGATGGCTGATTTTATTTTTTATGCAGTTAGGCACCTTCAATTTCATGTTGCATTATTAGTAATACAATGGCAGTTATGGCCTCTACTACCCAAATGAGAAAACTTCAAACTACATTCTTGGGGGGTAGGGGGGAAGAATAATAAAGCTGCACGGTTTAAAAATATTTACCTAGTACAGGATTTGATAGGGTTTATAGTTCTTACGAGGATACATAGGCAGAAAAAGAACAGATGCTTGACATGCAAAATTGGGCCGGACACATTCTAAACTAGGTCTATGCAGCCTTCAGCAGAGAAGGACCCAAGTGGACTTGGGCTGTTTGCAAAACCCCACTCTGGGACGACTGCCAAAAAGCCTTGCAAGGCGAGCTGCGGACACGCTGCCATGCAGACAGTATGAGAGGCTTCTCCTGACACTGGCTGTCACTTGGAAGCTGAGGATTCAAAGTCCCACCTTAGGAACCCTGGAGAGATGCATGATGAGGTGGGGCTTCTGCCTTAAAGGAGCAAGGCTGTCTGGGAGGTGCAGGAGTCCATCCAAGGACACCACGTTAACTATAACCCAAGAGCAGGGCTACCCACTGGGGCTGGGCGCACAGATGGACACGGGGGCCTAAATGCACAACTAGCAAGAAGCATCTGTGTTTCAATGTCCATTGTGACTTCACTACGGTTTGAAATGAAGGTTCCCTTGAAGTCACCGCAGCAATGTAAACATGCAGCCTAAGCCAGCATGAGGTTCTGGAGAGGAAGTGTGACCAAGGAGTAAGGCAGCTGAGCTGTGACTTCCGGGCCAGGGTCATCCAGCTGCGACTATTCAGGCTCGGCCTGACTTTTCTAGGGACTCGTTCTGGCCTGAACTTCCTGGTAATCATGATGGTGAACTTCTGGCTTCTGGATTTTAAGTTAATCCTATGTAAATCTGGGAGTTGAAAACAGGCTTACCCTTTTCAAGTCTCCATGACTTGGGCACTTAAAAGTTGATTTTCCCACTAAGGAAACCTTATCATAGATTCTCTTTTCTCTAACATATTCCTGGCTTGGATTAAAGGGTGAACATTAACAGATCTGACTGCAGACCCTCTTTAGGAAAGTCGCTCTTAACTCTCACATAATATTGTACATACTCAAATCATTTCAAGTCAAATGCTGATTACAAGAATCCCTTGATTCTTCCATGTACCAAAGCTCACTGAAGCTACACTGGGGGTGTGATCAAACCTCTCCTCAGAGAAACTGTTTCTGGAGTGGCACGCACCCGCCCCACCTCCCCCCAACACCATCTCCTGCTGTAACACTCTATATCCTACTTCGACGTTCTCCTTCCTGGGTGACATATGAGCAATTCATTTTTGGTTGCTGAATTTACACACTACTTTTAAAAAACAACTATTTCCAATGGAGTATGAGAACATAAGAGCTTCCCTGACATTTGCGCAATTCACAAATAACTAGGTAGACAGAAAGAGAAGACACTAAATTGACAAGCAGAAAAGTTGCCCAGGAAGCATGTTTAGATCAACAAGATCAAACGAAGTATTCTTTATGCTAAAAAAGAACTAAGACCAAACTAAAACATGTCATTCACAATTAATTTTCTAAAATCTCAGCTAAGAAAAAAAAATCTATGGATTTATGATTGAGTTACCATTAAAGCTTAAATGATTGTTCCCAAGGGACCATCACATCCATCAGCATTATTCACAGCTAATCTTTATGCTAGCTGGTTGAGCCAATTGGGTTTTTATCCCATCATTAAATAGTGCTCAGAAAAGTAAGCAGTGCATCTTAATTGGTTAAATACTACAAAATGATCTGTATCATAGAAACGAAGACACTTTCATTCAAAGAGTATCTTAAAATTACTATTGCTGAAATAAATCAAAATCTACATTAAAATATTACTAATCACCATTACATGCCATAAAAGAATAAATATAAATCATGGCAGGTCAATAGCAGCATGACAAAGCATCTTTACATATTTTCACACTTTGGGCTGCACAAGTACTCACAGCCTAGGAATACATTGGTAAAGTTCTGAATTTCACACGCTGTTTTTACCTCCATATTCTACAATAAAGTAAGGGCAGTATGAATAACGGCTCCCTTTTCTGCATAGCTTTAAAACTTCTCTCAGTAGACTCGAGGAATGGAACCAGAATGGCTTTGTTAGATTGGTCCACTGATCCTTTTGTCAAAGTGTTAAGGAAAACAATCAACAATGATTTCTGTGTTTACACAGAAAAGGAAAATAAGGCTACACTTAACACGAAACTTAACATTTTCCAAACCACTCAAGAGTTTAACGTAAAGTGAAGGTTTCTGACCGCACTGGGTCTTCACCAGCCCCAGCCTCTGCTTCGAAGGTGTGACATGCGACTCCCACACCGTCCCAGGGCCTGGCAGGGCCCTCGCCCCACGGTGTCACTGCCCTGGGAGCCACTGCATGGCAGCACTGGGGACACTTAGCAGAAAACACAGCTGAGAAATTTCAGAACTTTTAAGGCCCAGACGGGGCATTCATATAAAATATTCTTCACTTGAACAAATCAGTCTTAATTTGCCAACTTAAACTCTGATCCTTAAAACTCAAAGCTACTTTGCACAGAGCGGACTTCGGCTCTGTTTAGAACGTGACTGTCAGCCTAAGGCTCGAGTTTCTGTGGGGGAAGGGGAGGAGCAGGGGAAGGGGTGGGGCTGAACTCTGCTGCAAGGCTGGTGAGCTCCCCTCCCTAAGACCTCGAAAGTGAAAGCAAGCTGACAATCAGACTCCTAATTTCACATCCTTTCTTAGAGCTGATGAAAACACCCACACAACTTTAACACAATGGTCTTTTTTTTGTTTTTGCTTTTTTTTTTTTTTTTGTCAAAACAAAGGTCTGCTGGTGATGCTTCACAGTGAAACCTCCATTATCACTGAGAACGTCACTTGGAAAACATTCTTAAGGAGTGAGTCTCTTTCTCATAGGCTCAATTTCAGGATTCTCACAACTTAAAGTTCTGTTTAGAAGTTTCCATGATGAGGCCTATTTGTTTATGAGGTCGACATTCTGCCTTCAGATTTATTCTGCTCCAGTCATAAGTTGTGGTTGTCTTTGTTCTTGGTCAAAACCTGCAGGTAGACTTCGTGAAGTGTACTGAGGAAGCCGGAATCGTTCTGGAAGAGATGGTAAGGTTTCATTTACCTCAGGAGAACTTACTTCCTTGAAAAAGCTTAGGAAAAAACCTGTATACATGATTTGTAGAACTAATTACCCAAAGAATCCTACCACCCGGAGACAACTGCAATCGATGCTCTGGAATTCACTCAGTCACTTTTCCACTAGGAGCATATGCTCAGAAAGAGAGAAACATTACCCCTGGCTAGTCTTGAATTTACTTTATGAACTAATTTTCTAAGAAGAACTTCCATTTTTTTTTTTTTTTATTTCTAGGAGAGAGAGAGAGAGAGAGAGAGACAGCCTGAGCAGGAGAGGGTCAGAGAGAGAGGGAGTCACAGACTGAAACAGGCTCCAGGTTCTGAGCTGGCAGTCAGCACAGAGCCCGACGCGGGGCCCGAACCCACAAACCACGAGATCATGACCTAAGCGAAAATCGGACGCTTAACTGACTAAGCCACCCAGGCGCCCCTAACTTCCATATTTTTTTTTTAAAAAATTAAAGAATGAAAGTTTAAGGGCTCCGCCGACGTCCCATGTACCTTTATCAGATGTATTAATGTGTCCTGGAGCTGTGCCTTGCTGAGAATAATGGAAGGCTTTCTCTGATGTTCTGCTGTCCCAACAGTCAGGGGAGAGGGCGCGCTGCCTTTCCTCTCGAGGTCTGCGGACCTTGTAACTGTCTGCTGGAAGACACTGGGGGACAGCAGGACTGAGGACACTGCCGTGGTTGTTGCAGTGACCAGTGTGGGGCCTGCGACCTGCAGGGGACAACGGTCATGAACAGAGCTTGTTAGCTGAAGGACGAAGGGCCACTTATCGGGATGTCAATTCTGATCATCACAGAAGGGAAACAGGACCACAGCCAGGTATGCACAGTGAGAACAATCCTAAGGTAATTAAGGATGTGAAGTTTTATATGGGGAGCAGGGGAATGACTGGAAGAAGCCAAGAGGGAACTTTCTGGGGTGATGGAAATGTTACGTATCTTGACTGGGTGGTTACCCAAGGAATATATGTGTGTTAAAACTCATAAAACATCTGCATTTTATTATCTATATTTTACTTAAAAAATGGGGAGGGATGATAAAAAAAAATCCAGTTATACAAAGCATTAGTTTCTTTTGTAGTGTTTAACACATTTATTACACCACTAAAGGTATGGAAGATACAACTCTTACAAATAAAACAAACATCTACTCCCATTTAGATGTGCTTCTATGCTAATGATGGCTAACCATCGGAATACACTAAGCCAGGAATGATCAGTATTATAATAATTCCCACATCTGATACAATCAACAAACATCTATATTCCTTTCTCCTATCTGTCACCCCCCTCATTTATAAAGTGCCATGTGGCGGGGTGAGGTACGGGGAAGACCAGTTCACACCACCCGTCAGGAGCTGGCTGCAGGGGATGTTCTGAGACTCGAGAGGCATAAAGGCTCAAAGGCAAATGGGAACATAGAAGTTTAGGAACTGAAAAAAATAAGTGTGCATTTTGAGGCTGGTAGGTAATGGAGAGTGGGGACAACTTTTAAAAAGTGAAGCAGGAGAGAATAAGCAAAGGACAGAGTGCGCAGGCCTGGGAGGCTGTGTCATTACAGCCGTGGGAAGCAAGGAGAGCCCGAAGCATAGCCCGACTCCTGACCAGGGCATCATAGCTCTTCCAGGGCAAAGAGCATCCCCTCCTTATGGAAACCAGGCTGACGTGCGCTCAGCTGACACACACAGAGTGCTTGGCCCAGCCGGTGGCTGAGCCTGCCCTGGGTATGGTCAGGGAAGCCATCAGTACAGAGAGGGTGACTGGAAGCCCACAGGGGCTGTGGCGATGAACTCGGCCAGGGCTGGAGGGATGCCTGGCCTCCAAGGGGCATCCAAGAGGGCTTAGGCTTGAAAGCTACAGCTTTCCACTCCAGTTACAATGTTCTACGGCATACACAGCCGAAGAACTTAAATATAACGTGTTCTTCAGAGAAAGGGGATCCTTACCGGGATGGCACTGGATAACACCTTAGGCTGGACAAAGACTTCAGGATCCTGGTTTTGCTGCATAGACTGCAATGTTTAAAAAGAAAAGATGAACAGACCTAGCAAGTGACCATGAAGATTTCCCAGCAACCGGGGATAAACCCATATTAGCAATAAGGAATAGTTCAGCCATTAACTAGCTCCTAGATTCTAGAGGGAAGAGGCTGACAGCAACTTGTAACCAACGTGTCACCTGTGAGGTCAGGGCTCTGGGACAGCCTCCAACCCCTTGGGCTCCCCAAGAGAGGGGCTGTGTGCAGAGCCATCAAGGCATCTCTAAGGAGAGAATGGAAACCTGTGTCTAAGAGCTGGGGACAGCCCAAGCACATTTGTGGAGTCTGTAGGGATGCCATCGCTAAGGTGATATCGACTCTGGACAGGTGGCACTAAACAGTCCTCATGCAGAGTCACAGTCCACGGGCTACCTTCTGTCCTCATTCATTGGGAGACAAAGAACTTCTTTTGTTAGAGCAAATACATTAGAATTCAGTGAAGCCCCAGGCCCTAAGTGAAATGGAAATGGAAATGTGCACATGTGTAAGTGTCCCCTGCGAGGAGGCACATGTAGGCCTGAGACTGTTAACAGCGAGGGGCAGTGTTCAAGACTGCTGGCTGCGCGTCTAGAGCAGCAGGAACGGTGGCGGCAGGGGTGTGGCAGAGGGGTGACACCAATCTGTTAGAACATTCTCCTTACACTACAGAGAACCTCAACAAATGGCCCAAAATGAAAATTTAAAAATACAACCAATATATTAAGTTACCTGTCTTTCTGTGCAAGATTTTAAAGGACTGGAACAGAACAGTCCATTAACTAAGAAATCACATACAATTATTATGACAGGCTTGTCTGTATACTATTTGGTAAAATGTTAAGACTATGGATTCCTATTAAAGGGCACGGGACTGCAACGCTGGAAGACGACACTGCTCTCGAGAGAAGGCTGTGCCCCTCTAGAGAAGTTGTGTGATCTTGTACACATCACTGCAGTCGGAGCGGACTCTCATCGGCACACTCACCAGCCTCATCCCTCAGAGCGACAAGCCTCTTCACGCCCTATCCTCAATCGACCACCAGGTCCCACTGCTCACACCTGTTAACAAACCCGGTGGTCCACATTCCTGAGGTCAGGCCCCACCAGCTCAAGCTGGTGTAACCGCCTGGCCTCCTTCCAGATGGTGGCCCCACTTCTGGCTTCTCCTTTCCCTGCTCACCACCTTCCCTCAAAGCCCTAGAAAGGCCCCCTGGGGGTCTGAGAACAAGCCTCGGACTCCTTCACGGAGTTTACAGTCCTGCCTCTCAGCCCGTACCTACGTCCCCATATTCCTTCCCCAGGAGGCCCAGCCACACTACAGGTCTTTAAGTTCAGCAAACGCGTCTCATCTCTCGGCTTCTGCACCCTATTTTCCCTACTTCAAACCCTTCTCTACACCCAGGGAAGGTCTTTAGATCTCAGCTGAACATAAGCTTCACTAGGAAGTTTTACTTGATCCCGTATCTCCAAATCTGGGGACAATCTGGATCTCTGGTCCTGGGTCAAATGTGGACTCCTGGACTTGTTGGGCAGAAACAAAAAACCTCCCTACAATGCATGGCCTGACAGGAAAATACCAATACTGTTTTTAGCTTGTATCAATTGATGAATCTGGGAAAGTGGAACTGAGTCACAACACCATGTACCAACGGTCTGGCTGTTCATTACTGGGCTTCTCATCTCCCGTCTTCCAGTCCCAGATGTACCAGACAGCCGTCTCTTTGAAGCCACTGTGTCACGGGCAACAACATCAAGGTCTCTGCAGCCCCACACCACCCAGTCAGTCCCCCAGCCTCCAACAGTACCTGAAGGGGAGCAAGCACCATGTTGCTGAGGGATGCTGAGGCCCGTGCTGCTGTGGTCTTAGGGGGAGGCTCGATGAAGCTCTCAGGTGTGGCCAGCTGGCCAGCAGCTGGACAGAAGCCGGGTGTCATGGCACCTTTCCCAAGTGACTGTGTCTGTATTTGGTCATGCTGTGGGGTCAACCTGAGTTTCTGGAGAAGATCAACGCTTGGGAGTGAGGTACCAGCTGTGTTTGTCACGCTCAGCGGGGCCCTGAAGGGGCTCTGGGTGGCAGTCAGATTGGTGTGGCTCAGCTCAGGGACCGGCTGGCTCAGGAGCGGAGACCTCTGTCTCGGCGTGGTCTTCACTGCCTGTATCATGGTGGTGTTTCGGGGTAAGCTGGGGGGAACCTGTGCCGTAGGAGCTTCTGCTGGTAGAGTCGGACTGAGCACAGGGCGCAGCGGCATGGCATAGCCGGGGGCCTGCTTTTCACTGGACTGTGCGATGGAGGCAGGGGTGATCAGCACCGGGGCGGGGACTTCAGTTTGGACTGAGTGGTGGGCAGCAGGATGGACACCCAGGTTTTCCGATTGAGGGGCTCCTCCTGACTGCTCAAAGGGAAATGGTAAGAATGAACTGGGCTCTTTCTGGGAGGCATCTCCTGGTAGCTTCTCCATTTCTTCTGAATCCAGACCCACAATGGTTGGCTGTTCTTTTGGCAAAGAGGTTCCAAATAATTCTTCCACTGTCAGATGTTTGTGTCCAGATGGAGCAGACTGAAAAACAAATCAAACTGCCCAATGAAGGAAATCTCTCACAAACCAGTATAACCAGACTTCTTTCCCATGAACCAAAGCAATTTGAAGAAGCAAGGATAGAGGAGCCTGACATTAAGGACATGGAACAAACTGGAGATGTGCTATGGCTTAAGGCCAAATGCATCTCGTCTCCCCACGCTGGTGGGTAGAAATCTCTATTTGTAATAAAATCCAAGTTTTAGGGCCTCCCAGTATAGTGTGAGAATTCAACTTGTTTTCTTGGCAAAGGGATATAATGTAAAGGAGAAATATCTTATTACAAAGTTAATGGTGCTTAGTTACCCTATATCAGTAACACAATCAAGGAAATAATACTCAAGAGGACAAAGGGACCAAACGCTGAGTAAGTAATCCTACCTTTATTTTCATAGTTCTTGATAAAAAGCTAGGCACTGCACCCCGAGGACTAGGTCTTAAGTACCAGAAAATAAACGGAACCATTTTTTAAAATAGCAGGCCATTCCTCCCTCCTACTAGCAGATCACAGAATCCTTCAGAAGCAGCAGACATGTAGGTCTGAGAACGTTAACGGCATCGGCTGCAGTGGTCTGGCTTACTGGCGCCACTGTGCTGATGGGGAGGAATATTTATGCCTTCCACTCCTGAGCATCCCACACCTTCCCTGCACGCAGGATGGCCATATTCATTTACCCTTTGTTTTTGAAATGCCCACAGGGTGCCAGGGCCTGCTCTGACCTGGGCCCCCCAGGACACAGTAGGGAGTAAGAAAAAACGCCTGACCCCGACAGGGCTTGTGCTCCAGTGGGGAGACTAACCTAAGTACTCTAAAACACACACAGACTCAACAAACGGTTTCATTCCAAAAGTGTGTGCACTGCTTAGTTGCTCAGCTATATGTTCACGTGGGAAAAGGTAATTCACTGACACACGGCTTTGTGCCTCAGAAGGCCTATAGAGGCCCGACACTACAGTGCCCCCGAAGCAGGACAAGGGCACTATGGTGTGACCGCATTTCTACAGGAAAAAAGCGCTGGTTTTCCCAGGAAAGTATATGCTGCAGCTGTGTCATAAGTCGTTACAGGTTTCCCCTGCTATCTGAAGGTGGAGCGTTCCTGGGAAATGTTCCTAAGCCAAAATGGCAGAAAGTGAAAAAGCAATTACCATTAATTCATATGGAAAAATTTTGAGTGTTTCTAGATCCCCAAAATAACCCCTCTTTGGATTTTCTTTAAATTTTTAAAAAAAATATTTGTTTATATTTGAGAGAGAGAGAGAGAGAGTGAGCACACGTGTGTGTGGGAGGGGCAGAGAGAGAGGGAGACACAGAATCTGAAGCAGGCTCCAGGCGCTGCACTGCCAGCACAGAGCCCGACGTGGGGGTTGAACCCATGAACCATGAGATCATGACCTGAGCCAAAGTCAGATGCTCAATCAACTGAGCCACCCAGGTGCCCCTCTCTTAGGCTTTTCTGATACCTTAGAACACATCTTGCTAACAGGTGCTCACAGACCCAGGTCAAGGCTGTGGCAGCCTGAGGCTGGGTGCTGTGTGGTGCCCGGTGAAGGGGCTGGGCAGGCTGCCCACTGCCTCTGTAAGAGCCTGCTGCAACTCACTTTTTACCTCTTCTCACACAAGCAAAAATCCTCTTTGGGTTTCTTTCGGTTGGCAAAATAGTTACCGATGTAGGTCTTTCCTAAAAGCAAAAGTGACTTAATGTGAACTCTGGAAAAGGGGACAGTGGGGACACTTGCATCGGGTTTCACAGGTTCCCAGAACAGTGCTGAGATGGGCAGGGTGGGAAAGAGAGGTAACCGGGGAAAGGAGGCCAGCACCCAGGAATGAGGGTGCAGGGCAGCTTACTTATGAGGGATGGATGCAAAGTTAAGGGGGCGCCACTGGGGTGTCTCATCACCGGAAGACTCCTCCAGTAGAAAACTGTAATTTCGTACTGAGCCATTTCTTCTTAGAAAACATTCAATAAAGAGAATTAATGTAATATACTTGGCAAGTTAATGGGACAAGGGGACAAGTGAAGGGATTCTCAAATGGCAGATTCAGCCCCCCCCCACCCCCCCCGCCGATTAATAACGTTATAGTCACAATACTTCCTAGCACTTTAAGGGATTTTCCCGATTCAGATCTCACTTCAAATACAAGGCAGCACTAACATCTATTATAAACTGTGGAGGTAAAAAAAATGCAAAAGATTGTATATGGCTTAATTTCCTTATGTTTTCACTTTCTTTTTAAAAAATATTTTATTTATTTTTGAGAGAGAGATAGAGACAGCGTGAGCAGGGGAGGGTCAGAGAGAGAGGGAGACACAGAATCTGAAGCAGCTTCCAGGCTCTGAGCTAGTTGTTAGCACAGAGCCCGATGCGGGACTCGAACCCACCAACTGTGAGATCATGACCTGAGCCAAAGCCAGACGCCCAACCGACTGAGCCACCCAGGTGCCCCTGTTTTTACTTTCTGAAAAAGTTGTAGAGCTTAGGATCTGAAATCAAAGATATCCAGATTCAACTCCCAGCTTAACTGGGAAAATTACAGTCTCTCTATTTAGTTACCTCATCTGAAAAATGGGGGGAATTATGGCGATTACTTTTCACAGAGCTGATGTGAAAGTTAAATTTTCAATATGATATATGGTGCCCAAAAAGCATTTAATAAATGGAACTTGGCTATTAACATTATATAAACAC
This sequence comes from Proteles cristata cristata, assembly GCA_017311185.1. Lineage (NCBI taxonomy): Eukaryota > Metazoa > Chordata > Mammalia > Carnivora > Hyaenidae > Proteles > Proteles cristata. The sequence goes on from JAESUZ010001199.1 coordinate 681,076, forward strand.
CAGACAGTCTCACAAGCAGTCATAATAAACCTGTCTTTGCATATGTTTTAAGAAACATTAAATACCATGTTAGAATATTAAAAATTCATCAAATCCTTCTGGAATATCATACCCTCATGATGCAAAATAAAAACACTATCACCTGATGAGCTATCAAGGCTGAAGTATTATAAATTTGTCACGCCCTGATACAAGGACTCATTAAAGACATGGTTGTTGGGGCACCTGGGTGGCTCAGTCAATTAAATGTCCAATTTCAGCTCAGGTCAGGATCTCACAGTTCATGAGTTCAAGTCCCACATTGGGCTCTGTGCTGACAGCTCAGAGCCGGCAGCCTGCTTTAGATTTTGTGTCGCCTGTCCCTCCCCTGCTCATGCTCTCTCTCTCTCTCTCTCTCTCCCTCAAAAATAAACAAACATTAAAAAGAAAAAAAGACATAGTTCTTTATTTAAAACTCACTGGTATATTGGGGCGCCTGGGTGGCTTAGTTGGTTAAGCGTCTGACTTTTGCTTAGGTCATGATCTCGTGGTTGGTGGGTTCGAGCCCCGCGTTGGGCTCTGTGCTGACTGCCAGCTCAGAGCCTGGAGCCTGTTTCAGAGTCTGTATATCCCTCTCTCTCTGACCCTCCCCTGCTCACGCTGTCTCTCTCTCTCTCTCTCCTAGAAATAAATAAAACATTAAAAAAAAAAAACCTCACTGGTATCATTTCAAATCCATTCAATGTAACTCAAAAACAGAGAATTCTTATTTGGGACACACTTATCGTCCTCTATATCCTGGCCACATAACTGTAGTAAGTAGGGATGCATAGGTTCCATTTCCCCAGGTGGGCACTAGGATTTATTTACTTTTAGATCTCTGACATCATAAATGTCTACTGATGACAACAGTCATAACTGCACCCCCCGCACATTTCTGACAGTGATGGTAAAATATACATACCCAAAGCTATGATTTTAGCCATATTTAAGTGTAAAACTCAGCAGCATTCAGTACATTCACAATGCTGTATAACTATCACCATTATCTACTTCCTGACTCACAGCCCCTGATAATCTCTATTCTACTTTCTGTTCCTATGAATTTGCCTACTCTACGTACCTCATTTAAGTGCAATCATATAATATTTGGCCTCACGTGATTGGCTTACTTCACTTCGGCATAGTGTCCCTAGAGTTCATCTATGCTGTACCATGTGTCAGAATTTCCTTCCTTTAAAAAAAGCTGACAAATACTCCATCTGGGTGCATACACCGCATCTGGCTCATCCGTTCATCTGAGCACTGACACTTGGGCTGTTTTCACCTTTTGGCTATTATGAATAATGTTGCTACAAACATCGGTAATAAAGTACCTGTTTAATCCCTGTTTTCAATTCTTTTGGGTAGACATCCAGGAATAAAACTGAGGATCTGGCAAACTGTTTTCCAACGCTGTTGCACCATTTCACATTCCTACCAATGATGCCAGAGGGTTCTGACTTCTCCACATTCTTGCCAACACATCGGCCATTAGTATGTCTTATTTGAAAAAATGACTATGGAAGTCATTTGCCCATTTTTGAGTTGGATTAATTCTTTTTTATACATATTATGTTTAGAACAAAATGGTCAAGATCGTTTGGCAAAAAGTACTGGTAAACTACACTAATACAAATTATATGTCAATCTTCACCACCACATCCTGTTTTATATATGTATATAACACACAAAACAACGTTTGGGTATATGTACTTTGAGAAATACAGGCCACATTGAGGCTATTCTATTTTACAAAAACTTGAGTCTTTCCCAGGTAAGAATACAAATATTTTTATGTTACAAGAAAAGAAACAATCAAACAATAGGACATGGAGAAAATTCAACATGAAATACACCTTAGGCTTCACAAATGGCATGATTCAGGTAGCAATTTTTACCTGTCCAGTGGAACATAAATGGACTTTTGAACAATTAAAATTACATGCACGTACATTTTGAATGTTTTTACACCTACCCTTAAAAAAAGTTATTTCTAATGGTTTAAAATTGACTTCACATTAAAAAAAGAGACTAGGGTAGCCAAGTGGCTCAGTTGGTTGAGTGTGCAACTTAGGCTCAGGTCATGACCTCGCCGCTCTTGAGTTCGAGCCCTGTGTTGAGCTCTGTGCTGACAGCTCAGAGCCTGCAGCCTGCTTCAGATTCTGTATCTCCCTCCCTCTCTGTCCTTCCCCGACTTGTGCTGTCTCTCTCTCAAAAATAAACATTAAAAAAATTTTTTTCAAAAAATGAAATCATATTGGAGAGCCCTAAACCCTGATTACAAAAGCAGCAGAAAGCTTCCAGATTTCTCCATGCAGCCTCCCTACAACTTCTCAGACCATGTCTGGAATAGGACATGTGGTAATTGACTAGGGTTTCAGGGGAATCTCACGTAAGAAGGGATGAATGAAGTTACGACAGCAAGAAGACTGACCACAGACAGGACACATACCATGTGGGAGGCCCTGTGCCACACACCTCACACGCACCACTCTACTCATCAGTGAGAGCAGTACTATTAGCACTGCCATTTTGTAGGTAACACCCAAGTGTGACAGAACCAGACTCCAACCCAGTGTTAGCAGCAAGCCCACGTTCTTGACTCCTATGCCCCTGCACTGAGATTTCAAGTAGGAATAGTCTATATTACCTCATCAACTAGATAGTGATCATGACTTCTGGAAAACAGAGGTACATCTAAGCCCTGAATAACTAAGAGGTGGCTACAGGTCAAAATGGGCCCAACTTTTGGAAATATGTGCCTGGCTGCTGAATCAGCCACAAGGGTCAAGCGAATAAAGCATGTTTCTCCACACAAAAGCTCTACAGTCTCTGCATTTGAGAGGACCCTTCTACTTTCTGCCCAGGACAAGAAAAACTGGCTGTACTGCTCTGGTACTTGGGCTTCTTTTCTCATGGATTCATCTCACTGCATCCATAGAAAAGGTGAATTTTATTCTTCCCTCATGTTTGAAGACGCTTAAAGTCTGGATTCTATGTTTTGCAATGCTTCACTTACATCAAGTGTTAGTCTCACCATTTTCCCTGTGAAATGGAATTCTGGGAGGAAGAGTATGTGCACCACTATACTGGAATACACTGTATTAGGCTTTACTATTCCTTCCTCACCCTACAGCTCTTGCCACTTAGGGAATTTCCTACTTTAAAAAAAATTTTTTTTAATATTTTTATTTATTTTTGAGAGAGAGATAGAGACAGCATGAGCAGGGTAGGGTCAGAGAGAAGAGGGAGACACAGAATCCAAAGACAGGCTCCAGGCTCTGAGCTAGCTGTCAGCACAGGGCCCGATGCGGGGCTCGAACCTATGAACCATGAGATCATGACCTGAGCCGAAGTCAGACGCTTAACTGACTGAGCCACCAGGCACCCCGGGAGTTTCCTACTTCTGTCTGGATCTAGGGTGTCAATGTGAGATTGCCGACCTAGTCAGTGTACTGGGAACACCAGAAGCTATGTATTATTTAGGAACCAAAAAGCAATATAAAACATAGCAGAGAAATAGTCCCAAGGGAGTTTTAAACTTTAGTAAGTGAATTATGAACTGAAATGGAATTAGTACTATTGGGAGTGACAAAGTTTGCTCCTCAGCACCAGGTGGCAGTGTGACCAAACAAGTGCACTGTGTGGAGGGGGTCATTACAGAGTTAAGCTAATTTTGGTCAATCACACAGCTTCTGACAAGATCCAGATCACTCTGACCTATGAACTGGGATCTCAGAAGGGTGTGAGAACGAAGGAAGAGCAGCAGCACTATTCTTGTGGGAGGGTACAATTCTCCGCGTGCCCAGCGGAACCCTGTGTGCCCACAGGTCCATCACTGGGACTTTTGCTGACAGGCTGAGTAGCTACAGCTCATCATACTCCCCCTTCATCTTTCCTTTTTTTGTTGTTTATTTATTTTTCAGAGAAAAAGAGTGTGTGAGTGAGTGTGAACAAGGAAGAGGCAGAGAGAGAGAGAGAAAAAAAGAGAGAAAATCCAGGCAGGCTCTGGGCCATCAGTGCAAAGCCTGATGCGGGGCTTGAACTCATGAACTATGAGCTCATGACCTGAGCCGAAATCAAGAGTTGGACGCTTAACCAGCTGAGCCACCCAGGGCCCCTCACACTCTCCCTTCATCTTTCAATGGACAGTGTTTCATGGCTCTTAAGGCATTCTGTATGGTCCATTTCTGACTCCCCGTTATTAATTTGGCTTGAAAGTTTATTACTAAGAGTCTTTAATGTGTAATAGAATGGAAGCTGTGCATAAAAATATATATTCAAACATAATGATTAAGATTTTGTTTTCTTTGGGGCGCCTGGGTGGCTTAGTCGGTTAAGTGTCCGACTTTCGCTTAGGTCCTGATCTCGTGGTTCATGGGTTCGAGCCCTGCGTCGGGCTCTGTGCTGACTGCCAGCTCAGAACCTGGAGCCTATTTCAGAGTCTGTATCTCCCTCTCTCTCTGACCCTCCCCTGCTCATGCTGTCTCTCTCTCTCCCAGAAAAAAAAATTTTTTTGTTTTCTATTTCACTGCAGTTGCCCTATTTGTGGCAAATGAACTTAGTTTTTATTGCTTTTAAAGTGATGGAAACTTTTTCTCTTGATCTTGGTGGTAGTACAATGTTTAAAAGTTACATTTGTAAAAAGTTACAAGGTTTACACTTAGGATTTGAATATATATACTATGTATTAATTATACCCCAGTAAGAAACTGCTCAAATCCTAAAGTAGCTAGATTTTTACAAAATTAACCTGAGTCTCAGGGTGTCTGGCTGGCTTAGTAGAGCATGTGACTCTTGGTCTTGGGGTTGTGAGTTCAAGCACCACATTGGATGTGGAGCCTACTTAAAATAAAACAACAACAACAAAAAATTAACCTGGGTCTCAGTTTTCACACATACAATACTGACATTAATGCTACCTTCATCTCATGATTATGTAACTTACGTTACCATGTGAAGAGCGATTTTCTGTACAATAAAAATGCTAACAGCAGGTGCCACTGAACTTAAGAAACAAAGCTTAAGAGCGTTTTGATTGTTTTCAATTGCCTGGAAATCTCTGCATAGCTCTCTTCTCCTCCCTGCCTCTCTTCTCCTGACCGCGGTAATAGGTGCTGCTCCAACCTGCTCTAACACCCATCCAGCCAGGAAGAGAGCGGCCCGGCACCTGCTGTCCTCTGGCGGCGCTCTCTGCTGCGGCGCTCAGGCCAGGCTCTGGTGCCGGGCGGGGCGCCAGGAAACTGCGTGCTTGCCTTATCAGAAAGCAGGCACTGACGTCCTGAGGCTCGTTTGAATTATTCTACTGACCGGTAATAGGAAACCTCTTCTATCCCAAGGTCTGTGTTCAAATGGCTCTCTGGGTCTTGGGTCTGTTTCCTCCTTTGGTTCTCACAAGAACCCTAGGAGGTAGGCGGTGCCCACCCTGATTCAGGTGGTGACTTCATGAATCAGAAAGGAGAGGGGAAGCGACTGCCCACTGAGCACTCGGGGCGGATGAGACAGACCAGAAGGAGCACAGGCAATGCCGGCCCTTCTTTCCCTCAACAGATATTTTGTAAAAATTAAATTTTATGTAGCACAGTGTTTAATATGTTTGGCCTTCAGGACTCTAAATGCAAATATGGTAAAAATGGAGCTGGGAATGTAGTATTAAAAAACTGGCTTAAGTTATCATCTAAACATACAAAACATTATGGATACATTGCTGATGGGAATGTAAAATGGTATAGCCTTTCTGGAAAACACTATGGCAGTTTCTTAATAAACTAAAACCTGACATTACCAAATGACCCAACATCTGCACTCTTGGGCATTTATCCCAGACAAATGGAAATCTGTGTACAAAAACCTGTACAGAAATGTTCACAGAAGTTGGATTTGCAACAGCTAAAAACTGACAGCTGCCCAGATGTCCTTCAACAGACAAATTATTAGAAATGGCCAAACACATTTTGGTACTTCTACTTGACTGGGTGGAAGAGTATAATTCTCGATAAACCTAATAAGTTCAATGAAATCATGCTAAATAAACAAAGAAAAACCCTAAAACTTTCTATATCATTCCATTTTACGGAACATTCTTGAAATGACATTATGGAACCGGGGACAGATTCGTGGCTGCCAGGGGTAAGCATGGGGGGAGAGGGAAAGGCAGGAAGTATGAAAAGGGGTGTCAGTGTGAGAATAGGGAAAGGCAGGAAGAATGACAAAGGGGGTCAGTGTGAGAATATGTGGGCAACACTAAGGATCCTTGTGTTCGGTAAGTCTTCCGTATCTTGACTGTGGTGGTGGTGGATATAGAAAGCTGCATACGACATAAAATTGCACAGAAATACAGACACGCACATACACACAGAAATGAATAAGAATAAAACTGAAGAAATGTGAACTAGATGGGTAGATTTTATCAGTATCCTAGTTGTGATATAGTATTTTATTTTGCAAGCTGTCATCAGTGGGGAAATGGGATCTTTCTGTATTTCTTTCTTTCTTTTTTTTTTTTTAAGTTTATTTTAAGAGAGAGAGAAAGAGAGAGAGAACATGTGCACACGTGTGCACGAGGCAGGGTAGAGGCAGAGAGAGAGGGAAAGAGAATCTCAATTTGACAGCGCGGAGCTCCGTGCAGGGCTCAAACTCAGAAACCATGAGATCATGACCTCAGCTGAAATCCAGAGTCAGATGCTTAACTGACTTAAGCCACCCAGGTGCTCCTCTGTATTACTTCCTAAAACTGCATGTGGATCTATAATTATCTCAAAATAAAAAGTTTAATTAAAAAACTATGGGTTTTACTTGGTATCTGTTCATTTATCAAGCCATTGGCTACAAAGAAAACTAACTTAGTCCACAAATATTTACAATGCTAAGTGTGGAGGATATGGCAATGAACAGGGCAGACAAAGGGCCTGCCCCCATGGAGCTTACATTCAGGTGGGGCGGAGATGCAATGCACACAGTAAGAAAACCACAAACCAGGTTAGCCGGTGAGCTTTAGGGAGAAAATAAGGCACGGCAGGATACGGGGAATGGTTATTGCAAACAGGGTGACCCGAGAAGGCCTCAGCTGTATGGAGAATGCTAGAGATTTGAAGGAAGAGAGGGAGCAAGCCCTATCTTGGAGGAAAGGGCTCTGGTGAAGGAAATGAGGACAAAGGCCTGTCCCGAGGCAGGAGCAGGCCTGGCACATTTGTGGAAACAGAAGGGCCAATAAGGCTGGGGCCAAGTGAGCGAGGCCGAGAGTAAGAGACGAGGCAGGGTCAGGAGGCCAGATCAGGGCAGGCCAGGCAGACCCGCCGCATGGCCCCGGCTTTTACCCAAGGGAGATGGGCCACCACAGGACAGTTTTAAGCACAGGGATGCTGGGATGTAACTCCTGGTTTATCACGATTACTCTGGCTGCTGGGTAAAGAGCAGGGAAGGGAGTGGCAATGGCAAAAGCTCTCCAACCAGAGAGGAGGCTCCTGCAAATCCAGATGGAAAGCCTGGCCAAAGGACAGGAGTGGATGTGACCAGGGTGTTGCCTGGAGGTATCCACCTCGACAGGTGAAAAACAAATAGTATTTGTACCGCATTGATATCCTTACAAAATATTACTCTGTGTTTTGTTACCCTGAGCAAAGCCAGGGCTTTAGCCGTACAAACCTTATCTTGTGACCCAGATGGCGTCTCTTCTAGGGTCTCGGTGCTTCCCAGATTGGAGAGCTGAGTGCTTGGCTGTAACCCAGGGCTGGAGATATTGGAGTCGCCCATCTGGTTCTGTAATTAAAAAGAAAAGTATATCATGTGAAAAGTTTGCTATTATTTGGCTCACAACACATTTGAGGTTATCAGCAATGCCATTTTAAAAACAAGCAAAATTCCCCCAAATGTTTTGCTTTGGACCCTCTAGTAAAGAACTTATAAAATTTCTAGAAAGTGACCACTTGACACTTAGACGATAGTGTGACAATTGTTTTTATATTCCTTTCAAGGAAAACCGTTATTACTTTATCACATATTCTTTTCCATTTTGTTTTTTAATATATGGTGAAATTTTGGGGGCATACAATTCCCATACACCTGTCCCCACAAGCAGGATGTAAAACATAAAATAGCTCTATTATACCCCAAAAACCTCCCTTATGCTGTCCCACTGCAATCACGTGCTCCCTCTATTCCTGGAAACTAGTTATCTGTTCTCTGTCACAATAGCCTTTTTGAGAATGGCATAAAAAATGGAATGTTGGCTTCTTTCACTTAGCATCTGAGACTCAACCAAGCTGTTGAGGTATTAATAGTTCATTCCTTACTAGTGCTGAGTAGTACTCCACTCTATGACCATACTACCGTCTCATGAAATGCTCACCCATAGGAGGTCATTTGTGCTATTTCCAGTTTTTGATAATTACAAATAGAGCTTTTATGAATATTCAGGTACAGGTTTTTGTGTGGACAAAAGCATCAATTCTCGGGGCGCCTGGAGGGCTTAGTCGGTTAAGTGTCTGACTTTCGCTTAGGTCATGATCTCACAGTTCGTGGGTTCGAGCCCCCGCATCAGGCTCTGTGCTGACTGCCAGCCAGAGACTGGAACCTGTTTCAGTCTGTGACTCCCTCTCTCTCTGACCCTCCCCTGCTCACACTGTCTCTCTCTCTCTCTCCTAGAAATAAATAAAACATTAAAAAAAAAAAAAAAGAAAAAAAAAAGCATCAATTCTCTAGAGTAAATACCTAGCAGTGGTACTCCTATGTCATATGGTAAATGTATTTTTCTTCTAAATTTTTGTAGCTTTGCATTTAGGTTTAGGATCCATTTTGAGTTCATTTTGTATAACGTGTTACATTTATGTTATGGTTGTTTTTTTTTTTGTTTTTGTTTTTGTTTTTGTTTTTTTGCATATGGATGGCTAATTGTTCCCAACACTACTGGTTGAAGTCACCATATACTCTTAAAACTTAAACTAAAAAGATCTCCTGCATCACCATCACAGATGACAGTCTTGAATGTTTTAAAATTCCTGTTAACTTATATGTAACACCAAAAGTGAAAATAGTTTTAAAGAGAATCTTAAAAACAGATCACTGGGTGGGCACAGAATTATGAATTCGTAGGAACTGAAGTTATATCTGGGCTATGTGATCCATTACCCATGTCAAAATGGACACCAGAAACAGTTTAAAACACTCAAGAGAACAGATTTAAAAAAACAAAAACAAACCAAAAAAGCCTGGACTTCGGTCCAGGGACATATTAATTTTGAAAGCAGAGAATCAGTACATGTGGAATTTGCACAGCATTAGGTTAAATGTTAAATGAATGGCTAACATGCATTTATTCTATTCAAAGGACTTAATCCTTATAACACCTTCTTTTCAATGTTATCCATTTAGATAGAGGCAAAATAGCCTGGGACAGCCTACAAAATATATTTTTAAAAACATCTATTATTGAAGTATAGTTGACATACAATGTTATATTGGTTTCAGGTGCACAGCATAGCGATTAGACAATTCCACATATCACACAGGGCTCACCCAGGCAACTGTGGTCACCATACGAAGTTATTACAACATTACTGACTATATTTCCTGTGCTGTACTTTTCATCCTCATGACTTACTCCCTTTATAACTGGAAGTCTGTACTTCTTAACCCCCTTCAACTATTTCACCCACCTATGAAATATCTTATTTTTAACCACTTTGAGCAACACCACCATCAACATGTACTAACACATTATGGTGAATGCTTGGAATTAAACTGTATCAGAGAAAAGCTCAAAATATTGTTCAACACAAGTTCCTAGAGAAGAAGGTATACAACACTCAGAAACATTTTTAAAATTTTTTAAAATTGGGAGTTTTCACATAAAAATCCCAGCTTGTTATTTTTGGAGAGAAGCTGTACTCCTCTTCAACAACTGGCTGGAGCTGAGCAGCACACGACTCTGTGATGCAGGGCCAGGCTCTGTTTGCATCACTGCCTCCCTGGCCCACCGCATGTGCTCCTACAGCCCATGTGTTTTTTGGGGCAGTTGAGTCTCCTATACTTAACATGATCTACAAGATGGGCTGCACTTTAAAAGGTCTCCAGAACTTCAGACATTCTTTAATACATGTGCAGGGCCGTTCTTGGAAGGTTTACTCTGAGTTTGTAGATGACACTCGGTATCTGTACAGATTGGGGGAAATGAACAATCAAAACAAACTTTCTGGAGGTTAATTTATTACAATATTTGGTAAAAACCTTAATTGACAAAATCCTTTGATCTACCAAATGTATTTCAAATAGTTTATCTTAAGAGAAAATGCTGAACGTGAAGACTTAGCCACAGGATATATTTCTGAGTTCTTAAGAGAATCAAAAAAAACCAGCATATTGTTTATGTAAGGCATGGAAGGAAAAATACGCTGCTATTAGTATCACTACTCTTTTTTTCAAAAATTTTTCATTCTACCAAATCTCACAGGGAGTCCCTGTGAGATGAATAGCTACTGTCATAAAGGTATTGCTCTTTGGGAAAAAACTGGTTACAAGAGTTATAATAAAAGCAACTTTTAAAACTAGTTAATAAAACTAGTGCAGAGAAACATACCACACACCCTGGGACACATTTACACATATTTTTGGAAGGATACAAAGTAGTATCAGTGATTATTTCTAGGTGGTGGAATTATGGTTTGTTTGTTTTTTTTTTAACTTTAATCTTTAAATATGAAATACAAACAACCTCTTACCAAAATCCAGGATTATATCCTGTGGTTAGAAGCAACTCGGTAAGGGGCAGCTGTAAAGGACGGTGGCTTAGCTATCTTTCTTACCTTTATTATTATTATTTTTAATGTTTTATTTTTTAGAGAGAGTATGAGCAGGGGAGGGGTAGAGAGAGGGGGGGACAGAGGACCCAAAGTGGGCTCCACGCTGACAGCAGTGAGCCTGATGCGGGGGGCTCAAACTCATGAACCGTGAGATCATGACCTGAACCAAAGTTGGATGCACAACTGACTGAGCCATCTAGGTGCCCCTGTTTCTTACCTTTAAAAAAGGTAAGTTGGTGAAAACAAACTACAGGACTTGAGTGTTCATTATAGGCAGTTTTTATTTCCCAACAGTGTCTACTATAAAGTCTTCACCCTAAAGTGTGGAATTTCATTCATGGTATTACACCCAGAGGGTGGGGGAGATTTAGGATTGGGATTACATCCCATCACTGAGGCGTGGCTTGCATCCCTGCCCTTGACTATCAATCTGAGTCTCTACTACAGATAAACAAAGGGCCATCTGGAGCTGCGCGGCAGCTGAGAGCGCCCACGCAAACACTTGGCTATGAATTCACGGGTCACTGCGAATACCAACTCCATTTGGTTAGATGACAGGCAAGTGCAGACGCGAAACAAAACTGCTCTTTCAGGAAGCTACACTTACTCAGTTTTCAAAACCAGAATGAATGCATTATAGAGAGTACCAAAGATTTAACAAAATTCCCAAAGGTTTCATTTTATTTATTTAAAAAAAAAATCTTTTTTTCTCAAAGGTTTCATTTTAATCTAGCCGTGAACATCATTTTTACTTATTACATAGCATAGGGGAATTTTCTTTACAATGGTAATTATTGGGTTCTCTATATCCTGACATTTTGCAATGTATCACACTGTCAGACTGCCTGCTTGACCTAGACTTCCTTTATAGTTTTGTGACAAAAAAAGGCTCTGTTCCTTCTTTCATTTTGTGGCTACCTGCTTCTTCGCATGAGGAGTAAGCCAGGCCACCTCCTAGAGCACCATTCTGGTGTGCAGCACCTACACTTTCTGTCCCGTGTGGCACTGTGATCTAGTCATCACTAGGAATGCGTGACAGAGCCCTGGATTTATTAGTTACCTGTTATCAGACACAGAAAGGCCTCTATAAAAACAGAACAAGGCAACTATGTAGATAATGAGATCTCATTAAGGATACGAGAGGGAATGTGGGGGAATATAAGGTGACCTAAAAGTGCAGAAAATTATTCTTGAAATTTATTCTCATCCAGTTTCCTAAGTATTCATGAATTCACTGTAGAGATGACTGCTTTCCCTGTATTAATTTTCAGAGGCCAATAAATTCCTCCTATTTCTCTATGAGACATGGAGGAATGTGATACAACTTGAAACTTCTCATGGGCTCTATCTACTATATACTTCTCCACCTCAGAAGTGGGACTTTCTTTGGTGTTTGAATAGGACTTTTCCTTTGTTACCTTCCAGAGCACTGTTTCCAAAGTTTGCTCCATAAATGTTGGATTCTGAGCTGCTACAGTGGAATATGAGAAAAATGGTCTTCTGGTGCAGTCAACCTGGGAATCGGTGCTACTGTACTCACTGTAGGGCCCCTGAGAGTGTTGAGCACTGCAGAGCCCCAAGAGGAGGGAGGAGGAGGAGCCGTGTTAACAACGGTTCCTTACCGCACTTGACCAAGGGAACCCTTTCTTAGGATCACTAGTTAACTATGTAGAGGCTACTGTTAGAGCTGAATTGTTTGTGAAACACACCATAGAGAGTGCTTTTCCACACTCTGTCCCTGGAACTTTTGGTGAGGTGAGGATTACACAAAAAAACAAAAGAAAAGAACTTAATCACATATAAGTAAAGAGTAAGGTGACAATTACAATTCCACTGAAACAACGCGCAGCAGTGGAAACCTTCAGTCTGGCTCCTATGAAGCGTGAGGCTCTCAAGTGCCCACGTCAAGTGAAAAGTCAGGACAGTTCCAAAGCCACACAGTTTGAAGACCACTAACGAAATGTCCACTGCTTGACGCACAGTGGATGGTTCATAAGTGTGTATTGAATAAATTAACAAGTACACTACAATTTCCATCTTATTCAACTTCAGGGAGAAAATGTCATCATTTAACTTTTAAACTACTATACAGATGAGAAAAAAAAGAATTCTAGAAAAGCTTTACATGTGGGTAAAATTCCAAATAATGCTTAGTGAAGGCTGTGGACTTACCCCCAACTGCAGACCACAAATAGACCCTTTAGTATTAGCAAGTGCAAATGATCAGACTACAGATTCATTCCCAAGCCGTAGCAGAGGCTGCAGGGGTAAAGAAAAGGCAAGAGGCTTTTGCAGAACTACCTGTTGCAGGCTAACTTTTGGCCTCTGAAGCCATTTTCAGTAATTTTACAGGAACAGAGAAAGAGCATTTTAAATTTTCATGCCAAATCAAGGGCTCTGAGATAAGCAAATTTCTATCCCTTTTAGGCTAAAAGCTGTAAGACATGTTTTCTTTCTACGTTTACTCTGCTGGCTCAGAGGTCACTTCCCCAGCACATGTCCCGACACCTCTCTCCCCCCACTGCCCACCCACCTCCTTCCCCCTTCTGGGTCCTCCCAGTCAGTCTCACCCTCTCATATTCATCCTTGGCTCGGCTTAGCATCTCCAGAATGTCGATGGGCCTGTGGTCACTGCAGCCGTTGGCCTGGCTGGGGCTCTGTTTGTCCCGAGCAGCTTGCTGGGACCGCCGTGTCTCTTCCTCTACCACGCTAGAGGGGGAGACCAAGTTTTAGAAAGACCTCTTGAGACATAATACACCATATGAACTCTCCTGGTGTTTGGCTGCCGAGGGTGTGGAAGAATGTCACAGCATACGCTGTTCCCCCAATACAAATTCAGGGTCACAGTCTGTACAAACGGCTTTACCTGCCGTTGCATCATGTGCAACGCCAACTGATGCGTCTCACTGTTAGAAGGACAGAGTACAGAATTCTTTTCTAGAGATGGTGGGAGCAGATACGTCAAAAATGACCAAATTATTTCTCTTTCTTTTTTGAACTCAAACGACCAGGTAAAGTACATTTTAAAAAGGACGTGACCAGCAAGATAAAGGTAGGCTGCACTGCTGAGCAATCACTGTGGAAAGTCTGTATTGACACTGGACTAGGAAGGAGAGGGAAAGAGAGAGGGAAGGGGAGAAAGAGAGGGAGAAAGGGGGACAGAGAGAGACAGACAGACAGACACTTCTTGGAAAAAAAAAAGAGATTTCAGCGAATCTTCAAAGGTTTCCCTTATTCTCTCCTTAGAAATCACCGAGTGGGTGGTGAGGTCAGGGCGACTGTGGCAATGCTATTTACTCTGATTGGTGCTTAGGCTAACTCTGCACTTGAAAATAAAGCGAGAAAAGTTGAGGGTTGAGAATGCCATGGGGAGGGCCGGGGTCTTTTTCTTTCTAGACCAATTTAGATTTTAGCTCTGATCCCAGCTCTGATGAACAGGATTAGCTGCCACAGGAGATCCTGGGCACAGCACAACTTGATAATTATAGGCGCTGAAAATGTTCTGGATGGTGATAAGGGCAGGCAATAAAACAATTCAGTAGCCGAAGATTTGTTTTTTGTTTTAAACACCAGGAGTGGGACAAGAATAGGCCACTCAGTGTCAGTTCACTGCTTTAAAATGGCCTGCCAAGGGGCTCCCATTCACGTGTGTGGGATGGTTCTTCTATTTACAATATTAAACAGGCTTTTTTTTAAACAGCAGACTCATTCTGAGTTTTTAATGTACTAAAATATATTCTGATTCTCCAAGAAGGGTGGGCTTATATACTTCCCCAAATTTATTTGACCACAGAATCTTCTCCTAAAGCAAGCTTTCTGTTTAGAAGATCCTGCTTTGAGGTAATGGTGTTATTTCTCTATCTAGATGTTTACAGTTCTGAATAAGATGACTATTTCTGAAATGAATGTACAATCACAGACTTCACAGTAGAATGAAAGAGGACTGGTATGTGATATGAGGACCACAGCAGTTAGCATCCATACCATCTCACATATATCCATACTGGAAAGGAAAGACTGTATTATCCCTACTGTGAGGCCTGTTGCAAAGGAGAAAAAGACTAGAGAGATATATGTTGGTTATTTCTTGATGGTGGATCACAAGGAATTTCACTTTCCTTCTTTGTACTTTTCTTCATTTTCCATAATTAACAGGCAGTCCTTTAATAATAAGAGGAAAAAAAGCTATTTTTGCTATTTCAAGAGACTTATATTTATACTCAGTTATAAGCTTCACCAGCTTGAATTCACCTTCATTGAGGCCTCTGGTCACACACTCTGTTTCTCTTCCCTCCTGCCAGGCTGCCTGGTTTGCCCATGCTAGTTTCCCCTCATCCAGGCTCTGAACTAGATTTGTAATTTTGGTTCAAAGTATCTTTTCTTCTTCTTCTTTTTTTTAAAGTAAGCTCTATGCCCAACACAGGGTCTACATTCATGACCCTGAGATCAAGAGTTGCATGCTCTACTAACTGAGGCAGCCAGGAATCCCCCAAATAGAATATTTCTTTCTTTTCTTTTTTCATTATGTTTTTTAGAATGTTTCACTTATTTTTGAAAGAGACAGACAGAGGGCAAGTGGGGGAGGGACAGAGAGAGAGGGAGACCTAGAATTCGAAGCAGGCTCCAGGCTCTGAGCTGTCAGCACAGAGCCCAATGTGGGGATCGAACTCATGACCTGAGCCAAAGCTAGACGCTCAACCGACTGAGCCCTCCAGGTGCCCCAAAGAGAACACTTCTAATAGTCACCACTGTTTACCGGTGGAACAGGCCACCTTATAATGTCCACTTCTGCTTTCAACAGCATGTCCAGGTGGCATGGAAGGAACAGGAATGATGCTGGGACTCTATCAGGCCTCTTCCAATCCAAACTCTTTGAGAAGTGCCTTTGCCTCTCGCCCTGTTCCCAAATATGCCCTCAAGACTACCCATAAATCAGGAATAAGGCTCACTTCCATGAATTCCCCAAATTTCATAGTCTTTGTAGGTAATCATTCAAACAGGGATTTATTGTTAAGAGTTTCTCACAGGGTGGATTTCCTCCATAGGAGAGTCAGCATTTCCCAAGTGTGGTGGATTTTACTTTGCCACTGACCAGAGAGGATTTCAAATTAGGATACAGTACAGGTCTAGAGGTTTGCTTGCTCTCCCACATAGCTTCTCAGTTTTTATAAACATCTTTTGGAATAAGTCAATTTCTTTACTCGGAGAACTTTTATTATATTGCAGCTGTTGAAACAGTCATTTAACAGGATGGGCACCGACAGACACATTTATTGAGACACACAATATGCCAATACACACCTCTATTTCTGGTGAGCAGACACAATACTCTGCAATATGTAGCAAATAGAGGCTGTACACAGACAAAGTCAGAGCAAAGAAAGATAGTCTTTTTTTTATCTTTGGTGACCAGAACACCATTGATCACAAAGTTAATGTTAACACAGAAGGTGTTCTCTTCGGCCATAAACAGGCCAGACCCCTGAAAACTCATTACTGACAGTTTCGTGAGGGCATTCTCAAGTCACCTGCAATACTGCCCCTGCTTCTAGTAAAACAAGCTGGAAGTGTAAGCAAAGTGCTTCTTTGGGCATTTCTTGTGAAAGAACCTCAAATGCTCTTCTTTTCCCTTCTGCTTTCTGTTTCTATGTCCTCATCTTATTTTTGGTTCCAATACAATATTTTCAGATAGGCCTTCAGTCTCCTGCCTCGTTTACCATCCTAAGTCTTGTATGAGGGGTACCACTGGCCCTGACAGTTTAGAAAAAAGCTTAAAATGCTTTCCTCTAAGTAGCTATTAAAACAAAAAGAAACAAATTTCTCACTTGGGGCCCCAAAACTCTCAATCTGCAGGAGAAAGTCTATATACTAATATATTTCAAAGTTTAGATATTTAAGAAAAATATTCTGGATTTCAGGATAACCAAGAATCAATAAATCTGTGTCTTCTAAGTAATGAGAAGTAAACTAAACTGTCTTTGCTGTCACTTTCAAAAATACAAAAAAGTAGTCATCAAATAAGTAAATGCGTTTTTAAAAACAGTAGTTTTAATTAGTTTCCAGGGACAAGGTGTTGTAAAAATAAAGTGTGCCTTGAGGCACCTGGGTGGCCCAGTCGGCTCAGTATCTAACCTTGTGAAGCTCAGGTCATGATCTGGCGGTTTGTGAGTCTGGGCCTCATGTCAGGCTCTCTGCTGTCAGTGCAGGGCCAGAGAGCCCGCTTTGGATCCTCTGTCGCTCTCTCTCTCTCTTTCAAAAATAAAACAGAAAGAAAAAGAAGAAAAAAAGAAGGAAAGAAGGAAGGAAGGAAGGAATGAACGAACGGGGGCTTCTAGAGAGGCAACACATTTTCCAACATGAGTGAGTGGTGCAAGTTCACTTGGAACAGTATCTTCAGGGCTGTGTGCCCGCAGTAATAAACTCAGCCTACCCTGTGAGCTCACGGCCAGAGCAAACAAAGCAGGAGACGGACAAACATCCTATCAGGACACGACAGTGGTCCTGGATGAAAACTTCAGCCATATGGGTATCTTTTAAAATGCAAACATGCCTGGGATTGAGGTTTGGGGAGTATTTATTTACACTTTTACAGAAATTAGTGTAAATTTGGCCTGTTTCTTTAAAAAGAAAAAAAAAGTAAGAGTTTTCTTCCAAAGATGAAGATAAAAACCCTGCAGGAGAACAAAGGGAATTTTGATGAGAGGGGCGGGGTTCACCTCTCTGGGGAGACTTCGGCAAAAACTGAGGAGCAAACACAGGTGAGCCGGAGCGCACTGCTGCCACATCTCTGCAGGCCCCTCCAGCACTGCAGTGGCTTGGGCTCCCAGAACCCAGATCTGCAGCAGCAGCAGCTCAGACAAGCCAGGTGAGGGTGGCTCCTGCGCGCTCGCTTGAGAAGAGGCAGTGAGCCACCCTTTAGAACACTGTGGCTAAAATGAGCAAATCAGAGAACTCTAGATGCTGGTGAGGATGTGGAGAAACGGGCACCCTCCTACACTGTTGGTGGGAATGTAAACTGGTGCAGCCCTTCTGGAAAACAGTGTGGAGGTTCCTCAAAAAATTAACAGTAGAACTCCCCTAGGACCCAGCAATAGCACTGCTAGGAATTTACTCAAGGGATACAGGAGTGCTGATGCATAGGGGCACATGTACCCCAATGTTCATAGCAGCACTCTCAACAATAGCCAAATCATGGAAAGAGCCTAAATGTCCATCAACTGACGAATGGATCAAGATGTGGTTTTTACCCAAAAAACAAACAACCCAGTGAAGAAATGGGCAGAAGATATGAACAGACACTTCTCCAAAGAGGATGTCCAGATGGCCAACAGACACAGGAAACGATGCTCAGCATCCCCCCTCATCAGGGAAATACAAATCAAAACCACACTGAGATACCACCTCACGCCAGTCAGAGTGGCTAAAATGAGCCAATCAGAGAACTCTAGATGCTGGCGAGGATGTGGAGAAACGGGCACCCTCCTACACTGTTGCTGGGAATGTAAACTGGTACAGCCCCTCTGGAAAACAGTGTGGAGGTTCCTCAGGAAACTAACAATAGAACTCCCCTATGACCCAGCAATAGCACTGCTAGGAATTTACCCAAGGGATACAGAAATGTGATGCATAGGAACACATGTACCCCAATGTTCATAGCAGCACTCTCCACAATAGCTAAAACCTGGAAAGAGCCTAAGTGTCCATCAACAGATGAATGGATCAAGAAGATGTGGTTTATCTATACCATGGAATACTACATGGCAATGAGAAACAATGAAATCTGGCCATGTGTAGCCACATGGATGGACCTTGAGGGTGTTACGCTGAGCGCAGTAAGTCAGGCAGAGAAGGACAAATATTATATGTGTGCACGTATAGGAGGATTAGGAGGAACTTAACGGAGGAACAAGGGGGAAAAGAAGGGGGGAAATGGTGGGGGAAAGGGAGAGAGGGAAACCGTGAGAGACTCTTGAATGCTGATAAAAACTGAGGACTGATGGATGTGGGGGGAGGGGGGATGGGCATGGAGGAGGACGCTTGTGGGGATGAGCACTGGGTGTTATGTGGAAACTAATTTGACAATAAACTATTTGTAAAAAAAGAAAAAGAAAAAAGAAAAAAATAAATTTAAAATAAATAAATTTAAAAAAAAGAAGTGGTTTATCTATATGATGGAATACTATATGGCAATGAAAAAGAATGAAATCTGGCCATTTGTAGCAAAGTGGATGGAACTGGAGGGTGTTAGGCTGAGTGAAATAAGTAAGGCAGGGAAGGACAGATACCATATGTTTGCACGTGTAGGAGGATTAGGAGAAACGTAACAGAGAATGCAGGAGAAGGGGAAAAATAGTGGGGGAGAGGGAGGGAGGCAAACCATGAGAGACTCTTGAATGTTGAGAACAAACTGAGGGCTGATGGGGGTGGCGGGGAGGGGAACGGGTGTGATGAGCACGGAGAAGGGCACTTGTTGAGATGAGCACTGGGTGTTATATGGAAACCGACTTGACAATAAACAATTAAAAATAAAAAAGAACATTCATGCAATGAAACGACTTTCCAGATTCCAAGATTCTGACCTACAAAGCATCTCCTGGAACACAGCCCATTAGTGACGCAGGGGACGACTGCACCTAGGGGCGGCGCCACAGCCCAGCTCACTTCAAGGAAGCGCGGGCAGGAGTCATCTACATGGCACTGCTCATCTCACCGAGCCTAAAGCAGCCTGCCTGTGCCCTGGGTGCGGTGCTGTCCTGTGGAGTTAGCGCTAAGCGCATATTTAACAATAAGGGTCTGGTTAAATTATGATTTGTCCTCAGGGCTGGATAAAATGACAAATACCACAGAGGACTCTCTAGTGCAAACTGGAAAAAGGCTGTTGAATGAAAAGTAGGAGGTACAGGGTGATCCTATTTTTGTAAAAAACCACCACACACTGACCTAATGTATAAATAAAAAGACGGGAGGGAAACAGACTAAAACACTAACAATGGAAGTAGTAGGATCTCAGGTAATTCTAGTTTTCTTTAAACTTTTCTGCCTCTTCCAAATTTCTGACAATAAGCAGGAAATCAGGAGAGAAATATGAGTTAGTAGACTCAGTAATGAAGATAAGTGAAGGGGAAAGTAATTTTTTCAACTCTCATATATCATGAATTAAATCTATGTTGTAACATAAATACTTACTCAGCCATGAGTTTGGCTATGCGATGACAGTCATTCTTGTCATAAAACCAGATGCTGTATATCGACACTTGAAAAACAAAGGAGAGAAAAAGATAAGGGAAAATGCGGTTTCAACATTTGTGTATACGTAAATACTATATTATTACCATGGAATGTCACAGAATTTACCATCAAACCCTCAAATTGTTAAGAGTTCCTCTAAAGAAAAAAAAAAGCCTCTCCCTTAAACTGTTTAATGAAATTATTAATAAAATTAGGATAGGTAAAAGATTCAGATGAAAATTATAAAAGAAAGCTTTTAGACATGATTTCCAGATCTCATTGAGCCTAAGGTGCCACTAGGTGTAAGAGGTACCATTATTTTCTGTATTACCAAGAAAGAAAAATGCTGTTAAACTAAGAATCTACATTGCAAGATGCATTCCAAATCGACAGTAAAATGTGAAAAAAGGTGTCTTAATTATTGAAAACCAAGTTCACCCACCAGCTAACCAAACAACAGAACCTCCGTCAATCTCTTAAAGCTTGAAATACAGAATTAGCAGTTTGAATAAAAACAAGCACCAGCTCCAGGTTCAACCTACGGTCAATATCGTTCACGCAGGAAATGGAAATGCTGGGGCTGAGCTCAGTCTATCACACTTCTTTTCCTTTTTCATTCCCAGCATGTGTGGTGGGATGAACACTAAGAAAACCCTCAAAAACTATTTGGTGAATAGATAAATGAACTTTATAATTAAAGGTAACAATACAAAAAAAACACTGTAAATACTTATTGGACTCAGTGGAGTAGAAACACAGAATTGTCAGTCAAAACAAACACACGAATGGCTATGGCACATTGCTACCATGTGCGCGCACCATGACACTCACAGCTTGGTCCAGGCTGTACCTCCCTCCATACTTACAATGACTGGTACAGGCAGTGTACATATCATTATGCCTTTTTTTTAAAAAAAATTAAACTTTATTTTTTTAAAGACAGGAAGTAGGATTTATTGGTGGCATGAATAGGGAGGAAGCAGTGCCTGGCATCTGCCTAAGAGGCCATGATTAGGGATATATTTGACCCAACAACCATCTGGGATGAGCTGCTTTTCAGCCATCACATCTTCAAATTTGTCCACATTAAACTTAGCTCTACTTTCTGGAAATGTGGGTCTTCTGGTGGCCAGGGGACTTGAACTAGGCCCTACGTAGGGCCTCAATCACATGCTTCTGGGTGGACATGATGACATGGCCAATGTGGACCTTAAACACTGTGTCCCGGGGTTTCCCAAAGGCACTCTGCATACCTGTCTGGAGTCGGTCAACCCCAGCACAGGACAATGTCTTGTTGATACAGATGATGGGGAAGGGGTGGAGCTGTACTTGAATGTGAAAACCGTCTTTGCCACAGCTTTTCACCATGTACTTGTTGGCAAAAATACAGGCAGCCTCCAGGGCTTTAGAGCAGAACTGCTCATATTCAGCTGACACCATGAGGCCATACAGTGGGAACTCATCCAGGTTTGCCTTCTTCTGCCCCAGGTCAAAGATGTGGATATTGGCATCAGGGACATTTCTGCAGAAGTGAGACTTATGTTTTGTTCTTATAATACCGGTAACACCATGGCAACACCAGGATCTTCAGTGGCGTGCCAAAGGAAAAGGGCTAAGTTACACTTTTAATTTTGAAATAATTGTAGCTTCACACACACTTAGAAAAAATAAACAGAGAATATGCGTGCCCTTTGTTTCCTTCATTGGTAACACTTTGTAAAACTATAATATGATATCACAGCCAGGCTTCTGACATTGACAAGGTCAAGTTATAAAACATTTCTGTGGCCACAAGGATCCCTGGTGGACTTTTATGACCATGCCCTCTTTCCTTAATCCCTATCCCCCATCTCTGACCCCTGGCAAACACACTAATCTGTTCTTCGATTCTTTAATGCTGTAATTTCAGGAATGTTATAGAATATAAGCAGAATTATACAGTATGCAACTTTTTGAGATTGGGTTTTCTGACTCAACATAATTCTCTGGATATTCATCCAAGTTGTTGCTTGCATCAATAGTTCATCTCCACCCCCGCTCTCTTTTCTGGCTATGTAGTATTTCATGCTGTGGCTGTACCTGTTCAAATGTTTATCCACTGAAGGACACGTGGTGTGGTTCCAGTTTTGAGCTATTAACAAATAAAGCAGCTATGAATGTTCATACACAGGTTTTTGTGTAAATGTAAGTCTTCATTTCTGGGTTAAATGCTCCAAAGCACAGCTACTGAGTCACAGCAGCTGCATGTTCAGTTTAAAGAAGAAAGAAATTCTATTCTCTAGAGTGTCTGTACTATTTTATATTCCTACCAGCAACACATGAGCGATCCAGCTTCTCCACATCCTTGCCAGCATCTGTTCTTCTGTTTTTAACTTCATCCATTCTGACAGGTATATGGTGGCATCTCACTGTGGCTTTAGTTTACATCTCCCTAAAAGCTAATGATGCTGAACATCTTTTCATGTGTTTCTTTCTCATCTGTATTTTCTACTTAGTCAAATGTCTGTTCATGTTTTTTGCCCTTCCTAACTGGATTTTTTTTACTGCTTAATTTTACGAGTTCTGTGGATATTCAAGATACCAGGCCTTTGTTGGATATGTGGTTTGAAAATATTTTCTGTCTGTAGCTTGTTTTTCATTCTCTTAGTAAGGTCCTTCCAGAACAAAGATTTTTAATTTTGACAGGTCCAACTTACCAATTTTTCCTTTTATGGATCATGCTTTTAGCATCAAGTCTGAAGAATACTGTGCTGATGGACCTGCAGTAACAAAATTTTCTGTGATTTTTACTAAAAGGTTTATAGTTTTACATTTCAGTTGGTAATCGATTTTTTAAAATGTTTTACTTATTTCTGAGAGAAAGAGGGAAAGAGAGAGAAAGGGGGACACAGAATCTGAAGTAGGCTCCAGGCTCTAAGCTGTCAGCACACAGCCTGATGCGGAGCTTGTACCCAAGAACCATGATATCATGACCTGACCCGAAGTCAGACACTTAACCAGCTGAGCCACCCCAGATGCCCCATCAGTTGGTAATCAATTTTGAGTAGTTTTTGTATAAAAAGGTTTAGGTTAAGGTTCTTTCTTTCTTTTTTTTGGTCTAAATATTCCAGCATTATTTGTTGAAAATGCTCTCCTCTGTTTATTGAGGAATCTTTTGTACCTTTGTCAAATATCAGTGGGGCATGTTTGTGTGGATCTATTTCCAGATTTATGTTATCCTATTTATGTGTTTATTCCTCCACCAGTACCACACTGTCTTGATTCCTGTGCTATATAGGCCTTAATAACTCCCTCCACTTTATGCATCTTTTCCAAATTGTTTTAGCTTCTATGGCTTGTGTTTTTCCATATAAGTTTTAGAATAAATTTGTTTATGCCTACAAAAACTTCGCTGGGAGTTTGACAGAAAGTGCTTTAAACCTACAGACTAATTTGGGAATAAGTGAATTTGTACTATGTGGAGTTCTTCAATGCACAAGCACGGTTGATCTCTCCACTTATTTAGATCTTCTTTGATTTCTTTTATCAGTAATTTTCAGCACATAGATTCCGTATGTTTTGTTAAATTTATGCCTGAGTACTTAATTTTCCTTGTAAGGATTATAAACGGTAGTTTGCTTTTATTTATTTATTTTTTAGTAATCTCTAAACCCACTGTGGCACTCTAACTCATGACCCCAAGATCAAGAGTCGCATGCTCTTCTGACTGAGCCACCAGCGTCCCTAAATGATAGTGTTTTTTTTTTTGTTTTTTTTTTTTATGTTTTATTTATTTCTGAGAGAGAGAGAGACAGTGTGAATAGGGAAGGGGCAGAGAGAGGGGGAGACACAGAATCCAAAACAGGCTCCAGGCTCTGAGCTAGCTGTCAGCACAGAGCCCGACACGGGGCTCGAACCCACGAACTGCAAGATCATGACCTGAGCTGAAGCTGGGCGCCTAACCAACTGAGCCACTCAGGTGTCCCTAAATGATAGT
The DNA here is from genome assembly GCA_017311185.1 of Proteles cristata cristata. Classification (NCBI taxonomy): domain Eukaryota; kingdom Metazoa; phylum Chordata; class Mammalia; order Carnivora; family Hyaenidae; genus Proteles; species Proteles cristata. Next base: position 705,097 of record JAESUZ010001199.1, read on the forward strand.
TCTTAATTGTGACCGATTTTTGAATGTTGATCTTGTATTCTCATACCTTACCAAACTCATTAATTAGTTCTAGGAATTTGTACTTAGTTCTGTTATCTGTGAATAACATTTTTTTTTTTTAATTTTTATTTATTTCTAGGAGAGAGAGAGAGACAGCGTGAGCAGGGGAGGGTCAGAGAGAGAGGGAGTCACAGACTGAAACAGGCTCCAGGCTCTGAGCTGGCAGTCAGCACAGAGCCCGACGCGGGGCTCAAACCCACGAACCGCGAGATCATGACCTAAGCGAAAGTCGGACGCTTAACCGACTAAGCCACCCAGGCGCCCCTGTGAATAACATTTTTATTATTTCTTTTTCTCTTCTAATATGTAGGCCTATTTTTCTCCTGCCTTACTGCAGGGGTCAGAACTTTCAGTGCTATGTTGCTCAGCAGTGCTGACAGTGGACATCCTTGCCTTCTTCTCAATCTTACAGGAAAACATTCAGACTTTCACTATAAATATAATATCGGCTGTAAGTTTGTTGTACATGCTTTTTATCAAGATCACATAATTTACCTCTATTCTGAACTTATGAGTTTTTATCATGCATGGGCATGGCTTTTTTTCTGCATGAAAAACACAAAATATGATCATGTGATATTTCTATTTCATCTTTAGTCTGTTGATGTGGTAGAGCAAACTGATTTTCAATATATTTTTTTACAAGTTTCTTTATTTATTTTTTTAATTTTTTTTTAATGTTTTATTTATTTTTAGGAGAGAGAGACAGCGTGAGCAGGGGAGGGTCAGAGAGAGAGGGAGTCACAGACTGAAACAGGCTCCAGGCTCTGAGCTGGCAGTCAGCACAGAGCCCGACGCGGGGCTCGAACCCACGAACCGCGAGATCATGACTCAAGCGAAAGTCGGACACTTAACCGACTAAGCCACCCAGGCGCCCCACAAGTTTCTTTATTTTTGAGACAGTGTGTATGTGTGTGCACACAAGTGGGGAAGGGCAGAGAAAGAGGGGGAGAGGGAGAGGGAGAGGGGGGAGAGAGAGAGAGAGAGAGAGAGAGAGAGAGAGAGAGAGAGAGAGTCCCAAGCAGGCTCTACACTTGATGTGGAGCCTGACAAGGGGCTCAATCTCATGACTGGGAGATCGTGACCTGGGCTGAAACTAAGAGTCAGTTGTTTAACTGACAGAGCCACTGAGGTGCCCCTGATTTTCAATACTGAGCCCACTTTGCAGATCTGGAATAGAACCCATTTCTGTATATTGTTGAATTTGCTAATATTTGTTTGAGTACTTTTTTTCATCTACTTTTTGAGAGGTATTGGTTTATGGTTTTCTTTTATTGTACTGTCTGCCTTGTTTGGGTGTCACAGTAATACTGGCTTAATAAAATCAGTTGAAAATTGTTCCCTCCTTGTCTGTTTTCTGGAAGAAACTATGTAAAATTAGTGTTAACTCCTCTTTAAATTCTCCAAACCAACTAGGTCTGGAGATTTTTTGTTTTTGGATTATGAATTCACGGTCTTCAATAGCTATAGGACTATTCATGTTACGTTTTATCTTGGCTGAATTTTGTAGTTTGGGTTTTCAAGGAATTGGTCCATTCCTTCCAAGTTATCAAGTTTATGGCTATAAAACTGTTCACAGCATTAGCTTATTATCTTTTTAATGTCTGGAGAATCTACAGTGATATCCACTATTCCATTCCTGATACTGGTACCTTGGGTTTTCTTTTTCTTTTTGTTAGTATTGCTAATGGTTTATGAATTTTATTGATCTTTTTAAAATTTGGGGTGCCTAGGTGACTCAGTTAAATGTCCAACTCTTGGCTTTGGCTCAGGTCATGATCTCATTGCTTCATGGGTTTGACCCCACATTGAGCTCTGTGCTGACAGTGCAGACAGAGCCTGCTTGAGATTTTCTCTCTCTCTGACCCTCCCCCACTTGCGCTGTCTCTCTCAAAATAAACTTTAAAAAGTTTTTTAAAAACCCAGCTTGTTTCATTATTTTTTTTCTCTTTTCATATTTTCAATGTCATTGATTTCTTCTTCTATCATTTTTATTCTTTTCTTACTTCTGTATACTTTGAGCTTAATTTGCTCTTCTTTTTATAATTTCTTGAATTAAGAATTTAGTAGGCTCTCAGCAAGTATCACTTGAAGGTGTGGGAGGGGTTCCCCATGGCTAGGCCACCTGGTGTGCTCTCCCAGAAGAGAGTGTCTGACCTGCACAGATGAAGACTGTTCCCAGAGTAGGCTAGTGATGTGACTCTTCCTCTACTTCTACCTTCCCTCGGTGGGAGGGAGGGACAGCACTTGCCGGGTGGCACTTATTGTCAACAGGGCTCCTAATCCCTTCAGCCAATTTTTCTGGGCTCACCTGATATTGTTGGCAGGACTACCACTTGATCCAGGAGGGGAATGAGCCTACCTGCCCTGCCCTGGGTTGGAGGTCAATGAATACCAGGCCTGGGTCTCCTTCTTCTGTTGGGTGAGAGGGTTGTAAGACCTTGTTGCTGCGTTGTTTTGACAGTTCTAGGTCTTCCCCTTTCTACCTTTCAGAGTTCTCCTGATTATCTCTTGAGTTATTTCTGGGTTTTATAGCTGTATTTAACAGGGATAAGCAAGGATAGACAAGTAACTCTACGCCATCTTGTATGGATCAGAAGTCTCATTATGCACTTTTATGGATGGAAACTGAGGTTCATGGAAAGACTAAAAAGCTTATTAAAAATCAGAAGAAAAAGGTCTTAGAATTGTAGCTAGAACTCAGGTATTCTCATTCTTAGGCCAGTGGTCTTGACACCACACAGCCATTGCCTCGTTACATGAAGTAACACATTTTTTTTTTATAGAAACAAAAAGTTAATGAGTCTTAATTATGCTTTAAGACTAAAGTAACACACAAAAGAGTATAAATAAGTTTAAAAATATACAATAAAAGGATGACAGAATATAGATTTTTAGTCATCATGCTGTATATTACAGCCCTATAACTTAACTTATTTTGTAACTGGAAATTTGTACCTTTTGACCTCCCCTCCCCTCTTCTCAGGCGATGATCAATCTGTTCTTTATATCCATGAGCTTTTTTGTTTTGTTATAAGTTATTTATTTTGAAAGAGAGCGAGCAAGGGAGAGGCAGAATAGAGAGAGAGAGAGAGAGAGAGAGAGAGAGAGAATCCCAAGCAGGCTCTGCGCTTTGAGGGGCTTGAACTCACAAACTGTGAGATCATGACCTGAGCCGAAATTAAGAGTTGGAGGCTTAACCATCTAGGCCATCCAGGCATCCTGTTTTTTGTTTTTCCCCTTAAAGATTCCACACATTAGTGACGTCATACAGCATTTATCTTTTTTTTTTTTCCTTTATCTCATCTATTTCATTTAGCATGATGTCCTCAAGGTCCATCTATATTGTTGCAAAAGGTAAGGTTTCATTTTTTTTATGGCTGAATAATATTCCATCGTGTATATATACATTTTCTTTTTCCATCCATCCATTGACGGACTCTTAGGTTGTATCCATATTCTGGCTGTTGTAAATAATGCTACAATAAACACGGGAGTGCATATATCTTTTCATATTAGCATTTTCATTTTTTCAAATACCCAGAAATGGAATTGCCAGATCATATGGCAGTCCTGTTTTTAACTTTTTGAGTAATCTCCATTCTGTTTTCCATAGTAGATACACCAATTTACAGTCCTAGTAACAGTGCATGAGGGTTTGCTTTTCTCCATATCTTCTCCAACACTTATTACTTCTTGTATTTTTTTAAAGTTTTGTTTATTTACTTTGAGACAGAGAGAGAACAAGTGTGGAAGGGGCAGAGAGAGAGGAGACAGAGAATCCCAGGCAGGCTCTGTGCTGTCAGTGCACAGCCTGATGCGGAACTCCATATCATGAACCATGAGATCATGATGTGAGATGAAATCAAGAGTTGGATGCTCAACTGAGCCACCCAGGTGCTCCTGTTATTTCTTGTGTTTATTTTTTTAATTTTTGAGAGACAGAGAGAGACAGAGCACGAACGGGAGAGGGGCAGAGAGACAAGGAGACACAGAATCCGAAGCAGGCTCTAGGCTCTGAGCAAGCTGACAGCACAGAGCCCAACGCAGGGCTTGAACCCACGAACCGTGAGATCATGACCTGACCCAAAGTATGACACTCCACCGACTGAGTCACCCACGTGCCCCTTCTTGTATTTTAAAAAAAATTTTTTTAGATGTTTATTTTTGAGAGGGAGAGAGAGACAGAGCACAAGCAGGGGAGGGGCAGAGAGAAAGGGAGACACGGAATAGGAGAAGCATGCTCCAGGCTCTGAGCTGTCAGCACAGAGCCCGACGCGGGGCTTGAACCCATGGACTGTGTGACCATGACCTGAGCTGAAGTCGGATGCTCAACTGACTGAGCCACCCAGGTGCCCCTTGTATTTTTGCTAATAGCCATTCTAACATGTGTGAGGTGACCTCATTGTGAATTCAATTTGCATTTTCCTGATATTAAATGTTGAGCATCTTTTCATGTACCTGTTGGCCATCTGTATGTCTTCTTGGGAAAAATGTCTATTCAAATCTTCTGCTCACTTTTTTAACCAGGTTGTTCATTCTTTTGCTATTGAATTGTATGAGTCCTTTATATAATTTGGTTATTAGCCCGATATCAGATACGTGACTTGCGAACATTTTCTCTTATTTGCTAAGATGCCTTTTCATTTTGTTGATGGGTTCCTCTGCTCTGTAGAAGCTTTGAGATGATATAGTCTCACTTGTTTATTTTTGCTTTTGCTGCCTTTGCTTTTGGTGTCAAATCCAAAATATCACTGCCAAAACTGATGTCCAGGAGCTTACCACCTATGTTTTCCTCTAGGGGTTTCTTGGTATCAGGTCTTACATTCAAGTCTTTAATCTATTTTGAATTTATTTTTGTGTATGGTGTAAGATAAGATAGTAGCACATAGCGGTCCACTTTCCCCAACACCATTTACTCAAGACATGGTCTCTTCCCCATGGTATCTTCTTGGTTCCCTTGTAAATTAATCTGTACACATATGTGTGAGTTTATTGTTGGGTACTCTATTCTGTTTCACTGATCTATGTGTCTATTTTTGTGCTAGCACCACACTGTTTTGCATACTACACGTCTGTAGTTCATCTTGAAATCTAGGATTGCGATGTCTCCGGCTTTTTTCTTCTTAAATTTGGCTATCTGGGGTCTTTTGTGGTTCCATACACATTTTAGGATTGTTTGTTCTATTTCTGTGAAAAGTGTCATAGCAATTCTGATGTGAATTATACTCAATCTGTGGATTGCTTAAGGTAGTATAGACATTTTAACAATATTGATCCTTCCAATCCAGGAGCATGAAATATTTTCCCATTTATTTGTGTTTTCTTCAACTTCCTTAATTAATGTCTTATAGTTTCCAGTGTACAATAAAAGCTATTTTAATGGTGAACCTTTGTTTCATTCTGAATATCATCTTATTATACAAAAAACTTCATGGCCAGTCACAACTTTAAAGTTCCCTTTTTGACAGAAATAAAAGATCAGATTTTTTTCAGTTGTCATCGTAGAAGGAGTGAAAACATTGATATACAGAGTGAGCGAATGGCTTCATTTTATGAATGAAGATCATGAACATGAAATTTTTTCCCTAACCTATTCATAAGGGGAACTTGTCTGGTAGAGAAACCCTTCAGTTTCACTAAAACCATCCTTGACTGTTGGGCTCCATATCTGGCTATACGTCCTGCAGGTGACTGTGCACATAGCTACCACACTGCCGGGTTGGCTTTTGTTTTCTGAGCCTTCATTCGGCCTGATGTGAAGAGTTTTCCATGTTTGGAATCCAGGTTCACAGAACTGCAAAACACCACCACTGCTTCAAACAGAATCAATGTCTAATGAATAACAAGTAATTTTGGAATATTTTAACATGATGGAAATAAACAGCTTTGATATCCCTTTGACAAGGAACACAGAGGAAGCTCTGTTAAAGATGAGGTATTTATTTAAGCAGCATCTTCCACAGGGTCTGGTTATGTTCCTATTCCTCGTGGCGAAGGATTGTTCCTACACAGAGTAATCAGATTGGGCTTTGAAAAGACTCCATATATGGCAAGTACACGCAACCATCTTTCTTTCAATATGCCTCTTACCACCTTGGCTAAAGAACACACAAAGCACAAGGGTCCAAACACAAGATTCCAGTTTTCCTCTAATGGACTCACCCATACAACTTTAGAGTAAGTACACTCAGAGCATTTTTGGGGCTAAACGGGCATTTAATAACATTTTCATAAGGGGTTTGAAAGCCCAACTCTTAAGAATTTCATACGGATAATCAAAATAAACCCAACAGAACTATCAACTTATGTTGACAAAACTTCACTTTCATCCTCCCTTCTTCCTTTGAATACACTAAAATTTAGCAATAAGACACACATCTTCCACTCTTGTACATTATCAAGTAAACTGCCAAAAGAGACCCAAACACTTTCAAAGGCATGTTTGCAGAAGAAATAAAGATAAGGAAGCTATAACGATAGCTTAATGGGTAAAGGATAAGAGTCACACTCGATTCTGCCAAAAGTGGACCTGTAGAGGTTCAGACACGCATCCAAGAATCAGCTCTGTCTGCCAACATATCAAATGCTCGGTGCATGCAACTGGCAAGAAAGCCCTGAGAGCTGCCCCTGAGCCTGTCACTGTCACCGGTGAGGAAAGACAGACAAGTTCCCAGATAGCTGAGGACCTGTCTCCAAGCCAAAGCCAAGTATTCTTCCCTCCAGAGAACTTCTACTCCAAGGCCCAACACATACTGTGAACCATTCATTTGCCGAAACATCCTGAAATAACTTTCCTCTATTAACTACAGCACAGAGTAAGGATTTGACAATACAATATTATTTTGCTGTGGCAAATAATGATGGCATCCTGATTTATAAATGGTTTTTCTCAAGACGAAAGCAAACTATTTAGTTATTGGACTCCCACCATATTCTGCAGCTGTTAACAGCTGTCCTAACTATGTCATGCAGCATAGGCAAGTCACTGAAGAGTTTGGGAGCATGGTAGGATATTTAATTACCTTTAAGTTGTACTTCCATGACTACCTTTAAGTTGTACTTCAAAATGCGGAAAAGAATATCCAAAATTAAATGTTTCCTTTGCCTTTTAAATGACAGGATCTTTCTTTTGAAAGTGAAAAACAAGACCAACAAAGGATTAAAGCTAAAGACTTTTTTAAATGTTTATTTTAGAGAGAGTCAGAGAGACAGAGAGATAACTGCAGGGGAGGGGCTGAGAGAGAGCGACACCCAGAATCTAAAGTTGGCTCCAGGCTCAGAGCTGTCAGCACAGAGCCTGATGCAGGGCTCGAACCCATGAACCATGAGATCACGACCTGAGCTCAAGTCAGAGGCTTAACCAACTGAACCACCCAGGCGCCCTAATATTGAAAAATTTTAAAAAGCTGAGGAGCAAGAGTTTTCCATTTCTGCAGAGAGCAGGGTTTGAAGATCCAGCAGCCTATTATGACTTGATGTTACAGCTCACTCTGCTTCTCATCTAGAATGGTATACGGCATGTATAAGATCAAGAAAATCCAAATTAATGTGGAGCCTTTGTAAACTCCCTTGAGACTTCTTGACATGCTGTGAAATGTCATAAGAACAGAGCTGGGAATCACTCTCATGCACATGTTGTCTTTTTGATTCATTTATTATTTAGATCTGACCTACTTTCTAAAAGGATCTGAGGAGGTTGGAGATTTTCTCAGTACGGTGCCAAGCAAAAAAGGGGTCTGATAAAAAGCTTTTTGGCAATGGCAGTTAGAGTTATAATACTTCTAAAGATGATACTGACAAAGATCCCCTACAAAGAAAGGAAGAACAGGAAAATGTGCTTTGAATACAGCCAAAAACATTTACTCTAAACATAAGGAAGAGCCTTCTGATTGTAAAAGTAATGTAAGAATGGAATAAATCATGTAAACATAAGACTGCCCCAACTAGTGAAAGTGCCAATGCCTCTGCCTTGACAGATCATTTCCTTCAGGACAAGAAAAAGCCTGGTGGCTCCACATTGACATTAAAGGGTCTGGAAAGAGAGAGAAGAGAAAGGCTCTGTGGTGGAAGGTAGAACACAGGGAAAAGGGCATGGAGCACAGCCTGACGGGCCTAGGATTCTGACAGGAGGCTGTGGCGGGTGGCAAACAGCAGGCCGGAAAATGCTATGGATGCATACATGTGGTGGCTAAATGGGATGGGATTCAGTTACCTTAGCAGCATACCTGTTGTGTACAAAGAGCACACATCTGAAAACACTGCTGAACACAAACACAGGAGAAAGAGGGCACTTTCTTAAGCTTAAATTACAGAGGCACTTGGGTGGCTCAGTTGGTGGAGAGTCCACCTTTGGCTCAGGTGGGATCTTGTGGTTTGTGAGTTCGAGCCCTGCGTTGGGCTCTGGTCAGCACAGAGCCCGGAGCCTGCTTCGGATTCTGGGTCTCCCTCTCTCTCTGCCCCTCCCCTGCTTGTGCTCTCTCTCTCTCAGAAATAAGTGAAGGAACTTTAAAAAAAATAAAAATTTAAATTGCAGTGTCTATTTAGTGAACATTGATTAAGAGACATAGGCCGGGAAAGTTTAAAATGCTATTCTGCAAGCTCTTTGGTTTAGTATTTTCGCATTTAGAGCCCCTCTCTAAATTAAATCAAGCCTGAAATCATTTACTGGCAGTATCACTTCCACGGTCCCTTTTAACACTGTAATCTTAGTACAGGATTCAGATGCATGAAATAACCACTGAACTTTTTTTAGAAATTAAGAAAATAAACCCAGAGAATATTACAACTGATTGTTTCCAGTTACAGACTTCCTATTCTTAAATAATGGGCAACTCTCAATAAATAAAACAAGTCACACCAGGGCTTGCCCCCTGCTGTTAAGTTTTCTGCCACACAGTACTTGCTGCTCCTAAGGCAGAGCTTCTGGGGGGGTGGGGGGTGGGGGGCGGTGCACTGCAAGTGATTATGGCTATACCAAATGTTGGACCTGCCCGACCCCTAGTGGTCTATTCACCCCAGTGTCCTGCACGGAAATCATCACTTTTATGTAGCATAAGGGACAACAAAGGTTGGGAAGCATGGCTTCTGGCCTCCAAGGAGCGGAGTTCCTGTTTTCTGTGCTCCCCAAAATCAACACTGAGGGCTTTGGGAAATGGTTCAAATAGTAGGTGAGAAAAGGGGGAACTTCTTTCTCTCCTTTCCCTAACTTCCCTTCTATCTCTATCTTTTTCTACCAATTTACCAAGACATCATCCAAACCAGGGTTGTGAGGGGACACAGCGTGCGGTGGCATCGGTGAGGCTGTGGGGGGCGCGCCCCACCCAGAGCTCCTGACCATCAGTGCTTACAGGGATGCAGGTGCCGTGTGGCCATACAGACATTTTGCCACAAGAAGGAAAGGTAGAAATCCAGGGGTCTGTGTAAAATGTCCTTTTTAAATGCTGGTAGCAAATGCTTATCCCATGCCTTTCTTTAAAAAACAACAGCAAAACCGCCCCAAAACCAAAGCCTGCCCAGAGGTAGGGACTTTGTAAGTAGCCCAGATCTGCCTGGATCTGCCAGAGGGCTAACCCCAAGGGCTCAGTCTTGAGGTTTATTCTGCCTACTCCAGAATGGCTTCAAGTCTTCTAGTGGTTACGCTGTTTCAATTTTTACCTCCACAATGAACTTCACTTTGTAAACACAAGGCACAAACCTGTGTACATACATATAAAGAACACATCTCTACCACTTGGCTAGAAGTAATTGCTTTTCTTTGCCAGTTCTCAGAAGAGAAAATATTAATTCTCTAAAAGAGATAAATGGTGCATTAATAGTTAACTTTTAAAATATTTTAATTATCATAATACCACAATGAAAAACAAAGATAAAATTGCATTTTACCTGACAACTCTACTTTTGAGGGGAAAAAAGCCAGTATTTAGTGAGATACACTGAAATGAATCTGCTTTGGAATTTTTGAGATGTTCATGGACTTACAAAGTTAACCGGAAGGTACCTGGTAGAGGCCCTTCTAGAGATTCTACTAGAACACTACAGGCTCTATCGGTAGAGGCTCTATCAGAACACTAAATAGTGGCCTGCGACAGACAGAAAGCAATACAGACATTTGAAATGTCTGACCTAACAGTGTCACCAGGTCAGCCTTGGAGACTAAGTCACACTCCATGTTTTCATGGTGTTTTTACCTCTTCAATCTACTAACGTGGCAACAGCAAGGCTCTTTCCTTATCTTTGTCCAGAAGGGCAGATTAATGCAGTTGCCACAGATCCTTTCTCCTGCACTGATTACAGAATCACACCAAGCACAGCACTTCTGCCGCGGATGGTGAACACTGCCTGCCTTTCTTCAGGCTGGTCAAGCAGCACTGTGCTGAATTAGAAGATCACAGGGAATGGACTGCGGAGCTTTTAGAATTGTTTATAAATTCCTCTTTTAGTTTGGAGGTAGAAGTCACATTTTTTGACCTGACAAATTGTAAACTTCTCTTGCAAGGACATTTCCTGCACTGTGCTTTGAGTCTGAAGATTTGTGCAAATGCCAGTAGCCACCTACCATCTCTACTGTTCTGAGTCTTGCCCTTGAACTGAGAAAGGGCAAGCAGAGACAAAAAAGTACACATTACAGTATTTCTTCTACTAAAACTTTCCATTTGGCAGCTGCGTTTTCAACACTATGGAAATGAATCTCCCTGCCTTTTCTAGTGATCTAATTTTAATTAAAAACGCTCTCTATCAAGAGACTGATGCCCGATATAAAGGAAAAGTTGTAAGTGAAGCAGAAACAAAGACGTACTTCTCACAGGCTTTTGGAGGTAAGTTCTTACACTTGATCTTAGCCAAAAGGCCGAGAAGCGATGGAGGTAAGTTCTTAAAAATCTTAAATAGCAATAACATTTTTATTTTCAACTCCCTGTTATAGTGATGTGTTGTTGTTAAGAAGTTACAGGGCAACATACTTTGTTCATTTTTCCAAAAATGCTTTTGGATTATAGAAAACATTTTAAAAAATGAAAAGTGGCATTCAGTGGGAGATCCATGCCCTGAGGTGTTGGATGGAGGAAACATGAATAACTGTCCTTGTTTATTTTTCAGTAAAAAAAAAAAAATCAAAGTCTAACACATAAAGTAAAATAAGCTTTTTTTTGGGGGGGGGGGTGGGCTAAAGCCACCATCATACACTGGTCTAAGGAGGGAATAAAGTTAGGTCTGAAAAGATAAAATCTAGGTTGTGTATTTCTTCTAATTAATGGGTCAGTGTTGCTGCTAAAAATGACCAGGAAAAAACCCTAAACATGTAAATTCCCCCATAGTCTCTCTGTTGGATCAGATTTTCACTAGTACTAGCCTAATCATTCAGATTTATAGCTGATATTTCTAATCACAGATTTTAAATCATTAATTTCTACCATTAATTAACAGAACTATTTTGGAGTAATAGCACTGGGATTAATATAGTAACATATTTCATTAAGAATCTTGGCCCTTATCAGAAAGGTAGAGTTCTAACACAATTTAATGACTTCTGCTTATAATTTTCTAAGGAAATCTAACAGAAACTAAGGACTAAAAAACTAAAAATTTTTTAAAGTACATAATAGTTTTAATCAAAACGGTACATATAGCACTTGGTAAAGTGCTTGGTAAATGATAGATATTCATTGAGTATCACTGTATTAAGATGTACATCTGAGTTAAATAATCAGCTTGTTTGTTTAAAAACAGAGTAAAAGACAATACCAAAATAGTTTTTGCAAAAGGGAATAACTGAATGCCAGAAGTGACTTTATACAACTTAATGGGACCACAAACCTTTACTTTATTATTTTCAGTGAACCAAGTTACAATATAGACTGTCTTGCTGTAACAGAGAGAAAAATCAATTTTGCTTACTTTTACTTCTTTGTTGACTCATATACCAATTTTGGATTAAAAAAAATTGCTTAGAACCCTGTTTACAGAAAGTAGTCTTGGGGCATTTCAAAATTAAATTTCCACAGAAGTGGAAATCAAAGGACCCCTGACTCTGGTCTTAGGGAAAGTGCCTTCTAGAAGAAACATATTCCATAAGGTTGGTTGCTTGTAGCAGGGGCTTGCCAAATGCTGGCTGAAGAACAGTGGGTAACAGAAGCACGATCTCCTCAGTGCAGAAGAGTGAACAGTGGACACCAGTGTCCTGTGAGAAGATGGGAAATGTATAGATCCCATACCTGCTTTTTCAGAGGCCAGTTTCTATATGGAGAATAACTATCCTAGTACCATTTACTGAAGACGATACTCTTCTTAGCATTTTATTTAGGTATGATGGTAAAGATTTTATACTGACCCAACATTTTCCTGTTTGTGTCTTCGGATCTGTTTTTTTCCTGAATAACTTTTGTTATACTATGCTTCTTCTAAGACACCATATAATCTAAGTCTAAACATACAGGCAAAAAGGTCTTTATAGCAATTTCTTGTTATAAAAAAAAATGTATTCCCTACATTTAGTTGTAATATATAAAAAACATATAGATTATTCCGAATATTGCCCAATCTGTCCCCCATCTCACTCTTTTTGTTGTTGTTGGATCAGTTAGGTTATGGGGGAGAGTTTTTGTTGTTGATTTTGTTCTATCCTTCTATTGAAATTTCTATGTTCTGCAGTTAATTGGCATTCATCTGTATTTTCCTTCTACTTAACCCAGATTTCTTTTGTTTTCTTAACTTCGTGGGCTATGTGGCCTACATATGGTAATTTTTATAAAATCCTAATATGTATTTGAAAAAAAATGCAAATTCTCAAATTGCTGGAAGCAGGGTTCTTAATATGCCCATGAGATCAAGTTTATCTGTACTGTTTAAGTATCTCATAACCATCTGCTTTATCTGTCAGTTACTGAGGTGGCCTGTTAAAATCTCCCCTGATGATTATAGATTTTTTACATTGGATATGTATTTCTGGCACACACTAGGTACATACCAGTATAGTATAGCTTTATCTTCTAGGTAATTCATTCCTCTTATCATTAGGTGGCAACTTCAGCCCCTGATGCTTTTCACCTGAAATCTATCAGGTATGATTAGCGCAACTACAGCAGCCTTGTTTGGTTCACAGTTGCAGGATAGATCGCATTCCATCCCCTTACTTTCCATCTTTCCAGGTCTTGAGTTTGAAGTTTTCTGAAAACACCATTATTCACAAATTCTGTATCTTCATCCTGCCCTAGAATCTCTTTGAACTGGCAAGTTTAGTTCACTTAACATTTTGTTCTAATTACTGATTAATTTATTTCTGCCATTTTACGTTGGGCTCTCTATTTCCTGTGGTGTCCATTCACTCCTTTCCCCATCCTGGGTTGTACTGGTTTAAAAGACATCCTGTTTGTTTTGCAGTGGTTACCCTGAACCATCTGAACACAAACAGCTTGAGTTAAGTCTATGGTTAATCAATTTATCTATTCTTACCTCAGTCATAGGATGCTTTAGGTTTGAAGAGCTTTTACCTTAGTATTAGTGTCTAGTATTTTTGCTTTGCATTAAGAAAAAAATATTTATTTTGAGAGAGAGAGAGAACACAAGCAGGGGAGGAGCAGAGAGAGAGAAGAGAGAATCCCAAATAGGCTCTCTGCTGTCAGCGCAGAGACCAAGGAGGGGCTCGATCTCATGACTGGGAAATCATGACCTGAGCCAAAATCAAGAGTCAGATGATTAACCGACTGAGCCACCCCTGCACCCTGCGCACCTCTGCTCAGATCAGTCATTTCACGGTTTTATATAGTCCATGCTTATTTTAATTCACCTCCTTTTCTTTGCTCATTATAGTTTGTAAACTTCATTTCTTACTTTTGTACTCAATTTTATTTCTTTTTTATTTTTACAATTATTTATTATTATTATTATTATTTTAATGGTTTATTTATTTCTAGGAGAGAGAGAGAGACAGCGTGAGCAGGGAAGGGTCAGAAAGAGGGAGTCACAGACTCCGAAACAGGCTCCAGGCTCTGAGCTGGCAGTCAGCACAGAGCCCGATGCGGGGCTCAAACCCACGAACCGCGAGATCATGACCTCAGTGAAAGTCGGACGCTTAACCGACTAAGCCACCTGGGCGCCCCTATTTATTATTATTTCTTTAAGATTTTTTTAAAAAACAATTTTATTCATTTTTGAGAGAGAGAGAGTGAAGTCGGGGAGAGGCAGAGAGAGAGGGAGACACAGAATCCAAAACAGGCTCCAGCTCTGAGCTGTCAGCACAGAGTCCAACGTGGGGCTCGAACCCACGAGTGGTGAGATCATGACCTGAGCTGAAGTTGCACACTTAACCGAATGAGCTACCCAGAAACCCCTACATTTATTTATTTTTGAGAGAGAGACAGAGCATGAGCAGGGGAGGTGCAGAGAGCGAGGGAGACACAGAATCTGAAGCAGGTTCAAAGCTCTGTCAGCACAGAGCCTGATGAGGGGCTCACACTCACAAACCATGAGATCATGACCTGAGCTGAAGTCAGATGCTTAACCGAGTGAGCCACCCAGACGCCCCTCAATTTTCTTATTTCTGGACCAAATTAAGTACAGTTCAGGATTGGCTGCACTAGGAGCATTTCGAGTGCTCAACAGCCATGTGTGGCTAGTGGCTACTGTACTGGACAGCACTGCCTTAGAAGCACCTGCAGCAAGGGAATGCTGGAGGCATAAGTTGTTTTTGTTGAAAAATGTCTTTATTTTGTTCTCCTGAACTACTAAAGTGGGCACTGCTTTTTCCTCACTACTCTGAAAACATTATTCCTTTGTCTTCCGAACTCAGTAGCTGCAACTAAATATGCTGTCAGTCTAACTGGTGCTCTTTGTGGGTAATCAGTCTCAAGTAGCCTTTAGTTGCTTCTCTTTGTGTATTTCTATTTATTATGCTTGGTGCCTTATTCTGCTGCCTAAATCTGAGATTTATGTCTTTCAAGGATTCTAGAAAATTCTTAGTTGTAATCTCTTCAGATACTGTCTCTCTTAAGCCTATTTTATATTCTGAAATTATTTTCTGTTATGTTAGACTTTCCAAGTCTATGCTCTTGGTCCCATTTTCATTTCTTGAATGAATTCTGAAGAATTCCCTCATATGTCCTTTTCTATTCTTCAATTCTCTTTTCTGTTGTTACAAATTAACTGCTGAGTCCAGGTAGAGAGTTTATTTCAAAAATTAAAATTTTAATTTCTAGGAATTCCACTTCGTTATTTTTCGAAGCTACTTATCACGATATTTTATACATGTGACATTTATATCCATTAAAGTCTCTGTCTGATCATTTCACTGACTACAGTTTCTGGGAAGGTTTGGCTAATCCTGCTGTTTGTTTGGTCTACCTTTCACTGACCGTGAATTATTTTCTTGTAGAGTTAGTACTTTTAGACCATGAGGCTTATTAATCCCCGGGCAATCTGGGTTTTTCTCTTTAAGGATTTGCATTTGCTTTTATCAGGTGTCCTAGAGTACTCGCCAGCTGAGGATCAATTTTTACGTGAGTTTTTGGCCTGGGTAAGAAATAATACTAAGTGGGGGTGCCTGGGTGGCTCAGTAGGTTAAGCATCCGACTTGGGGTCAGGTCATGATCTCATGGTTCATGGGTTCAAGCCCCACGTCAGACTCTGTGCTGACAGCTCAGAGCCTGGAGACTGCTTCAGATTCTGTGTCTCCCTCTTTCTCTGATGCTCCCCTGCTCATGCGCGCTTGCTCTCTCTCTCAGAAATAAAAAAAAATATTAAAAAAAATTTAACAACAAAAAAAGAAATTACACCAAGTGAATGGTATAACCTGAACCCCAAATCCTGTATGAGAGAAGGCTCACAATTTCCAGGGGTAGACATTTTCCTTCTAACCCATAGCCCACACTGAGATAGATAAACTTGCCTTGTCCTCCTCTTTGGTTATGGGCTGGTATCTTTCTAATTTGTTAATATGTAGCTCATTAGGGGGCCTGGCTGTATGTACGTACAGGTGTCTCAGCTCTACCTCTCCACTTGTGAGAGCTCATGGCCTTATCTCCTGGCCCCATGTAACTGTAATGGAGTCCTTATTGAAGGAGAGCTCCATACATAAGAAGCCCTAAGAGGAGGCAGCCAGTGTCAGTTTATAAGCTCCTCACTTCAGCCCTCAGCTCTCACTCTGATGCTGGCCACTGAAATGACCCCTATTCTCTTTTTGACTAAGCTATGCGTTTATTATTTTATATAGCGATTCTAAATTAGGCTTGTAAGAGGAAGGTTTTCTGTCATGATATTGCTGGATAGGAGTTGAAGGATATTTTCTTTGATATGCCTTTGGAACTCCTGGAAGTTCAGAATCTCCAAAGAATGGTTTTATAACACAGTTGGTAAAATGGATTCTCTTTACAAATGAAAACAGAAGATAGGCAGATCGGTAGTAATGCATGTTTACAGGGCAAAAAAACTATATTCCTCAACTAATGAAAGATAAAATTAAAACTATCATCAATGTTTTCGGGCGCCTGGGTGGCTCAGTTGGTCAAGCATCCGACTTCAGCTCAGGTCACGATCTCGTGGTTTGTGAGTTTGAGCCCTGCGTTGGGCTCTGTGCTGACAGCTCAGAGCCTGGAGCCTGCTTCCAATTCTGTGTCTCCCTCTCTCTCTGTCCCTCACTCACTCATGCTCTGTCATTCTCTCTCTCAAAATTACATAAACATTAAAAAAAATTTTTTTAAAACTATCATTAGTGTTTTTTTAGGAAGAGGTGTCCACAAATCAAACACCATTATATTAATCCCAAGTTTTAGACAGGAGGGTGCTAGGTGTTCCAGTGTATGGATCAAAATGAACACTGTGACCCACTGATCAGAACTGCTTCTGTTGAGAGTTTAAAAAAATTTGTACGCTCTAATATTTCTCATTTTTAACATGTATAGATTTTCCACTTACCATACCTCAGGCTGTCTAGTAATGGGCCTTGTAATATCTGAAAACAATATCTGTAAAGACACACAGCGTCTCCAGCTTGTCCTGTGCTGGTTAGAAGGGACGTGAAGGAGGACACCATCGGCCTGGGTTCTAAGAGAACCTGGATAATATTAAAATCCCCATGACTCACTTTTTAAAAACATCATTTGGCTTGGGTCCAAGATGGAGATAGAGCCTACAATATTTTATATATGCACAAGTGCCTGACAAAATATCTTCATGTATATGATGCCTTTTTTTTTTTAATGTTTTATAGAGAGAGAGAGACAGCGTGAGCAGGGGAGGGTCAGAGAGAGAGGAGTCACAGACTGAAATAGTCTCCAGGCTCTGAGCTGGCAGTCAGCACAGAGCCCGATGCAGGGCTCGAACCCACGAACCGCGAGATCATGACCTAAGCGAAAGTCGGATGCTTAACCGACTAAGCCACCCAGGCGCCCCGATGCCCTTTTAAGATAAGCAGGTCAGATCAGTGGTTTACATGATTTATTCAAGGTTACAGCCTGAAAATGGCAAAGCCTAGAATAGAATTTGTTCAGAAAATTAAATTTCATGCCAAAAGAGTGTTACCATGGCGAAGCCACCCTCAGGGATATCTTCTGCAGCCTTCGTATCTAGGAACCACTTATAAATTTTAAAAAAGAACGACTAAATGAGAGGCATAAAAATCTAATCCAAATTCAGGTACGGCGCAACAAAAGAGTGTACTTGGAGGGAGCATGGGTCCGTGCTTTAGATTTCTGCTGTCCACCATGTGGCCACTGTAGGCACGTACGGTTACTTACATGCAGATTGGTTAAATGAAATAAACCGGAAAAGAACAGAAAATGTGCTGGCCGCCCAGCCACACTCTAAGCGCTCAGCAGTAGCCACACGCAGGTGGCAGCTCTGCGGCACAGGACTGGCACAGATCGTTTCCATTACCTGAGCTCTAGCGGGCAGCCTTGCTCTAGAATGTGGATGGATGAAGCAAGTAATTTTACTGTTGTAGCCATCCAGAAAGAACATGCGCTTTGACAATCCAAATTCTGCTTAGGTCAACTTATAAACCTGTGACTCTTGAGCAAGTTTCTTAACTTCTCTGGGACTCTTGTTTCCTCACTGTGAGTCAGAAACAGGGTGTTAGGAACTACACCCTTAATTAAGTGCAGAATCTGCAGTCTTCCCAACCCCTGCTGTGGCCTCAGAGGGGTCACGTGGCTGCCACAAGGCCCTTTGATCAGTACAGAAATCTACTGCTTCCAGAATATTCAACGGAATCACCGACTGAAGCCCTTGGCTAGTGTAGGCATTTTCTCTGTAAGATTTTACCTTTTCCTTGCGGGGGGGGGGGGGAGGAGAGACTGTATAAATCAAAACTAAAACAATAAAACAATTTATTTAGATCTGGAAAAAAATGAGAGCTCGGTTTTCTAGAAACTCCAAAAACTGAGTTGAGTAAAAGAAGCTGGATCTGAAGGTACAATGAATGAAACAAATGGGTCAGTGTTAGCAGCACGTCCCACAGGACGATGGAAGAGCAGCCACGGAAGTAGGTATAATTACCTGTATACACAATCAGACACTAATTAACTTTTTGTTTAAAGAACAAATCCCTTAACAACTCAAGAGCTTGCAGCCTTGACAAGACTATTTTCCACATTTAAGACGAGGCAGACACAACAGAGACCCAAGAGAGGCCACCACACTCCCAGAATCACTTCATGCTGCCTTGTCACTTCTCCCAGATACAGCTGTTCCTTTAAATACCTTCCCCAAGCTCCTCTCATAGACTGTTTCTAATACACCCACGGTGTTGTACTTGACCTTCTCAGGCCTTTCTCTCATCTGAAAACAAGCTGATGTGCTCTTGCATTTCTAATTAGCAATACCAGATATCGTACAGTCCTTAGAAAATGATTCAGTGCCTCAACTAACCGGAGAATTGGACAACCTTGGTTAAGTGAGTTTTCTGTTCAACTAAGGATATTTTGTTTCAATTTGCTGTTGAAAATCTTTCTAAAAAAATGCATCAGTGTACCTTTCTGCTTGAAAATATTCTAGTTAACACTCCTGATGATTTAAATTCTTATCATCACAACAAATTAATCTAGGATACGAAGTGGGGTTAAAGTTATGGCACATTTTTATGGTGACCCCAAGCTACACTCCAGGTATAGAGTTTCTGCTAGATTTCTCACAAAATGAGACCTAACATTAGCTTGTTTTCTTATAGTTTGCCTTAATTTCTTCCACACGTGGACTACAGAAATGTTTCTAGGTAATCAAGGCTCTGATTAGTGAAATTTTGGTTAATCATGATTTAATTCTATTTGTGCTATGCTGCACTTTCAACTCCACAGGAACCTTTGCTTGTGAAAGAAATGCTATGATTCACAATGGGCTTACGCTAGTTATGAAATCCATGGGTTTCTGATAATCTTCTGGACTACTTTTAATTTTTCTTAGAAGCAATAGCTAGATTAAGTTTCCAGGTAGTAAGGAGCAGAATTAAGCCAACTTCCCTTAAAAAAATTGGATTTGTTTTTGTCTGTAGAATTTCCCCATTAACAGAAAGTTCAGCACAAAGAAAACTATCATTGGAAGTAATTCTGCTGCTAACGTTAGTTCACTTACAGGTATTAAAAAGTATTTCCAATTATGTCCCCAGAAATTAAAATCTCAGAGAGGAATTATCTGGACAAATAGTTTACTGAAAAATCAAGAGACTCTATTTTACTCAGATACATAAGGTGAGCTACGGAGAAGAGTCTGTGGCTTCTGGCTCTGAAACAGCCCTTGCCCTTTCTCACTTGGGGAACTAAAAGATGCCTAATTCCCAGAGATGCTTCAGTTACACTGAAGACATTCCTTCAATACCAGTTACCTCCCAGTCAAATGAAATCCAAAGAGTAACTTTTCCTTTTTAAGTGAGAAGTAACATCTCTCTCGCAATCTCCTTGGATGATACAGACTGTTGCTCTACTACTATAACCAGGTCTGATTGACCTACACTCAGTGCCAAACTGTCTTTCTTCTGTCCTCAAACACTCAGATCTTCAGCACCCATATGGAAATACAGGAATTGAGGATACTTTTTAGTATCTTACTTCTTTTTTTATTTTTAATGTTTATTTATTTCTGAGAGAGAGAGAGAGACAGACAGCATGAGCAGGGGAGGGTCAGAGAGAGAGGGAGACACAGAATCTGAAGCAGGCTAGCTGTCAGCACAGAGCCCGATGCAGGGCTCGAACCCATAAGCTGTGAGATCATGACCTGAGCCGAAGTCGGCCGCCCAACCGACCGAGGCACCCTGTTGCCCCTAGTATCTTACTTCTTGAAGGGCTTTGTGGACTGCATACAACCATTCTCAAGAGTCTGTAAAATGCCAGAAATGTCTCTAGAAGTCGCTCTACAACTGAGTGACTGCCACTTGCATCTTGAGTCTCGGCTGACTTCACTGCTTTCCTGTCTTATGTAGGTTATTGTATCATTAACACTGACATACAACAGCTTGTGGCCCAGAACTTGTACTCAGCAGACACTCAATAAACAGATCAAAAAGTACCACTACCAGGGCAAACAGTACTTGCTTTGGGGACAAAAATATCAGTATCAGTCCCCATCCTGTGTCTCTCAAACTAAGTTCTATTTTTGTTGCCCAGGGGCATGGGCAGCCAATAATTCAATGTCACAACCAAAACAAAGGGTGAAACTTATTTTCATAAAACAAACAATAGGAATATAATGTAATGCTATTACATGGAATAGTATATTTAACTAAAACAATATAACAGTTACACTATACAAAAGAACGTTTCAATTTTAGAAGCTCAGTTTAAAAGGCTTGATCTTACTAAGAGACTCATTTATAACCAGAAGAGTAGAGATTATATTTTGTATTGTTAACTTGAAACTCCAAAAATAGTGTGATAGAAACAAAAGCCACTCCATTTTCATTGTAAATATATGAACCGTAGTAAGACAGATATACTTACAGCTTGCGTTTCTATATAGAAGAAATGGTTCATGGAGCTGAAATTCCAAATCTTTATTCACTGGTTCAACCAGATTGTGCATATTCAGTCGATTTACAATGGTAAAACCATGGTAAGGTGAGGCTGACCTTAGATTTGACAGGAAAAAAAAACAAAAAACAAAAAACAACCCTGTAGTCACTGTTTAATTCACCAAAATGTTATCTACTTCTTTGCTTCCATTTCAAAGAATAACTACATTATTGCATTATACAATACTGTTAGCACCTAAAGTTGTAAACAAAAAATTTAAGACAGATCATACCCCTCCTCTTTTCAGAAGTTTCCAAGGACTTAGTCCCTCAGACTAAAGGCCGATGTCCCTACTAAGGCCACCAGGGCCTTGGCTGGTATGTGGCCCCCCTGCCTTCCTCCCCTCTGCCTCTTCCCTTGCTTTGCCTGCTTCAGCCACCCTGAGCTCTTCGCTCGCCCTACAGGAGAGCGCCTGCTCCCGAAGACCCTTGTCTGGAACACTTGCCCGGAATCTAGTTGTCACCCCCCCCCCCCAAGCTTCTCCTCAAATATCACTTTCTCAATGACACTTACCTGACAACTACTCTCTCTGAGGTTCCCAGCCTGCTGTCAAGTTCCATACCTCCAGCCCACCTCTTTTTTCTCATACCACTTATTATTTTGTATACTGTCTTTCTCCACTAGAATGTAAACTCCATGCAAATAGAGTTTTTGTCTTTTTTTTTTTTTCTTCAGATGTATCCCAAGATAGATACCCAGTAAATGTTTAATAAACATTTGCTTGGGGCACCTGGGTGGCTCAGTCGGTTAAGTGTCCGGCTTCGACTTAGGTCATGATCTCACAGTTCGTGGGTTCAAGTCCTGCATCTGGCTCTGTGCTGAATGCTTGCTCAGAGCCTGGAGCCTGCTTCAGATTCTGTCTCTCTCTCTCTGGCCCTCCCCCACTCATGCTGTCTCACTCTGTCTCTCAAAAATAAATAAATGTAAAAAAAATTTTTTTTAATAAAATAAACATTTGCTCAACAAAAATATCACTGATTTTCAATGCAGTATAGACTTGGTTTTAGTAATGACTGTCAACCATAACAATCAAGATTGCTTCTTACACCAAACAGGTCTGCCCTGAGTTAGAAAATGCATTGAATCCTATAATAATAAATGTCCTCGGTTCTCCTATGAGGGTGAGTCAGCACATGACCCTTTAGATGTCTACTCCTCACATGTATCCAAAACTTCGCAGTTTCTCATTCATTTCTCTGTGTACATGGGAGAGACTTAGAATCCTACTCCACTTAGGAAATAAACTCAGAATGATTAAGGCTTTGCCCAAAGTATCACAAATAATGTGACTAGAATTCAGCTTTAGGTTTTCTGACTCTAAATCCAGGCTTCTTCTAGACTGAAGTCTCTGCAAAGTGATATTCTAACACTGCAGCATACCTTTATCCAAGGCACATAAAATGTTCTCACATTTCCCAAACAATTTCATTGGTTTTCTTTTGTTAGGATTAACACTATGTAAGCCTCTATGAATATTATTAAACCAAAGTATTTATTATACTAAATTTCATATTTTCTACAACCAGTGGATCTGTACCGTCCTGTAACACGGTCTGGAAAGTACTTCCCAAATAACACAGATACCAGGCCTCTAACTACAATTGAGGAGTTTCTAGAAATTTATATAGGTAATCAAGAATAATGAAGTAGATGAAGGGTAAAGGCCTTCTTTTTCTTTCTTTCTTTCTTTCTTTCTTTCTTTCTTTCTTTCTTTCTTTCTTTCTTTCTTTCTTTTTTTTTGAAGGAGAAAGATGAAGGGCAGGGAACAAAGTGGCAAAGAATAAAAAGCTGCTATAGTTACTATGTAACTCAAAGCACTTACATACAAAGGGGAAAAAGATCAGTGTATTTGGATAAGATCTCCAAGCTATACACCAAAATTTAAAAAATGTTTGACAAATTCTTGTTAATTACCATCAAAGGAGAAAGGCAATCCTTAAAAGATAACTCATAATACAAAGAAAAAAAAAAAAGAGTGGGGAGGACCAGATGTCAGTAAAATTCCTAATGAATCCTTAACCTTTAGAAACCACGGGAAGGAACCTGCCCCCATCAAAGCAAGACCCAGGGAAACAAGGACTCCATGACTATCCCTTCTTGTCAGTCAGTTACAGTTAGGACGCAAAAGGTGCCTAACAAAACAAAAGCTGCAGTTTGCAAACCAATCACATTTTACATAATTAACTCTCAGAAACGTTGAAAATATAAAATGTGCAATTGAGTAATTCAAGCTTTCTAAAATTACACATTACACATTACTAGCTCTGAATCACAGGAAGGCTCAAAGAAGGGACATAACTTGTTTAGAATCTCACAATGAGAAATGGTTGAATAGGGACAAGCAGGAAGGTTCCAAAGATAAACGTACAACAAGGCTGAACTTTATAGGGCACTATTTACCATTAGAGTAAAAATACATATGTATCATTTTTTCAAAAAGCTTACCTTCGATATACAAATAAAGTTCCTTCTATATCAGTCTTCTCCTACAATAGATAATGAGTCAATTAGTTTTTTCCCCAGACTTCAACCCCAAATGATCCTAATGGAGAAAAAATACTTCATGTTTAAAACGAGCTTATTTATTTTAAAATTACTCACTTTAGAACAGGTCAAGTAACTCTTTTACTCCACAGACTATTACCAGTTTCTTTCTTACCCTTTTTACATTATTAATGGCATACAAATATACACACAGTGTTCAATACAGCAACATGTCTGTTATCTGCAACATTTTTCTTCTTAAAATTAAAAAAATGTTAATGTTTATTTATTTTCAAAAGAGAGAGAGAGAGCGCGAATGGGGGAGGAGCAGAGAGAGAAGGAGACACAGAATCCAAAGCAGGCTCCAGGTTCTGAGCTGTCAGCACAGAACTTGACGCAG
Source organism: Proteles cristata cristata (assembly GCA_017311185.1). Lineage (NCBI taxonomy): Eukaryota > Metazoa > Chordata > Mammalia > Carnivora > Hyaenidae > Proteles > Proteles cristata. The sequence goes on from JAESUZ010001199.1 coordinate 729,031, forward strand.
GGCTAAAACTCATAGACCATGAGATCATGACCTGAGCCAAAGTCATTGGGTGCTTAACCAACTGAGCCACCCAGGCGCCCTAAAACATTGATGATAATTTTAATTTTATCTTTGATCAGTTGAAGAAACATAAAGTTACAACTGCAAAGTTGCCAAGTTACAACTCACTGTAAAATAATGATAGAAAAAGTTTTGCTTAATGTTCTGTGTGCCATTATCCAAATGAACAAACAGCAGCAGCTTATTTTTCAATCCAGATTATTATAGCTTGCATTTCATATGTAAAGCAGGACTCCACAATCAACATCCCACAACACTGAAAATCCTTGAAAAACTAGAAATAAAAGCTTGTTAGTCATAAGCTCCTGCCCCCAAGTCTTCACCATTTGTCTGCAATCTACAGCTCACAAATTTATATGCAGACCAAATAAAGTAAAATGATTCAGAACAATTCAAACTAAGGCAATGTCTAAAACAGCTACACTTAAAAAAAAATTCTATAACTTTGTTCTTTGTGGCTTTCCATACCTTCTTCTCTTCCAGGAGATAAAGGAAAGAAGTAAAGTAAAGCAAGATGATTCTGAACTTTCTTCATCTGAATTAAGTGTTTATAAATGTCAAATGATTTTCACAAAATTACTGATTAAATATAACCTATGTATCTGTTTTATACCTTAAAGAATATATTATGATAATATTTCAGAGTTTTGTTAGTATAAGGATTTCATTTCTTACTGAAATATGAATGTTAGTCATTTACGAACTCAGTCCAACGGACATTTATAGATCATTTGCCAAACGTAAAGCCTAAAGCTGCAAGAGTAAATTACCGAGGGTCAATTACTAGAAAACTGGGAAGTATGTTACTTTTAAACAGGAGCTCACAAGTCAGAGAACAGATTGAATCCAACTTTTCGAACCCCCTGCCGTGCAAATAAATAAATAAAAGCCAAAGTCTTAAGGGAGCATTCAGAGGTGACATCGCCAGCAGCATAGCTGTAACGAAACACATTTACAGGGTCTCTTTTCCAAAGGTTTCAAGGGAATCCAATTAACATGGAACCCCTTTTCCTAAGTGCCTTGAAATCTTTTCCAAAACTCTGGAAATACAGTGCAGTTAAATAAAAGCCGGATTTATCCCCACCACTTACTTCTCTTTCAAGAACTGAAACTAATTGGATTTCAAGCTTTAAATCCAAATGACCTCTATGAAGGGGGCTCTTATTTATGTGCCTGATGGGGGGAGAGCGCGGGTGTTTATAGATTGTTTATGTACTTTACCTAATAACCCTTAGAGCTTCAAACGCAATCTTTCAGGCATCTTTCTGACCCCACCGTTCTCATCCTCCAACATATCTGCAAAGAAGGCAGATCGTCCATATCCCCGGACCCGACCCCAAGGGACTGATCCTCCTGCAGTCCTCCCCTCTATCGGCTTTTCCCTCTGGACGTCCTGGGCCTACTTCTCTTGCTCTTCTCCCTACTCCTCGAAGCCCCTGACACGCTTGAGGGACCGGCCAGTCTCTTCTCCAGTCCCTGGCCTCACCTCTGCCTCCCCGGCCTCCGGAATCGTCCCCAACCCAGGGCGGTCCGCGCGGCCCCTTTAAGAGGCGGTGGCCGGGCTGGCGACCTCAGCAGCCTGGCCGCACTCACCCACTGGTTGGCCTTGGGGCAGAAGGTGTACAGGGCGACCTGGCCCGTGAGGTCTGCGATGCTGGTGATGTAGGGGTCGTGCTGCTTTAGGGCCGCTAAGCTCATCTCCTGCCCAGCTCGGCTCAGCGACTCCATCTTGAATTCCGGAGCCGAGCCCCTCCAGCGGGGGCGGAGTCGCGGACAGGAAGGTGCCATCAAGGCAAGGTTCCCCCAGCTGCGTCAGCATCCTTAACTTCCGCTTCTCCTCCGGGCCTCGCGCCGGGGTGGTACTACAGCTATTACGCTCCGCTGCGCCCACGGCTGGGGCGTCGGGTTCCGGGGCCGTCGGGCTCCGCGAGTCCCGGGTAGGGCGGGCTGCAGAACTTGCAGGCGGGGGCGCAGGCCCTTCTTGTGCTCGGGGTAAAATGTCCTGTCGGCGGGATCTAGGCTGCACTTGAGCTTTCTTCGGGCTCCTGGAGGACGAGGCAGCACGCCGACGCGGGGGCTGCCTGGGCTTGAGCACGCGCAGGCCGGGCCGCGGATCGAAAAGCCGGTTGTGACTGTGCCGGGCTCCGCATCTCGTGGCGGGGTGGGGGGAAGCACGGAAAAGCGGGGAGCAGGGACCTCGCTGGATCACGGCCGTCAGCAATTTGGTGTTTTTCTGATGGAAAGTTTTGAGAAAAGCCAACTAACCTCCCTGGCACTCCATAGGAACGCCTTGTGCTGTCCACTTTTGCTTTTGCTCACTTTGCTCGTCTTGATCTCACATAAGTCCTTCCTTCCAGTCGTGGGAGGAGACCGTGAAGTCCTGGGTTTGTTCTGTATCGATTAAAACTTCAAAAAGATAAAGGTAATTCATTATTTTAGCAAACATCTGGAGCATTTTAACACATTTGAAAGAGCCAGGTAGTAGCTAAGGAGTAAAACAAGGTACGGAGACTTTACGGAGTTCTGTTCACTCCTTTGACTTGTTAAAAACAAACATTTTCTTATATTGAAAAGATATCCCAATGGAACTGAATTTTTGAAAGGAAAAAAATAGGGGTGCACGGGTGGCTCAGTCAGTTAAGCCTCTGACTATTTCAGCTCAGCTCATGATCTCACGGTTCCTGAAATAGAGGTAGTGGGGGCCCTGGGCTGACAGCGCGAAGCCTGCTTGGGATTCTCAATCTGTCAGTCTCTCTCTCTCTCTCTCTCTCTCTCTCTCTCTCTCTCTCCTTCCTTACCCCACTCACACTTTCTCAAAATAAATAAAAGACAAAAACCCAAGCCCTGTAGTTATTTGTATTTATGATTTTACATCCCAGGACCGTTTGTTAATGGGAAGAGATTTCTTCTCACCTGAGAAGCGTGTACAAATGCAGACAAGGAAACGTGTCAGTTTATTAAGCAAGTGTTTTTTGAACTTTTAGGTGTGAGCTGGTGTTACAGGAGGGTGGGAGAGATGCGGGTCCTTGTCTCACGGAGTCGAAGAATGAATCTCGCACCCAACAGCAAAGCGACAGAGTTTATTGAGGGAAAAGTATAAAGCTCTGAAGAGTGACATGCGTCTGGGCTGGATAGCTGCTGAGGAATTTTGTCCCTGACTTTTTACTGGGACCTTATCAGACAGTTTGTGAGACTCCATGCATAGCACCTAGCCCAGGTGGGTCTGGAATACCTTCATCCTTTTTTTTCCCTTCCAAACCTCACCTCTTCCTCAAGCTCCCTCCTGTAGCTGCAGTCCACCTCTCTGAAGGTAAGACAACTTCCTGGCTCTGGGAGAAAGAAGTTGCACAATGCAAGGAAACTGGGGCAAGGCTGGAGATGTTGCTCTTGAAACCCAGACGGTTTCACTCCGTCTGGTCAGGAGAGTCTAGGAAGACTTCAGGGAGAAGGTGATGTTTGCATTAGTGCTCCAGGGATGAGTAAGAGTTCATCAGAGAAGAAAGACAAGGATTCCCTTTCATTTTACAGTCTAATGGTGAGGTAGGGAAGGTGTGATCATCCTCGCTTGACAGGTGATTTAATTGAAGCTGGGGGGAAAAATCACTGGCTCAGTTCCACACTAGTCTGGGGGTATCTGGTATTAGAATCCAGAGACTCCTGCCTTTCCCCAGGGTTCCCTTCCTGTACACCAGGGCTACCTTTCTTCATCATTGAAAATGAGTCTTACTCCCTTCCACCTACTTTCAATAAAAGAGTTAAAAATCTGTGCCCTAATTAAAAAATATATGTATTTTTTGAATAGGTAATGCAAGCCCTTGGAATAAAATTCAAAGAAACACCTGAAAGTTAAAAAAGTGACCTTTTCTTTAAAAAAAATTATTACTTTATTGAGGTATAATTGACAGATGGCATGGTATTAATTTCACGTATGTAGTGTAATGATCAGATTATTTGTATACATTGCAAAATGATCACCGCAATAATCCGGCTAACATGTCACCATGATTAGTTACAAACATTTTTTTCTTGTGGTAAGAACTTCCAAGAACCCCTCTCCTAGTTACTTTCAAATATGCAATATGTGTTATTAACTATAGTCATTATGCCGTACATTACATCCCCATGACTTATTCATTAGGTTTTTTTCTTACATATATTTACTAATATTCAGAATAGAAAATTCCTTCAAAAATGTATGTTTGCGTGGCTCAAAACATGCTAATGTTGACTATCATGCCCTGTACGGCTCTCAAGATATATTAAAGAGAATGCGAATATTTTTGCATTGAAACTCCCCCATATACTTTGATACCAATTTTGCCTCACATTTGTGAAACAAACCTTAAGATCTTTCTTTTGTCTTAGGCTATAGGCTAAGGGTAGAGAGTGTATCTTTGTCAGGTCTCCAGTAGTTAGTATTTATGCCCCTGGTGTAGAGTAGATTCTCAATAAATATCCGTGAATGAATGCCATCTTCCAACCCAAGGCCTCTAAGGCCGTGGAAAGGAATACTGGGAGAGATGGGGGGTGGGTGACTGGGTCAGAGATGGGAAGGTGTCTTCTTCTTTGGTGCTTCATGCATCAATTATTTTTTAAAAGAAAAGTAATTTAAAATGTGAAAGTCTAGGGGCACCTGGGTGGCTTAGTCGGTTAAGCGTCCGACTTTCGCTTGGGTCATGATCTCGCGGTTCGTGGGTTCGAGCCCCGCGTCGGGCTCTGTGCTGACTGCCAGCTCAGAGCCTGGAGCCTGTTTCAGTCTGTGACTCCCTCTCTCTCTGACCCTCCCCTGCTCACGCTGTCTCTCTCTCTCTCTCTCTCTCTCTCTCTCTCTCTCTCTCTCTCTCTCTCTCTCCTAGAAATAAATAAATAAATAAAAATATTTTTTAAAATGTGAAAGTCTAAAACTTCATCAATCCAACCCCATCTCCCTCCCCTTCTAAGTGACCTTGTGATAAAAGAGGAAACTTGCCATTTGAAATTATAGGGTCTAAGGCAAAGGACACTAGAATACAAGTCAGAAGACCAGCGTTTTAGCTCCAAATCTACTGGCTGTGAAACTTTGTCAGAGTCACAGACTTCCCATTTCTCCAGTTCAAAATTAAAAGTCCTTGCCATGGCCTGGGAGACATTGCTTGGCCTGGCCTGCTTTCTTTCTATCTCCATTTTCTGTGAATTGCCCTTTGAATGATTCTACCCCAGCTGATTGACTTCCTTGCTATTCCTGTACATGTGCCAAATGAGTCTTACCTCAGGGCCTTTGTGTTTGGTGTTCTCCCATTCTAGAACATTCTTCTCATATTCCTGGGATATCCTTAAAGCTCATTTCCTCATGTTCCTCATAGCACTCATCTGCAAGTGGTAGTTATTTTATTTATTTATGTTTTGCCTGTATCATCAGCTCGGTGAAGCAGGACCCATGTTTGTCTTGTTTCTCTTCATGTTCTCAGTGCCTGGCACAGAGGCAAGGCCAAATACGTTTGTTGGATTAACTGGAATATCAGGATGTTCTCTCTATCCAATGAACCTCCACATCTAAGAAAGCATTTTGCTGGTGTAAATGCTACACAAATAATGATGCCTGGTTTTCTTGTATTAATATATTTTGATTTTCAGTTTTGATGCTTCCTGAAGCAAACATACTGTGTTTTGTACAGCCCAGAACAATCACTGGGAACTTTTTCAGTCTGGCGCCTTTTCCTATGTCCATTTTCTCTCCACCGCTCCATCTCCTCTCTCTCTGTTTCTTCTTCCTCTTCATCCCCCTTTCTCTAGAAAGTGTTCTAGAAGTATCTGATCATTACTGTTTGCCTTTTTAAGAAGAGAAACCAAGCAAATTTTCCTAAGGTCACATAATGATTCATTTCCTGAGGTGGGATTAGCATCTTCTAGCCTTGACTTCCAGCTAGATCATGTATTTTGCTACCATGCTGTCTGGCCCATTCTTAAATTACACTGCCTCCACATGAGTGAAACTTGCTATCCTTATGTTTTTGTTTTGCTACAGATATTTACTTTACATGATTGATAGGCAAAAGATTATAAAATCCATTAGCTGGTGCTTCCAGATGCTGAGGATGGTAGTTCTTTCCTTCAGTTTCTTCAGAAAGGTCTGAGACCTCTGTATTTTAAAATGTTACTTTATGGGGCTCCTGGGTGGCTTAGTCGGTTGAGCGTCCGACTTTTGCTTAGGTCATGATTTCGCGGTTCGTGGGTTCGAGGCCCACGTCGGGCTCTGGGCTGACTGTCAGCTCAGAGCCTGGAGCCTGTTTCGGATTCTGTGTCTCCCTCTCTCTGACCCTCCTGTCACGCTCTCTCTCTCTCCTAGAAATAAAAATTAAAAAAAAATAAAATGTTACTTTATGAAAGTATTTTAAAAGGTACTAGATGCTTTCTCGAATTGCATTTCTGATACGTGAACTAGTTTCGTCTGTCAGTTCTGGAGCAGAGATACTAATGCCTTCAACCAGGAAGAAAGAAATCTCCATATGGAGTAATGTAACTGAAACAAAAGAACAATGGGATTAGCATACCATTTAGCTCATCTGTTTATTGCATTTAACATGGTATTCTTGATAATGTTCTATGGTAGAAAGTTCTGCATCCTTTGCTGTTACTTAACTCAACATTTCAAAGGAACCATAGCATAGCAGTGGTATAAACAACATCAGTATAGTCACAACTGATACTGCTTATCCATGGAACAGCAAAGTGCGTCATAGGTATACATACGCACAAACTCTCAAGATTGGTATATGGATGTAGATAATTGTTACCCATTTGTAAACGAAGGCATCCAGAGGTACAAGGTTAGCTGAATTCCCTGAGGCAGAGATTGTACGCTACTCACGAGCAATCATTTTTATCTTTTTCTGTTGCCTTTGCCACACAGCTTGGCTTCATTCCCAAACTCGTTTAGCTTAGGTATGGCTCTCTGACCCAATTCTGGCCAGTAGAACGTTGGCAGAAGTGATATGTGACTTCTTCAGGCTACAGCTTTAAGGAGCATGTTTCCCCTTGACTTGCTTTCCCCTTTTCTGTTGTCTGGGTGCAGCCAACTGTGGGGCCATGCAGAATGGCAGAGACCTAAGGTGGAAGGGGCTGGGACCCTGAATCACTGCAAAGAGGAGGGCTGCTTGCTGTCCAGGGTCTCCTTCTCAGACTGTTACGTGATTGAATAGACTGTGTTGGGTTTAAGAGATTATGTGCTTTGGGGTCTTTTTATTACCTCAGTCTAGCCTATCCCGACTAATTGCACTGCTCCGGATTGTTCAGAAAGTCAGCAATAAAACTTTAGCCTTCTGAAGTGGAATTTAAATTAAGCATATGATTTACCAGAAGACTGCTTAGTGCTTTGACAATAAGTCAAGACTTTAAAAGAAATCCAGCCAGAGCTTTGCCTTTGCAATCAGTTATAAAATTTGCAGAGTCACAAAGTGGCTTAAGACCAAAAATATTTTTGTCTATACCATTAGGCAATTGATTTTTCAATTGTGTCATGAAATAACCTACTAAGCCAAGTTGGGAGGCTGGCGTTTAAAACGTACTTCTCCATGAGAGTTGCTACAGATGCTCTCAGACTTCTTTTAATTGTGCTTTTCTCCCTTGGGCATATTAAAATGCAAGTATGGTTGACACTTGAATAACATCAGTTTGAGCTGTGCAGGTCCACGTATGGGAAGGTGTTTTTTTTTTTTTGATAAGTCTAGTAAAAGTACTATAAATATATTTTCTTGGGGCACCTGGGTGGCTTGGTAGGTTGAGCGTTTGACTTCGGCTCAGGTCATGATCTCCCGGTTCATGAGTCTGAGCCCCATGCAGGGCTCTATTCTGACAGCTAGAGCCTGGAGCCTGCTTCGGATTCTGTGCCTCCTTCTCTGTCTTTCCCTCGCTCGTGCCCTGTCTCCCCCTCTCTCTTTCAAAAATAAATAAACATTAAAAATTTTTAAAAATATATTTTCTCTTATTGATTTTCTAAATGACATTTTCTTCTTTCTAGCTTACCTTACTGTAAGAATATAGCGTATAATACATATAACATACAAAAGCTGTTCATGTTATTGGTAAAGTTTTGTCAATAATAGGCTATTACTAGCAGTTTTGGGGGAGTCAAAACTTTTACCTGGATTTTTAACATTGTGGGAGTTTGCTGCCCCGACCTATGTATTGTACAAGACTCAACTGTATTTCTTTTTTTCCCACTTCTAAAGCACCTTTATCTTATTGTATTATTATTTTCTTATTGAAGTATAGTTGACACCCAATGTTACCTTTATTTCAGGGTACAACATAGTGATTTGACAAATGTCTACGCTATGCTGTGCTCACCATAGCGTAGCTGCCATCTGTCACCACACAACACTGTTGCAATACCATTGACTATATTCTCTATGCTGTACCTTTTACTCCTGTGATTTATTCATTCCATAACTGGAAGCCTGTATCTCCAACTCCCCTTCACCCATTTTGCCAATCTTCCCCCCGCTTGCCTCTGGCAACCATCAGTTTTCTCATCTGTAGTTAAGGGTCTGTTTCTGCTTTTCATTTGTTTATTCATTTATGTTATTTTTTTAGACTTCACACATAAGTAAAGTCATATAGTATTTGTCTTTCTCTCTCTGATTTATTTTGCTTAGCAAGATGCCCTCTTGGTCCATCCATGTTGTTGCAAATGGCAATATCTCATTCTTTTTTTTATGGCTGAATTATATATATGTATTATATATATACATATACATATGTCATATATATATATGATATGTGATATATATTTCTATCTATCTATCTATGCATATAAAGGATCAACTATATTTCTTAAGCCAACACAATAAGAAGAGTTTAAGTAGAGGCATCTGTCTGCAGTGTTAACACTGTAACCTGAAATCTTTCTTGTTGACTCTCCAGACTAATATGAAATGTACTAAGTACTGACAACAGAATTTAGAGACTATTTTTGTTCATGAACTCTTTTCTGTATATTTCCAGTTCTAGTTCTGGGTTGCTTCTAGTCTTATATAACCATTATTCATTTACTAATATTTATCTGGTGAAATTAACATCATAATCACTTCTAAATGTATTTAATTCATTTAATGAGTTTTACTCCCATCAACCCAAAATTTGATTGTTCAGTGGGTAGAGCATATTAACAAACTGTTGAACTCTTACGGACTGAATGTGCACAGAGATACCCTTAAGAATGAATGTGTATTGGGGTGCCTGGGTGGCTCAATCAGTTAAATGCCTGACTTCAGCTTAGGTCATGATCTCCAGGTTCATGGGTTTGAGCCCTGCCTTGGGCTCTGTGCTGACAGCTTGGAGCTCAGAGCCTGCTTTGGATTCAGTGTCTCCCTCTCTCTGGCCCTCCCCATGCTCAAAAATAAATAAACATTTTTAAAAAAAGAATGAATATGAATATCTCTGAATACGTGCCCTCCCACTTTGAGGTAAAACCACAGTGTTAAATTAAAAAAGTTTTTTTAATGTTTATTTATTTTTGAGAGAGAGAGCCTGAGACAGAGAACGAGTGGGGGAAAGGCAGAGAGAGAGAGAGAGACAGAGAGAGTGGCAGAGTCCAAAGCAGGTTCTAGGCTCTAAGCTGTTAGTACAGAGCCTGATGTGGGGCTCAAACCCCCAACTGAGTCACCCAGGTGCCCCACACAGTATTACATTCTTACAGGGTTCAATGCTTTCTATTTTTTTCTGCTTACATATTGTCTTAATTTGGGTATCCAATATGTGATCCAATATGTGAGCTTGAGGCGAAACTGACACAGGATTCTTGGGAGTCTTTCTTTCTTGTATAAAATCAATTATTATATGATTTCTGGAATAATAAACAGCGTCCAGATACAGTCTATGTTATTTTGGTAAACTTGAATACATTTATCCTGAAGGCAAAAGTATTAGTTAATCTTATCTTTCCCTACTCAATTGCACTCCTAACATAAAACAATGTTAACCAGTATACATTAAAAATCACTATGAATTACTGAAATGCTTAATTTAATGGAGATTAACTGCCACAATATGAAAAACCATTCACTCATCTGTATGTTGCCTGCAGCCTTGAATTTAAGGTCTATTACCTGTTCTAGACCTTGAAGGAGATCTCAATATTCATTATCTGAGGAGAAGAGCATAAATTACCCTTAGCTATCCAATAAACATTAACCCAAAAGATAATAGAGAAACCCATTTCTCTTGTGCAATGAAATTATTGCCACTACTGTGATAAAAGAGGTTGAACTAGGTCAGAAGCGGTCCTTTTTACATAGCTCAAGAACACTAGAAGGATTAAAAATTTATGGATTACCTCCTAGAAACAATGATCTGGTACAGAAATGTAATAAAACACCCACTCTCCTGTATCTTCCTAAGCTGCTCCGTGCCATTTCATTTTCTGATTGTATTAGTGTGACAACTTTCCAAAGCTCTAGAAACTATCTTTTGGCAAAGAAGAAGATTTTCAAACTAAAAGAATTTTTATTGAAAATCCCGAGGCAGATGGTGTAGAAAGGTAATGTTAAAATGTGAACCAATTTGTGCATATTCGGTATATTTGTAATTTCGTTTTACTTAGGTCGCTGACAAGTACAAGCAAAAGAAAAAAAAGTGAAGTAAAAGGATATGGCATTAAAATATTTACTATATTCATGGTCCTTTTGGGTAAAATTGTGTGAAAAACATGATATGGTTATTTTTATGTGAAATCTTCCTGCACCAAAAGCTGGCAAAATTACTTCTTAAAAAAGCTATAGTTTTGAAAAATTATTCGTTAATGTTTTTTTAATCTTTCAGACTCCTCTAAATCTTTGTTGTATTTTTTGAGTATTTTAGAGCACACATGTTTGTATTTTTAATGCTGAAAAATAATCTAGGTGGGACTATTTGGATATAAATGTAACTTAGTTTTAAGGGATTTGGGGAGATGGGACTTTTTATTTGTAAATGTCTATAAGTCATGTATTTCCTAAGTATTGATAGATGCTTTCATATAGAAGGGTTTTTGTTTTCTTTTCTAGTGACTTCTTTCCTATCTTTGCTTTCCACTGATGGCTTTTTATTCTTCAATAATGAAACATAGGAAAACATACACAGTTTCAAACTTTCCATTTATCTGCTTTTGAGCTAAATTGCCTTGAGGTTAAGTAAAGGTAGTGGAAATATGATTACTCAGGTGCAACATTACCATACGGGCATTTTCTGCTCTTTACAGATGTCTGCATTTAAAGTAATCTACTGGAAACTCAGGCTTTGGAGGGAAAAATGCCCAACCATGGCTTATACTAATAGCATGTATGCAAATAAAACTCTCAAACCCATTAGTCCAGGGATCCTTGAGGATTGGAGTACATCATCTGTAGGGAAGCGGCCAAGAGATCTGTTGAAAGGCACAGCATACCAAAGAAATGAACCGTGTAACTTGCAATTGCTAGAAATATATCAGCTGAACCAAACTGACAGGTAATCTTAATGTCATATTTTGGTGCGTCTTCTCAGAATAATCAGGGAGTCTTTTCTTCTCCCCACAAAGAAGTTGACTGATTTTTAAAGTTTTAATAGCATAGATCTTTCCTGATGTGAGCTATAAAGCTCTTTTTAAAAAGTAACAGGGACTATAAAAAAAGGAGTAGTCTTTGGATTTTGTCCTTCAAGCTAAAGACTGGTAGTACAAAATAGGTTTCAGAGGGAAAGCCAGTGAGTTTACGTCATTCTTATTCAGTCTGGCAGAGGGTAAATGCATTAACATTGTGAAACAAAAGAGAACTGACCTTTCATGAAATAAGGGTTAGGCCCGCATCTACCAGACCCACGCATTTCATAGGACTGAGCTGAGTAGAATGAGCTGCTGACTGTACAATCTCATGGTGTGGCTGTGCCCTCTGCTTTAGGCTCACCTTTCCTCCATGATGCAGATGGGGATAAAAGAGCATTTTAAAAGCTGAGAGAAAAACAGACACGCCTTTCGTTTGATCTTTTACCCAGTTTTTGAATCTATTTTTACTTAAAACCATCATCATCCGTTATATGTATATTAAATGCTTTATTTTTTTTCAAGTTTGTTTTTGAGAGAGAGAGCGAGCCCACATGCTTGTGGGGAAGGGGCAGACAGAGAAAGGGACAGAGGATCCAAAGCAGGCTCTATGCTGACAGCAGCGAGCCCAGTGTGGGGCTCGAACTCGGGAACCATGAGATCATGACCTGAGCCAAAGTTGGATGCACCCAGGCACCCCAAAATACTTTCCTTTTAATTCTAAACCAAAATCATAGCAACAAACCATTGAGGATTCAGTAGCATCTCTTTCGATAAATATTAGGCAGTTCAATTTTGCGTAGAATTAATTGACCAAACAATCTTGACCCGATAGTTCCAGGGTAAGAAGATTGGTCAATTACATCTGACGTCTGCCATAATGACAAAGCACCACTCTACCAGTACTTTGATCTTTTAATACACCCCGTGCTTTAGGGGATGAAAAGCTTTCCTCAACCATACTAGGGTCCCTAATAGACTGAGTCTCAAGTTCAAACTGAAGAAGATAGCAGGAGAGGAACATATGCATTGATTGAATATGAGTTTTATGTGACCCAAGACTTCCTTCCTTCACAAGGAAATGAAGATCCAAAGAAATGGTTAAGCCTGAGTGATTTTTTAAAAATTTTATTTATTTATTTTGAGAGCAACAGAGACGGAGCAAGTAGGGGAGGGGCAGAAAGAGAGAAGGAGAGAGAGAATACCAAGCATGCTCCATACTGCTAGCACAGAGCCCAGTGTGGGGCTTAAAATCAAGAACGGTGAGATCATGACCTGAGCCAAAATCAAGAGCCGCACATCTAATTGACCGAGCCACCAGGTACCCCAAGCCTGAGAGTTTTTATGTTGGGTTTGTTAAGAACGGGAGGTTGCGGAAAGACATGATAGGGTGAAGAGCATGAGCTAAGTGTAAACTGAGGGGAAGTCAGCAAGGTCTGTTTGTTTAAATTCCTCTCTGTGTCCCTGTGTCTTCTGATATAAGAAAGCTTTTTCCCTCTGGGTCTAAGGAGGCATCTCTCACGTGAGGATCATATGACCTTCAGGAGAAGGTCAGAGAGTCCTTCCTGCTTTCTCAAGTTCCTTGAGCCTGAAATATGCCGTATTTTGGGGTAATGTGTCCTGAACCCCATCACTGCTGTAGAAATATTTATCTTTCATCGAACATGCAGGCCTATTACCTCCTTTGTTCCTCATCACAAGACAGGGCATGGATGTTTATCCTTGTTTTATTTAGGGGAGAATGGGTATTTTGGTAAATGAAGTGAGGGAGCCGGCACCCACGACCACGTGCCCATTTCACAAAGCTGCTCTGCCTCACTGTCCGTGGACTTATCTGGGATCTCAGCCCTGTAGCATCCAACAATATCAGGTAGCAAAACTGATAAACAAATGTTAATGTACCAAGTGTGGTCTAGCCGGGTAATGCCAGGTAATATGGCATTTCTCCTGAGCTATCCCATTAGAGCTTTTCTGGTGGCTGTTTCAGAAAGTATTAAAGATGCCTTTATGCTAGAAAGATAATGGAACTAGGCTGTGGAACAAGACAGGAGAAACACATAAAAATTCTAGTGTCCATAAAATTTTGTTAGATAGCATGAAAACTCTGGGAACTATTTTTGGAAGGCACTCATGATGGACTGGATTAATTTGGGGGTGGAGTTTTCTCTGCCTTGAAGAAGGGCACAGGATTCCTTTTCTTTTGCTCCCGCATTGCTGAACAGCTCAGTACGTTCACACTGACTGGAAAGGACAATGGGGCATCTGTCCCTGGCTTCCCCTCCTTCTCTGCAGGTGGGACACCACCATGCTATGGTGCCCTGGCTGTAACAGAGTCAGCTCTGCATCGCAGGGGCTGACGATCTGATCTGTGGAATGTCCAGGGTCTTAACTTTTAAAACCTTTTCAAAAATTGAGATATAATTAGCGTATAACATCAGTTGCAAGTTACAGCATAAGGATTTGATATTTGTATGGATTGTGAAATGATTATCATCATCACCACATAGTTATAAACATTTTTTTCTTGTGGTAAGAGCTCTTCAGATCATGAGTCCTGGGTGGCTCAGTTGGTTGAGTGTCTGACTTCAGCTCAGGTCATGATCTCACAGTTCTTGAGTTTGAGCTCTGCGACTGGCTATGTGATGACAGCTCAGAGCCTGGAGCCTCCTTTGGATTCTGTGTCTCCCTCTCTCTCTCTGGCCCTCCCCCACTTATGTTCTGTCTCTTTGTCTCTCAAAAATAAAAATTAAAAAGAAAAAAGAACTTCAACTCTCTTAGTAACTTTCAAACACTATACAGTATTATTAACTATAATCACCATGCTCTATTTTACATCCCCATGACTTAGGTTTATTTATTTATTTAGTGAGTTTGTTAGTCTTTTTTTCTCTTGTTTTTAATTTTTAATGTTTGTTCATTTATTTATTTATTTATTTATTTATTTTGAAAAAATAGTTTATTGTCAAGTTGGTTTCCATATAACACCCAGTGTTCATCCCCACAAGTGCCCTCCTCCACGCCCATCTCCCACCTCCCCCCCCACACCCATCAGTTCTCAGTTTGTTCTCAGCATTCACGAGTCTCTCATGGTTTGCCTTTCTCCCTCTCCCCCACCATTTTCTCCCTTTTTCTCCCCCACGGTCCTCCGTTATGTTCCTCCTAATCCTCCTATACGTGCAAACATATGGTATTTGTCCTTCTCTGCCTGACTTATTTCGCTCAGCATAACACCCTCAAGGTCCATCCATGTTGCTACACATGGCCAGATTTCATTCTTTCTCATTGCCATGTAGAATTCCATCATATAGATAAACCACATCTTCTTGATCCATTTGTCCATTGATGGACACTTAGGCTCTTTCCATGTTTTGGCTATTGTGGAGAGTGTTGCTATGAACATTAGGGTACATGTGCCCTATGCATCAGCACTCCTGTATCCCTTGGGTAAATTCTTAGCAGTGCTATTGCTGGGTCCTAGGGGAGTTCTATTGTTAACTTTTTGAGGAACCTCCACACTGTTTTCCAGAGGGGCTGCACCAGTTTACATTCCACCAACAGTGTAGGAGGGTGCCTGTTTCTCCACATCCTTGCCAGCATCTAGAGTCTTCTGATTTGCTCATTTTAGCCACTTTGACTGGTGTGAGGTGTGGTTTTGATTTGTATTTCCCTGATGAGGAGGGATGCTGAGCATCGTTTCATGTGTCTGTTGGCCATCTGGATGTCCTCTTTGGAGAAGTGTCTGTTCACACCTTCTGCCCATTTCTTCACTGGGTTGTTTGTTTTTTGGGTGTGGAGTTTGGTGAGTTCCTTATAGATTTTGGATATTAACCCTTTATCTGATATGTCATTTGCAACTATCTTTTCCCATTCTGTCGGTTGTCTATTAGTTTTATGGGTTGTCTGTGTGCTGTGCAGAAGCTTTTAATCTTGATGAGGTCCCAACAGTTTATTTTTGCTCTTGATTCTTTTGCTTTTGGGGATGTGTCAAGTAAGAAATTGCTGCGGTGGAGGTCAAGGAGGTTCCTGCTTTCTCCTCTAGGGTTTTGATGGTTTCCTGTCTCACGTTCAGGTCCTTTATCCATTTTGAGTTTATTTTTGTGTATGATGTGAGAAGGTGGTCTAGTTTCATTCTTTTGCACGTTGCTGTCCAGTTCTCCCAACACCATCTGTTAAAGAGGCTGTCTTTTTTCCATTGGATACTCTTTCCCGCTTTGTCAAAGATTAGCTGGCCATACATTTGTGGGTCTACTTCTGAGTTCTCAATTCTGTTCCATTGGTCTATGTGTCTGTTTTTCTGCCCATACCATACTGTCTTGATGCTGACAGCTTTGTAGTAGAGGCTAAAGTCTGGGATGGTGATATTCTTTAATATTACTTTGGCTACTCAGGGTCTTTTGTGGTTCCATACAAATTTTAGAATAGTTTGTTCTAGTTTTGAGAAATATGCTGGTGCAATTTTGATTGGAATTGCATTGAATGTGTAGATTGCTTTAGGTAGTAATGACATTTTAACTGTTTTTATTCTTCCAATCCATGAGCATGGAATGTTTTACCATTTCTTTGTTTCTTCTTCAATTTCCTACATAAGTTTTCTATAGTTTTCATCATACAGATCTCTTATGTCCTTGGTTAGGTTTATTCCTAGGTATTTTATGTTTTTTTTTGTGCAGTTGTGAATGGGATCAGTTTCTTGATTTCTCTTTCGTTGCTTCATTTTTGGTGTATAAGAATGCAGCCGATTTCTGCACGTTGATTTTGTACCTTGCAACTTTGCTGACTTTTTGGATCAGTTCTAGTAGGCTTCTGGTGGAGTCTGTCGGGTTTTCTATGTAGAGTATCATGTCATCTGTGAAAAGTGAAAGTTTGACTTCTTCTTTGCCAATTCTGATGCCTTTTATTTCCTTTTGTTTTCTGATGGCTGATGCTAGGACTTCCAGCACTATGTTAAACAACAGTGGTGAGAGTGGACATCCCTGTCGTGTTCCTGATCTCAGGGGGAAAGCTCTCAGTTTTTCCCTGTTGAGGATGATGTTAGCTGAAGGTTTCTCATAGATGGCTTTTATGATGTTTAAGTAAGTTCCTTCTATCCCTTCTATACTGACTTTCTCAAGAGTCTTTATTAAGAAGGGATGCTGTATTTTGTCAAATGCTTTTTCTGCATCTATCGACAGGATCATATGGTTTTTATCTTTTCTTTTACTGATGTGATGTATCACACTGATTGATTTGTGAATATTGAACCAGCCCTGTAACCCAGGAATAAATCCCACTTAATCTTGGTGGATGATTCTTTTATGTGCTGTTGGATTCGATTTGCAAGTATCTTGTTGAGGATTTTTGCATCTGTATTCATCAAGGATATTGGCCGGTAGTTCTCTTTTTTTTGCTCGATCTCTGTCTGGCTTGGGAATCAGAGTGATGCTGGTTTCATAAAATGAGTCTGGAAGTTTTCCTTCGATTTCTATTTTTTGGAATAGCTTGAGAAGAATTGGGATTAATTCTGTTTTAAATGTCTGGTAGAATTCCCCAGGGAGGCCATCTGGTCCAGGGCTCTTATTTGTTGGGAGATTTTTGATAACTGATTTTATTTCTTCACTAGTTATGGGTTTGTTTAGATTTTCTATCTCTTCCCCTGTGAATTTTGGTAGTGAGTGTGTGTCCATTTCTTCTAAGTTGTCCAATTTGTTTGCATATAATTTTTCATAGTATTTGCTGATAATTGCTTGTATTTCTGAGGGGTTGGTTGTGATAAGTCCATTTTCATTCATGATTTTGTCTCTATGGGTGCTCTCTCTTCTCTTTTTGAGAAGCCTGGCTAGAGGTTTGTCAATTTTGTTTATTTTTTCAAAAAACCAACTCTTGGTTTCATTGATCTGTTGAATTGTTTCTTTAGTCTCTATGTTGTTTATTTCTGCTCTGATTTTTACTATTTCTCTTCTTCTACTGGGTTTGGGGTGCTCTTGTTGCTCTGCCTCTAGGACCTTCAGGTGAGCTGTTAGATTTTGCACTTGCGCTTTTTCTAATTTCTTGAAATAGGCCTGGAGTGCAATGTACTTTCCTCTTAGGACTGCCTTTGCTGCATCCCATAGATTTTGGATTGTTGTGTTTTCATTTTCATTTGTTTCCATATATTTTTAAATTTCTTCTCTAATTGCCTGATTGGCCCATTCATTCTTTAGTAGGGTGTTCTTTAACCTCCATGTTTTGGGAGGTTTTCCAGACTTCTTCCTGTGATTGATTTCAAGTTTCAATGCATTATGATCTGAGAGTCTGCATGGTATGATCGCAATTCTTTTATATTTATTGAGGGCTGCTTTATGTCCCAGTATGTGATGTATCTTGGAGAATGTGCCATGTGCACTTGAGAAAAAAGTGAATTCCCTGGCCTCAGGATGTAGAGCTCTGAATATATATGTCAGATCCATCTGGTCCAATGTGTCATTCAAGTCTCATTTCTTTAGTGATTTTCTGTCTGGTTGATCTATCCATTGCTGTACATGGAGCATTAAAGTCCCCTACTATTAGCACATCCTTATCTATAAGATTGTTTCTGTTTGTGATTAATTGTTTTAAGTATTTAGGTGCTCCCATATTTAGTGCATAGACATTTATAATTGTTAGTTCTTCCTGATGGATTGACCCTGTAATTATTATATAATGCCCTTCTTCATCCCTTGTTATTGTCTTTAATTTAAAGTCCAGTTTGTCTGATATAAGTATAGCTACTCCAGCTTTCTTTTGATTTCCGTAGCATGATTCCCGTAGCATGATATATATTTCTCCATCCCCTTACTTTTAATCTGACAGTATCTTTCAGTTTAAAATGCGTTTCTTGTAGACAGCAAATAGATGGATTTTGTTTTTTTATGCATTCTGCTACCCTATGTCTTTTGATTGGAGCATTTGATTGGAGCATTCAGCCCATTTGCATTCAGTGTTATTATTGAAATATGTGGGTTTAGAGCCATTGTGTCCTTTGTGGGATTCATACTTGTGGTGGTGTCTCTGGTATCTTGCATTCCTTGCAACATTTCCCTCAGAGAGTCCCCCTCAGGATTTCTTGTAGGGCTGGTTTGGTGGTGACAAATTCTTTCAATTTTTGTTTATTTGGAAAGACTTTTATCTGTCCTTCTATTCTGAATGACAAGCTTGCTGGATAGAGGATTCTTGGCTGCATATTTTTTCTGTTCATCACATTGAAGATTTCCTGCTATTCCTTTCTGGCCTGCCAAGTTTCAGTAGATAGGTCTATCACCACTCTGATAGGTTTCCCTTTGTATGTTAGGGCCCTTTTCTCCCTAGCTGCTTTCAAAATTCTCTCTTTGTCCTTATATTTTGCCAGTTTCATTACGATATGCCATGCAGATAATCGATTCAAGTTATGTCTGAGGGGAGTTCTCTGTGCCTCTTGAATTTCAACTTATATCTCCTTCTCCAGGTTGGGGAAGTTCTCTGCTATAATTTGTTCCAGGAGTCCTTCAGCACCTTTCCCTCTCTCTTCCTCTTCTGGAATTCCTATGATACGGATATTGTTCCATTTGATTGTATCACTGAGCTCTCAGACTCTTCTTTCATGTTCCTGGATCAGTTTATCTCTCTTTTTCTCAATTTCTTCTTCTATAATAATGTCTTCTAAATCACTTATTCTCCTTTCTGCCTCTTCAGTCCATGCATTGGACGCCTCCAGTTTATTATATATCTCATTTATCCCATTTTTTAATTCACCATAACTATTTTTAAGCTCCATAGTGTCTGTAGCTATAGTTTCTCTGATGTTCTCCATGCTTTTTTTAAGCCCAGCGATTAATTTTATGATTATTATTCTAAATTCTTGTTCAGTTATGTTGCTTATATCTGTTTTGAGCAGTTCTCTAGCTTTCATTTCTTCCTGGAGTTTCTTTGGAGGAGAGTTTTTCCGTTTCATCATTTTGGTTAGCTTTCTATCTCTTGTTAATATTAAAAGCTTGTTGTACACATGTACCCTGCGAGTTCTGCTGTATTAGAGAGGGTTCTTTTGACTGTTCACAGCCTGTCTGTCCAGGAAGTGTTCTTCGGATGGTGTCTCTTGGTTTCTCTTGTTGAGTGTTTGGTTATTTTGTTTCCCTACTGGTAGTGGTATTTGGGACTCTCCACCATGTGTAGTTTGGCTTGTTTCTTGATGCAGCCCTGGAAAAAGAAAACAGACAACCACAGAGGGAACACAGGTACACAAACGCACAGACAAAACCAATAAACACTCAAACCCAGGCTAGGTAAAAACAGCTACAACAACAAAACAGCTCTCTGGAGGGGATGTGCGGGGTTTGGTGTAGGCAGGTCTTGTCTCCACTGTGTCTGCTGGCGTCCCTGAGGCCCCTCCTTGGTGGCTGTGGGGAGAAGAATGGCGTCGCCCCAGTCCCTTCTCAACCAAGTGTTGCAAATCACTTCTTCGGTCAGATCTCCTTGTGCTGAGGATGGCTACAAGGTGGGCTGAGTTCTATACCCCACTACCCGCCTGTTTCCAGGTCCCCGTCCGCGGCCTTTGTTATACTGCCCTGAATAGTCCCGCAGGTCACTGCTTCACTGTTGCCTGGGAGTTGAGTGGGGGATGGGGGATGTGTCGCAGCCTCAGATCCGCTGGGGTCAAGCAGGGATATAACCCGAGTACGTTCGGGGAATGTAGCAACTTTAGGACTGTAGAGTCTGTGCCACCACCGCTTCAGTGGGCCACTGTCGCGTGCCGCCGCCGCCTCCCCTGGTGCCGGTACTGCTTCATAGGGTTGCTGCCGCTGCTTCAGCGGGCAACTGTCATGCACGCCACTGACGCTTACCCCGGCGCCGGGACCGCCTCCGCAGGCGTTGCTGCCGGTTCACCGGGCCGCTGCTGCCATGGATGGTGCCGGGCGCACGGCAGTTCAGTTTTTCCTGGCGCCTTCTGGGACCAGGGCACCTAGTTTAAAGTCAGCACCCCAGCCAGAGCTACAAAACACTGTCTGTCCAAGCTGAGGTTTTTCTCTTCTCCAGGGACGGTTCTATGAGCAATCTCAGCTTTTCTTTCCTTTCCCCTGGACTCGCGGCAGCTTGCCACCACTCGCCGGTTTATCACTCACCGCCTAGGTTTATTTATTTTTTAAAAATATTTATTTATTTTGAGAGAGAGAGAGAAAGCCAGAGCATGAGTGGAAGAGAAGAGATAGAGAGAGAGAAAGAGAGAGAGAGAGAGAGAGAGAGGGAGAGAGAGAATCCCAGGCAGTTTCCATGCTGTCATCTTGGAAATGAGGTTTGGTCTCAAGAACCATAAGATCATGAGCTAAGCCGAAACCAAGAACCAGATACTTAATCAACTGAACCACTTAGGTGCCCTGACTTATTTATTTTATAATTGGAAATTTGTACCTTTTGACCACCTTCACCCATTTCACTCACCCTTTACCCCCTGCCTCAGGCAACCAGCAATCTGTTCTCTCTGTGAAGTTTCATTTTGTTTCTTAAGATTCCACATATAAGTGAGGTCCTAGAGTATTTCTCTTTTTATTTCTGACTTCCCTCACTTAGCATAATGCCCTTAAGGTCCATCTGAAGGTCACCAATGGCAAGGTTTCCTACTTTTTTGTGGCTGAATAATATTCCATTGTATGTATATACCACATCTTCTCTGTCCATTCATCCACCTCTCAGTACTCAGTTTGCTTCCTTTACTCTTTTCTTTCTTAGCATTTCTCTGCTTCTTAGAATTTTCATCAGGTAATTAGGAGCTGGGAAGGGAAGTTAGGGGAGGGAGAGAAACTAACAACACAGAGCAGTATTTGGTAAGTGCCGAGCAAATAGTACTGACAGCCAGGGCTAAGTCCCAGATGAAGGACGTGCACAGAAGCCATCATGGAGGACACAGAACTGGAATTGAACCTTGGTGATGCATAGAATTAGGACAGGCTGAGAGGAGAGAATATGCCACCTCTTTTTTCCCCCTCTATGTTTTGTTACAGAGAAAACCATATGGATTCTCTTTGGGGTAACATTCTTGAGTAATATTTCTCAGAACACTCTTGGAAAGAATGTACTTCATTTCTTCTATTTGCTGTGATGTGCTAAAGCAGTGTCTTGCCAGTGGCTTTCAGACATCCAACATCTGAACCTTCTAAATCAGGAAGTCAAATAAGGACCCCAGTTGTGGCTCCCCCACCTTTTGTCTGGTTCCTCAAGAGAAGTCATTTGAATTTTCTAGATTTGTTTGCTCATCTAAAAAAAAAAAAAACAAAACAAAAACATAGGGCCCCTGGATGGCTCAGTTGGTTAAGCATCAATTTTAGCTCAGGTCATGATCTTGCAGTTTGTGAGTTCAAGACCTGCGTTGGGCTCCATGCTGACAGCTCAGAGCCTGGAGCCTGCTTCGGATTCTGTGTCTCCCTCTCTCTCTCTGCCCCTTCTCTGTTCTCACTCTCTCTTTCAAAAATAAATGAACATTAAAAAATTAAAAAAATAGGGTTGCTAATACCAACTTCATAGGCTTGTAGACGTTTGCCCATATTGAGAAAATGTGGGCAAATTAACTGACGTGATACTTTCGCATGGTAAGAGCTCAATCAATCACAATGTACTTTTCTTTTCTCACAGTCCATAAATTAGATTTGTCATTTTATAAGTAGGAGACTGTCAGCATGGGCCCTGGCAGTATGTGAAGAATGTGGTACCTCTGCTGAAATGCTTGTCTTTGGAATGTGGGTCACCTTCTTGGAAACCCAAGCTTGCCCTCTCACTGGTGCCTGCCCAAAGACCCTCATCCCTGTCTGGGAAATGGATGGCAGCACCACGGTTCACACTTCCTGGTACTTTGCCATCCACAACTCTAGAGAGGCTTGGAACACACGCTAGCTGTCAAGAGGATTAAAGTACAGCAGAGCTTAGGACTGAGAAGTGCTGAGGGCAGGCATATATGTTAAAAAGTGAGGACGTTCGTTAGCCAAGGACAAGTGCATATTGCTAGGCAATCAGAAGTTTCCCAGTCAGCTAGTCCAGCACAGAGCTACAGTAATTTTTCTTCCATATATTTTCCTGGGCGGCCTTCTAACATCCTACAGTGGAACAATCAGATGGAGCAGACATGCTGGGTAAACCTACTTTTTATTAGCAGATAGAGAGGGAGTGAGAGTCTATGTGTGCTGTTTAATTGATTGAAACTTGTTACTGGGAAAGCGGCCACTGTGAGGAGAATCCCGTTTCGGTGCTTGTTATAAGACCAGGAATTAAAGAAAGGAGGAAGTTGCATCATCACAGCCCTTTGTCCTCCTAGTGAACTGAATACTATCCCTTTAACAGACAAACAAAATTTCAGGTGAATCGGGTACACAGCTGTAAGTCCTGTGTCCTGATGCTCCAGGGTTTCTGTTGAATTAACAACATTAAAAGCAGTAACACAAATGATAAAGTATTTCCATTCAGAGAAGTGGATCTAAGGCAAAAACTCCCCCAAGCGCCACAAAGTAAAATCACCTGTTTTAACACGTGCTACGACCGCAGGAAGGGAGGGGCTTCCGTGGCTCTGGGACTGCTGCTGCGGGGCACCCCGTCTGCAGCACAGCGAAGTCACCACCCCCCAAGGGTGCAGGGGCCTCTGTTCCCTCTTTCCTGCTCAGACACTCAGCGAGTCCGTAGAGGAGGGCTGGATTTGTCTTGAAGAAAGTGTTTTTTCTCTGGGAGATGAAGTGTTAGGAACAGGGCATTGGGAGAAGCTCTGAAAGGTAAGAAAATGATGCTATTTTTTTTGCTATTTTTTTTAAAAAAGATTTTTATTTTTTTAAGTACTCTCTACACCCAATATGGGGCTCAAACTCACAACCCAAGATGGAGAATTCCATGCTCCACCGATTGAGTCAGCCAGGTGCCCTGAAAATGATGATATTATTATTATTACCCTCTTTTCCTCGCCTTATCATTAAACAGTGAAAAAAAAAAAAGAGATCGCTTTTAAAAATATTTGAAAATAGCCTTCCTAATATTTTAGGCAGATGACTAAACTCTTGTTCAGAATGGATTTTGGACTGGAAAGTTGGATAGTCACCTGGGAGAAACGAGATTAAAGATAGCTTTAACCATGTGAAGAAAAAATTGATACAACCTTTTGTTGTTATTTAATGACAGTGTTATATGCAGCCTCCATTTCCATGGTGACCTGAGCCTTCCTAAGGTGATGATGTCCTCAAACACCTCAGAAAAGAATGCCTTAATTAGAAGATTTAATTTTTTGAAATTTATTTTTATTTATTTATTTACTGATTTCATTCATTTATTAAAATTATTTATATATTTATTTATTTTTGAGAGAGAGAGAGAGCATGGGCAGGGGAGGGGCAGACAGAGAAGAAGACGCAGAATCTGAAGCAGGCTCCAGGCTCTGAGCTGTCAGCACAGAGCCTGATGTGGGGCTTGAACCCATGAACTATGAGGTCAAGACCTGAACCGAAGTTGGACACCCAATCAACTGAGCCACTCAGGTGTCCCAATTTCTTTCATTTATTTATTTTGAGAGAGAGAGAGAGAGACAGACAGACAGACAGACAGAACGAAAGGGAAAGAGGGAATCCCAAGGAGGCTCCATGCCATCAGCACAGAACCCAATGAGGAGATGGATTTCTCCAACTGTGAGATCATGACCAGAGGCAAAATTAATAAGAGTTGGACACTTAACCAACTGAGCCACCCAGGCACTCCTATTTTTTTTTTTTTTTTATTTAAGGGAGAGAGAGAATCTCAAGCAGGTTCCACACTGAGTGTGGAGCTCAATACAGGGCTCCATTCCACAACTCCAGGGATCATGAGCCGATATCAAGAGATGAGTGCTCAACTGACTGGGCCACCCAAGTGCCCCTGAATAGCGGATTTTAAAGGTGGTAGAAGAAAGGATTTCCTTTAAGGAGTGTTTTTGCCATTCTAGAGACAAATTTCTCTGCCCCCGAGCTTCCTTACATTTCTGAAGGTAATAATTAATTGATGTTATGAGGAATTGTCTATCCCATAGGCCCCTCTGCTCCATGTTCAAAGCCTTGTTTTGTTTGGTTTTGTCCTCCATGTCATTAAAGACGGAACATCAACCCATCATTGTGTACTCTAGACCAAATCTTAATTTGAATATCTTGTTAGTTGAAAATCTTTTTTTTTTTAATGTTTTACTTATTTCTAGGAGAGAGAGAGACAGCATGAGCAGGGGAGGGTCAGAGAGAGAGGGAGCCACAGACTGAAACAAGCTCCAGGCTCTGAGCTGGCAGTCAGCACAGAGCCCGATGCGGGGCTCGAACCCACGAACCGCGAGATCATGACCTAAGCGAAAGTCGGACTCTTAACCGACTAAGCCACCCAGGCGCCCCTTGAAAATCTTTTTCAATGGAAATTGAAATTTAATTCTGTCCTTCTAAAAACATTTGAAACAAAATACCTCAGGGTTTTCAGATTGCCTGTGATAGTTGAGTTTGTACTGAGATATCCCTAAACAACCCTCAGGCTGAGAAGATGTGCACATATTCTAGAAGTTAGAATGAATTAAAAGCATGCAGTGGCATTGATGAGAATGCTATAGATAGACCCGGGTTAGCAAAACTGAGAAATGGTTTTTATCTGGGGGCCTGTGGGTGGCCCCTAGAAGTTCTGTGAATGCCCTGGAATTAAAAGCAAGATTTTGTGTGTGCTTTTGTCTCGGGAGAGGATTGATGGCTTTCATGAGATTCCCCAGAAGCGCCATGTCCCCCAACTCCCCCAGAGGGTTAGGGACCACAAACGTTTGATAATGTTCAGTACATTGGTCTAAAGTTAAAACATTGATAGAAAGAAACTTCTTTTTCTACGTGAAAGGCTTGGAATGTTAGGTATAGGATCCTACAACTTAACATTTTATTAAGAATTTCAAACCCCAATGCCATGGTTATAGAAATTATTTCACAAAAAGACAAACTAGATCTTAAAAAGGGACACCTGTCTTTGGGTGTAGTATGGTCTTCACAATTCAAATGAAAAATTTCCCGAGAACTAGTGGTGGAACGGTCAGGAGGCTCGAAGCCAGGTGCCCTGGGCGGAAAAATGTCGCCTGAGCGCCACTGGGGGGCGCTGTGGCACAGGGAGAGAAAGGAACCTCGCACTTACTAGTCTTCAGTTTTCCAACTCCCGTGAGACCTTGGACAGGTCATTTAATTTCTCAACGGGTGTTTTGTTTTCTGCAGAATGAGATCGGGTATCAGTGTTTCAACGACACTAAGGTATGACAGACAATAAAGCACCTTTTTAAAAAAACGACTAATTTTGTTTTTACATTTATTTATTATTGAGAGACAAAGATAGCGAGAACGAGGGAGGGGCAGAGAGAGGAGACACAGAATCTGAAACAGGCTCCAGGCTCTGGGCTAGTTGTCAGCACAGAGCCCGACGCGGGGCCTGAACCCTCAAACGGTGAGATCATGACCTGAGCCGAAGTCAGACGCTCAACCGACTGAGCCACCCAGGCGCCCCCAACGAAGCACCTTTTTAAAAGTGTGCTATGGGGTTGTCTGGGTGGCTCAGTCGGTTGAGCGTCTGACTTCGGCTCAGGTCATGATCTCGCAGTTCGTGGGTTCGAGCCCCGCGTTGGGCTCTGTGCTGACAACTCAGAGCCTGGAGCCTGCTTTGGATTCTGTCTGTCTGTTTCTCTCTCTCTCTCTCTCTCTCTCTCTCTCTCTCTCTCTCTCTCAAAAATAAGTAAAACATTAAAAAAAAAAAAAAGAGTGTACTACGGCCATTAAAAGAAATACATTGATACAGTTTGCCAAGATATATTACTAAAAAATTGAGATACAATTCACATGCCATAGTATTCATGCTTTTAAAGAGTGTACAACGGAGTCGTTTTTAGTTTACTCACCATGCTGTGCCGTCATCAGCACTCACTCTCTAATCCCAGAATATTTTCATCACCTGCTAAAGGAAGCTCATACCCATTAGTGGTTACTCCCCTCCCCCAGCTTCTGGTAACTACTAATCTACTTCTGAATCTATAGATTTACCTGTTCTGGACATTTTTGGCATTCCATATATAATGTCCATATTCTGGACATTCCATAAATGGAATTCTATAATATGTGGGCTTTTGTGAGTGGCTTCTTTTACTTATAATGTTTTACAAGTTTTCTTCATGGTATAATCTTCATCCTGGCCTATTGGGAACACTTGACATGATGATCACTTTTCCTTTTCTTTTGGCTTCTGGAGCACCTTCCTTCTTATGTTCCTCCTGCTCACCGGCCACATGCTTAGATGCTTCGTCCTTATTTTTCAGTCCCTCTTAATGTTGGTAAGTCCCAGGGCACGGACATCGGACCTCTTCTCTTCTTTGCACGGGCTTCCCAGGGGCCTTCACCCAGTCTCGTGGGTTTACATCCTGCACATGCCATCAGCTCCTAACTTGGTATCCCTGGCCTGGATTTGCCTCTGAGTTCTAGAGCTGTCTCCTCATCAGTCCCTGGGTCTGTAATATACATCACAAAAGCAACCTGTGGCCACTGCCTGCCTTCCAATTTGCTCCTCCCACTGCCTTCTTTCCAGTTGCTCAGGCCCAAAATGTGGGAGGCATGCTTGACTTTACTTTTCTCACCTCCACACTGCACCTATGAGCAAATCCTGCTGGCTTTTCTTCAAAACTCATCCAGAATCTAGCTCCGTCTCTTTACCTTCATAGCTAAGTCCTCCTGGTCCAACCCCTCTTTGCCTCCTGTTGGATGATTGCAGTAAACTCCTGACTGGTGTCTCTGCTATCTCCCTCACAGTATATTTTTAGAAGCTCAAGGGGTCGTTTTATTTTTTAAAAAAGTGTTTTCCCTTAATGCTTTATTTATTTTTGAGAGAAAGAAAGAGACAGAGAGACAGAGAGACAGAGAGAGAGAGAGAGAGAGAGACAGAGCATGAGCAGGGGAGGGGTATAGAGAGAGGGAGACACAGAATCTGAAGCAGGCTCCAGGCTCTGAGCTGTCAGCACAGAGCCTGACACAAGGCTTGAACTGACCAGCTGTGAGATTATGACATGAGTCGAAGTTGAATGCTTAACCGCCTGAGCCACCCAGGTGCCCCATGAGGGATCATTTTAAAGCATAAGTTAGTGGGGCGCCTGGGTGGCTTAGTCGGTTAAGCGTCCGACTTTCGCTTAGGTCATGATCTCGCGGTAGTGGGTTCCAGCCCCGCATCGGGCTCTGTGCTGACTGCCAGCTCAGAGCCTGGAGCCTATTTCAGAGTCTGTATCTCCCTCTCTCTCTGACCCTCCCTTGCTCATGCTATCTCTCTCTCTCTCCTAGAAATTAAAAAAAAAAAAAATAAAGCATAAGTTAGATCATAGGTCTCCTCTGTTCAAAATTGTTGAGTGGACCCGAATGTTAGAATAAAAGCCAAATATTTTATAGCGTCTTACAAGCCCTACGTGATGAGCCCTCCCCTTGCCCCATCACACTAACCAGCTGCTACTCTCCACCTTGTTTCTTGGATTCAGCCGCACTGGATTCCTCGCTATTCCTCATATACAACAACATGTCCTCATCTCATGGCTTTTGCACTTTCTGTTTTTTGCCTGGAATGCTCTTCCTCCAGCTATCTCAGTTCCTCATCTTTTAGTTCTGTGTTTACATGTCACCTAATGAATGAAGCCCACTCTGACCACACTATTTAAAATAGCAACTTGCACCCAACCCCATCCCCACATTCCCTAAGCCCATTTCTCTGCTTTTCTCTTTTCTAAAACGCTTGCCTACTGGTGCATACATAGACGTGTAAGCACATGCAGCCACACATGCACACATTTTCCACACATGTACACATATAGCACGTGTGTGCACACATTTTTGCATCTGTCATACATGCATCCACACACATTCACCTAATTGTTTATTTGTCTGTTGCCTGTCTTGCCCACTAGAATGTAGGAGCTGTGGACACAGCAACTTAATTTTATTCCCTGTTGTATTCCCAGTGCCTAGAATAGTGCTCGGCACTTTGTAGGCTCTCAAAATATTTACATCGAATGAATGAATACACTGTCTGTATACTTCATCTCCCCCGCAGAGACAAGTGGCAAAAAAAGCAGAAACTTCAAAGCTTGATTTTGGTTGTCGTCTGCTTGAAGTGAAGTGGTAGGGGCCTTCTGTTTCTTTGCCAAACTTAGGCTGGTCAGGGCTGATAGAGTCCTGGGCCAACGGGGACTCCTACCAGACTTTCAAGCAGCGCATATCCCCCCTTTGATCTCCTGCAGTCCTTGGGGAGTCAGCATTTATGCCCATTCGTGAGCCTGGCACAGAGCCTTCCTGCCCTCCAGATGTGTGATGCTTGGCTTTTGGGTA
Source organism: Proteles cristata cristata (assembly GCA_017311185.1). Classification (NCBI taxonomy): domain Eukaryota; kingdom Metazoa; phylum Chordata; class Mammalia; order Carnivora; family Hyaenidae; genus Proteles; species Proteles cristata. The sequence goes on from JAESUZ010001199.1 coordinate 757,942, forward strand.
GGGATGCCAAACAAAGACAGGAAGATTCGTTTTGGGGCTAGGGATTACCTCCAAAAGCCAAATGTAACAGAAGTGCCATCCCAAAGGCGAGAACACATAAAGAGCTTGAAAACTCGTTTGAAAATTCTGCCGGCTACTGGTAAAGATGAAAAGAAATTTTAAATGTAGTCTCAAACAATCAGACTTTCAGAATTAGCAGGGCATTTCTGGTCCTCACTCCTTCCCTCCTTCCCTTCCTGTCTCTCTCCTCCTCCCTTCCTCCCTTCCTTCTTCCCTCCCCTCCCTTCACCCCTTCCTTCCTTCCTTCCTTCCTTCCTTCCTTCCTTCCTTCCTTCCTTCCTTCCTTCCTTCCCTTCCTCCCTTCCTCCCTCCCTCCTTCCTTCCTTCCTTCCTTCCTTCCTTCCTTCCTTCCTTCCTTCCTTCCTCCCTCCCTCCTCCTTCCTTCCTTCCTTCCTTCCTTCCTTCCCTTCCTTCCTTCCTTCCTTCCTCAAATGCAACACCAAGGGCTAAAGGAAGCAAATTTACAGGGTCATGCAGTTAATGGCAGAGTCAGAGCCAAATTCAGGTTTTGTGAGTCTCACTCTTTGGAATACATTACACTGCCTTCCCAGTAAACAAAGAAATCATCAGGAAAATGCTCAGTTAAATTACTTTGGAGAAATTGACTGCTTAGCTTTCAAAAAGCTCAGTGCCAGTAGACAAGTAGCTAGAGTATCACCCAAGAGATGGAGAAATGAATATTTCTTGGTCTATAACCACTCTAAAATTTCCAGTTTATCTCTCTAATTTTGTAGATTTCTTCCCAGGCAATTTATCTGTAGCTCGAATCATCATTTAGTCATTTGCTTGCATCGAGCATATATTCCTCTATGGGCAAGAGGGAACAGAGAGGGTCCCAAGGACAATGTATTATTTAAAAAATTACTACAGGGGCGCCTGGGTGGCTTAGTCGGTTAAGCGTCTGACTTTCGCTTAGGTCATGATCTCGCGGTTTGTGGGTTCGAGCCCTGTGTCGGGCTCTGTGCTGACTGCCAGCTCAGAGCCTGGAGCCTGTTTCAGAGTCTGTGACTCCCTCTCTCTCTGACCCTCCCCTGCTCATGCTGTCTCTCTCTCTCTCTCTCCTAGAAATAAATAAAAATATTTTTAAAAAATTACTACAAAAAATTTAATGTACATAAAACAATAAAAATAATAACAGCCAACATTTATTGATCATATGTGTAACAGATGGTATTATTACTTTTCGTGCATTATCACAACTAATCTTCATAACCTATGAGATAGGCATACCATCATCTCCATTTTACAGAGGCAACCGTTGAGTCCAGGAGAGGTTAGGTAACTGGGATTGAATTTTTCCAGTCTTTAAATACACTATTAATATTGTATCAATGGACAGTTCTTTTGCCATTCATACATTCTTTGTCTCTCTATGGCTTAGAGGGTGTGGGAGTATATTAGCCTATGCAAAGTGTCTGCCCACCCCCCACCCCCACATTAGTGCTTTCTGGTGGTAGAACAACATGTTATTTATATTTGATATACAGAGAATTATAGGTAATACCTGGAACACATATATAATTTGGAACACTCATTCTCAATCAGGGCACACAGATTCTCCAAAAGAGCTCCTTTGAATGTAGGATTGGACTCTAGGGACATTCTAAACCATTGTGCTGTAGAAATAAAACTAGAATATGTTTTGCGTGTTTTAAAAATATTTTTGTAACACTTATAATAGAAGAGCTTTGGCACAACAGTTGTCTCGCATAAATCAAAATATCATTTATTTTTATTTATTTATTTTTAAAAATTTACTTGAAGATAAAGATAGAGAGTGTAAGTGGGGTGGGGCAGAGAGAGAGGGGGAGAGAGAATCCCAAGCAGGTTCTGCACTGTCAGTGTAGAGCCTGTTGTGGGGCTCAGGTCCATGAACTGTGAGATCATGACCTGAGCTGAAGTCGGATGCTTAACTGACTGAGCCACACAGGTGCCCCAAAACAACATTTAATAGAATGGCATTTTACAAAGTTGTTAAACTCTTAGCAGGAAACATAGTTGTAAATCTTTATGATGGTGGAGTAAGCAGTGGTTTATTAAATATGATACCAAAAGCATAAGTAACCAAAGAAAAACAGATAAAATGAACTTAGAAAATTTATTCATTTTTGAGAGAAAGAGAGAGAGAGAGCGAGAGAGCATGGAGGAATAGAGAGAGAGGGAGAGACAGAATCCCAGGCAGGCTCCACACCATCAGCATGGAGTGTGATCTGGGGCTCAGGGGAACAGTGAGCTCATGACCTGAGCTGAAGCCAAGAGTTGTATGCTTAACCAACTGAGCCACCCAGGTGCCTTCAATAAAATGAACATTTTAAAAGTTAAAAGCTTCTGTGCATCTCAGGACACTACTGAGAAAGTAAGAAGACAGTCCACAGAATGAGAGAAAACATTTGCAAACCCGTATCTGATAAGGGTCCAGTATTTAAGATGTATAGAGAACTTTTACAACTCAATAAATAAAAATCAAGCAATCCAATTTAGTTACTTATTCATTTAAAAATGTTTATTTATTTTGAGAGAGAGCATGAGCAGAGGAGGGGCAGAGAGAGAGGGTGAGAGAATCCCAAGCAGGCTTTGCACTGTCAGCATAGAACCTGATGCGAGGCTTGATCCCATGAACCATGAAATCATGGCCTGAGCCGAAATCAAGAATCAGATGCTTAATTGACTGAGCCACCCAGGCACCTCCAAACAATCCAATTTGAAAATAAGCAAAGGGTCAGGGATGCTTGTGCTGTCTGTGAGCACAGAGCCTGCTTGGGATTCTCCCTCTATCTCTCGCCTGCCCGTGCTCTCTTTCTCTCAAAATAAATAAGCATTTAAAAATATGGGGTGCCTGGGTGGCTTAGTCGATTAACTGTCCGACTTTCGCTTGGGTCATGATCTCGCGGTTCGTGGGTTCGAGCCCCGCGTCGGGCTCTGTGCTGACTGCCAGCTCAGAGCCTGGAGCCTGTTTCAGAGTATGTGACTCCCTCTCTCTCTGACCCTCCACTGCTCACGCTGTCTCTCTCTCTCTCCTAGAAATAAATAAAATATATATAAAAAATATATAAGCAAAGGATCAGAATAGATATTTCTCCAAGGAAAATGGCCAGTTAAAGCAAGAAAAGATGCTCATCTTTAGTCATTAAGAAAATAAGTCAAAAGCGCAGTAAGATACCACTTCACACCCACCAGGAGAGCTGTAGTAACAACAACAACAACAACAACAACAACAGAAGAACAGTGGAAAATAATAAGTGCTGGTGAGGACGTGGAGAAATTAGAGCCTTGACACGCTGCCGGTGGGAATGTAAGTTGGCACAGCCACTTTGGAAAACGCAGATTGGGTGCTTCTCAAGATGAGAGCTGCCACTTGACCCAGAAATTCCATTCCTAGGTATAGACCAAAGACAACTGGAAACATATGTTTTCATACAAAAACAAGCACATTAGTGAACTTGTACATGAATGCTCATAGCGGCGTTATTAATAGCCAAAGGGAGGAAACAACCCAAATGTCCATCAACTGATCAGTGGATAAACAAAATGTGGTGTATCCATATGATATGATATTCTTCAGCCAAAGAAGGAATGAACACATGCAACAAATGGATGAGCCTGGAAAACATGATGCTAAAGGAGAGAAGCCAGACACCAAGGGCCACATATTGTCTGATTATATTTACATGAAATGTCTGGAATAGGCAAGTCGGTAGAGACTGGAAGTAGATTGGCGGTTGCCAGGGGCTGGCTGGGAGGACTGGGGAGTTGGGAATAACCGCTAACAGATAAGGGGCTTCTTTTTGGTGTAACAGAAAAGCATAGCGATGATGGATGTACAACTTTTTGAGTATACCACCAAAGTACACATTTTAAAATGGTTACGATGGTGAATTTTATGTTATGTGATTTAAAAAAAAATTTTTTTTTTAATGTTCTATCTATTTTTAGGAGAGAGAGAGAGACAGCGTGAGCAGGGAAGGGTCAGAGAGAGAGGGAGTCACAGGCTGAAACAGGCTCCAGGCTCTGAGCTGGCAGTCAGCACAGAGCCCGACGCGGGGCTGGAACCCACGAACCGCGAGATCATGACCTAGGCGAAAGTCGGACGCTCAACCGGCTAAGCCACCCAAGCGTCCCTATGTTATGTGATTTTTATCCCAATAAAAAAAAAGGCATTTTGTAGGCTTTAAGTGATACATGTATTTGAATCATCTTATTTAAATTAGGTTTCCGTGCTCTTTCTTACAAGCAAGGTTTGCTTTTTAAAATATTCGGTCAGGGGTTGATTTCAAGGCGCTTCCAAGCTGGGGCGAGGGCATGTGTTTTTTGAGTTGTATCAGGACCTGCATTATGGTTATTTTTGCCACAACTCCTCCCCAGCTCATTTTACAGTAGGACCTTCAGAAGCGGGGGTGGAGGAGACATGCCCATCACCCAAACTGGGTCTACCTAATGGTAAAACATTTGATGAAAAGAATCTAAGCTGGAGAAAGCAGAAGTCAGGATTGCGGTTGGCTTTGGTGGGGAGAGGGGATGATTGGGGCTCAAAGAAAACATGAGGGAGGTTTCTGCAGTTCTGGGGATGTTGTATTTTCTTTGATCTGGACGCTGTTTACATGAGTGTGTTCAGTCTGAAAATTCATCCAGCGGTGTGCTCCCGATAGGTGCCCCATTCTGCATATGTGTTATACTTGAAGAATGAGTAGCAATTCAGTTCAACCTCCAGATATGTGTGTATGGCATCAACAAACCGGTGTGGCTAAATGGGGACCATGGTTCACGGAAGTGAACTGCTGCTTTGGAGATGACACCTCACCACGGCCATCTGATAACGTCTGTTTCCTTGGGCTAGATCTTGTAGGTGCCCTCTGAGGTCCGCATCAGGCCCTGTGTCTGAGGCAGTGAGTGTGTCCTCATCATCTCCTGACGGTTTTCAAGAGTGAGGTCATGGCTAACCTGTGGCTCCTTGCCCTGGGGCCAGCCGCACCGGGTGATGCTCTGCGTCAGGCAGGTGTGGCCCCCTCCCTGCTCGGTCATCCATGTCAGACACTCAGAAGCTACCTACCATGTCCTTGCTCTTTTCACATGGACCCAGAAGTGTCCTTCTGGGTGCCACTACAAACTGACTTGACCGGCCTTCTAGTGGGGTCAGACTCACTATGCAAACTACTTGGCTCCAGACATCTTGCAGCATCTGGATTTGGGAGTGGCTTTGTCGCATGTGCTGTTGTATAATGCGGCAGCACAGCCTGAGGCGGCTCCCTGTGGTCAGACAATGGCGAATGTTTACAACGAAGTATGATAAAGACCTGAACCATCTCCCGTCAGTGCAGGCCAGGCCGTGCTGTCAAAAGAGTTTGCGTCAAACTTCACGAAGTTTTTTAGCTTTCAGAGTTCTTACTTGACACAACCCCAAAAGCAAAAGAATCAAGAGCAAAAATAAACTGTTGGGACCTCATCAAGATGAAAAGCTTCTGCACAGCAAAGGAAACAATCCATGAAACTAATAGGCAACCAACGGAATGGGAAAAGATAGTTGCAAATGACGTATTAGATAAAGGGTTAATATCCAAAATCTATAAGGAACTCACCAAATTCCACACCCGAAAAACAAACAACCCAGTGAAGAAATGGGCAGAAGATATGAACGGACACTTCTCCAAAGAGGACATCCAGATGGCCAACAGACACATGAAATGATGCTCAGCATCCCTCCTCATCAGGGAAATACAAATCAAAACCACACTGAGATACCACCTCACACCGGTCAGAGTGGCTAAAATGAGTAAATCAGAAGACTCTAGATGCTGGTGAGGATATGGAGAAACGGGCACCCTCCTACACTGTTGGTGGAATGTAAACTGGTGCAGCCCCTCTGGAAAACAGTGTGGAGGTTCCTCAAAAAGTTAACAATAGAACTCCCCTAGGACCCAGCAATAGCACTGCTAGAATTTACCCAAGGGATACAGAAATGTTGATGCATAGGAGCACATGTACCCCAATGTTCATAGCAGCACTCTCCACAATAGCTAAAACATGGAAAGAGCCTAAGTGTCCATCAACAGATGAATGGATCAAGAAGATGTGGTTTATCTATACCATGGAATACTACACGGCAATGAGAAACAATGAAATCTGGCCATGTGTAGCAACATAGATAGACCTTGAGGGTGTTATGTTGAGCGAAATAAGTCAGGCAGAGAAGGACAAATACCATATGTTTGCACATATAGGAGGATTAGGAGGGACTTAACGGAGGACCAAGGGGGAGAAGAAGGGGGGAAATAGTTGGGGAGAGGGAGACAGGCAAACCATGAAAGACTCTTGAATGCTGAGAACAAACTGAGAACTGATGGGTGTGTGGGGGGAGGGGGGAGATGGGCATGGAGGAGGCACTTGTGGGGATGAGCCCTGGGTGTTATATGGAAACCAACTGACAATAAACTATTTGCAAAAAAAAAAAAGTTTTGGGATTTGGAATTGTTCACGAGGGACCATGGATCTGTTATCAGTCAATTTCACCATGGAGTGAATGAGTGTCTCAGTTCTTTCTTGACAGAGGTTTTCATGGGCTGAGGTGTGTGTGGGAAAGGTAGGGGGGGGGAATTTGTCGAGGGGTGGGGAGGGATTCCACAGTGTGCCTGGGCTGTGCCTCTGGGTCAGGAAACACAGGTGGAAAAGTAGCAAGAAGATGACCTTGATGAGGTGGGACAGGGATGCATGAGGTTGCACAATCCTATTTGGGATTCTACTCTCCTCCATGACACCTGCTAAACTGTCAATGCTTGTTAACATTTCATTGATCCCCACAGCACAGTGGGGCCTTCCTGGGGCGCTCAACCAGAGCCATGATTATAATGTAAAATTTCTGGAGACTAATATTTATCTAAATGAAGTTAATTATAGGCATGATAAAGCTCACTTAGACATGTGTTTTGAAGAGATTAGAATTGAATTCCCTGAACGAGAAGCAGGGGAAGACTTTCTGGGAAAATTGATTTGCCATCATTCGTGCTAGTCTTCAACAGGATATAAGTTCACTGTGGAAATGACTTCTCTCTTCAGGACTATTTATGGGAGTGGGAGGGGAGAAACAGGTGAATATCACATCACATTGGGAAGGGGTCTCCTACACCCCCAGGCATGTTAACCTTTGGGGGAACCGTTTAAAAGGAGCAATAAAGAGAGTGATGGTGGGGGATTGTTCATGTGTGTCCACAGAATGGAAGGTGGTACCAATGGTGAGGGTGGTTTGTAAACTGATTCTAATTGTGATATGTTTTACTAAACTATAACATTTTGGGGGCTATATGACAACATTAGAGATCTCTTCTTGTCTCTTTCTTGCCACCTCTGTCATCTGCCCATCAGTATATTTCATTTTGATCCCTTTAATAGACATTTGTTTAATAAGTGCTTTTTTGCGGTCCTGGAGATGTCAGTGTGTAGTAGGTGCTAGGGAAACAAAGCTGTTAGGAACTGGTCTTCACCCTCTACAGCTTCTTGTGAGGCAGACAAATACATTCGATAGTCATGTATATCCAGTGGGGTAAGTTGAGTCCCATTATAGAAGCATTTGTAGAGTGTCATGTCCCCCGAGGAGGGGCATCTAAGTCAACCTGTGCTAGAAATGCTCAGGGAAAACTCCTAGGAAATGCAACTTTGCACAAACCTTTTCCTCGCTGCTTACCAGTAGAAAAATGTTTAAAAAATGCACAGATTGTGATATAGTTCACTGAATTTTGACAGATGCATGCATCCATGCAAATACCACCCAATCAAGATACAAGAGTCATTTTCTTCACCACAGGAATTTCCTTTGTGCTTCCATCCAGCCTGTACCCCACCTCAACTCACCTCTGCAGAGGCAATCAGATGAATTGCCCTTGGTCTAGGCATTGACGATAGAAAGAAGAGGAGGAAGGGGCAATTCCATGGGGGGAACAGTGTGCAAAGGCATGGACAGGTGAGAAATTGTGACAGAGGTAAGGGACCTCCAGTACTTGGGTATCGTTATCAGCTGGGTAAGGGCATGTCCTTTCTGTTGGGTGGAAGTTTGACAGAGAGGAAGCTAGGAGCCAGTTTGTCAAGGGATGGGGAGCCAAGCAGTATGATTTTCATCCTATTAAACAAAAGGCGTGGAAGGATTTTGGGCAGGGTAGTGGTACTGGTACTAAGACCAGTGTACTTATTTTTATTTCCTAATTACGAAAGTAATTTTTTCCACTTTTTTTTTTTTTTTTTATTGTGAGAGAGTGCATGAGCGGGGCGGGGGCGGGACAGAGGGAGAGGGAGAGAAAAATCTTAAACAGGCTTCACACTCAGAACAGAGCCCAGTTCAGGTCTCAGTCCCACAACTGAGATTATGACTTCAGCCAAATCAAAAGTTGGACGCTTAGTGAACTGAGCCAGCCAGGCGCCCCTCCAAAATTTTTTTATTGTGGTAAAATACATATAACATAAAATTTACCATCCTAACCATTTTTCAGTGTACCATTCAGTGGTACTAAATACATTTATATTATTGTGCAGCCATCACCACCATCCATTTCTAGAACTCTTTTTATATTGTAAAGCTGAGACTCTACCCATTGAAAAATAACTCCCCATTTCTACCTACCCCCAGTCCCTGGAAACTACCAACCTACTTTCTGTCTGTGAATTTGACTACTTTATTTATTGATTTATTATGAATTGTTATTATTTAAAAAATATTTATTTTTGAGAGAGAGGGAGAGACACACAGTATGAGCAGGGGAGGGCCAGAGAGAGGGAGACACAGAATCTGAAGCAGGCTCCAGGCTCTAAGCTATCTGTCGGCACAGAGCCTGACAAGGGGCTCAAACTCACAAACCATGAGGTCATGACCAGAGCTGTAGTCGGACGCTTAACCAAGTGAGCCACCCAGGTACCCCTATTTGTTTATTTTGTAATGTTTATTTATTTATTTTGGGGGAGAGAGCAAGAGCATGTGAGAGCAAGGGAGGGGCAGAGAGAGTGGGAGAGAGAGAATCCCAAGTAGGCTCTGCACTGTCAGTGCAGAGCCCCACAACATAGGACTCAAACTCATGAATCATGAGCTGAAATCAAGAGTTGGACACATAATAGACTGAGCCACCCACCAGGTGCCCTCCCACTTCTTTTTTTTAAATGTTTTTATTTTTATTTCTAGGAGAGAGAGAGACAGCGTGAGCAGGGGAGGGTCAGAGAGAGAGGGACTCACAGACTCAAACAGGCTCCAGGCTCTGAGCTGGCAGTCGGCACAGAGCCCGACGCGGGGCTCGAACCCACGAACCGCGAGATCATGACCTAAGCGAAAGTCGGACGCTTAACCGACTAAGCCACCCAGGCGCCCCCCTCCCACTTTTTTTTATAGTAGTCACCCTAATGGGTATGAGGTGATATCTCATTGTAGTTTTGATTTGCACTTCCCTGATAATTGAGACCTTAATTTAATTTTTTAATTTTTAATTTTGTTTTAAGTTTATTTAGTTTTGAGAGAGAGAGAGGGAGAGAGAGAGAGAGAGAGAGAATTCCAAGCAGGCTTCATGCTACCAGCACAGAGCCTGATGCGGGGCTTGAACCCACGAACCCATGAGATCATGACCTGAACTGAAACCAAGAGTTGGATGCTTACCTGACTGGGTCACCCAGGCACCCTGAGACCTTAATTTTAAAGAGGGCACTTGTGGGGATGAGCACTGGGTGTTATATGGAAACCAACTTGACAATAAACTATTAAAAAAAAAGAGAGAGATCACTCTGCCAGCAGTGAGGTTGGAGGAATGGATGGAAAATATAGTGGAGGAGGAGAGGTCCTGATAGACATGATTCTCCAGAAGTGATGGAGGCCTGAGTCAGGATGGCAGGTGGTGAAAACGGAGCAAAGGAAGTGGATGGGAGGGGAGTTGAGGAGATGGACTCCCCACGACTTGGTGATTAGCTGGAGACTGAAGGAAAGAGAAGGATTTACAAACTAAGGCACCAACAAAGCAGACCTGGCATGATGTTTTCTTCAGCACTGCCAGATTGTGTACCCCAGTTCCCCCAGATATTTCAAGATTCTGCGTTTTCCCAGTTACCAGCTAGTTGGTGGAGAAAACACTAGAACTCAGAACCCAGCTGCCAGCCCAGGTGGGGAGCATTTTTTTCCTACCATATTTTTAGGGCCCCTTAAAGGTCTCAGAAATGGGCCAATTGTTATGTTTTAAGAAATCAGTCTTGGGCTCCTTTCCTCAAGGAGTGACTAGTATTTTTCAGTCTATGAATTTTAAAAACAGCTTTATAAAGGTATGATTCACACGCTCTGTAAATCATCCCTTTAAAGTGTGTAATTCAGTGTTTTTAGTATATTTATAGGTTGTGCAAGCACCACCACAGTCAATATTAGAATATTTTTATCACCCGAAAAAGAAACCCTGTACTCATTAGCGTCACCATCCAATTCCACCCGCCCCCCCCCCCACCCCGTCCCAAACATTAGGCAACCACTAATCTGTTTCTGTTTCTATAGATTTACCTATTCTGGACCAATTACATAAGTGGAATCATACAATACGTGGTCTTTTATAATAGGCTTCTTTCTTTTAGCATGTTTTCAAGGTTTCTCCATGCTGCAGCATGTATTAGTACTTTCCTTTTTTTATTATTGAGTAACATTCCCTTGTATGGATATGCCAGATTTTGTTTATCCGTTCATCAGTTGATGGACATTGGGGTTGTTTCCACTTTTTGGCTAGTAGGAGTCATGTCCAAATCGATCTATGATTTTAAATGGGAATGGCTACCTCGTGGGACTGTTGCAAAAGTAAAATGAGGCAGTGTGTGCCGAGCACCAAATACAGTGCTTGATATACAACAAGTGCAAAGTAAATGGTGGTTCCATGTCATGAGGATGGTGGTAATGATGACAGGAGCTTCTTCTAGGAGCTGGAGGTATTTTTAAAAATTGAAATATAATTGGAATATAACATTGTATTAGTTTCAGGTGTACAGCATAATGATTTGATATTCATATACATTATGAAATGGTCACCACAATAAGTTTAATTGGCATCCATCACTACATAGAGCTACAAACCAGTTTTTTTCTTGTGGTGAAGACTCTTCAGATCTACTCTTGTAGCAAGGTTTGACTATGCAGTACAGTGTTCTTAACTACAGTCACCATGCTGGACATTCATAGAGGTGATTATTGATGAATGCCAAGCATTTCTGTCTTTGCTTTTGTCCTATTCCCCAGCTCATGTCCATTTTTCCCTTTTAAGTTTCTCCTTTTTAAAAATGTTTTTTAAAGTGTTTATTTGTTTTTGAGAGAGAGAGAGAGAGACAGTGCGAGCCTGGGAGGATAGAGAGAGAGGGAGACACAGAATCCAAAGCAGGCTGCAGGCTCTGTGCTGACAGCTCAGAGCCTGATGTGGGGCTTGAGCCCACTAACTGTGAGATCATGACCTGAGCTGAAGTCAGACGCTTAACCAATTGAGGCACCCAGGCACCCCTTAAGTTTCTCCTTCTTTTCTTTTGTCATCCTTTCTTCTCCATCTTCAAGCTTAACATTATTGATGATTCCCTTATGTATTGCTTAGTACTTGATAGTCTGAGCACAGGGCCATGGGCTTTGTTACACTTTGGGAATGACCTTGACCAAGTCTTGGGTGCAAGTAGGGAAATGCATGGGAAATTATTGCTGCGAAAGTCTACAGGGATTTTTATGGACCTGACAGGCTCTATTTAGGTGACCAGACCTAATGCAAAGTTTTCAGAATTATCCAAGTTTTAGAATTCTTTTTTTATATGCAAAAGCTCAGAGATTTTTGTCCTCAGTCAAAGGAGTGCTTGGGTGTTTCTATACTTCTTATGCAAGGTAATTATTTTTCATAGGCATTTACCTTAATATTAAATAGATTATTTTTATCAATCCAAAGAAAATGGCAAATTACCATGGAGACAACTTGCATTTCAAAGTTCAAGTGGTTGAAACATTTTGAAGGCAAAGTTCTATTTTGTTGATAGCAGATTGTTAAATTCGTTCCTCTGTAAAATATAGTAATCTGTCCTTTTAGATGAAGAGAAACAAATATGTAATTAAGTAAATATTGCTTGGCATCATACGTTTGATCAAATATTTCAGTGAAGACAGTTTTAGGCTCAACGCTGGTGTTGAACAGTGTCTGCATTTCAAACTTCCTTTCATATTAATGGAATATGTCATTGATCTCTCTCTTTGCTGCACACAGAGGAACAGAGATGGTCCTTTCTGTAGGACCTCAAAGGCAGAAGCCGAACTGACATGGCAGATAAAATGAAATAAGATTCATTAAGCCTTTTTGAAAGCATGTTATGTGGGTGCACTTTCTTCTGACTAAATAGTTTATTTGCTTTTGAAGTATTAAAGAGACAAACAGTTACCTAAAAGAAACCTCAGGCCCTGGAGCAAGGCTGGCCTGCCTTTGGGAGTTCTCAGTTTTTTGTGGACTGTTTGGTTTTGTAAACCGCTTCTCCAAAGAAAAAATTGAATGCAAATTTGTTTTAAAAATTAAGTTGCTTTGTTTTCTTTGGAGAAGTGGTTCATGAAACCAAACAGTCCACAAAGAACTAAGAACTCCCCAAAATACTGAGAACAAACTGAGGGTTGATGGGGGTGGGGGACAAGGGAAAGTGGGTGATGGGCATTGAGGAGGGCACTTGTTGGGATGAGTACTGGGTGCCATATGGAAAGCAACTTGACAATAAATTATAAAAACAAATTAAGTTGTTTTGGGGCACCTGGTTGGCTCAGTCAGTTAAGCGTCCAACTTCGGCTCAGGTCATGATCTTGTGGTTTTTGAGTTCGAGCTCCGTGCTGACAGCTCAGAGCCTGGAGCCTGCTTCAGATTCTGTGTCTTCCTCTCTCTCAGCCACTCCCCTGCTTGTGCTCTCTCTCTATCTGTCTCTCTCTCAAAAATAAATGAATATTAAAGAATTTTAAAGTTAAGTTGTTTTTCATACTCCAAGAAGTGAATTTGCATGAGTAAATACTCTCGAGACTTACTGTTATTGTGTGAACATGAACTGAGGCATAGACAATGAAAGTAGGCTAGAAAGACCTGCTGGAAAAGTGCTAGATGAGTAATATACTATCTCAGAAGAGCTAAAAGACAATAAGAAAATGATAGAAGATATAAATGACACAAACTAGAATTCAAAGGAAAAAAATAATTTTAGAAAAGGAGGCCAAACCAGAAGAAATGGTAGACCAGACATAATAGGTTAAAAGAATTATAATTTAAAAATCAAAAAGAAAAGAAGAACAAAAAAGGATTTGAGAGAAGGGACAAATGCAGATGATAAGTAAGGTCTGAAATACGGATAATAGGAGCTGCTGGAGAAGAGGAGCCAAGAAATGGAATGGAACGCGCGTTAGAACTGAAAATCAAGAATAGTTTCCTGAAATATTTTCTGGAATGTTTTGTACCACAGATTAGAAGAGCACACCTTGTGTCTAAGAATACTGACCCAGATCTACCAACAGCAGCACATTTTCTAGAACAATTGCCGGACTTTAAAGAACAATAGCAATTTTCTTGGAGCAGTTAAGCAGAAGTAGCACGTGACTCAGGAAGGAAAGAATATCAGATTATTACCAGAGTTTTTGACAGCAAAGCTTTATTCCAGAAGAAAAGGGAATAGTAAATGTAAGATACTCAAGGAACAAAAATGTGAGTGAGGGGGTTTTTTAAATGAAATGTTTATTTATTTATTTTGAGAGAGAGAGAGAGAGGAGACAGGCGGAGAGAGAATCCTAAGGAGGCTTCTCACCATCAGTGCAGAGCCCTATGTGAGGCTCAATCCCACGAACCGTGAGATCATGACCTGAGCTGAAATCAAGAGCCAGCTGCCTAACTGACAGAGCCACCCAGGAGCCAGAGTGAAGGGTTTTGTATCCAGTAAGATTGATGCAAACTTGATCAACAAGCAGGAACTCGGGGAATACTGTTTTCATGGGCTCTTATTAGAGTATCTGCTAGAGATCAAGTCCACCACATAAATCAGGGAGACACTGACACAAGACTTATGCTGAGATACACGGTTGCTTGTAGAGCTAAGGTATAATGAGGGTTAAAAGAGGGAGATTATAATATGTAAAGGTAATATGATCTATCAACATAGATCTAGTACAAACATTGAGAAAGAGGAGAGAAGGAGGTCTGCTTAAGAAAATTTTTTTTAACTATTTAAAAGTATTTAAATATTTTTATGGAATTATTTTTATGATTCAGAGTCTCTTGTACAATTGTTATAGGCTAGAGCAAATAATGGGATATTCAATCATCCTGTGGGTCTTTGAGAAGTAGGGTTCTCTGTATGGAAAAAAGGAAATACAATCCCCCAGGAGCAAGGAGCAGCTCTAGTGCCCAGAGGATGGTCTTGAAATACTATGTTTCATGCAAAGAAACTAGGACTTCTTGGAGAAATGGCTAATTCTACATCTGGAGTAGAAAACACAGAGATAAACTGGAGCATCTCAACCTACCATATGACAGAGAAGCTTTGGAAGACTACCAGAGTGTGGACAAAAGGCTCAGCAGCCATTTTGATAAGGCTTCCACAGGTCAAAGGTGAAAAAGTTTGAACCTTAATGAGGATAATGTTTAATGTGTTTAAACCCATCCATTCAAAATAATATCTAAAAAGAACATGAATTGGTCACCTTCTGAAGATGACAGATAACCAATTTATTATGATGAAAACTGTGTGAATAAAAACAAATAATTGACTATCTTGCCAATCCTTTATCAACTGTGCAACTAGGTAAGCAAATGGTAGATAAGAGAAAACATCTTTTTATAAAATCATTCCAGCCCACCAATGAAAAAAAAAATGTGTTTGGGGTGCCTGGATGGCCCAGTCAGTTAAGCGTCCAACTTCGGCTCAGGTCATGATCTCATAGTCCGTGGGTTCAAGCCCTGCGTCAGGCTCTGTGCTGACAGCTCAGAGCCTGGAGCCTGCTTCAGATTCTGTGTCTCCCTCACTCTCTGCTCCTCCACCACTCATGCTCTGTCTCTCGAGAAAGAAATGTGATAAAATTAAAATACCACCATCCCCTCTATTTCGAATGAATTAGCAAACCTGGGTACTGAGCACAAACAGCTGCCAGCATTAAAAAGAGTGAAAAGCAGACATTATGTACCTCCTGCTGAAAGAACATACCACCATTTTGTCTTGTCAAAAGGATGGAATCTGAGTGTCATCCACCCTCTGGATCCAGCAGCCAATTGCAGGGAATACAGAAGACAGAGGAACGTGTTGAGTTGCACCATGAGTACACGGCCATCAGCGTCCAGATTGGAGGAAATTCCACAGGTGACACAGTGTAGGTCTTCCAACAGATATGCTGTAAGGGAGAGAATGGCACAGAGTGGGGTATACTGAGTTAAAAAAGGGGAGCAGGGATGCCTGGGTGGCTCAATCGGTTAAGTGCCTGACTCTCGATTTTGGCTCAGGTCATGATCTTGCAGTTCATGAGATAGATCCCCTGCTTGGGATTCTCTCTCCCTCCTTCTCTCTGTCCCTCCCCTGCTCACATATACCCTCTCTCAAAATAAATAAATAAAGTTAAAAAAATAAAAAAGGGAGCAAACTAAACTACTGTGCACACTTGGGTGATAAAACCATAATGTAACACAAGAAGGTGATTATGACTCTAGAGGCAGAGATGGAGGCTGTGATTAGGGGCCCATGGAAGATAGTTCACCAAAGGCTCTATCATTAATGCATGCTACACTTGCTTTATCACATATGTGGCTGTCCTCACATATCACATATCTATCCCTCCTTCCATTTATCAGTCTGTCTCATTTCCACATGCATTTCAAAGTACATTTCAGTAATTTGTAAACTTCTCTTTCAGTACTTCAGTCCTTCCATATCCTTAACTAGAACTCAATATTTACTTGTGGTGTCTTTTGATGTGAAATTTACATAAAATGAAATTCATAAATTTGAGTTTTGACAAATGCACCTACACCTCTGTAACCCAAACTCCTATCAAGATGTACATTGCATGGGGATTAAGATGTAGAAAATTCTAGTTATAAAATAAGTAAGTCATGAGGATGCAAAGTACAGCATGAGTAAGATAATGTAAAATATTGTAATAATGTTATATGGTGACAGATGGTAACTACATTTATCGTGGTGAGCACAGCATAATGTATGGAATTATTGGACCACTATGTTGTGCACCTGAAGCTAATATGGCACTGTATGTCAGCTATACTTCAATAATCAAAATTTTAAAAAATATACATTGTCATCACCCCTCAAATTCCCCTCATGTTCCTTCCAGTTTTCTAAACCTGAATGTACTTTTCTCAAATGATCAAATTTAAGAATGAAATTGATTTTCTTTAGAGTAAAATGAAAGAAAGTGGCACATTTTACTTCCTCTTGCAATCTTTTGACGTTGCCAATTTTTGTAGATCTACTCCAGGAACCTCACATTGGATGCCTAGTAATTGTAGTACTGAAGACAGCATAGAATGGTGGTTAAGATTCTGGAACCAGACTGTCTGCTATCACAGCTCTTTCCCTTATAAGTGTGACATTGCTTACTTAACTCTTCTCCCTCAGTTTCCTCCTTTGACAGATGGGGATCATAGTAACACCTTCGTCAAAGGCTGGTTGTGAGGATTAAGTGAGGTAGTATATGTAGAGCACTTACAACAGTACCTGGCACAGAGTAAACAAGGTATAAATGCTTGCTATTTATGTTATTAAATTACCACTTTGCTTTGCGTGTTATTTATTTCAAGAACTATTTGAGGATTGCCTTCAGATTTAAAATTAGATTAACAAAAATTATATTAACAACTATCCAGACTTAACTTGATTTGAAGGTCGATTGGAGGCATCCAATGCCTTAACTCTGAGTCATCCATGTAATCTGGACCCATTTGTTCTAGAATCCTCTGGAGACCATCCATCTAATATGGATCCTATGTGGTCTTTGGGGAAGCCATGTACCTTCTCTCTTTAGTTTCCTCTTCTATGAGGTGTAAGGAATACTATAGGTTCACACAGGAGATTCATCAGACTCATCATAGGAACTGCTTGGTTATAAATTACATTCGTCATGTGAAAACCCATGGAAATCTCAGGGAAATCGATACTCTGCAAATGTCTCTGGTTGTTGGTATTTATCATTCTCCAAGTGAACCAGGCCTTTTTATGGCACAGGCTTACCACGGGGTCAGTCTGCAGAAGATCCATTATTGGTGTCTCCTTTTTCTTTCTCCCTTGAGTCATCCTCTCCCCAAATGCCCCCATCTCTACCACCACCATCTCCACCACCATCTAACCCACCACCTTCCAGACACTTTTCTTGTACAGCATGGTCAGCATCCCTGATGACAGCTCCAGTGTACCCAGGACTCATACAGAGGCTGGGGCTATCTTTTTCCTGTGAGAGAACAGGAAGACTTGTATCAGTTCTTTCCAAAATACTTAGCTTTGCAGCCATCGAATTCAGTGCGGCCATTTGGAATTCTCTTTGATTTTTACCTTGTATATTTTTACCCGTATGTGATCAAAACCTCCTAGGTTTACTGACAGAATGTGCAGCAGATACTTTATTCCATTATGATGGATTTTTTGGATGATATTAAAAAACTTGTTTTCTACCTTTCAAGGCTCCTTAATTTTTCCTTTCTCTCAGTTAAAAAACATATCACAACTGCCAATATTTTTGTTTTATTAATAAATCAGACTGAATTGTAACTTTTATTTTATATTTCATATGGTTTCTACTTGGGTCATGTTAAAATTTTTGAAGATTCAGTAGAATCTTATATGTTCTATTACATTAAAAATGTAAAAATATCCAATGTATGAATTAATGCCTAAAAGCAGAATATGAATTCATAGTGATTCTAGAAAACTGGGGAAGGGAGCAGGCCATTAAAGAAGGGGCTCTAAAAACACACCTGGGATGGTCTCAGTCTACAAAAGTTCAAGTACGTTATTTCTGTAGAAGGGTTACATTTTTCCCTTCCTTTCTGTTGTTTCTCTCCAAATAGTCTGTCTTTTGTCTCTACCATGTCCCTTATTACTGGGCATATCCATGAGATACTCCAGGTTATAGTCTCATGGCTGGCCACAATTATATGAGAGAAAAGCAGCCAGATTGTCAATTATGCCTCTTTCTTTTCTGCTCGCACGGGTTCACACACCACAAATGCACATGTTTCTTGCAGCTGAGAGTACCTTATCTGTAAAGATAGAAAACTCATCTGATCCACACCCACACTAGCACTCACCTGGTCTGTGAGTTTCTGGACACTTATGTTCTCATGGTCACCTCTAGAATAACTTATTGTTCTTTGGAACTATGGATTTCACTCAGGTCTCACTGTTGTTCGGATGTTCTCTCTCTCCTTGACGCTTGCCTAGACACGGAACACACTGTTTTTCTTTGCAAATCCCCAAAATATCTTCTGCATAAGGCATCGTGAGTAACAGATTTATAACCGCACAGCAAAGAATTTAAAAAAGTAGTTATCAGAGACTCCTTTCCTTCATCAATGGATCTCCACGGGTGTCACTTCCCTGCTGTCCCACTGCTCTATCTTGTCTGCCACTTCTCTTTTCTTACATCTCCACTCAAGCTCATCACCAAGTTTCTCTTTAAGTCTGGGAGAGAAGAGTTTAGTTATCTTTTGGTCTCCCAGTTTTCTTCTAGGTCATGATCGAGACCTCACTTTTGGGCACCTAAATCCATGTGTACTGCTACACAAAAGTCCAGGGCTCTGGACAAAACTATGCCACTTCCATTGGGTCAGGAGTGATTACAGTCGAAAGTATTTTTAAGAAGTAGTGTTTGTTTTTTTCCCTCTACCACTTACTACAGCACCCAGAAGTTGATTAAGATCATGTTGGAATTTTGCTAAGAATTAATCCATTCTTAGCTGATTCTCTTTCTTCATTTCTAAAGTAGAGCATTACAGAAGGCCTTGATTCTAACTTATGGCAATCAGAATGGGCAATCTGAAAATACTAGATTGACTTTATGTCATTATTGCTTTTTGTTATACATAGTGTGTCTGTGTTGATATTTCTGCATATAATCTAATCACTTTTATATACTTGAGGGGTGATAGCTTGACTTGATAGTATAAGTTTATTAAAATCGAGTTGGCTTGTGTTCTGGAACAAGATGGAGCAGATACACTTTTCCCTGGTCTTTTTCTCTAAATACAACTACACACACTCAGAATTATTGAACAGTGATAAAGGGACTCTGAAGGCTAGAAAGAAGAAGCACACTGGTAGAAAAATTTGGGATACGAGGAAGGACATAGTGAGTTTCCTGGGTTCTCTTTTTGTCTCCATCATACCCCTGGCCCAGTGCCAGAGAGGCCTGCAATCTTTCACCAACAATATGATACAAGACGTAGATTCCCCTATTCACGAAGTGTGTGAACTCCAAATAAGCCAAAAAAAGAAATCTATACCAACTTCTTTTTAAAAAAATGTTTATTTTTGTAAGGGTTGGGGGAGGGGCAGATAGAAGGGGAGACAGAGGATCCAGAGTGGTCTCAGCACTGACAGCATAGAGCACTTATGTGGGGCTAGAACTCATGAACTGTGAGATCATGACCTGAGCTGAAGTGGGATGTTCAACTGACTTAGCCACCTAGGCACCCCTCTGTACCAGCTTCTGAAATCTACCAACTTTTGAAAATTAGAAGAGAAAAAGATTTTTATTTTTATTGTAGAAGGAGAGCAAGTATAAGTAGGAGATGGGCAGAATAAGAGAGAGAGAGAGAGAGAGAGAATCCTAAAATAGGCTCCATGCTCAGTGTGGACCCTGATGCTGGGCTTAATCACACAACCCTGGGATCGTTACCTGAGCTGAAATCAAGAGTTGCACGCTCATCCAACTGAGCCACCCAGGCTCTCTTTGAAAGAGCTTTAAAGCAACCAAAGAGAATTGACATAGTATCTATATAAAAGAACACCAACTTAAATAACAGCAGATTTCTCCTCTAAAACCATGTGCTCCAGGGCGAAATGACACAGCATTTCTCAAATGCTGAGAGAAAGGCACTGCCAACCCTAAATCCTGTATTGAGACAGATTGCCCTTCAGGAATGACAGGGGGATAAAGAAATTCTCAAAGAAAAAGTAAGAGAATTTGTTGCTAGCAGACCCATCATTAAAGAATGGATAAAGAAAACTCTAGACAGACAGATAGAGAGACAGACAGACAGACACACACACACACACACACACACACACACACACAGAAGAAGGCTAGGGCCTTCAGAAAGGATAGAGGAACAACAGAATAAGTAAAAACACATGTGAACATAATAGAATACACCGTAACACCATCTGAGGTGGTGCCCAACATACGTAGAGGAGATGATATTTTAAAATGGGGGTGGTAAAGCAACCTAAATGGAAACAAGTTTTCTACACTTCATTTTTCACTTGAAAATGTCAGCACAAGGAGACCGTGATAAGTTCCACATAGCTGTATGGCAACGCCTACGGTAATCAACACAAAACTATAAAATGGTATATGAGAAAATATCATAAAACAAATAAAAATGGAACTCTAAATAACTGTACCCAAAGAATTAAATATACCCGAAAGCACTGAAAGCAAGGACTCAAACTGATGTTCATAAACCAGTGCTCAGAACATTAGTCACAGTAGCTAAAATGTGGGAATGGCGCAGGTGTCCACCAATGGACCAGGTGTCTGCCGTGTATGCATGCAATGGAACATTACTCACCGTTAAAAAGGAAGGAAATTCTGACACAGGCTACCAAATGGATGAACCGTGAAGATAATTATGCTGAGTGAAAGAAGCCAGACACAAAAGAATACTGTACAATTCTCCTCCTACGTGGTACTTAGAATGGTCAGATTCATAGAGAGGAGAACAATTGATTCCCAATGGATGGCAGGTGGGGGTCATCAGGAGTTGCAGCTTCATGGTTATAAAGTTTTTGTTTGGTGTGAGGAAAGGGTTTTGGAAGTAGGTAGCAGTAGTGGTTGCACAAGACCGTTACTGCTACTGTTTAATGCTACTGAATCAAACACTTAAAATGATTAAAATGGCAAATTCTATGCTGTTGATACATTTTACTACAGTGAAAGGGATGTGGTTAGAACACGCAGCTCTTGGAGCCCACTGGTAAGGTGGGAGACGCAGGTGGCTCATCACTATCCCCTAGTGGCCTGTAGAAGAGAAGCTGGGCTCCAGCTGGGTCTGCTGAGGGGCCTGTGTCTGGTGGAATCTTAAGCTATGAAGACAAGGCATGGCAAGAAAAACTACCTTCTGACCGGTGAGGCTCTAAGAAGAACCTCAGTTCTCAGCCACAAGGTCAGCTGAACTTGGCGTAAGCGGGTGAGTGGGGATAGATTTGCATCGTGTATTTTCCTCTGGTTTTCAAAATACAAATCTGATAATCAGCTGTGAAATCCTAAAGGAGAGGTGCTGATCTGGAGAAGAGAGCGAGCGAGCTCAGGGTTTTCAGCCAGGGTTACTGGAAACCCTCACGGTGACCTTGTCTGACTTCACTCCTTTTGTGCTCATTCATTCATTACTTCTCCATCCCTGAGCCACCTGCCATCTCAGGAGAGTGAGATACTTAGGCTTCACCATACCACAGGGTCAGTGTGTCACAGCCTATGTGCCTAGGGACCCGGAGAAGTGGTCTAACGTGGAGTGAGTTCCTTCCCCAAGACCGAGATTCCTAGGGCCCCTTAGGTTGTTTTGATGGGGTTTTGGCTGAGTTATTGCTGAAGTTTGGCTGTTGAAAGATTCACTTGGCCTTAGTCTAATAAAACAACCAAGAGAACATAATATAAGGTATGAAAAGTAAATACCCTGTCTTTAAGAACAAGATCCTACATATAAGCATTTGGGGCACATTTTGCATATGGTTATTAAATGTACCAATTAAGTTCATTGACAGTACTTTCTGCTTTAATATATCCAGGTGTGTTGAATCCCATGCAATTTGCATCTGAGGAATCATCTGATACTGTGCAATACTAGCTGGCAGATCATTTATTCATTAAGCATTGAATCAATTAGTATGTGTGAGGTCCTTCGCTATATAGATATTTTAAATAATTAAAAATTTTAAATGTTTATTTATTTTGAGAGAGAGAGAGAGACAGTGTGGGCGGGGGAGGGTCAGAGAGAGAGAGACACACACACAGAATACACAGTCGGCTCTTGGCTCTGAGCTGTCAGCACAGAGCCTGATGTGGGGCTTGAACTCATGAACTGTGAGATCATGACCTGAGCCGAAGTCAGACACTTAACTGACTGAGCCACCCAGGAGCCCCTAATTTTTTTTAAATTTATTTTTCCTCTGCTATATTTTGGATGCAGATGTAAAGCCCCCTCCTGATCATCCTCACTGCCATCAGTGCGCCAGAAGCACAGACTGACTCCCGCGGCTGAGGCAGGATGCCTCACGAGGCACAAAGCTGCTACGCTCTAGCAGAGCCTGGGGTCGCTCTGCTGACTTCTCAGGAACTTAGAGGACAAGGTGGCCAGGTGTGGGTGTTTGGTGTACAGTGTTCTTCTTCCTATTAATCATATCAGCTGGGATTTGTTAATTTTGCATTTTCTCCTAAACATCCTTTGAGATCAGATGGGCTTTACCTTCCCCCAGAAAAGGAACCTGACATACAGACATGAATTGGCCTGCTATTTCATGCAGGAAGTCCTTGGCAGCATTGGGACCCCAAGTGCCAGGAGAGGAAAGCATCACATCCACCCTTCTGGGTCCTCACTGTCTCCTCTCCTTTGAGAACTTCATCTCCCGGTCAGTCCTGATCTCTTCTGCCTCTTCTCTACAGAACCCACTTTCCAGGCTGTCCTGTCTCACACATTATACTGGGTTCCATTTCTACACCTGGACTGTAGGCTCCTGGAGCCCCTTGAGCGAAGACATCATCAGGGGGCTTTATCTATGATGATGCTTTTGCATCTTTCTGTCATCTCCACTAACCCTTTAAAATGTATCTGTCTTTTCTGTGTCTCATCTTGTACTGGGGAGTGACATTCTCAAAACACATTTTGTCCATGTCATAGTTACAATTTTGTGTTTTCTTATCTGAAGAGACAGTTCTCTTTTGATGGAGTCTTGAAATACCTAAGGGAAAGACAGAGTTAAGATATAACTGGAGGGGCGCCTGGGTGTTTCAGTCAGTTAAGTGAGTGACTTTGGCTCAGGTCATGATCTCATGGTTCATGGGTTTGAGTCCCGCACTGGGCTCTGCACTGATGGTGTGGAGCCTGCTTGGGATTCTCTTTCCCTCTCTCCCCCACCCCTCTCTGCACCTCCCATACTCACTCTCTCTCTCCCTCAAAATAAATAAATAAACTTAAAGGTGTTATAAAAAAGATATAACTAGAAAGGATGGTTTCGTTTCTTTTAAAATAATTATAAAAATTAGATGTATAATTTAATATGTGAATATGTATACACACAAACACATAAGTTATGAAGCTGAATAATAAAATAATACCAATGAGGCTGATACTCAATAAAACAAAACAAATACTTTCAAAACTACTTCTGAATTTCTCCTTAATTTCTTTTCTTTGCTTCCCTCTCATCGTCTCAGTGACCCACTAGCTGGAATTTGGTGTTTATCATTTTTTTACTTTTCTTTATAATCTTGATATGTGGGTATACACCACAAAACAATGTTTTGTTTACTTTTACATTTCTGGACTTCAGATAAGTTATATCATGCAATTATATTTTTTGGTATTTAATTTTTTTTTACACCTAGCTTTATATTTTTCAGATTTAGATGTTACCATGTGTAGTGTAGTTCATTTATTGTCCCTGCTGTGTAACATTCCATTGTGTGAATATTCTGTGGGATTTTGACCATTCTCCTGTTGGTTGACCCTTTGGTTGTTTCCAGGTTTTTACTGAGGATGCTGCTAGAACGTTCTGATCCTTATCTTTTGGTGCAGATGTGCAAGAGTTTCTCTAAGATATCTGGCAGTTCCTGCTTTGATTTATTCTCAGATCTAACTCTTGCCCTTCTGCTGTTCTGCTTTATCCTGCAGGAGGCTGACTCCTTAGATTTCAGGCTTTGTGTCAGCTGGGTTGGGCAAATGGGAGGCACTGAGGGAGAGATTGGAGAACACAAGGAAGAGAGAAACCAGGCATTTCTCTTCTCTTTCTGTCTTGAGCAGTGTTTCTGAAAGGGGCGGTGGCTCAGTGTCCTCTTGACTTGAGCTTGTGAACAGGTCACTGTGGTTCTAGCTTCTGTTAGGCAACTGTAGTCCACATGTTTCTATAATGTTGCTTCCTCCCTTTACCTCTCTTTCCTGGGAGTCATCAAACTTTTCCTATAAAGATAGTAAATATTTTAGGCTTTGCAAGCCATACAGTCTGTGTTGGAACTACTCAGTTTTGTCAACGGGTATGGCTGTGTTCTAATAAAACTTTATTTCCAAAATCTGGACCACACATATATAGACTAATTGTTCTCTTAATTCCTGAGACTCAGTTTACTTTTCTGGAATTTTATTCTTTCTTTTTTTCTTTTCTTGGTTGTTTTGTTTTGTTTTTGCATATCCCTTTAAAGGAGTTAATATTTTCTGTTTATGTTATAAAATTAGCCTTGGTAAATATCATCTATTCCCTGAATTTCTTTCTTTCTTTTTTTAAATCTATTTTTAAAAATTTAACTCTAGCGTATGAACATGCAGTGTTATATTGTTTCAGGTGTGCAATAAAGTGATTCAACAGTTCCATATATTAGTTAGTGTTCATCAAGGTAAACACACTCATAATCCTTTTCCCCTATTTCACCTGTCCCCTCACCCCCCCTCCCCTCTGGTAGCCACATGTTTTTTCTCTATAGCTAAGAATCTGTTTTTTTGGTTTCTCTTTCTCTTTTACTTTCTCCCTTTTTCCTTTGTTCCTTTGTTTTGTTTCTTAAATTCCACATAGGGGTGAAATCATACGGTATTTGTCTTTCTCTGATTGACTTACTTCATTTAGCATTGTACTCTCTAGCTCTATCCATGTTGTTGTGAATGGCAAGATTTCATTCTTTCTTAAGGGCTGAGTAATATCCATTATATAGACATACCATATTTTCTTTTTCCATTCATCCATTGATGGACACTTGGGCTTCTTCTGTAATTTGGCTATTGTAAATAATGCTGCAATAAACATAGGGGTGCATGTATCCCTTTGAATTACTGTTTTTGTATTTTTTGGGTAAATACCCAGTAGCATGATTACTAGATCATAGGGCAGTTCTGTTTTTTTGAGGAACCTCTATATTGTTTTCCACAGTGGCTGCACCAGTTTGCATTCCCACCAAATGCGTGAGTGCTCCTTTCTCCCCACATCTTTGTCAACACTTGTTGTTTCTTGAGTTTTTGATCTTAGCCATTCTGACAGACGTTAGGTGAAATCTTATTGTGGCTTTGATCTGTTTTTCCCTGATGATCAGTGATATTGAGCATCTCCTATTCTTTGTATTTTTAAGACTGGATACTTTTTATTGATCTGTCTTCAAGTTTGCTAACACTTTCTTCTATCAAGCACATCCAGTGAAATTTTCATTTCAGTTACTGTTCTTTTCAATTCTTCAATTTCCATTTAGAGATTTAAAATTGTCTTACTGCTGATATTCTCTATCTGCTCACTCAGTGGGACCATATGTTCTTTTATGTTCTGGAACATACTGACAGCTGCTTAAAGTTGTCTGCTAAATCCAACATCTATGCCACTTCAGGGTCACATTTTCCTATTCCTTTACATGTCTAATAGTTTTGAATTGTATACTGGAAACTGTTCCTGATATATTTTAGAGAGCCTGGATTTTGTTATCTTTATCTGAAGGGTAGTGATTTTTATTCTAGCAGGCAGTTCAACTACTGGCAGGTCACCTTGAATTTATGCAGAATTAGTTTTATACTTTGTTAGGATGGATCTGTGCAAAGCCCATATCTGTGGCAACCCCACCCACACCCCCTCAAACTTGGCATGACTCAAACTCCAAAACTGTGTATCCCCCGCAGACCTTGTCAAGGCTGCTGAGTGATCTTTTGCTTATTACTGTTTATATATTCTGGGTACAAATCCTTTGGTCCTCAGATGCGTTGCAAATATAGCCTCTCAGATTACGGCTTGCCTTTTCATTTCCTTTATGACATATGGGTGGATGGATTATTAATTAAGAAGTTAAATTAATTATTAATTTTAATGCATAAAAATGTTCAGATTAAAAAAAATTTTTTTTAGCACTTTCCTCATCTTCTTTAAAAAATCTTTTTCTATCCCAATGTCATAAAGATAGTCATTTCTGAAAATGTGTTTGCCCTTCTCAGTTAAGCCTTTAAGGCATCTATAATTGATTTCTATACCTGATGTGAGGTGGAAATTCAAATTAATTTCCCCATGTAGATAACCCACTGCCTTAGCACCATTATAGTCCATTTTTTCCCTATGTGATATACAGTGTCACTTTTGAGGTATATTACATTTCTATATATGCATGTCCTTATTCTGTTCTACTGGTTACTTTGTCTATCTGTGTACCAGTAAACATGACCTTAATTACTATAATTTTCCAAGTCTTGACATAGTATTTTCTTTCAGGGGTGTTTGGCTACTTTTTGACCTTGGCATTTCCATATATATACTTTAGAATCAGCTTGTCATATTCCTATTTATTGGGGACCTATCATGTTTCAACTAAAGAAAAGTGGTTTAAGAATATGTGATATAGTCTTTGTTTATAATGAGCTTACATGCAAATTGCAGAGAGGATGAATACATATGAAACTGTGAATAGTGTAAGCTGGTGTGGAAAGCACAGGATTGCATGAAATGGATCAGTAGATAGGAGAAACCTCGAACAGAATCAGATGACGAAGGTAGAAGAGATTAGAGACATCTCAGATGAGGTGATAGGTCTTGAAAGGAGAGATGAAGAGGAAAAGGAGAGGCAATGTTCAGAGGTGATAGAAATAAAACTTACCTGAGTGTTAATGCATCCATTTACAAAGTGTTTTCACATATATTATCTCAATCGGTCCTCAAAGAATGCTATCAGGCAGGACAGGTGATATTCTTATTTTAGGAGACATATAGGTAATGTGATTTGCCTGAGAATCCAGTTTGCAAATGCAAGGCTGGGACTTCAGACAGATCTTCTGCTTCTAGGCCATAGTTCTTTCCATATTGTATCCCCTTAGCACTCCATTCATAAGAATGGTTTCTCAAGAAGCCAGGAGACCTGGAGTTGAGGGTCTGTGCCTTTTCCCTTACCTAGAACATGTCAGGAAGCAGGACAAACTGCTTGATCTGAGACCCTGTGTAGGGCTTTTAGCATCCAGGCCCACCCAGCTGGGGTCCTGCAGAGGCAATTAGGATGAACAAATACAGTCAGAGTGGCAGATAAGAGTCATGCAGTCTCAAAAAGATCTTGCATACCTCTTAGGAAATTAAATTTAATATAGGATCAGTTACATTAACACAGTGGCTCTATTATAACAGGCTTGTTGTTTTTCCTTAAAAAGAATATCACAAAGTAATTATATATTTTTATCAGGCAAAATTTGGGGTTACTATAATTTTCTCTGAGCTTACATCTGGCGTAATATCGTTTTGAGTACAGAAACTTCCAGTGCAAAATAGCTGAAGCTGGCAAGGTTTCTACAGATGTCTCCTAGTTTTTGAAAGTTCACATTATGTCACTTCACTTTTATGAAAGACCTACCTCAGTACCTTTTTTCACCAACCAAAGAAACTGAAGAGGATATTTGCTTTTATGAAAAAAGCCAGAAAGCAAAAATAGCGTTCAACATTGGGTTGCAGCAAGCCCTTAGAAAGGCAACGTGTACCAGTCCAGCAAGTGGCCCCACCAAGCTCCTCCTTCTCAGGGAACCACAGTCAGCCTCTCAGCATCAGGCCACTGCAGCTTTGAGCCATGTCTGTGAGCATCTGTGCTTTATTTCAATTTATTTTGTGCATCTCTTAGCAAGATGTGTCCCAAGGTATCAGAAAAATCGAAGAGAAGTTATCTTTTTGGGTCCGGAAATGCTCTAAAAATTTTCCATATATATTAATAATGGCTTCTTTTTTTCCCCCTGCCATTTTGGCTTACAAAAAGTTTCATAAGAATACTGTACTTTCAGAGAGTGGGGAAACATGCACTCATTTCCAGTGACTTCCCTTCGTCTTTCCCCAAACCATCAATTTTCAAGTCCCATCTGGTATTCAGAGCCCTCTTGAAGACTCTCCCTCACATCTAAGTAACACTAGTGCTCACGAATGAATGTGAACTGATTCATGCTGGGTAAACTGGTTTTATAATAAGTTATTTTGAGATCTTTCAGGAGCGTCTTCATCTGGTTGAAGCAAAGCTGTAAGCTGAAGAGATAAAGGTGTGCAGTGATGGGCTATCTAGCAGTCACCGCCATCGGGAGGGAAGTGGGTAGCACAATGGGAGAGAAAATGTGAGTGTTAGTCCATCACCTTACATCTGAAATCACACCAAATTAGCAAGTATTTACTGACTGCCTACAAAATGCAAATCAGCAGACATTAACTAAACATTACAAAATGTCTTGTTATGGGAAATGTGGCTTCATATCAGGAGATTTAGGATGATGTAAATTGGGAATTCTTAACTTGGGGTCTTCAGACATTTCATGAGCTACCTGAAGTTTATGCAGTATTTTATGCATATGTGTGTATGTATGTATATACACACACACGTGTGCATTTTTAGGGACCATTCATCAGAATCTCAAAAGGGGCTTATAGTTTCCCACAAAAATTTAAAAATAACTGGCATTGTCCTCTATTCTGTCCACATATGGATCCAGGACTATGGTAGGGGTTGGCTTATTGCCTTCTCAAACAGGGGTGTTGCAGTCAGGATTTGGAACAACAACCCAAGGGGCCCTCCCGCTTTGCCAATGCTGCAGGTTAGGTCGGGAAGCAGCAGACTCTGTGACTGAGATTAGCATTCAGGACATTTAATAGGGGGTGATTTGGAGAATAACACATGTAAAAGGGAAAGGGAAAAAGCAGGATTGGGTAGATGGAGGAGCTGAGCTTTGATGCTGTCTCAGAGGGTGCCACAGCAGTCGGGGGGTGGGTGCATAGGGAGCTCTGAAGCTGGTGCCCTTCACTGGGGCTTAGCCTTTACCCCTCACTCTGATCAGCCATTGGCTGTGGACTGTACTAGTAAGGAAGTGTGGCCTGACTCATGCATGAGCAGGGAAAAGGGCAGAGGGAGGGAGAGAGAGAGAATCCCAAGTAGGCTCTACACTGTCAGCAAGAGCCTGAAGCAGGGCTTGATCTTACGAACCATGAGATCATGACTTGAGCTGAAATCAAGAGTTGGATGCTTAGCCAACACCCACCCAGATGACCCCGGAAAGCATGTATCTTAACAGGTCCTCCAGTGGACTAGCCAATTGTCCATCTGGTCCGACTGGCATAATAGTCATCTCTGTGGAGAATCAGGGTGGTATTCTGTGGTGTTTGCAACCAGACCATCAGGTGTTTTCAGAGTGTGGGAGAGTTATGTAGCTCTGGGGCAAGACTATGAACATATATAGTATACAAGTGCATACTTGTACACTATAAGTGCATACTATTTGTTCTAAGGGAGTGTGAGCTGTTTTTGACCTTCTTTTCTGAGACAGCTAGAAAAGAATGCAATGTCCAGGTTGGACCACAGACCCGAGGCCCTTTTTAATCTGCTCTACCAAAGACAGCACATCTGACCCAACAGCTACATTGGGGATACTACCTGGCTGAATTTGCAGCAGTCTACTTTCATCCTCCAGGATTTGTGTGATTTTCTGCAGGAGCCAGCCAGGTGGATTAAATGAAGACATAATGGGGACCGCCCTTTCTGCATCCTGTAGCCCTTTAAGGGTGCCATTCATTTTTCAAATGTTTATTTATTTGAGAGAGAGAGAGAGAGAGAGAGAGAGAGAGAGAGAGAAAATCTGAAGCAGGCTCCAGGTTCCAGGTTGTCATCATAGAGCCCGGTGCAGGGCTCAAACTCATGAACTGTGAGGTCATGACCTAAGCTGAAGTGGGTGCTTAACCTACTGAGCCACCCAAGCACTCCAGGTGGCGCTCATTTTTGCCATTTCTCCTGAGGATATAATATTTATTTGGATTTACTATCCTGGCTTGTTTGTAAGCCAAGGGGTGGGGATCAGTTTTGGAAGTTTTCATTCCCCCCACCCCGTGATAACTCTTATCCTGCTGATGTGGATCAGAAAAATGACTGCTATGTGGGCTGCAGACACAGAGGGCTTCCTGTGAATGGGGCCAGGGCCAGGACTCCAGTTGTTACCTCAGTCCATTGGAATCCCACTGTAAGGGGTTAGTGTTGTTTTCAGCCTCTGGAAATTAATGTAAAAATTTTGGCCCTTGTGTCCAATAATCATTTTGGGTGGTCCCCTTTCCTCAGTGTGTGGTTATCTGAGTAATGGCTGTAGGCCTATTGGGATGGAAATGGGGGGAAACATTACCAGGAACAGTTACTGTGGTGTTACAGGATCCTTCCATCTGGGGGTCTGGATTCTTCTTCAGGGAATTATTTCTGGGTCTGACAACTGGCTTAGCAGCATCATTTACTATTGCCAAATCATGGAAACAGCCCAAGTGTACACTGTCTCCTTCATGGATAGAGAAGTGGTATGTACTTAGAATGGAATATTACTTAGCTGTAAAAAGAATGAAATCTTGCTATTTGCAATGATGTGGTTAGAGCCTGAGAGTGTTATGCTAAGCAAAATAAGTCAGTCGGAGAAAGACAAATACCATATTTCACTCATATGTGGAATTTTAGAGACAAAGCAAATGAGCAAAGGGGAAGAAAAGAGAGAGTGGGAAACCAAGAAACACCTTTTTTTAAAATTTTAAAAAATTTATTTCTAGGAGAGAGAGAGAGAGACAGTGTGAGCAGGGGAGGGTCAGAGAGAGAGGGAGATACAGACTCAGAAATAGGCTCCAGGCTCTGAGCTGGCAGTCAGCACAGAGCCCGACGCAGGGGCTCGAACCCACGAACCGCGAGATCATGACCTAAGTGAAAGTCGGACGCTTAACCAACTAAGCCACCCAGGCGCCCCAGAAACACTCTTAACTGTAGAGAACAAACTGATGGTTACAAGATGACAGGTGGGTGGGGGAATGGGTTAAGTAGGTGATGGGATTAAGGAGTACATTCTTGGTGAGCACTGGGTATTGTATGGAAGTATTGAATCACTATATTGTATGCCTGATATTCATATTACACTGTATGTTAACTAACTGGAATTTAAATGAAAACTTAAATGAAATAAAATAACATAAAATTAAAAAATCTGGCTTAGGTTCAGAAACTGGGCAAAGGGCCATAACATTTTTGGGGGGGCAATGGCCCTCAGCCTCCTCATCATGTAGACTTGATTTCTTTTGATTTTACAGTCTGAGCAATACTCTTGTTGGCATCTCACTTATTTGTCCCTAGGGAATCTTGTGTTCTAGAATCACCTCCATAACTCTGTGTCCCAGGCCCATGGGCTGCCCTCACAACCCCACCGCTCACTGTAATGCTTGTGCTCACCTGCCTTCTGGCAGATAAGCATCGCTGCCCGGCCTCTTTTGGGAGCAGCAAGGTGGGGTTCTGGGGGTGGGTCCCATGATCCTCATCCTCACTGCTATTGATAAATTCAGTATTGCAAAGGCATCCCTATTATTGGCCCTGTGCCAAGAAGGCAGCCACAGTTGAACTTCTTTGTTCTCGTAAGATGTATATCCTTTGATGGATTTTCTGCCCTTGCGTGGTTTATCCACTCTAATAACACTGGCTCTTTCATCCTTCTTTGTTATCTGCCATCATAGTTCTAGAATTTCTACTTCACTTAGTGTGGCCCTTTGCCTTTCCTATGCTTCTAGGAACCATCCTAGTAAAGTGCCTGCACCGTCTCCTGGGATCCTTGCCAGGGTGTTGTATCATGTATCCCAGGAGAGTGCTCCCAAAGCGATAAATCCGCCATTATTCAACCTCATGTTCGACCTTCCTTGGTGGAGCACTATCAGGATCCAGGCCATGTGTACCCTCCTCACCCCTGCCTCCACAGACTGACTAAGGTCCTGCCTCTCCCTGGTGGTGTGGTCTCCTGTGGCCCTGCCAGTGTGCCTCCATTTAAAGCAATAGCCATCCAATTTCATTATCTTTATTGTTCCTGTGTTGCCTATATTTCTCCAATGCCTGGTACCTTACACCAGCCAGAGCCATTCTTTCCACCAGTGTGCCATCTTAGTTCACCACACGTAAGAATTTTAACAATTATGCTGCTACCACGTGCCACCTAGTGCCACACAGTCCCACCAGCAATGGGGTCCTCACTGCCAACTGTGTGATCTAGCTCCCAAATCCTGACCTACTGTTCGCTTTCTCAGACTACACCTGGGGTGAGTTGAAGATTAGCAAGCAAGAGACTTATTAGGAATTGCTCCTGGGATCCTGTGGATCCTGTGGGAGTAAAGGGAAATTGAGGTGAGATGCAGTCTGGGTAGCAGCCTCAGCTGACCCTGGAGGGGTTCAGAAGCTGGGGTGGCATGACCCTTTAAGATTGTCCCAAGTTGGGGCAAGAGGGCTGAGTCTCTAAATCTCCATAACAAAGAGTCATTGGACTAGGATGCTTTGGTAAGGGGCCTTGACCTTGGAAATGTGGCTGTTGTGAGTTGAGGTGATTTGTGTAGAGGCTGATGGCTTTTTGCTGGTGGCATTCCTAGGAGCTGGGATTTTTATCCCAGAAGTGAGGTCCGTGTGGAACGTCACAGCATCCAGTACAGTCAGTAGCTAGGACTTAAAAATCTTGAATGTGACATCCCCAGATCTCATCCGCCTTTGTTGATGAAATAGATGTGATTATCTTAATAGTAAAGAGTTAATCATAAATTTAAAGACTAAATGCTTTTTAAAAAATTTTTTTAAAATGTTTTATTTATTTCTAGGAGAGACAGAGAGACAGCATGAGCAGGGGAGGGTCAGAGAGAGAGGGAGTCACAGACTGAAACAGGCTCCAGGCTCTGAGCTGGCAGTCAGCACAGAGCCCGACGCGGGGCTCGAACCCATGAACCGCGAGATCATGACCTAAGCGAAAGTCGGACGCTCAACCGACTAAGCCACCCAGGCGCCCCAAGACTAAATGCTTTTTAGGATGAGGCAAGCTCGTAGGGAAGTGAGAACAGCAGGGTTTGACTTTGTGACCTTGAGCAAACCCCTTCATCTTTGAGCCTCCTTTTTCTGGACTAGAATGCCAGCCCCTGCTTGCTTTCTGTTGATCGAGAATCTTATTAACCACAAGACAGTATATTTGAAAATAATTCTGATTTTAAAGTGTCAGCCAACCTGATATGGTTTCCTGTGCACAGTAGGCCCTGTTCCAAGTGATAGGTGAATGGAAGGACCCCCCTTTTCCCAAAGAGTTTCCCTACACTTAGAAACTTCATGTCACTGGAGGTCTTTTCAGAGTTCTACAGCCTCGGGAGAGGATGCATGCTAGGTTGTTGCCGCTCATTCACAGCCTAGGCCAGGGAGGAGCCTCCAGATGTGAAGAGAGCAGTAGGGGTCCCAAGAGGGAGCAAGGCACGTGTTGAAAGTATGCTGCCCAGCTCTGGTTCTATACCAGCACTTGCCTCACTGGCGAGGCTAGCTAGGATGGGCAGGCTGCTGCTCACTGGATTGCTCTGCCGGGGGCTTGGAGCCCTCCTACCACAATATAGGAGCGTGCCTATTTTTCTAGTTAGATTCCAAGTCTTCGAGCATTTCGCTCAGGTCCTACTGAATTGCACAGAAGCCCAAGTTCCTCTGTGGTTTCTGGATCCTACCTCTGCCAGCACTGTGAGTAAGGAACTGTGCAGGTACCGGCTCTGTCTTCAGTCTACTCAGTAGAAATTGAGTGGATAAAGAGACCTGATAAAAGGCAGTTTCCAAATCTACCTCATTCATCATTTCTAGTGTTTTAGATTACAGTGAGTGCCCTCCACTCAATCACTCCTCATCTCCTGGCAGGAGGTAATAATGACACCTATTTTGGGCAGAGTGGATAATGATAAAATCCGCTGTGCCCACAAAGTGCCTCTCACCACATTGCTTTGTGCTCACAGAGCTCAGCTATAATGCAGCCCATGTTCGATCCGGTCTCAGAGAAGGAGGCTCAGAGATGGCATGAGACGTGCAAAGAGATGTCTGGGGGGGCGGGGGGAACTGGAGGAGACAGGCACCCACATGCAGGTCTGACAACTGAAGAAGGAGGCAGGGAAGGAAGAAGGGCTGAGGAGTCTTGGAAGGATCGTGCCACTGGCTAGGGCTGAGGGTCTGAGCCGTGTGTTTCCATGGCCGCCAGCGTCCACTCCTTGCCCTGCACAAATCTCTCCTCTTTACAGCTCAGGGAGCAGCTTCTTCATAGTCCCCGTCAGTCCCTCTGCCTAGGGGGGATCCTTGGAGAGGTCCATGGGACGAATAGCCCATTGCAGTTGGTCCCAGGGTCGCAGGGGCTCCTCTCCCCTGCCCCTCCTCCACCATGCATTCTGAGTTCCCCTGACCCTCAGCCATTGCCTTGGCAGGCCACAGTGACTTATTGGTATTGGGATCTGAGCCCCCATCTCAAGGGGCTGAGCTCTTGGTAATCGTATCCTTCTCAGGCTGGAGTTGCTCTGCGTATCTGTTTATCTGTATACAGCTACAAGGAGAGGAGGGGGTACCAGCAGGCACCGTCCCCTGCCCCTGAGGGAAGGGCCACCAGCCCTCCAGATCTGTTGCAGATTCACAACTCAGGCCACATCCGTGCATGTGCATGACTGGCAGCACTCACTGCTTCTGACCCTGTGGGGGAAGACTTTCCTTCTCTGCTGGCATTCAAGGCCAACTCTGAATGTGGCTGCTGTGCAGCTGCTGTCCATTTTCAGCTTGTACCCACATACAGCTTATGCCCAGTGTTGAAACGAACTGACATATAATTCACACGCCATGTGGATTTGTAAGTTATTCATAAGCTGCACTTGGGCCTTCCCCTGCCCTCTCCCTGTATGGCCATAGGTGCAGCCTGGAGGGGCACCGCCGTGGTGGGTGGTCTGGGGTCTGGGCCACCCGCTCACGTGGCTGGCTTGTGCTCTCCGTTCCTGCTCCGGCTCAATCACAGACATGCCATTTCTGTCTCCTGATGGACTGCTGATGGGCCTGCCCACTTTGCGACTTGGCAGGTCCCACCAGTCTGGCTCGTCATGGACAGCTGTATGCTCACTAGATTACCGCAGGACCAAGCATTGTGTCTCTATCAGGGCCCCATCAGGAACTGTGCTCTGAAAGGCAGAAAAATCCTCCATTGCAGATGGCATGGCCTTGTTCCAGAATCCCAGGGGCCTGCATTGTGATTCTCCCACTGGGGTTTGCCAGAGGCTCCCCAGTGCATCTTGTTTTCTACTGCTAACCCCCCCAGCATGACAGGGTCTCTCAGAGAGTAAGGCCCATGTAGCAGGGCGGGGCGGCTATATATGCCGCATAGCCCTTTTCTGCTTTGGGCTCCGTCCAAGGCTGGCAGCCTTCCATGTTTCCTGGTGTGGGCTAGAGCAGGATTCCTGGGTGCCGGATATGTGGCTTCCAGAATGCAAAGAGGTCTACCAGGCACTGTATTTCTTCTTTGTGGTATGGACTGCAAGATCCAGCAGGCTGTGTTTTTGGTTTGGGAGGGATAGTCTGGCATGCCCCTGACTGCTGGACCTCTAACAACTCCAGCGAGGTGGCAGGTCGCTTGATGCTTCATAGGGTTTGTCTCCCACCCCCTGCCGCACATGGGGTTTATCGAAGCCTCGGGCACACTAGCTGCTTACCTTTTGCTTGTCCTATCTTTAATGGAATGGATCTGTGTGATGTTCTGTGCAATGTCCAGGAGGCTGGACTATATCATGACAGAGGACCAGAGAATGATCATAACCCTAAGGTAGTATTGTTAATGAAATTTTGTCATTGGTCCCATGTGAATGCAGAATGGAAAAGAATGCATTTGTCAATTAAGTATATACCCTGTATCTGAGGCCTTATTTATCTACTCTAGCATTAGTTGCATGCCCAGCATAGCAGCTGCAATTGGGACTACTATTTGGTTGAGCTTGTAGTCTTATAGTCTGTAGACATCCTCTAGGATACATTCAGTTTCTGCAGGGGCCAGACTGGTGAATTAAATGGAAACATCGTAGGTCTTATATTCTGTTGACCTTTAATGATGGCACTAATTTCCATCTCCCCCAAGTAATATTGTTTTTAATTTAGTATCTTGGCTTGTGGGGGTTCAATTTCAGAGTCTCCCCCTGGTCTTTT
This sequence comes from Proteles cristata cristata, assembly GCA_017311185.1. Lineage (NCBI taxonomy): Eukaryota > Metazoa > Chordata > Mammalia > Carnivora > Hyaenidae > Proteles > Proteles cristata. The sequence goes on from JAESUZ010001199.1 coordinate 794,375, forward strand.
CTACTATGATGGTTCTTACCCTGTAGGCCAAGGATCCAATGTGGGGATCCCTCCAACTGCCAAGTATATCAGTTCCAATTACACATTTAGAGACTGGGGGAATGATCACTCGGTGGATCCAGGGACACACTGGGCCCACTGGGAGTCAGACTATAGCCAGGACTCTATTTATTACCAGGTCCCCCCAGGGTAGGGGGAGTTGTGATGATGTTTTGGGTCCCTAGGTATCAATGTTAACTCAGATTCTATGTCAAATAGTTCTCAAAAAGTCTGGGAGTTTCCTTATCTCCACTCAGTAATCACATGAGTAACTGGCCCTGGTCCATTGGAGGACTGGGGAACATTATAGTATGCACCTGCTATGTCGTCATGAGTCCGATTACCTTGTGCAGTCTTTTAGGCAATGGGTTCCAGATCTAGAACTTACCTTGAGTCTGGGAACTGAGAAGGGAAAGTGGCTTTTAAAGAGGTAACCGCCTTCAGCTTCTTGTTTCTACATTTTTGCTTATAGATGTTAAATTAAGTAACACTCTTGATGGCTGCTCATCTATTGCACCCCTGTGAACACTGTGTGCTATTAACCAGCTCCAAACTCTTTGGGCGCCAGGCCCCCTTGACTGCCTTCCAGGCCTATGCTGCTTTGGGCTCCATCTTCCCATGGATATTCACGAGCCCAGCTCTGTGACTGCTGTTTCTATCACGAGCATGGCTGCAGAGGAGAGCTGCCCCTCAACTTCTTAGTGATACCAGGTGGATGGGGAGTCCTCAAGCCGCAGCCGCCTGATGGAGGAGTTGTGTCTTGCTGGGATGAGCCTGCCTTAATTCACCTGCTGTGCTCAGTCATTGGTGGGGAGCAGCCAGCAAAAGCCTGGCACAAATGTGATTGCAAATCTAGAGAAGGAGCAGCTGGGGCCGCAGGTCACCTGTGCTCTCTGCAGCGGGGGCATGAGCAAGGTCTTCTGAGGGTAGCACAGCCTCTCTCAGGGGGACGGCAGGAATGGGGAGGGCCTCCAGCTCATAACATGGTAATAGGAAGGAACAATTGTACCAAAGTCCCTAGGCACAGTTTCTGGTTAAAAAGAATTTTTTTTTAAGTTTATCCATTCATTTTTAAGAGAGAGAGAAAGTGTGTGAGTGGAGCAGGGGCAGAGAGAGAGGGGAGCAGAGGATCTTAAGCTTGAACTCACGAATGTGAGGTCATGACCTGAGCCGAAGGCAGATGCTTAACTGACTGAGCCACCCAAGTGTCCCAAATTCTGTTCCCCACCTCCAAAATGCTTCAGGAAACTTCACTTTCAAATACTAATTCTTCTCTGTGCCCAGCACTGTCTAACTTCAGAACATTGTCATCACTCCGAAAAGAAACCCTGTACCGATTAGCAGTCACTCCACATTCTTCCCTCTCACTTGGTTCCTGGAAACCACAAACCTACTTCCTGTCTCTGTGGATTTGTCCATTCGGAATATTATATATAAATGGGATAGTACAATATACGGTCTTTTGTGTCTGGCTTCTTTCCCTGAGCATGATATTTTCAGGATTCATCCGTGTTGTAGGATGCATCAGCACTTCATTCCTTTTTATGGTGAAATGATAGTCCTTTGTATGGATGCACCAGTTTGGTTTCTCCATTCACCGGTTGGTAGACATATGGATTGTTTCCACTTTTTGGCAATCACGAGTAACTCTGCTTGGAATATTTGGGTACATGTTTTTGTGTGAATGGATGTTTTCAATTCTCTTGGGTATAAGAGTAGGTGGCTGGGTCGGAGGGTGACTATGTTTAATTTTCCAAAGAACTGCCAACCTGTTTTCCAAAGCGTATGCCTAGTGTTTTTATAGGCATTTTGGAAGACACCAAAGAGAAGATAATCCCTTATTCTAAAGGGCTTACAATTTATAGTAGATGGGGAGAGGAGATTAACATTCATACATTGAAAGTATAATTATCATATAGCTTATGATTAAGAGCCAAACCACATAACTCTAAATGAACAGTGGATTTACGGCCATGTACCCTTAGAGCTAGAAGAGAGGAGAGGGGCAGGGAATGATGAATGTGTGCTAAAATAGTTAGAGCTTTGCCCCCCACGCCTGCATTTCCACATCCTCTTCAATAAGACAGGATAAGATTGTGGAGACAAAGTAGTGGCAACCTGATACTCTGGAAAGCCTGCCCTGTGTTGGAGAGCTCCTCTGCTTTCTTTCTTCACATTATGTTACATTTTAAGGTAAGAATCTGGAATGGAGGACATAGTTTGAACCTGTATTTTAGATATTTTTGTTTAAAAGTGAACATAAGTTTGAGTAGAGCTATTCCCATTCTCTGATCTGGTCTCCCTTGTGACACATGGTACACATTTGCTGATGATCTTATTGGGGTTATGGTTACGATCTGTGGCCAGCAGCAATAGGAAAGCAACCAGTTCCCTGAGGAAATGAACCTTGAACTCTGCACTCAGGGCCACAGAAAGAAGCATCTTGGGGGCATTTTCCATTTCGGGCTAAAACAATATTGCAGCATTAGTAATCTTCCACATTTGTTCCTTCGGGAGACTTCTTAATGGATGGAGTCAACTACTTTCCATTTTCTATGCATTTGTCTTGCAGAGACCATATGTGTGATAGGATGAAAGTTATTCCCCCTCAGTGATTCTGAGATACTTCCCAAGTAAAACTGACATCACCTTTGGTCCGTCTCACTTTGATGTTTGTGGATGATCTTCCCCTCTCTGAACCTGATAATTCTGCTCTCAGCGGCTGGAGCTGGCCACGCTTCTTGGAGAAACTGGCCACCCACAGCCCTTAAAGACTGCTTTACCGCACACTCACCCGAAGTTGCTCACCCCATTTGTCCTTCACAGATTTGTTTGGAGATTTACACACCCTCCTTTCTGAGCTTCCTCGCCTTCTTACGAGGCTGACATTCACTCTGAATGTTAAGTAAGGAAATCTAGGGAGCGGGAGAGAAGGAAGCTTTTTCTGTTTGTGCGCCACGGAGTATGTTCTGTTTCCCATTTTGAAGGATCTGAGACTTGATAATGGACTGGTTCCTTCCACTTGTTCAAATTCTCATTTTTTAGTATGACAACACCCCCCCCCCCATTGCATGGTGAATCTGTCTTTATTTTCTCCATGACTAAACACTGCATTTTCCAGCACTTAACAAGTCATTGTTCTGAAAAATTGGTTTCAGATCAGACCCTGCTTCCTAATGAGGCAATGACTTAGTTGGTAATACATTTTTTTCCTCTGGACTGTAAACAGCAGCAGACATGAAAAAAGCACAGAAGATGGATGAGAAGTAAAATTATGCAATTGCCCCTTTCCAGAAGGGTCCATGAGTAATAAAAGATTATATAAGACTCAGATCTTTGATTGAAATTCTATTAATCAGCAAATGCTAATTGAACAATCACTGTATGACTAGCCCTGGACATTGTTTGCTAAAGACCCAAGGAAAGGAAAGTTGCTGCAATCCATTCTGGGAGGCAAGATTTGAATCTTGTTATTTCTGTGCTTCTTTCCTAATTTTCTATCACATTAACTCTGAACCCTTCTCTTTTTTTGGACATCTTCTATAATCTGTGATTCACCTGCTCTTATAACTTTACTTCCCATTTTCTTTCCCAAATGAGCTCTTAATATCTGTCTAGTCTTCTTTAACAAAAATTTTTAAAATATTTATTTATTTTTGAGAGAGAGAGACAGACAGACACACAGAGCGTGAGCGGGGCAGGGTCAGACAGAGAGGGAGACACAGAAACCAAAGCAAGCTCCAGGTTCTGAGCTGTCAGCGTAGAGCCCCACACAGGGCCCAAATCCACAAACTGTGAGATCATGACTTGAGCTGAAGTCAGACACTTAACTGACAGAGCCACCCAGGTGCCCCTGTCTAGTCTTCTGATGGGCCATTTTAATTGGCTTTTGCTCATTTCTTTCCATCTCCCTTATTCCAAACCACAAACTTTCCATATTTCAGAGTCTGATTCAGGTTCTACTTCTTTGGGGGCTTCTCCAATCACTATAGCATTTTACTCTATTTTCTCAACGTTATAGCACAGATCTGTTAAATACTTTGGTGCTCGCTTATAAATTATTATTATTATAAATTATTTTGCATTGTTCAGTAGTTCCAAGTGCCCAGTGAAAATTTCCCTCAGAGTTGAGAAAGTATCTTAGGTTGTTATTCTCTCTCAGAGTACTTCATATCCATCTATCATGTCAACAATATTTATTCTGTATCAGGCCTAGTTCAAGGTACTGAAGATACAGTAGGATGAGATCAAGTTGCTGCCCACATGGATCTTGCACTCTAGTGGGGGAGACAGAGAATAAACAGACCAAATAGGTGATCTAACACGAGGTGATGAGCATGGTGTTGAAGACATGTAAGTTCTGAATAAATTACTCATTTGGAGAACAAGTGTAGACACATGGGAGAAGAGCATGGTAAACAATCTCGTGCAAATTCTTTGTATTTGTGATGGATCTATGGTATCATCTTGGGCATTTAACTTTCAATGCTTCAGTTTCTTCGTCTCTAATATATCTAGCATATTACTTTCCCCCAAACGCAACCACTGGGGAGCTGAATTAGGTCATGTCTATAGGTTGTGCTGATTCTTGAAGATAGCTACCATGCTCATGTTTCATGACATGTACACACATAACCACACTGAACATAATATTACTATCCCCTTCCACACTCCAGTGATCATACTTAGTCACTTGCATAATTCACTGGTTTAATTCATAATTCACTAGTTTTGAAAACCCTGCCTCTGATAACTGTTGTCCATTTTGATTCACATTGGATTCAAGGGACTTTAGAATCCACCTAGTGTACTCCCTCACACTGTAGGTGGGAAAATTGAGCCCAAAATGTATTTGAATCATGCTCCCAAAACAATATAGTAATTTTTGACAGAATCAGGACTAGAACCTGAACTTCAGATACTTTCCTCCTGCCTCCACCCTACTGTGGTTTCACCATTCAATCTGAAACAACCCTTTGTTGACCCATAAAGGCTGCCAAGGCCAGTGTTAGAGCCTACTGTGTTTTCTGATGTGAGACTATTTTTCTACCAAATACTGTGCTCTGAAAGCCTACCTTATTCAAGGCTCTATCCCTATTGTGTACTGTACTCCCTAGCACATGGATATATCCAGCAAATGTTGGATGAATGAAGATATTAGTGAATAATTTAAGTACATCTTACTTTTGTGAGAAATACATTTCTAAAAAGTGATAAGCAAAATGAACTTCAGCAAATAGAATGTGACTTTATTCTTGATTCCTATTTGAAGAAGAAAGATGACTATCCTTATTTTTAAAAAATGTTTATTTATTTTTGAGAGAGAGAGTATGGGCAGGGGATCCTAAGCAGGCTCCCTGCTGACAGCAGTGAGCTCAATGTGGGGCTTGAATCCATGAACTGAACTGTAAGATCATAACCTGAGTTGGAGTTGGATGCTTAACTGATTGAGCCACCCCAATATTGAATTTTCTTAAAGCTAGACTCACCTTTGGAGTGTGTGTGTGTGTGTGTGTGTGTGTGTGTGTGTGTGTGTATGTGTTGGTATACTGAAAATCAAAGCTAAGGTTGGAGTGGTCAAGAGTGAGGAAGAGGGAAGAAGTAGAAGCCACATCACAGAATAGTAGTGTCAGTGTAAAAGGCTGGAAAGGGAAAGAGAGCGTTAGGAGGTGGTCTTAGTCACATTGGAGAGAGCCTTGAGTGCCATAACGAGGAGAGAGGAGACTGCATTGATTTTGGTAAGTCTTTGAAAATCTTTACCAGTTCATAATAACCTCAGTCTACCCTCCACTGGTCTTTCTGGCCTCATTTTGTGCACCTCCCTACTCACAGGCACATACCCTCTTACCAAGCTCACCCTGTTCTACAACATCTGTATCTTCCTTTTCTCTCCCATTCCTTTATTTACAATGAACTCTAACTTGTTCCTGAGGTTTCCCCTATCATTTCTGCTAGAAGTCTTCCTTGTACCCTACTAATGGAGTTGAACACTGGTCCTGTGTGCCCCTGGCCCCCATAGTTACCTTGTCATCCCACCTACCACTCCAAACTATAACACTTGCTGAATTTTCTGTATCCATGTCCAGAGAGTAAGCTCCTTTAAGGAGGACTGTGACATGCTTGCCACTGTATTCCCATTGCCTGGCACATATGGCATAAGTATTTGATGCATGAATGAAAGAAAGAATGAGCAAATCAATGCATGGATGGATACATGTACTTGGTGCTGACTTTAAGGACATTCCTGGCAAGGCAAATGAGGAAAAGAGAGAGAAGTTAGACAGTTTCTATGGTAATCTGGGTAAAAAAGAACAAGTCTTAAACTAGTAGCAGAAAGAGTACAAAATGGGGACATAAGAAAATTTCAGAGATCTACCAAATGATTGAGTGTACAAAGTAAGGAACCAAAAATACTTTAAATGCCCTTGAGGTTTGGAGCTTTTAAGAATAGTGACACCCTGAGTGGAAATAGGGAAATCAGAAGAAGAAGAAAGGACTGGTTTTGGGTGGTAGTGGTGGGGAGATAGGAGTTTGGTTGTAGACATGCTACCTAGGATATTACAGAATACCGGAGTCATGCATGTTCATATTACCTAGTAAAGCTAATTTTATAGTTAGTTTTCCTGATTCATGAAAGCATATCAGAATTAAGCTACTCATGTCTGAATGGCAGACCTGGCCTCTTTATCCTCACTGGTAATCCTTGGATTGTTTGAAAGACCCCACCTTCCTTTTCAGTTGGATTTCTAGGTTACTTGGGAAAATCACCTGGTTTTCACACTTGCATCCAGGCAAGGTCCTGTGCATCCAGGAAATTAATGGGTTGGGCTTGACTAAATGTAGTTTGAATTAAGCCCATTTACATGAGAGTCCTGTCAAGTTTCATGACAATGGCAACTCTTCTAGGACAGTCCCTCTGATTAGTGATAGTTCTTCCTTCTTGCAACCTCGGTCAGATGTGGGCTGAGACTCTGCATAGGTGGAATATGCTGGTCACAGCAATGCCACTACCAGGTCAGATGGCAAATGAAACATCCTCTCTGGTAGGATTACTCCCAGGAATAGCCTTTAGCAATAAAGAATGCCACCGAGGAAGTTTGTCTTTGGCATTTTTTGCCACTCTTCTTCTCCATGTCCTTTGATAATAGATCTGTCCTGCTTTGATACTCTTCCCAGTGTCTGGAAGCTTCTCTAAACCATACCATTCAAACCTAGGTGTTAATGTTAGACTGTAACTTATTTTATCTCCCTTCTCTGTGACATTCCTATCTTAACAGGGGTCAGTTTCTTAGTAATGTCTGATGATGTTGGAAAGTTTATTGGTCTAATGGTATGACCCCCAAAGGTACAAAGAGATCCTGGGTTCTGGTCATAGTACTATTATTGACGGACTCTGTAACCTGGATCAATTGAATGGATAGAGCCTCAGTTTCTTTATTTATTAAATGAAATAAAGTTAAATATAATCAGCAGTTTTAAGCCATATCAGCTATCTCAGTGTTTCCTTTCACTGGTAGCTTCCCCCTTTACTATTCTGAAATGAAATCCAGGGATAACATAAGTTACTTATATACATAATTTAAAAATTAATACAGTGCCTTCACTGTAGTAGAGAAAGACATAAAAGAAAAGTATTTCTATAAAACAATATGTATTTCAATATGTAAATGCTCAGGCCCACCCACACCAGAAGACATATAGTTAGATGTTTGCAGCGGTATGTAGAATCATAAATGTGACAGTTGTATGTGCTATGGCTAGGAGTGTGTGGTTCTGACCCTTGTACATCATTTTTATTGGCCATCCAATGCAACTACTGGTATTGCTGTCAGTAATGTGATTTTCTAAAATGGTGAACATTTCTTGGTAAAGTTCCAAACAAAATAAACTATGATCTTCCCTTCTTGGTTGCTTTTCTAAAAAAAATTTGGTATATATTTAAATGGGGAAAAAAATACCATGTACTTATATGTAGAAAGGAATTTTGTTCCAGGCTCAGATAATTAAATACATATTTTTCACTTATGTAATTGACCGACTGGACATTGGGAAGTCAAAGAGGAAGGTGAGACAATGCTGTGAGGAGGGAGGGGCTTCTCCATATCGAAGGCTGTTGAATATCCTTCACCACCCCCTACCAAATACTAGTAGGTTCCCTCCAAATTATTAGGAGAATAACAAAAACACCCACCACAATTTACAAAACAAACTCCAGTGGGGAGAGACATGAGTGGATACAGTGGGCTGGACTGTCTCCCTTGAGAATTACTGAACCAGCTGATATTCTAAATCTGTGTAGGGTTGACTAGGGGCAGGTGCAGGTATTGTGGGGCACAAAATGTATTCATTAATGGTGAGGAGGTCCCTTCTTTAAACAAAGACTCAAAATTACAAATACACAATTAGGTAAGAATATGGATTTATTTACAATGAGAATAGAGATTGTAACAAACTACAGGAGTTTTTCATGCTGGTAAGTACCACAAACATCTAGTATTTTTTAAATTAATTAACTGCCTGACATACCTCTATAATATTTTTTCCCTACCTTTTTGGCATTATACCTTGGATATCATTTGCTGTAGTGACAAGGAAGGATGGTTCAATCTTTCCTTTAATATAATTGATCACATTTTGTTTCTATTAGTGATCATTTAGAAAAGTTTCCTTTGGCTTCACAGCTTTTTGTTTGGTTATTATGTAAATTTTTAGGGTTTTTATCAAATCTGGGAAAACCTCTTGTTTCTTTTATATCTAAGCTGTAAGAAAAATACATTTTTTTGGTACAATACCAATCATAAGCACTGCTTAAATTGACAATACTCATTAACTAGTTGTCACTGATATTCTCATGTTAGTAGCTTAATATTCATTTATATTATCTTCATTAAAGTCAGTATTTCATGTCAAGTCAGCAAGAAATTTAAAGGCAAGGATTCCTTGGGGCACCTGGGTGGCTTAGTCGGTTAAGCGTCCGACTTTCGCTTAGGTCATGATCTCGCGGTTCGTGGGTTCGGGCCCCGCGTCGGGCTCTGTGCTGACTGCCAGCTCAGAGCCTGGAGCCTGTTTCAGTCTGTGACTCCCTCTCTCTCTGACCCTCCCCTGCTCACACTGTCTCTCTCTCCTAGAAATAAATAAAACATTAAAAAAAATCATTAAAGGATTCCAATAAATTCAACTTTCTATGATTCTTGCCAAAAAGGAAAAAAATGGTGTTTTTATACTTGCATTGGTCTTATTATTAAGTATATTTCTTTTAGAAAAGAGCTTCCCTTTTGACTTGGCATTGATGAAAACTTTACCCTTCATTCACAACTTTACACGTGCAGTGATTAGAAAAATTTTCTATAGACTAGCATCTAGTGATGCACATTTGTTTATTTTTATTTTTAAGTTTATTTTTTTATTTATTTAGAGACAGTGGTGGAGGGGCAGAGAGAGAGAGAGAGAGAGAGAGAGAGAGAGAGAATCCCAAGTAGAGAGCACAGGGCCTACTGCTGCGGGGTTTCAACCTATCAACCATGAAATGATGACTGGAGCTGAGATCAAAAGTCAGATGCTTAACTGACTGGGCTACCCAGGTGCAATTAGTGATGTGTATTTCAAACCATGTTTCCCCTCTATCTCTCGTATGCTTCTGGTGCCATAGCACATGCTCATATCATGCTATGACCTTAGCTCTGCTCCTCGTTGCCATGATGTATACAAGGTAAGTCAGCAGAGTGGATGGTGAGAACATTCCCAGAAGTTTTTCCCAGCTTGGAGGTAAAAGCAAAAATTTACCTCTACACAGAAATGATTCTGAGCCACACAAATATTTCCCAGCAGCACAAAACTAAATGTATCTACAATTCACTTTTCCCCATCCCGATTCCCAAAATGACTAATGGTCTATTCTAATGGTACTCATCTTGGAAAGAAGTGTGAATGAAAGCAAGTCAGAGGGTAAAGAGAAAATTATTAACAACTATGGTTGAAATATTTTACTTCTGCACAATGTCTACACCTGGTGAAAAAAATCTATTTTTTAATATTAAAAAATTGTAATTTTATTTAAAAAGATTTTAATATTTATTTTTGAGAGAGGGATAGAATGCGATCAGGGGAGGGGTAGAGAGAGGGAGGCACAGAATCTGAAGCAGGCTATAGGCTCTAAGCTGTCAATACAGAGGCCTATACAGGAGATCATGACCTGAGCCGAAGTCAGATGCTTAACCAACTGAGCCACCCAGGCGCCCCTATTAAAATCTTTTTTTAAGTTTACTGATTTGTTTTGAGAGAGACAGAAATAGTGCGAGTGGAGGAGTGACAGAGAGCTAGAAAGAGAGAATCCCAAGCAGTTTCCACTCTATCAGCATAGAGCCTGATGTGGGGCTCAACTCATGGAACTGTGGGATCATGACCTGAGCTGAAACCAAGAATCAGATGCTTACCTGACTGAGCCACCTGGGCACCTCCTTTTTTTAATTTAAAATTTAAAATTAAAAAAAAATTTTTTCGTTTTAAAATGTTTCATTTGAATATATATTTGTGTGTGTTGGAAATCTATATCTATCTGTATATATAGGTATATTTACCTTGACACATTGCTTAGAGCCACACCCAGGGCTTTGAAAAAGGCCTGTACAAACATGCTTTGTTAGCTTCTTGACAATCTGACTCTGTCCAACTCCCTCTGATTCTTCGAATCGATCAGTAATTTTGAGGATGAGAGGACCTGGGAGGTCTCTCACTTTCTATAACACATAGTGTTTCCTCTATTTGTGATTAGACAGGATTTTCTTCCCTGATTACATAGCCTGTTGCATTTTTTTCTGTGACATTGCCAAATTCTGGGTGATAAGCCACTTAAATTTTTTGAAACTAATTCTGACTGCTGGCGAAAGAATAAATTTACATATTTTAACAACTCAAGTAAGACAAATAGCAAAAACCAGTGGTCCCATGGCTTCTCCTGGTCCCAGAGGCAACAGCCTTTAAGTTTTTAAGCCATTTTTTCAAGTTTTCTTTATATTATAAAAACAATATATGTCACGATGTCTTGAGTCATCGTTTTTGTCTTGGGTCATTGTTTTAGATATTTTTTTCTCTCTCTCTTTTTTTTTTTTTTATTTCTAGGAGACAGAGAGACAGTGTGAGCAGGGGACGGTCAGAGAGAGAGAGGGAGTCACAGACTGAAACAGGCTCCAGGCTCTGAGCTGGCAGTCAGCACAGAGCCCGACGCGGGGCTCGAACCCACAAACCGTGAGATCATGACCTAAGCGAAAGTCGGACGCTTAACCAACTAAGCCACCCAGGCGCCCCTAGACATTTTTTTCTCTTAAGTGGTTTATTGTCAAGTTGGTTTCCATATAACACCCAGTGCTCATCCCAACAAGTGCCCTCCTCCATGCCCATCACTCCCTTTCCCCTCTCTCCCACCCTCATCAGCCCTTAGTTTGTTCTCAACATTGCCTCCCTCCCTCTCCCCAACTATTTTTCCCCTTTTTCTCCCCAATTGTCCTCCATTAAGTTCCTCCTAATCCACCTGTATGTGCAAACATATGGTATCTGTCCTTCTCTGCCTGACTTATTTCGCTCAGCATAACACCCTCAGATTGCATCCATGTTGCTACACATGGCCAGTTTTCATTCTTTCTCATTGCCATGTAGTATTCCATGGTATAGAAGAACCACATCTTCTTGATCTATTCTTCAATTGATGGACACTTAGGCTCTTCCCATGTTTTAGCTATTGTGGAGAGTGCTGCTATGAACATTGGGGTACATGTGCTCCTATGCCTCAGCATTTCTGTATCCCTTGGGTAAATTCCTAGCAGTGCTATTGCTGGGTCCTAGGGGAGTTCTAGTGTTACTTTTTTGAGGAACCTTCACACTGTTTTCCAGAGGGGCTGCACCAGTTTACATTCCCACCCACAGTGTAGGAGGGTGCCCGTTTCTCCACATCCTCGCCAGCATCTAGAGTTCTCTGATTTGCTCATTTTAGCCACTCTGACCAACATGAGGTGGTATCTCAGTGTGGTTTTGATTTGTATTTCCCTGATGAGGAGGGACACTGAGCATCGTTTCATATGTCTGTTGGCCATCTGGATGTCCTCTTTGGAGAAGTGTCTGTTCATAGACATTTTTTATTCTCCGCTTTCTGAGAGATGCGAAGTTTAGCTTTCAGTTTCGTGGTTTCTTTCCTGCAAACATCTCTCCAGCAGCCTTCCTCCCTTCTTTTCCCATCGGCATTGTCCTTCCTGGGACTGCAGAGCAGGGTGGTTTTCCTGGGACTTCTACCTTTTGCCGCATTCCTGACGAGTCCTTTTTCCTTATCTCATCCTCTGTTCTAGACTTCAATTCCTGGGTCTCAGATCTTTCTTTTTTCTTGGTGTACACCTTTATTTTGTTGAAATACATTTTCCAGTAGCTTCTTGAAAGGAGACAAAAATCTTTATATATGAGACAAAAATCTTTAGAAACTGCAAGCATTACAAGTGCATATTTTCCACTCCTGTGAAATTTCCTTGCACATCAGAATTCCCAAGGCATTGTTCCAGTGCTTTCCAGCTCTAGTGTTGCTGTTGATATGTCTGATACCATTGAATGTCCACTCTTTTGTAGGTAACCTGTTTCTTCTCACTGGATGCTTTAGTATCTTTTGTTTAACCCTAGAGCTCTGAAAATGTATGATAATTTGCCTTGCCTGTGTCGATTTTCAGTCATTGTGTTGGATGCTTCATCAACGGGCCTTTTTATTTATTTATTTTTTTAAATAAAAAAATTTTAATAGTTTATTATCAAGTTGGTTTCCATATAACACCCAGTGCTCATCCCCATAAGTGCCCTCCCCCATGCCCATCACCTCCCTTTCCTCTTCCCCACCCCCATCAGCCCTCAGTTTGTTCTCAGCATTCAAGAGTCTCTCGTGGTTTCCCTCCCTCCCTCTCCCCCACTATTTTTCCCCTTCTTCTCCCCCATCGTGTCAATGGGCCCTTTTAGTCTAGAAGATTGTGTCCTTTAATTCTTGGAAATTTCCCTGCTTTTTTTAATTGTTGGTGTCATTAATATATATATTTTTTGGTTGTTAATTTCCTTCCTACTGCTTTTTTGTTGTTGTTGTTATTCTCTGTCTGGAGTTATTCAGAAACTGGACCTCCTGGGGGGTGCCTGGCTGGCTCAGTTGGATGACCATGAGACTCTTGATCTCAGGATTGTGAGTTCAAGCCCCATGTTGGGTGTGAAGATTACTTAAGTAAATTAAAAAAAAAAAAGCCACACAAAAACAAAGCAAAGCAAAACAAAACAAAAAGAAATTGGACCTCCTGGATTGTTCCTACTTTCCGTTTCTTTTCATTATTATAGTCCATTTCTTGGCCTTTTTGTTTTACTTCTAATTTTAGGGAGATTTTCTTAGATTTAAAAATTTTATGTATTTCAATATGAAGAGGTTCTTTTGTTCTTGGAGCATGATTTTAAGGCTTTATATATTGTATTATTATTTCAAGAATGAAATATTTTTTCTTACTTCTTTGAGATTTTTAATGAGTTTTCTTCTGCTCCCTGGGTTGTATCCATTTTCTCTGAGCTTTTGTTTGCTTTATTTTCTCCTATTGTATTAGGAATATTTCTAATATTTCTCAAATATCTGATGACCCAAGGCTGTCTATTCATATTTAAGGATGGGGTCTAAAGAACTGTTTGTGTATCTAAAAATATATCTGGAATCCTAACATTTCTCACCATGGCCACCTATACCATCTTGTTCCAAACCACTATCATGTCTTGCCCAGATTGTTGCAAGAGTCTCCTAATTGGTCTCCCTGCTTCCATACCAGTGCCGTATAGACTGTTTTCAACAGAGGCTGGAGTGATCTTTTAAAAATGTAAGTCATATTATATCACTTCTCCAAATGCTCTAATTGATGGCTTTCTGTCTTATTCCAAATAAAAGTCAAAGTCCTTATGATGATAAATTAGTTTTCAATGCTGTGTAACAAGTTGCCATAAATTTAGTGGCTTAAAATAATACGCATTTATTATTTCACAGCCTCTGTGGTTCAGAAGTCCAAGCCTGACTTAGCTGGTTGCTCTGCTTCTAGTCTCACCAGGCTGCAGTCAAGGTATTGGCCAGGGGTATGTTCTCATCTAGAGGCTCGACAAGGCAAGCACCTGTTTTCTAACTCGTGCGGTCATTCTTTGCAGTGGTAGGATTCATAGCAGTTTGCCTTCTCAAGGCAGGAAAGAGAGAGAGAGAGACAGACAGACAGATACAAAGAGAGACAGAGACTAAGGTGACTCTTTTAGTAAGACAGAGCCCTACGTAAGGCAACATAACCATGAGAGAGATATTCTCTCATCTTTGCTGTAATCTTTTGGTTAGAATCAAGTCACAGAACTTGTCCATACTCAGAAGTAGGGAATTACAAGAAGGGAAGGTGGCATGCCACCTTGAGCCTGTGCTGCAAATGCTCTATAGGGCCTGCCTCCCTATTACCTCCCTGACCTTATTTCCTACAGTTGTCATTCTTATTCACTCTGTGACAGTGACAGGAGTCTTAGGGCTTTTTCATTTTCTCTCCCCTCTGCCTAGAACCCTCTTCTCCCAAGTATCCATCCATATGACCTACTTTCTCACCTCCTTCATGTCTGTGTTCAAGTGTCACCTTCTCAGAGGATCCTTCTCTGATCACCTTATTTGGCAGTACTGGCATTTCCAATTCCCCTTTCCCATTTTAGTTTTCTCCATACACTATGCATTTGCTTCTGTGCTGTGTTTACTGTCTGTTTTCCCCTACTAGAAAAGAGGTTTTTTGAAGATAGAGCTTTCTGTTTTGTTTACTATGGAATTCCTTCTACTTAAAACGTAGAAGTCATTACATAAATATTTATTAAATTAATGAATGTGTATGTGCTGTCTGATGGGCTCAACCATAGGACAAATGGATGGCTAGTTGGCTGGCTTTCTGGGGGGGGACTCCCAAATATCAGCATCTGTAGGTCTTTGTTCATGAATCACCCAGTGTCTCCAAGAAAGGATCATCCAATACCTCCCCAAGAACTGTGAAAAGTCTGGTTGCCATTATTTTGTGGCTATGCAGGGGGAGGGGCTGCATATATATTCAGTTTGCAAGTTATTAGTCTATCTCCCAGTTTTTAGTTCTGCTCCTTCCAAAACCCCTCTCCTCTCTAGGCTGAATATCCTCTAGATTGTAGGGAGGGGAATCAATTGAATATACAAGTTGGGGGGCGCCTGGGTGGCTTAGTCGGTTGGTCGTCCGACTTTTGCTTAGGTCATGATCTCGCGGTTCGTGGGTTCGAGCCCCGCGTCGGGCTCTGTGCTGACTGCCAGCTCAGAGCCTGGAGCCTGTTTCAGTCTGTGACTCCCTCTCTCTCTGACTCTCCCCTGTTCACACTGTCTCTCTCTCTCTCTCCTAGAAATAAATAAAAATATTAAAAAAAAAAGAATATACAAGTTGGAGGCTAGGATCTTGGGGTTTATCTGCTGCCTGTGGCTCACCTCTGCTTTCTATCCAGTGCTTAACATTTCCTGAATTCTAGAGTTCATGTGGGTGAATTAGCTTCTCTTTCACTAGTATCATCTTTGTATGCCCTTAGGTTTGACCTTTCTCTGTTAAGTCATTCAACCTTCCTCCATCCACTTTCTGACTTTATATGGAGTTTTTCTGTTTCTTTTCTTCCTTGTTTTAGAGAGTTTTGAGAGAAGAAGGCCATCTTGATACTGAAAAATCCCCCAAAACATCATCCAGATATGTAACATCTCCTTTGGGATAGGCTTAACGTCTTAAAATATTGATGGCGAATGGAAACTCTTATCAGAGGCTGCTTGATTTTGTAATAAAGGTAAACATTAGGAAAAGGATCCCAGATAATATAAGTGTGAAATGGGATTGGAGGAGAAGTCCCATCTGCAATCAACACTTCAAGTCATTGATATCTTTTGATCCTGTAATTGTCATTCTAGAACTTTGCATTAAAGGTATAATCAGAAACTCAAGCAAAAGTAGAGGTACAATCATGTTCATCACATGCTAGTCATATGATCAAACTCAGAGAAACCACAACAAAATAAAATATGACACATTCATTGGAATGTTATGCAGACATTAAAAGGGGTATTCTTGAAGGTGCTTAAAAAGTAAAAAGAGTCAGATTTTAGGACTGTTTAATGACATGAGAAAGAACTTGCAACATATTAAAGGATAAAAACAAAATGAGTGTATTTTTATTGTAAGAAATTTTAAGAGGCACAACTCAATTAGAAGCCATTCAATTTATTTTAAACCATTTAAAAAGGTTCTTAAGGTACACAAAGTGAGTGATATATGCACCAGAAAGTACCAAGTTGTGGTTTATAAATGAGCTCTAAAGAAAGCACCTGTTTCCTTCCTTGTTTCCATTGGTAGATGTGAAAGGGAACGAAGCAGTTACTCTTTCTTAGTTACTCCTATTACCTTTCCTTCAGACTGTTTGGTAAACTTATAAGCCTCCACTTTCCAGCTTTCCAAAATAATCTTTGTACGTACTTTAAAAGAATGGCCTTTCCCAATAGTCTGCCAAGCTTTTAAAAAAAGAACTACTCTTGACCAAGTTTGGAAAAACGCATAAGTGTTCACTGCACATAAAAGCATTGTGTTCATTTCATAGGGAAATTCTCCAGGAGGACAAATTTAGGTATGCAGATAACATGTGCTCTATCTAATATTAATTGCTAATGCTAGAGGAGTTTAGTTGAAGGAAACATTATTGACTTAGTGATGATGCCAGTTCCTGGGCCTAAATGCTACATGAAGTAGATGTCACGGTTTAGGAAATAATCACAAGGTGCTTCTGTGTTCAGCCAGCATTCATCCATACAATTCACAGGCATAGTGACTAGAAAAGTTCTAGAAGGGACATTTAGCCTTTGGGGAAAGCAAGAGCTTGGATGGTAAGCAGAAGTTACATTGAGGTAGGGCGCCTGGGTGGCTCAGTTGGTTAAATGGTTGACTTCGGCTGAGGTCATGATCTCACAGTTGGAGGGTTCGAGCCCTCCATTGGGCTCACTGCTGTCAGCATGGAGCCCGCTTTGGACCCTCTGTCCCCACCTTACCCCTCCCCAGCTCATGCTCTCTCTCTCAAAATGAAATAAAACATTAAAAAAAGAGAAGTTACATTAGGGTATGTTTTTTTGTCCCTGTCTGGCTTCCTTTCTCTTCTGACCCTCAATGCCCCCTCCTCCACTAGGAATGGGGAGGAGAAGTCCTATCTGTTCATATTTGCTGTTCTAGCTGCAGGGGAGCTTTTAAAACACCCAAATCTGGCATTGACTGCACAATTATGAACTTCCATCCTCCATCTCTCATATACATTTACAGAGAATTTTACTATGCAAGGCATTAAGTGAGACATTCGGTTCCAAGGAGCTTATGATAGGGTCATGATTCAAGGTAGCTCACTGAGTACATCACATGTATGGTGGAGGTTGGCAGGAGAGAGATCATTATGTGTAGGTGCCTCAGGAAATAGCTTCTGCTCTGTGCACTTGGCTTTTTGGAATAGGGGGATTTTCCTCTTTTGTTAGTTTGAATTTTATTGTTACGGTCCTGCTTTTGCACACGCTCACGGAGCTGTGTCTACTGGACTTGTGCCCAGCAAATAGGCTTCCCTGCCCAGGGAAGGTGCAGGTTGACTCCTGCAAACTTAAAGAGGCAAAATCTCCCTGTGTCTGTCAGAATAGGAAGATTTTGTTTGGTAGAATTGTTAGACACAGACACTTAAAAAAATTAGGAAGCCGCACTAATTAAATATAGGTTGAAAGTCTCACCCTTTTTTTTTTTCACTATTTCAAACACTTGAAGTGCTTTTGTTGAGGAAATCTTATCGATCAGAGTAAAATACCTGAATTGGTCACATGAGAGCTTCCCTATTCCATACCTTCTCATTCTCTGACTTTGGAGGATTGAGCATCTGTCTCACAGTCTTGGATCTGTGTGGCAGAGGTGGGGGTGTTTCAGGTTACCTGAAAGGGGAGGGTTAGGATGGCCATAGCATTTCCATAGTTCCATGATTGAATCTTGTTCACTGGTCTCTAAATGTAAAGCTGATCATTCTAGAATGTGCAGTAGTCACACTTGTAGATATGAATTTGGTATTGGTTTGGTCAGTCTTAAAACTTCCCAAGATTTAGTTAATGAAAGGTACTTACCACAACACTATGGACACAGGAAGAGGTTAATATATAGTAATTCCTCAACTGAAAGGAAGCAATGCTGTTATATTTTTAAAAGAATTCACATATTTCATGTAAAGCAGTGGTTTTAGGAACAACTTGTTTGTACAGCTTCATGGGACCAAAAAGCTACAGCTGCCAGTAAAGAGCTACCCTACAAGGAGAAAGAAGGGAAATTTAGATACACTTCAGATCCCAGCTTAACCCTGTAAAGTTTATTCTGTCCACCTGAGACTCATTGCTTCCTCTTGGGTTTCAGATCTTGCAGCCTGTTTATACAATTTATGACTCCATTCATCTGCACAACAGCTACAGCTATGTTTTGGTACCTTCTTTGTGCCAGGCACTATCCTAGGGGCTGAGTGAGCAGAACAGACAGTGATTCCTGTCCTCCTGGAAGTTACAAAATGGGGAGAGAGACAGACAATAAACAAGTAACAAGAATAAGCTGTTCATTGAGGATTCTCAATTCATTCGGATATAGACCTGAAACAGCTTTATTTTTTTCCCAGTGACTGCTTCCAACTCTTTTCACCAGTTTTCCAATTCTTAGTGATTTTTTGGCATATCTTACAGCTTTATGTCAAGTTGAGTGGTTAAAATACAGTCCAGACCAACTCAGAATTCAACCTGGCTTCTGATTCAGAGTAAAGCCTTCCCCCATGGCATGCTATACTTCTATTTACCCCAATTGGGAAGAAGTTCTCAGAGATTCTGGGCTGGTCTCTTTTCCTGAGAAAACCTCTAAGAGTAAAGTTAGTGGGATGAGATCTCTCTCTACTGCAGCTGGTCTAAAGGCTGCAATTGTATCCTTCCTCTGTACCCGTTCTAAATTACCCTCACACTTGGCTAACACAGCTGCTAGCTTACCTTATGTGGGGAGGGCTGACCCTTGGTCATTCATGAAATATCTGGGATCCTTGTCTGTGCTGTTCATGTATCATCAAATTGGGCAGGGAAATACCAAGAGATGTGTAAATGGGCCACCTGGGTGTCAAGCACACTCTTCCCTGTCCCTTTTGTCTACTAGCGCTCCTACCTCCTGCTAAGGAGCAAGATCGATGACTTCTGCTGGTATGGTGACACCTTTCCTTGCTTGCTGGTCTTTTAGAACAAGGGGCTCAAAGTGACTAGGTGGCAGCTGTAGCTAAAATGTCTCCTATGGGAAACAAAATCTCTCTAGACCCACAAAGTCTGAAGTTGCTGGGCAAAGAAACACAAGTTCCCTTACTGGGTCACTGGGGGTGATAGCAAGTGAGGACACTCTTATTTTTACCCCTTGGTTCCAGACACATGTGTTCTCCCTCTTGGGGACACAGTACAATATAATCGTCATTGCTCTATTGAAAACCTGTTTATACCCTGTGGGTATCATTTCTAAGCTGCCACCTCAAATGAACCTTCAATATGCTGTTTTACCTCTCTGCCAATGTGGCAGCTTCTAGAGAGATGAGCAGTATGGTAGGACCAGTAAATACCATGGTTATGTGCCACAAGGCTATACCAATTTTGTTGTAAAACGAGTCCCTTGGTCTAATGTATTGTTGTACAGGGTCTTGTGCTGGTAGACTGAATGCTCTGCAAGCCCTTGGATAATGGTGCTGACCAAGGCCTTGAGGCATGAAAGACAAGGTAAACTGTCCAATCCCAGAAAATGAAATGGTGCCCCTTCCAGGTAGAAGGAAAGGGCCTAATGCAATCAACTTACCACTAGGTGGCTGGGCGGTCTCAAAGAATGAGGCATCATCAGGCACTCGGAGTTGGTAACAAGTTAGATATTTGGCAGCAGCAGTAGCAAGATCAGTGTGGGTGAATGAGAACTCAGGCTGTTGGACCCATGTATATCCTCCATCCCTGAATCATGGCTACTCCATTTGTGAGCCTATGGTATCAGCACTATGGTAGTTAATGACAGAGGATGGCTGATGTCAACTGGCTACCTCACTTCCTTCATGCCCTTGACCAACCAGTCAAGCCATTCACTTCTGCCCATAAGTCTGTGTATATTCCTACTTCAGGCTACTTCTCTTTCCACATAAAGTGGACGACCAGGTGCAATGCACACAGCTGCTGTCTTTCGCGGTCACCCTCAAGTGCAGTAGTGACCTATTTTTGGCTTGCACCAACATATTGTGTCACTCTATCTGTGAAACGTTCTGCCCTTTTGCTCTCTGTCAGCTGTTCCACCATGACCTCCCACGTGGTCATAGGTAGGGTTGAAGGAGACATACAACAGTGGTGGAGGACATGGGAGTCTGGGTTACCTGCTTCATGCATTTTTTTGTGCCCTCTGTCCCTCCTCATATTCAATCCTCAATGTACTAGTTCAGTATTAAGAGGTGTCATTGTTGGGCCCAAACTAGCTTATGACTGGGTGGGACTGACAGAGCCAAGTTCACGGTGGGGAACCTTGGCCATATGGTCTTGATATCTCATTACCAGATACTTCCTGCCTCTCACCTCCCAGCAGCACACCAGAAGTTTAAAAATGATATCTAGTTCTCTGCAGTAGATATCACGGCTTTACTCCAGAACCTTCGGGCTTTATGTTGTGATCCTCCTGTGGGAGTTTACCATAAACTCCTCATGGCATTTCCCCTTTTCTTCCCTCAATATGCCTCTAAAATCATAGGTTCTGCCAGATTGGATGGTAAGGCGGAATGTGTCAGTGCTTGAACTTTTTACAGAGTCCTTTCCTACTCTAGACCACTTACAACGTGCAGTCTTCCATACCCCTGAGTACAGGAATCTGGAGAGTATTCCCAGATGTGAGATGTGCTGCTTTCAGAACTCAGGGGCAGATGTGATAAAGAAAGGTACCTAAATGCATCCAAGCAGGGAGACTTTGACAGAACAGTACAAGAATAGAAAGGAGAGTCAAGAGTGTCAAGAGGATTTGTGAGGAGGTGATTATAAAGATGGAACAAAGAACGTGAGAGGGCAGTGGAAGGAGAGAGAGGTTGATGGATGTGAGAAAGTGTGTCATAGCTTAAAGGGATGTTAAGAACTACTGTGGTTGGGTTACTGGAGTGGAGACCACAAGAATAGGAGGTGGGAGTTTGACTTGGAAATACAGAAGCTGTGTGTGTGTGTGTGTGTGTGTGTGTGTGTGTGTGTGTGTGTGTGTGATGACAGTATGAGAGTAGGTAGGTACAATGGAGCGGAGGAAAAATTCACTTGCAGTCAAAAGATGGAGAGGCCAATACACTCTTCTCTTTCAGTTGTTGTTAATTTCACTGCGTCATGTGTCTTTATAACCACATTCCAAGTTCTTATGTTCGGCATCTGACACAGTGCTGGCCCATTGTAGGGATTTAATATGTACCTGAGAGGAACAGCTTTAAGATCTCATGTTATACATACAAGGAAAAATGTGGGGTTCCATCCAGACCAGAGAGCTAGCTAGGGTTGTTTAAACTGAGCATACAGTACTGGGTTTACCTGTTAGCCGGTGTGGGGTTAAAGTCTATAAGGAGACCAGAGGAGTAGCAGTGGAGTGTGGGTGTGATGATTTTCAATATTTGCATTTGGTACGGTGTCTGGTGAACAGGAGACAGGACCAGAATGCAGAATTGGTACAGAGGTTTTGTTAGGCAGTATTTCCAAGCCTATTTCCTTCTTTGTGTACAATTATCTGGTTCATTATTAAATTTTTTTGTTGTTAATTTAGTTTTTATTTTAGAGAGAGAGCATGAGTGGGGGAGGTAAGCAGAGGGAGAGAGACAGAGAGAGTGAGAGACAGAACGTCAAGTAGGAGCTTGATCCCACAATCCTGGGATCATGACCTGAGCCCAAAGCAATAGGCAGATGCTCATCCAACTGAGCTACCCAGGAACCCTGTCTAGCTCATTATTTTTAATGTCAAGGAGAGCCTGCATAGATATTTTTTCCCCTTATGTTACAAACTTGTGTTACTTTTTCTTTCTTCTAAAGAAAACTGACACTGGCTTTAATTCTAGGGGCACTAAGAAGCTTCTTCAGCTGTGGTGTGTTTCTGGTGTGTGGGGGGGAGGCGGAAAGATTTTCTTTAAAGTGGTTGGTTAATGCCGAAAATTCCTTTCACTAATGTGGTGTCTTTCTTCCATTAAATAAAAGGCTTAAAATGCAAACTCCTGGGGGAAAGATAACATAATACCTTAAATACATATTCAGGTGCACATGACTGAGGCTAGAGTCTTTTCTGAGTGAAAGGGGAGGAGGGTCAGAAGACAATAATGGTGCAGGAGTGGGGAGAAATTGCTCTCAGGAGACAGAAAGGGTCAGGCAGGGTGCAGGAGGTGAGCTTTTTGCCGCACGCTGGCTCTTCCGCCTGTGAGCCTCTTGGTTGCAGGGTTTGGTGGGGACTATCATTTGTGAGTTCTGAAGTCATGCTCGTGTTCTCAGAAAAATTTCAAGACTGGCAGAAATATTTATCTCCTTATGTGGGCTTGTCTCTTTTTTTCCCTCTTCTAGGATTTCATCTGGCTAATCAATCTTACACTTTGTCACACATGTGGGAATTCTACGTCTGTCTACTTTTCCTCTCTATGTGGTCCACTCCAGTCTTTCAACTATTTCCTATCGCTCATATATGCAGAAATGAATCAGTTTACACAGGGACTAAGCAGTGATCAAATTAAAATGCCCCAATGTCTAGAAAAGTTGAATTCTGGGGTTTAAGACAAGTAGAATCTTTTTAGAAACTATTTCCAATTGAAGTCAACTGAGATTCCTAAGATCTGAGTCTTATTTCTAATTCGACCACTAAATAGCTGTATGAACTTAGATAAGCAATTTTACCTTTTTGGGAGCCTCAGTTTCCTCACTAAACAGGAGACTCCATGAATGCAACTAGTGTATGTAAAAATGCTTGGTGAACTCTAAAAAAAGCCCTAATGTTGCTAGATGACATTACTAATGTTGCCGTCTGACTCTTGGCAAATATCCCATGGTTCACAATTGCTCAGGGAATTTGGTCTGGCTTTTGCTGTCTTTGTTCACATGGTTTTTGCACTTGTTTTAGGTGGTTGGAGGCAATAGTAGAATCATTGATGAGGTGTGTGTGTGTGTGTGCGTGTGTGTGTGTGTGTGTGTGTTTCTGGCCACACTATCCTTCTGAAAGCTAATTCCCAGGCTTGAAAGTTATGCTGAATCTGATCTCCATCCCCCTTTCTCTCCCAGAAGTGGTGTTGATATTTCTGGCTTTTTACTTCTCTTCTCCTTTGAGACCTTTTAAGCTCGAGAACTCATTTAATACCCCCATCTCCAGCTGAGAGTGTCCTTGAGTTCCATTTTTTCCTCAAAGATCTGTAAGGAGACTGCTTGCTCATTCCTGAATATCCTTTTCCTTGTGTTTTCAGAATTGAGCGCACTACTTGATTTCCATTCCGCAGTTGTCTTTTCTTTCCTGGTTGTCTATTTTCTGAACATCGCTGCTGCATCAAGAACCTCTTCTGCCTTTAATAAGATCATGAATATTGGGCACCGTGGTTCTTCCAGTGCATGTTATTTATCACCCAACTTGTCTACTACACTTCAGACACCCTTGATAATGTGAATACTTGAGAGTTTCCCTTTCCCCTTTCTTTCCATTTTTCACCCACTCACTCTGGCTTGACCAAGGAGTCTGGCAGCAGGCATGGGATTATACCAATCTGTGTTTTGGATGGCTTGAGTTTATCTACCAACCTTGGAGTCACAGAGGTGAATTTTCATCCCCATCTGCCTTCTTTTTGCTGTGGGATATCAGGGGGTTGGTTCACAACTCTGAGTCTGCTGATTCCATATCTGTATGATGGGTATAATTTCTTGCCTGCTTCACAGTTATGAGGAGGAAGTGAAATAAACGTTGTGATCTGTAAAGTACTTATACATGTAAGTAAGATGTTTTTGTAAGATATAAGACTTAAGATGTACATATACATCTATGTCATGATTATTTTTTAAAAATTTTATGTATGTATGTATGTTTATATATATGTATTTATATTTTGAGAGAGAGAGAGAGAGAGAGAGAGAGAGAGAGAGAGAGAAAGCAGGGGAGGGACAAGAAGAGAGGAGAGAGAATCCTAACCAGGTTCTGCACCATCAAGGAGAGCCTGACATGGGGCTCGATCTAACGAACTGAGTGATCATGACCTGTGACCAAACCAAGAGTTTGATGCTTAACTGACTGAGCCACCGTATGTCCCCTTTGTCATAATAATTATTCTTGTGGCTGATTTTCTAGGAGTTTCCATCCATAGTATCAGTGCTGGGGCTCTGAGACTGGTGGGCTTGCTGGAAGCAGGAAGGGGCATGTGGGAATGGTGGAGAGTGGGCACAGTGAAAGAATGGGGCTGTGGTACCTGAGGTTCCAAAGGATGTATGAGTGTGTTTGTGAATATGACTCGGACACCAGGTCCCATCTGTAGTCCCCAGATAAGGGCCTCCTCAGTAACACCTTCTCCAATCTTCCTCCTCCTCCTCCTTCTTTTTTTTTTTTTGCTGTCTTATTTTTTTTTTCTAATAGTTTATTGTCAAATTAGTTTCCACATAACACTCAGTGCAATCTTCCTCCTTCTGAGAGGAGCTGGCAGTCAGCTTCTCATTGCCTGTAGCACTGCCTACCCGTGCCACTTAGCTGATTATGTCCTGGTAATCTGTGCTATTTCTTTTTTCACTTTCTATGTTCTTTCTCCGCTACCAAATCACAAGTGTTTCAAAGCCTGGAGGCATGTGTGTGCATGTCTGTTATCCCATAGCGTTAGCACTTCCCAGTGATTTATACACGGTGGGCACCCAAAATGTGTGGTATTTATGTGAAGCTGGGCCATGTTTTTCTTTGTTGAAGATTGGAGGGAAGAAAGTCTTCTGTTATTCTAGAAAATGTTTTATTTTTAACAAAGTCATAAATGAACATACATTAAAAAGTTAAAAAGTGGTACAGGCTTAGAAAAACAGTAGTCCCTGCCAGCCACACATTTGAATCTGTTCCCCAGAAATAACCACTTCTTAACTGTTTAACTGTTTTCCCTCCTTGGGTAATATCTTCCATATTTATAAGTATTTTATGTGTATATACTACCTCACGGTTTATCAGTTTTGTACATAACTACTAACTTTAAAAATTGGGACACGAAAACTTTTATCCCTCTTTCACTCTCCTCTCCTCATCCTATAATTCAATATAGTTATATCTTAAATTTTGGTTAACTCAATTGTCAGTGTTCTGGTTGTCTATTGCCGCATGTCAAATAATCACAAAACTTAGTGGCTTAAAACAACGACAGTAATTTTATTTTCTCCCACAGCTCCTTGGGTCGGGTGTTGGGAAGGGCTGACTTGCTGGTTCTTGCTCCGTGTGTCTCGTACAATAGCGGTCAGCTGGTGGATGGACTGCCCAGCAGGAGTGGCCAAAATGTCTTATCATTGGAATCATGCAATATGTAACCTTTTTAGATTGGCTTCTGTCTCTTAGTAATGTGTATTTAAGTTCCACCACATCTTTTCATGGCTTGACAGCTTCTTTCTTTTTAGTTCTGAATAATATTCCATTGTGTGGATGTACCACAGCTTATCCATTTACCTACTAAAGAACATCTTGGTTGCTCCCAAGTTTCAGTGATTATAAATAAAGCTGCTATAAATATCTGTGTGCAAGTTTTTGTGTGAATATAAAATGTTCAGCTTTTTTGGGTCAATACAATGGAGTGTGATTGCTGGATTGTGTAGTTGGAGTATGTTTAGTTTTCTAGGAAACTGCCAAACTACCTCCCAAAGTGGCCATACTATTTTTCATTCCTACCAGCAACGAATGAATGAAAATTCCTATTGCCCCAATCCTTATCTGTATTTGGAGTCATTTGTGTTCCACATTTTGGTCATCATCATAGGAATGTAGTGGTATCTTCATTGTTGTTTTTATTTGCATTGCCCTGATGGCATATGATATAGAGCATTTTTTACTATGTCTTTGTCATCTGTATATCTCCTTTGGTGAGGTGTCTGTTAAGGTCTTTGGCCCAGTTTTTAAATTTTATTTTTCATTTATTTTTTTGGATAGAGTTTGGCCTACTCTTTAATCAGGTTCTTTGTTTTCTTGTTTTTGAGTTTAAAGAGTTCTTTGTACATTTTAGATAACAGTCTTTTATGAGATGTATCTTTGGCAAATATTTTCTCCCAGGTCATGGCTTATCTTCGCATTCACTTGATATTGTCTCTTAAAGAGCAGAATTTTAAAATTTTGATGGAGTTAGTTTATCAATTATTCTTTCATAGCTCATGCATTTGGTGTTGTGTCAAAAAATTAACTACTATGCCCAAGTTAATCTAAGTTTTTCCTTTGTTATCTTCTGGGAGTTTTATATTTTTTGCATTTTGCATTTAGGTCTCTGATCTGCTTTGGGTTACATTTTGTGAAGGATATAAGATCATGTGTAGATTCATTTTTTTACATGGGATGTAAAAAAAAAAAGCACCATTTGCTGAAGAAACTACCTTTGTTCCCTTGTATTACCTTTGTTCCTTTGTCAAAGATCAGTTAACTATATTTATATGGGTCTATTTCTGGGCTATTTATTCTGCTCTATTGATCTATTTGTTTATTCTTTCACCAATACCACACTTTCCTGATTATTGTAGAGTTTTAGTAAGTCTTGATATCAGATAGTGTCAGTCTTCTGACTTTGCTTTTCTCCTTCACTATTGTCTGTTCTGGGTCTTTCAGCTTTCCATATAAATTTTAGAATGTTATGGCATCCACAGATAGCTGGCAGGGATTTTGACTGAGATTGCATTGAATCTACAGATCAAGTTGGGAAGAATGGACATCTTGACAATATTGAGTCTTCCTATCATGAATATGAAATATTTTTATATTTATTTAGTTCTTTGATTTTATTCATTAGAGTTTTGTAGTTTTCTTCATATAGATCTTGTAATATTTTGTGAGAGTTACAGCATAGCTAAGTATTTCATTTTGGGGGGTATGTAAGTGGTATTCTATTTTCAATTTCAAATTCCATTTATTTATTGCTACTTACAGGAAAGTGATTAAATTTTGTATATTAACTTTGTATCCTGAAACCTTGCTATAACTGCTTATTAGTTCCAGTAGTTTTTTATTTCTGATTCTTTTGGATTTTCTACATAGAGAGTAATGTCACCTGTGAGCAAAGACAATGTTATGTCTTCCTTCTCAATCTTTATGCCTTTTATTTCTTTTTATTATCTTAGTGCATTAGCAAAGACTTCAATACAGTGTTGAAAAGGGGTGATAAGAGACACATGCTTGCCTTGTTCCTGATCTTGGTGGGAAAGCTTCTAGTTTCTTGCCGTTAAGTATGTAAGCTGTACGTTTTTTGTAGGTGTTCTTTATCAAGTAGAGGAAGTTCTCCTCTATTTCTAGTTTACTGAGAGCTTTTGAAAAATTCATGAATGGGTGTTGAATTTTGTCAAATGCTTTTTTTGGGGCATTATTGATATTATCAGGTGATATTTATCTTTTAGCCTGTTAATATAATGGGTTACATTAATTGATTTTCAAACATTGAGCCAGTCTTGCATTCATGGGATAAATTCCACTTGGTTATGGAGTATAATTCTTTTATGCATTATTGAATTCAGTTTACTAATATTTTGTTTAGGATTTTGCATATATTTTCATGAGAGATATTGATCTATGGTCTTTTTTTCTAATGTCTTTGTTTGGATTTGATATTAGGATAATGCTGGCATTGTAGAATAAGTTAGGAAGTACTCCCTCTGCTTCTATCCTCTAAAAGAGACTGTGGAGAAGTGATATAACTTCTTCCTTAAATGTTCGGTGGAATTCACCAGTGAACCTATCTGGGGCTGGTTCTTTCTATTTTGAAAAATTATTAATTATTGATTCAGTTTTAAAATTGATATAAGCCTTTTCAGACAATTTATTTCTTTCTGTATGGGTTTTGGCAGATTGTGTCTTTTGAGAAAGTGGCCTATTTCATCTTGGTTATCAAATCTGCGGGCACAGAGTTGTTAGTATTATTCCTTCATTATCTTTTTAATGTTCATGGGATCTGTAATGTCCCCTGTTTCATTCTAATGTTAGTATATGTGCTGCCGAAGCGAGCACTCATTCTAATGTTAGTAATTTGTGTCTTCTCTCTTTTTCTTTTCTTAATTAGCTACAATAGAGGCTTATCAATTTTATTGATCTTTTCTAAGAAGTAGGTTTTGGTTTTGTTGATTCTCTTTATTGGTTTCTTCTTTTCAATTTCACTGATTTCTGCTCTTATTTTTATTGTTTACTTCTGCTTACTTTGAATCTACTTTTGTTCTTTCTTTCTTTTTTTTCTTTTTTTACAAATAGTTTATTGTCAAATTAGTTTCCACATAACACTCAGTGCTCATCCCCATAAGTGTCCTCCTCTATGCCCATCCCCCCTCCCCCCCACATCCATCAGTCCTCAGTTTTTGTCAGCATTCAAGAGTCTCTCATGGTTTGCCTCTCTCCCTTTCCCCCACCAATGTTCATAGCAGCACTCTCCACAATAGCTAAAACATGGAAAGAGCCTAAGTGTCCATCAACAGATGAATGGATCAAGAAGATATGGTTTATCTATACCATGTTCTTTCTTTCTTTTTTTTTTAAAGTAAATTCTACACAAAACATGGGGCTCAAACTCATGATCCTGAGATCAACAGTTGCATGCACTACAGACTGAGCCAGCCAGACTAATTTTTCCCCTTTTTCTAGTTTCCTACAATGGAAACTTGGGTGACTGATTTGAGATCTTTCCTCTTTTCTAATACATATATTCATGTTATGAATTTCCCTCAAGCACTGTTTTCACTTTATCCTACAAATCTGGTAAGTTGTGTTTTTACTTTCATTTAGTTAAACTATTTAAAAATATGATTCATGTGTGAATTAGAAGTATGTTGTTTAATCTTCAAGTATTTTGGGACTTTTCCACCTATTTTTCTGCTATTGATTTCTGGCTTAATTCCATTGTGGCTTGAGAGCAGACATTGTATAATTTCTTTATGTTTAAACTTAAGATGTATTTTATGGCCCAGAATGTGGTTTATCTTGGTAAATGTTCCATGTGGTCTTGAGAAGAATGTGTGTTCTGGTGTTATTGGGTGAAGTAGACTATAGATGTCCATTATATTAGTTGATTGATGGTGTTGAGTCCAGTTTTTCCTTACTGACTTTTGACCTGCTGGATCTTTCCATTTCTGAGAGACGGATGTTGAAGTCTCCAACTATAATAAGTGGATTTATCTATTTGTACTTGCAGCTCTACCAATTTTTGCCTCATGTATTTTGATGCTCTGTTGTTAAGCATATATACATTAAGGACTGTTATGTCTTTTTGGGGAATTGACCCTTTTATCATTATATAATTCTCTTCTTTAACCCTGATATCTTTCCTTGCTCTAAAGTCTTCTCTGTCTGGAATTACTCTAGCTTTTTGTGATTAGTATTAGTATGGTATATTTTCCCCCATCCATTTACTTTAAAATTTATTTATTTATTTATTTATTTATTTATTTATTTATTTATTTATTTATATTTCTTGATATTCCTTTTTTCTTTTAAATGAAGAAGGTTCTTCTTTCTTTCTTTCTTTCTTTCTTTCTTTCTTTCTTTTTTTAATAGTTTATTGTCAAGTTGGTTTCCATATAACTCCCGGTGCTCATCCCCACAAGTGCCCTCCTCCATGCCCATCTCCCACCTCCCCCCCACACCCAAACTGAGTCCTCAGTTTGTTCTCAGCATTCAAGAGTCTCTCATGGTTTGCCTCTATCCCCTTCTCCCACCATTTCTCCCCTTCTTCTCCCCCATAGTCCTCCGTTAAGTTCCTCCCAATCCTCCTATACGTGCAAACATGATATTTGTCCTTTTCTGCCTGACTTATTTCGCTCAGCACAACACCCTTAAGGTCCATCTATGTTGCTACACATGGCCAGATTTCATTCTCTCTCATTGCCTTGTAGAATTCCATGGTATAGATAAACCACATCTTCTTGATCCATTCGTCTGTTGATGGACACTTAGGCTCTTTCTATGTTTTGGCTATTGTGGAGAGTGCTGCTATGAACATTGGGGTACATGTGCCCCTATGCATCAGCATTTCTGTATCCCTTGGGTAAATTCCTAGCAGTGCTATTGCTGGGTCCTAGGGGAGTTCTATTGTTAACTTTTTGAGGAAACTCCACACCGTTTTCCAGAGGGGCTGTACCAGTTTACACTCCCACCAACAGTGTAGGAGGGTGCCCGTGTCTCCACATCCTCGCCAGCATCTAGATTCTTCTGATTTGCTCATTTTAGCCACTCTGGCTGGTGTGAGGTGGTATTTCAGTGTGGTTTTGATTTGTATTTCCCCGATGAGAAGAGATGCTGAGCATCGTTTCATGTGTCTGTTGGCCATCTGGATGTCCTCTTTGGAGAAGTGTCCGTTCATATCTTCTGCCCATTTCTTTACTGGGTTGTTTGTTTTTCACGTGTGGAGTTTGGTGAGTTCCTTATAAATTTTGGATATTAACCCTTTATCTGATATGTCATTTGCAAGTATTTTTTCCCATTCCGTCGGTTGTTTATTAGTTTTATGGATTGTCTCTTTGCTGTGCAGAAGCTTTTAATCTTGATGAGGTCCCAACAGTTTATTTTTGCTCTTGATTCTTTTGCTTTTGGGGATGTGTCAAGTAAGAAATTGCTGTGGTGGAGGTCAAGGAGGTTGTTTCCTGCTTTCTCCTCTAGGGTGTTGATGATTTCCTGTCTCACGTTCAGGTCCTTTATCCATTTTGAGTTTATTTTTGTGCATGGTGTGAGAAAATGATCTAGTTTCATCCTTTTGCATGTTGCTGTCCAGTTCTCCCAACACCATCTGTTTAAAAGGCTGTCTTTTTTCCATTGGATATTCTTTCCTGCTTTGTCAAAGATTAGTTGGCTGTATACCTTTGGGTCCAGCTCTGAGTTTTCAATTCTATTCCATTGGTCTATGTGTCTATTTTTGTGCCAATACCATACTGTCTTGATGATGACAGTTTTGTAGTAGAGGCTAAGGTCTGGGATGGTGATACCTCCTGTTTTGGTTTTATTTTTCAGTATTACTTTGGCTATTTGGAGTCTTTTGTGGTGCCATACAAATTTTAGGATAGTTTGTTCTAGGTTTGAGAAGTATGCTGGTGCAATTTTGATTGGAATTGCATTGAATGTGTAGATTGCTTTGGGTAGTAATGACATTCTAACTATATTTATTCTTCCTATTCATGAGCATGGAATGTTTTTCCATTTCTTTGTTTCTTCTTGAATTTCCTTCATAAGTTTTCTATAGTTTTCATCACACAGATCTCTTGTATCCTTGGTTAGGTTTATTCCTAGGTATTTTATGTTTTTTTGTGCAATTATGAATGGGATCAGTTTCTTGATTTCTCTTTCTGTTGCTTCATTATTGGTATATAAAAATGCAACCGATTTCTGTACATTGATTTTGTACCCTATACAACTTGGCTGAATTCTTGGTTCAGTTCTAGTAGGCTTCTGGTGGAGTCTTGGGTTTTCTATGTAGAGTATCATGTCGTCTGTGAAGAGTGAAAGCTTGACTTCCTCTTTGCCAATTCTGATGCCTTTTATTTCCTTTTGTTGTCTGATGGCTGATGCTAGGACTTCCAGCACTATGTTAAACAGCCGTGGTGAGAGTGGACATCCCTGCCGTGTTTCTGATCTCAGGGGGAAAGCTCTCAGGTTTTCCCCATTGAGGATGATGTTAGCTGAAGGCTTCTCATGGATGGCTTTTGTGATGTTTAATTAGGTTCCTTCTATCCCGACTTTCTTGAGAGTCTTTATTAAGAAGGGATGCTGTATTTTGTCAAATGCTTTTTCTGGATCTATTGACAGGATCATATGGTTTTTATCTTTTCTTTTACTGATGTGATGTATCACATTGATTGATTTGCGAATGTTGAACTAGCCCTGCAATCCAGGAATGAATCCCACTTGATCTTGGTGGATGATTCTTTTTATGTGCTGCTGGATTTGATTTGCAAGGATCTTGTTGAAGATTTTTGCATCCGTATTCATCAAGGATATTGGCCGGTAGTTCTCTTTTTTTGCTGGATCTCTGTCTGGCTTGGGAATCAGGGTGATGCTGGCTTCATAAAATGAGTTTGGGAGTTTTCCTTCAGTTTCTATTTTTTGGAATAGCTTGTGAAGAATTGGTATTAATTCTGTTTTAAATATCTGGTAGAAGTCCCCAGGTAAGCCATCAGGTCCAGGGCTCTTATTTGTTGGGAGATTTTTGATAACTGATTCTATTTCTTCACTAGTTATGGGTCTGTTCAGATTTTCTATTTCTTCCCATGTGAATTTTGGTAGTGAGTGTGTGTTTAGGAATTTGGCCATTTCTTCTAAGTTGTCCAATTTGTTGGCATATAATTTTTCATAGTATTTCCTGATAATTGCTTGTATTTCTGAGGGGTTGGTTGTAATAAGTCCATTTTCATTCATAATTTTGTCTATATGGGTGCTCTCTCTTTTCTTTTTGAGAAGGCTGGCTAGAGGTTTGTCAATTATGTTTATTTTAATGAAGAAGTTTCTTAAGCTCCAGGGGGATGTGATGGCTCTAAGAAGGAGTAAATCTGGTTCCCTAAATTAATGGAGGAAAGCCTCCTGCTAACCAGAATGTTTGCACTCAACTGTTAGATGAGTGAGAAATAGACTTTTAATTCATTATGTCCTGACATTTTGAAATTTATTACTAGTTAGCATTACCTAAATAATAAATTTATCATTGCTAATATTGCTAATTTACCTATTCTCCTTTGTCTGTGTTTGTTGACACATGTCAGAGATTTGTCTATTTTATTAATATTTTTAACAACATCTGTGTTTGGTACTATTCTCTACCATTTCTTTGTTTCCTGTTTCATTAATCTCATAAATTAATCACTGCCATCAATATTTCTGTCCTTCCATTTGGGTTTAGTCTTTTGTTCTTTTCATAAGTTCTTGAAGAGCTTGGGTAGATCATAATTCTTAATATTTGTTATATTGTAATATATACATTCAGGCCTATAAGTCTTCCTTTAAGTATTAATTTTGTTACATTTTATAAGTAATTATTATTTAATAATGTTCATTGATTTTTAAAGCCACAAATTATTCATCTATATGTTTTTATTTTTCTAGTATATGAGCTTTAGGGGCCCAATTTCATTATTGCTTTCTGGTTGTACTATTTTATATTATGAGAAAGTCCATCTGTTTACTTTTTACCCTCTAGAGTATTCATTGTTTTTTATTTTAGTATTTTATTTTATTGAGGTATAATTGACATACAATATTATATTAGTTTTAGGTCTACAAATAGTGGTTTGACATTTGTATGCGTTGCAAATGATCACGGCAATAAGTCTGGATACCATCTGTCACCACACAAAGTTAATACAATATTAGTGACTATATTCACCATCTGTAAATTATATCCCCGTGACTTATTTATTTTATAACTGGAAGTTGTTTTTTTTTTTTTTATCCACTTCACCCATTTCCCTCTCCTCCAACCTCCCTCCCCTCTGTCAACTACCAATCTGTTTTCTGTATCTGTGAATCTGGATTTTTTAAAATATATTTGGCATATAAGTGGAATCATGTAGTATTTGTCATTCTCTGATTTTTTTTACTTAGCATCATACCCTCATGGTCCAACCATGTTGTCACAAATGGCAAGGTTTCATTCATTTTTATGGTTGAGTAATATTTCATTGCATATATATACTACACATTCTTTATCCATTCATCCATCAATGGACACTTGGGTTGCTTCCATATTTTGGTTATTGTGAATAATGCAGCAATGAACTTAGGGGTTCATATATATTTTCAAATTAATGGGTTTTTTCTTCAAATAGATAGATACCCTGTAATGGAATTGCTGGATCATATAGTAATTCTATTTGTAATTTTTTGAGGAGCTTCCATACTGTTTTCCACAGTGGATGCTCCAATCTACATTCCCACCAACAGTGCACAAAAGAGTTGCTTTTTCTCTACATCCTTGCCAACACTTATTATTCCTTGTCTTTTTGATAATAGTCATTCTAACATGTGTGATTTGATGTCTCATTGTGGTTTAGATTTGCATTTCCCTGATGATTAATGATGTTGAACATCTTTTCATGTGTCTGTTGGCCATCTGTATGTCTTTTTTGGAAAGAGGTTTATTCAGATTCCCTGCTCATTTTTTAATTGGATTGCTTGGCTTTTCTTGTTATTGAGTTGTATGAGTTCTTTGTATATTTTGAATATTAGCCCTTTGTCAGATATATGATTTGCAAATATCTTCTCCTATTTAGTAGGTTGCCTTTCATTTTATTGCTATCTTCCTTTGCTGTGCAGAAGCTTTTTAGTTTGATGTAGTCCCATTTATTTTTGCTCTTTTGCCCTTGCCTTTGGAGTCAGATAAGAAAAAACAAAACATTCCTAAGACAGACGCCAAGGAGCTTAACTGCCTATGTTTTCTTCTAGGAGCTTTATGATTTTGGGTCTTACATTCAAGTCTTTAATCCATTTCAAATTAATTTTTGTATGATGCGAGGTAGTGGCCTAATTTCATTCTTTTGCATATAGCTTTCCAGTTTTCTCATTACCATTTATTGAAGAGACTTTTTTTCTCTGTTGTATATTCTTGCCTCCTTTGTCATAAATTAGTTAATCATATACGTGTGGGTTCATTTCTGGGCTCTCTATTCTGTTCCATTGATTCAGTTTTTATGCTAATACCATAATGTTTTGATTACTGCAGTTTTGTAACACAGTTTGAAATCAGGAAGCATGGTAGCTATAGCTTTCTTGCTTTTTCTTAAGATTTTTTTGGCTATTCAGGGTCTTTTGTGGTTCCAAATAATTTTAGAAATATTTGTTCTAGTTATGTGAGAAGTGCCATTGGAACTTTGATAGGGATTGCACTGAATCTGTAGATTGCTTTTGGGTAGTATGGACATTTAAATAATATATTAAGTCTTCTAATTCATGAGCACCGAATATTTTTCTATTTGTGTTTTCTTCAATTTCTCTCATGAATGTCTTCTAGTTTTCAGTGTACAAGTGTTTCTTCTCTTTGGTTATATTTATTCCTAAATAATAATCACCTTTTGATGTGATTGTAAATTAGATTGCTTTCTTAATTTCTGTTTCTGATAGTTCATTATTAGCAAGTAGAAATTCAACAGATTTTTGTATATTAGTTTTGTATCTGGCAACTTTATTTATTTATTTATTCAATGTCTTTACTACATATTTGCCTTTTCCACTGAGATTTTTACTTTTGTATGTTTTCTTGTTATTAACTAGTGCCATTTCTTTTCAGCCTGAAGAAGTTTCTTTAACATTTCTTGTAAGGTTGGCTTAGTAGTGATATACTCCTTTAGCTGTTGCTTGTCTAGAAAACTTTTTATCTGTTCAGTTCTGAGTGATTATCTTATTGGGCAGAATATTCTCAGCAGGACTTTTTTTTTTCTTTCAAAACTTTGGTTATGTTATGCCACTGCCTTCTGGCCTGCAGAGTCTCTGATGAGAAATGTGTTGATAGCTTTATGGGGTTTCCCTTGTATATGTAACAATTTGCTTTCTCTTGCTGCTTTTAAGATTCTCTCTTTATCCTTAACTTTTGACATTTTAATTATAATTGTGTCTTGATTAGGTCTCTTTGGTTTCATCTTACTTGGAACTCTCTGAGCTTTCTAGACCTGGATGTCTTTTTCTTTCCTGTGGTAGGGAGGTTTTCAGCCATTATCTCTTCTTTGTTTTTGTGTCTTTATTTATTCTTCAGCCTTGAAGGGTAACTTCACATAGTATGGAATTCTAGGTTGGTGGTTTTTCCCTCTCAACACTTTAAATATTTCACTCTACTCTTTCCTTGTTTGCATACTTTCTGAGAAGCCAGATGTAATTAAATTCTTATCTTTGCTTCTCTGTAGGTGAGGTATTT
Source organism: Proteles cristata cristata (assembly GCA_017311185.1). Classification (NCBI taxonomy): domain Eukaryota; kingdom Metazoa; phylum Chordata; class Mammalia; order Carnivora; family Hyaenidae; genus Proteles; species Proteles cristata. The sequence goes on from JAESUZ010001199.1 coordinate 830,567, forward strand.
TTTTTTCCTTTGGCTTTTTTCAGGATTTTTTCTTTAGCCTTAATTTTTTGTAGTTTGAATATGATATGCTTACATACAGGTTGTTTGTTTGCTTTTTAATTTAATCTGCTTGGTATTCTCTGAACATCCTGGATTTGTGGATAGGCATCTGACATTAATTTGGGGGTAATTCTCAGACATTATTGTTTCTAATATTTTTTCTGTTCCTTTCTCTCTTTTCCTTCTAGTATTACCACTATGTGTATATTTCACATTTTGTAGTTAACTCACAGTTCTTGGATACTCTGTTTTCTTTTTTTTAATGTTTTTTTCCTTTTGCTTTTTAGTTTTGGCAGTTTCTCAAGCTCAGAAATTCTTTCCTTAGCTGTTTCTACTCTACTAATAAGCCCATCAAAGAAATTCTTCATTTCTGTTACAGTGGTTTTTTTTCCCTCTAGTATTTCTTTTTGATTTTTTTCTTAGAACTTATATCTCTCTGCTTAAATTGCCCATCTGTTCTTGCATGCTGCCTATTTTATTCATTAGATAAATTAGCATATTAACTATAGTGGTTTTACTATGATAATTCCAATATCCCTGCCATACCTAAGTATGGTTTGATACTTGCTCTGTCTCTTGAAACTGTACTTTTTGCCTTTTAGTATATCTTAGAATTTTTTCTTGATAGTTGGACATGATGAACTATGTAAAAGGAACTTCAGTACATAGGCCTTTAGTAATGTGGTGGTACGATGTGGGGAAGGGAAGTATTTTATAGTCTTATGATTAGGTCTCAGTCTTTTAGTGAGCCTGTACCTCTAGACTGTGAACTTCCCAAGTGCTTCTCTGTTTTCACTCCCTTAGGTGGAACAGGATGGTTGGAGTGAGATGGAGTTGGCTCTTTTCCTTGTCTCAGGCAGTTAGGTGTTTATAAAATTCCAGAAGGTTAGGCTTTTGGTAAAATAGTTTCTTTCCTGGGAAGGCCTTTTTAAGAGCAGAATTCTCTGGCCTATGTCAGAATGGTTCATATTTCCTTTCCACTTCCAGAAGCACAAGGGGATTTTTCTCTGATACTCACTGGAGGCCCTGGTAGAGCTCCTGGAGACAAAATTTACAAGAGTGTGGGGTTCTAGGATGCCTATGTTGCCCTGGAGTTCTTATCTCTTAGATTTGTCCACACTGATACTCCAGCAACTTGTCACTACAGTTCAAATTTTCCTACCCCAATACTGGATTCCCAAGGAGGTTTCTTTGTGTGGATTTCTGCTCTGTAAAAGCAGTATTGTATGAAAGGTGTGGTTAATCCATATCTTTGCCAACACTTATTGTTGACAGTCTTTTCAACCTTTGTCGAATTGTAGGAATTCTTCATTTTGGATACAAGCTCTTTTCCAGTTATTATTTGTCAGTATTTTTTCCCAATTCATGGATTGCCTATTCATTTTCTTAATGACAGTTTTTGGTGAAAAAAAGTTTTTAATTTGATGAAGCCTAATCTGTCACTTTTTTTATTTTTATGAATATTGCTTTCTATGTCCCAACTAAGAAATCTCTGTCTAATTTCAGTGTGCAAAGATATAATCTTTTTTTTATTTCTAATTTCTTTACAGTTTAACTTTTTATTTTTTGGTTTCTGATCCATCTTGAATCATTGTTTTTAATATAGTATGAAGTTGGAGATTAAGATTCTTTTAAAAATCTTACACAGATATATAGTTGTTCTAGTACCACGTGTTGATAAAAATTTTCCTTTCCAGTTGAATTGCTGTGGCAATTTTTCTGAGACAGAGAGAAGGAGAGAGACAGAAAGAGAGGGAACATGGGCGGGGAAGGGGGGGAGGAAGAGAGAGAGAGAGAGAGAGAGAGGGAGAGAGAATCCCAAGCAGGCCTCAGTGTGGAGCCAAACAGACGTGGGGCTCTATCTCATGACTGTGAGATCATCACCTGAGCTGAAATCAAGAGTCAGACCCTTAACCAACTGAGTCACCCAGGCGCCTAACTTTGACAAATTTATCAAGAGTCAGTTGACTGTATAAGCATGGGTCAGTTTTTGCACTTTTTTCCCCTTTTTCCATGGACCTATTTATCTACTCTTATGCCAATATCTTATTGTCTTGATTTCTCTAGCTTTATGATAGGTCTTAAAGTCAGGTAGAGTAAGTCCTCCAAAATGTGAGTTTTTAAAAACTATTTTTGTTTTGAGCAATCCACATCCTTACGACTTCCATATAAATTTGAGAATCAGTTTGTCAATTTGAAAATAATAATAATAATAATATTCTCTGGGGAGAATTGACATAATTCAGTTCATCTTGGTAATATTTTTAGCTTCTTGTAAACAACATATAGTTGAATCATGCTTTCTTTTCTAGTCTGAAAAACTTCTCTTTTTTAAAAAAATTTTTGAATGTTTATTTTTGAAGGAGAGAGAGAGAGAGAGACAGAGCATGAGCAAGGGAGGAGCAGAGAAAGGGAGACACAGAATCCAAAGTGGGCTCCAGGCTCTGAGCTGTCAGCACAGGGCCTGACATAGGGCTCAAACTCACAAACCGTGAGATCATGACCTGAGCTGAAGTTGGACACTTAACCTGAGCCACCCAGGCACCTCCAAAAAACATTTCTTCTAATGATTGTATTTGCTTAATCAACATTTAAAGTAATTATTGATATGTTTGGGTATATGTATGTCTCTTATTTAATTTGTTTTCTATTTGTGTCATATGATTTTTGTTCCTCAGTTTCTACTTTCTTTCCATTTTTCAAAGTTGACTTTAATAGGTTTTAATATACCACTTTAATTCTTTAAGTTATACATCTGCATATTTTTAGTGGTTGCTCTAGGGATTATGATGCACATTTTAAATTTATCTCAGTCAGCTTACAATTAATACTGCACTCAAAAAATATAGGAAACTTGTGGGGCGCCTGGGTGGCTCAGTCAGTTAAGCTTCTGACTTCAGCTCAGGTCATGATCTCATGGCTTGTGAGCTTGAGCCCCACATTGGGCTCTGCACTGACAGTGTGGAGCCTGCTTGTGATTCTCTCTTTCTCTCTCTCTTCCCCTCCCCTACTCGCACACACACACTCTCTCTCAAAATATTTTTCATCTATGTGCATTATAAGCTCTACAATATAGTTTTATAGTATAGATTTTAAATACTCCTATATCATTAAAATAAAGAGAAGAAGAGTAAAAGTATAGTAATCTGCCTTTACCTGCATATTTGCCATTTCTGATAACTGGTAATTTAGGGTCCATCTAGTGTCTGAGATCAAATAACTTCTCTTTGCATTTCTTATAGTGAAGTTGCAATTCTATTTTCATTGATCTGAAAATGACTTAATTTTGCCTTCCTTTTTGAAGGATATAGAAATCTGACTTGAATTTTTTTTTCTTAACACTTTAAAGACACTCTTCCACTGTTTCTATACTTAATTTTTCTTTTTCTTTTTTTTAATGTTTACATTTGAGAGAGAGAGAGAGAGAGAGAGAGAGAGACAGAATGTGAGCTGGGGAGGGGTAGAGAGAGACACACACACAGAATCCCAAGGAGGCTCCAGACTCTGAGCTGTCAGCATAGATCCTGATGTGGGGCTTGAGCCGGTTGGGTGTCCGACTTTCGCTTAGGTCTTGATCTCGGGGTTCTTGGGTTCGAGCCCCGCGTCGGGCTCTGTGCTGACTGCCGGCTCAGAGCCTGGATCCTGTTTCAATCTGTGACTCCCTCTCTCTCTGACCCTCCCCTGCACATGCTCTCTCTCTCTCCTAGAAATAAATAAAACATTAAAAAAAATGTATGGAGGTGTGGTTTTTCTTGGTATTTATCCTCCTTGCAATTTTCTGAGCTTCTTGGATATTTTTCACCAAATTTGGGGAAATTTCAGCCATTGTTCCTTCAAACATTATTATTTTTTAAATCTTTTTTTAATGTTTATTAATTTTGAGAGAGAGAGAAAGAGAGAGCATGAGCTGGGGAGAAGCAGAGAGAGAGGGAGAGAGAGAATCCCAAGTGGACTCCATTCTGTCAAGTGCAGAGCCTAACACAGGGCTTAGTTTCACAAACCATCAGATTGTGACCTGAACCAAAACCAAGAGCCAGACACTTAACTGACTGAACCACCCAGGTGCCCCTTCAAACATTATTTATGTCCTATTCTTCTCCTTAACATTTGGCAGTTATGTTAGACTATTTCATATGCAACCATGAGTCTCTGGGATTCTTCTATTTTTCTTTAGTCTTCTATCTCTGTATTTTGCATTGAATAAGTTACTGCCAATCAATCTTAAAGTTCATGGAGTCTTTCTTCTGCCTCTCCAATTTTTTCTTAAGCCCATCTAGTGAATTTTAAAATTTCTCTCTTTTAGTTCTAGACCTTCTCATTTTTTACAGTTTCAATTTCTTTGCTGAGAGTCTGCTTCATTTCATTCATTATATCTATGTTTTGATATAAGTCACTGGATATATTTATAATGAGATCTACTAATTCCGACATCTATGTTTGGAATTTCTATGAATTCATTTTTCATCCCCTTGATTATGCATCACATATTTCTGGGTTTGTTTGTTTGTTTGTTTCTATATTTAATACCTTTTGATTATATGCAGCGCATTGTGAATGGTAATTTTTTTCAGACTCTGGATTCAGTTTTGTTGTCCAAAAAGTGTCCATTTTGTTCTTGAAATAAGTTAATTACTGGGATTTGGACTCCAAAATTCTGTCTCCCCTGAGATGGGCAATGGCTAATATTTCCCCTAACTTCTTGTAGCTCAGGGTTTTGTTTGGTCTCCCAGAGTCTCCCTCATGAAATGATAGTACAGTAGTCAACAGAAGATTTGTTTAGAGTATAGACTCAGATTTTGGGGATCATACCCCCTGTGGAGCCTTCTTTTCTGGGATTTCCCTTATATTTTCCAACCTCTCTGGCAGCCTGAAGTCTGTCTCTAACACATAAAGGCAGTAAGACCATAGCTTTCTGCCAGCCCGCACCGCACAGATAAGGGACTGCCCTTAGGCAAAAAGCCACAAACATGAACTCTCACCCAGTGCAGTTCCCATCTTTCAAGGGTTAACTTCCCTCCAGTTTCTATCTCTTTTGGGCCAATATCTAATCCTTTCAGAGTTAAATTTTTTTGTCTTGATGTTATCATTGTTATTTGTAGGTGGGACATTTTGATCAAGCTGCTCTCCTGTCCCCAGACTGGACTCAGTCTGCTGAGTACAGTACCCACTACCCTAGTTCCTATGACTTTCTGTGTTTTGAGGGGCATTGAATTAGTTTGCTTCCTGTTGGAATCTCTCCCTGGAGGTATTAAATTTTTACCTTGTTCTGCTCTAAGTCATTAACCTTTCTTCATGTGTTCACTCTCTTCATGTATTGTGATTTGGGATTACAAATGTCTTTACGTTTCATCAAAGATGGATTTTTCCCCTTGTTATTTTTAGAATTAATTTCTGGAAAGGAAATGGGGGTGGAAGTGACTTTATTCTGTGCTCTTGAATCCTAAAGTCTCTTGAGTTATTCTTAAGCATGTTTAAGTTGTAAATTTTTGGGCTAGGATAGTGTCTCTTTTACATTTTTCAACACCATGGATTTGTAAGAGCTATATTCACAAAACACATGTTGAAATCCAGGTGCTTTGGGCACACAGAGCTCTCTGGAAAGTATCAGTGTTTCTGGATGTTTTGACTCAGTTGCTGTCCAAGAAACAAACTTCAGTATTCCTGTCTTCTCTGAACCACTGCTCTTGGCCTCCACTTAGCCAGTTTTCTTCCAAGGCTTTGGCTATACCCTACACTTTCTCAATGATGTGTAGGTCGTACTGATAGAAAGGCGACAATCTTTTCACCGGCAAAGCCAAAAGGATGAATGCTGTCCATGGTTTTGGGGGAGTATTGTCCCCCAAGCCTTTAAAAATGGTGTGTGTGTATGTGTGTGTGTGTGTGTGTGTGTGTGTGTGTGTGTGAGAGAGAGAGAGAGAGAGAGAGAGAGAGAGAGAAGGGGGGCAGTCTTAAAATTCAGTGTTAGGAAAATATATTTATTCCCATGGTTTTCTCCTAAGGTCTTCCTGAGAAAAATAATGTAAAAGAATCACTTCACATGTCCAGTGGCAGATCTGATCTGTCAGAGCTCTATTTATCTTGAGGATGAATCTAGAAATCTGGGTTCATGGCCACGCTATGCATTCTGTCTCAGAGTAACATCGGTGGGTCCCCCTCCTTAGCCACTAGCTTTCTTACGGACTGAAAAACTCCTCAGTGCCTAGAAAACAGTGCAGTGCCCAGGCATCCTCGGCGCCCTAGAAACGTCTGTGTTTCTGTGTAAAGTCTCTGTCAATCCAAGGATGAAGGGTGTATGGGGGAACCTCCATTTTTAATGAGCCTTAAGGCACAGCCTGCTCTCCCCGCACTGTCACAGCAAAGAGAGGTTTCTTTCTTTGGGAAACAGTATTAAGATGCAGAATTGAAATTGTATACATGTCATGTATGAAACGGCTTTTATCTACTTTTTCATCAGTGACAACTGATCTCTGGTTCTGGCTCAGCCACTTACTAGTTGTATAACCCTGGGCAAACTCATGTCTCAGCTGAATTAATCTAGTTTCCTCCTTTATAAACTGCGGGTAATCATGTTTTCCCTGACCACCTACCTCAGACACTTAGTGAGGCTTACAGGGTAGCATGAACATGGAAAATATGTTATTAAAACTATAAAATAAATTATTGAGCGGTGCCTGGGTGGCTCAGTTGGTTAAGCGTCCAATTCAGCTCAGGTCATGATCTCACAGTTTGTGGGTCTGAGCCCTGTGTCAGGCTCTATGGTGATAGTTGGGAGCCTAGAGCCTGCTTCAGATTCTGTGTCTCCTTCTCTCTCTGCCCCTTGCCTGCTTGTGCTCACTTTTTCTCAAAACTGAATAAATAAATATTAAAAAAATAAGTTATTGATATGACAGCTTAAAGAAGTTTTTCTTATGAGGAGGGATAAGTTTAAATTTTTTTTTAAAGTACTTAATCACCTTTGAGAGACAGAGAGAGACAGAGTGTGAGTGGGGGAGGGGCAGAGAGAGGAGACATAGAATCCGAAGCAGGCTCTTCAGGCTCTGAGCTGTCAGCACAGAGTCTGACATGGGGCTTGAACCCATGAACCATGTGATCATGACTTGAGACAAAGTCAGACACTTAACTGATTGAGCCACCCAGATGCTCCAAGGAGGGAGAAGTTAAAAAGGGAAAACTTGGTTGCTTTCTGAGAGAGTCCAATTATGGAAGTAAAACTAGAATAGGACAATGGAGCACTGAGCTTGCAGAAGGCTCTACTGCCACTGTCACTGTCACACATCCCCTCTTTTTTTCAGCCCTCCCTCCCCCCAGGTGGAGACAGTAATCGACACTGGGCAGGACACCCCTCTTCCGTGCTGCCAGGCCACCTCTGCTGCTGGGCCTTGTCAGAGGGCTGACAATCAGCTCCCTGCTGCTTTCTCATCTTTTAAAATCCAATTAAACATCTCTGGCCACAGCTTGACAATTGTCTGGGCTCCACACAGTAGAACTTCACCTGAGGTGGCATTAGGAAGCCAACAGAGAAAGGAAAAGTTTCTTTATCCTGGAAAGATCAGGCTCACAGTTCCTGAAAGGGTGGAACCATTGTGAGGTCTGGACCCAAGTTCAGACTGAGAAGTTGCCTGGCTCAATTCTGAACTTCAGAATGTCAAAGGTCAAGGGCACCTGGGTGGCTCAGTCGGTTAAATGTCTGGCTCTTGGTTTCCACTTAGGTCATGATCTCCCAGATCATGGGTTCGAGCCCCATGTCGATCTGCTTGGGATTCTCCCTCCTTCTCTCTCTACCCCTCCTGTCTGTCTCTCTCTCTCCATCAAAATAAATACATAAGCTTAAAAAAAGATGTCAAAGGTCAAGTAGCAGATTTAACCTCATCTACGTTGGTCCCTGTACTCAGAAACAATCCGCTGCTTTAAGCATCAGCCATGGCATAAGGTACGTGTGAGAAATAGCAGATTTGAGTGGGATGTCCCAGCAGGGAGGGGTGCTGGAGCCTTTGGATAGGCCAGGTCACAGGATACCTTGAAGCTAGGAGTCGTACTGGACTGTAGGACCTGCCCTCTTAAGGAGGGTGGGGGGATTCTGCAATGGACAAAGGTGTTCTCAGAGTGCCATCCTGTAACATCCTGCCATTACCGATGTTTCCCGAGTTTATCCAGCCCAGCTACTCACAGTGCACTGGGACAGTTTTTGCTTAATAGCATGGTGGCTTCCGGGGTGCCTGGGTGACTCAGTTAAGCATTCTACTTCAGCTCAGGTCATGATCTCGTGGTTTGTGAGTTCAAGCCCCACGTCAGGCTCTGTGCTGACAGCTGGGAGCCTGGAGCCTGCTCCAGATTCTGTGTCTCCCCCTCTGTCTGCCCCTTCCCTGCTCATGCTCAGTCTCTCTGTGTCTCTCAAAAATAAATAAATGTTAAAAAAAAAAATACCATGGTGGCTTCCTCCAAGCACATAGGAGGATGGATGCTGCATCTGGGAGGGTCAAAAGCTTCTTGTTCTGAAAGGCATGCTATGTGCTCACTGGCCTAACCAATCCCAGCCAACCAGGAATCTGGACTCTGGTCCTTAATCTGCTACTAACCAATTGGACATCTGGGGAAGCTATTCTTTTCTTGGGTCCTCAGCTTCCTTATAATAAAATGACAGGGGAAGGGACAGCTGGTCTGGTGACCTCTAAAGCTCGTCTGAGCGTCATTGTTGTGAGGATAGCTGTGGCCGATGTCATGTCACACACGTTCAGAGAACTGTTCTGCTGGCCCAAGTTTCTGAGGAGGTTTTAAAGATAAAATAAGTGATTTTCATTAAAAAAAAAAAAGAGCACCAATATGATATAACCTTTAGCAGATGGGCTTTCACCTCGTGGAGCATTTTTCAGAAAGGGAAAGTGATTTGCCAGCAGTTACAACGTGTCACCAACGCTGCTCGGAGTGGTGCATATCCCTCCCCATCTACTTCCCTTCCTGCTCTCAGCTGCTGAGCTCAGGAGACGGACGGGAGGGTCGCCACACTTGCTGTAGTTGTGGGAGATGAGGGAAAGGGATGAATAAGCCGTGGGGTGGTTGGGGAAGACTAAATGGCAGAAGAGAGCCCAGGCTGGACACTGGCAGAGGCGCAAGATTTAACAAGGCAGGGAGAAGGCTTTCTGAGGAAACCAGAAGGTGAGGCTGGCTGGTGCGCTGGGGGCCGGGAGGGGGCGGGGGCAGGCGGGAGCTGGCCTGGTGAGAGCAGGAGGCCTGGGCAAGGAGGAAGGGCTTGAGACCCCCACCGCCCCCAGGTGATGCCGATGCTCCTACCCCTGCTAGGCCTGGAGACCCGAAGTGTGGTCTGGGCTCCAGGAGCCTGCTCAGTGCCTGGGGGCTTCTTAGAAACGCAGCCTCTCAGGCCCATCCCAGCCCTACTGAATCCATATTCATTTTAACACGATCCTAAGGAGATTTCTACGCACCTTCATGTTCAATACTTTGATTATTTAAAATTTTTTTTAAATGTTTATTTGTTTTTGAGAGAGAGAGAGAGAGTGTGTGAATGGGGGAGGGGCAGAGAGAGGAGGAGACACAGAATCTGAAGCAGGCTCCAGGCTCCGAGCTGTCAGCACAGAGCCCGACAAGAACTGCGAGATCACGACCTGAACTGAAGTCTGACTTTTAACCAACTGAGCCACCTAGGCGCCCTGAAGCCAGACTTTTAAGTGTAAACCAAGTGTCTTGACCTCAGTGATAGGGCAAGGAATGTCTTCCCAGCTTGACCTCAGCAACCCTCTGCCTAGGCTCAGGGAGGGACCGTGCCTCGGGCCACCTTGTAGGGCCCGTGGCGTTAGAGCCTAGCCTGCATGAAGTCCCCCTGCCAACTCTGTGACTCAGCTACACACTTCCACGGTGATATTTGCAGAGTACAGTTACGTGTGGCAGAACCTCTTTCCCATGGCTGATGGAGTTGCCCATTTGTGGAGTCGTTAAGCTCCGTGCTCTGTAAGCAGGGAGGAGGTATACAGTGGGAGCAGATCGGGACTGGCTCAGGGCCAGAGGTCTGGGACTCGCACCCTGCCCTGGGGGTCCCTAGGGACTGAGCAGGAGTGCCCAGGTCATCTTGGCAGTAGAGTGTGAACCAGACTGAAAATACACACCAGACAAAGAAAGTAGACTCAGAGCCTGAAAATAGGGGTTCTACTCTAAGTCAGCTCTGCTCCCGTGCCGTCAGTAGGCTTGCCCATTTCTTCCTCAGTTAAATGAGTTTTTCCTTCCTCCCTGGACTGCGGTGAGCAGACACAGCATCACAGGTGAGCAACACAACAGATACACAGGCATAAGGAGGAAGAGGACCAAAGGATATGAGACTGCCCATTTCATAGTAGTTTGGGAGATTTTCTATCTTCCAAGAGCACCAAAAGGTAAGAACCAGTCCGATTTGGTTCCTGTGCTAGTCTCATTCTTCTGCCTTCAGCCTGAGACACCCCAGTTCCTAAGGGTGTTCTCCACACCTCTGCTCCATACCTGGTTCTGTGTGCACACCTGACCTTTGGCAAAACTGTGAAGCTAGCAAAATTGCCTGTAAGGACCCAAGAACCGTCTTTAGGGTATGCTTCCCCAAGTGGGGTGGGCATCCCACTTACTGAGAAGGAGACACTCAAGTTCTCCTCCTTCTCTCTCCCTTATGTGAGAGGTAAAAGGCTCGCTGCAATGTTTCCAGGGATAGTGGCTTCCCAGTGTTGGACTAAAGCTTCAGGCTGTAACGATGGAATTTCTGGCGTCAGTGCACTGGGTGGGAATGTGCAGAATTAGATTCTTCTGCTATCCTTGAAACTGTAGTGCACTGGCTTCTATCAAGCTGTTGGGCTGGCCTGGTGGCAGAATATTTCCCAGCCCTCAAAGACATCATAAATTGTATGATCCACATTATCAGGGCTCTGGGATTCCCTGAAATGGGTCCAACTACATGAGTTTGCCAGGATTTTGTGAGAATCAAGAAGAGAACAGGAGAATGAGCTGGTATGCTCCTCACACAATAAGTACCATTGTGACACAGGGGTATTTGCATTTCTCACACTGGCAGAATCTCCCCGGAACCAGAGAAAACTACAACCAGAAGAAATCTCATGAAAATCAGTTCACCTGTACAGTGCGGTGTTTTTTCAAGCATCAGTGTGAATCAGAATTGCTTGGAGGATTAGTTAAAACACAGAGTGCCAGGCCCCACAACAGACTTTGTGATTTAGTAGGTCTGGGGTGAGCTGAAGTTTGGATTTCTAACAAGTTCTTGGGCACTGGTGCTGCTGCTGCTGTTCTGGGAAGTACACCGGGGAAGCCATGGGTCTCATGTTTTGTACTTCCCACACCAGTCTCCTGTGGGCCTCTGCCATCTTGTGACCTCAAGAGGAAGGTCCTTCCCAGGTGGAGAAGCAAGTTCAGGAGGTCTGTGGCTGCTGAGCAGAGCTGGGATTCCAAGCCTAGTCACTCTTGCTGCCCTTTCTCTGGTTCTAATGTGTTTCACTGCCAAGTTGTAGGATGTCAGCAAAGTGTGGTCAAAACGAGAACCTCAACCTTCCAACTCTTTTTGTAGGATTCTTTTTATTCCCTTTGCCTTCAGCAGTCTACAGTGAGCTATAATAATTGGGATATTCTGGAGATTTATGAGGAAATGTTTGGAGAGGGAAAGTGAAAGGGCTGGGGTTGGGGGGGGCAGGGGGAGAACCTTCCAAGAAGAAAGGTCTCTAAGGGATGAGAGGAGCCCAGACAGGCAGGGTCTGGGAAAGGAAGCCAAGAAGAGGCCTGTGGAAGGGCAGGGCAGGGCAGAGTAGGGAAGGGAAGGGAAGGGAAGGGAAGGGAAGGGAAGGGAAGGGAAGGGAAGGAGAGCAAGCTGGGGGTAGAAAGTTAAGAAACAGAAAGACCTTTCATACCACTTACACATTGAGCTTCATGGGAAAAGATGTCCAATGTTCTGTCTGTTAGCTCCTTGGTTACTCTGCCACATCAAAGGTCTGGTCTGTTTCTGATGTAGTGTGTTTGCAAAACCCCTCCCATCAGCCCTGGCATTCTTTGTTATTTATCATTAGAGGAGTGTCAGTATTCGAAAAGTATGGAGCTCTTGGTATGGAGCCCTTTCAGCCCCATGTGTTTCTTGTATTTATCAAAATGGAACACTAACAAATATTTATTTGGTTTTATAAGACATGTTGACAATAAAGACTACCATGTGTGTCTCCCTGTCAGGGTGATTATTTTGCTCAATACATGATTGACTAAGATGTCTTCAGTGTACTATAAACACACATTAAAAATAGCAACCAAAATAAAAAAGATAAAACTGGCAAATGGGAAGGTCCATATTTTTGGATGTGATACTGTGCCAACCTGGTTATTAGAACATGAAGAGATAATCCTAAGTGAGTTATCTAAGTTTGTATAATGAGTCTTCTTCAAAGAAGTATTTTTGGCTCTTGCAATGTTCCTCTTCATTTATAAAAGTTTCTCAGATTGGAACCTTTTAAAAAGTGGCATATTTTTTTCCTGTGCGTATGTTCTAATAACCTAGGATATATAAAGATCTGACTTATTTTTTTAAAAAATGCTTATTTATTTATTTTGAGAGAGAGAGAGAGCATGAGAGGGTGCATGAGCAGGGGAGGGGCAGAGAGAGAGAGAGAGAGAGAGAGAATCCCAAGCAGAATCTCTGCACTGTCAGTGGGGCTTGAGCCCACAGACTATGAGATCATGACCTGAGCTGTAATCAAGAGTGGCACACTTAACTGACTGAGACATCCAGGTGCCTGTAAAGATCTGGCCATTTTATCAAATTTTCAAAACCAAGGTCCTATTCCAATTTTTAAAGAAATTAAAAAAAATTTATTTTAGGGAGAGCGCGGGAGAGTGTGCATGAGTCAGGGAGAGAGAGAAAATCCCAAGCGGGCTCTCTACTGCCAGCACAGAGCCTGACATAGGACTTGATCCCACAACTCTGGGATCATGACCTCGGCTGAAATCAAGAGTTGGTTGGTAAACCGACTGAGACACCTGGTCACCTCCAATTCCAAATTGTAACAACCGTTCAGGACTGTACCCACAAAGCTGAGCAGAGGTTACTACATTTTTATATTACCTTTTTGTCAAACAGAAAGAATTATTTCTAAATTGGCTGTGTACTCTCCGCTTTGTTAATTGTAGGGGACTTAAGGGGGGTACGAAGCACTCAAGATTTGTGATGCTTATTTCTAAAGGTTTTATTGGCAAAATTGATAACCTGAAGACTCTTAATATTTTTATTATTTGCTATTCAGTATTCACCAAAAACGTTGATTTGAAAGTTGAAGAGACTTGTCAGGACCAAGGATTCATGACTTCGATTTTTTCGTTAAAGAAAGTAAATAGGTCTACTGTATACATTGTGCCACATCTGACAGTTACTGACGCCATTTACATTTCAGTTTTGTTTTGTGAATGGAATGCTTAAACAACTGCTCTGAGGAAACAGAAAGGAAACTATAATGTTCGAACTATAAAATTTCTGACATTTATTGACTCTGAATCTCCCAACTTCCCGTCCTCATAAATTTGCTCCTATGGTTGATTAGATGCAGACTTGTGTTATTTTTCCATCACAGTGTGTGAACAGACCAGTTTTATTTCCAGTGGTTAGCTAATGCTTTTAACCGGGAGGTGGCTGTGTGTGCTGTTGACAAAACCCAATGTTGGGTGTGTGTGTGAGTGTGTGTGTGTGTGTGTTCACTTCCACATTCAGCATGTGCCATGGGGCTGCACTTAGGTTGCATGTATGTAAATACTTATTTTACTATTATCTGCATCCTCCTACTTTATCTGGTTTGGGGTTATGAATAGAGACTGTTGAATCTTACATACTCACACGTGTACCAGTAATTAAAAATGAGCAAAATACAAATATTATTAAAAAAAAAAACTAACTGCTTTCTGTTATTTTGGGACTATATTAAATAACAGGATGCTGTTAATGAAAAGGAGAGCCACTATGGTGGATTGATATTAATGGGGTAGGTCAGGGCATAAAGGTAAGAACTAAGACCAAGCAGAGGAAGGGCAGACTCCTGATAATATGTTTAAATGGTGCCCTTCCTCCCTTCCTTTCTCTCTGTAACTGCATGTACTTGAATTCGTATAAGGCATGTGATTCAACTTGATGGTATGTGTCAGAGGCTTTACCACAATGTTTTAAATCTTTGCAATAAATCAATAAGATGGGTGATATTACCTCAGGAGGGTAAATGGCCTCCCCAAATAACATAGCTAGTGGTCAGCAAGGCCAGGATTTGGGCCCCTTATCAATCTGACTCCAAAATCTAGGCTGTCCAACACACCATATTAGAATGGCAAGAACCTTTAGAGATCATGTTTTATAACCCAATTTACTTCACAGATGGGAAACTTAAGGCTTGCCCCCTTCACTGCTTCCTTCACTCAGTGTGGATAATGGGGTGTTGACTGTGTACACTAGACTCCACCAGGATTTCCCAACTGGGGAAATGGAGAGGATTTAGTGCATCAGAGAATCGTAGATAAGATTTAAGAATTGGGTCAAGGGGGACGGGAATGAGCCAGTTAGAGGAATGGGAATTACTTAGTTTGATGTGAAACGTAAATCCTGCTCTTCAAGTGAAGAGTTAGTTGATGAAGGACAAAGACCAGCTGGCCTCTACTTTCCATTTGGCGAAAGCAAGAAGTAAGGCCTTTAAATTGTGCTGGGTGGGGGCTAAGCCAACTGTAATCAAGAAGTCCCAATTGGGGGGGTGGCGTGGGAAGGAGAGTGGCTAGGTAGGCTAGGCTGGGGAGCTGCTTTTGGTATGGTTTTTCTGTTTTCCTTGCTCAGCTTTAGAATAACATTGCCTCTATTAGTAACTACACTGAAGAAGGAACATCAGAGGTGCACCTGGGTGGCTCAGTCGGTTAAGCATCCTGTTGATTACGGCTCAGGTCATGATCTCGGTTTCTGAGATGGAGCCCCGCATTGTCAGTGCGGAGCCTGCTTGAAATTCTCTCTCTCTCTCTCTCTCTCTCTCTCTCTCTCTCCCCCCCCATCTCTCCCCCTCTCCCTCCCCCCTCTCTCTCCCTCCCCCCCTCTCAAAATAAACTTTAAAAAAACAGAAAAGAAAGTAAGAGCTTCCTGCACCTAGAAATCTTTCCCCCCTCTCATCTATCTTTAGAGTTATTTTCATGAAGCACAACTGATATTACTTCTCTCCTCTAAATGGCCTCATAGTAGCTGTTTGTAAGGAGTGGTCTATGGACACCCAGAGGTAAGGTTGTAGGGTTATAGCACATAAAAATATGGGATACCCAATTAGGTTTCAATTTTAAGTAAACAATAAATAATTTCTTGGTATAGATATGTCCTGTGAAATACTTGAGCATCTTGTGTTTTGTCTAGTAATTCCACCTGTGGGAGCTTAAGACCCTTCCGAGGGGTCTTGGAGGTCAGATCTATTTTCATAGCAATATTAAGGCTTATTCGCCTTTTCTGCATGTTGATACTTGTACCGATGGTACAAATTCAACAGTAGTTAAAACTACTGGTGTTTTTTTTAAAAAAATATTTATTTTTAAGAGACAGAGCACAAGTGGGGGAGGGGCAGAGAGAGAGAGTGAGACACAGAATATAAAGCAGGCTCCAGGCTCTGAGCTGTCAGTACAGAGCCCGATGCGGGGCCCAAATTCACTGACCATGAGATCATGACCTGAGCTGAAATTGGACACTTAACCAACTGAACCACTCAGGCGCCCCCAAACTGCTGGTGTGTTAACACGAATCAAGGCAGTGGCATCAGTGTGTACTGGTGGACATTGCATTATGTACAATGTCTGCATCTGCCTATTTTACTTAAGAATTTCCTCATTGAAGCAGTACAAATTATTAGTTATATTAAATTTTTTAAAACATTTATTCACTTTCGAAAGATAGAGTGTGAGTGGGGGAAGGGCAGAGAGAGAGGGAGACCTGGATCTGAAGCAGTCTTCAGGCTCTGAGCTGTCAGCACAGAGCCTGATGTGGGGCTTGAAATCACTGACCGTGAGATCATGACCTGAGCCGAAGTCAGATGCTTAACCGACTGAGCCACCCAGGCGCCCCTAGTTTTTTTTTTTTTTTTAAATTAAATCTCAACCCTTATGTAGATATCTTCTTAATATTCTGGGTGACAAATCAAGACATATGCATAAAACTTGCTGCTGCATACAATGTTTAAAAATTTTTTTTTTTACATTTATTTATTTTTAAGAGAGAGAGAGAGAGAGAGAGAGGAGGGACAGAGAGAAGGAGACACAGAATCCCAAACAGGATCCAGGCTCCTAGCAAGTGGTCAGCACAGAGCCTGATGTGGGGCTTGAACCCATGAACCATGAGACCACGACCCAAGCTGAAGTCAGACACTCAAACTACTGAGCCACCCAGGCATCCCTGCTGCATACTATGCTTGTCTTACATTGTAAATGTTGAAGGTGGGAGTAGAATGCATTGCTTTTTCATGGAACATCATTTTTACTGACAACTTTTGGTTACTTATACCTAAGTTTTTGGCAGATGTTTTCTTGAAAATGAATGAAGTGAGCCAGTCACCTCAAAGAAAAAACTTGACAGTATTTGTGCCAATTATAAAATTTGAGCTTTCAAGTGAAAATTATAACTTTGAAAAACTTCTATCTACCACTGAGAGCCTGACAGCTTCCCAATATTTAAAGACTTTCTGATGAGATTGGTGGTGATAACAGTGCATGTGGTTTTTTTATACTGCTTAATGAAATGTGTCAACATTTGGAAAGTCTCTGTAGCTCAGTGGACCAATATTTTCCAAATGACCAATGCATGATGTACCAAATTATGCATGAGTAACAAGATTCATTCAAAGTACAACATAAACTGATAGGTTTTAATGTAACAGTATGAGAAGTTTCACTGATCTGGTTTCAAATTTCACATTTTGACTAACCTTTAAAAGTCAAGTTTAATGTCATAGCAAAAAAGAATATCTATAATTATCTGAAAGGGCTATTAAAACAGTTCTCCCTTGGATGGAACTTGAGGGTGTTATGCTGAGTGAAATAAGTCAGGCAGAGAAGGACAGACACCATATGTTTGCACGTATAGGTAGATTAGGAGGAATTTAAAAGAGGACCATGGGGGAGGATAAGTGGAAAAATAGTTGGGGAGAGGGAGGGAGGCAAACCATGAGACACTCTTGAATATTGAGAACAAACTGAGGGCAGATGGGGTGGGGGAGTGGGGAAGGGGGGTGATGGGCATGGAGGAGGGGACTTGTTGGGATGAGCACTGGGTGTTATATGTAAACCAACTTGACAATAAACTATTTAAGAAAAAAATTAGAAAAGGAAAAAATAATACTTATATAGATGTAGTTTACATTCTTGAATAAAATCTAACTTTTCTTATGAGTTTTCAGTACCTTATATATAATAAATTGTTGTAATGTTTAAAGAAAAAGAAACAGTTCTCCCTTTTCCAACCAGAGATCTGTATGAGGCTGGGTTTTCTTCATCTACTTCAACCCAACATACTACAGATTGAATGTATGAGGAGAATCTAGGTGTCTTTTTAGCCAGACAGGAAAGAGATTTTCAGAAATTCAAAACAATACTATTCTTCTATTTGGTTTTGGGAAATATAGTTACTTTTCTGAAAACAATGTTAACATGTTAAAGTGTGAAAAAATGGTAACATCATTTAAAAGTAGATCATACATGATTTTAAAATGTTCTCCAATTTTAAAAATTCAGAATTGAATTTTGAATATGGTAAATACCAATTGATAAAATCGACACAGTAAAAGCTCTTTAGGGTCTACCGTAATTTTTAAGAGCAGAAAGCAGTCCTGAGACCAAAGATCTTGAGAACCGCTGGGCTACACGATGACACCCAGACTGGCGAACCAGATGGTAGGGACATTCCGCCATCCCACTCTGTCCTGTCTTTGCAGCCTCACTTATTATCACCATCTCTGAAGTACGTCCAGGTAGGTCCCAGCCTAACCACCTTCCTGATTTGTGCACATGTCGTGGACTCTTCTGCCTGACTTTGTGCCTATACCATTCCTTTACCGGAAACACATGTCCTGACCTTTATCTGGTGCTTGGTGTGTTCTGGCTATCAACTTAGCATGAAGGCCTGAGGATGCAGAGACTCACTGAGACCCAACTTCACAGTTTGTTTAAAGGTGTATTCTGCATATAGCCTTTAGAATCTGTTTATTCATTTTTCTTAATTAGAATTCCTGGAGTGCCAAGGACCCAATTTTTCCCCTCTGTTCTCTCTCTCTCTCTCTCTCTCTCTCTCTCTCTCTCTCTCTCTCTCTCTCTCTCTCTCTCTCTCTCACACACACACACACACACACACACACGACATATATATATAACATATATATGAACAGAGAGAAAAAATGTATAATACTATCTATCTATTATACTATCTAAGGGCCAAGTGTCCTGCCATAAACGTATTGGATTTTTGTAAATATCAGCTGACAATTTCTAGAGCTATCTGTGGGCTTTTATGATCCAGGACAGACTAATCAGTGTATTTAGTGCCTGCTGTGAGCAGAACACTTGGCAGTGGAGGGAGGGGGCTAAGGAGGTGATCCTTGCTTAAGGACCTGCATGGTGGTTGGAGACCTAGGATTTACAGCCAAGAAGCAATGAAACAGGACACAAGAAGGCATATAACCAAAGGGATAACAGGGTGCTGTCAGGCCATTAGAGACAGGGATGTGGAGGCAGGGGTGGGTGCACATGTATTTGCGGTGGTTGGAGAAATCAAAGAAGGCTTCTGGGAGGAGGCAGGGACTTGCTGGGGACTTGTTAAGTAGGGAAGGTTTAGTTAGAGGTCAGCAAGGCAGGATTTTAGGTCAGCGAATAAACACAAGCCAGAGCAGAGAGTCAGAAATGAGCACAGCATGTCCACGGCCTAATGAGACTGCTGACCATGGTGAAGGTGAACAGCGTGAGGTGATAAGGTGGAGAGCTAGTCAGAGGATTTTCGCCTGGCCATGGAAGGGAGGAGGAACCAGGTTTTCTTTGCTTACGGAAGTAACCTGGAATTTTTTTGACCACAGGATGGGTTATTGTAGAGGTGGGGCATCTAGATAGTGCTCCAAGGGTGTGAGGTGGTGAGGCTCTGGACTGGGGTATCAGCCAAGTTTTTTTGAAAGAAGTCACATGCAGGGAACCACTTCCAGAATGTCCAATGGGTGCCTTTAAATGGGAGTGTTTTATGTATAAGGGCATGGGGATTAAATAGTGTGTTTGTGGCATAATTGGGTCTTATCACATGTGGGTGATCTGGAGCTGAAATCTTTTATTCTAGCCTTTCCTCGGGTCTTACTGTCTCAGAGACTAAGTTATCGCGTGGTTTTGGGCAAATGCTTTAACTCCTCGGTGTCTTGGTCCTGTCATCTGTAAAATGAGGGTATCAGTGGGCCCTGTCTCCTAGGCTTCTTATGAGAATTACATAAACTCATGTGTAAAGTGGCTATACTGGTGTCTGGGATAGGAAACCTTTACAAAATACTAGCTGTTATTTATTTATTCAGTAATTCATATTAGCATGGGAACACAAATATTTAAATTATCTAGTGGGCCAAAGCATTCAGAACTGTGCTGAATCAAGCGCTCCCTCCCCCCCCCCCAAAAAAAAAAAACCCTCACTGGAGACATTGGGAAGATGGGGCTCAAAAGCTGGGATGGAATAATGTTAAAAATTCAAATTCCATAAACTCCTTCATATCTAAAGTGTAAGACCTGGAGACCCAAGTCACAATATAATCATGTCACTTCTTAGCTTAAACACCACTGGCTCCCACTGCAGAGAAGATAAATCTAGTTTTCTTAACAAGCTAGCAAACCTTCTTCGACTGGCTTTGCTTCCTCCCAGCCTCCTTTCTCCCCCAGCCTGCAAGGCCCGCGCCTCAATCCACTGCACTCCTGCTTAGTTTCAAACACCTCCCATCTTGGGCTTTAGTCTCCCCCGCCTTGTTCTTTCCCCCAAAGCTCATTCCTCTTATCCCACTTATGCCCAATAAAATTAGTCACCTGTTTTTTTTTCAATAGGCTTTATTTATTTATTTTTTTAGAGCAGTTCTAGGCTTACAGAAGAATCGCAGAGAAAGTACAGAGTTCCCATATACTGCCTCCGCAACTGTTTCTCCTATTAGTAACATCTTGGATGAGTGTGGTACATTTGTTACACTCGAGAGCCAATGTTGATACATTATTATTCACAGAAGTCCATCATTTACATTCCAGTTTGCTTTCTGTTGTCCATTCTATGGGTTCTGACAAAGGTATAATGTCCGATATTCGTTACAGTATCATACAGAATAGCTTCAACGCTGTAAAACTGCCGGGGGCTCCATCAGCTCACCCCTCCCCCTTCCTCACCTCGTCAATTTTTAAGAATCAGAATGCCATCTCCTCAGTGAAAAATGAAGACGGCTCGAATTACCCCATTATAATGAATCTCTATGATGCTTGTGTAGCATTTTTTTTTTCATACCTTTTATGGCTCCTATGTTCCACATGGTGTTACACACACTGCTCTTCCTTCACTAGATTGTGTCTCCATGAGGGAGAGGATGTAGTGTGGATTTGTCCTGACAACACCCAGCCTGGACCTTGTTCTTAACAGGTGCCCTGTAAATAAAGGTTAGGTGGGATTTTGCAGTCAGGTCTCTAGAAGCAAGGTTTTAGGCCTAGAAGTCTCCAAGTGACAGCTTAACCCGTGAATTATACTTGCATCAGCACTCGGGGTCTGGGGATGGAAAGTTCTTTGAAGCCAACCGACTTCTGTCCCTTCCGATTTGGGCTCAGAAGTAGCCTTCTGTGAGGTGACCCAGGCTGGCTTTATCTTACTAGTAGGCCACAGGGCTCCACTTCTCCCCAAAGAAAAACAAACAAACAAACAAACAAACAAAACCCAACAACAACAGCAAAAGAGAAAAGAACAAGGGGCCTGATTGTTTTTATCCTCGCAGTCCCTGTGCCCCTCTCGGCAAGGCCTCTGGGAAGCCTTCTGTTTGGTCCCCACTCTCCCTCCTCAGGGAGCCCCCAACAATTGAAGATGCCCAGCATTCTTTCTTTGGCCAAGGAGCGCCTTCCCATCAACGCTTCTTATTTCTTAAGTCACGCTGAGATTTTTCCTTTATTTTTGCTTTAAAGACACTGTTCTCAAACGTTCTAAAACGTCGTAGGAACATGCAGATCGGAACAAAAGCAAATAAATCGAATCTTGTGAAGTAAAGCAGAAGCCTTTCTCCAAACAGCCAGCACAACGCTAAATGAGAAATACCAGTCATCCACTAGATACAGTATTTCCCCCTCTAGACAGGGGCTGCCATTTGCAGAACCCCCCGCCCCAAATACTGGACAGTGAAGGTACCATAAAACGAACTACTTTCCTCAGCTGCCACGCGGCAGTCAGCAGTTTTAGCGCACTATCTACTCCTTTAGGCAACACTCGCTGTTGGAAAGACCTTGGCCTTTACTTCCTAGTACCTGCCCGCGCACACCCGAGGGGGGAGGAGGGAGAAACAGAAAGCCCCCCCGCCTCCAACCCCCTCCAGCATCTTTGAGCCAACAGTGGCGCCAAACCAGAGCAGGGCGGAGGTGAGAGGGGGTACTCCTGGGAAACCTGGTTAGATCTCAAGGTGCCGTTACCTGGGGGCAGTGAATGATCTCCAGACAGCAGGGCTCCACCATCCCCCCACAACCAGAAAGAGCCAGAGGGAGCGGGGGGGGGGGTGTGCTCCTGCCCTACCGCAGAGCGTGGAGGGAGCCTGGCAGAGCCCCTCCGCACCCAGCAACGACCGCCCGCTTGCACCTGTGCTCCCAGGGGGCGGGGCCTCCTCCAGGTGTGCGGAGGGGAGGACGCCCTGAGCCAAGGCGGGCGCGGGAGCCTCAGCGTCGCGCTCCCCAGCTCCCCCCTCCCCGCCGCCCCGAAGAAATGCAGTGGAGGTGCGGTTCATCCGCACCCCGCGTCCGCGGGCTCCGCAGGCCCCGCCCGCGTGTGTCGGGGGAGAGCGGGGAGCACACTGCGGCGCGCAGGGGTTAAGCGGCCGCCGGCGGCGGAGCGCGCTTAACCCTTGGGCGCCCGTGGGTCCTCCGAGCCGGGCGGGGTGGCGGCACCCGGGTCCCACGCGGCGGCCACCCGGGGCGCGCGGGCCGAGCGGGGACAGCCCCGGGCCGGGCCCGGCCCCTGGGGCGCGGCGCGGCCCGTGGGAGGCTCGGCGGGCGGGGGGAGGAGGGGACGGCGGCGGCGGGCGCGCAGCGTCGCCAGGGCGAAGCCGGCGTGCGGCGCGGCGCGGCGGGCGCGGCGAGCGAGCGAGCGAGCGCCTCCGTCCCCGGATGTGAGCTCCGGGCGCCCGCGGTCCCGAGCCAGCGGCGGCGCGGGCGGCGGCGGCGGCGGGCACCGGGCACCGCGGCGGCGGGCGGCGGGCGGGCGGGCATGGGGGGCGCCCCGAGCGGCCCCGGCGGCCGGGCTGGCATCTCCGCGGCGTCCCTCCGCTAGAGGAGGGGACCAAGCCAATTCTCCTTTGCAGCAAAAAAAAATATTACATGTATATATTATTAAGATAATATATACATCTGATCTTATTTTTTAAAAAAAGTTTATTTTGCTCCATTTTTGAAAAAGAAGGAGCGTGGGTGGCGAGCGGTTTTTACAAATTATTCTTATTTTCTGCTATCTGTCCCCGTCCCTCCCCACCCCCTGCTGAAGCCACAATAAGGGCAGGGACCGCGGCTCCTACCTATCGGTAACCCCCTTACCCGTTCCTCCCCACCCCCGCGCCCCGACGCCCAGCACCGTGCCCTGCACACAGTAGGCGCTCAATAAATGTTCGTGGATGATGATGATGATGATGATGAAAAACATGCACCATCAACGGCAGCAGCAAGCGGACCACGCGAACGGTGAGCAGCCAGAGCCTGGGCACCCGCTGCCAAATCTAATCTTTGTCATGGTCCTTTTCCCACCCCCTCTCCCTTCCCACCCCCTCCCGTCTCTGATGCGCTGGGTGGGTTGAGGGGGCTGGAGAGGATGCTTCTAGCTCGGTGTCATCTACACAGAAAGGGGAGATGCGTGACAGCCACTCCGTTCTCCCCTTCAGGCCTTGAATGTCAGAGTTAATTCTGCATTTGTGGGGTGGGGGCGGCCGTGGAGTCGTTGGAGTAGTGTGCCGAGGGACGGCGAGCCGAGGTGACTCGGGTTCAGTGTCCTCGGGCTCAACTTTCCTCCAACGCTCCCGAGCGATGGAAGGGGGGTGGCTGTTAGTCCTCAGCCCGAGCCCCCTTTCCAGCCTCTTCTCGTCTTCCTCTCCTTCCCCGCCCCCTGGTCTCCAGTGGCATCCGGAAAATTCTAGGATTGCCCGGTTTCCCTCTTCCCGACGGTGGGTGAAGCACACCCCGCCCCTGGAGAGGGAGGCCGGGTCTCAGAATCACGGCCAGGGGGTCGGGTGGAGCGTATTCCTGCTCCCAGCGTCGCTGTGCACACGTCGGTAACCTAGCAATGCCCGGGGAGCCGCTGGCGGCCGCTGTGGGGCTCCCCTCCCCAGCCCGGCCTGGGCACCACGTGCAGCCAGCCACCACGCCGGCCTGGCTGGGTGCTGATGAACTGCTTCTGGTCAGTTCTCCTGCCTCCTTGGAGGCCAGGGCGCCCCCCACACCCTCAGTGGGCTCACAGCCTTTCCGGGTGAGGGCTTCCCATGGGAAGCCTCCGAACAACTCCTCCCCTGCTCGGGACTGTCTGCATCTGCCCCCACCTCTCCCGTGGCCCCCTTCTCAGGCTGTTGGGCAGGCAGACCTGTGCTTGCCTTGCCTCTGTTGTTCTCTGCTTAGCAAGAACTGGGTTTGCAAACGCCCATCTCTCTACCTTGCCACCACTCTCCCTTTGACTTCTGTCTCAGTAAGGAGGTAGTGACTGAAGGTAGGCAAGTGCCTGAGAGACCTGCCAGAGTCAGGGTCTGTCCCCAGGTCAGAGAGGGCCGTGCACATGGAGCCCTCTGGGGGTTCTGCCTGTACCTGGATGCCAGCCTGCACTGAGATGATTCCCTGCTTGGGCTTTGAGGACCCCTGGCACAATCCAGTCTGTCTTCCCTAGGTGGAGGGGTGCAAGCTGCCTGTCTTGACTGGTTCTCTGGATGCTGGCTTGGCTGCTGCGGCTGCAATTTAAAATGCAAAAAAGGCCTAAAGAGGTTTTCTGTTTTCGGAAGCCTGTGGAGGAAATGAGTCCCAAGCATCATGAATTTTCATCTGCAGGAAGTGTCAGTGCATAATCTAGATATTTGTTATGGGGCTTTTGGTATTGCCCCGGTGCCAGCGGAGGGTTATTTTTTTTTTTTCCTATGCCGAAAAAATGCATTCGTGGCTGTGGAAAGATGTTGGAGTAACACCCTGAAAATGGTTAAGACTATTGAGTTATTGGCACTGCCTTTTTAAATTTTTTTTATTTTTTTGGTAGTGATGGTGGTAGTTATTTTGGAGAAAAGCTGTTGTACATATCTGTTAACTCATTAGAGATACATGGGTTTTAAAAGTCAGAAAAGGTGGAATAAATGTGGGATGATTTCAGCTTGAAGCAAGGCATGGGCAGAGGCCTTGTGAAGACCTGGAGAGAGGCTCCCGCTCCATTATAGTAGTGGGTCGGCCCTGGGCCTCCGGCACTCTGCACAGAGTGCAAGGAGTTCTCTTCCTGCTTCTGCAAAATAGGACATGAGGTTCAAAATGGAAACATGGGAATGACCCCCCCCCCCTTCCTCTGTTATTGATGGGAGACAACTTTGCTCTTTTCTGACACTGGATTCCCACTGTTTTTTTGTTTGTTTCTTAATTTTTCTTTTTCTCCTTCTTCCCAGAGGCAAACTATGCAAGAGGCACCAGACTCCCTCTTTCTGGTGAAGGACCAACTTCTCAGCCGAATAGCTCCAAGCAAACCGTCCTGTCTTGGCAAGCTGCAATCGATGCTGCTAGACAGGCCAAGGCTGCCCAAACTATGAGCACCTCCGCACCCCCACCTGTAGGATCTCTCTCCCAAAGAAAACGTCAGCAATACGCCAAGAGCAAAAAACAGGGTAACTCGTCCAACAGCCGACCTGCCCGTGCCCTTTTCTGTTTATCACTCAATAACCCCATCCGAAGAGCCTGCATTAGTATAGTGGAATGGAAGTATCCTTTTTTTGGGGGAAGTCTTTCTCATTTTCTCTTTTACCATCTGTTCTTCAAAAGGAATTGCTTTCTGAAATGGCACAAAGTCGTAGCAGTCTGGAATGGGAGCAACAGAAGAGCGTATGGAAAGGGTTTCATTGTATATACCTTCCTGTCTCCTCGGGATGCAGAAGGGCTGCTCTATGGGTATATTTAGCTGTGTGTGTGTGTGTGTGTGTGTGCGTGTGTGTGTGTGTGCGCACGCACACATGCAGTGATGGAGGGAGGGAGTGACAGCCTAAAACTTCAAAGTGTTCATTATATATGAAATGTACCTTTGGTCATTTGATGTGATGTCATTAGTTTAAACCCATCATTGTTTTGGGGGCAGTGATATACATTGAACCTACTGCAAATAAGGTATGCTGATTTAAAACGAAAAGACTGTAGAAGACTCTGCTAGAAAGAAATACATTTTGGACCTTTAGTGGCACCTCTCATTCTGATGTTTGGAATTTGTTTCTGCAGCGCCAGCTACTGCTAAGGTTGCTTCTAGCTCTGACATCTGGTGATGGGGACTGTTCAGGTAGCTACAAATATGAACACCAGCTTCCTAGGGAGGGAGCAGTGTGCTCATCAATGCTATGACTTCCTGGAATTTCCTTTTGACATGTTCCAAAAAGGCATGTGAAACGTGAGCACGAGGGAGCGTATGGAGGGGGAGGCTGGCGAGTGCCTCTTCTGCCTGAGCCCTTGTGAGTTAGAGAGCAGCCTGTCAGTGGGGGAATTTGCAGTTGCTGCTTTTGTAAAACATTCTGTCTGTGTCCTTGGACTGGAGAGACATTTCTGGGTGTCTCCTTTGTATTTTTAAAACTGAACTCCATATGCCCCAGGATGGTTGTTAGGTCCCGGATCTTGGAAAATCAGGGTGCTCTGCCTGCTTGCCCCTTTCCCCAAACCTGGAGGCCAGTCCCCAGTTCCTGCCACCCTTCAGAAAAGGTTGACTGAGGCCTCCTTTCTGAGCAAATGGCTTTCTAATTAGTCAGATGATTCATAGGTCTCGGTAAAACAAAGCATTTCCTTTTCCCAGAAGTGTATTTGGGGCTGACAGGAGCCTTAGAGCAGCTTTTGACCATAGGAAAGAGTGTGAATGTAGGGCTTCTCCCACCAGCCCGGTGTGGATGGGCTAGAAAGAGAGTGTGTTGGCTAGTAGCTGGAAGGTGGAGCTGAAACCCTCTTAGAGCCTGAGTACCTTGCTAGGCAGCGATTTGCATGTCTTCTGTCTTAGCTGGCTTATTTTCTGTGTTCATGGATGCAAGTTCATGGATGCAAAATGAGGTAACTGTTTAGAAAGGTTTTGCAGAGGGCGGCCAAATGCAAGGGTAGGATTTGAGGGGTTTTCATGTGGTTTTCCTTTTTAGAACAGATGTCTCTTCTCTATAGGGAGTTACGGTGTCTCTCACATAGCTGGGGTTGTGTGGATGTGTTTTCTCTATAAGTTCTTTTCTGTTCTGAGAACGAACACCAGCGTCAGCTGGGAGGTATCTAGGTGCGTAGGGTGTGCCTCAGTGGCATCGCTCGAGTTAGAGGCATGCTTACCCTTAGCCAGAAAGATCTCCTCCTCCTGAGGTTGGCTTGACATGACTCCGAGGGAGCAGAGACCTCTCCGGGGTCATTAATTTCACGTGAAGTGGAGCGGGAGCCTGATGCTGTTTCTCTATGTGCACAGTAATTTCTGTGTAGCGATTTATGTGTACGGAGTGAATTCCCGGATCACGCTGCTGACTCCCTTTCCCGCACTGCCAGACCCACATGTACAGGAACGAGGGGATGTGGCTGCCAATGCAGGGGGAAGCTTGCCTGCAAACAGGACAGTCTGTAGAACAGATCTTTAAACAATGTGTGATCTGTTTGTCTTTCCAAGTGACGGTTTCCTTCTCTGTCAGGGAGCAGGTTATAGAAATCCTCCTGAAGCCAGTAATGCCAGGCCCGGGCAGCACTGGGAGGGCAACAGCTTCATTTGTTTTTACACCCAGGCGAGGCGGGGTGTCCTGCATCTTGAGGGAGAAGAGTTTGCCTTAGCAAAAGGAATTTTTAGGAGCAGATCCATCTATTTCTCTATTGCTCTGTTCTGCTTGGCTTGTAAAAGTCTTGTGGGTGAGACAGTCTCCACCAACACCTGGAAACTGAAACCTGACCCCCATAAAGAAAAAGAATTATGCCGGGCATTCCTGAACAGCACTGGTATCTTTCAGATTGCCTGGCGCATCATTTAGGTGCTGGGAACTCAAAAGGAAGGGCGGGGTATGGGGCATGGAGAGGCCATAGGTGTGTTTCTATGTAGAATAACAGTGGGACAGTTGGCTTTTAAAATTTCAGTAGGAACTGCGAAAAGGAAAAAAAGGAAAAGGAGATTCTGAAGCCTTTTTAAGGGAAACTGTCTTAAAGTTGGATCCCTAGATAAGAGATTTTGTAATCCTAGATGAGCTAAAAGAGTAAATATGAATGAAAGCTAATTGGCTTTAAAAATAAACCCATCAGAATTAGTAAGAGAATAATGTCACGCATGGCCTTATTTCAGTGAGTGTGAAGCTCTTCACAGGGCTGAGTTCTCATGAGACTCAGGGTATCCCTAGAGAGGAAAGGTGCCTTTGTTTCCCCAGTAGGTTTGGATTTCCCAGAAAGATATTGGGATGAATGGAGAAGGGTCTGTTCATATCCTCAAACCTTGAATATTTCAAGGAGTTTGGTTAAACCAGTGGCTTTGCCTTTTGTGGGTAAGATTATGGGGGAAGCACTGCTGTAAAATCAAGCCCCAACCCCCACCCCCCGCCCCAAGCCGCAGACTATGTTAGTGTTCAGAAACCTTGCAGTTTGGAAAGGCTGAAAACCAAAAGAAGATAAACAGTCATTTTAGTAGAGGTCAAACCTTGCATTGCCAGTTGTCTCTTAATAACACCAGAATGTTTAAGCAAGTGTCTGTTGAAAGCTGATTTCAAAAGTGATTCTTCCAGACAGACTCCCAAGATTTAGAATTGCTCAGTTGTACTTTGCAAGTGTCTGGTGCTGATTTCTTATGGCCTTTTATTTAATTTGTTTATAAATTGAATGCAGTAACAGCTCATTATAAACTGAGCTCCAGTCCAGCTGTAATCTGAAACAGTGATAGGCATTGATTAGTAAAGGAAGCAGAGGGGGAGCTGGAGCCCAGCATGCTGGTCACAGTGTCTCAGGCATTGGAACATGCCATGATACAGTCACAGGTAGAATGCAGAAAGTCCTGATGACTTGGCCTGCCCCGGTCCAGACAGGAGATTGACCCAGCCAAGAATAGCCCCCGAGAAAATGGCTTTAACACATGGAGGCAAGGATTTGTGGGAGAGATTTGTCTCACGAGGACTTCTCTTTGTGTCTCCAGCAGTGTTCTAAGGACTTTGTCACTTTTAAAACTTTAAGAAGCAGAAACCTGGTTCAGAGGCTGCCCTAACTGGATGTATGTTTAGGTTTCCATATAAAATGCACAGCCAAGAATGAGCGTAACGTGATCCTTGTAGAAGGAAAGGACATGGAAAAGTCATTCGCTAGGAAGACTTGCCAGACGACCATGGATGATTACATCTACTGGGGACCTAGGGGGTCTTGACAGCTCATCGAGAAGGGGTTTGTGGGTCTAATTTTCATTTCAAAAGCAATTCAGGAGTGGTGTGATTGGGAATGTGATGAGAGAGAGGATTTACGTTTGCATAAGACATATATACCTTAACAAAAATTTTCAGACCATTTGACATATTTATATTATTGGCTATTTTTGCCAATTGTGTGGCCTTAGCTATTTACATCCCATTCCCTGAAGATGATTCTAATTCAACAAATCATAACTTGGTAAGTGTCCTTATAGTTCCTGCTTGTCTTGATGTGTGGTTATCATTTGCCTCTCAACTTAAACTGGCAGCTGGCTTTCTGGGTGGCTGAAGTTTGCCACTATGCATGTGATGTTTCCTGGAGCTTTGCAACAGGGGGTTGGTTGGTTTGTTTTTCTCTCTGACCTGTATTCTCAAATTTATACTGAATGAAAGTGTTTAAAGTCCTGAATCTTGTATAAAGAGATGTGGAACTTTTTAAATGGAATATTCTGGTTTGTAGCATATTTTAAAATGACTTTTCTCTCTACATAGACTTTTGCCATCCACCATTATTTTCATGATAATAAGAGCTGCTTTTTTTTTTTTTTAAAATCAAGTGTTATTGGGGAGTGGTGGGTCTTTTGTTTGGTCAATTTTTCTGGTAAGTAGAGAATTACTGTGGACTTTGCACATGAGGTAGAGAATTACTGTGGACTTTGCACGTGAACTATTCATTTTTAGGACAGCAGAATACAAGGAAATGAATAGATCTACGTGGAATCCAATTTAGAGAATAGAGTGTAGTATTTTACTAGGAGCAGCCTACGAAATGCCCCAAGATAAAATGATTCTATGGTTAAATAAATCGGGATACTTCCACATACTTTATTGCCCTCTTAAAGATTTATAGCGGACATTAGCTCAGTAAGAGCCCTGGGAAGGTCTGTAGTTAAAAAACCAGTTTCATTTTGTTTAAC
The DNA here is from genome assembly GCA_017311185.1 of Proteles cristata cristata. NCBI lineage: Eukaryota > Metazoa > Chordata > Mammalia > Carnivora > Hyaenidae > Proteles > Proteles cristata. Next base: position 860,364 of record JAESUZ010001199.1, read on the forward strand.
TCAGCTAGTCCCTAAAAGTAATTGGTCATGGATTCTTCACTTTCTTTGGCAGAACACATCACTGAACCAGTGTTTCATGGAACTTCCTTTGGGAAAGGTTGATACAGTTTAAAAAACAAAACAAAAGAATGAATGAAAAAAGAAAAAGAAAAGCCTTAAAGAGCACTGGAGTTGGGACTAGGAGAGTGTTTGTCCCACTGAGCTGGCACATAGCTGTGTTTTGGGGCATTTCCCTAAATCCTCTCTACATGGACATTCACCCACTTGTCAAGGGGGTTGGATGCGAAGATCACTGGGATTGTGTTTACCTCTGATATTCTGTCGTCTTTATGATTCAGAAGGCCCATCAGGACTTTTCTCCAGCTCCAGCATCCATCCTCCTGGGTGGAGGCTGTGCAGAAAGGCAGGTGGGGCAGGGGCCAGCGCTGGGTAACAGGGAGCTCGCCCTCTTGCTTTCTCCTCTTTTCAGCTGGATTCTTTTGTTTCTGGTCTTTCATGTTGAATCTGTATCTTTGTAGGGCTGCTGTTTGTAACCGAGTGTTGTAAGGGCAACACTAGTGTGCGGAGAGGTATGCTGGGTTCTGAAGATCCCGAAATTAGGCTCTTGTGATTTTCGCCTTAATAGTTTGTATACAGGATTTCATGCCGCACTTAAGATGTTGCCGCATAAGTCAGATAATAATGTGATGTCTGTTCATGGTCTGGCTTTTATAGTCTGATTTCTAGAGAATGCAATAAACTTGTGGCTACTGCTCCTCCTGAAAATGTAACTCGACAAGAGTTGGATGCACGTCTACACACTTACCACTAGTGTGTATTTATACTGTGGTGATTTGTGTGCTTTGGGATATTTTAAACAGCTTCCGATTTGGTTGTAGACATGTGACATTAGAGGATCATTTTCAAGGAGAAGCAGAAGTGGCAAAAAGCCCCCATCAATGGGGATAGATCATCATAGTCTAGGCCACAGATGGTGTCAGCCTTGTTACCAAATTTAACAATGTGGATGGTGACCCAGTTTGTTGCTTTTTGTAGCTCAAGAGAACATGATTAAACAAACTTAGAAAATAAATACCTTTCAGAAAGGCAGATTAATTAAGATCAATGGAATAATTAATGTAGCTGCGTGTGTAAGCCAATTAATATTCTGATTTTTCCCAGGGAAATTCAGGGCACTGATATCTGCTGTCAGACCAGTTGGATTTCTCAGCTAACGAGTAAGGGAATAAAATGCAAGAAATGGATAAACCTCTCTTCTTCTCCTTTGCAATCCCTCCCTAGCGGATCCTTTCTTGACAGTTCTTAAACATTGGTATTTTTAGGGGGTGGAGGGAGAGGCAGTGCATTAAGTTTGGCAGGCCTTTCTAAAAACCAACATGTATTCCTTTGACCTCTTACTGTTCTGAAACTCATAGCATTCAAGTTTCTGTCTTGTTTCACTTGGATGGTCACATGGCCAGATGAGTTTATTCTCTGCTTGACTCTTTAAATATTTCCTTTCCCACTGTGGGAAGGGAAGATCTTTGTGGATTTCCCCCTGACTCTTTGCAAGGTCCCATGCCATGTCGGTGCTCTCACCAGGGAGCCGTTTTTTTTTTTTTTAATACATTTGACCCAATTTATACCAAAGTGATTGCTCTATTTTTGGGATCGGTTTAGAGGCAGCTGAACGAAGCTTATTTTTCATCTGTAAATACCTTTCAGTTAACGTGAATGGTAAAGCAAAGGGCAGAGACCGATACGGGTTGCAAAGCTGCACGTGTCAGGGAGCTGATGGTTTGCTTTGCTTCATAGCTCTGTGGGTGTGTGTATGTTGAACTCTTAGAGCCATCTTGGTGCCAGCTGTTTCTGCCTGTTACAGGTCATCTGTAGCGATGGGATTACTTCTGTTGGGTGGGAAAGGTGGCCATCCCCACTGGTGTGATATGTTTTTCGTCTGGGTTGTATGCAACTTAGTCAGCTTTGGAGATCTGGAAACTACCTTGGGGACAGCAAGTTTTCCCAGGGTTAGATTTTTTTTTTTTTTTTTTTAAATATAAACAGTCTCAAGTTTCTATGCAGCTTTCATTTGTGGACTTGCAGGGACTGGTGGAGGCTGAAGCCATGGAAACAGTACAACTGAGTTCCCACAGTGAGACCCTTCTTGGCTCAGTGGGTAGCGCTAACTCCTTGCTTCTGCTTATTGAAAGTATATATCACTGGTTTAATTTCTTCTTAGCCCGGGTTAGGGGGGCGGAGGGGAGAGCTCTGCTTCATGGGGTGTCAGAGCGAGGCTGCTCACATTATTGTACTTCAGTGTGTTGAAGGATGCTTTATCTTGCTTACCAAACTTCCATTTTTCTGCCTGTGCAGCGGGCTCCTCGTACTCCCCGGCCCTGGCCGTGCCCAGCTGTCGGTAGCGCTGAGCCGCCCCAAACTAGAGCTGTCCCGAGTGGGGCTGCTCTTTTGCCAGTTCAGACCTTCCTTCATGTCTGCTAATGACGCCACCCACGGAGAGCAGGGCGTCTGACCCAGGCCTCTCTATCCCTTTATCAGGCTCAGCGGCGGATAAAGGGTGTTCAGTAAGTTGCTCGTTCAGTTCAACAGGCTGTTTGACCAAACCTTTGGCCCCTTTCCTGCCCCCGTTCTCATCTTGTTGTTGAGGCCCCTTTGCTTTTCTTTGGCCAGTTGACATTTTGCCTCTACAGAACCCCTCCCCGCTTCCCCTCCTCCCCGTCCATACCCCGGGTTGCTGTGGCTGGCTCCTCTTGGGCCGTCTGGGCTTTTTGAGTTCCTCCTTCATAGCCGCCCCCCATTTGTCCACCTGTAGCTCCTACACACTGCTCTTGTGAGCTTGCCTGCCTTCCAGGCTTTTCTCCGTCTGCAATGCTTCTCTCCCCCAGCCTGTTCTTCTCCTTCTCCTCCTCCTCCTCCTTCTTCTGTTTTTTAATTTTTGAGAGAGAGAGAGAGAATGAACAAGCAGGGGAGGGGCAGAGAGAAAGGGAGACAAAATCTGAAGCAGGCTCCAGGCTCTGCGCTGTCAGCACAGAGCCCCACGTGGGGCTCAAATTCATAAGCGGTGAGAAAATGACCTGCGCTGAAGTCAGAGGCTTAACCGACTGAGCCACCCAGGCGCCCATGAAGTAACACTCTTATTTGAACCAGTCTGGTGGAACCTCGCATATAAAATACCCTATATTTTAGTTCTTTATATTCCCATCTTATCTCTAGCCTATCAAGCATCTTCAGAATACAATTCATAGGGGGTATAGCTCAGTGGTAGGGCATTGGACTGCAGAATCCAATTCATAGTGAATCATTCTGGAATCCCCAACAGCGCCTGGCCTGGTGGTACAAAGTAGCTGTTCAGTAAATACGTGTTGTTGATGTGATTGCCAGGAGCAGCACCGCCCCATTCTTTCCTCTGAGCTTTATTCAGGAGTTCCTCGTTTGGCAGGCCCCTCTGTGGACTCCTTGGAGGTCCTTGTCTGGGAGTGAGTGGGAAGTTATAAGTGTGTATTCCTGAAAAGGTTAGGGTCTTGTGACTCTGCTTCTCAAGTACCTCTTGCTGAAGGAGCCCTGGGAACTTGGGTTGAGAGCTGAGCCACCTAGCATGTTTTGTGCTTGCAGTAGCGGAGTGGTGGGGCTCTGAGCAGCAGTGCTGGCTGTGGGCTCTTGGCAGTGGGACCATTGTGAGATGCCTTCTAGTGGCCAGGAACGTTGTGGGACAGTGTACTTTGATCACATTCTCTCTTCCATGGCTGATGTGGTGTTTCCTGGGCTTAACAAGTAAGCACATTGGATCTGTGTGGTCATATAGTTCAGCATCTCACAGTTTTTGCACATAGTGAGAATTTCCCAAACACATTTTTATAACTTGGTTCGTTGAGCTTAGCCTATAAGGTGGGTTTTAGTTTGGTATGTTATCCACACTATGTCTTTGCTCCGCTGTCTTTCTGTTTGAACTGTACGCTCTTATTTGTGCACGACTAGATTCTGTCTCTTCTGGGACAGCTCATGTGCTGCCTTCTCAGCTCAGCCTCCTCAGAACCTCATTCACTCGTGCCTCCCACTCCGCTTGTCAGAGTGTAACTACTTGCTTTCCCTCTGCCCTCCCATAAGCACGGTAGACCCTCCTCTTTACAGGCATTAGCTCCTTTCCACCTCATTTTATAACTGCTATGGGGAGTGGTTTGTGTGTCGTGGTTCTGCACATGTGTTCTAGGGTCTGATGGCCTGGTTCTTTGGCTGATTAGCTGAGTTACTTTGGATGAAATCAGCATATGAGTTCCTAGAGACGGAGGCTGGAGTCTGATCACTCTCTGTCATGTTGTGAACTTAACCCTGTGCCTGGCGCACAGTAGGCACTTCAGGAAACGTATGTGGAATGAGTGAATAAATACACGAATGGCCATACAAGAGCTTCACAGTAGGTCCTTACGGATCAGTAGTTAATTTTCAACAATTGGCTAATGATTAATGTTTGCCTAAGAGGCTGACTTTCGTGGTCCAGTGTTAATGAGAATCCCAGGAAACACCTGTCAGTTTGCCTTTAATTTCAGGATGGTGTCTTTCTTGGCAAATTTAACTCTTTATATATGAGGCAGGAGAGAGGAAAGAAGAGCACTTGTTGATACTTTTTGAATCCCTAAGTCGTAAGCTGGCTGCTGTGTTCAGTGTTGTATGTGTGCTGAGTGTGTGCGTTCGGGCGCAAGCATGAGCGTCACGGTTCACGGGCAGATGGGAGGGGGAAAGCGGCCAAACAACCAGAGGAGGTAGACTTGTGTAGTGACACTTTACCCAACGCTGGCTTCCTAACCATGAAATATGAACCAGTTTGCGTGCCGCACAAATCATCACATCTTTTCTAGTTCCTGGGCTCCATCTTCTACTGAATGGACTATTGACAGGTTTTTAGAGACCAAGTCCAGCTCTTAAAGAGTTCAGGTTTGCTACTATTCAAGTTTCTTAAGAAGAATTTCAAAAGGGTCCTCAGTTATTTGGTTTGTTAAGAAAAGCAAATCTCATTGTTCTGTAGTCCTGCCTTGAGCACTGGTGTTTCTAAGCTTGGCTTAGAGAGCAGATATTTGGATATACTGATGTATTAGCCAGCATATGTTGGATTTTGGGTTGTGGAGCTGCAACTTAAAATGGCTTAGTTGGGAAAAGTGTGTGTGTGTGTGTGTGTGTGTGTGTAATTTATTAACTTAGCCAACTAAAAAGTCCAAGGGGGCAGAAGTCCTATTAGAGGCATCTGGAAAAGGGGGCATTAAAGAGTGTATCGGGGCACCTGGGTGGTTCAGTTGGTTCTGTATCTGACTGTCAACTTCAGCTCAGGTCATGATTTCACAGTCATAAGATCAAGCCCTGTATTGGGTTCCACATTGAGTGTGGTGCCTACTTGGGATTCTCTCTCTCCTTCTCTCTCTGCTCCCTGATGCATCCCCCCCAACCCGGGCATGCTCTCTCTTTTTCTGTCTCTCTCTTTTTCAAAATAAATAAATATAAAAAAGAGGATATCAGAATGCCAGCCCTCAGGTGTCTGTGGCAGAGGCTGGCTGGCCTGCAGTGGGTCTGCCTCACACACCATCTGAGTGGCGCATCCCTCTTAACCCATCTGGGGGAGGGGCTGTGGGGAGTTACATTCTTTCCTTAACCTCAGCTCAAGTTCAGTATTTTAAAAATGATTATGTGAGAAACAAGAGACCCCTGTGGCAGATTTGTGGATAGTTTCTTTTTTTTAACCTTCCCCATCAGTATTTAATTTTTAACTGTCTGCAGAATGTGAGAAGTTCCGGAATCAGAGGGGACAATTTGCCCAGCAGTAGAGATACTTATGTCTCATTAGATATTGGTGGTGGTGGGGGCGGGGGACTCCAGAGCAGACCCCCAACGGCTCCTCCTCTAAGAAAGTCCCTAAAGAAATTATAGATGAGATGTTCTGGAATTCTAGTGGTTGAGCTACAGGGAAGGACCTCATGGGGCATTACTGTTGCTCCGATGATGTGCCAAGGGCAGGGCTGTGGGTGGGTGTCCTTGTCCTGGGGGTGGTACAATGATCAGGCGTCCAGGAGAAGCATCCCTGCTTCTTCCTGCTGCACTCAGACACCTGGGGCTCTCTGCCAGCAACAGCACAGGCTATGTCCCCAAAGTCCTGTTCTGCCCATGTGATCAAAGTAAGGAAAGTGGCAGAAGGTGTCTTCCCTTTTTAATTCAAGTGGGATATGAGTTCTTGCAGCCGTGGTTCTAACGGACAGTAAGGCTGCGTGGCTGGGTGGGCACAGCCAGCCATGGCAGTGGGAAGGAGGACACAATGAGCAAAGCTGAAGATGGGGCTGAAGAGGAAGTGCCTGAGGTGACTAGTCCTGTGCGTGGGGTGTGTGTGTGTGTGTGTGTGTGCAGAGACGTGGGTGGGAGGTTGGATGGATGGGTGTTTTTGACACACACCTTGAAGGGTGAAGCCTTCTGGTGATTTTCGCCAAGCAGGGCCCCAGACATTGCCCCGTGCTGGGGAAAATGACTTTCTTCTCCTGAGCCTCCAAGCAATTCTTTCTGCCAATTTTTTTATCCACCTCCCTATTGGCTGAGTGGTAAATTCTAGAAATCAGAGGACATCTGTTGAAATTATTGAATGAGTGACCTTGGGGGGCAGGCTGGAGGCAAAAGGGAGGCCGACGTTGGGGAGGGAAGGCAGGCTCCCGGCTGCTCAGGGAAAACATGGCCGGCAGGCAGACCCAGCCTGGGAAGGAGGGGCGCGGCAGTTGGGGCCTCCAAGCAGGTGAGGTGAGAGGCACTCACCTTTTCCTGCCTCCTTTCTTCTGTGTCCAAAGGGAAGTCTAGCACAATGTGCTCACAGAGAATTTTGTAGAGCTGGATGAACCCTTATTTATAAGTCAGGGAGTCGAGGCACCATTATTCAACACATATTTTGTTTGAGATTTGCTATGTGGGGCAGACCAGGCTCTTCTGTCCTTGACTTATAGCCCACGGTGCTCTGGCTCCCTGTGCCAAGGGAAACCCACAACCTGGGGTCAGAGAACAACCCTCTTTGTTTTCTGCAGTTTGCATTCTTACAACAGATCATCGTTCAACATTTGCACGAATGTATTCTTCTAGACAATGAAAACAATATAAAGTGGCAGTCTCTTTTTACCTGTCCAGCTCGTTCTAATCAGTCATCAGTTTGGTGTGACCCTTTCAGAATTTTCCCCTGTGTATGTATGTGTATAACCTGTGCATTTTGCACAGTAGGTATCTATACAGTTTGGGTATTTTAAAGTTTACACGAGTGGGAACAGAATGCACGTGTCATATAGCTTCTTTTTTTCCCAATTAACGTATCATATAGATCTTTCCTTATTTGTATATGGAGATCTAACAATTTTGCATTGGGGTTAAATATTCCTTGAATGCATGTACCATGGTTTACCTGTTCTTTTTCTAATTTTAATTTTTTTGTGTTTATTTTTGAGAGAGAGAGAGAGAGAAGGGGAAGGGCATAGAGAGAGAGGGAGACAGAATCCAAAACAGGCTCCAGGCTCAGAGCTGTCAGCACAGAGCCCAACGTGAGGCTTGAACTCAGGAACAGTGAGATCATGACCTGAGCTGAAGTTGGACGCTTAACTGACTGAGCCACCCAGGCGCCCCTACCTGTTCTCTTTCTGATGATCATTTAGGTTAGTTCCTAAAGTTTTGCCATTTCACACACACTGCTTTGAATATCCTTAAATGTGCTTCTTTGTGCATACAAGGGAACATCTGTCTGGGATATGGACTTAGAAGTAAACTCTCTGGGTGGGAAGATAGTGCATTTCCAGTTTCTGCACTTACTGCCATGCTGCTGTCCGCTATGCCTGTATCCATTTAAACTCCTACCCCCACATCTCCTGGAAGTGATCTGCTGTCACTCACCTCTGATGACCAACGTCACTTGTTCTCACTATGCTATGGCGAGAGAAATTTGGACAGAGGGTTCAGCCCTCCTCTGGGATGTTTGGCAGGCCTCCAGAGCCTCTGATTAGAGCAGAAAGTCCACAGACCCTGAGCACTAGATTCCTAATCTCTTTTGAACCACAGATCCAGATGGAAGGCCCCAAAGCTTATCATTCTTCTCCTTACTTTGAGTAAGTACTTTGCCAGGTGCTTGATTATTGTAGTTGTTTTTAGTGAAATATTAATTCTAGGCAGTGAATAGGTAAATAAATTTCTTAGTTTTGGAGTGTTTGCTACAATTTCAAGGTGAACACTACCTTTATGCTTCTTTCAGTTGGGGAAGGAAAATATCTAACCTGGTAGGTTTCTAATGTTCCATGTTCTTTGATTATTAATTTTATGTTCGTGCATGGGAAAGTCTCAGTGTTATGTATTTATGATAAGGTTTATGCCCCTCCCCACTACTTCTGAAAGCCCTGAGGTGGCTTAGGAAATAGAAGTGGGTGAAAGATGGGGCAATGTGGAATGAAAACAAAGTCGACCTGCCCCCGGGGGTTCGAGGTGCATGGATTGCTGACACCTGGTCACTGATTTGCCCTTTAGGATTTCCAGCAGTGGTGGCCGAAGGAGGCGCATCCTAACTTACACGGCTTTTATCCTCTCAACAACGGAAAGCAGCTGCAACCATTCAGAGATGCACTTTGTAGGAACAGAATCCAAGGAGGACTCTCCAGTGGGGGTCCTTGTACAAAGTGCGTCGGCAGGCGTGGTGAGCCCTGTTGTTGCTGTGCTTTTGTTACAGAGTCAGAAACGCCCTGCCAGCAGATGGTCTCTGGCTTCGTAGTTTCTAAAGGGTTAGCGCGCAACACTGAGCTGTGGCGTAATGAAGGCACTTCTGTGTTCTGTGAGAGCTCTGCTTTTTGATTATATAAGTGACGATAGACGTAAAGCTGGGAAGATGAAAAAGAGTAGTTTAACACAGCTATCGTTAAATCACGCACAAAGTACTTTTTTGAGCGTTTATTATGTGTAGCACAGAGCCCATTAAACACATTCACTTACTGTCCTAACTTGTGTAAGTCAGAATATAAAAGGATACTATGAATTAATGCAGAGAACTCCTCCAAAACCCTCATTCTTGAAGAGATGTGGTTTTATTATTTTACTCTAATGTGAGCTAAGGAGGTGACCAATAGATTTTTTTAAAAAGACATCCTTGAATGTCCTTCTGTGAATAGATAACAATGGAGTATAATGACTTTATATTTAAATGACTCCATTTGTATTGTACAAAAACAGTCAGTAATTAGCTCCTTTAGTCCTTTTTTTTTTCACAGTATTGCATAAATGACCCTCTCTTGGGCTTTTACAAATTCTGAATTCTTGAACTATGAATTAATGGTGAAACAGTCCGAAGCTCTTTTTCAGAGGCTTTATGGGGAGCGAATGAAATGAGAAATTCTACAGTTCTCAATTAGAATTTGAATTGAAGCAAGAAGTTGGTAAAAGAGGGGGTGGCCAAGAGGTCTTTCTCGAGAACGACACGTGGAGTGGAACTTGCGTGGTCAGGGAGGGCAAGGAGCCGGCCAGCCGCAGAAGCTCACCTGTCATGGAACCCATGTGGGGCAGTGGGAGGCGGGATGGCCCATTCTCATTGACCCGGAGTGGTGTTGGCTGTGAATCACAGACCGCTGAGCTTGGGATCGGGAAGGGCCCTGGAGACCTTTGTATGGAAGTGTTCCTTTCCAGATTCAGCAGTTGACTTGCCCTGAGTCCCTTGGTGAGGAAGGAACCAACTGAGGACCCAGCCCGGTCTCCTGTCCCCTGGTCTGTTTCTTCCCATGCCCTCTAGTTATAGCTGTGAATCTGGGTCGAAGCCAGGCACTTCCCCTCTGACTGGGCAGCGTCTGCAAATATCGGGGACCGCCGGGACATCAGATGACCAAAGAATGTCTCTTGACAGCATGCTGGGCATTCAGTCGACCTTTAATTCTCGCCTCAATCTTTTTTTTATCTTCCCAAAGAGAGTTTTGATCACTCATCCTTGCCCTGTTTTACTTTAGAAATGATTCTCTCACTTTCTTCATGCATGCCCATGTGGCGATCTTGACCATAGGCAGCCACGTTATTTTATGGAGTCAGGGCGCTGGCCAGTGGGAGGGCAGGAGAGCATCGGCAGAGCAGGAAGACAAACACAGTGTCCTCTCCTCCGTTACCTTGTTCAGCATAGCTGCCTTTTGATAGTAACTGGAGGCACAGAGATAATTGCCTTTGTTACTAGCTCATGGTTGACATCTACTGAGCTAGGTGCTTTTTATACCTATAATTGCCCTTAATTCTCATTTAATCCTTACCGTAAACTCCCAAGGAAGTCTCATTTTACAGGTGAGGAGAAAAGGCTCTGAGTGGGTAAATTGTTTACACCAGGCCATAAAGCCTAGGAAGGGGCAGGGCCAGGGTTCACACCAGGCTTTCTGACCCGACGCTCCTCCGCTGAGCTGTGAGGGGAAGCTGAGGCTCGTGACTGATTCCTCTTGATGCTGAGCAGGAGAGGGTGAAGCCAAGGGGCAGAGCGGCATCAGAACATCCAGGTGGGTCCTTGGGGCAGGTTTCACATTTGTGATTTTGGTTGGGGTTTGGAGCCTAGGTGTGGGGGCTGGCATAGAAACTGTGTTCATGTCCCCTCATCCCTATCCCCCTCAGACATTTCTAGGTGGGCGCTATGGCTGGAGGGGATCAGGGCAGGTTTTTGCCAACCCTACAGCCCTCTGCCAACCTTCTGAATCATCCAGTTAAAGTAGATTACATTGCATTTTAATTCATGAAAAGTTGTTAACCTGCAAGTGGAAAGTGCAGGAACTTTTGCGGCGTGGGTCAGAGGTTTGTGCTGAGCACTGGCCAGTCGTAGGATGAAACAGCCAGGGTTATGGGTCCCACAGTCAGATTGGGTTCAGTCCCTAGCTTTGCTGTGCACTCCTCTGATCAGCAAGCTGCTTTTTCTTGCCAAATCTGTTCCTTTTTTGGAAAAAAGGGAATACAGGCGCTAAGGGGGTTATCCCAGGCCCTGGCTCCTTGAAAACATGGAGCCATCGGGGGTGGTCACTATTATTGTGAGCCACGACGACGTGTCCTTAAGCTTCAGCGTAGAGACCAGGGAAGGAACTGGGGCTTGGGAAGACAGACCCACCCGCTCCCTGCCTGGTGGGGGAGAGGCAGAATGGGATTGGCGAGCCACATCAGAGACGCTTCCTGACTGATTTACCGTGTTGGGGGCTTGCTCTCAAGCCATCCTGTGGAAGACATATTCACCAGACCGACTCGGTTAGTAGTGGTCCTGGTGGGTGTTGGGGCGGCCCTGGTGAGGAGGTGGCTGAAAGTTCTCCTCCCTATTGTAGGAGGAAGCGCTAGGCCGGGACCATACCTTGCCTTTGCACTGACAATGGGGAAGGGTTTCTTCTTTCCCTGGGAACACTAAGGAAAGAAAGGATTTAATGGCCAGAATCTAATTCTGCCACAGCTGGGAAGGCTGAAGCCTGCTTCTACGCAGTGAGTCATCTTGAGGCAGGCAAGAAGAATCCAGAGCTCAGCACCCTCCCAGGAGGCTTGGGGGTGTCTGCACAGACTACGCTCTCAGTTAACAAGGAATCTGCTTACCGGCTGTGTCTTGTTCCTGCTTGGCCCAGGTGGGAGACCCCTGACCATGTCTGGATTTAAATGATACTTAGAAGGGGAAAGAAAACAAGCTCTAAGGAGCAAAACCAGCGTGGAGAGTTCTGGCGTGACTGCCATGGCTCTGACAGGAAGAGCGGGTGATGTCTGGAGCTGGAATGGCGACCATCACTGGCGCCCCGGGGGAGCCCCCATCCAGGGGTCTGATTTCCTTCTCATGGCCACCTTGTGTGTATTGCTGGTGCTTTACACAGCAGGTGGCCTCACTGGGGCAGGGAGGGCCAGAGATCTGGAAGCCGGGAAGTGGCAGACCTCTCCTGCCTTTTCCCAAGCCGTGTTCTTGGGCCTCAGGAGTCCCTGCTCCTCCCTCGAGTGGGAGACTGAGGCCTACGGATGGGCCAGAAGTAAGGCTTCCTAGAACCCGGGCTGTCCCTGGCTCTTTGCCATGTGGCTCCTGGCCTCAGTTTCCTCACCTGTGAGATGGGAGTGGTGAGGTGATGCATGTATCACGTTGTTGAGAGGATGAAAAGTGATTTTCATAAGGGACCTTCTGAACCTCGGGAGTCGCACCATTAACTTCCTCCTACCTCAGGCCTCACTTGTTTGGGGCACACCCTGCTCTGACTGTCCCGCCTTCCTGCCTTCAGCCTGTGTTCTGCCTTTAGGAGAGCAGAGGCTGGAGGAAACCGAGCTGGATTTGGGCCCCAGGTTTGCTGCTCACTAGCTTTGTGACTGAACACATTGTCTTCCCTCCCTTGGCCTTGGTTTCCTCATCTGTCAGATCTGGATAAGAGAGAACTCCTATGGAGTCTTTGTGAGGAGTCCTAACACACCGTGTGGGTGAGCTGCACTGTAGCAAAAGACACTGTTGAGTTTGTCAGGAATGCTCTTGAGGAGAGTCCCTTCCTTCCCAGGGAAGTTCAGGGCTCAGCAGTGTCTGCGCACTGTGGGGACCCCCAAATTCCCCTGCTGGAGTGCTATGGGGGGTTTAAATCACAGTCACAAGCCATGCCTGCTGAATCCCTGTGTTCTCTTGTGAGTACTGCGTTTCCTGGCCCTGGATTTTTTCCCCTCGCAGCCCAGGGCCGGGGCGCGGGAGGAGGGGCATGCCCTTCCCTGCTCTTCAGCAAGGGGCTGGTCACTGCTTCTAGTTCCGGGCTTGCTGGCCACAGAGGGGGAGATGCATGGGGGCTGGTCGTGGCCACGGGGCATGTGGCCGCCGCAGAGCACACCGACGAGCTGAGGCCTGTATTTTCAGCAGGGAGCTCTGTGTTCACAGTCTTCAGTGATCAGAAGCTGGAAGGGCAAGTATGGCTTGTGGCTTCTGGGGTTGGCATTCATGGCCACGTGGACATTTCAGCTGAGAGTGTGTTGCCCTCTGTGCAGAGAGCTGGTGGGGCCTGGGCCTTGAACTTTGCCCCCTTAGATCACTGGCACCAGGCTGAGAATCTTACACGTTTTGTCTGTCTTCACAGCCAGTCGGACAGCAGCGACTGGCGCTTCTGTGGTGCAAATGAGGCCAATGAAGCTCCGAGTGGTTAAATGAATAGCTATTTGCTGCGGTAACGGGCCCCTGGGATTACAAACAGGTTGTGGGGTCACCCCGTACTGTTTCAGGATGGTGCCCTGCTGTGTGTATGAGGCATGTCATGGAAAGGGCACCAAACTTGGAGACATATGACGTGACCTTGAGCCTGTGCTCTGTAGCCTCGCTTCTGTGTGACCCTGCTTTCCTCCCTAGTCTTGAAGTAGGGACCAATGGGATGTGTGTGCAAGTGCCTTATAGTCTAGAAAGTAGTATACATGTAGCAGACATTATCCTTATTGTCTGCTGAGTGACTCCAAGGATGGGATCCAGCTTCACCTTCCTCGGATTCTGTTAGAAAGCGGTGCCAGGCTGAGTCCCAGTGATGCCAGTGCCACACGTGAGCCCCACGCAGGGGAAAAGTCACCCCCTCCAGCATAGCCACAGTGAGTGTGCTGGAGTGCTGGAGAGAGGCTGAAGTGCAGGCAGAGACAAAACCAATCAGATCTAAGCCTGAGGCAGCCCACCCCCACCCCTCACGATTTTCAAAGACCAACTGTTATTTGAAGTCCTGAATCTTCCTCGAGCTCCTTGAGAATTGTGGGATTCACCATGCTTGGGAAACACGAACCACAAATGACTTTGCCGAGTAAAGAATAGACTTGTGACCCGGCCAACTCTGTAAGCAAGCAATGGTATTTCCTGGTTCCAAGTGTGAATAGAGCATAGTTAATATCACCTCTTCACTCTGTTCCTGGATCTGTCTTTCTTTTGTCTGTGATGAAAAACAGAAATGATGAGTATAGGCCTAGCCCGCAGCTGGGGGCAGCTATCGAGGTTAGAGGTTCTGCTGTCTGGGTCCCGACCCGTTCTGGTGGTTTGTGTGCGGGGTGCTAGAGCTGCAGCACTGAGATCAGCAGGTGTGTTCTTAGTGGAAGTTCAAGACCAACCCCTGAGATGGAAGCAACCGGGTCCTCTGAGCCACAGACTTGCTTGTGTTTGATCTTGTGCTGTTCCCTTACTTCTAACAGGAGTGTGTACTTCTTGTGGGCAGGGACCCAGCCTTCCCTTTGTCTTAAATCCTCTACCTCCTGGCATGGGTGGTTTGGTAAATGATGAATATTTAATGAAGCAAAACTGTGTCTACATCAGGCCCCCTGAGGTTGCCTTAATTGCTTTGACTTTTTTCTTAACATAGGCCCGACGGTGTCTCCTTCCAAGTGGGGAGTGGAATGAGGGAGCGTGCACATGTGCCCGCCTGACCCCCCTTTGGTCGACTGCTTAATGGAAATAGCAGAACTTAGGCATCCAAAACACAGTGCCCCCTTCAAAGTGGTTATTGTCGGGGCTGCACCCTCCTCCCAGTGATGCTGGAATGCTTGTCTTCAGAACCGCTTTTAGGCAGTTTCTGCTTTTCATTTTGCTTTGCTTCTGGCTAAAATTGGGGTGATCGAGGTTGATCACTGACCTTATTCACAGCCTTTTCTTAAATGTTGTTTGTAAGAAAATCACATCTACCCTCAAAGAACCACATTTCCTTATCTTCGAGGATCTTGAGAGGAATGTCATGGGCTTTGAAGAGGATCTGACCATGGCATTTTGGAAATGTTCTGAGGAATGGCAATGTTACCAAAATTAGGTGTCCAGCTTCCCGAGCTTACTACACTGAAGGGAAGGCACTTATTTACATGATTCTGGTGAGCTTATTAAACAGAATGGCCTCACTGCTTCCCAGTCCTGCTTCTTAGGTCTGCAGTCTCTCCATCTCCTGGACTTTCTTCGCATGCCGAGAATTTTTCCACCTAGGCTGTTCTCTTTAGCCCTTGGCCCCAGGAAAATGGTCAAGTGAGACGTTTCATGCCCTGCAATAGCCTGGTTCTTAAAGCCCTCCTCCCATCCCTGGCAAGGCACATTTTCACGTTCCTCTAGAGTCTAGAGACTGTCGTGGGGTTGCGGGTAGTGATGATACATGCCTGACCCTTGCCAGGACTTTGGGGTCCTTGGGAACAGATGCAGCTGTACTGTTCACAGCTGTCATTTGGGTGCTTTACATGGGCAGACAGAATTCTGTTCCTAGGAGGGCTCCTTGGGCTTGACTAAGAAGAATATGTAAGTTTCTGCCTTTCTTTCTTCTTGCCTTGAAAAAAATGTACTCTTGATGCCAGTTAAGTTAAACATTTTAATCTTAGCAACAGCAAAGAGCTCCACCCTTGCTGCATGTGAAGCTGTGTGAGACAACAAAGACGGCTTTAAAAATAGTCTCCTTGTTTGTAAGTGAAGCATCTTTGACTTAAGTCAGAGTTCTGAAGCTGGTTCACGCGGTCACCACAGGTCCCTGGCCTGTGGCGCTGGGACCTGGGGGCCATAAATAATAGAATTGGTCTTCAATTCTGGGATGATGGTGTGTACATTCTTTATAATTCTCATACCATACAACTTAGCATTTTAAACTCCGCAATTCAGGGGATTTTACTCTGTCCACAGTGGTGCAACCACCATCAAAATCAATCTTAGAACATTCCTCAGTCCATAAAGAAACCCCTTATTCATTAGTTCTCACTTTCTATTTTCCTCCAACCCTCACTTCCCCAGCCCTAGACAAACACTAATCTGCTGTCTATGTGGATTTTCCTAGTTCAGACGTTTTTATATAAGTTATATAATATGATCTATGAAAACTTAGCATGTTTTCAGGATTCATCCATGTTGCAGTACGTATCAGTACTTCATTTCTTTTTATGGCTGAATCATATTCCACTGTAGGGATTAGCTACATTTTATTTGTCCCTTCATCACGGGTGGACATTTGGGTTGTTTACAGTTTTTGGCTCTTATGAAGAATGCTGCTGTGAACATTTGTGTACAAGTGTTTGTGTGAACTTATGCTTTTAAGTCTCTTGGGTATATTCCTAGGAGTGGAATGTACTGGGTCATACGGTAACTTTAACATCATTTTGAGGGACTGTCAAACATTTCCAAAGCAGCTGTACCATTTTATATTCCCACCAGCAATATACGAGGCTCCTGTTTCTGCTTGCTAACACTTGTTATTGTCTGTCTTTCAGGTTTTAGCCTTTCCAGTGGATATGAAGTAGTAGATCCTTGTGGATTTCTGTTTCCCTAGTGACTAATGATATTAAGCATCTTTTCATGTGCTTATTAATCACTCGTATATATTCTTTGGATAAATGTCTATTTAGACCCTTTGCCCATTTAGAAAATAGGGTAATTTTGTTATTGTAGAGAATGCTTGTTTTTTTTTATTATTACATTTGATCTAGAATCTATAACTAGTCATCGAATAGTAAAATATAAAAATTCAGAAAACTGAAGTCATGCCATCAGGCAAAAACTGGTGAATCTTAGAAGCCTTCAGACAGATCTTCTCTCCCACTTAGGAGACAGAGCTCATGCTAACAATCTCTGATCTGTGTTCTGTTCATTTTGAATGAAACAGCTATATCTGGGACATACTTTGGTAGGTAGAAACAGAACATAAAATTCCAGGGTCTTAGGATTTACATGGTATGTGTCTAATTAGAATCTCTTTTAATCGCACATTTTCCTCAGTTAACCTGCATTTTTAAAAAGCCATAAGAATTATACATCAGAGAACATAAATTCTGAATATAAGGCTTGAGAAGGAAATAAGAGTTGTTTTATAATTCTGAAGACTTACCCTGTAACTCAATGGTGAAGCATCACATCATGTAAAGATTAGGACTTTGAAATCATTGTTGACCAAGGTTTGAATTCCATTGCTTTCATTTACTAGCAGCATGATCTGGAGCCTCAGGTTCCTTATTTATAAAATCTACTTTGTTATAAGTGTTTTAAATAAAATTTCTGGCACCTAGCAGTTGCTCACTTAGTGGTAACTATTAACATGCATGCTTTTAGTTCATGGATTGTACTTTCATGTGCATATAGGTAGGTTCTTAATTTTCTTAGGTTCTTCTGTATTTTGTCATTATTTAGAAGTAGCATGCATCATTATTCTAGAGTTGTATGAAAGAGTTCTTTGTGTATTCTCAAGACCGGTCCTGCAGATACAGGATCTGCAAGCCTTTATTTCCTGTCTGTAGGTTGTCTCTTCATCTACATGATGGTGTCATTTGAGCACAAAAATTCTTAATTTTGATGAAGTGGTATGCACATGCTTATAATCTTTGAGCTGAGAGGGCCTTTGATGTTGCCTGTTCCAGCCCCTTTGCCTGATGACAGGAGGCTCTATGGCTCAGAGAGAAGGGGTATTCCTCAAGGTCACAGGCCAAGTTTCATCTCCTGATTTTCACCTCTGTGCATCCTCTGTTTCTACCCCTACTGTTTCTGAAGGTAGGAGGTTTAGGTCAGCTGTGTTAGGTGTGGAGGGGAAGAGAGTGGGTGGTTCCTCTCTCCCTTAAAGCACACAGACTCCAAACTTTGCTTATAGATGGGACTGACCCTAAGGTGCATTTGTGTGTCTCCTCCCTCCCCCAGCAGCTTTATTGAAATAAAATTGACACAGTTAATTTGTTTTTGTCTGTCAGAAATTTGGTCCTGTCTCTCAGATGGTGCACGGCATGAGAGAGTTGCTCAGAGCAGTGGTGTCTTGAATGTATCAGTCACATGGGGCTATAAGACTGTAAATTCATGAAAATAAAATAAAAATTAAAATTCAGTTCCTCAGTCATGCAAGCCGCATTTCCATCGTTCACAATCCACATAGGGCCACCATAGTAGACAGCATACACATGGAGCCTTTCTGTCGTTGCAGCGGATACTGTTGGGCAGCCCTGGTCTAGAGAGATTTGTGTGCCCTGCCCACTGGTATTCTGATCAGGCCCCTGATCCAGGTTGGCATCCTGGACTTGCAGCCTTGATCCGTTTTCTGTGTGTTCCTCATCGACCCGCCGCTCAGACTTCCTATTTCTGTGGCTTCTTGGTGAGCCCCCTGTTCCGATCAGATGGTTGTGGGCCCTTTTGGCAGAAACCTTTCTTTTCTGTAGTTTCTGGACTTCATTGCCAGGAAAGAGACTGGGGCTTTCCCTTACCTCAGCCAATAGATGTGACTTGCAGAAACAGAGCAGAAAGGTGCTTAAAGGAATATGTGCCTTCTTGGAAAGGCTAACTCCTTTAAAAGTTTTTATTTATTTATTAAAAAAATTTTAATGTTTGTTTACTTTTGAGAGAGAGAGACAGAGCATGAGCAGAGGAGAGGCAGAGAGAGGGAGATACAGAATCTGAAGTAGGACCCAGGCTCTGAGCTGTCAGCACAGAGCCCGATGCAGGGCTTGAATTCACAGACTGTGAAATCATGACCTGAGCCAAAGTCAGATGCTTAACTGACTGAGCCACCCTGGTGTCCCTAAAAATTGTTGTTAATGTTTATTGATTTTTGAGAGACAGAGAGAGTGTGAGTGGAGGAGGGGCAGAGAGAAAGAGGGAGACACAGAATCCAAGGCAGGTTCTAGGTTCTGAGCCATCAGCACGGAGGAAAGGCTAACTCCTAAGAATGAATGAATGAATTGATCTACTCTTGGGCAAGGAGAAGAGGTTGAAAACTTTTGACTGCATTGATTGGTGGCCTTTCGATGGATACTTCTCTGGAGAGGTAGTTGGTCTCAAAAATTTGCAAGATTGCAAGGTGACACGGAGGTGGGACGCAGGAAGGGCTGGAACCTCGATTTCCTAAGACGGTAGCAAGGCAGATTCTGGCTTAGTCCTGCCTAGTGCCCTTGTGGGAGTACATGCAACCTTGAGGACCATCTGAGCTGCTGATCCCAAGGTCATTAGAACTCCACAGATAATCTCAAAGGAAGTGCTTTATGTGAAAGGCGGAGCACCTTACAGTTGTACCAAAGTGGAATATTAGACCAGAAGTGAGCATAGGAAATACCTCAGAGGAGAAAGGCGTTCACCCAGGCTCACAGCAAGTTAGTGGTGGCAAAGTGGAGATTAGAATCCAGGTCCTGTGGCACATGGTGTCATCATGTTCCTCATGCTGGATTGTGTATATTCACTGACACAAGTGACAGGTACTTCAAACACATGCAAAGAAACCAAACAGCTTCTTGGAGACATTGCCTGGGCTTAGACAAGAATTAATTTAACCCCTTACGTGCTCGGTCTTGCCGTAAGTCCTTCTTGGCCACTCTCCTCATTAGAAAGTATTTAGAAATTTATCAGTTAAGGTGGGGTCACCCAGGTTTTCATTTCTTCTCTCCAGCCTGTCTCTAGGATCTGTTTTCTGCAGGAACATCTGTCGTTGACCTTAAAGTGTTTGGAAACAGACATGTTACGGAGATCAGCCTTGTCCCCCCGACTGAGGAACCTGGAGGGCAAGAGCCACATGGTCCCTGTCACCACTCGGAGACAGGTGCATCATGTTCATTTAGTGAGTATCTGTGGACTTCTCTCTTTCAGGAAGCCTCCCTTTCTGATGGGTTTTGGAGGTATGAGGCCCCTTCTCCCTCTGATCCTGAATCTTTGTCCATTCTGATTTGGAAGTAGTGACCAGAAGAAATGGGATCATTTTTCTGTGTGTTGCGGGAAGAGTTGCCCATTTTGCCTGTGCCCATTTTACATTTGTGCTGAGAAAGTAAGGGTTACTTTTTGCTGAACTGGGCAGTGGGTGGGCATATCCCAACAGGACATCCTGGGAAGGAGTCCCGGAGCAGCGAGGGGCAGGCGGGGAATTGTGGAAGGAATTCCATGCCATAAACAGAATATCTTGCTTAATAGTGGAGCTTTTCTACCTTCTCCTCTGGAGGTGGAAGACCGTTCTTTTCAAAGACAAGCTTAATGACTACTGTGCCAGCATGCACAACTACAAGATAAATTTATGCACGCACCAGCTTAGCACCAGACGTGCAGTTTACAAAAGATCTGATGAACATCTTAAAAACAGGTTGAAATGTCTTAGGCTCAGGCTGGTGTGCTCTCAGTTGAGTTATCAGGGACAGGGCTCTGGGGACAAGATCATGGGACAGAGATGTGACCCAGGCTTGAGCACCTGTCTGCCTGGCCTTTGAAGCCCCTTTTTGGGTTCATTGAAATGAATTTCCTTGTTCAGCTTTTACCAGGACCTGAGCTTCTCGGGTTGGAGCAGAGTAAGTTTTCAGGCTGAATTACTTGGACCATTGCCTGTGTTTTCTTTTTCACACAGCCTGCGGGTATCTGGCCTTCTCAGCCAAGGAAAATGGAAATGGTTCTAAACACTCACTTGAACCATGAATTTCAACCATGTATTAATTTGTTGCTTATTCCTTTTTGTGTCTTCTGAGAAGCAACGAGAGGACCCTAGGGCAGGCCTCAAGGGTCCTTTGGAGCTGGGGGGAGAGGCCAGGGGTAGAGGAACTATGCCCTCCCACCGTGTTCCCCACAGAGCAGCACCCTGCCCGCCCGGGTGTGTGTGCACGTGTGTGCGCGTGTGAGGTTGCACTTCAGATTCATTTGGAGAGGAAGGTTTCTGAAACTCCTTATGTCAGCAGTCCAGGGCAGAATGCTCTGTGCCTTACCCTCCCTTCAGTCTGCAGGACTCTGGGCTGAAAACTTAGGGCTCAGTCCTTGTTCCTGCCTCTTGCATGAGCTGCTGGATAGATTCTGTCCTGAGCTCTTGATATTTGGCTCTTCCTCATGGCTATCGTTTTGCTTTAGAGGCCACAGAAGAACCTGGTATCATCAGTGAGCACAGGCCCTATAGGAAGTGATTTCTATGTATTATAGACATCTTATATATATATATATATATATATATTTCTAAGGGTTAGAGCAGGGTATGAATTCGTTCCTGTCTTCTTTTAAAACTGTTTCCTAGGGAGGAGAAGACCCAGGGATGAAGAGTAGGTAGTAGGCTATATAACGCATAGCGGCTTTATGAGTGGGGGTGGGAACACAGTGGAAATAAACTAGAACTGATGAGTAAGTGGTCAGGATAGAGCTTTGTCCCCTTTTCTTATTAATTGTTGTTTTCTGATTTTTGTTATTTTCTGCTTTGACTGTCAGTTTTGCTATGTAAAGCCTGGAGGTGACCTATTTAATTCCTATATTTGGAGCCCTCAGAATGTGCCGAGGATCAGCTCAACACACTGAACGTTAACAAAAGGAGTAAGATGTCAGTTCCTGACCACAAGGTGCTCACAGTTCAGGAGGGAATAGATGACCCATTGGTGAGCCTTAGCCTGTGTTAGGACTCCTTTGGTCACTAGTAATAAGTCCAAACCCAGCACAGACTAGGTTAAACCAAAGAGGGATTTATTGGCTCACATAACTGACCAGTCCATAGAGAAATCTGCAGTCAGTTCACAAGCCCAAATGATGTCCTCAGGATCTGGTTCTCTCTCTTCATCCTGCCTCCACTTCCTGTGTGTTGACGCATTCTTCGAGATGCCTCCCCTGTAATTGTAGAATGGTGGTCTGTATTTCCTAGACCTGCATCTGTCCACCTTCTTTCCCGCAAGAGAGAGTGCAGGAGTCTGTCCCAGACATACCAGTCTTGTTTCATCCCATTGGCTCAGGCTGCATCACATGCACATCCTGAATCTGTCACATGGCCAGGGGCATGTGCAGAGCTGACTGGCTTGAGCCCTGGTCCTGTGCTTCACCTCTGAACCCAGCAGAGCCAACTCTACCCTAAATTAACCCTGGGCTAAGAATGGAGAGTGAGTGCTCATTGTTGGGGAAAGGTGTCAGGCTTTGAACTCTGGTCTGTGCCGTTGTCGAGGCAGGACAAACATGGGGCTGTATTCCCACCTGACATACCCTTGAGTCAGAATTGATTCTGTAGTGTAGCATCTTCTTACCCTGTGGTTTTAGCTGGCTCATGCATTTCAACACCAAATCTTGTCTCCACTGAGAACATTGCTCTGTCCCAGGATAGAGTGGGAAACTTATTTCAGGTGAGCATTAGGACTTTGGCTCCAATATTAGATAGCTTATAATCTTCTAACTTAGATGGTAATTAATATTTGAAATTTTCCAGTGCATAAGGGTGAATAAACCCAGTTGGTTCAGTGGCATTCCTCCTCCCCCCCCTCCGCCCCAAAATAGCCACATTGTTCAGGTTAACATGTTTTAATCTCTCTGGGGTTTATATAGCAGAGTGGGGGATGATCGTACAGACTTGAGATTTTGGAGAAAGATCCCAATGTACATCTTGACTTTGTAACTGAAGATTCTTCATTTGTAAAATGGTAACTCACTCATAGATGTGTGAGAGGTGAATTAATGTGAATAAAAACACAGTACCTGGTGGGGCACCCAGGTGGCTCAGTTGGTTAAGTGTCTGACTTCGGCTCAGGTCATGGTCTTGGAGTTTGTGGGTTCCAGTCCTGCGTCAGCTTCTGTGCTGACAGCTCAGAGCCTGGAGCTTGCTTCAGATTCTGTGTCTCCCTCTCTCTCTGCCCCTCCCTTGCTCTCTCTCTCAAAAATAAATAAAAAACATTAAAAAAAACCCCACAGTGTCTGATACATGGTAAACAGTCGATAAGAAGTAGCTATTGTTTCCTAATTTTTCAAACTAGCAGGGTGTACTACCAGATAATGTCTTTGAAGTTTGGCGTTTCCATTCTGTAAGCCTATGAAAATCTTCCACACCCACCCCCACTCAGAGTTTGGGGTGAGATGCTAGGAGGCCCTTAAAGCCCTCACAGAGTATAGAGCTTTATAGTTCATGGAGTACTTCTGTGTTCTTTTTCATTTGATCCTGTGAATAGCCTCTCATGAAATAAAACAGGAATCACAGTTTCTTTATGTCTAAGGATACTTAAGTCTTTGAGAGGTTGAATGACTTCTTCAAAAGAGTAGTGGCTACAAAGTTGTGGGGCAAGCCCTGTGGCCAGCATCTTCTCAGATACTCCATGTCCATGGCATTCTGCTTCTCCAGGGAGCGTTTGCCTTTCTAATATAATTCATTGAATTTGTTGGATATCTATCATGGCTTCAGATGGATTTCACTGGAGAGCCATATTGTATAGATCCTTGAAATAAACCTTGGGTTCATTTATTGAAACCTGATTGTCTTTTTGTTTTCGTCTTTGTTCAGTGGCCTGATTTATCAGGGCTGAATCACAAACCTCTCCTGTCTTTAGAGCAAATTAGCTCAATTTGTGTTGTGTGAAGTAACACAAATCAAGTTTATCACATTTCAAAGTTATAGTTGGAAGCTTCCTAATTAGAAGCTGAAAAGCTTGCCTTAACTGACATCCAAGTCATTTATCTTGGTGAAGGTAAAGATTTCTCAGGGAGGTTGGACTCCTGTGAAAGATAGCTAAACCCTAAATCCTTAATCCATTAACACTTAGCTAATTTCTTCCTAGCCATGCCTCTCAAAGCATTGTGAACTAGTACCATTTAAACTATTGGATAATAATTACGATGGCATTAATGATTTGAGAGGAATTGAGTGTGTGCCCAGTAGCCAACAGACTATTGTTAGAGGCTTATCCAAAAGACACAATAGTATTAATAATATTCTATTTCAAGGTCTTTGGAAATGTAGGCCAGATTAGTCCACTGCATTCTGCACAATCAGTGTCTGTTACTGTCTCATTTTGTGAGCAAAATGGTCACAAGAGTCAGCAAAAGCAGGATTATCTGATGCAGGTTTATCAGTTGTTAGGAGGTTTTAGGGTGAGTAACATCTAGTTGACTGAGAGTTGAGACTAAAACCAGATTGCTGGTTTCTTGATACACCAGGAACGAGTGTTCTGTGAAGCCCCACAAGGCCTTGACTCACACTGTTGGTCTAAGCACACGAATGTCCCTGTGAAGACCTCTTCTGCTGTAGAATACAAATAAACCAGCATCTGAGACCAAAGCACAGATAACTAACAGATGTCTTGAGGTATGCCATACATATGATGAGGTGCATAAAATGCACAAACCTGAAGTGTACAATTCAGTGAATTTATATATATGTATATATACACACACACTCATGTAATACCACCCAGATCAAGGTATAGAACATTTCTCTCTCTCCAGAGGGTTCCTTCCTTCCCTTGCTTACCCCTGCTTCCCCTAATCCCCCACCTCCCCCAGGAAATCACTATTTTGACTTCTACCAGCATCAGTTAAGGTTTGCCTATTCATAAGCTTCCTTCTAAGTGGAATCATGTAGCATGTACTGTTGTATGTCTGGCTTCCTTCGGTGCCAAAAGGACAGGTATCGGCAGTTAAGCTTGGCTTGAGAACTCACCTGGAGTAAAAAGGGTTCGAGAAACTTTGATTTATACCAGTGGGCAGCACACATTCTGAGATAAGAGATGCCCTGGAAACATGATGAAATGAAGTTGTATAAAAGCCAAGGAAGGTCAACATTGCCTGAGAAAGGACTTCCATGAAATTAGAAGCTCCTGGTACCGAATACTTTTTTTTTTTTTACCTGGCGGAGGGCGTATTCATTCCCTGCCACCTGCCTATTCCCACATCTTCCACATAGATGCTGGAGAGTGCTGGCTGCTTATGTATAGCATCATGGGAGGTAGATGACATTTGAATGCATGCATGATGGGGTCAATGAATATGTTAGCTGGCATTCTGTTTCAACTATCTCTTCCTATCTTGGAAAGATTCCCTCATATTAAATGTGAATAGTTGTAAAAGACCTTGTAGAAAGAGACCTTATTTCTTTTTTTTTAAGTTTATTATTTACATTCCTCATCTTATTAGTCCTGTCTCTTCTTTGACATTTGTCATTTCCTGATATTTTTCTTTTTGTCTGAGTAAATCCTGAAGAACCAGTCTCTGTAGTCCTTTAACTTGGAGAAGCTAGACTTTTAGCTATATTTGGAAGTATTTTTCAATAATGCTAAATATAATCTATGCAAGAACTGTCCCCCCCCCCCTTTCCAAATGTCTTAGAACATTATGGAAGTGTTCTCAAATATAGTCAGACTATACTAAATAACACTAATAACTAGACAGGAAGACTTGAGGTTGAATTACAGAATATTTGAAAGTGGGGCACCTGGGCAGCTCAGTTGGTTAAGTGTCTGACTTTTGATTTTGACTCAGGTCATGATCTCATGGTTCATGGGATTGAATGCTGCATTGGGTTCTGTACTGACAGCATGGAACCTCTTTGGGATTCTCTCTATTCCTCTCTCTAGCCCTCCCTCACTTGCGTATGCATGCTCTCTCTCAAATAAACTAAAACAAAAGAATGAAGAAATCTGGTTTTATTACTTTAAAGTTTATTTATATTGTTAGAGCGAGAGTGAGAGAGCTGGGGGAGAGGACAGAGAAAGAGAGAGAAAATTCCAAATTGTTGTCAGAATTCTGTGCTGTCAGTGCAGAGCCCCACACGGAATTTGAACTTACCATGAGATCATGATCTGAGCTGAGAACAGGTGTCAACAAATGGCTTAACTGAATGAGCCATTCAGGTGCCCCTAGTTTTATTACTTTTAATTTTGAAGTTAAAAGTTTTGATATTAAAAAAATGTGGTCCATACTTTCTCATCCTAACAAAAGTCACAAAGATATTGTTTTCTTTAGAAGCTTGATAATTTAGCTTTTGCATTTAAAAGGTCTGTGGTCCCATGTAAAACTTTTATTTCCTATGGTTTGAGGTAGGGGTCAGAGCTCATTGCCCTCCCCCCCATTGGATATCTAGTTCTTCCAGCAACATTGGTTGGAAGCACTTTCCTATCTCCATTGAATTGCTTTGATACCTTTGTTGAAATCAACAGACCATATTAAATATAGCCTATTTCTAGACTTTTTCATTGGTCTATTTACCTTTTACGTCATTACTACACTGTTTTGATTACCAAAGCTTTATTGTTGTAAGTCTTAAAATGAGATAGTACAGGTTGTCTGCTTTTTGTTCTCCATGCTCCCCTCCAAGATTGTACTGGCTATTATAGGTCCTTTTTGTTTGCATATAGATTTTGGAATCAACCTGCCAATTTCTAAAAAACAGCCTTATGGGATTTTGATTAAGAGAACATTGAACGTATAGGTCAGTTTGGGGAGAAGAATATTTTTACAATATTAAGTCTTGGGATGCCTGGGTGGCTCAGTCAGTTAAGCGTCCAACTTCAGCTCAGGTCATGGTCACACGGTTTGTGGATTTGAGCCCCACATCAGGTTCTGTGCTGACAGCTCAGAAGCCTGGAGCCTGTTTCAGATTATGTCTCTCTCTCTCTGACCTTCCCCTGCTAACACTGTCTGTCTGCCTCTCTCTCTCAGAAATAAATAAAAACGTTAAAAAATAATATCAAGTCTTTTAATCACTGAATATAGTGTATCTCTTCATTTAGTTAGATCTCCTTTAATTTCTTTTAGCAATTTATCAGTGTAGAGGCCTCATCATATTTTATTAAATTTATCCCTAAAACTTAATGTGTTTTTGATGCTATTATAAATAGAATTAGGAAAACTCTTCCAGTTATTTACTGCTATTATATAGAGATATATTTGAGTTTTACATATTGGCCTTGTATGTCACTTTGTCCAATTTACTTATTTCAGTTTTTTTTGAAGATTCTTGAGGATTTTATATGAATATAATCATTCTGTGGGTAAAGACTTTTATTTCTTTCCAATGTTTAAGTATGTATGTATATATGTATTTTCTTGCCTTATTGCATTGACTAGGGTCTCATTGTTGAAATAGAAGTGGTGAAAGTGGACATGCTTGTGTTATTCTTGAACCCAGAGGGAAAGTGTTTAGTTTCTCATCACTGAGTTCCATGTTAATTGTAGGTTTTGCATAAATGTCCTTATTGGTTGCGAAAATTTCCTTCTAGTTTCTAGTTTGAGAGTTTTTGTTACAAAGGGTGTTGAATTTTGTCGAACACTTTTCCTGCATGTATTGAAGTTATCATATGGCTTTTCTTTTATTCTATTAATGTGATATATTCTATAGAGTTTTGAATATTAAACCAAATGTTATTCTTGGGATAAACCTCACTTGGTCCTTCTATATTACCCTTTCTATATAATGCTGCATTTAATTTTCTAATATTTTCTTAGGGACTTTTGCATGTCTGTTCTTGAGGGGTATTAGATGTGTAATTCTTTGTAATTCCTCTGGTTTTGGTATCAAGATTGTGCTGGCATCGCATAATCAATAGTCTGGAATGAGTTACTTTGTCATGACAAGTAGCAAAGTTCCCATTTTAAGTGCATAAAGTAATAATTGTTAGGTAAAAGAGGTATAATTATTTTCCTGACCAGCTAAGAACTTCTGCTTATTAACATGTGAAACATCTATGGAAGAGTCTATTTGTTGTGTATGAAGTAACGCATCAAATATCCCGGAAAATATTTTATCTTGAGTGGGATAAACAACTCATACTCTCCCATATCCTAAATCCCATTCCTTTGTAATTTATGGAGTATTCAATTAATAACCTTTTATTGTATGTCAATATTTGGGTCTTTTTTACCCCCCTCTCTCTTCCCTGTTTTGGTTGTATTTCTCCCAAATAAAAGTTTATATTCATAAGTCAGCTAGTGTTTTTACCTGTTGAGTTATTTTGCATAAAGTTGGTCACATGTGCTCAGATGGAATAAAAACTTTTCCATCTGTCCTGGAGGCATTGTTGTCTGCCACGGCTGCTCAGGGCTCTTTTTTGGGGAGTCTCCTGTTCAGAAGGAAGGATCATAAATTCAGTCCAACTCAGTGTAGAATAGAGTTAGAGGAAATCAAACCATCAATTTGGTAAGGGAGAAATCTTGTGCTAGGTAAGCAGTGGGTGAGAGAGACCTGGGAGCAACTGTCCTGGTCCCCATGATGATGGTGCATCCAGGGAAGGACAGGGAGAAAGGGGGTCATTCTGGAAGGGTTCTGGGGCATCAGGATGCTTCAGGAAGCACGCCAGCTCTACACCTCTGTCTTCAGACAACGTGCTGAGACCTCCTACATGACGTGTTCAGTGTTTATCGTGCTTCTCTGGAGCCCCTCGATCTAGAGGCTGCACCTCTGGGGGAGTCATGTCCCCATGTAATTTAGAATGATCTTCTCCCCTACTTCCTTTCCAAGAGTCCAGGGAAGATGAGTTCTAACTCCCCTATCAGCAGGGACCCACAATATTGCTCGGAGCATCTGGTGACCTCTGATGGACAGATGTCCGCTGTCCCTGGTTCCTGGATGGTGGGCTGAGTCATGTGATGCCCGTGGGGTGGTGTGCACATTCTCAGATGTCACAGGCCTGACCTTGGTGCTGCCCCCTGGAGCAGATTTACTTGTTCCTTGGAGGGATCCTTACCCCATAGGATATTGGGATTGGAGACCATTCCTGTGTTTGCAAAAAATATTCCCCTAACGTAAAATGTCCCTCCTTGTACTCATTCCTGAAGACTTATTTCAAGTCCAGACTCCTTCAGGAAGCCTTCCCTAACTTCTCAAGCCCCTGTTTTTCCTTCCCTTAGGATTTATTCTGTGTGTGTGTTTGCTTAACATGGCCTTAAGGATAATTCATGTTGAACTGAATTAAGAAGATAAGGTTTATATCAATCAGCAGATACAAACTAGATCTGATTTTTAAAAAAGAGATACAGAGTGAAGGCATTTTATTTTTTTTTACTTGACATTCTCAGGTAGGTTTTAGTTATTTGGAAATAGTGGGAAAAAATGTACTACACAATGGGAAATGAAATGTTTGTAAAAACCAGAAAATTTAGGTTGTACAGAGTATCCTAGCATATAATTTATACTAAAAGAAACAAAGTTAAGTTAGCTCAGATCTTGATGTCTCTGGCTCAACCCCCCTGATATTATAACCTTATTATTTCCTTTAGTCTCAGACTATATGGTGAGATTTTTCTATAGAGGTCCCTTCTTGTCATTAATGAATTCTTTCCTCTGCACCCACCCCATCTGAATTTTTGTTGTTTATCCCTTTTGGTTTCTATACCTCAGGTCTCTTCTTCTTCTTCTTCTTCTTCTTTTAATGTTTTATTTCTAGGAGAGAGAGAGAGAGACAGTGTGAGCAGGGGAGGGTCAGAGAGAGAGGGAGATACAGACTCTGAAATAGGCTCCAGGCTCTGAGCTGGCAGTCAGCACAGAGCCCGACACGGGGCTCGAACCCACGAACCGCAAGATCATGACCTAAGCGAAAGTCGGACGCTTAACCGACTAAGCCACCCAGGCGCCCCAGGTCTCTTCTTCTTGAGGCACCTCTGACAGTTGCTTTTAGGGTAGTGGTGTCAGAGATCTCCCAGGACCAGATCCCAGGCTATGTCCTCTTGAGCAAGCCAATCTCACTGGGTCTTCCTTCTGTCCCCTTTAAAAAAAAAAAGAAAAGAACTACAAATCTTACCCTGAAGGTGATGGTTTTAACGTGGGAGGAGGCATGTTGCATGCCTGGTGTGTGACAGAGCTCTGATGTCAGCTAAGTGGCTCTCTGTATGTTCTATACCAGGGACCCACTGGTCCTTGCACATCACAGGCGCTCAGGAAGTGCCCTCCCAATGGGTTGCTGACATTACAAGTAGGGTGACGTTAATAGTTGATAGCCAAGGAGAGGTGAGGGTCATTAAGCTCAGGTTGGTTAAAATGTTGCAAAGGCATGTTTTGTGCTGGTTACTCAACTGCAGGTATGAAGCTTACAAAATAGTAATCCAATGGTGACATAGCCTGTTGGTATAACACCTAGGAAGTAGTTAGGAACACAAGAAGACAGTGATGCCTTACGCTTTGTCCTGTGTAGAGATCGAGGGATAAATAATTAAGGAGAGAGAGAACAGGGGAGGACAAAGGATACTTTCTAAGGAGACAGGAATTCAGCTACAGTAATTGTCATTTATGGAGCCCCTGCTCTGTTCTAGGCACTGTCCCCAGTAATCACAACCATATCATAAGGCTGAGGGGTAAACTGAGGCTTCAAAAGGCTGTATCGAGGTGGGAAAGTACAATTTGAAGATCAGTGAGAAGTGGGTATTTCAGGCTCAGGGAAGAGAATAAAGAGATGGGTAAGGATAAATTTTAAGTGCTTTTTGGTAACATCAGAATTTTATCACCTCTCTTTCCAGGGTAATCAGCACCGTCTAGAGTTTGAGATTATGTTATTGTTGAATTGAATTTTGCATATAGGTTGCTTTGATGGTTTTGATCCCTGTTTTTGGAAAGCCTTTACATTTATTGGATTTTCTTAATTTTGAAGCAATAACTTTTATAGTCAGGAGGAATTGGAGAGGTGGTGGGTGTCCTGAATAGAAGGCAGCAAACTTAGACTCACGTCCCTTTCCTGCATTACCTGGTCATATGATTTTGTGTCTGACACGCCACGTCACTCAAGAGGTGGAGGTACTGCCCTGCAGCATCAGGCTGGGAGTCTGGCCCCATGGCCTTTTCTCTGGGGCCATTGAGTGAACTCCTAGCTTTGTGAGGACGGTTTTGTTAAGGGGCATTCACGACCGCTTCACAGCTGGTCAGTGAGGATGGCTGAGACAAGCTTGAGACCTTTGTACTGCAACCAGGCTCTTTACTAGGTCAAACCTCTTTGATGTCTTAGCCACGCCCCTCTCGAGATATCTCTGTATGAGTTGCAACTGTCTCTATACTCCCCATCATGTTTTTCTTTTCGTCTTGGCTTCAAAGAAGCTCAGAGCTAAATTTATTGCTTGATTATAGTTGCTGGGTTGGCTAGGGTTTTAAATATGTATTTTTTAACGTTATGTGATTTTTCTTTTGATCATCTTGTTTCTGTGTCCTTTCTTGCATATCACCTTAAATCATTTTGAGAAGTAGGTCAGGTATACATTGAAAAATCACTTCTGAGGGAGGAGGGCCATTAGACAAATGGGGAACACATTTGGATGTCTTTGGTCAATGTTTGGAATAGATTTTGTATTTAAACTCCTTTTTATGTTATTCACTATCAAATGGTCTAGACAGCACATTTTACTGTCCTCTCATGTGAGGTAAGCATCAGGGGGAAGTTGTTCTTCATAAAAATTGTTTTCCTGATGAAAGTACTTTGACCTTGTAGGCAGACCTGGGAGCCCCTGAGGTTGTGGGGACCACGCTCCTGGCTCTTCCTGGCCAGGGCCTGAGGTTGCTCACCTTGGGTCCCAAGGCCACTGTGGGGGTGGAGGTGAGGGTGTAGTGGGAGGGTGTATGAGGGGCTGCTGGCTCATCTCTCTTGAATATGGATAGAAAAGATGGTGGGCATAGTTACTAAATGTCACTGCCCCTCCCCTTCTTTCTCTAGCTTGGCTTTTAGAAGCAGCTTTTATTTACTTGACAGTTCTTTGACATCAGCTCTATGCTGGGTCCTGGGCACTGACGTGAGTGCTGTATTGTTCAGCACTTAATGAGAACAGCAGAGTCATTAATAATCACAGGTGTGATGGAATCCTCACAGGGGCCACACGTTTTGGAGGAATACTCTTCTTTTAATTTTTTTATGTTTGTTTATTTTTGAGGGGGCAGAGAGAGGGGGATTCACAGAATCTGAAGCAGGTTCCAGGCTCTGAACTGTCAGCACAGAACCTAACTTGGGACTTGACCTCATGAACCTCAAGGTCATGACTTCAGCCAAAGTTGTACAGTTAACCGACTGAGCCACCCAGGCACCCCAGGAATACTCTTTTTTTCTTCTTTTAAAAAAATATAATTTATTGTCAACTTGGCTAACATACAGTGTGTACAGTGCTCTTGGTTTTGGGGGTAGATTCCCGTGGTTCATTGCTTACATGCAACACACAGTGCTCATCCCAACAGGTGCCCTCTCAATGCCCATCACCCATTTCCCCTCTCCCCCACTCACCCAGACACCCTCAATTTGTTCTCTGTATTTAAGAGTCTCTTATGGTTTGCCTCCCTCCTTCTCTGTAACTATTTTTTTCCCTTCCATTTCCTCATGGTCTTCTGTTAAGTTTCTCAAGATCCACATGAGTGAAAACATACGGTATCTGTCTTTCTCTGCCTCCAGTTTCATCCATGTTGCTGCAAATGGCATGATTTCATTCTTTCTCTTGCCATGTAGTATTCCATCTTCTTGATCCATTCATCAGTTGATGGGCATTTAGGCTCTTTCCATGATTTGGCCATTGTTGAAAGTGCTGCTATGAATATTGGGGTGCATGTGCCCCTGTGCATCAGCACTCTTGTGTCCTTTGGATAAGTGCCCCAACAATACTCTTGAGAAGATTCCTAGTGGCAGACGTGTGTAGCTTTAGGAGAGGAACTGAGGTTGCAGTAGACACTGGGGACATCAGTTACCCTGAGGCAACAGACAGAGCAGAACTCCCCTTTCCCAGGCTGTGTTCATTGTGTGTCAGGGTCTATTTGGACACCTCTTCACTGTGATGCTGGGTATCTGGGTTTACCAAGTACCTCAGCTCCATTAACCTTTGGTGTGTGGTCCCCAGAGATCCCAGAGGTATTTCCAGAAATAACATGGCACGGGGTGGGGTGGGGGGCAGAGTGTGTAGCCTGACCAGGCTTACTCTCCCCTCCCCCAGAGTGGCTCCTCTTTTCTGTAATTCAACTGATTGCTTTTCTTTCCAAATTGCTGGCTTAAGCTTTATCTTATCTAATTTTATCTCCTCAAGCGTGGTACTTCCAGAGCAGCACTGGGGCCTGTGCTCATTCTGTCCCTTGCACTTCTGTGCTCCCTCTGCATCCCGAGGGGATAGGGACTGGATTTGCATAATCTCTGCATTTTCTGGCACCAGGAGGTGGTTGCGGTTTGCCAGTGCTTTTCAACCTTTGGAACCTCTCCTGTGTCCCCTTCGTCATTGTGTTTCACTGACATCTTTTGCCTCCTCCGGGACCTGCTTCTTCTTTCCCCATCGCTCTCAGCCCCCTTGTTTCTTTTGACCTGTGTCCTTCCCAGCCCCCTGTCCTGCCCTTTTGCTTGCTGGCTGCCTTTCCTTACCTCCTGTCACATTTACATGCTCACCATTTCTTTTTACTCCAAGCATCTGTTCATCTGAATCGTGAACTGCAGTTGGTATAATTAAATATGTAATATGTTTATTTTAATATCAATATGTCTCTTCATGCACATATTAGTAAGAGACTTGGCTGTTGGCAGCAGGCTGGATGGCTGTTTGCAAACGGCCACTCCTAGCAGCTCCCCGCTCCGGACGCTTACTCTGACTCTCACTGGTTCTCTCTGTCTCTGTGTGTCTCTCTGTCTTTTTGCTCCGTGTGCATCTCTGTGTCTCTGTCTTTCTCACAGACACACAGAACTCAAATAGGCCTGTATGTTTCTTTCCCCATACATCCCTGTTTGGAAGCACACAGACACTGGGTGAGTGAGGATGAAGGGTTCAGTCAAGAGGCTGCATGCAGGAACCGGGAGGAGAATCTCATGCTCACGTCTTTATGACCCTTCCGCTAGGTCCTCTAATACAGCAGCACTGTCATCGCCGGGAACATGAAACCTGGGCACCGTCCCCTGAGAATATTGCTGATGCAAAGGAAGGAGGGCAGGAGCAATCCTAGCCTTGCCTCCCTGGCCCGTGGTCCCAAGTGAGTCCCCTCCCCACAAATGGGTGGTAGGGAAGACAGCCCATCTGTGTGGCATCTCAATGCCGTGACAGGAAATAGCAGATGCTGCATTAGAATAGATTATGTGGTATTTGACTGTCACTTCTGTTTAAAGGTAAATAAAAATCTATCTTTGGCTTAGAATTCTTGCCTCCCAGCCTGTGGGTGAATATTGACTGACAAGCATTACCTCCCATGTAGAAAAGGCTTGCATGCAGGGCTATAAATTAAAGCTCTGCATTGGCTATATCTTCTTAATGTTTTCTGCGGAGCGGAATTAGAACATGTCGTTTCTTCTGAGGTTATAAAAAGCAAACAAGGATCCCCTTCCTTCCAGACTCACAGAAAGTAAATGAATACTTGAAATCCTGTTTTATCAGCCATAAAAGTTAGATAAAAGCTGGGGCAGATGTACGAGAAGATTGTGATATATCTGGGACCATGGGTTTCTATTCCTTTTCTGGAAGAGAAAAACTGCGCTTACACGTAGGCAATTTGGTTGAATTCTGTAGGCTCTCGAGCACGAATACTGGATTAAGTCTCTAGAGTTTCAGGTTTTAGTGCAGTGAGAAGCAAGTCACTTGTCTCCCTGGGCCCTAGTTTCCGTGGCTCCTCAAGGGGATCCAGATTCCTGCCTCACAGGTGGCAGCGACAGTTAAGGAAGAAATTTATGCCAAGCACAGAATATGTATTCGATAAATATTAGTAATTGATAAGCCCTCTGATAAGCCTGCGGAAGCCCTGGGGAGTCCTTTTGCCGTTGGTTTTTGGTTTTATTTTGTTACGATATTTGTAACACATGCTCTTGGTGCTTCTGTGGTCACTGGTGCTTTTAAGGTCCTAACTATACTGTTGTCATGAAATTTTGAAAGGACTCCTGGCTTCAAAAGAGGCTGCAGGGTTTTGAATTTCCTTTTTTCTTTGCAAAAGATTTTGAAGCTTAAGTCATGTAATTAATAACAGGGAAGGTTAAGAGTCAAAGATTTTTCTCTTAACTCTGGTCATTTTTAAAGCCAAACTTGGCACAGGTTGAAGCAAATCTGTGTCTTCTTGACCATTCACTGTTTTTTTTTTTTTTTAACTGAGAAAATAGATTCTATCTCTAATGAAGTAATTGCAAACAGTCCTGTTAACATATGGTACTGATTCTTCACAGAAGCATTGTTGAAATGCATGGGAACTACCAGGTTAAAAGTTGTAAAAATAGCCCACCCTCCACACAGTCCAGATGGTATCTCCAGACTCGAGGGTCCAAGTGGCATGAGAAATGTCTGGTGCGGGGGTCGGCGAACCATGGCTCTCAGGCCAAACCCAGCCTGCTGTCTGCTTTTGCATGGCCTGTGAACTCAGAATGCTGTTTCACATGAAAAAATGGTTAAGGGGCGCCTGGGTGGCTCAGTTGCTTGAGCGTCTGACTTCGGCCTAGGTTGTAATCTCTTGGTTTGTGGGTTCGAGCCCCGGGTCAGGCTCTGTGCTGTCAGTACAGAGCCCCCTTCAGATCCTCTGTCCCCCTTTCTTTCTATCCCTCTTCCCCTCCTTCTCTCTCTCTCAAAAATAAATAAAACACTAAAAAATATTTTAAAAATGGTTAAAAAAAGAATCCAAAGAATAATACTGTTTCGTGACATGTAGAAATCATAGAAAATTCACATTTGTGTTCATAAGTAAAGTTTTTTTGGAGCACAGCCACACCCATATGTTTACATATTGTTGAGGGCTGTTTCTGTGCTATAATGGCAAAATTGAGTAGTTGCCTAAAAGATTTACTGGGTGGAATTTTACAGAAAGAGATTGCCAATCCCGGGTCTAGGTGGTTAGGAGTTTTAGTTCTAATGTGTACATATTAATTGATACATGGCTTGTTTTTGAAGTTCAGCTTTTAATTGTAGGGTTTTTTTTTTTTTTTAACTTTCATTTGTTATTAATAAAAGTATAAAGAAGATCAAACATGGCCCATTAATGCCACTACTCAGACTACCCTTTTCAACAGTTTTGATGGTAAAAATAAAAATTTGTTCACGGCAAATTATTGTTCAAATGGATTAATGTATAAAATAAAAGCCTTTCTCCCCATTTCCCCTACCCCAATTCTTCCATCCAAAGGAAACACTGTTAATAATTTAACATTCCAAATATTTGGGAGAGGGTGCTATTCCAGCAGATCTATGTGTGTCTTCTTTTTCAAAAAGCTTCTCGGGGTACTTGGGTGGCACAGTCATTTGAGAGTCTGACTCTTGATTTCAGCTCAGGTCATGATCCCAAGGTGTGGGATTGAGCCCCGCATTGGGCTCTGTGCTGAGTATGGAAACTGCTTGGGACCCTCTCTCTCTCTCTCTCTCTCTCTGTCTGCTCCTCCTTAACTTGCACGTGCACTTGCATGCTTTCTCTCTCAAAAATAAAATAAAATAAAAACTTCTCACAGCATGCTTAATTTAGTGTAAAATACCTCTTAGTTATTTAACCTTTTATTATGAAGTTTCAAATGTTATGTCATAGGACAAGAAAGTGTAATGAACCCATCATTCAGCATCGCTCCAACATTTCAAACACTGGCCAAATCTTGTTTCATTTACAAAATTCACTTCCCATATTATTTTGAAGTAAATCCCAGGTACCTCATTTCATTGGTAAATATGTATTTTTATACATACCTCTAAAACATAATCTTTTTATTTTTTAAATTTAAAAAAATTTTTAATTTTATTTTTTCTCCAAATTTTTATTTAAATTCTAGTTAGTTAACATACAGTGCAATATTGGTTAGGATGAGCACTGCTATGTGTAAGTGATGAATCACTGAATTCCACTCCTGAAACCAATATTGCTCTAAAACATAATCTTTTTAAAAATATAACCACTAACAATTAACATGACTAAAAATCCCAAAGCAAACTGTAATACCTTAATGTAAGTTTGAACACTGGGCATTAGGTTTTTTTTTTTTTTAACCCCACTCTCCATTATCTTTTAAACAATTTCTTTTATTCTTTGTTTGAATCAGGATCTGGATAAGATTCACACAGTGTGATTGATGGCTGTCCTTTATGTAAATTGTAACTTGTACATTCTCTCCGACCTCTTTTTTTCCCCTGACTTGGCACTTACTATCCAAAGAAAAGAAGTTATTTCATAGGTCCTCTTTCTCATGCTTGTGGTTTTAACATGTCCCTCTGTCCTCTTACTGGTAGTTGGATCTAACGGCTTGATCACATTCAAGATTCATTTTGTTTATTTTTATTTTTAGCTAGGCTACTTCACAGATGATGTTGAATCCTTCCAATAGGAGGCACTTGATATCTGGTGATCTCTTTCGTGATGTTGGCACTGGTTAGCATTTCCTGTGCCCATCCAGGCATTCATCATGGCCTGTAAAATGGTGGTACTACTCTAATTCTGTCACTCCTTTGCCGTTTATCAGCAGAAATACTTGATTTTTTAAATATTTATCGGTTCTGAAAGTATTTGGAGTCTTAGCCTCCTTTAACAATTACTGGTTTGTTTTTTGCTTTTGTTTATGTAATTTTAAAAAACGCTGTGAATTTAAACATTAAATGTGTTCCATTGAAGTTCTTGAGGCTCAGAGTATCCCCGTTTTGGCCAGTGTTCACCTTCTCAAGTTGGTCCCTGAGTGCTTTTGACGTGAGCCCAGGAGTCTTTAACAGCTTTCTTTGTATGTGGTGTGACAAGATATTTTATATTCATTCTGTACATGTCTTGCCCCAGATCTACAATTGGCCATTTCTTCAAGGAGTCAGTCCTGTTTCTTTTTAGTGGGGAAATTGTATTTCAAGACTACAGTTGAGTTTCAAAAGGTACACATCTATGAACAGGTTTTATAGTAAAAAACACCCACAGAAAGTGTATGACGTACAACACTTATGGAACCACCACCTCTGTCAAGAAGCAGAACGTGGAAGAAGCTCAGAAGTGCCCTTGTGGGTCCCTCCATGACCGTTCTCTCTTCCTTCCCCTCACAGTGACTGTGTTGATTTTTATGTTAATCAGGTCCTTGCTCTTCCTTTTTGTTTTATCGTTTATGTACATATCCCCAAGCAGATAAAGCTTGGTTCTGTCTGCTTTTGCGTTTTTGCGCAAATGGATCATGAATGCTTTGATATCTTCTCCCATTCAACAGCGTAAGATTTATTTGTTTTTATTTTCTTTGCAGTGTGATATTCCGTTGGGTGAATGAATAGACCACATTTTATCCATTCTACTACCGATGTACATTTGAGTTGCCTCCAATTCTGTGCTAATATCTGAAAATGCTGAGATTATCCTTGTATCTGTTTTCTGGTGTGCATGTGCAATCATTTCTGAAGGGTTTATACATAGAAGTAGATTTGTGGGGTCGCAAGGTGTGTGTATCTTTCCTCCCAGAGAGTTAGACCCGCTGTTGCTCTCACCAGCAGAGCCTGAGTGTTCCTGTTGCCTCTTGCCCACATCTGGAATGGTCAGGCTTTTAACATTTTGGCCAGCCTGTTGATTCAACATGGTATCTCATGGTGACTTTTGTTCCCTATTTCCCCGATTACCAGTGAGGTTAAACATCTTTTTATATGTTCAATCAGCTATTTGGATTTCTTCTTTTGTGAAGTCTCTGTTCACTGATTTTTTTTTAAAATCAATTTATAGACATTTTCTATTGGATACAGATTCTCATTGGCCTGTGCTATGGCTTTTCACTTTCTTTATGGCACCTTTTGATTTAATGCAAGTTCTTGTGCCCTTTAGGTCTCGTTTTAGGGAGTCTTCCTGAGCCCTGAGCTGGGTTAAGACATAACATACAGATACCGAATATTCTGTTTCAGGGGACACTCTGCACTTGTGTCGTGTGCATCCCTAAAGGACCAGGAGGCAAGCAAATGCTGGAGCGTGCTATGAGACGAGCACAGAAAAGCCTCTTCTGATGGCTGCAGTGTTCTTTCTGACGACTAACTTGAGTATGCTTGGGTCCCTGAGTAATCCTCCCCAAAGATGAAACTCTTACCGGCCTTTTGGATCTTTGATTTTGTTCAAATTGAAATGCATTTCCCCCCTCTTGTTTTAGTGATTCTTCCAGTATAGCTGTTTCTCTTCAAATATCTCCTGAGCACCTGCGTTGCAGGGAATAGTAGATGCTGTGGAAGGAGGGGGAGGGTGGGTGATGAGATCACTCTTTGTCTTCAGACAGATTACCATCACACAGAGGAGGTTAGGTAGTACGTTATTTTCGTAATGGGCTTTGACCATGCATTGCCTTCTACTTTCTTCAGGACATCATTTAAATCCAAGCAGCTGTGCCTATCACAAAATATTACATATTGCATAATTCCCTCGTAGGAAAGTCCAGAATAGAGAAATGTATAGAGACAGAGAATATATGTATGAGTGGTTGCTTAGGGCTTGGGGCGGGAGGCTGGGGAAATGGGGGATGAGGCGGGGATGGGGGCATGACCCCTAAAGGGTACAAGGCTTCTTTTTGAAGTGATGAAAATGTTCTAAAACTGACTGTGGCAAGGGTTGTGCAGAGCTGTGAATACACTAAAAACCATTGAATTGTACACTTTAAATAGGTAAATTGTATGGTATATGAATTACCTCAATGAAGTTGGTAAAAAATAAAAAAACTTAATGTAGCTGTTTTTCCTCACCTGGCTCAGTGATGAAACTCAGTGAGTTTCATGGTTACTTAAAAGAATGGATGATATAGGGGCACCTGGGTGGCTCAGTCAGTTTGGTGTCTGACTTCAGCTCAGGTCAGGATATAGCAGTCTGTGAGTTCAAGCCCCACGTCAGGATCTGTGCTGACAGCTCAGAGCCTGGAGCCTGCTTCTGATTCTGTGTCTTCTCTTTATGCCCCTCCACACCCCCCCCCACACCCACCCAGTAAATAAATAGTAAAAAAAAAATTTTTTTTTAAAGAATGAATGATAAAGAAATCACAGGTCTGGAGGAAGGGTCCTAAAACAGATGCCAGTTTGTCCATAAATTAGCCAGTTTACTTACCAGCAGATAAGAAGGTAACTGTGATTCCTTTCTTCACTTCATGAATCAGCACTATTCAGATGCTTTTTATTTTTTTATTTCATTTTATTTTTAATTCAAGTATAATGAACATACAGTATTATTAGATTCAGGTGTACAATATCATGATTCAACAATTGTATACATGACTCGGGACTCATCCAGTAAGTCTATTCTTAATCCCCTTCTCTTATTTCACCCCCCACTTCTCCTCTGGAAAGCACAAGTTCTCCATACCTAAGAGTCTGGTTTTCTGTTTCTGTTTTTGTCTTTGTTTTTTTTTGTTTTGTTTTGTTTTTGTTCGGAGGTCCTTTAAAGAAGGGGTCAACATTATTCTTGCTGTAGGGGGAGAAACCCAAACCAGACCCTCTCCACGAACCACCAGACTCATTTAACTCAAGCTGTTTAACTTCTCTGAATTTAGAATTAATATGGAATTTAAATGCTACCATCCCTCACCCCCTATTTCTCAGCACACCTTTTCTGATGCCCAAGGTGAGGAGAGGGGTAGAGGACTTCTGTGCCTATAGTTGAGTTAGCAGTCCTCATTCTCCGAATGTGCAGGATTCAGGGCTCTCTCATTGGGTAGGTGGAGTGTATACATGTAGATACCCAGGAACCGATGTGTGTTTATTGAGTTCTTAATGCCCTATGTAAGAACTCTGCGATTACCTGGGGAATATAGTGCCTGCCTGAGACAAACGTGTGAATAATAACTATCCTAATAATAGCTAACATTCATTGATTGTTT
The DNA here is from genome assembly GCA_017311185.1 of Proteles cristata cristata. NCBI lineage: Eukaryota > Metazoa > Chordata > Mammalia > Carnivora > Hyaenidae > Proteles > Proteles cristata. Next base: position 900,660 of record JAESUZ010001199.1, read on the forward strand.
ATTATGTGCTAGGCTTGCACATTTTCAAGTTGTTACAAAAGCAGGAGAAAACTCTGATAGGTTCTCATGACTGAAATGATGGAGGCACACATCATTTCATAGGTGCTTCCATCGTTTCAGTCATTTCACAGGAGGCGGAGATTCAGAGAGTTAGTTAGGTATCTTGCCCAAGGTCTCATGGTTGTGAAGTGGTTGATTCACACCCAGATCTGTCAATACTTTCTTTTGTCAGGGGAGAGGAGGCAAGGAATTGGTAACATTTTTATTATACAAATAATACAAATTAATTTTTTAAAAGTTCATTTTTGAGAGAGGGAGAGAGACAGAGCATGAGTGGGGGAGGGGCAGAGAGAGGGAGACAGAATCTGAAGCAGGCTCCAAGCTCTGAGCTATCAGCACAGAGCCCCACAGTGGGCTCAAACTCCCAAAATGCGAGATCCTGACCTGAGCTGAAGTCAGATGCCCAACCAACCGAGCCACCCAGATGCCCCAAATAATATAAATTAAAGGACAAGGGAAAAAAAAAAAGATCACCCATAACTCTACCACGTGGGCATGCCCATCCTTACTGTTTCTGTGTATTTCTTTGGAATCTGTTTTTATACTTTCTGATTTATTTTTATATCCACCCAACCTCCGTCAGCCCATCGTTGAAGGCTGTTGAAGACTGTTGCTAATTCATTAGAGGACCTTGGGACAAACAAGTCATAAATCAGTATGTTTCATGGGCTGGGGACTGGTGGGCAAGGGAAGACTCCGACCTGACAAATTCATACCATGGTGCAGCCAGCAAAGGTCGTACTTGTCCCAAAGTGTACCCCCCCACCCCCAGTCTTTCTCTACTCCCCTAGCTGTTGGATTGTGTCTCCTGTGAGACATTTGAAGAAAAATGTGTACAAAGGGGCACATTCCACAGCCTGTACAGTTACCTGATGGAGAAGGGCAGGGCTAACGTAGCTGCTTTGAGATTGCCTGGGTGCGTGAGGTGGGGGCACAGGTCAGGGTCTGGCTGGATGCTTCCTTAGACAGATGTGACTGTGGCTGGCTCTCGGCCAGTTAAAAACCTGCAAATCTGGGAGAGAAAGTTCCATGTACTCTGAAAAGGTCATGAGAACCTCCAGTCCTGGGAGGATCTAGGCGAGGGAAAGAAATCAGATGGGACTTTACCCGATGAGTCACCAGTCATTTGCCTGGTGATTGGTGGGGGTCACCTGCAGTTGTGGCTTTTCCAGTGCAGGATAGGAGGTGGGAGGGAGGACACGTTAGAGCTTCCTTTCTGAATTAATAGCAAAAGAAGGGTTGTATCTGTGAACCGAGCTATGTGTCTCCCACATGTGTGGCATGTTTAGCTGTGAGGGTTGGAGTAGCGGATGGAGCCATTTGAGGGTAGCAGGATGTGATTGTGGCAAAGGCTCAGATGCCGGTGTGCCCAGGTAGCGCCCTTCTGATCTCAGCAGCTGCTCTTTTGGAAGTATGGCCGGCAGAATGCTTCACCTCTCATTTGTAGACTGTGGGGCCACCCCCAGCACCTGTCTCACAGGCTCCCAGGTTCCTGGGAGGACAGAGGGATATAAGGCACAAAAAGCGGGTAGCCCAGTGCCTGGCACAGTGTAAGGGCTCAATAAGGATGAGCTAATGGCTCATAATTCCGAAGAAGGGGGAGGGATAGATATTAAGGTTGGAAAATGAAGGATTTCTTTCCTTTATATTGACGAAGAAAGCCATGCCTTGAGACCTCAGGCAACTCACTTTAATGTTTGGAGCCTCAGTTTCCTCAACAATAAGATGATGGGTGGTTCTAAATGATCTTAGATTCTACCCAAGATTATAACTCTATGGGTCTGTTGTACTTTTTTGTTTTTGTTTTCACCTTTTATAGTTACAACATTCTTTTCCTGCTGGTAAGTTTTAAGATCTTCTCTCTTAGTGACTTTCAAATAAGCTAAAGTTATTTGAATAACTTTATAATTAATAACATTTCATTAATTATAGTTGTCATGCTAGACATTATATCCCTAAGACTTATTTATTTATTTATTTATTTATTTATTTTACAAATAGTTTATTGTCAAATTAGTTTCCACATAACACCTAGTGCTCATCCCCACAAGTGCCCTCCTCCATGCCCATCCCTCCTCCCCCCCACATCCATCAGTCCTCAGTTTTTGTCAGCATTCAAGAGTCTCTCATGGTTTGCCTCTCTCCCTTTCCCCCACCATTTCCCCCCTTCTTCTCCCCCTTGTTCCTCCGTCAAGTTCCTCCTAATCCTCCTATACGTGCAAACATATGATATTTGTCCTTCTCTGCCTGACTTATTTCGTTCAGCGAAATAAGGTCCATCCATGTTGCTACACATGGCCAGATTTCATTGTTTTTCATTGCCATGTAGTATTCCATGGTATAGATAAACCACATCTTCTTGATCCATTCATCCGTTGATGGACACTTAGTCTCTTTCCATGTGTTAGCTATTGTGGAGAGTGCTGCTATGAACATTGGGGTACATGTGCTCCTATGCATCAGCATTTCTGTATCCCTTGGGTAAATTCCTAGCAGTGCTATTGCTGGGTCCTAGGGGAGTTCTATTGTTAGTTTCCTGAGGAACCTCCACACTGTTTTCCAGAGGGGCTGTACCAGTTTACATTCCCACCAACAGTGCAGAAGGGTGCCTGTTTCTCCACATCCTTGCCAGCATCTAGAGTTCTCTGATTTGCTCATTTTAGCTACTCTGACTGGCGTGAGGTGGTATCTCAGTGTGGTTTTGATTTGTATTTCCCTGATGAGGAGGGATGCTGAGCATCGTTTCATGTGTCTGTTGGCCATCTGGATGTAGGACTTATTTTTTAATAACTGGAAATTTTTGCCTTTTGACCTTCACTGGATTTGCCCACCCCAACCTTATGTACAAGTGCGTAGTTTTAAACTGTATCTTCTTGAATACAAAGTATTTCTCAAAGTCTTTCCTTGTTTGAGTCTCCCTCCTTGTGACATTGATATGGTAATGACTATTCCTACCATTTTCTGCGGACATTTGCTTTTCTAAGAACTCAGAGTTTCTCTCCAACATTTATTTTCTAGAAAGTTAAGGCCAGGTTACGTTTAAAATGAGCATGTGAGGGGCACCTGGGTGGCTCAGTTGGTTAAGCGTCTGACTTCGGCTCAGGCCATGATCTCTGGTTTGTGGGTTTGAGCCTCGCATCGGGTTTTGTGCTGACAGCTGGGAGCCTGGAGCTCTTGCTTTGGATTCTGTGTCTCCCTCTCTTTGCCCCTCCCCCACCCATGCTCTGTTTCTCTCTGTCTCAATAATAAATAAAAACATAAAATTTTTTTTAAATGAGCATGTGAAATTTGGATGCACCTTGACTAGGCTTTTGGCCTCGTCTTGAAACTGAGTGGGAGAGGGGTTCTTGAAGAGGCTGGGTGAGCATTTTGGGAGAGGGGATTACCAGGGGAGCTTGAGGCCAGGATTATCATAGTAGAGCAGTAATTTACAGGCTTTTGTCTGCTCAGAGGTCATGCTGGTGTGCTTTAGCGATGAAAACAAAGTATCTTGGGGTCCAAGGATACACATAAGGGCCTGTAAGACTGACCTCAAAAATCCCTGGTTATCATCATGTAAAAATTCAATTTGTTTGATACAACTAGCCAAATATGGACACTTTATTCTTATTCTAAGAGCAGTTGGGATTCAGGGCACAGGATAAAGGTGCCTTGGAGGAGAGGGCAGGGAGGAGGCCCCTTGGCAATAGTGGAGAGGCCAGATTGTTTCTATTGTGTGCAGTGATGGGATTCTTTTTCCACGTGCCCGCTTCGGTTTATCATTTTCCACTTCACACACCCTCTTGTAAAGCAGTTGCGGAAGCAGTGTGACTCAGTGCCTCTAGAGTGGATGCCTGGTGTTCACAGGGCTTCAGTTTACCAGGGGTGCGGTGTGGAAGGATAGGGAAAGGGGAGATTCCTCTTAGAGGAGTGACCGTGGCCACAAGGGGTCATGACTACTGCGTCCTGGGCTGCCCTGGTCGCTCCTGCCAGTGTCTGATTTGGTTCCGTTTCCTGCCTGCACGAGGACCATGGCTGCAGTGGTGGCCAAGCGCTTGTCATTTAGATGTTACCGCTGCTCAACCGTGAAAGGTCAGCTTTGGGCTGCTTCCTCCAGTGCTGCAAGGGAGATGTGGACCCTGCGGGAACTGGCCACTGGATTCAGAGTCTGGCTGATTGCAGGAGCCCCCGAGGAGTTCTTGGACCCTCACCTCAGTGGGTCAGAATTTGAGGTGAGGGTTCCCCAAACCAAACCGTGTATGTACCCTCATGTGTAGGCACTGAATATGTAGCCGTCTAGTGGTCAGGGTGCAGATTAATCTCCATCCTTGGTTTTGTTATTTTAGAACCCCTTTTGGCTTAGGCTCCTGGTGACTGACTGTTCATGACCATGATTTAGCCCTTGAAAGGCCACGAGAGCTAGGATTTGGCTGGCAGGGATGAGAAGCCAATTCCAAAGTGTCCGTGCTGCATGGGGCATTTCTTCATTTGTTTTTGCCCCTTGTCTTCTGCTCCCAGCCCCCCCCTCGCCCCCCCAATGTTGGCGGTTTTGCATATAGGGCTCACCTCGCTAGCCCGACCTCATCAGCATCACTGTTACTAAGTACAGCACATCGTACAAAGCCACGGCCAAGGAAATACATAGAAAATAGCCAGCAAGTGGCTGACTCTCCTGAGTTTAAGTTTCTTTATGCTTATGATGCGGACAATAATAGCAGTATACAACATGGTGATGAAGAAACACGTGCCAAAGTTATTCAAATGACAAAACACTTACAAACCTAAGATGGCATTTATCCCATATGTACAGTGGGATTTCCTGTGGAAAAGTGGTTTTTAGTAAATGATAATATTACATACCCTGCTCATATAGTACTTAACATCTGTCCAAAGGGCTTCTTCTATTTTGTTGCTCCTTTTTAAGCCCATCAACAATTCTGTGCAAAGAGGCAGGAGTTGTTAATCTTCCCCCACTATGTTTTTAAAAAAGTCGATTTATTTATTTTAAGAGAGAGATAGAGGGCATACATGAGCACGTGAGCAGAGAGAGAGAGGGAAAGAGAATCCCAAGAAGGCTCTGTGCTGTCAGTGCTCAGCCTGATGTGGGCCTCACACCTGTGAACCATGAGATCATGACCTGAGCCGAAATTAAGAGTCAGACCCTCAACCGACTGAGCCACCTGGGTGCCCCACTTCCCCAACCACTTTACAAATGAGGGGAGCTGAGGCGCCTGGATGTTGAGTGACTTATCCAGGGTCATTTACTGAAGAAATGGCAAAATCAGTACTATAATGGGGCATCGTGAGGCTGGCGCAGCAGCCCAGCACTGTTATCATCGCTGTGTGTTGCATACAAAGCACTCAGGCTCCTTGGGCCTGGCCCTGGCTGCTCCCCTCCCTCACCGCCCTCCACCTGCCGGCCCTCATTCACTGGCTAAGGAGCTCCTGGCTGAGGGAGCACTCTGCTGGGTGCTAGAAATGCCATTAACAAGGGAGATGTGGCTCTTTGTCTCTTGGAACCCTCAAGTTAGTAGTAAGGGAGGCAGACTTTGATAATTAGTGTTGGTCTTCTGTCTTCATCCTGTGAGCATGCCAGGGCTAGGGGTGGAGAGAGACTTGGTTCCCGCACCTCGGGTTTTGTCTAAATTTCTCCTTCTGGGGAGTCCCGAGAGGGCTCCTTAGCTGGGTGCCTCCGTGGGGGTTCTGCCTGCCTCTCCTGGAGCCTGTGTGCTTGGTGGTTGGAGGCCACGGAGGTTGTGTTAGTGTGGGCTTGGGAGGGCTTTGAAGATGCGAAGACATAGGAAGGTTCTTCCGAGGAAGCACTTCTGGGTGTTTTTTTTTTTATTTTAAGTTTTGGGTGTATAGCTTTATAATTTGACGTCTATGTTCACTACAAGCTGATCACTGCAAGTCTATTTACTGTCTATCACCATGCATCTTAAAGATGATGACAGTAGTCTCTAAAGAGAGTAGCGCCTGTCCTTCCTGACATGACACACGGTGGGACCTCGGCAGCTTTCACTGAGACCCCTTACCCTACTTGTGAAATTTCTGTACCGCTCTGCTTGCTCTGAGTAGAGCTGGAAATGACGAGGCAATAAAGTTCCACCTTCGTCCCCCTAACATCTTCTCCTTACCAGAGCTTTCCCACAAGGAAGTAGTGAAATGGAACCACTTCTTGGCACTGCTGGACAGCCTTCCAGCATGAGTAAGAGGTGTAGTTTCAGAAAAGAGGAGCATCAGGCTGAGGGAGATTATCCCAGATTTCACAGCTAGGTGGGAGGAAGGGACGTCTGGGCTCATTAAATACAGAAAGTTTTTTCTCTTCTATCGGAGAATAGAGGTAATTTGCAGATTTCTCTGTGGTTTGGTGTTCTGCTTCCTCTCGGTCCTTTGACTCATTCTGCCTTGTAGCTGCTCTTTGCTCTTCCTCTTTGTACCTGTCTCCTGAAAGGTGGTTTGGCAGGGGTTAGAAAGAATCATGTTAAACACATTTGCTTTGTGGCTTAGTTGATGATGCACAAAAGTAACTGAAGAAGAATCTACACCTTGGCTGTGTTCCTTCACAGATTGTATCCTTCCAGAGAGCTGGCTTTGTTCTGGAGGGCTGAAACGGAATTTTCTCTGTTGTAAGCAACGAAACTTTTCTTTATTTTTGAAAATCCACTTTGGAACAAGGAAATTCTCTGAAAAGTATTACATAGGACACATACAGTGCCTTCCTGAGCAGACCACTCAGAACCTACCATGATGTTTTGTCTATCACACAGGGTCGCTGTTAGGAACATCCAAGGTTCTGCTCTGCTTGCTGGAGGAAGGATGCCTTCGGCATGTATGCCTCTACAGTCAGTGACTCCACTTTCTTACTTTCCTGATTCTCGTACCTCTCTGCCCACCCACCCTTCTCCCCAAGGTGTTAGGTGTTACCTTTACTTGCAATTTCTCCCTCCTTCTAATTTGTGTGTTCAGAAATAAGAGAGCAATTGGGGTGCCTGAGTGGCTCAGTTGGTTAGGCTTCAGACTTTGGCTCAGGTCATGATCTCACAGTCCATGGGTTCAAGCCCTGTGTTGGGCTCTGTGCTGACAGCTCAGAGCCTGGAGCCTGCTTCTGATTCTGTGTCTCCCTCTCTCTCTGCCTCTCACCTGCTCACACTCTGTTCTCTGTGTCTCAAAAATGAATAAATGATAAAAAAAAAACCAAGAGAGCCATTTTTTTTTCAAAATACAAGAGCAACATTTGCCATATAGTGGGTTCTTACTATAGGCACGACAGTGAATGTTTGTGTGAATGCTTCCAGCTGTAGGAGGTGGATAATATCATCTTCATTTTACAGAAGAGGCAACTGGGCAGCCGAGAAGGCAACCACATATCCTTGCCTGAAATATAGGAAATTAATTCAACAGGCATCCATTGGGGGCCTCTATTGTAGTTATGGAGCATCATTAATTAAAAATAATTGGTGGGGGGGTGCTGAGCAGTAACAGTAAAAGAGTTTGAATAATAGGATATTCTTAAATAAATAGTCTGGTTATTTACAGGGCTTCATAAATCTTTGTGCTGTTTGAGAACACTTACATGGCTTTGAGAATGCTAGAAACAGTCCGTAAATTAAATGAAAATGCAAACGCAGGCTTCTTACTGCTGCTTGGAGTTCAGCTCTGCAGAGGACAGCTGAGTACAGTAGTCATTTTTTTGTTTGTCACATGTACTGATGTCACGATACTTTGCGTTCATTTATGCAGCCTGATTGCCCCAAACTTGGATGTGCTTTCACTTAAATTCACTTAAATTGCTCCTGTCTGATGGAAATGACAACTGTGTATATATTTGAGTATACATATGCATAGGTCCTTGAAATCCTGTGGATAGAGTGAACTCAACTGTAGGTGATTTGTCAGTAGACTTAGGCTCCAGCTTTGCCCCTAATGTCAACTTTTTGTGGATCCCTGAGCACAAATGATTTCTTTCTCTGGGCCTCTAGCTCTTCAAATTTAAAATGAGGAGGTAAGGACATCTGACAGAATTTCTAGTCTGGGACATTCTATGGGGATTCTGTATTCTATCTCAAATGATCATGACTGTAGATGCAGTCTACAGGTGCTCTAAAGAGTGGTGGGGTTTAAATGTGAACCACTAGCTTAGAATATTCTTTACAAGTTGAATCTTTTAAGGCTATTCTGTTTGCCCTTTGAGTCTTGCATATTTAGAAACATTTCTTCATGTTCCCCATTGGCTGTTCCAGCATTTTCTTTGTAGCTAGCACAGAAAATATTTGTAGATATCTTTCTGATGAATTTATCATACATTCTAAATTGCTAGATTTTCTATTAACGATGGTTTTATACCGTCTGTTCACGTTGGCCTTTTAACTTAGAGTAAATTAGAATGGGAAAAAAGTCTTCATCCCTTTAAATACTCAAAGGATTGTTTTTTCTTTTTTCTTCTGAGCATTCTGCATGTCTGTATGTGATGGAAATAGAATAAAGGGCATTAGAATGGAGATGTCAGATGGATATACCAAAGGGTGACAGCAGCCTGGGCATCATCTGAAACGCCTGCTGAACTGCTGGGAGAAGAGGTGGCATGTAGCGTTGACCCGGATGGCCCCTCAGGAGAAAGAGTCAGCTCTCCCTGGCCCCAGGGGAAGGGCCTCCTGGAGGAGACGGGGTGGGGGAGGGAAGAGCCTGGGATGCCCTTTCAGGGCTGCTGGCAAGAGTGGGTTACAGCCAGGTGGCTGGCCTTCACGGTCCCTTTCTGCACCTGGGGGCTTTTGTCCTGAGCTGGTGAGCACAGCACCTGACCAGGCAGCACAGAGAAGTGGGCCACTCCTCTTCTGTGTTTCTCATGCTCCCTGATGGCCAAGATGTGCAAGGGCCCTGAGTGATATGTGATTGACACTGGAGCCATGGCCCAGAGCTTGAGAGTGGATGCTCACTTTACCACCCTCCTCCCCACCCCGACCCCCCTCAGTCCCCCCGCCCCAGCAGCCTCTGTGACCCCAGGGGCAGGTTGGTCCCCTAGTCTGCATTCCATGAATCTTCATGAGCCATCAGGTTTTCCTCTAGAATCGGGTCAGGCAACCATGTGACCTGCTCACTGCCAATTTCTGTTTTGAAAAGATGTTTATATCATGGATCATCATGAAGATTCTCTGTGGGTATGCAACGTGGTTTTAGATGGTTGGATAATTTTTCATTGGCTCTTTGAGATCAGTGGTCTTTTGTTCTTCCTTGTGGTCAGTCATTGCAGACTTTTGAAGAGATGCTCTCTTGCTATCTTTATTACTTCTTGTCTGAGGAAGACCACTGGAGAAGGACCCAGACCCTTACAAGTCCAACCCTCCCAAGAGGTGGTGCGAGAGGATGCTCCAGGGGAAAATACGGATTTTTGAGTTACAGATGTTTTAGTAAGGGAAGGGGAGGGAGAGAAGGAGAGACCAAGACCTCAGCATGTTTTTTACTTAAATGAGCAATTATATCCTTGACTTGGGGATGGAAATTTGTTTGGAAATTTCTTTTGCCAGCTTCCTCTGAAATAAATAAAATTACAGTGATGATATCATTCCTGTTTAAGATGTTTGAATAGGTATCAAGGCAAAGTGATTAGGGCCTAATTGGTTGCCAAATTTTCTTTAAAGCTATGTTGTTTTGGGGGGAATCTCTATGCCAAAAAACATCTTAAACTGATGAACATATAGTTCTTCCTTATTTTGGCCAGTGTTTAATTAGATGACTGTTTTCATAGTTGAGGAATAGATTTGCATTGGGTCTGAGCCCCAGGGTGCCAGATTTCCATCCCAGAAAACAGTGTTCTCCCTTAGTTTAGTGCTGATGCACACTTAAATAGCACAGGAGCAGTGCTTTTCCTTGGCCAAGGTCACATGGCAACTTTCCAGGGGGTTGATTGGTTTCAGAATTAGGCAGGTTTAAGGTCAAGTGCCCTGGAGGAGCTATGACTCTCTCAAGCTCTCCATACATGCAGCCCTCTGAGGAAGGGTCCAGAGTCCCGAGCCTCTGTTACCCTGGGCCGGAGGCTGTGAGCAGAGGGGGAGTGGGTGCCGAAGCACGTTGCTGCCCAGTACCACCTGACCTCTTCTTCATACCCCTCCGCCACGGCCACTGTGCATGAATCACCAGCTCCCACGTCTACGCACTTGCTCACACGAGGTGCTTGCGAATGAACTGTGAGGTATTTACTATTTGCCACCTACTGTGGTAGATTCTGGGAAGGATAAACCATAATTTTCCTAAAGCCACACTTGGAGGCTTGCAGCGATCACCTTCTGAGGACCTTTGCCGACCCCGGGTCAGGTGCCTCTGCTGGGTCTCTCCTCACGCAGGGCGTGTAGGCTGGGCCCCTCGTGAGCACTCCATCCACTCCCGCAGGCTGGTCCTGCCCAGCCTCGGCCCCACCCCTACATGTTGGCTGGGCCGCTGCTCCTCACTGTGCGGCAGCGGACAGAGCAGCTTCACACGTGGCTTCCGCGGTGGCTGCGGGACTTTTCCCCCACGCCCTGCCTGCGTCCTCTGGAATAGTTGGTCTTCTCTAGGGGCTACGGGTGGAGTGCTGGGAATTGTTTTCAGTCATCCCTTCTGCACACCCGCGGGTGTGGAGGTGGGGTGCGGGGTCTTGGCTGGCAAGGGTAAGCAAGGGCATGGGCACGGGCTCTTGCCAGGGGTCTGGTTCCTGCTCCTGCTTCTGGTACCCCCTTCCTGACCTGCCAGTGCTCACTCTTCCGTCTGGGAGTCCTCCCCCTCCCGAGGGCAGCTCAGTGCCCCAGAAGATGGCAATTTCTTCTCTTCTGCCCACATCCCTCCGTGTTGTGTGTGAGGTTCTATGCATGGCAGCTTTATTTCACTTTTTGCAGATCGTGGGCTTACCTCCTCCCCTGGCTTCTCTCCAGCCTGGGGCCCCCACCCCAGAAGCATCGGGGCTTTTATTGCTTGTCCTTCTTTGACTCCCCAAGGAGTAGGGTAGGGTCAGGAGCCCTGCCACGCAGCTCCTTCCACCTGATTCTTTTCCTGTTCTTGACAGATGCAATGTAAGATTTATTTCCTTTCCTTGTTTGGTTGCTCCTGGCATGCATGTTTATATGTGTATATACACATGGATACGGGTGCTTTTCTTAGTTGTGTGTATTGTGCTTGACTTTGTAGTATAAAAATAGCACTTCAGCCTCTTCTGAATTTGGAGCTCCCATGATACACTAAGGATTGACTATTCCCGTGAGTTTTCTTCCTTCCTAAACTAGAAACTTCTTCAGGTCAGGTCAGGAACTATATTTTATTCTTCTGTGTGTCCTCTACCTGCTGAGCGCTTCATAAACACAGGGCAGATGGTCCCGTGCTGAACCTACAGGAGAGCGGCTGATTGCAAGTCCTGTTAACAAGTCCCAGGAACACTAAACAATTAACTTGAGAAACAAATCAAGCTGCCTGCACACACATTAAAGCAGGAACACTAAGTGCTGCTACGAGGCCACAATTTTAGCTTAGGAAACAAAGTTTAATGTTTTACGTTAACATATTCTAGTTGACACAGTGATTCAGAGTGGTGATTCAGAATGGCCTTGGTATCATTTAGTGGAGCGGGTTAGTGAGGTTTTTAGTACATTCCTAGTTTCTGTGACTTAACTAATGAAGCAAGGCTGGTGTTCAACACGATGCCTGCCTCTCACTTATCAAGTCCACAAATGTGGTGATGCTGTTGTCACAGCAGCTCATCTGTGTGCTTCCCCAGAGGGCTGCAGAGGCCCCCAGGCACCACGGCTCTCCTGCTCCCCTTCACGTTTTGAGAACAAGTCCCTCCCATTCACCCAGGGTGCATACTGGCAGCGGTGGAGAGCTCCTAGCACGCCCCACTCCCACCGCTCATGCAGGCTGGGAGTGATTGATGAGCACTCTTACATCCGCCCTGTTGTGAGGAGTCTGCATATTGTCCCATTCAAACATCGTGGGATCCTATGAGGCAGTTGCCATGATTAGCCCTATGGGCGGGTCAGCGAGGTTAAGTGACATGCTGAGACCACACAGCTTGAAAAAGTGGGGTGAATGAGGGGGATAACAGGACTGTTTTTCCTTTAAGGCTACATTCAGCAAACTGAAAAGTAATCAGAGCCTACTGATGGGAGAAAGACCTTCCCCCAGGATGGGGCACAGGCTAAACATTACTGTTTTGTTTGAGAGTATAATCCAGAGGACTGGGGCTGAGGGGAGCGGTCAAGGAGGAGCATCAGCTAAGAGTTACCTATGGTTCAGATAGAAAGTAGTGCAGGTATCAGAATTACAGTCCAAAGTGCAGCTCTGAAATGTTACCCATACAATAATGACAAAACACACATCCAGACCGGAGAGGAAGAAATACTACAGAGTCCAGATTTCTTCTAGGTGGATACAGCTTTGTGTTCATATGTATGTGTGAGTGTCGTTAGCCTATTCACGACCTAGAGACCCTAAGGACTTGACTATATTTCTCTAAAACACAGTAATTCACGAGTGTGTGTGATTTCCAGCATTTCTACAAGGGATGCTTTACGATTAGAAAAGAATAGTTCTGCTAAAAAATTGTAATGAGAATTATTCTCAAAGCAACTGAAACAATGTAACACTAAATAGGATCTTTTTCCAGCTGTATTACAAGTCCAAGCGCACAGGACACACATAAGCTCCCTGATTCTGTAATACTTAACTCTGTGCAGTCAACATATTTTATTCCCTGGCAGTTAGTACTGCACGGGAAGAGGAGGTAAAAATTAGGACCGCTAAAATTGAGTTCAGAGTTCCTTCTACAGACTGTGACAAACCTTTGTGATAGCTCTCTGTACGCCCTACAACTTTTTGTTACCTACAAACTGGTGTCGAAGTAGAAAATGGCACAAAACACAGTCGTATAAATACTTTCTGAGAGTGTCTTAAGCTGTGTGTGTGCATGTGTGTTTTTAAAAGTGGAATTTGCAGTATCACACCATAGAAAATAGATACGTAAGCTAACCAATAAAAACTATTTACAAAAAAGGACAGAAATTGTGAGCTAGTAAACCACTTTTACAAGAACTGGATTCACTGCTCTTACCACTCATATGCTGTTCCTATAAGTCCTGCTCAATCTAGCCTCACCCAGCCTGGCACACGGGAAGATTTTTCCTGCTCTCCAGGCAGTACGTTTTGTATGGGCCTTTCCACCAAACATCACTTCTCTGTGACCTTGCCCTGATGAGTTCATGAGACTCCTTGCCTGGTTCCGTGACCTTTCTGCGCACAACAGGATGGCGATTGGATTGAATGTGCACTTAGAATTCTTTACTGGTTCCTGGGTCTGTTTCAAATGCATTCGTCAGCCCTCCTCAGTTACACTGGAGTCTCCTCAAGGTTAAGATTAGTGCTTCTGTGTCTCTTCTCTCACTGTACGAGGTTCGAACACTTTGGTGACTGACGTTTTATTCCTTTGTTGCCACTCAGGATCCAGCTCATGGTCTTAAACGTAGGAAGCAACCAAATATTTCTTTGGTTAGTGATTCCTGATGTGAAGAAGGTTCTAGGACCCTGCATTCTGTTGAGTTAGAGGACTGTTTGCATTCTGGTTCTGAATGGGAAAGGGTTCTGTTGGGAAGGGGAGGTGGTAAACTCCTTGTGACTCCCATCCGTTTAAGCTCACACCACGACTCCTCTCTTAAATTTGCATCAGTTGTATCAGCAAGTATATAGGATTATGAGAAGTTTTGAAGAACATATATTGAAATGCAATCCAGGTGAAAAATGACAATGGCTTTGGAGCAAATTTGGTTTCCTATAGCCTGTGTCTTGCTGTCTGGGGAGTGTATCTGACATACCCAAACGATGGGGTAGCAATGGAGAAAGACTTATCAGGCATTTAGTGTCAGGGACACATGAGATGCGTCAATACCGGAATCTCCAGCTATGTTTTTTATGGCCCCATATTTTACAAAACCATGGAAAATATTGAACATTTGGACAAGGATCTCGGTCACAGTGATAGAACAGGATGCAGGATGGGGCTTTGCTGATGGAGTTCATTTGGAAAGTGGCTGAGATGGGTGGACCTCCTGCCCTTTCCCTTGTTGCTTTCTGGATGCTTTTTCAATTTTCCTCTGAGGTACTTCCCAGGGAACAGAGAAATAAGTGGACAAAAGGCAAGTATAAAAGAGGGATTTATGACTTTCTGTACCTAAAGCTCAGAGCCCTTTCGTTTAATGCTATATTGACTCATCTCTTTTTTCTCCTTAAATCATTCTCAGTGACGCTCCATTTCTCACGTCTCCCTCTTTCTTATCAGTTGCAGGTGATCTATTGGGAAGGCAGAATCTTTAAACCATGTGTGGCTCTCAGCAGACAGACTGCCTGCCTGTATTTTATCAAGGGTCCCTTTCTTGCCTGTGGGAATTCTGTCCTACCTGGATAGTCCCTGCCCAGATTCTTCTTTTATTTGTTTTTAAGAGTTGCCTACAGTAAACACTTTTTATTTTTGCTGTACAGTTCTGTGAGCTTGAACACATACATAAATCCTCACACCCCACATCTCCATCATGACGCAGAACAGCTTGATCACCTCCCCAAACTTAGTCATCCTGCCTTATCATAGTTGTGTTGTCCCTTCACCTCTAGTCCTTGGCTGGCAACCACTGATCTGTTCTCTGTCACTGTAGAATGTCATGGAAATAGAATCACTCAGTATAATGCCTTTGCGATTGATATTTGTTCAATCCTGTGCATCAGTAGTTCCTCTTTATTGCTGCCGAGACTTACCTTGATGGACTGCCACAGTTTACTTATCTATTTAGCTGTCAAAAGAAATTGGGTTATTTCCACTTTGGGGCAATTATGAATGGAACTGCTGTAAACATACAGATTTTTATGCAAATATAAGTTTTCATATTTGTACTGTAAATACCCAGGAGCGGGATGACTGGATCATCTGGTAAGGGTCCATTGAATGTTACGAGAAACTATCAAGCTATTTTCCAGAGTGGCTGTACCACATTGCATATGCTTGCCAGAAAGGTATGAAAGTTCTGATTGTTTCACATCCTTGCCAACACTTAATAGTGTCTGTACTTTTTATTTCAGCCTTTCTAACAGGTATATAGGGGTCTCCCACTTTGGTTTTGGTTTTCCTGTCTCTAATAGGTAATGATACATTTAAATGTATCTAATGTTCCTATTTGTAGGGGAAAACATTCAGTTTTCCAGCACTAAGTGTGATGTTAGCGGTGGATTTCCGTGATGATCTTTATCAGGTTGAGAAAATTCCTTCTTATTCCTCTTTCGTTGAGGATTTTTATCATGAGAGGTGGTATGGATTTTGTCAAATTGTTTTTATGCTTCTATTAAGATGGTCATGTGGTTTCTGTCCTTTATTTCATTAAGCTCATATATTTGCATTGACTATTTTTTTCATTATGGTAAGCCAGCCTTGCGTTCTTGGAATAAATCTCACTTGGTTATAGTGTATGATCATTTTTATATATTTATATGCTGAATGCAGTTGCTAGTATTTTGTTAAGGATGTTTATGTATATATTAAGGGATGTTGGTATATTATTGTCTTGTGATGTTTTTGTCTGGTTTGGGTATTGTAATGCTGGCCTCATAGTATTCACATGTGTGTTGTGTGTCTGTGTAGGGTTGGTAGTAATTTTTCTTTAAACATTTGGTGGAATTTACCAATTGGTCCAGTTGGTTCAGCCAGTTGGGGTTGGGCTTTCCTTTGTGGGAAGTTTTTTGATTACTGATCCCATCTCTTTGCTTATCATAGGCCTGTTCAGATTTTCCATTTCTTCTTGAGAAAGTTTTAGGAATTTGGTTTTTTCCTAAGAACTTGTCCATTTCATGTAGGTTGTCTAATTTGTGAGTAGCATTTCCTTCACAGTAAGGGTTTTCATTCCTCTGAGAATGTCATTTCTGTTTTATTTCTAAGCATGTTTATTGCTGGATATGAAGTCTAGGTTGACAGTTCCTTTTGCTCACCACTTTATAGTCTTAAAAAAATTTTTTTTAATGTTCATTTATTTTTGGGAGAGAGAGAGAGACAGAGCAGGAGTGGGGGAGGGGCAAGAGAGAGGGAGACACAGAATCCGAAGCAGGCTCCAGGCTCCAAGCTGTCAGCACAGAGCCCGATGTGGGGCTCAAACCCCCAAACCGTGAGATCCTGACCTAAGCCAAAGTTGGATGCTTAACTGACTGAGCCACCCAGGCACCTCTTACTCACCACTTTATAAGTCTTGCTCCCTTTCATCCCGACCTCTCTGGTTTCTTCTGAGAAATCCATAGTCATTGAAGCAATTATTCCCTGTATCTTAGGGGTCGTTTTTCTGTGGCTGTTGAAAAGATTTCTTTCTGGGCAGATATTTTCAGCAAAATGTGGGAAAATATGGATTTCTTTGAGATTTTCCAGTTTGGGGTTTGTGAATTTTCTCGAAACTATCAGTTTAGGTCTTTTGTCAATATGGGCATTTTTCAGCCAGTATTTCTTCAAGTGTTTTTCCTTCACAACACTCTCCTCTTCTGGGATGCCAATGACCTGAGTGTTGGATCTTTCAGTGTTGTCCTGCAGGTCTCTGAGGCTCTGCTTACTTTTGTAATACATTTTCTTTGTGTTTTACATTGGGTAATCTCTACTGACCTCTCTTTGACTTCACTCACTATTTTCTCTATCACTTCTATATTGCTACCGAATCTATTCAGTGACGTTTTAAATTAGGTATTTTTCGGGGCGCCTGGGTGGCTTAGTCTGTTAAGCGTCCGACTTTCGCTTAGGTCATGATCTCGCGGTTCGTGGGTTCGAGCCCCGCGTCGGGCTCTGTGCTGACTGCAGCTCAGAGCCTGGAGCCTGTTTCAGAGTCTGTGTCTCCCTCTCTCTCTGACCCTC
Organism: Proteles cristata cristata; assembly: GCA_017311185.1. NCBI lineage: Eukaryota > Metazoa > Chordata > Mammalia > Carnivora > Hyaenidae > Proteles > Proteles cristata. The sequence continues at coordinate 917,584 of JAESUZ010001199.1, forward strand.
CCTTGCTCATGCTGTCTCTCTCTATCCTAGAAATAAATAAAAATATTAAAAAAAAAAACAAACCAAAAAACCAAAAAAAAAAAAACTAAATTAGGTATTTTTCAACTCTAAGACTTCCATTTGGTTATTCTTTGTTTTTTGTTTTGTTTTGTTTTGTTTTGGCTGAAATTTTCTATCCTTCCATTCATGTAAATAGGGTTCAGTCTTACTTCTTGGAGCATGGCTGTAACAGCTATTTTAAATTATTTGTTAGATAATTGCAGACACAACTGAGATGTCTGTTGATTGTTGTTCTTGCAAAATGAGAGTTTCCTGGATTTTCATATGCTTGAGTAGTTTTTGATTGATTTCTGGATATTTTGGATATTCTGATTCTGAGTTTTGTTTATATCTCATGGAGATTGCTGTTTTTTTTTTTTTTCCTTTAAGCAGATAATGGGCCCAGTTGCAGGTTCTGGCTTGCCTTGTATGTTTCCAACACCAGTTTGGCTTTTTGAAACTTTGCCATGTCATTTGGATCTGGCCCGTGTGTGTGCATGATCCATTGTCCAGGGTGGGACCTGGGCCGTGATCTCTTCCAGAGTGCAAATCTCAAAGCCATTACCATGCTGTTTAGGATCAGATCTACAACAAACAGCTTGGAGATGAGGCCAAATGTAATAGACCACTTTGTGGTGCCACTCTCTTCAACTCCCTTCCCTCTGCAGTCTCTCTGACAGTCTCTGATTCACTGATGTCCTCTTTTGCTGTCCTCCAGCCAGAACTCCAGGACATTGGTTCCCTTGCTGTGCTGGGTACTTCCTGTCCAGAGCGGAGCAGTGGAAGCCCAGAGAAGAGCAGCAGTGATGAGCACTCACCTTCTTGTTCTTAGAACTACACTTCCTCTTCTTAGAATCATTCTTTTGTCTCAGAGTTTCAGGCTCTCACCTCTGCTCTCTGCTCTGTGGCACCGTGTGGTTGCCTGGAGCTGAGGTGATAGGGATCAGAAAAAAGTAAAAACAATCCAGGGGAATCCTCTGAACATAAGGAGTTCCTTTTATTTTGCTCCCGAGTCTAGAAAGTGAGTGTTTCTCTTCAGGTCATTGTGTCCATACCTAGTGTGCACTTCTGGGCCTTTGAATCCACACTGGGTGATACCAGAGGGAACAAAACAACAATGGAAAACTCACCACTGGTTTGTGGTGCTTTGAGTTCTAGTTTCTTTCCCCATCTGCTGCTTTTCAGAGTCTTCAGCTACTCCATGTTTCCTGTTTGCCTTCAGAGAGAGAGACAATGTGAGTGTTCTTGCTCCATATTACCTGGAACCAGAGCCTCTGTGTGAGGCTAAACATCAGTTTTATGAATAAAACCCTGCATTGGGTGGGGGTTACCAAGCCTGCTTTTCTGAGACCCTGGAAACCAACTTGACAATAAACTACTTAAAAAAAAAAAAGGAAATCATAACATGTATCTTAGAATTCTCAAATAACGCTATGACTAAATAAGTTTGCATTTCCTTTCATTTAAAGGAGAGTTTGGCATACTATTTCTATGAAGGGCCAAATAGTAAACCTTTGTCTTGTGGCCGCATGGTCTTTGTCACACCTTTTTTTTTTTTTTTGTGTCACACCTTCTTAACTTGGTCTGTTGCAGTGCAAAAGCAATCACAAACAGTACATAAACTAATGAGGATGGTTGTGGTCCGGTAAAACTTTATTGGTTCTGGGGGCACCAGAGTGGCTCAGCTGGGTCCGTGTCTGACTCTTGATCACAGCTCAGGTCTTTAGTCAGGATTGTGAGTTCATCTTGATCATAAACTTATTTTCTACTAGTGATGGAGAAACAAAAGCATGAAAGCATCAGAGATTCCAGAAACCCTATGGAGGGTTTATAGATGAAAGCTGTAAACCTGTATTTCTTAGGTTGTGTAGAGAGAGAAGGCTGTTTACATGTTTTATCTCAGTTTATTCCCATATTACTTTGTAAACACTTTCATCCTTATTTTATGGATATAGACACTGAGGCACAGAGACAACTATTAGCATGTCCCAAATTATGACTAAATGAGGATTTGTATCCAGGTCCGTCCAGTGCCAGCGCTGTTGATCTTTATGCTCTAGAATTGTGCAGATCTCTGTTCTCCATTATGACTTGTCTCTGTACAAAAAAGGCCTTGTTGATAATGTAGAGGTCATCGAAAGACCTGGTATGCAAGACTCCTGTGTTCTGGTCTGGACCCGTTCATGAATTATTACACAAATCGGGGCAAGTCTCTTCATTTCTCTGGGTTGTAGTTTTTCTGCTTCTATAATAGATGCTGGACAAGCCAGTGTCTGTTTCTCTGTCATTGGTGGGTCTGTGGGTTTTGATAGTGAAGGAAGAGATGATGGTGACCTTCATCCCTGGAGGGGTTGGGGAGGGTTGTAGAGAACAAGCCTGGTCCGGGGACCATACTGAGATGACTATTGATGTAGAGCTTTGTATCTTCAAAAGGAATTGAGTACACATATCACTTCTTTTTGACCTTCACTGTTTTACCAGTGTACTCCTAGATTATGCCTTGACTTAGTGTTGGCTTGACATAAGAGGTCAAAGAAAATGGAACTTATCAAAGTCCACAATAATGCTTAAGAAACCAGGGCCCTTATGGGGCGCCTGGGTGGCTTAGTCGGTTAAGCGTCCGACTTTCGCTTAGGTCATGATCTCGCGGTTCGTGGGTTCGAGCCCCGCTCGGGCTCTGTGCTGACTGCCAGCTCAGAGCCTGGAGCCTGTTTCAGTCTGTCTCCCTCTCTCTCTGACCCTCCCCTGCTCACGCTGTCTCTCTCTCTCTCTCCTAGAAATAAATAAAAAATATTAAAAAAAAAAAAAGAAAGAAACCAGGGCCCTTGGAGCCCCACACCTACTCAGATTGTAAGAATCAAGGCAATGTTGGCATATACGCCCCTTGACAAGACGAGCCTTGCACTACTGTTGGTCTTTTTGCACGATTGCCTAAAATACCTGGCAAAGAATACTGCCTCTCTTTTTACTGCCAGTGATTACAAAGTGGCTTTGGCTGAGTACCACCTCAAAGCCCTGTGAGGGTCTACTGACCACTCACTGTTATGTTTAGTATCTGTAAACATTCTTTTTGTTCTTAGTCTTTTTCTCGTATAATTGATGTTCTTTAAAATTGTTAATGTATAACAGGGCTTATGTTTCAGTTTGTGTTTGGTTCTGTTTTCTGCAAGCTCCTTTTCTTATTTTAAAGTTGCTACCAATGCAGTAATTGGACAAAGAAGAGACATTCAGTGGAACACCCCATTGCCCAGTTGACAACATTGCTTGAATGCTGGTGATTCTATCCCTTTGACACTACATAATTTTTTACTATTTGTTAATGCTATGTGACAAAATGCCCTGATTCCTAGTGCCAAAGGTTCAACTTAATGTATATACCTCAAAACCCATTCATGTGTGCTCTTTATTTTTTTTAAATGGTTCTTGAAATAAAATAGTCCATCCTCTGCAAGTCCATCTATATTGTTCCTTGGGCATTCCATCTTGGCTCAAGTTGTTGTAGGATGGTGGTTTGTTTCATGGTTTTTGTATTGGCGTCTAATGCACGTTCTAACATAATGAGGCAATGCATTATTGGGTAGCCATGGTTTTCTCCAGAAAACAATTAGAAATTGTATTTCAGATCTTAAATAAAATTAATTTCTAAATTAAAACAAAAAACAAAAAACATGGGCCTTGATGCAATACTGGTTTACCCTGTTGGAAATTTGGTCTGCAAGTAAAGGACATTTTGAAGACTTTACGGGATAGTATGAAAGTGCTCATTGCTTTCTTTGTTCACTCTAGCATTAAAAAATCACTTTGATGTCACATGTCTTAGTTGTATAGTTGATTTAATGTTCTTTAGAACCCAGGTATGATCGTAAGCACTTTGCTTTGACCACTGCCTCATTTACCCAAGGGCTGAATGGAACACCATGGGAAAGTCTAGTGGGAGTCTGGAAGAGAAAGTTAAGGACATAGGATGGCTGCTGAACCTATAATAGAGCTTGCCTGTTGAGAGATGGAGGAGATCATGTTCTTCTTTTGTTTTTTAATGTAAGTTGGTGCTAAAGAATATCTTAAAAATATTTTAGAAGTTCAACTCAAGATACAGTGAAAAGCCACGGACCTACACTTTGCATGAAATAAATCGCCATCACCTTGCAATCCCCTGTGCTCTACCTCATCCCCTTTTCTCCATGCAGAAGAGACCATGATCCAGAATTGCTGCCTATCCTTATTTGCTTTCTTTATAGTTTTACCACTTAGGTTTTTTTTTTAATTTTTAAAACATTTTTATTTTTGTTATTTATTTATTTATTTTTTACCACTTAGGCTTTAATACCTCAGCAACGTATCTTTAGTTTTACCCACTTTGGAGGTTTAGATACATGGAAGGATATTGAATATATTTTGTAACTGGTCGTTTTCTCTCAATTATATTTCGGAAACTTATCTGTAATTCACTAGTCTTCCTTGTATATTGGAATATATCACCATCTATACATTTACTGTTGGATGTTTGGAAGTTTTCCGTTTTTTTCTAGTTCAAATGGTGGTATTGTGAACGGTTTCCTGGATGCCTTAGGTGCAGATGTGCAAGGGATAGTATGGGGTTGTGAGGTCATAGGGTGTATGCGTCTTCATCTTCACTGGAGGATACCCAGTTGTTTTCCAGAGGGTTGTACAAATTTATACTTCCCTCTGATGATGTCTGGAGGTGGTTTGTTTTCATATCCTTGTGAACACTTGACATCACACTTTTTAATTTTTCTAATATGATGGTTCCAAAATAGTATATTATTGTGGTTTATCATTGTGCATTACTCTGAGATTGAGTGTCTTTTTGTATAACCATTTAGTGATCTTCTTTCATGAAGTGTCTGTAGAAAGTTTCATGCCCATTTTCTAATTCGATCTTTTCCTTATTCCTATTAGTCCTTTAAAAAAAATTTTTTTTAGCCACTCTGACTGGCGTGAAGTGGTATCTCAGTGTGGTTTTGATTTGTATTTCCCTGATGAGGAGCGATGCTGAACATCGTTTCATGTGTCTGTTGGCCATCTGGATGTCCTCTTTGGAGAAGTGTCTGTTCATATCTTCTGCCCATTTCTTCACTGGGTTGTTTGTTTTTCGGGCGTGTAGTTTGGTGAGTATGATTATTCATTTTTGAGAGACAGAGAGAGATTGAGTGTGAATGGGGGAGGGGCAGAGAGAGAGGGAGACACAGAATCCAAAGCAGGCTCTGGGCTCTGAGCTATTAGCACAGAGCCCGATGCAGGGCTTGAACCCACAAACCACAAGATCATGACCTGACTTGAAGTTGGACGTTTAACTGACTGAGCCATCTAGGCACCTCCCTCCCCAACCTTGCTAGTCCTTTATATGTTCTGGATATTAATTTTTTTTACTTATATATTATACAAATATGTTTCCCAGTTTGTGGCTCACCCTTTTGATTTCTTTGTGAGATCTCTTGATGAACAGAGTTCTTAATTTTCATGGAGCCTACTTTATCCATCTTTTCCTTCGTGAATTTCTTTTATTTAACAAGTCCTACTGGAGCATCTTCTATGCACTAGACACTTTTCTAAGCACCTTACACATATTTACTCACTTAGCCTTCATAATGGTGTTAGAGGCGAGTACTATTATCCCATTTTATAGGTAGGGAACTGAGACACTGAGGGTCAAGTGACTTGCCTGGGTCACCCAGCTAGTAGATTGTGGAGCCAGGATTTGAACACAGTCAGTTTGAGAAACTCTTGTTTAAGAAATCCTTTCTAGAACACCTGGGTGGCTCAGTTGGTTAAGTGTCTGACTTCAGCTCAGGTCATGATCTGAGTTGGGTTCGAGCCCCACGTCAAGCTCTGTGATGATAGCTGAGAACCTTGAGCCTGCTTCATATTCTGTGTCTCCCTGTCTCTCTGCTCCTCCACCTCTTGCGCTGTTTCTCTTTCTCTCAAAAATAAATGAACATTAGAAATAAAAAAGAAATCCTTTCCTACCAATACCTCATGCAGATGATTCTCTTATATTGTTCTCTGAAATTTAGAGGTACGGTACATTTTTTCCATGTGGATAATCATTTGTTCCATCCAGCACAGACCCCACTCCTCTGCAACACAAGCTGTACCACAGATCAGATTTTCTTGTGTGCCCCGATCTGTTCATGGGTTCTTGGTTTTGCTTCATTGGTGGATTTGTGCATCAGCACCACACTGTGTTAATTTCCGTGACTTCTCTGGAAGCCGTTCTTCCGCCTGTTCTAATCCTTCAAGGGTGTCTTGGAAAGTTTCTCACTCTTTGTGAGCAAAACGGCAGGGGAATTTCTCACTGTAACACTATATTCACATACTGGGCTATTGGAAACGATTCGTCGTTGCTCTTGTGTGCACTTGTTTGCTGAAAGTTAAGTAGACCCAATTTCATGTGATTAGCTCAGGCTCCGTGGATCCTCAGGCAGACGTCTCCTCCACTGTGTATCATGGTGGCCTCTGGAAGGCTTTGAGGTCTTGGGAAATGGAGGGGAAGGGGGGAGGTAAGGAAGGGCAGTGTGGTGGTTTAACGTTCTCTTCTGTTTAAGTGCACTTACACTGGCAGTTTCAGAGTGCATGCTGGGGGACTTCAAGAGGCATGTAGAGCCTGCTGTAGTAGGATTCCATTAGTTGAAAAAACCCAAGATATTACATCTTATGATTAAGCTGCCTTATTTGACAAGAAAGAGGGGATGGCGTCCAACTGGCCTGAAGTGGCCGATGTACACTTTGGTGCTTATGTTGTCTTGATTCTGTTGAAGGAATTAAGCTCAAATGTCTAGCATCTGTGTGGAGGATATTTCTGCTCCCCCCCAAGTATTTTATCGGAGTAATGGAAATAGAATGTGTGTTATACCTCTTCAGGCACTTGCTGCTCTTTCCTGTGACCCTTTGCTCTGTAGAAAGTATTACCAATGCTGCAAATGGCAGTCACCCTTCAGATAACATGGTGCTCTGCATCCCAGCCTTTCCCAACCTGCCTGACCAGCTTGGAGCAGGCTCTGTGAAAATGATAATTCTGATTTCTTTCTGACAGAAGGGCTACGAATTTCTAGGCAACAGAGAGCCGCTTCTCTAAGGAAAGCCTGAAAGTGTGAAGCCTTCCTGGCCTTCAGGTCATAGGAAGGTCTTACCAGGGCCCAGAGAAGTCAGTCCTCTGCCAGTAACATTTCCCCTTCATGCCTTACTCGAGCCCCTTCACTCTGCTCTGGCCACGGTGCCTTCCCTGCTGCCCAGAGTGCCAGGCGCACTTTCATCTCAGGCTTTGACTCTGCCCTTCCTTCTGCCTGGAATGTGTTTCCGCCGATCAGTTCACTCCTACTTGCCAGGGGCTCTGCCCAGTTGCCATCTTCTCAGAGAGGGCATCCCTGACCACTTCTACAGCAGCAGCATCTACACACCCAGTCCCGCGCTTTGCCTCCTCTGCCTCATCGCCCGTGTGGCCCTGGCATGCTGTGTCTGTGGCTTCCCTGGTGCCTGACCACATGCTGGTAGGTTAGCTTGTGGAGGACAGGGGCTTTGCGTTCCACCGCTCTGTCTTCTGTGCCTACACAGTGCCCGCCATGCAGAGGCCACTTGATTGCTATTAGCTGGGAACGAAGCTGCTTGCTGGAGAGGGTTGGAGAGAGGGGACCTCCAGAGAAGGCTTGTACCCCTGTACCCCACCCCCGGCCTTCAGGCCCCTTCCTGAGTTCTCCGGCAGCATCTTGCTCGCCTCCGTCAGAAACTTGCCCCATTTAGAAACATGCACCTCTTTCCCTGGGTGTAGCTTTCATTACATGCTAAGCTCCTTGAGGCCAGAGTTGGACATTTCTCCCCTCCTGTAGGGCTGAGGCCTGAGCCATGCATGCTACTTTGCTCATGGTAGGCTTTCTGTCAGTAGAGTCTTTAAGTAGAACAACTACACAGTAGTAGAGCAACACTGTAATTTCTTAGGCAAACTTCTGCTTCTTCCTTAGCATTTCCACTCAATTCCTGGAGGTACTTTCCTTGAGTGTTGTGTAAGCAAATCCCATTGACTACAATCTTGATGAGAGAAGGGCCAGTCTGTCTTATTCACTGTGGCATCTCTAGTGCCTCATGCAATGCCTGGCATATGAATACCCATGCTTGGTAAATGTTTACTAAGAATGCGTTGCAGACGGGGCGCCTGGGTGGCTTAGTCGGTTAAGCATCCGACTTTCGCTCAGGTCATGATCTCAGTTCGTGGGTTCGAGCCCCGCGTCGGGCTCTGTGCTGACTGCCAGCTCAGAGCCTGGAGCCTGTTTCAGCCTGTGACTCCCTCTCTCTCTGACCCTCCCCTGCTCACGCTGTCTCTCTCTCTCTCCTAAAAATAAATAAAACATAAAAAAAAATTAAAAAAAAAAAAAAGAATGCATTGCAGAAGTTAACTTTTGCTGATGTGAAATTTATTAACAATGTCAAAAATTCCTCTTCAAAATTACCAAAATTATTTATACTCTCCATACAGGATTTATAGGGAACAACAGTTTCTTTTCTTTTAATTTTTAAAAAAATGTTTGTTTATGCTTGAGAGAGAGAGAGAGAGCACAAGCAGGGGAGGGGGAGAGAGAGATGGAGACACAGACTCTGAAGCAGGCTCTGTTAGCACAGAGCCCTATGCGAGGTTCAAAGTCATGAATCATGAGATCATGACCTGAGACGAAGTCAGATGCTTAACCAACTAAGCCACCCAGGAGCCCCTATTTATTTATTTTGAGAGAGAGAAAGAACGTGCACATGTGCATGAGTAGGAGAGTGGTAGAGAGAGAGAGAGAGAGAGAGAAAACCCCAGGCAGGCTCTGCAATGCCAGTACACAGCCCAACATGGAGCTTGAACCCATGATTTGCGAGATCATGATCTGAGCCAGAGTTAGATGCTTAACCGACTGAGCCACCCAGGTGCCCCAGGAACAACAATTTCATATTGTGGAAGACCCTTTGTTGCCCACCCGACTTCCTATGATGTTGAACAAGAAGGTATAGACAGACGTGCACCCCCTTCTCTACTTGGGGTATTCATAAAACGTTCAGAGCCTCCTCTGAGTAATTTGTTGTGTTTACTTCCTTTAATGGTGTCCTCATGACATTAAACAACTCACCTGCCTTCCAACATAGAGCTATAATCCTGCTCCCTCCTCACCAGAGAGTTTAAGCCTCAAGTGTTTGATTAATGAAGAATGAGAACCTACAGTTTTAGGATTAAAGAACTCAAGGGCAGACAGCACCACCGCTAATAGAAAACTATTCATAAAAAAATAAAGTCAAATATCTATAGTTGAGAACACCCTCACCTAATAATAGCTGCTTGTGATAAGGAGCAGCTGGTGAGCTAACCCACGTGGAGTCACAGACGTGTCTTCTATCAGTTACCTGGGGTGCAGCTGGACTGTGCTTGGGCAGAAGTAAGTGCCAGAGCTTGGGCCACTTTTGCCAGGCAGGGTTGTATCAGGAGTTCTGAGAGAGTGAAGAGTTCCGGTGTGTGGGTTTCTTTTTGGTTGGAAGGGGGCTGGCCTGGGCAGAGCACTGGGCTAGGAGTCAGAGAACCTAGCCTTGTGGCACAAGTAAGTGATTTAACCCAGTCAAGCGTGAGGGTCCTCCTGGAACACAGGTGGAAACATCATGGGGCGATGTTTGCATCAAGTGAGAGAATGTGATTCTTTGTCTCTGTTTGTGGACAGTGAAGTTCTGTGACAGTAGATGGTAAGGGGGCATCATATACTTTGGTGCCAAGACCCCAGACTGGAATACCTGCAACCATTCATCCTCCTGTACACCCGCAGCTAAGTCTTTTATTTACTGATTTTTTCACTTTTCTCTTTTTGTATTGACACCGTGTTACATTCACGTCAGGTGTCCAGCATAGTGATTCCACATCTCTATTCACTGTGCTGTGCTCCCCACAGTACAGCTACCCTCTGTCACCACGTAACACTGTTCCACTCCCACTGACTCTATTCCCCATGCCCTTCCTTTATTTCCATGGTTTATTCATTCCATAACTGGAAGCCTGTGTCTCCCACTCTCCTTCACCTCCCTCCCCTCTGGCAGCCATCACTTTGTTCTCTGTATTTGTGGGTCTGTTTCTGCTTTTTGTTTGCTAGATATTTTTTTTAGATCCACATGTAAGTGAAATCATATGGCATTTGTCTTTCTGTGCCTGACTTATTTCACTTAGCATAACGCCATCTAGGTCCATCCAGTGTTTTCACACATGGCAAGATCTTATCATTTTTTATGACTAAGTGACATTCCACTGTGTGTGTGTAATGTGTGTGTGTGTGTGTGTGTGTGTACACACCCAACATCTTTATCTGTGCATCTATTGGTGGACACTTAAGTTGCTTCTATATCTTGGCTGTTGCAAACAGCACTGCAGTAAACTTCGGGGTGCATGTATCTTTTTGAATTAGTGGTTTTATTTTCTTTGGGTAAATACCCAGTAGAGCAATTCCTGGATCATATGGTAATTCTATTTCTGATTTTTTGAGGAACCTCCATCCATACTGTTGTCCACAGTGGCTGCACCCATTTGCATTCTCACCAATGGTGTATGGTGGTCTTTAAAAGGACAGCTGACCCCAAGTGAGAACTTATTGCCACTGCTCCTGATACTATGTTTAATCTGGTCCATTGTCTCTTTCTCATTTCATGATACCAATTCCATATATTCTCCTCTCTCTTTAAATCTCCAATACCTCCTTCCTCTCCTCACTTCGTGCTGATGGCCTTACTGCCCATTTTCCTGAGATAATCGAAGGTACCAGGAAATGTCTGGTACCTGCAGCCACCCACCTGCATCTGTCCACAGATGCTGCCGCTTTGCTGTTGCTATGGAAGAACCATCCATGCCCCTGACCAAGGCCAGGCCTGCCGCTTGCAGTCTGGATCACATCCAGCTTTGTGTGCTCAAGTATATGGCTCTGCATCCCTCCTGCTCTGCCTCTTTATTCCTCCGTGCTAGACCTTTGCCACCACTATGCAAACATGCCATTTTCCCTCCATGTAGGTACAAATCCTCTACCTATCCCTTTTCAGCCCTCTTTTCCCTTTTTCTTTAGAGCTAAGCTTTTCAAATTACTTTCCATGTTCCCTGTTGTGTATTTCTCTCCTCCTGTTCCTTTTTGGACTACTTTGGCTATCACCACTCCACACTGCTCCCCTTACCATCACTACTGCTGGTTTTGGTGCTAAACCCAGGGGCCAGTTTTCAGCCCTCTCTGTGCTCAGTTCATTTGCCACAGGTAACACCCTTTGTCCCTGCTGCCCTGCATTCTTGTGGCTTCCAGGACGCTGCACTCTCTGGATTTCCCCTGCCTCACCTGTGGCTCCCTCTTTGTCTGCTTTCCTGCTTGCTCCTGGCCCCTTCATGTTGGAGCGCTCCTGGGCGGGGTGTGATAGGTCGACATCCCCTTATTTCTGGCAGCTCTTGCCCTCTCAGGGTTTTTTTTTTTTTTTTTTTTAAAGAGAGAGAGAGAAAGAGGAATTGGGGGGAAGGGGCAGAGAGAGAGAGAGAATGAGAGAGAATCTTAAGCAGGCTCAACACTCAGCACAGAGCCCGATGCAGGACTCGATCCCACAACTGTGGGATCATGACCTGAGCCAAAATCAAGAGTCTGATGCTCAACCGACTGAGCCTCCCGGGTGCCCCCCTCCCTCAGGGACCTTACACGGTCTGTGGTTTCAGCAATATCCAGAAGCCGGTGTCCTACATCCCTCTCACTCCGGTCTGGCTGCTGCATTCCCAGCTTGTCCACCTGCTTGGCCTTGAGAGCCATGTCCCATCCTCCTCACCCTGTATTTTCTCTAAAACACTTGCCACCAACTTGGTGGCTGTCCTCTCTGTGCCCACCACTAGAAGGGATGCTCTGCAAGGGAGCATTTTTTATTGACTGCTGTAGTGACAGCACCTAAGACTGTTCGGTCTCAACAGTCAGTGTAGACTGTGCTGAGCCACCGTCCTCATGCACAGCCTCCACTCTCCCTGCGTTCAGTGAGGCTCCGGCTCCACATCGAGCATCCTGGTCATGGAAATCTCCTAATAAATCCATCTGGCGCTATGGTCTCATTGTTTCCGTATAGGCCTCGGTAACTGAACTCAGACATTTTAGTATGCACTATTAAGTATATTCCTTACGAGTGATTTAAGGAGGCCATTTAGAGTAGTGGAAAGATCTTTGACTTTAGAGCCAGATTCTTGAGTTTAAATTCTTGTTCTGCCACTAAATAGCAGGGCCTTCATCAAAACATAGCAACACTCAGCATTAGTTTTCTCATTTGTAAAGTGAAATGATACTTGTTTCATAAGACTGTTGGAAGGAATTGCTGAATGTATGGAATGCATCTAACATAATTTGGTTAGTGATAGCCAGTATGATTATTGTTCTTAGCTGTGTGCATGATAGTTAAGATTACTTGCAATTCTAAAGCTTTTGAAATAAAAATGTTGCTGCCTTTCTTTTTAGATGTTGGCAGTTGCTCTTTGGTCAAAACCCATAATTGTTTAATAAAACATTGTCTCTGTGGTAAAAATTAGGCTTGATTTACATTGCTTCAACTTACAGAGTCTTTTTCAGGAATTTATTCTTCTACAGAGTTCAAGGGTTGCCTTTCAGTAAAATTTACTTAACCAGAGTGCTTAGGAATGGAATGTTCTGGAGGAATTGAATCTCCTAATTAATGAGAAAGGAACTCATTTTGTGGGGGAGGCCCTTCCTAAAATGCCTTTATATGTACATTGAGCATAATTCCAAGTGTACAGAGTGCTCAATAAATACTTGGTTAATTATCTTGAACTTAGAGACATTACTTTAATTTCTATATTGATTGCCTTTGAGCAATAAGCTATAGGAAGTATAAGTGATGGTCCTAAAAACAAGTCCTATGTTTTTAACATAGGCTTAAAAATATCTTAAAGGAAGTATTTGACTTTGATCCCTACATATCAACAGTAGCCACTTTCAGGATAACTATTCATTGATTGTACCTATTTGGATAAGAAGAATTGCAGGTGACTCCAGTTCAAAGGAAGTGGAGTGAAGTTGAGGCCGTGCTTGCCAGCACACCCTTCCGTGGGTGTACACGTGCATACACCAGGACTCTCTCACACACCATTAAATGGTGAGTCAAGAACAAAATAATCAAGCACAATTTACAGTCCAGTGCATGGCAGTGAGCAATGTGTGGTAGGTACCAAGTGAACAGAATAGATTTAAGGACTGTGATTTCAAAGAAGGTGTGATTAGCAAAGGCTAAACGTGATCAGAGAAGGCTTCCTGGGAACAGTGAGATTGGAGCCGAGCATTGAAGATTGTGTCTCCCGCTCTGGTGTCCCAGGCTGGCCCAGCCAGGGCAGAGTGGGTGGTTCTCAGGCCAGTCTGCAGCCACTCTGGGAGGACTGGGGCGAGGCCGCTGATCTCACACAGCTTCCCTTGTGAGCACAGCCGATGATTCGCTAAGTTATAGCCTCGTTTGCCGCTTGTGATTTTGGGTATTTTGTGGACTTTGGTTCAAGATGGGGCTTTTCAAGCTGAGAGGGCAGGAGATGGAGATTTAGGACAAAGTTTGTTGCAGAAAAGTGTTTTGTTTTTTAATGTTTGTTTATTTTTGAGAAAGAGAGGCAGAATGTGAGCGGGGGAGGGCCAGAGAGAGAGTGGGGGAGACACGGAATTTGGGGCAGGCTCCAGGCTCTGAGTTGTCAGCACAGAGCCCAACACGGGACTTCGACTCACGGACTGCGAGATCATGACCTGAGCCCAAGTTGCATGCTTAACTGAGTGAGCCATGTGGGCACCCTTGGGGGAAAGGGTTTGAACCATTAGTTTCCTGTGTGTGTCTGGGTCTTGCTTTGAAGATGGACCCCTGAGGGCCACCTCGGATGATTCTGAGGAAGAAGGCAAAGGAGATTCAGGCTTTAGACAGAAGGAGACATGTGGAACCTTTCACAGATACATCCCCCCTCTGCTGAAAACCAAGCACACAGTTTACGCTTTGTGGCAGGGATGAGAGCAGTGGGGTTGCTGGAGAGAGCTGTATATATATCGATTCACTTGCTCAGTGCCCTGGATTGTTTACCGAGAAATCATGGCTATGGATAGTTGATTACACTGACTGGAGGTGTGCAGCCAAGAGCCCACAGTCTCATAGGCCTCTGTGTGAGTCATGAGGGGCTCTCTGTTGGCAAAGAGGCTGGAATGCAGGTGGGGAGGCTGGAAAAGGAGCGGCTGTGATTGTCACAGGGTGACAGCCACTTGTCTCCAGAGGAACCATGGCTGCAGGTGTGTGCTTAGGTTAAACGCAAGTGCTAAACAAGAAAGCAGTGTTGTATTTTTAGGACCTCCTGACTTAAATGTCTTTCTCTCTCGAAGACCACGGGCCTTATGGCACAGGCTTACCTGAGAGCATAACCTGTGTGGCAGTGACTGTGCGTTCCGAGCTGTTTTGCTTTGACTGGACAGTACGGATCTTAGCTGCTCCTGGGCCTGCTTGATAAACACTCTCCAAATAATAGGTGGTGAGGGATGTATGACCCTGGAGGACTGCAACTTGTAAGATTCCCTGGAAATGCCTCCGGCATCACCCTGGCTTTTCAAGTGAGAAAACTACTTCTCAGCCTGTGGACTGATATGCTGAGGTCACTAAGCTCTTTCTGTCTGTCTGTCTCTATCTCTTCATAGCTGTTTGCTGTCGAGGCTGAAGTTTATATGTCGACCCCTGACCTATTAAAACCTTGACTTGAACATTTCAAAGGTGCCTTAAGCTCATCGTGTCCAGTGGAACTCGGGTCTCCCCCACTCAGCCTGGCCACCCCCAGCCTTCCCTGTCCCATCGGGGGATCCCACTCAGCCACGTGCTGAGCCCACTGGCTGAGCGTCTCTCGGATCCCTTCTCACCCCTGAGCCTGCTATCTGTCTTGTCCTCTCTGCCTCTGGAGTTGTTCTGAGCCTCTCCGTGTCTCTCCCGCCACCTTCCTAATCTAAACTGCCATCTTCTGCATCTCTGTTCTCTTCCAGGCAGTGGCCAGGTGGCCTTTTCATAACAAACCTGAGCATAGTATTCCTTTACCCGAGTCCCCGTTCACAAGCCCTGCTGCTGTGAATTGAGCATGGGCTTCACTTCGGGGTCTGTGAGGCCCTGTGTGACCCCTGCCTTCCTCCCACATGCCTGTCTCCCCCCTCCTTTGCCTGTGACACTTCAGCCACATCAGCATCATGTCGGGATCTTTCAGATAAGAAACTCTGATGGCCACCGAGCTTTCAAACCTATTCCTCCCACCCAGAAACTCCTTTCTGTCTACTAGTTCCCAGCTTACAAGCCCCTTGCTTTTGTCCTTCACTAATTCTTCTACCTAAAAAGTCCTCCTCTGGTTTTCTCTATCACCGTGCGCAGCTTATTTTCTTGATAGTGTGTCTGTAATTGTTTATTTGCTAATTTGGTCATTTCCTAGACTGATAGGGAAGGGCCTATGTTTGTTTTGCTCACCATATAAATTCCCCTCTGTCTGCAGCTCATCTCCTATTACTGTGTCTTTCCTTCATCCCACGGCAGCCACACTCATCTCCTTGCCATTCCTCAAACACACCTGGCTTGCGTATGCCCCAGGGCCTTTGTACTTTCTGGGCTATCTGTCCAGAAAGTTTTGTTTGGTTTGGTTTGGTGTTTGCTCAGTTATCTGCATGCTGACTCTTGTTATCTTTAGATTTTAACTCAAAGTCACCTGTTTAGTGAAGACTTCTCTGGCCCCTGTGTGTAAAATTACACCTGCCCCCTGACACTTCACACTGCCTTTCTCTGCTTTACTTTTCTCCCTCATACGAACACCAACTACCATATGGCACATCTTTCTTATTTATCTTATTTTTTGTCTGTCTTCCCCACTGGAGCGAATACTCCATGAGTTTCTGTTCTTGCTGTTCTGTTTTCTGTTCTCCCAGTGCTGTATGCCCAGTACTTGAATGTTGGTTGAATGAATGAATACTTGCATGAATAATGCATGCTTAGGGAATCACACAGAGTGGGCACTTGACACACTTTTTTACTGTGGTGAAATATACATAACATGTACCATTTTAACCATTTTTGAGTGCACAGTTCAGTGGCATTAAATATGTTCACATTGTTGTGCAACCATCCCCACCATCTGCTCTTTATTTTCTGAACTAAATGTATCCAAGAATAAGTGAGTAACTGAATGAATGAAAAGCAGGTTTACAATAAAGGTCTCTTGACTTGGGGCCCAGTGTTTTTCCCACTGCATCGTGTTAGGGGAAGGGACGGTAGGAAGAGGCATCTGGGTAGCCTCTCAGATGGTCAGGTAGCTGCAGCGAAGATGCCTAAGGGTGTGGCACATGTTTTGTGTGGTCTTTGTTGTAAATGATGAGGGGCCCCTCTCTCTGCCATGCATACCCATGTGCCTTCTTTTCTGTATCTGAAGCTGTGACTCTCATGGAGCTTGTAAGAGGATGTGAAAGGAGGTGCTCATTCACCTCTGAACCTTTCTTACTGGACTCATGCAATGGGGCGACCCTGCCTGCCCCCCTTGGTGCTGTTCTCATTAACCTTTGAAGAGATTATTCCATTGATGGCAAGGCAGTGTTTATTTTAAATTCTAAAGAAAACCAGATTACAGGGAACACAAAATGTTAGGTGTGGGTCAAAATCATTGACTATGAAAGTCTCCCTGATGGATGGGAAGGGAGGAGTTAGTTTGAGCCCATAATAGTTTCTTCCCACAAGCTTGGTAAATTCTGTGGCACCCACCTTTTCATGCACTTCACCATGTTAGGCACTTCCTGCTGAAATCCACATGGTAGGTTCCCTCTCCTGTCTGTCACATGTCCTGCCTTGGATTCTTTGGTGATGTGGCAGTGGTGTCTTTTCTTCATGTCCCCACTCAGGTCTTAAGGCAGAAGCATGGGCAGACACAGCTGAGGGTGTGGGGTCCCCAGTGCATCTGCCATATGCCCGATGCTGTTTTGGCTTAGGGAAGCTGAGGGGGCACCTGAGCATAGGCTAGGCCCCCAGGGAACTTACAGCAACATCCTGCAGGCACAGCTGTCCCTACCTGACTTGTCCCTACCCTAACTACTTGACCTGTTCTCTGAACAAGAAGGAAATCTGCTGTGTGGGGTCAGGGGAGAGTTCACAAAGGTATCTGTCAAGGCATGAGGTGTGTGGTGCAGCAGAGCGGAGATCAGAAGGCAGAAAAGTCAGAATGAGGGGTGAGATTGTGGTTTGGGTCAACTTCCTGTTTGGTCTTTTCAGTGATAGACAGGAAATGGATCTAGTTGGATTATCTTCGGTTCTGTTTTCAAGCTCTAATCATTTGTTGTTTGACCTGCTTCCTGCCTTCACTGGACATACTCATACCTGTCAGGGAATTCCCTGAATTTCCAGTCTTGCAGGGTCCAGGGTCAGTCATCATTTTGTTGGCACCAGGTAGCATTCAGTGTTACCTAAGCTCACAGGATTACCCAACCTGGTAGAAATATAACATCCTTTTAGATTATTACATGTTACCTCATGAGGGTAAAGATACCCACCAATTGGTTTAATCTACTTTGATAGACTCTTAAAATTTTTTTTTATGTTTTAATTTTATTTTTGAGAGGTAGACAGAGCATGAGTGGGGAGTGGAGGCAGAGAGAGGGAGACACAGAATCCGAAGCAGGCTCCAGGGTCTGAGCTGTTGGCACAGAGCCCAACGTGCAGCCCAAACTCACATACTGTGAGATGATGACTTGACCTAAAGTCAGACCCTTAACCAACTGAACCACTCAGGCGCCCCTACTTTGATAGATTTTTAACTAGTTATGTCCGTGAAAATCACCAGTCCATTCTCTTTGTTTATGTTAATGGGTAGTAGGTACTTCTAGCCACTCAAGCGATGAGACCTGGTTTTAGATTTTGAATGGCAGTATTGATACTACTTTACCCCCACAGCAGAGCGATACCTTTATCTCCTGATCAGCAGAAGTCCTTAAGAGAACCTTCAAATGTTCCTGGAAAGGGGAAGAATATGCCTTAACTAGCAATGTTTTTCTTGTTCTCAAAATTAAGTGTACAAATAACTAAATGGATGAAAAAGTTAGTTGTTTTTCCAAAGCTATCTGTCAGCTTTTAGTTGGGAGGACACTTGTGTGTCTTATGGGCAACTTCCTTGCCACCCACCAAAATATAATGAAGCTGATAGATGGTCCTTATGGAACCTTTCCTTTATTTTCCTGGATGTTGTGGCTTTTGGCCAGATGCACGCTGGTGGAGAGATATGCTATTGTCTTTCAGTTGGGAAATATTATTTTCTGTTTCCGTCACAATGGCCCAAGGGGTTGGATGCCACTGACACTTGTTACACTGTAAGAATAACCAGGGGGCCCTAAAGTTTGACCTGTAGGTCCATCTGCTTTCTTAAAATGGTGACCAATGAACATTTTCCGGTGAGTGTTATTCTCCCAAATTTTAAATGGATTCAAATAAAACGTGGTCTGTGGATGTGATGATTCTTAGTGAAATCTTCAGTGTGCAGAAATACTAAAGGCAGCAGCATATTCAGGGAATCCTTGCTTTCTGTAATGATTTCCTGTAAGAATATAAGAGTCTCCATTCTCCATCAGTCTAATAGTTTTCCTCATCCAGCACTCTGATGCCAAGACTAGGGCAGGGGTCCTAGAGGGAGGGCTTGGTGCTCCTTCTTGCCATCACCTTAACAACCTGAGGGTATGGCTCAAATATGGAGAACTTCCATTAATAACGTATCATGGAGCCATTACTCCTATTATTCTTGGATTTGCCTAAATTGCTTTCACAGCAGTTTTTATTTTTGGCCTGTTCCATCTGGTGGAACATGGCGGCCAGTCTGAGCATGAGCCAGTGGGAATGTACTCGTGTCACCAGTGAAGGAGGAAAGTCTGTCTTCCATTCAGTGTTCATGCTTCTTCATGTGACTCAGTAAGTACAATTGGTAGATACTTACACCGTTCACCTGTATGTGTGGGATCTTTGCAGCACACGTTAGTTCGACTCATGTCGCCATGAAGCCAGTTCCTCTGCTTCCTCTTGCTGTGGGGCTCTCAGAGCCACACGGCCTCTGCTTGGTAACTCCCGCCTCAGAGTGGCGGGACACTGGCATCACAGGACTCACTGTCTCCTGGCTGTGTGGCCTGTGTGCTTTACCAGACCTGAGGCTCAGCCCCCGCCTCTGTAAGGTGGGAGTGCTGCGTACCTTCGTGTGGACTTGGACTCCATTTAGACTCCCTAAGTTGCAAGTGACGGAAGCGCAGTTCGCAGTACCCGGAATGGAGGAGTTGCAAGCTTATGTAGCCAGAAGGCTGGGTATGCGGCTGGGTCCCAGCTCTGGTGGAGGGGCTGTCTCATCTCTCAGCAGTGCTAGTCTCTGCTTGGCTTTCTCTTCTCATGTGGTGGCAAGATGGGCATTAACAGCATCCAATTCATATCTTACCAACCTGGCAACACAGCCAAAAGGGCATTTTTTTCCAGTAGAAAAATTAGAGAAATCTCATGGTGGTCTCTGAGTTCTTGGCTTCGGGCATGGTCTGCTCTCATCCTTTTCACTGCTGCCAGAGGCATAGAGTTCCCTGGCCCTGCAGTGGCCAGAGGATGGAACCCCTGCTATGCAAACCACGGGAGGAAGAGGTTCCCCACAGAGAAAGAGGTTCCCTCCAGGGCAGTTGGGGGGGGTGGGGTGGCTATGGCAGCAGCTCCCCTAGTGGCAGGAGGTCTGAGGTGATGTAGATGCAGAAACTCGTGCAGTGCCTGGCAGGCCGATCCCCCGTGGACACAGTCCTTCTCTCCTGTTCTTCCTTTCACTTCTGAGGAGATGCAGCTTCTTTCTCTTGGTTCTAAAACACATTTTTTAAAATAAGTGTATTCTTTTTTTAAATGTTTTTTAAAATTTATTTCTGAGAGAGAGATAGAGACAGCGTGAGCAGGGGAGGGTCAGAGAGAGAGGGAGTCACAGAAACTGAAGACAGTCTCCAGGCTCTGAGCTAACTGTCAGCACAGAGCCCGACATGGAGCTCGAACACATGAACTGTGAGATCATGATCTGAGCTGAAGTTGGACACTCAACTGACTGAGCCAACCAGATGCCCCTAAAGCATATTTTTTTTTACAAATAGTTTATTGTCAAATTAGTTTCCACATAACACTCAGTGCTCATCCCCACAAGTGTCCTCCTCTATGCCCATCCCCGCCCCCCCCACATCCATGAGTCCTCAGTTTTTGTCAGCATTCAAGAGTCTCTCATTGTTTGCCTCTCTCCCTTTCCCCCACCATTTCTCCCCTTCTTCTCCCCCTTGTTCCTCTGTCAAGTTCCTCCTAATCCTCCTATACGAAAAGCACATTTTTTAAACCTAGTAAGGTACTCCTATCTTTAAGATGTTTATAAACCTTGAGTTTTACTTATGTTCAACCCTGAAATGTTTTAAGGAGATCTATTTTGAGGAGCATGGTAGAGGGAAATGTTATTTAATGTGTTTTTGTTATTCAATAAAAAATTACTCATGGAGAATCTGCCATAGAAGTTCTGAAAGGATAGAAAAGAACAAGGAAAACTCCCTTTCTTGGGGTGTGTGCAGCCCAGCTCATGTGGGCAGTAGGTCAGGTGTCCAGATAGCATGTGATACAAGGTAGAATATGGGCAAGTGCTATTAGGGAAGAGAGGAAGCACTGGGGAACACAGAATTGGGCAGGACGCTATCCAGCTCAGAGAATTCAAGAGAACTCATGGGGGCAATGGTGTCTGAGCCAAGCCTTGAACATGGGGTGTGGCTTTATAGGTATAGGCTATAAGGAGCAAGAGGGGGGTGGCCTGGAAGGAGAGGTGAGAGGGAGGGAGCTGATCCATTCATTCTTGGGGCTCACTCTATGCCAGGCTCTGTGCCTGGCACTGGGCATTCAAAGACCAGTAATCGATCTTTGCTCTCCTGGTAGAAGAATATCACACAGAGTCACAGAGGCCCAGGTAGAAGTCTATATGCAGTCTGGTGAGGGCATGGAGGAGGGATTGTCCATTCTCATTCCAGATGGAGAAGAGCACACTCAAAGGCATAGAAATGGGATGGCGAAAGATGGCTCTGTGAAATGAGTAGTTCTATGTTTCTGGAGCTGGAGGTTCACCAGGAAGAGATAAGGTGAAGCCAGGCGGTGGAGGACCTTGAATGGCTGATTCAGAAGTTTGGCTGTGATTCTTGAGGCACTAGCTCTCCAGGGCAGGCTTCAGGGGCATGTAACCTATGCAGCTGCATAGGGCCCCACACTTCGCTGATGCTCTGATGGTGTTGTCTTGAAATCCGTAGTGCTTTTCAAACAAAGAACCATGCGTTTTCATTTTTGTGCTGGGCTCTGCAAATTGCGTAGCCCGCAGGGGGGATGTGATAGCTGTCTGAGCTGTGCTTCAGGACATGTCCAGCTGGAGTGAAGGAGAGCCAGAGCAGAGGAGTCGTAATTGGGACACTGTTTGCATAGCTTTGAGGAAGGGACATTAGGGGCCCAGGTGAGGGCGGGTAAAGGGAGGATGGAGATGCATCTGACACCTGTGGCCAGGCCTGAGAAACAGACTGAATGTGAAGGCAGGGGGAGGGAGCAACCAGTGTTAGCCTCGGCTCTGGACTTGGGGGCTTCTTGTGCTCAGCACTACCCTCTGAGCCAGCGGACTTCTGGTGGATAAGGCTGGTTTTCCAATCCAAAATTTACAAGACTGTCTTAATATTTTTATTCTCGACAGTAAGCGAAAGCTGACATTGGCAGGCTCCTTCAATGAATGTAAAATAACCAGAAAAGACATTCTGAGGCATTCTGGAATCCAACAGATGGACCAAGCAATCATGTTAAAAACAGTAAATCACAAGTTGAACTTCAGTTAATCATAATCACATTTCTCTTTCCCTACTTAATTTTGAAGCATCTTCTTAAGTAGTTTCCTTTTTTTGGTTTCTTTTACTTAAAAGACCTTGTTATTATAGGGCACCCCAGTTAAGGATGCCTGATACATGACATCCAAACCGAAAAGCCTTATTTGGGAAATGACATCCTTTCTGAGGTTTCGGAAGTGGTTATTTTGTCTCCTGCAAAGATTCATGGAGGAACTTATTTCCTCTGGTTCACTTAGCACAGAAATTAAAATAGCACAACTGTGTATTTACCTAGTGGTCTTTAAAAGACCCTCTTCAAGGAAACCAAGGTTGCCCTGAACTTAGGGTGACAGCATGCAGGGCTTTGGGAATCCGGGTGGGAAGTCATGTGGTTTTGACCTGTCGGGTCTGGTCTTTTGGCACGGGACCATTTCCTGTCTGGTGCAGACACAGACAAGGCACTTCTGTTGCAAGGACATGAGGTCAAGGTGGTGCCGTCCAGGCCCCAGATGCTGTGCTGTGCTGTGGAATCAAGGAGGCAACTTGGGGCCAGAGGCACCCGGGAAAGGCTTGTGAAAAGATGGAGGGATGTCACTGCAGTCATGTGGACAGGTGGGCACGCCTTCTATGTTTTTATCAAAAATGGGCTCCGCCGAGTACAAAGACCCCCCCCCACCCAAACTCTTCCTACCCTCGTGGTGTTGCCCTGCACCTGATCATCCACCATGGCTTTCTCCAACTTGTGCCTCTTTTCTATGAAAGGAGAAATTTGGAGCCATCCAGATGTGTCATTCTCTAAAACTAGAGATTATGTCTGCTGCTTTTTCTTTTTAAAGGGGATTGTGGAAAAACACCTGATGTCCTGAGGGAGACCCATAAAGTCGTCAAGATGAAAACAAAGTGTCCCCTAGGGGCGCCTGGGTGGCTTAGTCGGTTAAGCGTCCGACTTTCGCTTAGGTCATGATCTCGCGGTTCGTGGGTTCGAGCCCCTGTTTCAGAGTCTGTGACTCCCTGTCTCTCTGACCCTCCCCTGCTCACGCGCGCTCTCTCTCTCTCTCTCTCTCTTCCCCCTAGAAATAAATAAAAATATTTAAAAAAAAATAAAAGAAAACAAAGTGTTCCCTTGCTTTGCCCTTTTGCAATGATTGTGATGGGTTTGATTTCATTCGGATGTGACTCTCCTGTTGCACTGATGGCGAGTGCTGCTCCATCAGGGCTCAGCACCGGCTCCTTGGTAGGAGCGTCTCCAGGCACAGCGAGTAGAGAAAGTGCTTGTAGACACTGGGCCAGCTCCTTGGAGTCTCTCCTGGCACCACATACCTTGCTCTCAGCACAGTAGGCGCTGGGGGTCGGGTGAATCAATAAGTGTGCAGTTGAATTAATCCTACTTTCTCTGTCTGAAGAAAGGGACATTCACCATCTGTAGAGTGTGAATTTTGAACTCTAGGTGCAGGGACAGCTTTGCGCTAAAGCATCCTCAGAGCCTCACTTGGCTCTTCCTGGCACCAAGAGCTGTGAAGGCAGAGGCCATTTCTATTTTGCTCAGCATTTATTCCCCAGCACCTAGCGTGAGGCTGGACACATAGCAGATACTTAATAAATCTTTGAGTGAACGCATAACTGAATAGGTATTCCTGTTTTTCTTACGTATTAGAAGCTCATCTCTAAGAGTCATGTGTGAATGTCTCCAAGTTCCTTGAGACCTCAAGACCTCCCCTTCCCCATCACCATCCCTCCAGCGCTTGACACAGTGATTGGCACATAGTTGTCATTTGGTATTGTTGAGGGAATGAAATAAATGGTAGTAGGCAAAGGGAAGTGCCCTGACTGGGAGTTAGAAGGTCCGGAGTCCAGGCCAACCAGTCTGGAGACCTTGATTAGGTAGGTTGGGTGCTCAGGGCCTGGCAAAACCCTGCTTTGTAAAATGGGTTTCAGCCACTAGTTGCTGCTCTGCTTGTCTTGGGGCCATTTTGCAGTTCAGAGGAACTGATGGTACCCTGTTCATCCACCATGGCCTTCTCCGACTTGTGCAAAAGTTAAGCCTTGTAGCCACGGGGAACTTGTCACGGAAACACGATGGAATCCAGTTACAGTGGAGGTGTGGCTGATGCCGGCACACCTCCTTCCCAGGCCTTCCTGAGTACTGGGGGCTTTATTTTACCTCAATAAATAGATAAATAAGTGAGATGTGCTGTTAGCATAGAAAATTTGGAAATCATAGAAAAGCAGAAATATGAAAACAGTAATTTCCCTAAAGAAGTAGCCCAGGCACTATCACTATTAACTTTGTGAACTCTTTCAGAGCCTATCCTCGGCAGCTACACACACACATCATACACACACACGATGTGATTCTGGTCATCTAACAGATCTAACAGTTATCTTTGTATCACCTCATTTTCTGAAGTAAATGCCATCTTAGTTCGGGCTGCTAGGACAAATATCAGAACTAGGGTGGCTTAAACAACATTTGTTTCTTCTAGTTCTGGAGCCTGGGAAGTTCGAGATCAAGGTGACAGCAGATGGGGTGTCTGCTGAGAGCCTGCATCCTGGTGTGTAGGTAGATGCCTTCTTGCTGTGTTTCATCTGGTGGGGGGAAGGGGGACGGAGGGAGGGATAGAGAGAGATGGATCATCTCTTCGTCTTTTCTTATGAGGGCACTAACCCCATTCACAAGAGCCTCACCCTCATGACCCAATCACCTCCCAAAGGCCCCATCTGTAAATACTATTGCAGTGGGTATTAGGGCTTCAACATAGCAGTTTCTGGAGGACTCAGATATTCAGTCCATGGCAACCACCAGCAGCAGGAAAACAAAGAGCTTTGTCTTGTCATTTCTTTGGTAACTTGCTCAGGGCCCAGTCTGGTATGAGACAGAGTCAGAATTTGCTAAATACTTAATAGATTTCTAGAACTTTAGGGCTGGGAACATTCTGAGCTATAATCAAACATCCTCATTTTAATTTTTTTAAATGTTTGTTTATTTTTGAGATAGAAAGACAGACAGAGCATGGGCAGGGGAGGGGCAAAGGTAGAGGGAGACACAGAATCTGAAGCAGGCTCCAGGCTCTGAGCTGTCAGCACAGAGCTCAACACGGGGCTTGAACTCACAAACTGCGAGACTCTGACCTGAGTCGAAGTCAGAAGCTTAACTGACTGAGCCACCCAGGCGCCCTGAATATCCTCATTTTAAATACATGGAAAAACTAAGTCTCAGGGAGAAAAAGAGGCCCAGGGCCCCCAGGCTAGATGGTAGCAGAGCTGAGCCTCCACACCTTGCCTGCTGATGATTCTGGCCTGCTCATCTCCACTCCCTGCTGATGAGTTGAAGTTCAGATACCACTCTGTTGGGCAGAGAAGTCCGTGCTTGGCTAGTTTTGCCTGCATCTCCAGGTTTTGGGTCCTCCTCTGTCTCAGGGTAGCATCTAGGTGTCTCGGAGCAGCTGTCTCCAGTAGCGCTTTCTGACTGTTCTCACAACATTATGCTGACTTCTGTGTCGGCCGACATCTGGGGCTCCCTCTTGGTTATCACCATTTGTGTCGTATGCATTCTCTGTGCTTGACTTAACATGCTAGTCTTGATGGGAATACATTCTCCTGTGCTTTCTCCTTAAATGTCCTAACATTTCTCTTGCCTTGTCTTGTCTTTCAAGCCCAGTGGGAAGGGTCCTGCTTTTGATAGGCGTTCCTTCTCTCCTGCTCTCACAGGCGTGAGATTCTGTCCCCTCCCTTTCTGGGGCTGTATAACTGAGCCATCTTTCTTCTGCCAGCAAACCTTTCATGTTTGAGGTCCCCAGTGGGGCCAGCCTATGGAAGATTCTGCATCTGGGAACGCCCTGGCTTTCAAGATCTGAGTCTGAAGAGAGAGGGGACATGTATACAGGAAAATTATAGCTCAATTTATAAAGTAGCCAGGAAGCCAAGAGAAGGGTAGAGAAAGTGCTTTGCATCCTCAGTGGCAGGAGGCCTTCCTCATGGTTACTAGGGGTAGGGAGATGGGTGGGCAAGGCTTTTATTTTTTCGTTTTTGTTTTTTAAGTTTGTTTATTTTTGACAGAGCAAGCAAACAGGGGAGGGGCAGAGAGTGAGGGAGACAGAAAGAATCCCAAGCAGGCTTTGAGCTGTCAGCACAGAACCCTGAGATCATGACCTGAGGTGAAATCAAGAGTCGGATGCTTAACCAGCTGAGTCACCCAGATGTCTGAGGCAGGCAAGGCTTTTGAAGAAGGAACATTTGAACTTGACTTGGAAAGGATGGTCAGGGCTTGAGCACTTGGAAGCTGCAGGGGAAGAACTCCAGCCAGAAGAAAGGATAAGGTGGGTAGTGTCAGGGGTGACTCCCCAGCTAGGGGCAGCCAAGAGGGAACCCCAGGAACCCTGGCTCTGGCATGCAGTAGAGGCAAGTTGAATCCTCCCCTTTGCAATCCGTGCCTTGGGGACACCTGGTCTCCCACTCAGTTCCTGCTCCAGCGCTGTTGGTGCAAATAGCCTGGGAAGTTGGTGCAGCTAGCTTTCCTTTGGGACAGAACTCTTGCTCCAGAGGCCTATGGACTCCTTAGGAACCTTCCAGTTGGTGTTGGCATCTGGGAACTACCTGAGATTGCGTGCATAGCTTTGTCTCTTGTGTACTTTTTACCACTCCAATGGGTCTGTCTGCCCAGCACCTGACAAATGCAATTCGAGGTGTCTTCTCCCAGAAGGGCTCTTAGGCCCCATGATCCACAGGTGTATGGCTAGGCCCAAATGTACCTCTTGACCTGTTGTGGGGCAGGGGCCGTGCTTGGGAACCTGATCTCCCCCCTCCTTGATTTGAGACCGGCTGGAGCCAACACCCATCCAAGCTTGTCTTCGGTGGTGTGAGGACTCCCATGGCTGCGTACCACCAGCTGGGACTCCCCTCAGGGCTTTCTGCTTGGTGACTGCACAAGGTTTCTAATCAGGAGCTCTGATGGTAGGGCCGCTGGCAGCTGCCTTGGCTTCTGTTAAGTAGGTGTGTAAGTTGTGGCCCATCGGGGAGCTCCAAGGAGCAGGATTGGCAGGGTCATTTGCCCATCTGGCTTAGACTGCGTTGTAGTACCATGGGGGAGACCCAGGCAGAAGAGTGGCCTCCTTCATGGTTTGTCAGAGGCCTCCTTTTCCTGTTCAGGAAAGCGCAAGGAGAGCATTTGATTTCTACCATGAAGGGTCTTGGCTTCACCTAGGAAGATGGCAACTGTGGTGTGTAGTGCTTCAGAGTGACAAGCCAAGTCCAACCAGTCCCAATCCAAGAGGGATCTGGAAACCCATGCTGCCCCTCCTCCAGCCCCATTCTCATCCATTCAGCGGCTCACTGATGACCTACCATGTGCCGAGAGGGAGGCTGCAAGCATATCCACCCCGATCCTGCTTTCAGGGAGCTTTTTACACTGCAGGGTAGCACCTAAGTGTTCTAAGAAATTCTGAGATGCACGCGGTGGGGGTGCGGAGAGGTTCTTGGATTGATGCTCCTGCTTCTTCAGAGATGTCCATATTCTCTTTCTTTTATCCCAAACCTGTAGCATCTTTACCACTGAAGAATGTTTCCAGCTGTAACATCTGATTGCATTTATAGCACTGTTGTTGTGTCCATCATCTGCTGTTCCTCCATCTCTCCGCCAGCCGACATTCACAGGCCCTTGGACAGGAGTGCAGCAAGAAAGCCTGCTCGGCCCCAGCTGTCTGGGAGCTCATCTCTGACCGCTTCTCATTGTTCAAACTGCCCTGTGGGTTTTGTTCCCCAGCTTAACTGTAAACTCCTTGAAGGTCAGAGCTGGTCTCTTCTTAGATATTCTTGGAAGAGGGGAAGATTTGTTGGCCAGTGGGTTGCTGTAACTGTAGTCATGTTGTATTTGTTTAGTGAAAGACTGAACAGAGTGTCCGCAAAGCCTCCCCGCCTTCCTGCTCGCCGGGCTGCACGGAGGTCTCCGTGAAAGGCTCTTCGCTCTGGCTTGGGAATCCAGGGTGGTGGGAGGACTTGGGGGAAAATATAATGTCTCAATAGGCAAAGATCCCGGAGGTGTATTTGTGCTCGAAGCTCTCCTGAAGAATGAAAAGCTTAATTCATGCCTTTTCTGTATGCTTCCACTTCTTTAAAAAAAAGAAAGAAAGAAAACAGAAGAAAAAGAAGGGAATGTGTCAATTTAAGCTGCCTAATTCATTTTTAATGTGGGTCAGAGTTGTCATCTTCACGCGCCTTTGTCTCCTCACACCTAGGCTGCTGCTGTCATGCTTGCCTCCTCAACAAAGCTTAATTAATAGAGCCGGGAAAGTGACACACAGGGCTGACGCCACTGAGCACGGCTTCCTGCCTGCCCCGGGAGCCCGTGGGGTGGCGTCCCTCCCAAGCCTGTCGTCTGCCGTCTCAGGCGGACTTGCACTTGGGGGGGGCCGGGGTTCTGGGAGTCAGGCTGGGGCAGGCGTCCACATTGTGGAGTGTAGATTTGCTTCTTACCAGATGCGGCTGGCCCACTTATGGTCCTAATGCCAGAAGAATTGTCATTGTCTTAAAAAAAAAAAAAAAGGATTTGACTTAAAAAAAAAAATGCGACTCCGGGATGAGGCCAGGTTTGAATCTTAAAGCAGGTTGACCTATTTTCATCACAGCATTATCAAAGCCTGCTTTGTGATTCTACCTTTTGAATGTGCTTTTATCTGTGTCACATGAACTGAACACCTGATTGGAGGAGGAGAGTGTGCGAAGACCTTGTCTGGGAGGGCTCTGTTTCCCATGGGTCTGGGGGTTGAGCCTTAGCCTGCTCCAGCCGGTCCCTGCCTGGGGGAGGGCCACCCGCCCAAGGACGGCAGATGTCTAGGGCTAGCCTGCAGGGTGGCACCTTCCGCAGAGGGCATCCACACCTTCCCGTGTGACCTTGACAGCTGCCCGGAGAGGGAAGCCTGGCCGGCCATGTTCTCCTTGCTCCACAGAAGAGGAAACTGAAGCTCACAGAGGCAGGTGGTTGGAGAACCTAGGTGAGAACATTCAAAGTCACCGAGATCTGTCCTCGCACTGACCCGGAGTCCCCTGGCTGACCCAGAGTCCCCACCTCTGAGAGCTTCCTCTTTCCAGATCTGTTGTTCTCTTTCTCATTTGGTTTAAGTAGTTCCAGCTGTGATTTGGGAGCAAAGGAACCCCCAGACTGCATGTAGGATGTGTGTGTAAAGGGCCAGGAAGCTCACTCTTCTGGAAAACCTTGGGAAGTATACTCTCCTGATCTACCTTGTCACATGGTGAGCCCCTTGGTGAGATGAGGGAAAGGTCTCAATTCCTGGCAGAACAGCGACAACCCTGTGGCCAGTGCATTAGCCAGAGGAATTCATGTGGAGGAAAGAGAGAGGAGGATTTTCCCACTGACTTTTTCCTGGCCTCTGTTCTGAGTGGTTTTCCCCTTGGAGGGAAAGATGGCTCCTCCTCCCAAGAGGTCATACCCTGTGGTTTTATCAGTAGCCTCCTTTTCGACTACTTTGCTTTCCTTGATGGCCTCAGAGACTATTCCTCACTCAGTTTGTGTGACATTCTACAGTGTCTCCAGTGTTAAGAATGGGTGTTGTAAAAAAAAAAAAGAAATCAAAGCAAACTTAATTCACTTCAGTTTTTTTTCAGTCATTGTACTCAACAAAAAATATTCACAATGACCAGAGATTGTTAGTATTATAAAAAACAATAGTAATAAACCCTTCATGTTTTTTTAAAAAGCTTAAAAATGTTTAGACTGTCTTCTGTTGTTTTACTTGCCATTTCTGGAAACCATCTGGATTAGATAAGCGGATGCTTAAATGTTTCCATCTTACAGATGAGAGAATTAAGATCTGGATCAGGAACTTGCCCAGAGTTATTGGCCAGTTTAGTGCACACCTGAACTGAATGAACCCAGATCCTTTAGTTCAGAATAAGATGGGCATGGTCTTTGACTTGAGGAAGCTAATGATCTACTTGGGAAGGCATTAAACACATAGACAAATATTAAAACAGGTATAAGGGGAGTTGAGGGACCTAAACTGGTCTAAGGAGTCAGGGTGAGCTTCCCTGAGATAGTGGTGGGTAAGTGAGACCTGGACGGTGAGTTGACTCCCATTCGATGAAGGGGCAGGAAGACCGTTCAGGGCATGGTACATTCAGGGAAGCAGATAGAGCTTCATGTCGCTGGGTGAACAGGAGCAAGGGGTCGAGGACCAACAGAATCACATCATGGGGGGCCTTGCCAGCCAGGCTGAGAGCTTTGATTTGGTCCTAAGGACTGTGAGGAGCCACTGAAGAGTTTTAAGCAGAGGAGTGCTGCAGGGCGGCACCTT
The DNA here is from genome assembly GCA_017311185.1 of Proteles cristata cristata. Classification (NCBI taxonomy): domain Eukaryota; kingdom Metazoa; phylum Chordata; class Mammalia; order Carnivora; family Hyaenidae; genus Proteles; species Proteles cristata. The sequence continues at coordinate 947,816 of JAESUZ010001199.1, forward strand.
CCGCAGAGGGCATCCACACCATGTCACAGAAAGACTAACTTGGTGGCTGGGTGGCTGTGTGTTGGGGGTGGGGCCAGAATACACCCGGCAGCCTGGTCATGCAGCTGCTGGAATTTGTCATGGAGAAATAGGGTGATACGGACTCTGGTGGGGATGGGGGGTGGGCAGGAGGGGACAGACTGAGGAATGACTGGTGAGTGGACTGGAGAGAGTTTGAAACTGTTTGGCTATGGCAGAAGAGAAGAAAAGACATACTCTGAGGATTTTGGCGTGGCTGTGGCTAGGGCTATTTTCTGGGTTAGGGAACCCTGGGGAAAAGGCCAGTTTGGGGAATCAAGAGGACCGGATCATGACCCTGTTTGGGCCATGCTGAATTTAAGGTGCCTGAAAATATCCGAGTGGAGGCACCCATAGGAAGACAGACAAGTTGGCTGTGGCTTGGAAGAGAAAACTAGGCTGGTAGTGTGAATTTTGGAGCCACTGACACAAAATGAGTGGTTGAAATGGATTAGGCCACCAGATATGGTGTCTTCTCGTCTTTACCACACGTGTTGAGAGGATGTTTCACTCCGGGCCTGGGTTAAGATCCAGAGCTTTAAGGACATTGTGACCAAATCTGGAGTCAGTTTAACAAAGGCTGCTTGCTCCCTGGGTCCCAAGAAAGGCCCTGTAATGCCAAAGGAAAATCCAATAGGCGAGCAGAAGCAGCAAATGAACTTGTTATTCTGAGTGTTGTTGATTCATAACCTGTGGCTGATTGAGGGAAGGCTGCTATGTGGTCTCTGGTGGCACTTTTTCATGGCTGTGTGTATTCCACCAAGTTGTTCCTCCCAGTTTTATTTCAGTAGATGCTGTGGTATACTGCACAATTAAATAATTCTGTAAGACCTTCATAGTGTTTGCAAATTGTGGATTCTTTGGATGAGTACCAAGAGGCTGCCTTCTTCGGTTACAGAGTACACACATTTTTATGACTCTTGTTATGGAGGCACTCTATTGTGGTGTCAACAAGAACTCTGGATTCGCTGGGGGCAAGAGCTTCATGGCCTGTCCCATAACAACTCTCAAAGGGTTGCCCTCCCTGTGTTTCCAAGGGACCCCCTCTGGGGGCCGCTCTGAAGACTAGAGGAAGAAGCACTCATTCACTGACTCATTCATCACTGCTGGCTGCGCACCCTCTGTTGGGAACGTAAACATGACTCAGACCCAGCCCTGCTTACAGCCTGGGGCTGGTAGCCTAATAGCTGGGTAGATATTACACCAATAATTGCAGCCAAGGATGAGCCCTGCTTTATTTGAGTTCTGTATGAGGTGTGGGGGGTGGTTGAGAGGGAGGTGCTCCTTCTGCATAGAGAAAGGGCTTCACCGAGGTTGTGACAAGAAATTGAATTCGTGGAGATGACTAACAGCCCTGTTCCACCATTTCTCTGGCAGTCAGAGAGCTCTTGCCCAGAGGGCACACGGAGGTCAGCCCTTGGAGTCCCAGTTTACCCATAGGCAGGCAGAAGCCCATGTGAGGACCAGAGCCACGTGCCTGGCCAGCAGTTTTTTGTTTTTACTTCAGTTTTCAGTTTTTGAGGTTTGAATTTCTAACCAGATTTCTTCTGACTGTAAAGTTATTTAATGCTCCTGAGAAATCATTCTTAGAATTGGAAGTTTTAAGTTACTTACGATTTGAGTTGAGTAACTACAGTTAGATATACAGACTATATATAAAAAACTATAATAAATTCTGATATCCTTTGTTGTGGGGGAATATCTCTTCTAGTAGAAAACGACAGAAAAGGTCTCGATTAATATTTTGTCGTGTTCACAGTTTTTGGAACGCATCTTTCATTTCTCAGCCACTTCATGTATATTTCCATTTTGCACAGTGCCACTTCTAGAGTTCCTGAAGCTTCCGAATGGTGACAGATGTGTGATTCTTCAGATCTGTAGGGTTTTCCCTCACACCGAAATCAGTGTCTTTTTTTTTAAAATTTGATTACACCTTTAATGAATATTTTATCAAATGAACTCCATGTCTTGTATTTCATTATTAATGTCATTTATGAGGCTCTGTCCTAATTAGCATAATTTAGAAACGAACAGATCACCGAAGGAGGGGTGATCCTTTAGGGACGATGGGTGGGAGTGGGGGAAGACCGTCCACCTCACACCTTTCTCAGCGTCAGCAAACCTGGGCACTTGCAGGTGCTGTGGGAGGAGATGGCTTGGTTGGGTGTGCCTTTCACCTGGGTGGACAAATTGAGCGTGTGCGCTCAGTGAGATGAAGTTGTCCTAAATGTGTGCTGTTCCTGCAGTGTTTTGGATACAGCACAGCTGCGAGGTGGCAGAGACAGATCAGGGCTGTGGAGGCAGGACAGATGTGTGTGTGGGTCAAGGTTAGTCTAGTCCTCACTGGGTCACTTGTCAAGTGCTCTTCCCCTGATTCGGGGTCATTTTGACCTGCCCACTGTCCACAGAGTTCCCTGGTTCACTGATGACCCTGGCAGCTGGCTTCTCATTATCCTTTCTGTCTGTCTGGGCTAAATGATATGCTTGCCCATTCAGCCCACCCTGGCCTCTCATTTCTGGGGGCTTTCTCCTTCCCTTCTTAGTCAGTTGCCCCCTCCCCCACCCCCCACACCTTGGGTCCATAGTCACAGGTAATGTTCCAGCCCCTAAGCCTCTCTCTCAGTACCTACCTTGTCTCTCCTCCCAGCTTGCCTTCCCAGCACTGCCCTGGGACTTGTTCTCCATCCTCCCAAATCTTTGCAGACCTTTGCTTTCTTCCTTGGCTCAGACCCAGACCTTTCAAATCATTGCCCTAAATGCCCTTCCCGTTTGTCCCTTCCTGGGAAGTTCCCAGCCCTGGATGAATCCAGCCAGCTCTTCTGGCTCTGGCTGCCTGACCACCACCACCTTGTTTGCGATTGCTGCTGAGCCACAGTAGCCTTGGCTGTTCTCAGTTGACCTCCTTCCTACCTCAGAGCATCCTCACACACTGTTCCAGCTCCCTGGTTGTTCTTCCCTGCCTTCATCCACTTCTTCAGACCCCAAGTCTTCCTTTGTATCGCAGGGGCCCTTTTCCCACTGCCCGGCTGAGGTCGGTTCTCTCCTACTGGGTGCTCACTCAGCACGCTGTCCTAGGCTGCTCTATACTCAGGGTCGTCACCTGTTTGTGTGTTCACAACCTGGCCCAGGCTTCCCGGGGCAGCCCAAACTTCAGATCTTTGTTCCCTCATGCCCATGAAAGAGCCCAGAATCCTATTACCCTAGCATCCAAATGCCATCTCTCAAACTATCTCTCTGACTCAGAAGCAGCTCCAATCTCTTAGCAGCACAAGAATCCTGAGTTTTGGTTCCTCAGGTGCCTTGGGCTGAAATCAGCCACCATATCTCAAGCTGCGACGATAAGAGTTGTATTGAGCAGGATGTTGTCAACCAAACCAGGAACCTTAGACAAGAGACTCTGGCCAAGAGCACCTGGCAGTGCCCTCCTTGCGATGAAAACTGGGATAAAGATCTATGGGAACAGACCAGCACCCCATTTGTCTGGGGCTCAGCCAACTACTGTGGCAACAACAGCCCTGCAAGCAACATAGTTATGGAACATAAGGGTAACCTGGCTTCAGGAATGCATGTTCCCAAGTCTCTGCCGTACGTTCTGCCATGGAAAAACAATGGAAATGCACATTACCTGAATATCTATCTCATCAAATTCCAGACCCTAGAAGACTCTTTCTTCTTCCTGCTACCAGGGGGTTCTTCATTTTTTTTCTCCTAATCTAATTATAGGAAGATAAACTGTGACTTTCAAACTGAAAAAAAAAAATCCCTATGGTCCTCAGTGATAGTCCCTATTGTCTGTCGGTGTGGTAGGATATTAGTGAGGCGCATAGGCTCTGGGCCAAAGTGCTTGAGTTAAATTCTGACCTCACCACATCTAGCTAGAGGGCCTTGGGTCAGGTACCTGCACAGAGCCTTAATTTCCTCATCTAGGAGATAATAGTACCCACCTCCTGGTAGCGAGAGAATCAAAATGAGCTGGTTGGGGTGTGGGGCACATAGAGAGGTTCAGGGTGCAGGTGAGCATCCGGGAAGTGTGGCTTTGTGAGCTGTTCTTCGCCTCGGTGGGGTAATGTGAGGCTCTGCTGCCTCATGCTCCACGTGCTCTCTTACATGTAGGCTTCAGGAAATGTTTGTAGGCGGAAACCAACACCTGGAGAAGGTGCTGGGTGCTGGCTTTTGGGCCTACAGTGTAAACAGCTTCTCACTTCCCATGTCCCCAAACTCCACCCCTCTGGGCAGCACCGCGCTCTTGACGCTTGCCTCCCTCTCCTGCACGTGGAGCAAGTTCTTCTTTGTGTACTCCCTCCTCTGTTCTGTCCACCTGGGATACTCTCTCTAGATCTTTCCTTGAGCCCAACATCGTGTCCACCACCCCCTTTATTACCAACTTCACAAATCCTGAGTGTGTCCACTGACCTTGTTGCTTTCTAATTCTCAACTTAGAAATGACCGAAGGCAGCGATGAGGCTTCCTCTTTCGTGGGAACCGCACAAGGCACAGAACTCCACTGTTGTTAGATATTCAGGCAAAGCTCACTGCCCAAAGGCAGGAACCAGCTGACCTAGTGCAGGTGTTCATTAGTGATATCTGCACATCAGGTGTGTCCTGGCTTGGTCCTGAAGTCCCATGTCACTTGGCATATTTTGTCATCAACGTTTGGCAAAACAGGGTGACAGGGCCTTGTCCTTCCCACCCCTTTTCTCTCCCTGCCTTCCCAGGAGCGTGTGATCTCTTTCTACACTACCGTGTCCTTGCTCTTGTTCAGCAGGACTTACTGAGCACGCACCTACTGTGTGACAGGCAAGGACTCGTCTGGGCCCCAAGGAGCAGCAGTGAACCAAACAGGCGGGGCTTCCGGTCTTGTGGAACTACGTTCTGGTGGGAAGAGACAGAGGGTAGACATCCCTTCCCCCCTCCGTAGATGCAGCTTACATTCTGGTCAGGGAAGTGAAGTGATGGAGTGGATACTACTGCACATTTTGGTGGCCAGGAGAGGCTTCTCTGATGAAGTGATATGTGAGCAGGGATTGAGTGGGGGTGAGGAAGCAAACCTTACAGATATCTGGGAAACAGCATTTGAGACCGAAGGGACAGCACCTACCAAGGCCCTGAGGAGAGGGGGGTGCAAGTGCTGTTTTGGGAAGATCACAAGGAGGTACCTTCAATTCGAATGGAGAGGCTGAACGGGGGAGAGTGGAAGGGGCTGAGACACAGCAAGAGGAGACCAGATGACATAGGCTCCCAGAGGGCCTTGCATTTTATTCTGAACTCGATGGGGAGCCATTCGAGGGTTTTGAGGAGCAGAGAGACACAATTCATGTAGTGTCACCTTCGATCTCTCAAGAGCCAGAGGAAATTGAACTAACAGTGTCGTAGGAGGAGAGAAGTTACTTGCATTTTAGCAGGAGAGCACCTTCCTAATTACAGAGAAGGCCCAGAGCAAAAAGGCTATAATGTATGTGGGATTAAGTGACTCTACATGCTTCCTGCATCACTCTTTCCCAGCGTGTATAGACGTGGTAAACACTTTGGAGGAAATACACCCCCAGCCCTGTGTTGTTTCTTCTTGGTATGGTTTTGGCACCACAAAACTTGTCTCTTACTAACGAAACCGAAGAACTTAAATGCTATTTGCGAACATCAACTTTTTTCTTTCAAATTTTAAAATGGTATTGTGAGTATGCATATTTTAAAAGTCAGACAGTTTGGAAGACACCAACAAATGCAAGAAATCACTGGGAGATGTTCTGAGATGTGAATTCAAACCCAGAGAACCATCAAGTAAGCGTCTGTAAAACCCCTCGGCCACTGCACCTGTCGAGGTGATGACCGGGTGCTGCTTGTGGCTCCGCACAAGGGCTTTGCTCCCCTCTCTCTGAGGATCGTGAAAGCCCCAGGGCCATCCTGTTGGCATTGAAGTCATGACCCAGTGGGGGAGGAAAGAGGGAGGGATGGGTGGTGGGGTGGTGTCTGTCCTTCACCCTTGTGGTGGGACAAGGGCCATGTGCCAAGACTGCCAAGCAGCTGGAATTTCTTTCTTCTCAGCCCAGTCTCCCCGCTCCCGCACCCCACGACCCACCAGGTGGACAGAAGGTGGTGCTTCACCTGCCCCTGGGCTCAGAAGTGGCCATGAGTCCTGCCTGCACAGCCGGTCACTGGCAGAGATGGCTGCGGTCCCAGGCACTGTTGCAAGAGCTTCAATCAGAAATGATGATGTTTGAATCCATTCTTCAGGGAGCTGCTACTTTTCTTAGAAGGTGTAAAAAAGGAAAGATGGAAGGTGGAAGGTCAGAGGAACGGGAATTAAGTTCAGTGACAGAACCCACCAGGCCAGAAGGCACAGCCTGTGTGATTAAGGAAGGTGTGAGAGAGGGAGCGGTCCCCTGCATGCGTGTGCATGTGTGTGTATGTGCACATGTGTGTGCACATGCATGCGTGTTTAAAGGAAGAGGAGATGGGATTCCCATGGACAGACAGGCCCTCACTCCCAAGTCTGAAGTCTGGTTCTTATTAGTAACCAAACTTAGAGAACAGCTTTAAGCTGTGTGTTGTGTCACTTGAAAGCGTTTGAAATAGTCTAGCTGGTCTAGAAGGCAGCTGTCTGAGTCTTACTTGAGGATGGGAACAAAGTCACTGGAATGCTCTTGGCTTCCTGACACTCCAGACAAGCAGTAGAGCCCAGCTACCTCAGGCCACATTCTTCCATTAGTTAATTCAAGCTCTTCAGCAAATGTTTCTTGAGCACCTGCAGGTGGCATCCACTGTTCCTGGTCCTGGGGCCGTTGGGCCAACAGGCTCCATGTGGGGCTTATGCTCTCCTGGCATGTGTGGTGGGGTGGGAACAGCCACGCAACAAGTGAGCGGAGAAGGCAACTTCACGGAGCACCCACCTTATGAAGGAGAGAAAGTGAGACGGCGTGGTAGACCTGATGGGTGGCTCTGGGGCAGAGTTCCCAAGGCAGGAGGGAGATACAGACTTTGATGCAGAAAGTAGTGTGTGTATGTATGTAAGTATGTGTTATTTTTGAGAGACAGGGAAGGGCAGAGACAGAGGGAGACACGGAATCCAAAGCAGCTCCAGGCTCTGAGCTGTCAGCCCAGAGCCCTACACGAGGCTCAAACCCACGAACCATGCATGAGATCATGACCTGAGTTGAAGTCGGACGCTTAACCGACTGAGCCACCCAGGCAATGAAGTGCTTTTATGGAGCAGAAGGGAGGCCAGTTGATGCCTCCTGATGCACAGCAGCCGTCTCCAGCAATCCCTTCCTTCTCTCATGTTCCTGGGCAACACCACAGACTTGCATGTAAATGGCATGCACGGTCATGGGCACTGGGGACTCTCTTTCTGAGCTTTCTTCCCTTTGGCCCAACATGTAAAGATTGCTGAGCAGAGTGTAGTGTCTTGAGACTTGGTGATTGTTCTGTCATTTTCCCTCCAATCACCCAGATAAGAAAATTCCTTCTTCCCGAATCCCCCATTGATCTGGAATTGCGCCCTGGCGGGAGTGTTCTCCCTTTTGCAGATTTACTGTCCCACTGTGGCTTTCCTACCAATTGTCTCTTCTCCACATGGTCTGTCCCCTGGTTGGCTCTCTTCGTGAAGCTAATTGTTGAACCATTAAAATGGTTCGTTAGTTCAAACACAACCACTGCGCATAGCTGTTTAATGGGGAGTTTAACCTTGGTAGTTTCGGTCCATCTTCAAGTTGGTGGTTGTGATGGTCAGCTCCTCCTCAGTGTGCTGCTGCCCACAGAAGAATGCAGGGGCCACAGCTATGTGAGGACACTGGCAGGGGCATTTGGAGAGAGTTGAGATGGGTACTAAGAAGACTTGAATTTAGAAGAGAAGGAGAACGAGAACTCCAGAGATTAAGCCAGGGGTGACGGCAATGGCACCTTCCCTCCGATCCCACCCTGGGTCCCTCACCCACATAGAGCTGTCTTTGAAGCCCCACATCACAGTGGAGGCCCTTGGGGACCAGGAAGGACCATCCATCTGTTTGGTCTCCATGTCCAGCTGGTCCCCGAAGCTACTGGCATCCAGGGCTGGTTCCCTGATGCTCCCTGACCCAGCTCACCAGAGCCCACTGACTGGGGCCAGAGCCACGGTCATCCTGAGCCCTTGCCTGCCTGGCTTCCATCACCCATTCCAGAGTGGCCCCAGCTCCTAGTGCCATCTGCCTGACTGGACTCTGCTTGTCTAGAATGCAGCTGAAGCTGCAGCAGGATGCCAGGTGAGAACTCCTGGGGAAAAAATGTTTTCATGGTTTTTGCCTTCAAGGAGTTTAGAGTCTGGTGTGCATGACAACATGAGCAATAAAGGCGCTCGGTGACATGTGCCCAGAGAGTGGTGCAGAGGAGTTGAGCAGGACGGGATGTGGGTATGTATGATGGCATGCGCTGCTAGGTGGTGGCATCAGTGTCAACAGAGAACCCAGGCTGGTGTCAGGGTAGACTTTCTCTATCTCCTAGGCTTTCTTTCAGTTGTAGTATTCTGGCATCAGTGAAGACACCAGGCTTCGCCACTTGCAGTTTTAAGTGCCACGGAGGGATAGAGAAACAGGTGGAGAGCAAGGGCATGTGCACTGCAGCAATGCTCCTTCTGGCTGAGGCCACGCAGGCCTCGCGGCTCTGGGGAAGGCGAGCTGGACCAGGGTCCTGGGTTCCAGCCTCAGATGTCCGCAGGCTCACCGTGTGACCCGGAGCTCTGCCCTTGGGGACCCCTGCTCTGTCATTCTGCAGTGATACACTAGCACGTGGCAGAGGTTCTGTACATGTGCGCACCCGCACATGTGCCCGTGAGCTTGAGGACCAGTAACTCCAGAGTCGGAACCCTGTGAGGGGAAGGGTTGTCTTTGTCACTTACTAACTGTCATTTTGGGGGGAAATCGGGAAGAATAATGACTCCTCAAAGATGCCCATGTCCTGATTCCTAGAACTTGTGAATAAGCACAAGAGAGTGGTAGAAGGCGCTTAAACCCAGGTCTGTTGGAATCCAGAGGTCTGATCTTGTCTCGGGCTGGTGGAAGGCTCTGCTCTACTTGGATTGTTTGTACTCCCCCCACTTTTCTGAGGGAGAGGAGTCCCCGCTATCAGCTTTTGTCAAAAAAGTTGCTGTCATTCTGGATTTCATATATTTTTTTTTAACTCCTTCCCATCTTTCCAGTAAAAACACCAGACATCCAGGGCCTGTTCGGATGCTGGCGATGAGCCAAGGGAGTGGGTAGCCCAGTGGGCTTGTGTAGAAGGTGCACAGGCCCCCGTTTCTGTCAGGGGAGATGGGACACCAGAATCTTCCCTCCCTGGAGGCCTGAGGGTGAGGCCGGAACTCTGGGGAGAATACTCCGTGATTATTATCCTTCTGAAGCATGTCCTCTTCCAGGCAATTTGATTTTCGTCATTTCCCATCATCTAGGAATACATTTTTCTAGGGAGCTGTTGTGTCTTCAGAGGGAAACTCTGAAACTGTTCCTCAGAGCTCCGTCCCTTTTGCTTCACTACTTAGTCCAGTTCTGACTGGAAAACAGAAGAGAGTGGAAATAGAATGTTTCTGTAGGAAACATTCGCAAGTCATAATCCATAAGTAATTAGTGAGCTTTGTTAATAAGTCTTCACAGGCTCAGACGGTAGATTTCAGAGACCGTTTCTGGAGTGCCTCCTGTTGAAGGGGGTTTGGGGAAAAGCTTGTGGTCCTGTTGTATGCAGTTTGGGACCATTTCCCTTTTATTTCTTCTTTCCCGCTACTTCTACACAAAGCAGAAAGAAAGGCTTGCTTCAGAAGAATTACAGATGCGACCCCTGGGGCCAGCCGCGGGGAGAGGGATTGAACTTCTGGTTAATTAGCCGAGGCCCCGCGTCCCGGGTGCAGAGGGAGGTGCGTCCCCGGTGCAGAGGGAGGTGCCCGGCCTGGTCGCTGAGAGACTCGGCCGCAGCAAACAAAGCCCTGCGGCTGACAGCCGTTTCATCTTGGGGGACCTTTCTGGGCCCCTGGACAGCTGCAAAACCTGATGCCATTTGAAACTGTTCTCGAGGCCTCTCGCAGATGAGCCAGTCATGGAAGTACATCGGTTTTAGCTGGCCAGATTGAGATGTGGTATCTGTGTGCCTTTAAAAAAATACCACAGTTCCTGCTAAACAGGAACATGTATATAAATTGGATTTTAGGTAGTTTTCCAGTGAAAGGGATATTTTACGTTTTTAAATATTAGGTTTTTCTGAAGGGGCAGCTCTGTCTGCATTTCCTTTTTCATGCTAGCTTAAAATGTTTTAAGGTAATAAAGCATATTCATTACAAAACATATAGGAGACGTAAACAAAAGGACAGTGAAAATAGTATCTTTAAAAAATATGGGCTCAGGGTGCCTGGGTGGCTCAGTTGGTTAAGTGTCCGACTTCAACTCAGGTCATGATCTCATAGTTCGTGGGTTTGAGCCCCACTTCAGGCTCTGTGCTGACAGCTCAGAGCCTGGAGCCTGCTTCAGATTCTATGTCTCCCTCTCTCTCTGACCCTCCCCTGCTCATGCTGTCTCTCTCTCTCTCTCTCAGAAAAAAAAATAAATAAATAAAATGGGCTCATTTAAAATAGATTCTTGAAACAGAACACTGTACTGTGAATGCCTTTTGGCATGTCGTGTGATCTAGATCTGACCTTGCTGGCTGCTTAATTTCATTAAAATGGTGGTTCCATTTCACACGTGTTCTATTGTTGGAGATCAAGGTGGGCTTCCTCTTTTTGCTGCCATAAACCATGTTGCAGTGAGTATGTCTGTGGCAAAATCACCCACCATGTACCTCCACGGTTATATCCTTTGAATCAATTTTTAGGTAGGAAACTGCTGTCCCAAAGAATATACAGATTACATAATTCTTTGGTCTTTGGTACAAGTTGCAAAGCATTTACTTTTTGTTGATTTCTAAAAAGGGAGTAAAAACGGAGAAATTTTGATGTTAAAGTAATTGACTGTTCAAGAGCATGGACTCTTAGGTCAGATACAGATTGTTTCACATCTCCAATCCTGTTTCCTCACTTACAGTAAAAAGTTTTTTAAATGCTTATTTATTCATGAGAGAGAGGGAGGGAGGGAGAGAGAGAGAAAGAGAGAGAGAGAGAGAGAGAGAGAGAGAATCCAAAGCAGGATCTAGGTTCCCAGCTGTCAGCTCAAACCCACGAACCACAAGATCATGATCTGAGCCAAAGTTGGACGCTTAACCTACTGAGCCACCCCCTGCCCTCTGTCTCCTCACTTATAAAATGGGCATCCTAATATCCTTCAACTGCACGTGAGCATGAATTAAGTCATATAAGTAAAACACTAAGCTGCAGATGACCTCTCTGTGTGGAAGTTCTGGTTTTTTCCTGAACTTCCCATTCACCAGAACAGCCTGGACACCTAGCCAGCCTCCTCTCCAGGCCACCCGGCTTCCCGGCCACCACTGTAGGCACTGGCAGGTGCACTGCCATCTTGCTGCTCTGTGTCCATCCTGATTCTGAAAGCCTGCCTTCAGACATTTATATGTTCAGACAAACTAATCAGGCTGAAATTTCTCATGCTTATTTGCAGCTAGATGAAGCAATCCATTTAGTTGCTTTGGAATTACCCAGGCGTGGAAGAAATTGGTTTCTTCAGCCTTGAGAAATTCTGCAGCTACTGACGTAGTGACAGGCACCAGGGCCGGCTTGATGAAATCAGAAACTAAGGGGCTTGCAGTGGCTTTTGGTCAGGACCTCTGTCCTTAGCAGCACTGGTGCGTCCACCTCGGATGCAGCATACTCATCAGTGTTCTTTGGTCCGCTTGTGTCTGAAAGTTATTCCTTCTCTCCTCCTCTGAGGAGCTCTGAGCTTCTCCCCGAGAAAGCCTTCCCTTCCAGGTTCGTCACTGGCTGATAGAGAGGAGACATTTGCTGATTCTTTTTCTCCTTTTGCTGACTGAGAGCCCCAGAGGCCCTTAAATAGTTGCTTTTTGTTAAAGCCAGTATTTGGGCCATCAGGAGAGCTTGAGCTGAGTTTGGGATTCCAGAGTGTGAAACACCCCCCTTTTATCAGTCTTCCCAGTCCACGGGAGAGAAGTACGACAGAGATACTGGGTCACCAAGGGGACTGGGCCCGGAGATGTGCCGCCAGTAAATGGAAGACCTGGGATTTGAATCCTTGCAGAATATAGTTCCATTGTGGGTGCTTTTATAAAAAATGTTTGTTTATTTTTTTTGAGAGAGAGATCAAAAGAGAAAGAGAGAGAGAGCAAGCGTGAGCAGGGGAGAGGCAGAGAGAGAGAGAGAGGGAGACATCAAATTCGAACCAGACTCCGGGCTCCAGGCTCTGCACTGTCCGCACAGAGCCCAACGCAGGGCTCAAACTTAAAAACTGTGAGATCAGGACCTGAGCTGCAGTGGGATGTTTAACCAACTGAGCCACTCAGTTGCCCCCTTTGTGGGTGCTTTGAACCACTGCACGATACTACCTTTCATCAGACATCTATTAATCAGGATGTGTTTTGTACCTGTCTATACCTTGGGATTTATCGCTCACTCAACTGTTTACACGATTGTTGCATGAGAGCAGGCCCCAAAAAGGGGGAGGGGGCCCCTAAGTGGCCCATTCAGTTAAACATTTGACTTTGGCTCAGGTCATCATCTTGCGGTTTGTGGGTTCGAGCCCCTTATTGGGCTCTCTGCTGACAGAGCCTGGAGCCTGCTTTGGATTCTGTGCCTCCCTCTTTCTCTGCTCCTCTCCCACTCACCCTCTGTCTCCCTCTGTCCCTCAAAAATGAATAAATGTTAAAAAAAGAATGAAAAAAAGTTATGGTCCCTGTTCTTAAAAGCAACAAACTGGTTATAAATTATTACTTGAAAATACCTCACCGGTTTGATGTTTAGCTCTAAATCCCAAAATCTCAGAAGAATTTTGTTCCAATGACCAAAATTGATGATCCTTCCTTACCACACACATCATTTACGCCCCATCCCCACCCAGCCATCACTTAGAATCTGTTGATTCTTTTCCTTCTTGGTGACCCCAACATGTGGGCTGATCTCAGTGATTCCACAGTACCCTCTAAGTTTGTAAGGAGGGAACTCATCTGTGGCTCAGATCGCAGAGTGTTTTTCTGTCTCTCCTCTTAAAGGTCATACCCTCTTGTCATGAATATAAGAGCTCTGGCCCCGCTGCAGAGATCCGGATGCCGTTTGTGCATGCTCAGTGCCGCTGCCCTAGCCTCCGTAAGGATCATTAATGTGCAGAGGGCTCTGTTCCTTCCCTGTACATCCCATCAGCAAAGGTGTGATCAAGCTTTGCTTCCTGTCCTATGTATTAAGGTTTTAAATCTTAAACTATGAAATTCCATTCTAATACTAAATATGCTCCTTTCATCCTCAGTCACCACCGTGAGCCTGTCCACTTTACCAAGATGTGGCCCTCTCTGGGGTACGCCCTCTGGTTAAGAACCACCGGGTTAGTAACAGGGGAGAAGGCAGGAGACTGATTAAAACAAACCCCAGGATTCTAAAAATCCCGGGATTTTGGAAATCCTGGGATTCTAAAAATAACTGGCATGATTTTAGAGAAGGGACTAGAGCCCTGCAAACTTATAGTCACCACTGCGAATATTGTTCTGTCCTAGCTCAATCACTGATTTTCCTGACTTCACTCAGAAAACATGAAATTATGTTGCTAGTAATAATGAGGACGATGAAGATGAGGGTAGCTGCTATGTAATGTGTGCTAAGCACTGTGGGAGGCACTGCTGGTACTCAATTAATCCCTATAATGACTTTCTGTTATAGGTATTTCACCCTCATTTTAGATCAGAGGGCCCTGGCTCTATCTCAGCCCTCACCTCCCACAGCTGGTAATGGGGCTTTTACCCCATATCGCGCCAGCTCAAAGCCCCGTCTTCCCAACCATGACACCCTGCTGCAGCTTTCAAAGAAGCCCGTGCAGAGAGTACTGCTACCGTGCACCCCACCCCCCCACCGCCCCGCCCCGGATTGGAAAAGTTTTACCCACCTGATTTGCACTGTGTTGTCTTGGCTGTTGCAGATCCTTCTGGGATGAGGATTGGGTGTAGTCTCTTTCACTAGGTGAGCAATTTTGTGGTCAGAGTGGATGACTTTTATTGTTGAAGTAGCAGTTAATAGACGGTAATACCGGCCTAGAGTCCCTGTTTAAGTGGGTGATGCTTGGAGCCTGGTGTAAGAGCCGAGCCGGAGTTCTGAGCCTTACCCGTCATTATGGGGCTCTGTGACCTGGGGAAGCCCCCTTCCCATCCAGCACTCATTGGTCATGGTTCCCCTTCTTCCCTTTTCCTTCTTTCCTCCCTTTGCTCTTTTTGAAGCTAAGCCTCACAACTTTACCAGTTAATTAGAGCTGATATGCAAGCTAGAGTCTGTTTTTCTATTTCTTGACTTTGATGGTCTCTACGGTTCCTTCCATTTCTAGAACTCATCTGATGTGAGACTGGTGCAGCACTGACAAGCTTCTTCTCTCTAGCTGACCCAGTTGTTCCTCTTGGACAGTGAGGTGCAGCCGAGGCACCAGTGGGCTCCTAGAGCCATGAGATGGGGAGGACTGGAGGGACGCACAGACTTACACATAATGGAACCGTGCTCTGTACCGTGGTTTTGCACGTGGGGTTTTCTGAGAAGCCAGAACAGCCACATGGAGCAGATGTACTCTTACCTGAGAACTTGTTCCAGTGCCCCTTCCTCACAGTGGGACTGAAGCTTGCGCTTGCTTTGAAGGGCAGTAGAGCAGAGTGCTTGGAAGCCTTCATGGTGGTGGTTAGTCACACTGCTGGGGCTTGAATCCCAGCTTTGATATTAAGACCTCAGGTGGCTTCCTTAGCCTCCCTGTGCCTCAGGTTCCTCATCTGTAAAACCGGAAGCAATAACAAACCCACCCCACAGGGTTGTTGTGAGCCCTGGATGACTTTCTCCGTGGAAAGTTCCCGGAACATTCCCTGGGACCTAGTTTGTGATAGGTGACATGTTGTTGCACCATTTAATTCTCTAAATCAAATGAGAATGCTCCAAAAACTGCAAAATACCATTCAAATTCTCTTGGTGACAAAAGGTGAAGAAATGGGATGGTGTCATCTAAGCTATTGCTGATAATCCCAGTTCATGCAGTAGCAATAAAATTGGCCAGCTGGAGATGATGGAGAGCCCACAGGCATGAACGGGCTCCTCAGAGCAGTGATGCCCTAACTTAGCCATGTATGTACATCCCTGCGGAACTCAAAATACACAGCCCTTGGTTTTTTCCAGACCAGTGGAATCAGAACTGTGCAGGGTAT
The DNA here is from genome assembly GCA_017311185.1 of Proteles cristata cristata. Classification (NCBI taxonomy): domain Eukaryota; kingdom Metazoa; phylum Chordata; class Mammalia; order Carnivora; family Hyaenidae; genus Proteles; species Proteles cristata. Next base: position 963,164 of record JAESUZ010001199.1, read on the forward strand.
GGGGAAGAGTGGACGCAGGGAGTTGTTATTTTACAAAAAGCTCTCCAGGTTTACCCTGGTGCAGCTGGTCTATGGACCAGTGTTTGGGAACCCCTGGCATGGATGGTCTAATGGAATTCGTGGGTTATATTTAACAGGTTACAAGATTTAGTAAAGGGTCTGACAGCAGGTGTCTACATTTAAATACATTTTCATTAGACCTCTTAAGACACCTGAAGCCTGGGGCTGAGAGTCTGGCTGTGTTTCTTTTCAAGGTCAGTTTTCACTGGCTGACTGGTCCCCTTGCCATGGGGTAAAGTGACTGTAGAGACTGGTAACTGGCTGAGGGTTTGGGATGAATGTAATTGAGATGGGATTTGGGAACAGGCAGTTTGGGATCCTGGTTTGTAGTAGGGATCACAGACTCCCACAGTGGAATGTGTACCTGGAATGGCTCTGTGGGGTTTTGCAGAAGGTGAAGGGAGAGGCGCAGGAGATTCAGTGAGCAGGCACTGGGGCAACTGGCCAGCAGATGGGGAATGGAGCTTAATACAGAGTCACAGCCCAGGAGCAGGGAACAAGCTGGGGGACATGTGCTAAATAGAAAGAGGGACCAGCATACTACTGAAGAGGAAGAAGAGGATTACAGATGGAGGGCTTTTTGAAAGTCACTGAACACTTCATACCCCCCCTCTCCCGCCAACAATTCTCATAGCAAAAAAAGTGTTTTAAAAGGCCTTTAGGAAATCATAAAGGTTAAGGGAGATGCCAGGATGAACGTCTTTGGATAGTCTTTGGACCAGTGTCTAGTAGCCAGTCTGGTTATGTTGGTTTTGGCTACAAAGTAGGGATAAATAACCTTGCTTTGTAGAGCTGTCATAGAGGCAAATGCAATGGTAGCTACGGATGGTGGCTTCATAAATTGTAAAGTGCCATTCACACATACAGAAGTATTGTCTATGATATGTACATAGCATGGCCGTTAGTATTAGCAGGAGAGAGCAGGCTGTACCTCTGGATGGAGATGAGGGTAGTTGGTACCAGGGAGTAGGGCCTCAGATCTAAACATCTAGAAACATTCACCATCACGTGCTTCATGGTCTAAAACATAGGAGTTTGGACCTTCCTAAGATCTCTTGCAGGGAAAAGTATTGCGCTCACTCCTGGTGGTTAAAGCTGTAATGGTATGTCTCACTGCAGCCTATAGCTGTTAGGTTGCTGGTTATGCCTAGTTGCCAAGCTCTGCTGTGACTCCATTCCTTTCTCTCCTATGGTATTGCTATACATAAGCAAGATTGACATCACTGAAGAGGTAACTCTGAGTCTACCTGATTGAAAGAGAACCCAAAACATAATAGATGATTTGGATTTTGATACTATGTTGTCAGCAATAAATGGCATATGATACCCCACATGGTGGTTGTCAAGGTAAGAACCAAAACTCCGGGTAGGGAGATCCTTCCAGACACCAACAGCTACCATGTACTTGAGACCACCATGGAGGGCTCCCCATGTATCTGGCACTTGAGAGTTCTTGGGGAGATAGAGGTGGTATCACTTTCTGATCCTCAAAGTGTTTTCAGTCTTCTCATGAACACAGTAAATGATCTTGTGCCCAAGTGAATGGTAGGCTCCTAGGATCTATAGGATTTGTTCAGAGAGAGAGAAGATTCAGATTAATGTAAGTCTTCTAGTTGATCAAGACACTAAAGGATAGGGAGCTAGCTAGCTGATCGTTGATTATGCAAATTAGAATAATAACTTTCATGTAGCGCGTCTTACATTTTTAACATTTTCTACAGGGATCATGAACTCGGATCCCTTCAGGGGCCAGGCAGGTAACAAAATTTGGGGAAGCAGTTAGGATGGTGAGGATTGTGACACCTTAAAACATGACAGCCCAGAATTTAGAGCAGAAGCATAGTATGATTCTGATTTTTGAAGAAAGTTTACAAATATCCTATTTGATGTTCACAGCATCTTATGATGCAGGGCTATTCTCATTTTCCAGAGATAAGGAAACATCGATTACAATGAAAGGTAGAGATAGCTGTGGTCTGGAGTCTGCAGTGTCTATCTCCAGAGTGGTGTGGAATTTCCCCTGGAGGCTTGGGGTCCCCCCGGGACCAAGCCATTGGAGAAGAGGGTATTGTGCTCTTCTGAACGGTCCCCGTCTCCCCAGAGCTGTCCCAATCATTCTCTGAGTGTGGCCCTGGGGAGACGGCTCCTGGCCCTGTTTGTTTCTACTCCTTCCCTGTGTCTTAAATGGACCCAAGAGGAAAGGCTGGGAGACAGCAGCAAGGCTGTACAGAACTCAGAGAAAGCCGTCAACCGAGTCAGTGTTCAGGTCCTTTTGGACCTAATAACAGGTCCCTAGTGCTGAAATCAGCTTTGCTACCACATCTAATTGGCTGATTTGAGATTTCCCATCTGTCTCTTTTTATCTTTTACCCATCTTTGTTATTTTTCACTGGAAGAAAAAGTAAAAGAAATTGAGGGCTCGAGTTGGGGGTATTTGAACCCAAAGTGCAGAATCCCATGCACAAGGGCTGGGATCCGCTGAAAGAGGGAAGAGGTGTCAGTTACAGTTAATGTGAGCAGTCTCTCTGGCCCCAGAGACCTTTGGTTATAGCTACCATGACAGCCTGAATTACCTTCAGTTGTGAAGTACATTTAACAGCATTATTACCCGCACACACTGGTGGCAAACGGGAGGGAAGACTTGGGAATGACAGATGCCTGGAGTCTGGGCGTGGGACACAGCAACAGGCCAGGGACCATGGACTTCCTGTGCCATCACCAGAGCTTACATATGGTTTGGGGTCTGATTTCCACAAGTGCTTGAGGAAGGAACAGTCACCCACTTTATTTAGGTATCATTTATATATGATAAAATATATACCTCAAAGTATACAGATTGAGCCTTGATATATGTCTACGCTTCTCTAACCACCACCCCAGTGAAGGTATAAACCATTTCTGCTGCCACATAAAGATCCCTGTACCCTCTCTTGTCATCAGTCCCCACCCCTAATTCTTGATGTAAGACAAACACTGATTTGCTTTTTACTATTATAGATTAGATTTGTTTTTCCTAGAGTTTCATAGAATGTACTCTAGTATGTGTATCAAAGTTTTGTCCTTTTTATTGCTGGGTGAATGACATTCCATTGTGTGGATACACCATGATTTGTTTATCCATTTACCTGCTGTTGGACATTTGGGTCCAAACATTGGGAAGTGTTTTGGCTATTACAAATAAATAGCCAGGTTTTGGCTATTACAAATAAAGCTGCTGTGAATATTTTTATACTAGCCTTTGTGTGGACATACATTTGTGTTACTCTCAGGAAAAATAGCAAAGACTGGAATTGCTGGATCATACGGTGTGGCAGGCAGGAATTTGGCCCCTGCAATTTTTGTCCCCTGGTGGTACACCTGTGAATGTTACCTTATGTGGCAGAAAGGACTTTGCAGATAGAATTAAAGTGGCTCATCAGTGGACTTTAAGGTGGGGAGATTATGCTGGGTCAGATGGATAGACCCAGTATGATCCTGTGGAAGTATCAGAACAGGAGGCCAGAGAGGCAGCTAGAACTCTTTAGGAGGAAAGGTCAGAGTGAGAAGGACCCAGCTGCCATTGCTGACATTGAATGTGAAGAAAGGAGGCCATGAGCCAGGTGATGCAGACAGCCTTTAGGAGATGAGAATGACCCCTGGCTGATAGCCAGCAAGGAAAGGGGAACTTCCATCTTATAGCTGTGTAGCTGAATGAGTCTGGAAGCAAATTATCGATAAGACTCCAGGCTGGCTGACACCCTGTTTTTTGGCATTAAGGGACCCAGAACAGAGAAACCACCATACTTACTGGACTTTCTGACATGGCAGAAGTGAGATAATCTGTGTTGTTTTAAGCCACTAAGTTTGTGGTAATTTCTTACAGCAGCAACAGAAAACTAGTGTATATGCTAAGTGTATGTTTATAAGCAACTGTCAAACTCTTCCAAATGGGTCATACAATTTTATATGCCAGTCAGCAGTAATTGTGAGTTGTAGATGCTCTGTATCCTTGCCAACACTTGTTATTGTCAGGCTGACTTTCATCCTAGCCTTTCTGGTGGGTGTGTAGTCATATATCATTATGGCTTTGATTTCTATTTGATTTATAGATCGTCTGTTGTGATGTGTCTGTTCACATCTTCTGTGCATTCTTTATCGGGCTGTCATCTTATTGAGTTGTGAGAGCTTTTCATATATTCTATATTTAAGTTCTTAGAAGACCTATGCCTTGTGAATATTGGTTCATAGTCTGTGGCTTGCTTTTCATGTCCCTAATGGTGTCTCTGGAAGGACATTTTTTATTTTGTTAAGGTCAATTGTATTTTTTCTTTGGTTCATTCCTTCTAAATCCCAAGAAAAATTTTACTTACACATGATGTACAAATTTTTCTCCCACTTCTTCTAGAAGTTTTCTAGTTTTAACTTTTATAAATGTCTATGATCTGTTTTGAGGTAAGAGTTGAAGTTCACTTTTTTACATGATGATGAACTCTGTGCCATTTGTTGAGAAAGCTGTTCTTTCCCTGTTTAATTCCCTTGGCCCCTTTGTCAAATCAGTTGACTATATATGCGTGGGCTTATGTCTGGACTTTTAATTTTCCATCGATAGGTCTATTCCTTCTGCAAACACTGCTCTGTCCTGATTACTGTAGCTTCATATCAGGTCTGGAAACCAGGGAGTGTCAGTTATCCAACTTTCAACTAGGTGTTGTGTATTTCCATATAGATTTAATAATCAGCTCATTAACTTCTACAAAAAAGCCGTGTTGGGATTTTGATCTGGATTGCATTGAATCTGTATATCAATGTAGGGAGAATTGAGGTGGGAACAGAAAAAGATTTTTAAAAATTAATGGTTGAAAACTTTGGAAATTTGACAAAACCCCACATATCCAAGAAGCTCAATGAATCCAAAGGGAGGAATAAGCAACAGAGAAAAGCTCACATTATAACCAATGCCCAAAAATTTATATAAAGAGAAAATCTTTTTTTTTTTTAATGTTTTTTTTTTTATTTATTTCTAGGAGAGAGAGAGACAGCGCGAGCAGGAGGGTCAGAGAGAGAGGGAGTCATAGACTGAAACAGGCTCCAGGCTCTGAGCTGGCAGTCAGCACAGAGCCCGACGCGGGGCTCGAACCCACGAACCGTGAGATCATGACCCAAGCGAAAGTCGGACGCTTAACCGACTAAGCCACCCAGGCTCCCCTATAAAGAGAAAATCTTAAAAACACTGGGGAAAAAGACCTATTATGTAAACAGATTCAGAGAAAATTTCCTATCAGAAACACCGCAAGCCAAAGATAATACAGTAACATCTTTAAGATATTACAAACTGTCAACCTAGACTATATCCAGTGAAAATACCTTCCCAATTGATGGCAAAATAGATTATCAGACAAACAAAAAGGGAAATCTTCGTATGGGAGGAAAATGACATCAGATGGAAACTTGGATCCTCCCAAAGGAATGAAGAGCCCTGGAAATGGCAAATATGTGTTAAATATAAAAGAACTTTAACCTAGAAAAGATCTATAAAGTAAATGTAGCTAATATTGCAAGAGTAGAGATAAAGTAGAATGCTAGAGAATATTCAGTTGTACCAAAAAAACAGCAGAAAATAAAAGTGGAAAGGAACAGGAAATATATAGAAAAACAGAAAAGAGCAAGAATACTGCAAATGAAAGCCAAAACGTGCATGGTCCACTCACTTAGTTAAAGGACAGCTGATTGGGAGTGCATTAGGAACTTGAGAGGCTGTCCGACCATCACTGGCACAGCCCACTCTTCTGGCCACTCAGCTTCTGTCCCACGTGCAGCCTGTCACATCTGAACCCCTGCATAACATAACCATTGCTTCTGTGAAATAAGATAACTTTGTTACAGGTGAAGACGTTCTCCCCCATTTCCCTAAATGAAGAAACACAGTCTCAGGAGCCACTGTATTCTTCTTTGGCTGTGTTAATTACTCCTTAAATTCAGCAGCAGTCCCACTGCTAAGACTACATTGTACTACAAGTTAGCTTCCAAACACTTGTACCTAAGTCAAAATGGGAAGGAGAGAGAAGAGAATGATTAACATAATATAAACAAAAATACACGTATGACAGGCAAATAGAAAATATGGAAAACTGCTATAGTCCATGTTTCGTTTCTGAAATTAGTCACGTGGCTGCAATTGCTCTGTGTGCAGTCACAATTTCGGTTGGTAGGGACTTTTTTACCTGGTGGAGTGACCTTAACCTACCTTCCTGAAGGTCTGAGTCCTCATTTTCCTGCCCAGTTTTGATTTACTGGAGTTTCCTATTAATCTTTATCATAGAGCATGGAAGTACTAAGAGGTGCCCCAGAAAACCATCTGGATTCCGACTGCTGCCCTGGCTTCCATTGTATAAAAGCAGCCTAGTTTCCCCCTTGCTAACCAGAATCAGCTACGGGAGCCAACAGATTAACATCCTTCCCTCTTTGTTCTCCTTGTTGGTCCAGTGGCATGAGGGGGCAAAACTGTCGGGATGGTTGTCTCATGTTCAGATCCCGTGAACCCATGGAACCCTGTGGAACCAGTACTTTCTTGGGGGATTAGGGTCTCTATACCAGCAGATCCGAGTTGCTGAGATGTGGATCAGATACTCTGCTAGTCAGTTATTAGATATAATAATGGTAAGTGGGACTTCCTTCACTTCCACCCCTTACATTCCAGATCCCTGCATTCTCACTATGGGAGAGACTGTGCCCTGGGTCAAGTTCTGATTTGGAGCACATAATGCCTCCCGTAAAACAGAATCCCAGCTTTTCAGGGTATTCTCTTCTACCGGGTGCCATAACTGAGTCTTTAGGAAGCCATCCCATCTTTCAGTTGGCCAGCCATCTCTGGGCGACAGGCCACTCATGGACTGCTCTTCTTGACCCTGGACAGACACCAGGATTCCTGCAGTTTCTAGATTTCTGTTACAGCTGGCTTGTTGATGCTCACATTTGCTTAGTCTGCTTTCTTCCATGGCTGGATGTGCAACCGTAGGTAAATCCTCCCCTTTCTCTGGATCTTTCGATCTCCATTTGAGGAGTGGGAGGTTTGGATGTGATCCTCCTGACCTTGCAGGGTTGCTGTGAGGTCAGTAGGGACAGTGTGGGTACAAGTGAACTGTTAACATGCATGCACCACCGGGACACGATGCATTCTCATTGTTGTCAGAATCCATGTCCAGATCTTGACTTCCATCTTCTGGAGCTGAAGAAAGGTCATTGCCCTCCACTATCATGCTGTCCTGTCTCTACCCCAGGACTAGGATCAGTGCTTATATTTGTGGATGGGGACTGGGACCTATTGGTGGCAATGAGGATGGGGCAACCTTGTGGGGAGAAGGTCAGAAGAGGAATGGGGTGGAGTTTGAGGTTTCCAGTCCACCTCTTCCTGCCTCTCTCTCCTTATTCCCCCTGCACAGAGGCGCCTGCGCACGTATGCACATTCTCTTTCTCTCTCTCCCCCCTCCCTCTATCCCTCTCTGCCTCCCCCTCCCCCTCCCCACTTTCCAAACAGGTGCATATGCTCTGGAGTCAACCACACTTAACGAGGAGACAGCCATCCAGGCTCTTCCTCCTGCCCCTTCCCTGGCCTGATGCTGCGCTTGGCAGTGGCAGCAGGCCTACGAGGAAATACACTATGCTTTCCCTGTTTTTGTTTTTTTGTTTTTTTGAGATGAAGACCTAAAAATATTCCACTCTATAATTGGTTATCCAATCAACCATGCAAATAAGCACTGTGCCCAAGCCTATAGGAAACGAGGCAGGAGGCCTGAAACTCCAAATCATGCCAGCTTTGCCTTTCCTTGTTTTAAAAATGTGCTTGGGATCTGAGCCTTGAGGGGCTAGAGCAGAGGATGTGCTGGTGGGTTTCCATGGGGGCAGGCATGTGGCGCTGAGTTTATGTCTACCTGACAGGTCAAGGGCAAACGGGGAAGGATTTGGTGTCCTGGGGAGTTTGGGAGGTGGTATTACTGAATATAGTGGGGACTGTTTGACTTACTGTGCCTTGAGCATCTATTCGTGCCTCTGGGCCTTGCTTCTGTATGATGTGTTCCCCCCTCCCCACAACTTGAGGCTCAGCTGGCCCGCCCCATCCTCCTCTCTGCATATCTGAATCCTGACTGCCCCTCCAGGCCCCACACTAAGTGGTGCTGTCAGGACTAGCCCTGTGTTGCCTCCAGCGCTCCATCCATAGCAGAAACAGTCCTCTCCCCATCCCTGTACACAGTGCGCATGCGGGCAGAGCTCACTGGGTGCTCTGTGGTCTCCCCCCGATTCTCCCAGAGGCCCTCTGGTCTCAATGGAGGTGGTGGTGAGGGGGGAGGCAGGGAGAGCTAGATCAGAGTTTGGGCTAAGAGCATAGGCTTTGGAGCAACATACTTGCTGCTGCTCTGTAACCTTGGCTAAGCTGCTCTGCCCTTTGAAGCCACAGTTTCCTCAGATATAAAACACTGAGACGAATATTTTTTTTGGTAATATTCCATTTATTTTTGAGAGAGAGAGAGACAGCATGAGCAGGGGAGGGTCAGAGAGAGAGGGAGACACAGAATCTGAAGACAGGCTCCAGTCTGCAAGCTATCAGCACAGGGCCTGATGCAGGGCTCGATCCCACGAACCGTGAGATCATGACCTGAGCCGAAGCTGGACGCTCAACTGAATAAGCCACCCAGGCACCCCTGAGAAGAATATTTCTAGTTTCAGAGTGAGGGCTACTAAACTGTTAACTTAGAGCACTTAGCATGTGTCTGGCTCAGAGTCAGGGCTCAGTAAATGCTAGGTGGTGGTGGTATACTTTCCTGGTGGAGGGAAGAGACATGTGGGTGTCGGCAGCTTAGCCCAAGAGCATAATCCATCACGGCTCCCAAGCAAGGACTGCAGATGGTTCACTAACTGGACTATTCCATGCCGGCCCCATCTGCTAGGTGGTGCTGGAATATCGGCACAGCAGGGGCGAAGGGGTACTCACATGAGAGTACCGTGTGTGCTGGGAGAGACAGGATGGAGGCTGTCTACACACAGCTGGGGAGGACTTGACCCAGAGATGGAACAGAAGCATTGTAATGAGAGTGCCTTCTGTCATTTTGCCCCAGCACCCAGAACAGGGCCAGGCACAGAGAATGTGCTCGTTCCTTCTTGGGGAAGGAACAGCCTCAGGCTCAGGGGCTCAGGTGGTGCCTCTGACCTGGGTAACCCTGACTGGTTCCCGTGGTCTCCCAGTTCCCGAGGTCCCCTGGTGCAGGAAGGGCTGGGCCTCACGGTTGCCGGGCTGCATTTCGGAGTCATCCTGTGACTGCCCTCTGCACAGTGTCTTACTTCTGTTGTGCTTGCGGAGAACTTGATGGAGAGGCGGGAGCGTGAAAGGTCCCACAGCTGACTGGCAGTGAGGGCACCAGGTCCCGGCAGTGCCGCAGGGAGCATGTTGGCTGTCCTTAGATGGCCGGGCCAGCGGGAGCACTCAGCTTGTGGACAGCCTTGATTTGTGCTGACGCTGAAGGACTTCCCTGGCAGCCAGATTTGCTGCTGTTGCTTCTGCACGGTCAGAGTCTAGAGCGTGTTCTGACAACAGGAGCCGCACCTTGTGGTCTCTCCACTGGTCAGAAGCCTCTAGTGTCTGGTTGGCCACAGGTGAAAACTTTGGAGCAGGGTGGTCAGTGCCCTTGAGGTGCTTAGGTCCCATGAGTGTTTCTTGTATTACCTTTTTCCCACCCCTAGTCCCCAAGCACCCCCAGACCATGCTGCAGTCACCTCATCTGTTTGCTGGTCCCCAAACATACCCAGACCCTGATTTTTGCATGTAGGCATTCAGTGCACCTGCCTCCCCACTGTGCACACCATTGCACTATGGGCTTTCACCCTTCCCTGCTCAGATGCCTTCTTCCGTAAGGAGCCTCCTTGCCTTGCTCAGAATGAATTATTTTCCTCTCATGTACAACCCAGAGTACCTAGAGGGTACCTGGGTCCATCTCGCACCCTCATGTCTGTGAGGTGGTGTACCCTAGCAGTTCAAATGTCGGCCTTGCTGTTGAGCAGGCTGGGATTTGAATTCTAGCCCTGCCATTCACGATCCATGTGACCTTGGGGAAGGCATTGAACTTCTTGGCCCATGGTATCATTATTGGTGAGGTGGGGTTAGCAGCTCTGGTTACAGGCGTCTCTTTGCAGGTGGCGAATAATAGGTCCTCATAATTCAGCTGCCACCACATCTCTCCTGTGTTGGTTCAAGTCTGTTTCCCTGTCCACCTCCACCTCCTTCCACACAGAGGCAGGACATGTGAAGTACCAGCGTGACAGCAGGTCCAGCCAGGATGCAGATGTCCTGCTCTGTGGCTCCAGTTTCCACTGCCTTCCCCACTCCCTGCCCCCACAGCCCCTACGCCTTGTACAGGGCTGCTCGTGGACCCAGTCTGATAGGAAGAGGGTGAATTGGAATTTGAATTTGCTCATGCTTTCTCTCCCTTGGCCCTCAGAAAATTAATATGCAGAATTAGAATTAACTGTGGGAAATTCTCCATTCTCTCCCTCATTGTTTCTCAGTGAAGATCACAGTTTCAGGTCATTCCCTTGAATCAATTAATTCGACACGCCTTTTGAAGTGTTGGTAATGTGCCTGGACGTGAGGCGCTGGAAATGACGACCAGCATTCTTGGATGGGTGTGCATTTTCCAAGTGCCTTCAGCTGTGCTGACTTGGCCCCCTCAGTGCTGGATGTAGCTCAGGGGCCACTGTTCCTGTTACCGTCCTCATTTTACAGAGGATTTGGGGCTCAAGGCCTGATCTTCTGGCCCTATGTCGGTATCCTTCCCCTGCTCCACTGGACCTTCTCCTTATTCGTTGGAGGTCCTCCAGAGCTTACTGGCGCACCAGTGTAGAACGGAAGGCTTCCTTTTGATCCATCTCTCTTTTAAGTGTAACAAATGCTGGGCAGGTACAGAGGAAGGAGAAGTGGTCCCTCTCTACCAGAACTGTATAAATGTCTTTACTGAACAAACAGTTGTTGAGTGTCTGCTTTATGCCTGGCACTGTGCTAAGAGATAGTAATATGGTGGCAAACTGGACAGAAAAAATATATCTTAGACTTCTGGCTGTACATACAGGCAGCTTAACATGGAAAGAGATAAATAATCATAATAGATTGTTGTAAGTGCTATCAAGAAAATTTATGAAAAATTAAATAGCAGTAGAAATAGAACAATATAAAATGAGAACACACCAAGACAAATTATAGGACCATCATGTATCCATTCTGGAAAGGCCCTGATCCTGCCTCCCTCTCTTTAAAACAGAGAAATCCAGTGTGAGAGGGTGGGACAGGCTCCTAGTGAGCGGGCATTCCATGGGCAGTGGACATACAGGGGTCTGGGGAAAGGGAGTACCTTTTTTTGAAAAGGGTATTGAGACCTTTAATTTCTACCATCTGGACTCGGTTCTGATCCCTCTTGAAAGCAGAAGAAAGCACAAAGGAGCCACATTTGTACTTTTGTGGTGTGGGAACATTTCTTCCAACTGAGAACTCCCCCTGAGCATTTGTGGCCATACGTTTGTGTAAGTACTTGGTTTGCATCTTACATTTTTGGAATAAGCAGATATACGAGGACTTGCGCAGCAGAAAGGACTAGTTCAGGACAGCTTCTGAACGGTTCTCCTGCCGTAGGAACTTTAACATCAGGTGAGGGAAGAGGGAGACAGGTACAGGTGCAGGTTCTGAGGCCTGAGGAAGAAGGAATGCTCCATCCCACTGGGTTAGCTGTGACTCTGCCTTAGGAGGTAGGCCCCAGGACACCAAAGAATGATCAAGAAGGGTGCTTTGATCCTTTTGAGGAAGACAGTATACAGTTGCACACACAGCCTGGGCCTCCAGTTTCAAACTCCATTTCATCTTCTGCACTGAACCCTCCCTCGCCTCAATAAGTATGTGACAGCTTAGAGGATATACTTTCATTACAAATGAAAACAGTCTTACCTTAGACGCCAAGATAGAAGGCTGTGAATGCAAACAAAGGAAAAGAACAAAAGGGAATTCACAAAAGTCAATACGCACAGGGCTGGGGTGTGGCTCCCTGAACTTCTCTCTCCATGGCCCCTCCTTGAGGTTGCATGTCGGCGGCGCTGTGTTTTGACTACGTGTCTCCTTCATTTTGTCTTTTCAACATTCTGTTTCAAGACTAAGCCAGAGAGAGCTCCCAAAGGGATGACAAGTGTGTCCAGAGCCAGCCTTGCTTCTTTTCCCAGCTTCTGGCCATATGGGGATGGTGGGGGGGTGCGTAAGGGGAGGGCAGGCTAGCAGAGATCAGGAAAGCCAAGTGTGCAGTGCTCACAAGCTGCCACGGGAGAGGAGCAAGGAGAACACAGTTCACTGTGCTTATGTGGCGAAAATAAAGGATTGGACATAAGCAAAGGCTTTTAAGGTAGGGCACAGACAGCAATAACCATAAAAGGAAGAAACGGATATAGTAGGACTTCATCAAAATGAAAAGCTTGTGCTCATCAAAAGCTTGCTATAAAGGAAACGAATAAGCAAAGCAAGCCACCAGTTGGGAGAAGATAAGTGCGAAACATACACCTGATGAAGGACTTGTATTAAGGATGTGTAGTGCCTTCATACAACTTAATGATAATAAAAAAAAAGTTTAATTTAGAAAATGGGCAAGAGATGTAACAGTTATTTTTTTTAAATGTTTATTTCTTTGTGAGACAGAGAGACAGATCGTGAGTGGGGGAGGGGCAGAGAGAGGGAGATACAGAATCTGAAGCAGGCTCCAGCCTCCGAGCTCTCAGCACAGAGCCCGACCCAAGGCTCAAACCCATGAACTGTGAGACCATGACCTGAGCCAAAGTCAGATGCTTAACTGACTGAGCCATCTGGGCGCCCCTAACAGTTTTTTTTAATACAAATGGTCAAGAGCTAAAGAAAAGAAGTTCAACATTATTGTCATGACTCAAATGTGAGTTAAAAGCATAATGGCGTGCCACGGCACACCCAGCAGAGCAACTAAAATGAGAAAAAGGTGACCACAAGCAAATGTCGGTGAGGCTGTATAGCAACCAGTCACTCTTACACATTGTTGGGGGGACTATACAATAGTACAAACACTGGAAAAGCCTTGGGCGCTTCTTTAGAAAGCTTATAACACAGCAGTTTTATTCCTGGATATTTACCCAAGAGCATTGAAAACATGTCTCTAAAAAGATTTAAACACAAATGGTTATAGCAGTTTTATCCATAATAGAAGAAAATCCCTGCAGCCCTATAGGTGTTCATTAGTAGGAGAATGGCTAGGCTGTGATGCCTTCATACAACACAGCACTACACAGCAATAAAAAGGTGCAAATGAACAAGCGATATGTGTAGCATCACTATACGTGAAAGAAGCCTTTGATCAAAGAGCAAATGCTGTACAGTCCATTTGTACAAGTCCTTGGACAGGCAAAACTCATCTATGGTTACCTCCAGAGACTGTAGGGTGTGGCTTGGGTGGAAGAGCATCCATCGATAGTAATGTTCTCTATCTTGATGGAGGGGCATTCATTTGTCCAAACTCACAAATAACACGCTGACAACTTTTACATTTCTGAGTGTGTAAATTGTTGTACTTTAAAAGACCTGTAAATATTGGAGTGCCTGGGTGGCTCAGTCAATTAAGTGCTTGACTCTGGATTTTGGCTCAGGTCATGATCTCATGGTTTGTGAATTTGGGCCCTGCATCTGGCTCTGTGCTGGCAGTGCAGAGGGATTCTCTCTCTCTCTCTCTCTCTCTCTCTCTCTCTCTCTCTGGCCCTCCCCTGCTCACGCTCTCTCTCTCTCTCAAAATAAATAAATAAACTTAAAAAATTTATTTTTCTAAAAAAATAAATACTCAATATCCTATTCGAGGTAATAGTATGCGTCCTCAAGGGTTTGGGGGTGAAGCAGACAGAGGTCTGCACTCTGTTTCAAAGAGTATCTGGAAACTGAGGTGCACTGATGGGTGCATCGAGGGGTGGCTAGACAAAGCACACATAGCAGAATCTTAATTGTAGAGTTTAGGTAGTAGATATATGGGTATTCACTGTAAAATTCTTTCAGCTATTCTGTGTCTTTGAAAATGTTTTTATGTTAGGATAAATATGCTCAAGTGCCGTAATATGAGTGGAAAATAATTGTGATTTATTGCCCTTGTTACACAGGGTTCTTTTGCTTATCTTCTTCAAAATTCCATTAAAATCCTCCACAGGAGCCTCTTCAATGTAGCTGATTTATCAAATGTGAAAGAGTCCTTCCATCCTCTTGGACTCATTTGTATCACCTGGATACATTTGAGCTATTCCCCCTTCCCCCCCCCACCACTCTGATTCTCTCCCCACAACCAATGTCATCATCCCAAAGGTGTGTTTCCCTAAGTGCTGAGTGGCTGGAGTAGCTTTGGAAATGTTGCTTTTGCTGTCTGTTCATTTGGAGAACAAAAAACCCAAACAACTAGAAGGAGATCGGGACATAGTGATATGGAAAGACTCAGCATTCACTAAATAATTTGAAATCTACCCAGTGACCAAAACAAAGTTGTAGCTTTTTAGTAAAGATTTAAAGAAAGGATCAACTAGGACATGTCCTTCCTTCTGATATCTGTCATCCATCTGCCGTGCAATGGCGGACGTTGGAGACGAGCTGAAGTGGCTGTTCACTTTATAACTTTAAGGGCATTAGGCAAAAATACCAGAGATGTTGTTCAAGCTAGCAATATCAGGCAGGCCTTTTTGTGGGGAGGGGAAATTTGTAAACCACCGTAGATAATCAGAGAGTGAACTGAGGACAGAGATTAGATCAACATTCATTTCTTTTTGGTTTTCCTGGAATGAATTCAGAGCAACATTGTTCTCATTTTTATTTGCAGTGAACCTGATTTTTGAACCGATCTCTGTCATAATAAGCACAGGAAAGGCAAACCAGAAGGAAGGAGATTCAGGACGTTGGCTGGTTAGTTCTTGCCCGATAAAAGAAAACGACAGAAAGTAAACTGATGGCTGGTCAAGTGAACCCTGCCTTCCTTCCCTGGCCCCTCCCCTTCTGACATGCTGAGATTTTCCCACTAGGTAGTTTCTCAGGGGTGGGATGGGGTAAGGGGGCTTTACTAGCCCCCTCCCTGCCAGCCTAAGCCACCTGCAATTACCCATCTGCAAGGTGTACTCTCCAGGTGTTTACCTCTCATTACCTGGCACTTCACTTGGGAAGGACTCCTGTGCAGGCACTCTGCTGTATCCCACAAGTCCTTGAGTGGTATTCTAGTTCCTTCGATTATACAACACAGCCCTCAATCCTGGAGCTGAGGCCTTCATGGGAACAGTTGTTGGAAACCGAATTTCTGTGAGGGACAGTGAGTTCCCCCAGTGAAAGGCCTGAGACTGGATTTGTCTAGTAGTGCCAGTGAGGTTGTGTGGGGCATGCTAGCAAGGGATGCCCTGTGGATACAGTGAGAAACTCTAAGAAACCTGGAGCATTTTTGGTGACAGTGAAAATCATGTCGATGGAATCAGGGCATGAGGAAGCTGATTAATTGCTGTGTGTTTATAAAGGAGTGGAGAAGGAAGGGGAGGAGAGAGGCTGTCAGCCTGCAAAGGCATGCCACAGAGGCTTGTGTGTTCCTTCCATTGTTTGCAGCCCTGGGTATGGAGGGCTCAACTTGCTGAGTCCCCAGCAGCCAACAGAACTGAGGACTGTGGACTGTAGTGAGTAAAGAACATGAAGAGGCAAAGACCACATTTCATTCGTGTCTGTGTCTTGATGTCCTGGCATTGGATGTGCCTCGGAAGGAACCCTGAAGGGCAGTGAGGACAGCTGGATCCAAGCACTGATACTGATGTTGGTGAGACAGACTCAAGGCCTGTCCCCCCCTTACAGAGCCACCTGGTAATAAATGAGTTGGTGGCCAGGTCCTTGCTGTGTCTCCCACACTTTCCTCTTAGAGGTTTAGGTGCTTTGCTGGTTTCTAGCACCCCCACATAAGCCTTTTGTGTCTGGCACTTGTCCTCAAGCCCATAGTTTTATTCCCTGATTGCTCCTTAGCTCTGGTCTTCGGCTGTATGAGGGCTGTGGCCATTCTAGTCATCTTCTGGGAAGGTTTGCAGCTCCAGGATTTGGGAGTGTTCTCTGCGTCTCTCCTGCCCCCCTGTCTCAGCCAGGTTTGTGCCCTGTTTTCTAACATAGCCCATTTTAGGAGGACAGGGCACATTTATTCACTGACTTGTGCAATAACTGTTACGTGCCATGTTGGGTACAGTTTAGACAAAAGGAATGTGCTAAACCTATAGATAATTCTAAGTCACCTGCATTGCTATTTGACCTTCAAATCTGTTTATGAATTTGCAATAAAATAAGTCATATGGTGGGGAACTGGTTTGCTAGTGACATGTTGTTAGGAGAGGGGTGGGCTAGTTGTGTGTGCAAGGGTCCAGGGTACCTGATGCAGAGAACTTGGGGTCACACGGAATCACCTGCTCCAGCCCCTGCCTTCAGGGTAGGTAGGGGAGCCAAGTGAGAAAATTCACAGAATGGGTGGGCAGTGGAGGGAAAGGAAGTTTTGTTTCTAGTCCTGCTTTGGGTTATTCTAGCTTATTATTATTTCTACATGAAATTTATTGTCAAGTTAGCTAACATACAGTGTATAGTGTGCTTTTGGTTTCGGGGTAGATTCCCATGATTCATCGCTTATACATAATACCCAGTGCTCATCCCCAACAAGTGTCCTCCTCATGCCCATCGCCCTTTAGAAATTGGAAGCTGACCAATGAGATACACAGAATTAGTGGGATTCTAGAGCAGAAGAGTCTGGTGCCCACTGTATTTCTCCTTATTAAAAGTGGGGCTTGTCAGAGATGTTTCCAAGTCTAGATTCTCACTGCTTGGTGTGGTGGGCTTGGGTTGGTCAGTGCTGCCATGCCTTCTCCCTCATGGTCAGAGAGTACAGAGGAGAAGGCGGTGGCTGTTGGCCAAGTTCTAGAAAGACCCATCCTAAAGTCATTTCCTGGTCTAGAAATAGCTTAGAGCTGACTATGGCCTGAATAGGGACAATGTTAAGTAAGGTCTTGATTGATTTTGACAATCAGATAGAGGGGAGAAGAGGGACAGGCATGGCAGATGGTAGAGGCAATCTACCCAGAAGGTGGAGAAAGAGACAAGAGGGAAAAGGCTGAACAGTGAACCAGAGCACCTGAACAAGGTCTCCACAGAGGGAGGGCCTGAGCCAATTCCTCTAATTTTTTATCCCCCTCAAACATGGATGAAGTGACCAGCAGGTGTCATCATGCAGGGGAAAGTTTCACTGTAGCTACTGTATGGGTTCGTGACATTGGGGCAGTTCGTTCCCTGCGAGCCTCAGTTTACCCACATATATTTCATTGGTTAAAGAAGCACACATCATGCAGGAGGTGGTTTGATGTTTGCAATTACTGCTTCACCTGCACTGGTGCATCGCTCCCCCTTCCCCCAGCCACTCTCCCTCTCCTGTTTCTTCACCTGATCCTGGGTAGACTCACTTTCAGTTGTTACCCTTTAGTGTTTTATTTATTTATTTATTTATTTTTAAAATATTTTTATTTATTTCTAGGAGAGAGAGAGAGACAGAGTGAGCAGGGGAGGGTCAGAGAGAGAGGGAGACACAGACTCTGAAATAGGCTCCAGGCTCTGAGCTGGCAGTCAGCACAGAGCCTGACGCAGGGCTCGAACCCACGAACTGCGAGATCATGACCTAAGCAAAAGTTGGATGCTTAACTGACTAAGCCACCCAGGCACCCCATACCCTTTAGTGTTTTAACTGCAGGGCTCCCCCTGGCCCACGACTGCCTCTCCATCAGCCTCCCTACCTCCCCTGCCCCACACCCACTCCAAGTCCTCCATTTTTGAGGAAGGTGAGAAGGGATATCTGCAAAAGAACAAACATCTTTCCCCCTAACTGGGCATGATGGAGACTTTCTTCCTGTTCAGCTCTGCAGCCTGTGTAGCTAAAATGGGCCAGGTGGCACACCTTCCATCTGTCAGGTGTCCAGTGCAGGTCCCCCCACGGGGCTGGTGTGGTAGTGTTCTGCGATAGGTCTGCTGAGACTTCCCCACCTCTCGGGTGCTGACCTTGGACATGTGGCTCTGGCTCCTCCCTAGCCCCTGCTGCACAGCCTCTGTCACTATGGTGACTGACCTCTCATGGTGACCAGTCCCCTTGGGTGAGGTCCCAGAGATGGCTCATGCCTAGTAAGAACCCCATGGGGTCCATCGCTTGGCTCAGGGGAGGCTCACGTGTCCTTGACAGGCCAGGAGGTGGGGTGATGACTGCCCTGCCCCTTTGCTTTTCCCTGTTGAGGGTAAGAGGGGCAGCAGTTTAGGACTGTGGCTGAGACTGAGGGTCCCCTGGGGGATAAGATGCTAGTTTTTCTTTTTGTAGGCGTGACCATCTTTGTGACTCTGCTGAGTCCATGTCACGTGGATTTAGGAAGGAGAGGCACCCCCAATGTTATAATCCCCACAAGGTTGACAGCCCGATGC
Source organism: Proteles cristata cristata (assembly GCA_017311185.1). NCBI lineage: Eukaryota > Metazoa > Chordata > Mammalia > Carnivora > Hyaenidae > Proteles > Proteles cristata. The sequence goes on from JAESUZ010001199.1 coordinate 981,729, forward strand.
CTCTGTGTCCCCCTACCTCAAGCCTCTTCACACTGTAGCCATGAGGGTGGCAGGGTGGAGGGCTTGCTTGGTAAGCCCTGTGTGGGGATCGTCTAGTCCTATTTGTTGGTTACTTAGAAAAGGAGCTACTTTGTACTTTTCACTCGGGAGCCCTGTGCCCTAATACCTGAGCAATAAGAACCTGTCACCCAGCTTTAAAAAAGTACAAAGTGAAGAATTTTATCCTTACCTCCACTTCCTGTTATACCTTATCTGTACACACATGCAAGTATCAAATGCAGAACCTGTGTTCTTTATTGTTTCATTTTTATTTTTTTAAGTTTTTTAAGTTTATTTTGAGAGACAGAGCAGAGGAGGGGCAGAGAGAGAGAGAGAGAGAGAGAGAGAGAAACTCAGGTAGGCTCTGTGCTGTCAGTACAGAACCCAATGTGAGACTTGAACTCACAAACCATGAGATCATGACCTGGGCTGAAACCAAGAACTGGACCCTTAACTGACTGAGCCACCCAGGTGCCCCAAACCTGTGCCCTTTATTTAGGACATTTATCTTTTGGTGGCTTCGGTGTTCTCTCTGTTAAGGTGTTGTTTGTCAAGTCTGAGAATAATTTCTTGTAGAAGGCTGGATGTTGAGTCCGATTTAAGGCTATTACAATCTCCCTGAACCTTAAGAGTTAACATGCTGTGTTCTGGGTCTGCTGTATGCTTAACATCCGTGCTGACAGACCAAATTATAGTGCTCCCTAACCCGATTCTAAAGGATGAATGCCACGGCACTTAAAGTATTTTGCAGAAACTATTATTTTAACTAATTTTCACAGTGGCTATGGTTTTTTTTATAGTCTCGTAGGAACTTTGGTTAAATACAGAGTAAAAACTGAAAGCTTCTTTGGGAATAATGGGGAATCAAGTCCTTCAAGGCCTTTCAGAAAGTAATCCCTAAGTAGCGGTTTCTTTAGTGCTTGGGATTCTCCGTTGTAGTGTGTACCTCTAAACAAAGCTGAGCACTGTATGTGACTCTGCACGTGTGTGTTTCAAAAAGCCTCAGTGGTCACTGTAATATTAGTGCCTTTATGTTTTCACAGGAAGCAGTGAGGAGGGACTATCAGAACCTGTTTTTAAAAATGTTGATATACGTAAAGATTTTTGCTAGTATCCCACACCTGTCTTAGCTAGTAAGCAGAATATGTTACACAATTCATCATAGAAGAAGGATCAGAGCTAGATGATCACTAGTGGTTTCCTTTCCTTTCTCTGGCAGGGAAGTGAACACTAAGAGCATTCTCTCTCATGGGCACTGCATGGGTCATCAAACCTTTTCTGTAAAGAGCCATATAGTGAATATTTTTTTTAATGTTTTATTTATTTCCAGGAGAGAGAGAGACAGCGTGAACAGGGGAGGGTCAGAAAGAGAGGGAGTCACAGACTGAAACAGGCTCCAGGCTCTGAGCTGGCAGTCAGCACAGAGCCCGACGCGGGGCTCGAACCCACGAACCGCGAGATCATGACCTAAGCGAAAGTTGGACGCTTAACCGACTAAGCCACCCAGGTGCCCCCAGATAGTGAATATTTTAGGCTATGTGGGCCACGCAAATGCAGCCAAAGACAGTACACAAACAAATACTTGTGCTGTGTTGTGCTAGAACTATAGTTTTGAGAATCTGGCAGTGGAATGGATTTGGTCTATGGGCTGGGATTTGCCAACCACTAGTCTAATGAAAAGTACAAGTTTTGAGTTGTCACTGATTGTCTTAATGTGGCCCAAAAAGGTGGCGCTCCCTGTCTAGTTGCCTTCATGGGACACAAGTCTACCTCAGTGATCGCTGACGAGAATGTAAGGTTAGGCTGGTCTTCAGTCTCCTCCGATGCAAGTGAGTGCATCTGCACACATGTATGCAGACTCCCAAGAGAAAACCTTATTTTTCTTTACCTCACACACAGCAGATGCTCAGGAACTGGGTATTGAACTTAGAACAAAACCCCGAGTGCAAGAATTCTTCACAGTTTAACGGAAGTCACAGTGAAGATAGTGGTCAACACTGGGGTGATTTGGGGGAATTCTGACCAGTCGTGAATTTGCATCAGCGGCCGCCATCCTCCTCTGCCATCTAGGACGCGTAGGTCTCGCTCAAATGCTCACGCGTTCTTGCTCGTGCTCCTTCGCAGTGCATCACCCCTTCCCCTTGTCTTGCCCCAGCAAGTAATGCTGACACTACCACCACACATGCTTGTGAGCAAGAGGTGGTGATCTAGCATTCATCCTGGGGAGGCTGGCGAACTGAAGCCCAGCCACACTAGTGGTGGTGGTACTTGGTGTCTGTCTCTGCATCACAGGTTAGCATAAGAGCAATATACTTATTTCATATATTTATTTAAATATATATATTTCAATAAAATATATTTATTTTGAGTGACTGACAACACCTCTGCACTCTGTGATGCTGTTTCTAGAGACAAACTCGTTGTGAGCATCGTCATATGCCAAACCTAAAATGGGAGTTGAAGACAAAGTGAGCCCTGGCCGCCTGCTGCGCCTGCTCTTATATCTCACCTCTAAGTTGGTTATTCTAAGAAGTCAGTTATAAGGAGGAACCTGGGCGGCTCAGTCAGTTAAGCGTCTCTTGATTTTGGCTCAGGTCATGATCTTACGGTTCGTGGGATCAAGCCCAGCATCAGGCTCTGCCCTGACAGCACAGAGCGAGCCTGCTTGGGATTCTTAACTCTCCCTCTCTCTATGCCCCTTGCCTGCTTGCATGGTATTTCTCTCTCAAAATAAACAAACTTCAAAAAATAAAAAGATATAAACACATCTTAAAGATTGTTTATCAATCTTTCCGAGTAGGGCAAAGGCTTTCTATTGAGTATTATGCATGTACTGGTAAGTGTCCATCTTCTTTCTTGCATAAACTACACTTATAATGTGCCTACAATTTCTAGCTGTATTTGAAAATAGGGTAAGAATTGGGGCACCTGGGTGGCTTGGTCGGTTGAGTGGCCAACTTTGGCTCACGTCATGAGCTTGCTATTTGTGGGTTCAAGTCTCACATCGGGCTCTGTGCTGACAGCTCAGAGCCTGGAGCCTGCTTCAGATTCTTTGTCATCCTCTCTTTCTGCCCCTCCCCTGCCTGCACACTCTCTCAAAAAAAAAAAAAATTAAAAAAATTTTTTTTTTAAAATAGGATAAGAACTTGGATCTACGAGAAGAAAGCTGAAAGCTTATGGTTTTTCCCTTATCTTATCAGTCATGCCACTCATGTCCAATTCAACAACAGACCGTCAGCAGCACCCTTACTCAGTACTTCTAGAGGACTTAGCCTGGTTTTTCATGGAAGCAACAACTCTTTTACACTCCTGTATCATCACTCTGAGCTGTATTCACTTAAGTTAGGTAGTCCATCCGATACAAACTTGGGAGCAAACATAACCAATTCATGGTAAGCATGTAACTCAACGGTTGGGAACAAGAACATATATGCTGTCTAGAAATTGACCTAGGAGCCAAGTGAGTTCAGTGTGTCATGGACATTCAGCATTATTTTACCCCGAAGGATCAAAGAATATCAGTTCATTAGTTACATTGGTTTAATCCGGAGAGCTTCTATTGCAGGAGAAAAGAGGTCACAAACTGCCCTGCTAGCCTCCATTCTTCATCTCCTATAACAACCATTTCTTGTATGCCTACTGCGTGCTGGACACTGCGCTGGGTTTCACTTATTCCTCTGACAATGCATTCACTGACCAGGAAACTGAGGCTTGGGGTGTGGGTGGGTGAAGTGCTTACACCACGTTAGGTAACTGCACCAAACAGGAGCTTTCAACCCCAACTGTCTGACTCCAAATTCACTGTGCTGCCCAGCTGAGGACAGGGACCCAAGAGTCACCCAGGTAGATTTTGCTTTCATCGTCCTGGCTTATGGATGTCTGGTTGTTTAAAAGTCAATGGCAGACTCAAGGAGCACAGGCGATAGAGCCACTTGGCTTTCAGACCCCACCTGTTTACCTTCTCTTGGCCGTCATGGGGGCTTGTCTTGTCTCGTATCTTTGTCATTCTCTCTTTGGATTCGCCTATGTCTGGGCTATTTAAAAAAAAAAAAGGCAAGACTGGATGTTACAGTTGAACTCTTTGTTCTGGATCTGGATTTTTTTTTTAAAGTTTGGCATTTGAGCAGAATCACAAGCTGTAGAAAGTGGTAATTTCCAGACATTTGAGATCTGATTCACCAGCATTACTGTAATTAAAGGAAAACCTGTATTTGTTTGCTCCATTTTATCCTAACTCTCTAGGATGTTTTATAAATAATGAACCTAGATATTTAGAAAATAGCATCCATTTAGCTGTTTAAGCTCTCATGGTTCTCTGTGTTCAGATGTCTCAAAGTGATCTTAGTGATTTGAGTTTGCCTGGACGTGAACTTCAGCCAGCAGTGACTTTGGGTGGTGAACTGTACTGACCTGTCAAGGCTGCTTTAAAATAGAGTACAGAAATTAAGCAGCATGGTAGTTCTCCTAGGAGATACGTTTATGAGGAACAGGGCTCGGTGTAATGATTTCAGCTGGTCACAGAGTGTTAATGAATTTTGAATTGAGGCAGTTGTGATTAAGCCTGTTGCCTTTTCTAACACTAATCATTATTAAAATGATGATTGATCTTAGTGATTATGAAACCATTAAAAAGGCATCTGCTTGTGCCCGAATTAACAGGATAGATCTAGTTTTGAGCTTTCGGAAAGCCAAACTGAACTTCAGTGGCTGTGATTTCAAGGTACTTGTTTATTTATGACCTTTTCTGTGTTTCCTGAGCCTCCAGTACTATGTTTGGTTGTAGGGCACGATGGCAATGGTGGCGGTGGTGGGGCCAGTGCACCCTCTTCAGCATCAGCATGGTGGCAACATAAGGTGAAGTGATTGCTCAACTTTCCAGAACCCTGCCCTTGATTCCTTGATTGGAAAGAGGGCCTCTGCCCACCTCACCTCTTGCAGAGAGCTTTCTCTGTGACATTCACAACCACCAGGGTGACAGCAGCTACTTTATTGGGTCCCAACCATGCGCCAGGCATTTCCCACCATCAGTGTTCACCCTGAATCACCTGCCACTGGTGGTGTCCCTGCTGAGAGGGTGAGGATTCTGCTGCTTGAGAGTCTCGGTGCTTTCCCTGGGGCTAAGAACCGGGATATGAGCAATGTTCTTCATTACCCACAGCCTTGTGCTTCCTCACAAGAGTTGTCTGTGGCGAGGTCAGTTTCTGGTGTGACTCATCTTATCCAGTGAATAAGGCACAAAACCACGCTCTGCCCAGCTGCAGAGGGGCTTTGATCTGAGCTGGTCCCCTTTTCTGTACAGCAGCTGGATAAATGTCTCTGTCTCACCTTCTCTGTAGTGTCTCCTTGTGAGTCAAGTGTCCCTTGCTTTAACAGCTTTGTTCCAAGGCAGCCCCATGGCTGCCTAAGGACATGGGTGACAGCCAGTTTCTGTTGACCCTCCTTGGCCTATAGACTCTGCTCTGGGGCGGGGGCCAGAGTCTTTAAATGCCCCATGCTTCCTTTCCTGCTTCTTTCTGACCTGTTCCCCCAGGTTTAGGGCCCAGGGGGGTGTCATCCTCTTCCTGTCCTGCTCAGGACTCTTTTATGAGCCATTCCCTATGTGGTCTTGAGTGGATCTTTATCCCTATTGGTGTCCACTGGTGGGTCCATATTATTGGCCTCTAGTGATGGTGTTTTTCAACTTTCTTTTTTACCTTGGCCAACGGTAACAAATACATCTTACATTTTAGCTCCCAAACACATATGTGTCTGTCCTCTGAAACATCAAGTTTGATGAAAATCTACTTACTCTTACTAAATTCTGCTATCTCCTATGCATTCTGGTTTTTTTCACTCTATTTTCACTTTTCAAAAACTGCTTGTTGTAAGCCACAAAATTAATTTCGTATGTATTTCATTTCTCTATTATAGTACACATTCCACGAAGACAGGCAAGCATTATTTTACTTCCCATAATTGGTGCTCAATTCATATTGTCAGCTGATTCTTCTCTCTATGCAAATCCTCTGGAGAAATATTTTTCTGTGCTGAGAAACAATTTCATTCAAAGGAAAAGGTGACTTGTGTCACTGGTCTGATTTCTTCCTTCTGCATTAGTGTTTAGAAATCTTGGAGACATTAATATAGCTATCTTTACAGTGTACATCTTTGTAATGGCCTTACTCCTGCTTCTTTTCATTTTCTTAATTTTTCTTTCTCAGCTTACTCTTGTCTTAAATATTTAGAAGTTCAGCTGATTTTGAAGTTAAAGATCTTGGGGTGCCGGGTGACTCCATCGGTTAAGCATCCAACTTCACTGCAGGTCATGATCTCACAGTTTGTGGGTTCGAGCCCTGTGTTGGGCTCTGTGCTGGCAGCTCAGAGCCTGGAGCCTGCTTCAGATCCTGTGTCTCCCTCTCTCTCTGCCCCTCTCCTACTTGTACTCTGTCTCTCTCTCTCTGTCTCTTTCTCTTAAAAATAAATAAACATTAAAAAAATAAAAATAAAGTAGAAGGATCTTCAGTGAGAAAGAGTGATGAATCAAGGATACCTCAGAGTAGAGAGGAAGTGCCCATGATTTCATTCTCAGAGACTCTTCACACTTGGCTGTCTACACTGTAGACTGACTTATTTAGAGATTTTTTTTCAGACCTCAAGGGGATCCTATTCATATGATTTCTTATGTCCATATGTATTGTGGACATCCTCCCCTAGCCTTCCCATATAGATTTGCTGCCTTTCAAAAAAAATAGGCAAATAGCATCCCTTTCTTACCTGCTTCAAATTTTCATATTCTTGCTGCCTAAAGTTCTTTTTTAGGAGTTCAGCAGGTATTAAACAAAACTTTACTTTTAAAAGAACAGTGGCTTTGTGAACTAGGTCTGGAGAGCTAGGTCTGAAGAGTATCTGCTTTTGGAGCACCCATCTTCCTGGGGATGGACTTGCTTGTAGAAAGCCCAAGTGGATCGTGAGCTTGGTGTGGTGGTGCAGAGCCCTTCCTCCAGCCTCTAGGAGGTGTGAATTGATGAGGGAGACATTTAACTGGCAGGACCAGAGATCAATGCAAGTGACACTTCCAGCTTGGAGTGGGTCTGCAGAGAGTCCGTTCTGCTTAGTCAATGACTATGTATTGATTTCCACTTCAAGGCCACGGTTGGGTGGTGCCTGGTTTTTACACCACCCAATGTCTTTTAAATTAACTTAATTTTCCTTTCTGATTCTAAAATAATGGTGAATTATAGGCATGGGGTCATTAATCTTCTGGGTGGATGGGTTACATACTTTATCTCAATTATAAACTCCACACTTTTTGTATTTTTAAACTTTGATTCATAAATTTATTCAGAAAGAAATGATATATGTTCTCTACACATTCACTGGGAAGGAGCTGACCATGAATTAGGGTTGTTCATCACCCAATGTGGTTTTTATGGCAGAAGGTAACAGCTGAGGACCTGCGTGCTTCCTGTTCCCCACGGCCCCGCAGACATCTGCTGTTTTGCCTTCACAGTGAAGGGGTCTGGGGGGTAACATGGGTGTAGGAAGGTGTTGGAGCAGATGTAGATGGGGCAGCTTTCTCCCTCAAGGTGGAGCCCATGCTAACCGGAGCAGGCCGGTTAGCCTGGAAGAGATGTCTACACTGTGGGCATGTGGACCTGCAAGGTTGGCTGGGAGTTAGACTGCTGTCCCTGGGTTAACTTAGTGTAGTTAGCACTTGCTCTATGCCAGTCCCTGTGCATTTCCTGGGTGGAGGCCAGGGCCGTGCAGGGCACATTACATAGACGCAACAATGTCCATGGAGTATGGTACACACAAACCCTGGTTCTTGTGTTTTACACGTGTTGCCTTGTGTACACTCAGCGAGCATCCTGGGCAGTGTCTGCCCTCCCTCCACTTTACAATGAAGAAGCCATGTTGAGGAGGAAGGTAAAGTCACTTTAGAAGTATGTAAGTAGCAGAACCAGAACCTGGGCCCAGGCTCTTTGCCACCACTGTAGGAGGTGAAAGTACTTCCAGGTGACTGCACACTTCTTACATGGGAGCAGCCTCACCCCAGGTACCTACACCAACTGTTAGCAGTGGCACCTCCAAGGCGCATTCTCATGGTTGCTCGGTTGCCCAGGTGACCCTAACATGGGGCAGAACAGCACAAAAGCCCAGGAGAGATTGGGCAGGTGCAGGATGGTGTGGAGGTGGGTGTGGTCAGGGCTCCTCACAGCAGAGGGCACCATTGCTGCTCCTTGGCCCCTGGCCAGAAGTAACTCGGTGTCTGTGACACTCATGTGTGGATGCGAGTAGTGATCCCTTCTCTGCCTGTCTTACCCCATATCTTGGAGGGTCAGCTGAGGTAAGAGACTGGAAGGTGTTTCCTCAGCTTCTGGCACAGCATCACATGTGCTGGCAGCATGTTGACAGGGACAGGAGTGAGCATCAGGAGAATGAGATGAGATTCCATCTGTAACTCAGATGTCAGGGAATTTAACCACATGCAGAGTTGAAAAGCTTGTCCTTAGCTCTGTTAATGGAGAAAAGAAATGACTGTCTCCTTGTCAAATGAAAATGTTTGGTTTTAAGCTTACTCGGTTCCTGCCATTTTGAAATGTTTGCTCATTTCTTTCTCATAGCTAAGGAGGTGGACGTTTTGGAGCAGTGGCTCACGCCATGCAAACTAACCAATGCTAAGAAGGTGGCTTTTCTAGAATGATGGGAGTTTGGCAGCTATGACTTGACCCAGGTCCCTTACATCCCAGGGAAGCAGCAGGTTGCTTTGATGAGCCCTACATAGGGCACATATTCTTCCATATTCGGCCATGCACCTTGACCCGAGCTGTCAGAATGGGATACAGAGGCTGATATGGTTTAGAAAGAAAGCAAAACTGTATCTCCAAGTAGGAGAGGGCAAATGGGATAACGGCTTGGGTGATAGAGCTGCTGTCAGTGCCCCCTGATGGTAAGACAAGGTGTTGGCCCAGGGAGGGGCTTGGGATCATGATGACTCTGCTCTTTCTTCTTTGTGCATTGTGGTGGATTCCATTATGGTCTCTTTTGAGGCTCAGTCTTCTGCTTGGGATGGTGGGAGAACCTGTAGAGGTAAACACAGTGGTTCTTCCCCTCAGGATACTGACGATCTACAAATAGTACAAGACGACACATCAGTGGATTTTCCTTTCCAACTAGACCAGGAGCTGGAAACAGGGTAGTGCCTGCCCTTCTCTGCTCTCTTTCATGGCCTCAAGAGGACATGAAACTTCCTAGCCTTCCCTGAAATGGTGAGCAAGATTGAGGTAAACAGAAGTGCTTTGCGTCACAGAGAAGAGCAGTCACAGAGACCATGAGTATGACGTATGTGCAGGATGTTATGGGAACTGATGGATTGGAGCGGAGGAGGAGGAAGGGGATTGAGAAGGGTGGGGGCCCTGTACCCTGTGGGGTAACAGATACCAAATGGGTGTTGGTAGGTAGACCAAAGACAGATTGTATAGGTCCTTGAGAATGCCATATGGAGGAATTTAGATGTGACACAGTCCTATACTCAAAAATTTTTAATGTTTATTTTTGAGAGACAGAGAGAGAGAGAGTATGAGCAGGGGAGGAGCAGAGAGAGAGGGAGACAGAGGATCTGAAGCATGCTCCAGGCTCTGAACTGTCATCAGGGAACCAGATGTGGGGCTTGAACTCATGAACTGTGACATCATGACCTGAGCCAAAGTCAGTTGCTTAACTGATGGAGCCGGCCAGTTGCCCCTGGAGGTGACACAGTCCTATACTTTTAAAGAAGCTTTCCCAAATGCTCTAGACACAGTTGATGGCACCATTCCCCCTGTTTCTACACAGGAGGTTGCCAGTACTCTACCTTGGCTTTGATTGCTATGTGCTGTGTCTTGAAATTTTTATACATGCCTCTGATGTCTCTTTTTAGGACACAAATGATGTCTTAGCCATTTTTGACTCTGCAGTGCTCAGGAATGTGCCTGGTATGGAGTAGATACCCTGTGAATGTTGTTGAATTGAATTGAAACAGGGTGCTAGAACTGCCAAGCACAGTGAGGTGGTGGCGTTGGAGCTGGGTCAGGAGGCACACGTCCACCAACCACAGAATGCACCCACTACCAGGGAGACTCACAGTTCAGGTCCCAGCATGGGCGGGATAGGAAGCAAGGCAAGTCTGAGGCATCAAGTTTATAGGAAGGAACATGGAGAATGACATATCAGATAAAGGACTAGTATCCAAAATCTATAAGGAACTCACCAAACTTCACACCTGAAAAGCAAACAATCCAGTGAAGAAATGGGCAGAAGATATGAACAGACACTTCTCCAAAGAGGACATCCAGATGGCCAGCAGACACATGAAATGATGCTCAGCGTCCCTCCTCATCAGGGAAATACAAATCAAAACCACACTGAGATACCACCTCACACCGGTCAGAGTGGCTAAAATGAGCCAATCAGAGGACTCTAGATGCTGGCGAGCATGTGGAGAAACGGGCACCCTCCTACACTGTTGGTGGGAATGTAAACTGGTACAGCCCCTCTGGAAAACAGTGTGGAGGTTCCTAAGGAAACTAACAATAGAACTCCCCTATGACCCAGCAATAGCACTGCTAGGAATTTACCCAAGGGATACAGAGTGCTGATGCATAGGAGCACATGTACCCCAATGTTCATAGCAGCACTCTCCACAATAGCCAAAACATGGAAAGAGCCTAAGTGTCCATCAATGGACAAATGGATCAAGAAGATGTGGCTTATGTATACAATGGAATTCTACATGGCAATGAGAGAGAATGAAATCTGGCCATGTGTAGCAACATGGATCGACCTTGAGGGTGTTATGCTGAGCGAAATAAGTCTGGTAGAGAAGGACAGATACCATCTGTTTGCACATATAGGAGGATTAGGAGGAACTTAACAGAGAACCATGGGGGAGAAGAAGGGGAAAAATGGTGGGGGAGAGGGAGAGAGGCAAACCATGAGAGACTCTTGAATGCTGAGAACAAACTGAGGACTGATGGGAGTGGGGGGGAGTGGAAGGGGGTGATGGGCATGGAAGAGGGCACTTGTGGGGATGAGCACTAGGTGTTATCTGGAAACCAACTTGACAATAAACTATTTAAAAACAAACAAAAAAAGTGCAGGAAACCAGTTGGAATTGAAGACAGCAACAGAGAATGGGTGGGATTGAAGGAATAAATTTGGAAGATCCAACCTAGATGAATTCCCAGAGGCAATAGCCTGCAGGGATCATGGGTCCTATATATAGAGAATCATCCCTAAGCCTGTGGGTCAAAGGGATTCATCAAAGGAGTTAAGTCTCTTGAGAAAGGAGTGGCTGAAGTTGCTCTTAGATGCTTTAACTTTTAGGGAAGCAAAGTGATCCTCTAGGATCACTGTGTAGTTAGCTAGGACATTTTTGTTTGTAGTTGACCAAAAACCCAACCCAAACTTGCTCAGTGAATTGGCTTTTATAACTGTGAAAAGCCCAAGGCAGGAGTGGGGGATGAGAGGTAGAATTTTGGCTTAAGTTCAACTTGCTCTCTGAGATTCTCTTTGTTTGGCTCTCTCCCCATTTTTTGGCTTGGCTTTTCTCGATACTGGTGGTGGTTCATTCTGTGTCCCCCTGGTAACTCCAGGCCTCCTGCCTCTCAGAGCCAAGTCTGGCCAATGACAGAATGTCTTGCCTGGGTGCTGAAGTGAAAATCCCAGGTGTCGCCTGCACCGGACGTGGTTGGCATGTGCAATCACATGCCTGTCCCTGAACAGGAGCCTGGGCCACATGCCGACTCCTGTAGCTCCCGGATGGAGACTAGGAAAGGAGCAATTCTCAGGGGAAGGACAGAGTGCTGTTACTACTCCAGGAATTTCCTGGGTGGTAGGAACCATGCTTAACCAGGCATGGCCTTGAAGCAGCAACTTGTGCTGCTGTGCCAGCGAGCAAGGAAGCTGCTTCCAGAAAGAGTTCCCTGTCAGCCTCCTCCACCCCAGGTGTGATGCTGCTCTCCTCCCACAGACAAGATGTTTTAAGGCTGGTCTCCATGGAGGGCTCAGCTAGGCCACCCAGCTGGCTACCTCCATTTGTTCTTGCCTGGCAAGGCCCTTCCCTGTCTGGATGTTCACGGGCTCACTGGATCTTCAGAGAGTTTCCAGAGCCTTGTGTGAGGACGGTACCTCCCAGGTGCTGAGAGAGCTGCCTCACGTCTGTCTTCATTTCAGGGGGCCTTTGGTTGTGGGGTGTGGGGCAGTTTACAGAGCTTTTTCCCACCTTTCACTTAATCTGATTGTCACCATAGCCTGGGTGGGTGGAGTGAGGACAGTGTCTCCTGTTTTACAGACAACGAGGCAGAGAAGCCCAGGGGTAGATGACTCAACCAGGGTGACTCAGCTGTAGAGACTGGCATCAGGCTCAAGGGACACAAACATCATCTAAAATTTGTGCTTTTAACCAAAGGTGAAGAAAGCTGAAGGCAACCGGTGTCTCACAGCCAGTTTCTTCATGTAAACGGGCGATTGAACTAGCTCCGCTGGAGGCTGGGGAAGTACATTACCTCACTAGTACCTGCAGAGAGCATTACTTCTGTTTACCTCTAAGTGGCCCTGAGCCGAGGCCTGCCAGCTGACACTGTCCTGCGGTCACCCACTGCACTTTTACTAGGGATCGCTGATGGAAACTGTAACCACCTTCCCACGGCTCCCCGCTGTCCCCTCCTGCCGTGTTCATGGCATCTCGTTGGGGGTTACCTCGGCAAACCTGGCCTGACTGCGCTCCAGCAACCTCAGGTGGCCCAGCCTCTGGACAGCACGGCTTCCGGTCTTGGTTGGGCATCTTCTCCGGGGTTGTCTGGGCCTCGCAGAGCCTCACTGTGAAACCGAGGTCCAGATTTTGTTTCTTGGGTGGTGGAGAACTGTAGTGCTATGACTGGAAGAGACCATCTGGTTAGGTCTGCTAGGTCTCCAGGTGAGAGATGGAGGCCAACCCTGTAGCCTGGCCCTTGAGGCCTCACGTCCGCACCCTCACCTGTCCCTCACCCCTGTGCTCTCTTCACTTGAATGATTAGACTTTGCGTGTGCTCCTTACTCTGAAAGAGCCTTGCCTTGCACATTGAAGCAGGGAAAACTGGTTTTGGAGAAGAGCTTTTCCCTCGCTTTTAGTCACGGACGTTTTTCCTGGAATAGGGCAAAGCCAAGGAGGCCCTGAGATTATTGCTATGGACTGGATATTGGTGCCCTCTCCCCTGCCCTCTCTCCCAAATTCATATGTTGAAATTCCAACCCCCTAATGTGATAAATTGGGAGGTGGGGCCTTTGCCGAGGTGGTTGCGTCATGAGGGCAGCGCCCCCAAGAATGGGATTAGTGCCCTTATAAGAAGAGGTAGAGGGGTGCCTGGGTGGCTCAGGCGGTTAAGTGTCCGACTTCAGCTCAGGTCATGATCTCACAGTTTGTGAGTTCGAGCCCTGTGTCAGGCTCTGTGCTGACAGCTCAGAGCCTGGAACCTGCTTCAGATTCTGTGTCTCTCTGCCCCTCCCCTGCTCACATTCTGTCTCTGTCAAAAATAAACATTAAAACTTAAAAAAAAAAAAAAAAGAGGTAGAGAGAGATCTCTTTCCACATACACACATGAAGGAGAGGCCAGATGAGGACATAATGAAAAGTCAGCCCTCTCTGTAAGGTAGGAGAGAGCTCTCATCAGACACCAGATTAGCTGGTGCCTTGGTCTTGGACTTCCAGCCTCCGGAACTGTGACAGATCTCTGCTGCATTTTTAATGTTTGTTTATTTTTGAGAGAGACCAAGACAGAGCCCAAGTTGGGAAGGAGCAGAAGGAGAAAGAGATATGGAATCTGAAGCAGGCTCCAGGTTCCGAGCTGTTGACAAGCACAGAGCCCAACGTGGGGCTCGAGCAACAAGATCATGACCTGAGCTGAAGTCGTTCGCTTAACCGACTGAACCACCCAGGCGCCCCATGAGGGACCTTTGCTCTTTAAAGCCCCCTGTTCTATGATATTTTGTTATGGTAGCCTGAGCAGACTAAAACAATTATGGAATTTGTTAGCAGGGAGACACAGTGAATAATGTTTGGTCAAAGCCTCCCATTTTGCTCATTTATTTATTCATTTATAAATATTGAGTATTTTTGTGGCAAGCCTTGAGAATACAGTGATGCATGAAATAGGAACAGTCTCTGATCTTATAGAAATTCATTAATGGGAGGGAACAAACATTAAAGAGATAACTTCAAAAAATTTAAAATTTCAGTTATGAATAGTGCCATGAGGAAGTATAATGGGCCCTGACGACATCTAACAGCAGGCTCTCAGATTGTCTGAGGAGATCAGCAAAGGTTTCTCTGAAAGAGTGTTATTTCAGCTGAGCCTTGGAGGACAAGTAGAGCTTAACGTGATGAAAAAGTGAGATGGGGGGAACCATTCTAGAAAGAAGAAGCAAGGTGTGGACCTGAAGTGGTGGTTCATTCGGGGCTGGTAGAAAACAGATACTGTGGGGGCACCTGGGTCGTTCAGTCGGTTAAGTGTCCGACTTCGGCTCAGGTCAGATCTCACAGTTCATGGGTTCAAGCCCCGCATCAGGCTCTGTGCTGACAGCTCAGAGACTGGAGCTTGTTTCGGATTCTGTGTCTCCTTCTCTCTCTGCTCCTCCCCCGCTCATGCTCTGTCTCTCTGTCTCAAAAATAAATAAACTTAAAAAAAAAAAAAAAAGAAAACAGATACTGTGGCTACAAGCCCTGTGTTCTTTCTGCTGCCCCAGGCTGGGCTTGTTCTAGTCCTGTATTGGTTGTGCACTCACTCTGGAGAGGGGAGTTTCCATGCCTGAGGGTGGGCACCCCAGATGGGGAAGCAGGGCGGCCCCTCGTGTGGAGGAAGAGACTCTTGTGGAAGAGAAGAAAGCTGGAAGAGGAAGGTAGGGACGGAAGGATGAGGACTTTACTTGGGGGTGCAGATCAAGATTGAAAGGGAGGGCCAGGTGAGATATCAAGATCAGTTGTTGGTTCAGCGGTGTGACCATTTCTTCCAAGCTTGCTCTAGAAAGAGTTAATGGCAACTTAGTGACATAGCCTCATTGTTTCCCTTTTTGGATCACAAAATCTCATGTTTTTCTAGCCTCCTTTAAGTCTGGCTTTCTTAATTTATTCCTTCCCTTTTTCTTCTCTACTTCCTGTTGAAAACCTTATGTATGCCCAATATGGTGCTGGGTGCTGAGATTACAGAGTTGGTAAGAGATGACCCCTGCCAGTAGGGAGCCTGGGACTCGCAGGGTGAGGAGGAGTCGTGTGTGGAGGAGCATAAGCTACTACCAGGGTGTCAGCCAGGAGAGACTTTCCAAAGATTTGGGACCATGTGGATGCATGACCCAAGCAAAGAGTTGACCCTTACCTGGCTCACAAAGCACTTGTTACCTTCTGATAGCAGGTGGGAATTCTGTGAAGATACACATCAGGCTTTCTGTGGAGGACCCAGGTACCTGAGGATGGGTGGATGGATGAGTGGGTGGGTGGATGTTCATACTACAGTACTAGTGAAAGGGTCCCTGAGAAAGGAAAGGAGAGAACCAGGGGTAATTAAGGATCCTGGCATCTCCCACCCATTGCTAGTTGACAGTTTCAGTTTCTCAAAGTCCTGTGCATGGTTAAGTGGTGTAGACACTCTTCTGCAGAGTGAAGCTTCACTGTTTAAAGATCTACCAAGTTTATGAATTAGATTTTGAGCCTTTATTTCTGGTGGCTTAAGGTCTCATGGGCAAATTTCATCCATACGTAGGGTGGTATCCGGTTAAGAGGAATTGGTGGTTTTTAAAATTTTTTAATTATTATTTTTTTAATTTTAGAAAGAAATACGATGAGTAGGGGAGAAGGTCAGAGAGAGAGTGAGAAAGGGAATCTTAAGCAGGCTCCACGCTCAGTGCAGTGCCTGATATGGGGCTTGATCCCATGACCCAAGTTGAAATCAAAAGTCTAACACTCAACTGATTAAGCCACCCAGGACCCCCTGCCAGCGAGAAGAATCCTGCTGGTGGCTGGGTGGCATGTGGCCCTGCCTGGCAAATGCAGTGAGACCAGGATGCAGGAATCATTTAATTTATCTGTTTCACCTGAGGCTGTTAGCTTTTATGAAGCAGCCCTGCCCCCAGGATACCTCCTATCATGTCCAGTTCTGTAGGGTTCCTGCTTGCCTCTGCCTTCGCCATCCCATTCCTCTGTGCTCCCCTCCATCTGGGCCACAGACTCCATATCTTCTCTCTGCAACATCTCACTGGGTCCCTTCCATTGAGTGTATATTCCCACCTTGCCCAGTTAGGAACCTGACCTTCCTGATGGACTCTCTTTTCAAATTACTAACTCAATCTTCTTTTCCCAAATGAACAATTCTTCTGTGATGTAAATAATTACCTTTCCTTCCCATGATTGTTGTTTTGCAAAAGTTTTTTTTTTATATTGCGTGTGCTTACTGTGGAGGTGTATTTGTTTTATAGGAGTCCTTTTTAATGGCAGCACTGGGGATGAGAACGACACTGGCTTCTAGGCAAACTGGTCTAGTATGCTCTCTGGGCTGTGATGGTTCAGTTGGCATCATGGTAGCATCTCTGTAATAAAGAATCACATTAAAGCAAAGTTATATTTCCTACAATCAGTTCCATCAAGTAATGCACTAAGGTTTTTGGAAAGAGAAACCTAATTCTTTAAAAAGAGAGAGAGAAGGACAAGAAAAGGGGACATAAAAGAACCCTAAACAATTCAGTTATACTAATGGCCCTTGTATTATTATAGCAATATTACTTACAAATAAAAGCCAAAGAAGAAAAACAAGCTGTGTTTGCTCCATGTACTCTCTGTTCCCTGCCTTGTTTTTCTGCTCTAAAGTATAGCACTGTGTTGACGTAGGGATGTAACTGCTATGAATATTGATGGCAGCAAAAGCCTTTTTTTCTCTCTCTGCCTAGTAAATAAAGCAGAAGGGATAAAAAAGGAAGAGGAATTGTAAAATCAGCATGCTGTTTTTAGCTTATCTTGTTCCCCTAGAACTCTAAGTCTTGAAAACATATTGACAATCTACATTTGGTGGTCAGGGTCTAATTTGAGTACAGTGGATTTGTATTTTCAGGGATTTTTGCTTCTGGTTCAAGTAACAGAATTGCTTTCTCCTTTTTAGCTCTCATAGTTAGTGCCACTGCCCCATTGAAGCCTTCCTGGGTCTCTCCTCCCTAGCCGGTAGCAAAGTTGGTCCTGGTATGAGGCCCACCGGGAATATGGAGAGTAAATAAGGGAGTTACTGGAGGTTTGGAGGGCACGACTGTGTGGAGGGAGAAGGGTCGTGGTCAAGGAGGGTCCGGGCAGCCTGGTGAAGGGTGTTGGGTACATGGGATAGGCTAGACTGAGGATGGGACCAGTTGAGAGGTCTGGGGGCAGCATGGATATGGAGGTAGGGATGAGTGAGGTTCTGTACATTGAAAACACACTGACTCTGGCTAACTCACATCACAAAAGAATTTATTAGACCTCTTTGATGGTGTTCAAGGATCAAAGGGAGCTCTGGAGGACAGGTTAGGGACAACAGAGACCCAGGAGGGAAGAACTGATAAACTGGCTTTTTGCAAGACCAGTGGGAAGTCAGGAATGGAGGTGAAGGCTGGAGTCCAGAAATGGTTGGATGGCTGCCCTGGTGATAAAGAGAGAGGATGTGGGGTGAAACACAGGGAGGGTCAGGCCAGGCGACAGAGAGGTAGCACTTTGGTAGCAGGGTGGCTTAGTCCACCTAGTAGTGGTCACATACAGCAAAGCAAAGTACTGGTGAGGGAGGAATGAACTAGTTAATCCTTCAGCCTTATCAGAGTGCTCAAGATGTGCAGTTGCTCTTTCAGTTACCTGTCTTGGGAAATTCTTGGTGTTTCTGTTTGAAACCCTCCCTTCCCCACCAGACTAAACCTTTTGAGGGAACTGTAGTGGAGACATTTTCCTAATCCTGGCTCCTGGTATGGAGTCTTTATGTACAATAGGTGCTCACTAAGTGTTTCCTGAGTCAAATGTATTTGACCTCTTGCACTGGGCATCTTAATAAGTGAATTCCATGACTTCTATTTTCTTAAGGTATTGCTAACTTTCCTCAGGTCCCACAGGGTAAAATTAATATTTGTGGAGGACTTTATGGCCCACGTGGAAGAGTTTTAATTGCTGATGGTTTTTCATTGAGTTATTAAGTAACCTCTTGCCAGGGAATGCCTCTAATAAAATTAATTGCACACATCCCAGTGGGTTGGTATTTCTATTAAAGCTGAAGCTGCATAAAGAAAACCTTTATAAAAGAGGAAAGGAGTCAACATTTTTAGACCTGCTGATGGATGTGTTCTCTGGACTCATGGAGCTGCATGAATTGGAATGGGTTGGGTTCTAAGAGTCACCCAGCCTGAGGGCTAAATCTCAGAGGTCTGGGCAGCCAGATGGGAATGGCTGCCAGGGCTGGTAAGAGGGAAGGACACAGAGGCTGAGCCCAGGCTCCCTGGGACAGTGTATGGTGACCACTTGGCAGTGTCAGCTGGGAGAGGCCACATGCCAGTATACCGGCAGGGCATTTGCCATCCTGAATATGCTCCCCTTCTGTGCTGGTGAGGAAGCAGAGGTCCAGAGGAGAGGAGGGACTTGCCAAGGTCACCTTGCTGCTCTGAGACCAAGAGGACCCTGGCTTAGAAATCAGGTGTAAACCCAAGAGGAAGAGAGAGAGTCAAAGCAGACGCATCTTCCTTTCTTCCAAAGGACATTCCATTCAAAGTCACTGTTGAGATCTTTGTTGCACCCTTGTGCTTTTCTGGGCCCGATTTGGCAATCTCAGGAGGAAAACATGCTGCGTTTTGCAAATGTGTGCACATAACAAACATGCCCGTTATGTCCTAGGCAGACTCATTGCACACGCATCAGGCAGGTGGCAAAATGCAGTCATGCAGCCTGGAATGAAAAGTGTTTTACACTTAGCTGCTTATGAGAAATTCAGTGTTAGAATTAAAACGCTTTCCTGGCACAGGTGCTGTGTTAATGGTGCCATTTCTCATAATAAAACTTTGCTTGGAGAAAAATGCTTATATCTTAGAGATATTGAATCTAATTCCTGTCTCTTTTTCTTCTCTCCACTCCCCAACCCTCCTCCCCCCTACCCCCCCGTTTTTGTTTCTCTTCACAGGAAAAAGTAGAATATGCCTTCCTGATTATTTTTACAGTCGAGACATTTTTGAAGATTATAGCATATGGATTATTGCTACATCCTAATGCTTATGTTAGGAATGGATGGAATTTACTGGATTTTGTTATAGTAATAGTAGGGTAAGTCTCTTTTATTTGGGGGGAATGTTTGGAAGATGGGGGCCAGGGAGCAATGGAAAGCACAGTCTTCTGAGGAAACCTGGTTGCTCCTCTCTGCCAGCAATCGTGGCCAGAGCCTGCCAGGAGTGTTTTGAAGCTGGGTGATGCTGCTGCTGTCTCTGGGCAGAGACCAGTTTGAATCCCCTCATTGTTTTTGCTTCCCTTCCAGTAATGTGTTAAAGAAGGAAGTTGAAGCTCTTGGTTTAAGAGGGGTTCATTTTACAAGGCCTTGGATCTTCACAAATAGGCCAGCCCTGCTAGTGGTTAGACTCAATTGAGTAGAACTCTTACACTTAGCACCTTGTTAAGTTAAAACACACACACACACAGACACACACACAGATAAAACAGTAAAACAGTAATAAATCCTTCATAGCAGTGAGATACTCTGCTGTTTAAGATCCCTTGAGCAAAGCTATTAATTTTTTTTGCTGACTTGTGGGAAAAACTTTGGCATGCTACCATCCATTTGAAATAACAAAACAAGTGTCTGAATAATGTCAGGTATCTGGCATGAAATGAAATAAATTGGAAAATGCAGAGAAGTAGGCATTCTCCTGAAATCCAGTCACAGGAAGAAGACGCCAACAGTTTTAGTTAAAGAAGTGTGTTAAAAAAAAAAACAACCAAAAACAGTGGCCTGTGTTGTGTTAATCTGGTCCTTCCACACCTGGAAATTTTTCCGTCAAGAGGAAAAACTGAATCTATGTTAGAGGAGTGCTGGACCTTGGAACAAAATAGCCAGCTAGGAAAAGAAGATCTAGCCTTCACGAAGTCTTCATTATCCGGCTGTGGTTAGTTAGGCTAAAGTGGGTTGCTCCTAAAATTCTGTTTGATCCTGCAGAGAGATTGTTAAATGACATCTCTGTTTTCATCTCCATAACTTTGTTCAACTGCCTTTTGAAATTGAGCAAGGTAATTTTTCTTATGTGTTGTTTTTTTAAATCATGGATCCTTTGACTTTTCATGGGAGACAGATGGATGTTAGGAGAGTGGGATAAGTTTTGAGCCTGCCCTTTTTAACTTAGGAAGTTCAAATGATATCCAAAATGGTGGCCCAGTGGGATAATTAGACTTGAGGGGGAAAAGTCAGCTTTTAGAAAATCTACCACAGTACAAGGTACCTACAGTGTTACCACAAAGGTAGTGCAGCTAAAGTGAACAGATAGTAGGTATATCTCATACCTTCCTGTATCTGGTGAACTCTAAGAAGCAATGACAAGCAAGAGCCTTGCAAGTCTCTTGGTTCTGGAACAGTCTTGCTATGCCTATTCTGCCCCTGGACTTTTCTGTTCAGCTACAGGATGAGATGCTTAGCTCCATTTCTTTTGTCCCTGCCTTACAATTATCTCAGCTTTCTACCTGGAGACACTTTTCAGACTATAGTAGAGCACAGAGACAAGGAAGTGAACAGCAGATGGTGGTCTCATTGCATTGAGGAGACAGAGACAAGAATCCAGGAAGGTGGGGCTGAAATTAGACAGGTGTAGTATGGGAGTGGAGGGGAAAGAGCTTTTCAGAGAAGGAGCTCCATAAATATGCTTTGGGGTCCTCTTGAGTTTGCCTGAGGTGTAGTCTACACTTACAGGGAGTAAGAATCCATGAGGCCAGTCAAATAATGCTATTAGGGAAAAATGGAAAGCTGGAGACTGTAATTTGAATAGTAACTAGAACTCACATAGATCTGGGAGATGTTCATGTTATGACCAGCAAGAGTGAAGAGACCTTAATACTCACCCTGGACTGTCAATAGAGACCCCAGAAGGGCCATTAGTAGTAAGGGTTGGGAAAATATGGCCAATAGGACAAATTCAGCCTGGCCACAAATTTTTGTAAATAAAGTTTTATTGTAACATAGTCACATGTTTACTCAGTTGTGTAGTTTAGGTCCACAAAGCCTGAACTATTTACTCTCTGGCCCCTTAAAGAACAGTTTTGCCAAACCCTACTATAGAGTAATGATCACCTGAATTCCTTTCTAATGATGTTTGAGAAGAAGCCTGAAAAGGAGCAAACTGATGTGCAAAACAAACTACCTGCAAAAAACAAAACTCAACACCCTTTAAAGGAAGACAACAAAATACAGATGCTTAAACAAGTTTCCAGCATCCAGTCAAATATTATAGCTGTATTAAGACATATGACCCATTAGGAGGAAATTCCATCTATAGAAACAGGCCTAGAAATGATAGAGATGGTGGGATTAATAGAGAATTGTTTTAGAAGATTTTAAAAATGGCGATTATGAATATGTTTATGGACCTAAAGAAATACATGACCCTGATGAGAAATGATAGGACAATAGTAGTAACAACCACATGGGACTTTGAGAGCTGAATAATTTTCCTGGGTTGGCTTAACATCAAATTAAATACAATAGAAGAAAACATCAAGGAGCTTGAAGACCTAGAAATAACACAAAGAATAATGACAGAGAAAAACTGAACATTCCTTGGATGACCTGTGGGACAATATCAGGTGGCCTAACATACATATATTTGGGGTCCCAAAGGAGAGGAGATAGAGGAGAGACAGAAAAAATACTTTAAATGACTCCAAATTTTCTCAATGTGATAAAAAATACAAACTCACAAATTCAAGAAGCTCAACAAAACTCAAGCAAAGTAAACGTGAAGAAAGCTACATCAAAGTATGTCATAATTATAATGAAATTGCTCAAAACCAGGGATAAAGAGAAAATCCAGAAAAGTAATCAGAGAAAAAGACATCCCTAGACTTCTCATCAGCACTATACAAGCCAGAAGACAATAGAGATGTATCTTTAAAGTGCTAGGGAAAATGTCAACCTAGAATTCTTATTCAGTGAAGATACCTTTCAAAATTGAGGTAAAAACAGACTTTTTCAGATAAACCAAAGCTGACAATTCACCACCAACAAACCCTCACCTCAACAAATGTTAAAGGAACTTCTTCACACTGAAAGAAAATGAAAGCAGGTAGAAATTATGGATCTATAAAAAAGAAAGGAAGAATGCTATAAAAAAGAAATGAAGGGTAAATGCATGGGTAAATATAAAAACAGTTTTTTATAATCTTAAAATCTCTTTAAAGGTACTTGTTTATTTAAAGCACAAGTAGTAACAACATATTGTGGAGTTTGTAGCTTCTATGAAAGCAAAATCTGTAACAACAATAGCATGAAGGACAGGAAGAAGGAAAAAGCAATATACTTTTGAAAAGAGCTTATACAGTTGGTGGTAAATATGTTAAAATATTATTTGAAAGTAGACTGTAATATGTATATTGTAAACCCTAAAGCACAGGCTGGCCAACTTTAGCCCATAAGCAAAATATGGTTTATTGCCTTTTTATTTTTTACATTGACAAAGTATTTTCCTGTGTTCTTTGGAAGATTGTTTTATTGGAAAGCAGACAGACTCATTCATATGTATTTGACTATTTGGTGTTAGGATGGCAAAGTTGAATAATTATGACAGGGACCTTGTGGCCTGAAAATCCTAAAATAGTTACTATCTGACACTGTACAGAAGAGTTTTGCTGATACTTGTCCTAGTGGAGCCACCAGAAAAATCAAGAGATATAGTTAATAAGCCTATATTGGGGATTCAGTGGAATTTTTTTAAAGTTCAATTAATTTTAAAAAGTCAGGTATGAATTAAAGAGGAGCAATGGGCAGGGCAAACAGAAAACACATAGCAAGACAGTAGATTTAAACCCAGCTAAATCCTTATTAGAGTCCAGAGTTTGTCAGATTATATATATATATAAAACCAGACCCAACTTTATAGGATCTACAAGAAATTGAACTTATAAAGACACAAATAAGTTGAAATTAAAAGGCCAGAAAAATATATACCATGTGAAAACTAATCAAAAGAAAGATTGGCAATATTAGTCCAACAAAATAGACTTCAGAACAAGGAATATTATCAATAACAAAAAGCAACATTCATTAGTGCTGAAAGAATTTTTTCATGAAGATGTAATAATCCTAAATATATATACCTAATAACAGGGATTCAAAATACACTAAGCAAAAAACTGAAAAGAACAGAAAGATGGAATGAACAAATCTGTAATTGTAGTTGTACATTTTAATATATCTCTCTTGAGGGGTGTTGATAGAACATCTAGACAGAAAACCACTAAGTATATAATGAAATATGAACAGTACCATCAACTTGACTTAATTGGCATTTTTAGAACACATTACTCAAGACCAGAATGGACATTCTTTTCACATACGTGCACATGGAACACTGACCAAGAAATATTCTGGGCCATAAAATAAGTCTCAGTGAATTTAAGAATAGCAAAATCATACAAAATTATGTATTCTAAATGAATTTATCAATGTTACTTAGTAGAAGGTTCATATTTAAAAAGCATGTGAATTTCTACATGCTAGTCATGAACGAATGGAAACTGAAATTTTAAAGACATTATTTACTATAGCATCAAAAAAAGTAAATATTTAGGAAAAAACAGCACACTGCAAATGACTAAACTTAACTGAAGAAATTAAAGGATACCTAAATAAATGGAATGATGTACCATGTTCATGGATTGGAAGACTCAATTATTATTAGGGTAACAGTTCTCAAATTGTGCTATAGATTGAATCTAAATCCCAACAAGATTGCTATAGAGATTGGCAAATTTATTCTAAAACTTGTATGGAAATTGGAGAGGCTCTAGACTAGACAAAGAAATGTTTAAGAACAAAGCTGGAACCTGATCTGTAGGCTTGGTATAAAGCTCTTGTAGTCAAGACTGTATGATGATGGTGTAAGGAGTAGATATAAAGGTCAATGGAACAGACTAGGGAATCTAGAAATAGACCCATATCAATGAGATACATTCATTTTAGACAAAGGTGCCTTGATAGTTCAATGGGTTAAATTACAAATTGTAGTCCATTTTCAACAAACAGCAATGGAACAACTACTTATCCATATGAAAAATGGAAGAATCTTTATTCCTACCTAATAACATATACAAATATTACCTTAAAATGTATCATACTGAGATACCACCTCACACCAGTCAGAGTGTCTAAAATGAGCAAATCAGAGAACTCTAGATGCTGGTGAGGATGTGGAGAAACGGGCACCCTCCTACACTGTTGCTGGGAATGTAAACTGGTACAGCCCCTATGGAAAACAGTGTGGAGGTTCCTCAGGAAACTAACAATAGAACTCCCGTAGGGCCCAGCAATAACACTGCTAGGAATTTACCCAAGGGATACAGAAATGTTGATGCATAGGAGCGCATGTACCCCAATGTTCATAGCAGCACTCTCCACAATAGCTAAAACATGGAAAGAGCCTAAGTGTCCATCAACAGATGAATGGATCAAGAAGATGTGGTTTATCTATACCATGGAATACTACATGGCAATGAGAAACAATGAAATCTGGCCATGTGTAGCAACATGGATGGACCTTGAGGGTGTTATGTTGAGCGAAATAAGTCAGGCAGAGAAGGACAAATATCATATGTTTGCACGTATAGGAGGATTAGGAGGAACTTGAGGGAGGAACAAGGGGGAGAAGAAGGGCGGAAATGGTGGGGGAAAGGGAGAGAGGCAAACCATGAGAGACTCTTGAATGCTGACAAAAACTGAGGACTGATGGATGTGGGGGAGGGGATGGGCATGGAGGAGGACACTTATGGGGATGAGCACTGAGTGTTATGTGGAAACTAATTTGACAATAAACTATTTGTAAAAAAAAAAAAATGTATCTTAGACCTATATGTGAAAGTTAGAAATATAGAGTGTAAAGAATATAAAATATAAAATGTAAAAATACAGATTTTTATGACTTAGGCTGGGCAGACTTCTTAGGAACCAAAAAGCACTAGCCATAAAAGAAATAATATTTTGGAGCTCATCAAAATTTGAAAATTTTCTTTAAAAGATTGTGTGAGGAGAATTAAAAATTACAGCACAGGTTGGGAAAAAATATTCACAATACAGATATATGACAAAGGACTTACATTCAGAATATATAAAGATCTCTTATAACCCATTAGTAGGAAGACATCCCAGTATATAAATGGGCAAAAGATTTGAATGCATCTCCATAAAAGAAGATACGTAAATGGTCAACAAGCACCTGAAAAACATTCAACATTATTAGAATTAGAGAAGTACAGATTAAAACCACAATGATGTACTGCATACCTACCAGCTTTACTAAATGTAAAAAGATGGGCAACACCAAATGTTAGCCAAGATATGGAGCAACTGGAACTCTCATACACTGTAGAAATGGAAAATGGTGCAGTCACTTTGCAAAAGTTTGCCAGTTTCTTCTAATGTAATCATACACTAACTACACGACCATATTACCAGTATTACTCTTAGGTATGTACCCGAATGAATGAAAACACATGTTCACAGAGACTTTATTTATAATGGACAAAAACTGGAAACAAGCCAAATATCTCTTAACAGGTGAATGGATACATTCATTGTGGTACATTTATACAATGGAATATCACCAATTAAAGGAAATGAACTGTGGATAAATGTAACAACTTGAATAAGTTTCAAAAATATGGTGAGCAAAAGATGTTAAAAGAACAACATACACTGTATGATTTCTTTTGTATAAGATTTGAGAAAAGGGAAAAGACAACCCAAAGTGATAAGCAGCCAGTCATTGGATACCTAAGGGTGAGCTGAGAAGGAGGTGACTGCACAGAGCCATTATTAAAGAACTGTTGGGGATGGTGGAAATGTTCTGTATCTTGACCATGGTGTTTGTATTTGGACCTCTGTTTCTCAAGAATCCTCTCTTTGTGAGCTTTAAATAAGTGTATTTTATATATGAATTGATCTGTAGTAAAATTAAAAAGTAAAAACTCATCTAGGGAACTAAAGTAGGAATGGACTCATTGGTCTTAATAAATGCAAAGAACTTTAGAACATCAGATTATTTTTTCATCCAAAATAAGCACTAAATCATAGTCAAAGAGCAGAAGAAAGGTTAAAAAAAAAAAAAGAAGAAAACTTACTATGTCTTCATGTGCATCAAATTTCTACTCCCTAAAGTTTCCAACTACAGGATGTATCTCAGTCCAGTGGATTTTCCATTCCCAGCCAACTGTGACCTATTGCTTTTGTCAAGATTCCCAATAACACAGACATTAAGAAAGTAATTGATACTTCTAAAATGTTAACTATAATGATGTGGCCACAAGAGGACTCAATGGGTCCACCGGGGCTGAGAGTGTTCCCTGGGAGAAAAGTTTATTCCACCCACCCAAAGTTTCAGTTAACATATATTTCAACCATTCAGGCTCATCTTTCTGAAGAAAGACACGGGACTCATTCTGGTGCTTCTAACTTGTGTCAGTTTAGGTAGCCCCTTGCCTTTTTCTCCTGTGCTGGGATAAACTTAATAACAATCGAGGATCAAACACTTTGTCTTCATGTCCTGAACTCTCCAGGCATGTGGTACGTTTTTTTTTGTTGGGGGTGGAGGGCATGAGTGGTAAAAGGAATAGAATCACAAAATATTAGAATGGGAAGGGCGCGGGGCGCCTGGGTGGCTTAGTCGGTTAAGTGTCCGATTTTCGCTTAGGTCATGATCTCGCGGTTCGTGGGTTCGAGCCCTGCGTCGGGCTCTGTGCTGACTGCCAGCTCAGAGCCTGGAGCCTGTTTCAGTCTGTGACTCCCTCTCTCTCTGACTCTCCCCTGCTCGCGCTGTCTCTCTCTCTCTCCTAAAAATAAATAAAACATTAAAAAAAATTAAAAAAAAAAAAAGAATGGGAAGGGCGGGGCTCTAGATCATTTAATTCCAGTTTTCTCATTTTACAGAGGGGGAAACTGAGGCCCAAAGGAGGAGAGGATCTTTCCTAGTGCCTCCTAACTCTTGAGAATGGAAGCCAGCCCCAACCCCTTACACTCTTGGCAGCTTGGACAAGGCAGCCAGCTTCCCTCTCTGACTCAGGTTCCTCTGTAATGGGAGAGAGACCTCATCACCTGTTATCAAGGGCATTGCTGAAGAACAAAGGGTAGAAGGACCATGATGTATGCCCTGTAAAACACTGATATTTGAAAGTGATCTTCAGTCACCACCTGCATAAATTACTCTCCTAACCCTTTGGGATGAAAATTCCTGTGGCTGCTACATTTCAGAAGAGTTTGAGGTTTTCTTTCTTCCTTTTCTTTGCTTTTGTGAAGCTATGAACTTGTTTTGGAGGGGAGACTTTTAACTTTAGCCTTGCTGCAGGGGTTTACAGTAATTAAAAAAGCCTATACTAATGAGAGAAACTGGTTATAAATTTGGTCTATTTCCCCAGTTGTAACTAGAGAGAGCCCACCCTCTGAAGGTTTGAAAAGGTAGAGACTTGATTTATTCCCCACTAGCACCAAACCCCCTCTGCCCCTGCCTGGGTTCACCGCTAATTGCCATAGTGTTGTTAAAACAAATGGCTGGTCTTTAAATGCCCCAGAGTGATTATGACTGTGCCTGATCAGGACTGTAATCAGACCACCCTGTATTTTATGGATTTAGTGTCTTCTCAATCCAGAGGCATGCCAGTGGGGGCAGAGTTTCTGCTTTGGCTGCTAATTAAACTTTAGAAACCTTTTCTCTGTTGTTGGGCCAATCATCCCCACAATCTGATTGGCCAGAGTTGATTCTATTTGAAATGGGCAAATTTATATTTATTCTGAAAAACAAGCAATAATTCCAAAGAATAAATGTTTATTTGAAAGAGCAAAAGTAACTGTCAAGTGAGCAGATTGTCTGAAAATAGCTGTATCCGAAAAACCTTTGGAGAGTAGGAAAAAATGTGTTGTGGCTGCCAGATACAATATTATGCACATTTCAAAAGAGAAGATGACAATATTAATACCTTACCTTGGGTTATTGCTCCTGGCCTTTGCAAATGTCCTCAGCATCTGTGATTTACATCATTCCTTGAACATCCCTGGGAGGGTGGAGGTGGGTGTGGGCATGTGGGTGGCTATACCAGAAATGGTATAACACATTAAGATTAAGATTTGGAACTTTGAAGTCAGTATTCACCCATTGATTTACTCATCAGATAATTTTTGAGTGCCTTCTGTGTTAAGAGCTGTTCGAGGTACTAGGCTTGAACAGACTAAATGAGCAAATGAACTACACAGGCTAAAAGTCCCGGCTCTCATGGGACCTGCATCCTAGTGGGGCTGCTATACCTGGATTCATACATTAGTTCTGCCCTAGTAGTGTGACCTTGGGCAAGTTGCTTGTTCTTCTCAAGTTTGTTTTCTTACTTGTGAAATAATAAGAATTCCTACTGTATAACACTTTGTGAGGGTTGAGATAATGTATGCAAAGTGCTTACCACCTGGTGAATGTGTATAAATGGTAGCCGCCATGTTTGTTTCCTTGTTACTTTCGTTTGGGCAATTCTACTTGCCATCATTGGATCCATGGTGAGTTCCCTCTTCTGTGGGGTCTGACTTGGTCAGGGATGCTCTTTTGGCAGGAAAACAGATGAGTGCAATCCCTGCCCATGGTCATGTTAGATATAGGGGTTACTTTCAGGATTCACAGCCTGATCCTTGCCTTTGCCTTGCTGCTTCCCCTTCATTTAGGCAGCAGCCGCACAGAATTAGCCCTTGTTCAGAATAACTACTATTATCATCCTGTTTTGCTTCCCTGGGTGACAGACTCTAACATTTCTTCCTTTCTTCCTTTTTTCAGATTGTTTAGTGTAATTCTGGAACAATTAACCAAAGAAACAGAAGGCGGTAACCACTCCAGTGGCAAGTCAGGAGGCTTCGATGTCAAAGCCCTCCGAGCCTTTCGAGTGTTACGACCACTTCGACTAGTGTCAGGAGTACCCAGTAAGCACGTCTTGTTTCCTAAAGCCAGGCGTTTCTTGACTTGTTTTTCTTCTGGGTGGGGCTCAGGATTCTGGAGCTGAGTGCTGCGAGGTGAGTTGCTGTGTGCCAGCCAGGGGGTCTGCAGATGACCACAGAGGCCTTCACAGTTCACGACACACTTTTGCTTGTGTTCGCACTACCGTGATAGCCCCAAGAAAGGGCCAGCAGGAACTGTTGTCTTCCTGATTTTGTGGAAGAATCTTCTCTCACACAGACACCGAGTGCACAGTGACACGGGGCCTTGAGTTCAGGCCTCCTGCTTCTAGTCTGGTTTTCTTCCTCAGACACCTCACTGCCGCAGCCCCCTCCCACTCCCAGCCCTCTCCCACTCCCTCTCTGCAAGTGGTGGCTTGTGCAGAGGAGGGTGACGGAGAGTTCATGACCTACTGCCTTTCTTCAAAGCCAGCAGCAGCAGGGGGCTGGACTCCTGAAAAGTCTGCTCTGCTCTCCACTACTAAGAGTTGTGCCTTTCTGGCTCTTGGGAGGGGAGAAGTGGATGCTTCTGGGTCCTCCCTGGGGTACAGTAGGACCTGCTTCAGGTTGTTGTGGGGACCAGCAGGGATGATATGAGAAGAGCCCCCAGTTCAAGGTCTGGAGCGTAGAGGTGATCCTCCGTGGTGAGAGATGCTTTGCTCTACTGGGCTACGTACCCCTCCGTGCCAAGTTCTAGTCTGCTCTTTGCTCTGGATGTCTAGGCCGGGTTGAATGCCACCTGAGCTGGAACAGATGTCCGCTCTGTGCCCTGTCTGGGAGCTGTAGGCTGCTTCTGCTTCCGTAAGGAGCACGAGCGTGTTGCTTTGCTGGACCCTGCCCGTGAGGATGCCCCTGCTGGGGACATGAGGGTGGACGTCCTAACACCTCTCCAGGGACTGTGGTGGTGAGGGGGCTGCCTGCTCTGGCTGGAGGAAGGACCTGGGAAGACAGGGTGTGCCTGTTTTTCATGACTCATAGAGCCATCAAAAGAGCACAGATCATGTTTTTGCCTCTCCAGAAGTTCTTCATGAAATTTTTATTAAACCTGTTGGCACTCAGGACGCACCAAAAATTCTCTGGAAAAAAAAAAGAAAAGTATTTCCAAATTTAACATTTTAAAATGTAGGAAGTGGTGTTTTATGTGTACTTGTTTTTCCAGATGGTTCATTTATTTTCATTGAAAAAGATCAGCACAAGTCAAAACCACAGAACTGTCTGGAAGCAATTGAGAAAAATAGAAATACCTTGGAAATCACTGGTTCTGTTATGTGTAACACGATGAAATGAGAAGTTCAGTGAGCAAACGTGTTCTTTCAGATTTGGTTGTTAGAGCTTAATCTGATCTCAGAGTAACCACGACAACCTTTTTCCTATCAAAGAGCACATGACAGGGCAGCCTGCTTGCAGTATGTGTTGTAAGGACGAGCAGGTACTGTGGCTTCATGCGTGCAAGTCTGGCCAGTGAAGCTCTCTGAACTCCTAGATCATGCTTTTGGCTTCCTTGCCTAATGAGGTTTTCACTAAATGACTTGTGTTCCCGGATACTCTTGAGAACAGTTTAAACCAATATTTCTTCCTTTTCTCCTTTGTAATGTGATGGAGTTCTCTCTCACACTCTCCTAGAGGTGGACAGGGGGGAATGGGGACCTAAGTCTTGCATGAGGACTTTTCAGTCCATGTTAACTCACTGCCCTAGTGGAGGACATCCATGTCTCTCATCAGCCCCAATTGGGCTTTGGGGAGATGGGTCAAGAGCTCTGCGTCCTGGTGTTTCCCATGCTGGTTATCAACTGGGGCCTAGTGATTTCTTAACCCTGAATTTGTTAAAAATGCCATGGAAGGTGTGACTGTTTACCCTCATCTGGGAATTGTCTTGTCCCTTCTATAGAGAATTCAGACTGGTCTATAAGACATGATTTTGTGTGTGTTTGTGAATATACATTCATTCATTGGGAGGTAAATGTGTATTTCAAAAGAGTACCTCAGACATTCATGGAGTTCTTAACCATGATTGGTTAATCCATCCATGCTCTGGTAATATTTATCAGAATCCTGGACCATCAAATGGGAAAGGGCCCCACAGATCATCTGATTTGTGTGCATCATCTTTTAGATGAAGGAGCCAAGGGCTGTGGAGAGGTAGCAACTTGTGCAGATTCTTATAGCCAGTGGGTGGCCAAAAGGGAGCAGACATGCCCTCTCCCTGTCCCTGGCTTAATGTTCTTTCCATTCCATCCCACTCTGTCCTTCATTAGAGTCCATGAGCTCTACTGTACACACTGATAATGTACAAAGGAGCCTGATGTCAGGAAAGTCTACATGTTCACATGAAGATAAACCTCATTATCTCATAAATTTGGTGAATCTGAAATACAGTAGTTAACAATGAACAAACACGTCCATGAAACATCTGGCTCACTACCATAGAATTCAGAGGTGCTAACTGCTAGATGATTTCGAATGGACCATCCATGTCTAAAAAAACCAACCAAACAAACAAACAAAAAACCTCCAAATGAAAAAAAGCAACCCCTGTCCAAGTGGATTAGAGAAGATACTTCTTTTTGTCTCTTTCTGATAGAAGGCAAAAACATTAAAAATTACTGTATTAATCTTTTTTTTTCTAAAACCATTTGAACACTTAACTATCTGAAGGTAATACCTAGGATAGGTTGTAATATGGGCCTTGGAAAGAAAGGCTCTTATGGAGTGAAATCTCGTTTTTCCCTTCCCATCTCGTTCTCACCTGTTTCCGTGGACTTCCAATCATGGTCAACTTTTGTTGTTATTGCTAATGAATATTCTTCTATTTCCTTGGTGCGTTCTGATTTCTGTCTTATTTACTTCTAGCATCTTGGCATCTTACACTGTTTTGTTCTTTGAATATGTGCTGGTAGCTGTGCTCCCGGGCAGGGGTTGGAGGTGGGGTGGAGGGAAGAACCTAGGTGCTAAACACGGGAATTAGGAAGCCTGGCTGCAGGGTGGGTTCTGGTGTCCTGCTCACCACTCACCCTCAGTCCCCTGCTTCTGCCCACCCACTCCTGACCTGAGTGAGGCCCCACCAACCCTCCTTCCATGACTTGTCTCGGCCTGTGCTGTGGCTCTGAGCATCTCCATGCACAGAGCTTCCGGATGTTCCTGTCCCACCGTCATCTCACAGGTCCACGTAGCAGAGGCAGGACACTTCCCTCTTGAGGTTAGGCCCGCCACCAAACTTCCTGGGTCCAAAGTGGCTCTTGCCCCTCTCCTCCTTCCCTCATTCCAGAAGAGCCTCCTTTGTGACATTCTTGTTTTTGTTCAGGCTCACAGGTTTGCCTCAAGAGCCTGCCTCCATGGGCACCTTCTTCTCCTCTCAAACTCGGCTGCTAGATTCATCCTAATCCTCAGACTGTCCTGCCTGGAGAGCCCAGCACTCACCAACGACCTCTCTGCTGGCCTCATCTCCTGCTGCCTTGTTTCTCTTTCTAAAGAGGCTGCCTTTTGCCAGTGGAGTACAGTCTGGCCCTGTAACCCAAGTTTAAAACCCAGAGCTACCTAGCTGCAATATGCTTTTTCTTTCCCGATCTTCTCTCCACTGTGTGACCCCCAAGCAACACTCACTGGCCTGGCCCACATTGCCTGGCCCATTTGGTGCTGCTGATGCACTTCCTCTGTCTGGAGCGGCCTCTCACCCCGGCCCACCTGTGGAAATCCATCCTCTTCCACCTTTAGGCCCTAGCAAGTGGGCGGCTGCCACCTAGCCTTATCCCTACTCAGAAGTGATGTGTTTCTTTTTTTTTTTAAGTTTATTTATTTATTTTGAAAGAGAGTGTGAGCAGGGGAGGGGCAGAGAGAGAGGGAAAGTGAGCATTCCAGGCAGGGTCCACACTGTCTGCGTATAGCCCCATGCAGGGGTCAGTCTCATGAACTGTGAGGCCAAGACCTGAGCAAAAATCAAGAGGCGGATACTTAACTGACCAAGATGCCCAGGCACCCCTAATGTTAATTTAGTGTTAAATATCTCTCTGAGTTTTATTACTGTGTGTCATATATGGAACAGGCATCATCAGGACTTTGATCTATATTTTTACATCCTTAAAGAATCTCTTTGGCTCACAGGCTTTTTTCTCTCTATCTCTTGTAGGTTTACAAGTTGTCCTGAACTCCATTATAAAAGCCATGGTTCCCCTCCTTCACATAGCCCTTTTGGTATTATTTGTAATCATAATCTATGCTATTATAGGATTGGAACTTTTTATTGGAAAAATGCACAAAACATGCTTTTTTGCTGACTCAGGTGAGTAATGAAATGGTAGCTACCCTTGTTTTAAAAAATTTAATTTTCCCCTAAATAACTTCTGTGGTTTGGGGAAAATCTAAAACAAAATGGGGGGAGGGAAGGGAAGCCAAATATACCAGTAAATGTACTGAGCCAGTTCTTAGTGTGAATTGTGATCAGAATAAATGAGGATTTAATCTTTTCTTATGTAATGTGTCCCGGCAAACCAGATGAGGTACCCCCCAAACTAGAACATGACGGGAATCACTAGCATTGTTCTCTGTAGGCTGAAGAAAGGTGCTATAGAATCAGGGCAGAGGAGAGAGCACTGGATTCTGAGTACATAAATGTCATATGCCACAGACGAGGGGGTCTTTGAAGTGGACCTTGAGGGTCAAGTGGGAGTCTGAGATAGCACAGGTGGGAGACAGGTGTTCTAGGCTCTGAGGAGGGGGACTCAGCTTTCACCAGCTTTGGGCTTCCTGGTGTTGGTGTTCTGAGTGGTGAAGCCTGTGTGCTCCGTTTGCAGATATCATAGCTGAAGAGGACCCAGCGCCGTGTGCGTTCTCAGGGAATGGACGCCAGTGTGCCGCCAACGGCACAGAGTGTAGGAGTGGCTGGGTTGGCCCAAATGGGGGCATCACCAACTTTGATAACTTTGCCTTTGCCATGCTCACCGTGTTTCAGTGCATCACCATGGAGGGCTGGACAGACGTGCTCTACTGGGTAAGCAGCAGGAGCATAGTGTGTGGAGTGTTTTTTTCTTTGCATAAGAGTGTTTCATTTGCGAGCACCATTGGAGAGTCAGCTGAGAAAGAAACCCTGGAAACCAGTTCTTTGGGAAGGGAAGCAGAACCCTCTCCTCACTCAGCGAGACTCATTCTCTTTCTTCCTCATGAGCTTCATTTCCATTCCAGAAAGCCGCCGTGTAATATTGGCTGCCCCACTCCCCAGTGCTGCTTGGTATGCCTTCGAGTCCTTGTTTTGGGGGAACTCCCAAGGTCAGGGCTGTTGTGAATTAAACTCTTAAGGAGCCAGGGGTTATTGGACAAGTTAAGAGACTCCTGGGCTTCCATGGGCTTGATCTTTTTTTATGTAAAGGTGGGCTGCTCTACCAGATCCTAACAAAAGATAGGAAGTATATATTGGATCCCTTTTGTGCTTTCCATGAACTTAGCACAGCCTTAAGGCCAAAATGGATTATCCCTTATTTAATACTATTTCCTTCTTGTGTCTTCAGCCTTACCATAAACTAGCCCAGCACAGCCCCTACCTCTCTCTTCCTTTCTCTTTGGAGCTATAGAACTCTGGCAGAGAGGGTGGGAAGGCATGTCAAACTTCCAGGGCTGGTGGACCCATCCAACCTGCCATGAAAACAGACCGATGCCTTTTCTCTGGCTAAGGTCTAGTTCTCCTTGTTCCTGACAGAGCCAGAAAGCCTTGCTATAAATGAAGAGCAATAGTATTTTAAATGCTGTTTCTCAGAGCTGAGTTTGTTTGCTTATTTATTTGGTAGAATTCAAAAAAGCTCACAGAAGTTTAGAAATTATTTTCCATGGCACAGATTGCCGGGAAAAACAGCTGACATGCAGATTTTGAGCCTAAACCCAAGTTCAAGTGGATTAATCAGGATTCCAATAATGATTGGTTAAAAGGCAGTTAGTAATAAAGTACTTCTTGAATGGGCTGTCTTGAGTTAGAAGGCCTACAAATTGAGAAGTAGCTGCTGGCAGTATCTACATTTTAGATACTCTGTAGGGTTTCATATTCCTTTATATCTTCAGAGAACATGGCACACAATGGTTATAAACAGGTTTTGCTTCCCTTCACCAATGAACACCATGTTTATAGGATTGTAGAAATCCCTGTATATTCAATGTTATGCAAAGAAGGTATATTTTTATTTTTTTCCCCAAAGTGTGAGTCTAATTTAGTAAAAAGTTTTAAGTATCATTAACATGTTATATCTTGTTTCTCTTTTCCCTTCCTTTTTCTTACTGTCCTAGGAAAGAGAGAATGTGTGTGTGTGTGTGTGTGTGTGTGTGTGTGTGTGTGCACGTGTGCATGTGTGCGCATGTCCCTGTGTGTCTGTGTGGGCATGCATGTCTGTTCTTTATATCCATAAGATAATGTCTTTCATGAAGGGGAGGAAGGAGGGAAATTACATTGGATGAGCCAAGATCATGGCCAGGGCAAGGGGACCTTCAAATTAGGTAAAGGTTCATTGTCAGCATTATCTTCAAGAGTTGCAAATCCTAGTTAGATTAGTTGAGATCTCAATCCCGGTTTTGCCTTGAAGTTTCTGGTAAATAGAAAATGCTTCATGTAAATAGTCCAAACCCTGACCCTCCCCACCCCTGCAAATAGTCCAGGAAACAACATTTTGATTTTTTAAAAAATCTGTGATTCTTCTCAGCTCTGTTGTTCTCTCTGTTGTCAGGGTGAATTTCACTGCTGATCCAATGTGCCTTGACGAATGCACAATTTTATACTTTATTTTACATTTTTGTACTTAGATTTTTGACAATTTTCCTGTTGTCTTGCAAGTGAAAACTCTTTATTGTGTAATTAAAACTCCATGCACCCAGAAACAAAAATATCCATTTCTTTTGGAGCACCTAGGATTGTATTATTATCTCTATCATTAATATGACAGAGGGTTAATAATTTGACAATATAATAATCATATTCTCTGTGAATTACAGGACATCTTTATTCTGATGGAGAACCTCAAGTAATTTACCAACATTATCCCAGTCTGTATCCCTTTCTAGAAGGTCTGGGATTTTGAAGACTGAACAGTGATATACAAAGAGGCCACTGAACACATAGCACCCAGGGTCCTTTAGCAAGTGGTTGTGGTTCTTGATCCAGGGGTTTGTAGACCTGTGAAAGGCCAGATAGTAAGAATATTTGACCTTGTGGACTGTAATATTCCTGTCACAACCACTCAATTCTGCCTTCTGCCCATGTAGCTCAGTAGATAACATGTAAACGAATGGGTGTGACTCTGTTCCATTAAAATTTTATTTGTGGATACTGAACTTTGAGTTTTATATAACATTCATGTGTCATGACACTGTCTTGATTCTTACCCTTCAACTATTTATAAACGAAAAAGCTATTTTTAGGTCAAGGGTTGTGCAAAAGCACATGCTGGGCTAGGTTTGGCCCACACGTCATAGTTTGGTGAACCCTGCTCTAGCCTGGAACCCAGCACTCTTTCCTTGGCATTCCCTACTCTGAGGTTTGTGAACCATTCTAGAACACTAGGGGGCAGCTAAGTCATCTCCCGTACAGTTCACTAAGATCCTCTGAAACACATCAGGTTTAATTATTCATTGATGACATTTATTAAGTCATCAGAGAGCTAGGCAAGAGCCAAGGCACCATACTTTCTTAATATCGAATGGGCCATGGTCAGGTGAAAAATACACGGCTGTGTTCCAGCCCAGAACATCCTTGACCAGCACAGTGCCTGGCACAGAGCAGGTGCTCAACAAATACTAGTTCCTCTTACTTCTCATTGTACAAGCCCATTACCTCAGGGTAGAAAGGCTGTGTTTAAATACCGGGTTGTATGTACAACTAGGGTAGAAAGGGAACATCTCGAGAAATAACTAGGGAGATTAGATTGTAAATATTGATCGCAAGCAGATTTCTCAATCCTTCAGGTGTTTGTACATTGTGGGCACAGTCCTTATTTTGCCTCTTGTCAAGTTTATATTCAGTCAGTGTTCTCAAGCTCATCGATGCCTTAATTCTTAAGAATTTCTGGCAAAGTGTTGGCAGAGGCTGGAGAAAAGTTACAGGTGGGTCCATTATGCAGGAAAACATGCTTAGAGAACCATTTGGATGTGTGGGGGGTGGGATTATCAATTTCTGGTGGGGAAAAAAGTTCTTGTAGAGCTCTTTTATAAAGTGAGTTCCGTATGCATAATCAAGCTGCCATCTCATCCACAAGTGTTTATTGTGTACGGAGGCAGCGGGAGGTGTAAGACATGGGAAGACCATGAAGGCTGGATGGGGCTGGGTGTATGACCTTGGGGAGGCCACCAGAACTCTCTGGGCTTTAGTTTTCTTGTCTGCAAGATGCACAGTTAGACCTCATTCTTCTCCAACTCAAGGGAAATGTCTTTAAAGGTAGGAAATTTAAATAGCGTTGGTTTCAGGAGAGAGCTACTCACATATAAATCATTTACGGCCTCCTGCCTTCGTGCTCGGCTCTATCCTCAGTGAACACACCTCTGGAGGTTCTGGCTGCCAGACTCAAATGGGAAGTCTACATGGTCAAACTGCCAGTCTACTTCCTTCAGGACACCTGGGAAATTCCTCTCTCATTGGCCAAGAGTTTGCCTTTCTCTTATTCCCTGCCCAGGGGAGCCCCAACCAGTACGCCAAGTTCCCAGTAGTGTTTTCAACAGTCAGAAAAAGAAACAAAAAATCCTTAGGTTGGTCTTTAATTAGAGACATGAATGTGCATTTCAGCCTTTGAAATGAATATGGAAACTAAATAGAATATTATTTTCTAGGCACCAGGTGATACCACATGATGACTTTGATACAAATCTTTCAAAAATGAATCTAACCTTAAATGCTTCAGCTTATGCTGATTTTTTTCTTTGCTGATAAAGACCTCACAGACAAAATTGCAAGCAGAGTCTTTATTTTCATTTGGGCATTTTTCAGAATAGCTTGCCAGTTCTGACTTGTCCCAGGTATATGATAGGGTCTGAGAAATACTAGCCTCTGAAAAGAGACGGGTTGAGAAGGTTTAGTTTGGAGAAAGACTGGCCTTTAGACATGAAGTTTCATTTCTCTTCCCCACCTTCTGGAGATTTAGACAGTCTTCTGTGGCCTTTGCTATGGCCTTCTTCCCCCAGCTGTCACTCCAGTTGATATTTCTGATCCAAGCAAATGTGACTCTGTCCAACACCTACCCTTAAGAAATTAAAAATTTCCTTAATTAAAAAAAAAAAGTGCCCTCCCAAGCAGAGCAGCCTGCTGTTCTAGCATTCCCTGGGACAGCACATGGGGCCTGAATGAGGACTGGGAGAGCATTTGGTGCTGCCGCTGACTGTGCCAGCGCCGTGCGGGACTGAGGTCTCCTGGTGAGAGTCCTGGACTTTGCACGTCTTTTCCTCACCCCATGAGCATGCTCTCCCCTACGACCTGGGCTGCTCCTGCAGAGAGGAAACAGGCCCAGAGAGGTCTCCATGGAAGTCCCTGACTCCAGGCCGGGCTCTGGCCACTGCACTGGACAGCCTGGTTCTTCTCTGCCACACACGAGTATTTAAACAAGTTTAGTGGTGGTGTTGCTTTGGAAGAATTACCCTGTACCTTCCTGCTGAAATTAGTTTATCCAGCTTAATTAGATCAACAATTGCAGCCACAGCCCTGGTTCATTCATTACTCTAATTGCCAGTGTAAGATGTGCAGAGTGATATGAGTTCTATTAAGCACATCAGTTTTCATGTGGCCAAACAGGTGTTTCATAAGGGATTTAATGTCCTCTCCCTGGACTTTGGCAACAGATGTTAGGTTCTTTTTTTTTTTTTTTTTTTTGGTTGTTGTTGTTCTCTTTTCCTGTTTGGCTTCTGCGTGAGGCAAACAGTGAATGCACCTCCTTCTGTAAAGTTAAAATCTGGAGCCAGATGATGTGGAAGCAGTCACATGCTTAAAAGCCTAAGGGGCTTTCACCTGTGAGGCAAGAACAGTCACCCACCCAGACTACATATAGTTCTACTGGCTGAAGATGCTGGGTGTTTCAGCAAAGTCAGGTGGGAGATCATTCATTCTGTCCTTGGACCGGTCCTTAACACCTCCTTCCTGGGAGAAATGTTTGCCTAATTTAACACTGACCTGTGCTGCTGGCAAGTTCCGTCTAGCCGTGGACCTTGAAGCACCTTTTTGCTCCAGCATGTAAGCTGCTGGTGACCACACCTCCCCTGCGAAGGTTTGCCCCTGAGGCCAAGACTGACTGTGCTGCTTGATCTTGTTCCAGAAGTAGCAGCACAGGGTTCCTTTGGACCAGCCTTCTCTCACCTAGTCTCAGTCGGCTCACACCTGGAACCAGCTCCCCCAGGTGGTGCATCTAGGTCAAAGTTGGGTGTGGGAGATAAGGACTTCTTTTCTCTCCCAGGTCCTTCCTTGGGTGCAGTTGGGAAACCTCCCATTCCCCAAAGCACTCTTGAATGTGTGTCAGCTTCTGAGCACTTTTTCTTTGCATTAATTTAGCCCTGCCTGTACTCACAGATGGCAGATAATCTAGATTTCAGATTGGTTTGATTTCTTTAGATAGGTTAGCTCCCAATGGAAATTTATTATTTTAGGAATTTTAAAAAAAGAATTTATAGAGTTAAATGTTGTAAGTTTGTCTCTATAAGACTTTTCCACCATGACACATCTTAAAAGCAAGAAGTTCTAACAACTTGGGTAGAGTAGAAAATATTTTCCAACTAAGCACGAGCTTTGTCCTCTACCAAGATCTGTTCTGAAAGTCCATGATCAAGATTGATTCCACTGAGAAAGAGCCAGATTCCAGCTGATTCCCCTGCCTGTGTCAAAGTCTGCTATTCTTTGCCCCCAAAGCTTTGATGACTCTGTGTGCGTGCGTGTGTACGTGCGTGTGTGTGTGTGTGTGTGTGTGTGTAATATATAGTGAATGTGCCTTGGCTACTGTTGTCTCTGATTTAAATCTTAGTAAATGTTTAATTCAATGTATAGAATGCTGTCTCTAATGTGACCCTCTCTCTTTATTAGAACCTCTTATTAACCTGCTCCTATGAGACTATCTTATTTCTTGCAGATGAATGATGCTATGGGATTTGAATTGCCCTGGGTGTATTTTGTCAGTCTCGTCATCTTTGGGTCATTTTTCGTACTAAATCTTGTACTTGGTGTATTGAGCGGGTAAGCTACACCTCTTTCATCTTGAAAGCAGAGCCCTAAGGACAGTTGCCAAGACCACACAGGTTTTGCTAGATGGGGGTGGCCGGGTGGGTGCCAAACACGTACTGTGTCCTCTGAGACACTTTCTCTTCTGCTGAGCCTTCCCAAATCAAGATGCTTCCTGGAACCTTACTGGGCTTTATGAAAGAAAGCTATGGAATGGTTATTGACCAGAAATTAATCAGCGTTGTTGCTTGGGATTTAAAAAGATTCCGTTGCCTGCCTTTTGGTCTGTCCTAAAATGAGATACACTTATAATTGCTTTATTGGTCTGGATCCAAATATGCAGATTAATTGGTACAAAACAGTAGCTAAATGAGCTGGTCCTGGCTTACTTTTGGTGGGCCACGTTTATAGATTTCAGCAGTATAACTTGTCCTTATCTGAAAACACAAGATAGAAGGTGCCAGGCAGGGCCCCTGTCCTGAGAGCACAAGTCTTCACTCAAAGCCCTGAGTGGTCTGGCCTGGCAGCTGCTCCTGGGGCTCCGCTCTTTAGTAAATGGATAACTGATAACTGATCTCCTTACATTTTACAGGTAAATGATGCGATAGGATGGGAATGGCCATGGGTGTATTTTGTTAGTCTGATCATCCTTGGCTCATTTTTCGTCCTTAACCTGGTTCTTGGTGTCCTTAGTGGGTAAGCAGTCAGATCCATGTTGCACACTCTGCTGGTGCCACGTGCGGGGTGGCTCTGCGTGTCCCCCAGCTGCTCCCTGCGGCTTCTCTGCATGCGTGTGGACTCTGACGTCCCTTCCGTGTGTTGCTTTTGGATTGAATTGTGATTCTCTCTGCCTGTATCTTGTCTGTGAGATTCTGTGTTTCTGATGCTTGCCAAATATTGTTAATTTAATGAAAACGGTTCCCTGAAGCCAGGTGCGTTAATGCGTCCACTTGCAGATGTGGATTGTGAATAACAGCAGTCCCAGCCTTGGTCCCCCCCAGGAAAGGGCCTGTGTCTTTCATGGCTTTATTCCCATTTAGTACCTAACCTGGCTTTTTTGAGTTACCCACAGTGTATCATGAATATTTTCAGGATGTTTCAGATTTTATTGAGTAGGAAGAATAAACCTAGATTTGCACATAAATACAGAACAATTTCAAAAATCTTACATGTTTCAAGTCATTTCTTTGCTTGGCTGTCTGCTACTGTCACTGTGAGAACTGTCCCTGTAATTCATGATTAGTCTTAACCTGTCGAATCTTTAATGCAGAGGAATGACCACCTTTTACACATACACTTCTTAGAGCCTTATAAGCCCCACCACTTGGTCACCAGTTTTGAAATTTCAGTTTGCTGCCTCCGCTTGCTGGATGACCTTCCATGGAGAGGAGTCTCTGCAGAGAGTGGAGGCTGGCTCAGGAAGGGGGTCCTGGTGTTTCTGGGTTCTACCCTGCCTGTACTTTGAGATGCCGTCCCAAGCCCCTCGGTGGCTCTGTATCCTCCCCACCCGCAGACACCCACAAAGGGGAGCACCCCTAGAAGGGAGAAGGGGCTGTCTGGGCTCTCCCAGAGCTGCTTCAGAACATAACTGCTGCTGGGGGCCAGGGGTACCTGTCTCCCCTCAAAAGAGCCTTTGTACCCACTGTACTCACACATCCCCAGGAAGTAGTGGAGGTGGTCCACTTGATCCCACCTGCTTTAGCTTGAGTGTATCCTCACCTGCTTTAGCTTCTTCTTCCCAAGCTTGAGTCTCTGGCCAGGGAAAGGGTGGGGATGGGGTGGGGGACAATGCCTGTGTGGAATGCTGTCAGTGAGGAGTCCTGGGTCACATCTTTCTGAGCACTGACTTTTCCAGAGGAGGGCACACAGCTCATCCTTCACCTCTGCCTTCTCTCCTCACCCACCCTCTAAAGTGCCCTGCCTGTTTGCAGGGGATGATGTCTGCGGTGTCCGTTTTACACCATGGACGCATGCTGTGGTGGGAAACCCCCCTCTAGAGATGGCCCAGGAGCTGGTGCCCCCAGTGACGGGAGTGGGGCTGGGTCAGGTTGAGGGTGTGACAGCATCGTCCATTCCCAGCAAAGCTTCCTTTCATCTGCCCATGAATGGCCCTGCAGCCCTGGGTTTAAAGTTTGAGCACTTTAAAAGTGCTCTCATCCTGATGAATCTCTGGGGCCTTAGGTGAACATTGAGATTGAACGGGTGGAATTTATCCCTGGAGAAACAGCACAGCGCTGGTTTTGCGTCAGGAATGGCCTGCACAGGGTTAACAGCAACTCTGCTGCAGTCCTTGGCCGCTGTGCCCCACGTCTCCCAAGTTCAACCAAACTGACTGAGGCCATGGAAACGACTAATTTTAACAGTGCCAATGACATGCCTTATCTTTGAGCTTCCCGGAGCAGAGGCCGTTGCCCAGGCGTGATGAAGCAGCTCAAAACAGGGCAAAAGGAAAAGCTGGGAGGAGGGGCTCCTTATAATAATGGCGGGTATTAGATGTTGACCCCACAGAGGATGAACATAGTGATACACTCATGCAACAACCAGGTTACTGCGATATATTTTAGGGAAAATAGTAATTTTTTTAATGTTTTATTTATTTCTGAGAGAGAGAGAGAGAGAGAGCAGGGGAGAGTCAGAGAGGGAGACAAAGAATCGGAAACAGGCTCCAGGCCCTGAGCTGTCAGCTGACGTGGGGCTCGAACCCACGAACCCACGAACAGTGAGATCATGACCTGAGCTGAAGTTGGATGTTTAACCAACTGAGCCACCCAGGTGCCCCAGGGAAAATAGTAATTTTAAAACATTATTGTATCAAAGCAAAACTCTATCCCTTCTGAAGGAGAATGCAAAGGCATGTGAATTTTTAA
The DNA here is from genome assembly GCA_017311185.1 of Proteles cristata cristata. Lineage (NCBI taxonomy): Eukaryota > Metazoa > Chordata > Mammalia > Carnivora > Hyaenidae > Proteles > Proteles cristata. Next base: position 1,024,970 of record JAESUZ010001199.1, read on the forward strand.
ACTCCAAGTCTTCCCAGTGATTTCCACAGTCCATTCTTGCTGTGCCCCAGCTCCTAAGGGCTGCAGCTGATGGTGCTCCAGCATGAGGCCACTCTGGGAGCCAGTGTAGAGAGGTACTTGGTATAAAGAAAGAACCACGGCTGCAAAGCACAGCCTTTCAGCCGTGCTCGCCGGTTAGGCTAGCCTCTCCTGTGGAGCCAGAGGCCAGGGGTGCCAGGATGGCTGAGACACAGACAGAGGCTCTGGGCTCAGGCTTTCATTGTCTGGTGGGCAGACTGTGGTGGAGCAGTGCAGGATGGCAGAGCTGGAGCAGGGGTGTAGCCTGAGGGGCTAGGAAGGCTGTGTGTCTGTGAGCTGGATCTTGAAAGGCAATAAGGCATCTGCACGGGGAAGACCGATGAGGAGTGTGCATGCTCCCCCCTCCCAACAATTCCCCACTCCTCTGCGCAGCGACTCCCCCTAGACTGGTCCCCAAAGCAATGAACTATGAAAAGAAGTCATTCATATGCATTTTCTTGTGAAATTTTTAAAAATTTGCTTCAGTCTTAGAGTTCTTCACAATTTTTTTTTAGGGAACGCTAATGGGATCACAAAACCAGAGGAATGTAAATACTAAAAGCAAGATGACTTCCGTTGCATAGCCCCTTAGGGATCACCAGACCAGCACACATGTAATCCCTAAAGCACTGAATTAAAAGCCTCCCGTTTTAGAAATTTAAGACTGTGCTATTCCCTTCTGGTGAAGGATTGTTAAATAATGCTTGTGTGTCTTTAAGTCTGTTAACCACTTGGAAATACGTGTTTCTGCTCCTTGGCTTTTTCTTTTTTTCATGTGGCCATGCCATCCTATGGTATTTGTGAACTGATTTTAATCTGCACACTTGATTTGGTACATTTGTAAAGCATTCTAAGACTGATGCTTTGGAAAAATCTTTGGTTTTACAACAGATCCTTTTCTCAAGGTGAGTATGAAGTTTATGATCTGCACACCCTGTGTAACCAAGCATGAACACAGGTGAAGACTTTTCTCTCTAGTGATAGTGTTCAATGGGAGCTCGGGGGTGGGGCGGTGGGGGGAGCCAGGAATGTCTTTAGCTTATGTTGCAGTTTTACATTAAGTTGTAAGGAGATGGCCCTGTTATGACCAGGGATTGGAAAGAATGTCTCATTTAAGGCTATAAGCCAGGAAGATTATGTCTCTTTAAAATTGTTTAACTGCTTGTCCCTTTGGAAATTTTTTTCAGTAAATAGGCAAAATAAGAGGACTGTTGGTGTTTGGGTGCATTGCTTCTTTAGAATCCCTGCCAGATTCTCAGGGGGGAAAATAGTGGTCTTGGGCAGTAGGCTCACTTCCTCACCTGCAGGACCCACCTGATGCCAGGCATACCCAAGGTAAGGCCCACAAGGTGTGGTTCAGGTCCCCAAGAAGAGATTGGTAGATGAGAAGACCTGGGTTCTGGTCCTGCCGTTGTCACACACCGACTCTGGGACTTCACTGTGTAGCCCTGAGCTTTGGTCTCCTTGTCCCTCAAGTACAGATGGTCCCATCCTGCAGCTTTCTCCATAGGGTGGCTGGCTTTATATCTAGTAATGAATGTGGAAGTTAAGGATCTTACCCATTGAATGTGTTGTCATCCTAAATCCATGGGCCTCCTCCCAGTTCCCTCTCTGGGTGAAATAGGAATAGATACAGGGGCCCTTTGGAAATTAAAGTGTACCGTTTTCTGGATTTCCCAGAACATGACCAAGAGAACTGAGCTTTGTATACGCATGAATACTGTATTCTGTGTCCCCTCAAGAGGAAGCCTTTCAGGCTCTTTGTCAACTACAGAGTCTTCTGCAACTCCAAATGGTTGTGACTGAAGTTCTCTCTGACAGTGATTTTTTTTGCACAAATTTGGGGGCATGGTATTTCTGTAGCATTGTGGTTAATGATACTGGATTTAGAGTTGGATAGCGAAGACTTGATTCTTTGCTCTACCTTTCTGTGAGATTTGGGGCAAATTACTTACATATTTAAGCCTTACTTTCCTGGTCTGTGCAGTGGAGCTAATAATACCAAGCACATTTTGTTACATGAGGATTCAGTGAGCTAGACCATAGCATGCTCACTCTTTGTTACTGTGGTGACTTGATTGAGAGTATAGAAAATGTGGTTTGATGCAAGAAAAATCTAATCAACTCAGCCCTTTTAAACTAATAATAATTGGCCAAGATCAGCCTGCTCTACTGGAAAGTCAAAGTCCTATAATATTTTCAAGTGTTCTATTGCATACACACATGTACATATAATGACATAAGCCAATGATTACTGAAGGATATTATTACATAAACCACCTCCTGGGTCTGCTTTAAAGAACATATTAAAATCATTTATAACTCATCTGTGAATTCAAAGCTTTGGTTTTGTCAACGTCTTAGGGAAAATATTTGAAACACTTTCTTAAACAAGCTTTGTCTGTTAGAATGTTCTTTGTAAGTAAATTAGATTTTATGATCTAAGATTAAATGAAAACCCAGCCCACATCTCTACATTCAAAGTCCTTTATCTCTAAATTAATCTGTGTTCTTTGTGTCCCAGTAAGTTTCAATTTACCAGATCACAGGTATCTTTTTAAATCACTAATCCAATTTTATATTACTAGAGGCCTGTTTATCTTAACTTCAGAAGTTTTGAGGGAGCACGGATGAGGTGAAGCATTATAGAAAAGCAAGAGCCATTTTCAAATGAGTGGGTCATTCTGAGTTTTACCATTGGGATCTTTCCATTCACCATTGTAGTTACATCAAATCGCAGGGTCTACACAAAGACTCAGGCATGGCTACTTTACTAAGTAATTGCAGGTATAGAGCGAATGGGGAGGAAAAGGTAGTGGTAGTGGTGGAGTGTGGACTGTGTTATATCAAGATTTTGTGGAATAGGATCAGGTTTGGGGCATCATTGTTTGCACCCTAGTTCATTTGAATTCACACCATCATGAGCCATGGTAGGTCAGAGATTGCCTCTGATTTCCTCCCCTTGAATGTTGGCTCAGAAGACAAAACATAGCATGTAGATGGTAGTTGTATCACTTGTGAATATTTTCTAAATGGAGACATAACCTCTGGGAATAGGCATCCTTATAAATTATTCATGACTGGGATTAGATTTTGCTCTCATTCAACACTTTACCAGCATCTACTGATTGAAAATGAACACTAGAATTTCTTCCTATACATACTTCTCTGGCACATCTGCATCTTAGAAGAGTAGTTGGGTTGCTTACAGCTTTGAAAGAGGTGTTGTTAGGTAAAAGGATAACCGGGCTGCCAATATGACTGGGTGCCACTATGTCACAGAACCAAATTGTACTGAGTTCATGACTTAATTCTGTATCTTGACCAGCAGACTGAGAAGGCACATAGAAGTCCAGTGTAGAAATGAAAAAGAGGGTATAGGGTTCTCGGAAGATCATACAATTAAAAAAATACATTTTTCTTTGTGTAATTAGTGATGATGATGATCATGCTGCCCTGAACTCCAGACAGGCATCTTTAATGACCACTTGTAGGAAAATAATGCTCACATAATTTAGCTGGGCTTGTCTTTGGTTTGAGTAGGCTAATATGTGAAAGATTTGTCCACAGAGTTGGATGTTTCTTTTCTTGAACATGGAAGCCATGTGGGTGAGATCAAAGGCTGAGGGGAAAATCCATGGCTCTTTGGTAACTTCACCTGGTTTGGCTTTGGTAGGACAAGAAATTAAGCCCGCTTTGGCTTTGAATGGAAGAATGGTAAATTTCCTTTTTCTGATGAAGATCCAAGCTCAGCATTTATATATACTTTCAAACACTGAACTTTCTTGTTGCAGAGTTAAAAGGCTGTCGGGGTTAGTTGGCAGCAGCATCCTGGTGCTATTGGTGTCATGGTACCTGAAGCGCACAGGCTGGTAGCCACACCTGACATTAACAAGTGAGTGGTAACCTCTCTGCCGCTGGCTCGCAGCTGCTGTTACCATAGAAATGGCTGTCGGGATCGGTGGAAACGAGGTAAGTGAAAGTTTTTGCTGATCCTTGTTTCCATCAAGCTGACGTCTGTTTCCCTGGCAACAGCGGTGGACAGCAGCCAAGCACTAGCAACAGATTCAGTAGAGCGCTGTAACTTGTCAACTGTGGCTATCATCTGTTTCCGACTGAGTTCCTTTTTTATAAGGCATAGCAGGGGTGCTATGCCCTTTGATGACCAGGGGGCACTTCTGGCCACGTGTGCCCTCCTGGGCACCCATTTTGCCGATGGAGAGCTCTGTATGAAGCAGCAGGTGCTCTAGCCGCAGTCTTCCCTCCACCATGTTCTGGTTGGTTGATGTGCTGCCCAGGAGAAGGGGAGACTTAGTTGCAGGCATCAGCGTTGCAGGGCAAGTCCGTTTAGTCTGTTGATCCCAAGTCTTGGAGGAAGAGAATTCATTATAGTACTTTCGTGCACAGACCCAGCTCTTCATAAACTTGCTGGTAACTTAATGATCAAAATTAAAGCCATAATTTTCTTGTGTTTCCTGTTCGATTGGTGGCATTAACAATTGCTATCACTTTTACAACGAGAGGAGTGTTTGTGAGTTTAATCATTTGACTTCTTGGGAGAAACATATTGATGATTGCTCCTAAGATGCAACTGTCAACCTTATGTCAATCTCTCCTCCTCACCCCCCGCCCCCCAGCTTCTGTGTGATATTCTTTGATAGGCTGGTAAAATTGCTTACAGAGATCAAATGTTGGTAGAGCTGGGCAGCTGAGCATGCAACGACCAGTATTTTCACAGTACAGGGAGCTCTTCTTTATTAAAGTTCAGCCATGTTCCTTTCTTGGAGTTTCATTTTAATATCTCAGCAGATGTATCCTCCCTCATGAGACTGCTTTCCCAGGTCCCACAAGGTAGAAGGAGGCAGTGAATATTGCCTTGGCATGGAGGCTTGAGAGCACATGGATAGCATGGAGCGAGTTGTGTAGCCGCGTCTGGGTTTAAATCCTTAAAGGTAGCATTAAAAAATTTTCCTTCTGAAACAAAACAAGGCTCTGATATTCAGCCAGAGCTGTATCTCTGAGAATCAAATGAAGATATGGATCCACAGTGTTATGAAATTTTAGACTGGCTGTCTAGAAGAGCACAGAAGAATTGTGGGTTTCCTGTCTCTGGAGGGCTTTCTGAATGACTGTGTTCCTCACCAGTCTGGACTAGGAAAGTATGCCTGGAGGCAGTATTGAGGGCTGACCCTATACTGCTTGGTTGGGTTCAACATAACAGACTAATAAGGAGCAGAAAATCTTGCTAGATATTTTTTTTCCTCTTTCTTAGATTTGTTAAGAAAAAATGACTTGCTCATTTACCAAATATCTCCAATAGGAGATGTATTTGCCAAGTATCTACTAGGCACTGGGTTTCTAACAATGAGACAGAGCAGAGTTCTTGTCTTTATGAAGCTTTTATCTACTGGGGGAGACAAAGATTATAGTTATAAACTTCTGTAAATTCTTTGAAAGAAAGGTATGTAGTGCTGTGAGAGTATTGAAAAGGTATAGCTGACACCTAGGGGCTGAGGAAGAGAAGAATGAATGGGTCGCCATCATATCCAGGCAAGATGGAGAAGGAGGCTGGGGGAGGGTATTCCAGTCAAAGGAAAGGTTATGCAAAGGCCCTGCGGTAGGAAGGAGCAGAGGATGTTGGAGTAACTGAGCAAACCAGGGTGGCAGGCACCCAGGCAACAGGGCGAGGAGGGTGGAGAAAAGACACTGATCAGCAAAACCCAGATCAATAAATGTTGTTCTAGGTCATGTCACAGATTTTGGTCATTAGCTGAAGGGTAAAGGAACCACTGATGAATTTTAAGCAGGATGTATGTGATTATATGGATTTTATAGAAACTATTCTGTGTTATAATGTCTTCAGCTTACCTTCATATGTGCCAAAAAACTAAGATGACTTTGTGAATGGGAAGAAGGATGGATAGATAGGTGATAAAGAGAATGTAGGAAATGTTAATTGTGAAATTTAGGTGGTAGGCATATGGATGTTCCTGCATAATTCTTTCTACTTCTATGAAAGTTTGAAAATTATCGTAACAAAGTGGAAACATTTGCATAAAGAAATCACTCTGGCTGCCACAGTATGAATGGATATGAGGAGACCAATTTAAGACTGTTATAATCCACTTCCAGCCACAAGAGAGTAACAGTTCCAGGGTGGACCTTTTACCATAAACAGCTATAAAACTGGCCAAAATTTATGAAGCAGCCCCCTCCCCCAACAATAGATATAGGCAGCACAGGATTAGGATCCCTAAGAGAAGGGAAATACATCAAGTAAAGCCCCACAACTGTCCTGGCCTTCTACCTGGAGACACTTTCAGAATTGTGGTACAGGAAGCAGAGCCCAGGAGAGAAGAGCAGTCTATTTGCAAAGAGGCAAAGAGCAGAGCATAGGCTGTCGAGACAGCTGGAGTTTTCAGGGCAGAGTACCGGAGAGAGGCATGCAGAGAAGGGGCTCTGGAAATCTAACTAGGGATTCTCTGAAATCCTTGATTATAAACTAAGCTGCTGTGTGCCAGGTGAGACTATTGAGGCATGGTGGAGAACAGCTGTTTAGAAAGCTGCGGGCTGCTGGAGACCTCACAATGCTGGGAAACAGAGGGGTTCAGATCAGCTGGCCTAGACTGACCTTGATAAATACATTGGACATTCAACTGAGACTTCAGATAAGCTTGGCCTTGAGAGGGGGGCTACTGTAGCACTATAGTGAGAGCTACTCTAGACCTGCCTTAACAGAGCTTAGAAACAAGCCTCAAAAGGCTCAGGTTAAGTGGCCAATTAATTAAATACCTGCCAAAACAAAAGTCAACACCCGTTACGGGAAGACACCAAAATCCAGATGTTTTCCCAAATGTTTCTTCACATCACTAAAAATCACAGGATATGAAAAGATGCAGGAAAACCTGCATAATCAAGGGAGGGAAAGTCAGTGGAAACAAATTGAAAGATGACAGAAGTGCTGCAGTTAGACGTCGAAGACTTGGAAATTGCTACTATAAACCTGTGTAAAGAATTGAGGGAAAGGATGGATCTATTAAAGCAACAGATGGCAGATCTCAGCAGAGAAATCAAGGCAATACAATAGCCGGAATAAACAGCAGATGGAGCACTGGAAGAAAAAAAAGATCAATGAAGTCTTAGGACAATACTAATCTGATATACGTGGAATTGGAGCCCCATAAGTAGAGGAGAGATTGGAGAAGAATATAATTTTTAAAGAAATAATGGCCAAAATGTTGCAGTTTATTTGAAAACTATAAATTCAAAGGCCAGGATGCTTTATAAATCCTAGGCAGTAGAAACACGAGGAGAAGCACACCTAGACACATCAAATGCAAACTGCTAAGAATAGAAACTAGAGTATTTAAAATGAAGCCAAAGAGGAAAAGGCAATTATGTGCAGGGGGATAGTAAGATTATACACTGATTCATTTTCAGAATAATGTAAGCCATAGAACAATGGAATGGCGTCTTGCAAGAGCTGAAAGAAAAAGACCAGAATTCTGTATTCAGCAAAATGTTCTTCAAAAAGTTAAGATGAATTAAAGAAATCTTTGGAGAGGATTGGTCACCAGCAAGTCTGCACTACAGGAAGTGTTAAAGGAAGTCCTTCAGGCTAAAGAAAATAATACCAGATTAAAAATATATATACATTAAAAAATAAGGAACACCAAAACCTGATAAATGTGAATAGAGAATTTTTGTCACTTCTAAATTTCTTTAATTTTTTTAAATGTTTTTTTAAAAAATTTATTTCTGAGAGAGAGAGGGGGAGACAGCATGAGCAGGGGAGGGCCAGAGAGAGAGGGCGACACAGTATCTGAAACAGGCTCCAGGCTCTGAGCTACCTGTCAGCACAGAGCCTGATGTGGGGCTCAAACCCACGAACTGTGAGATCATGACCTGAGCCAAAGTCGGACGCTTAACTGACTGAGCCACCCAGCTGCCCCCTAAATTTCTTTAAAAGATGATGAAAATAATAACAATCCTCTGGGGACTAAAGTTGTAAAAAAAAAAAATCCTATATGACAACAACCGCACCAAAGATAGAATTAAATGGAACTTTAGTATTGTAATGTGCTTACATTATATGTGAAGCAATATGCTATAAATTCATCTAGAATGTAGTAAGTTAAGGATGCATATGTGAATCTCTAGAGCAATGGTTTAAAAAATAGTGTTATCTTAAAAGCCAGAAGAAGAAATAAAATAGAATCCTAAGTAGTTGTTGTATTCAGTTATTCAAAATAAGGCAGGAAAGGCACAAAGGACATGTAGGCTGAACCAAAAACCAATCGCAAGATGGTAGACATAAATCCAACCACTTCAGTAATTGCATTAAATAAAAATGCACGCATTTTAATTAAAAGACAAATTGTCAGACTGCATAAAAATGCAAGATGGTATAAATTTAAAGACATAGATTAAAAAAAGCAAACAAAAAAACACCGAGGTAACTATATTAATACCACGTAAAAGGAATGTCAATACAAGGAGTATTTCCAGAGATAGAGGTGTCTCATAAAGGGATCAATTGATCAAGAAGACATGATTCTAAATGTGTTGCCACCTAATAAGCTTTAAAATACATGAAGGAAAAGCTGTAAAAATTACGTTTTCCAAATCATTTTATGAGGCCAGAGTAACCTCAATACCAAAACTAAATGGACCTAATAAGAACATCTTTCACCAATAGAACAACAACAACAAAAAATCTTAAATATTAGCACATTTAATCTAGCAATAGGAAAGGAACAACACTTCAAGCCAAGTGAGTTTATACCAAAAATACATGGTTGTTTCATTGTTGGAAACAATGTAATTTAACATATTAACCAAATGAAGGAGAAAAATTAGATGATAATTTCAGTAAAATAGAAAATGATACAGACAGTATTCTATAACCATAATAAAAACTCCCCAAACTGGGAATATATGGAAACATCCTCAGTCTGAAAGGGTCATCTACAAAAAAAAAAAAAAAAAGAAAGAAAGAAAGCCAAAACCCCTAAAACTTCACAAAACTGTAACTATTTTTAATGGTGAAAAGACTGAATGCTTTTTTCCCCTAAGAAACAAGGTAATCATTTCTCTCTTACCACTTTTATTCAGCATTATACTGGAAGTGCTGGCCATTGCATTAGGGCAAGAAAAAGAAAAGGCAGAATGATTGGAAAGCAGAAACTCTTTTCTATTCACAAAGTGACCAAAGACCTGTTAGAATTGATAAGTGAATCTATACCATGGAATACTACATGGCAATGAGAAACAATGAAATCTGGCCGTGTGTAGCAACATGGATGGACCTTGAGGGTGTGATGCTGAGCGAAACAAGTCAGGCAGAGAAGGACAAATATCATATGTTTGCACGTATAGGAGGATTAGGAGGAACTTGACGGAGGAACAAGGGGGAGAAGAAGGGCGGGAATGGTGGGGGAAGGGAGAGAGGCAAACCATGAGAGACTCTTGAATGCTGACAAAAACTGAGGACTGATGGATGTGGGTGGGGGGGATGGGCATGGAGGAGGACACTTGTGGGGATGAGCATTGAGTGTTATGTGGAAACTAATTTGACAATAAACTATTTGTAAAAAAAAAAAAAAGAATTGATAAGTGAATAGAACAAGGTCACAGAATACAAGATCAGTATACAAAAATTAATTTTATTCCTATGTAGAAGCTGCAAGCATGTGGAAGCTGAAATTTGAGAACATATTTATGATAGCATCAACAAATTAGAATACTTAGGAATAAAAATAAGGAAAGATATGGAAGATCCCTACACTGAATATTACAAAACACTGATTAATAAAATTAAAACTAGTCTAAATAAATGATGATGTCCCATGATCATGCATTGGAAGACACAATATTGTTAAGATATCCATTTTCCTCCTAATTTCTGTATATTCAGTGGTATCCCATTTATAGAAATTAATAGTTTTTTTTTAGAAACTGACAAGCTGATTCCAAAATTCACATATAATTACATATTACCAAATAATAACCAAAACAATCTTGATAAAGAACAAAGTTGAAGGACTTACACTGCCTGGTTTCAAGACTTACCAAAATGCAAAGTAAATATAGTATCATTTTGGTATGAAGATAGATATGTAGAATATTTGAATGGAATAGAAAATCCAGAAATATATATGGCCAATTGATTTTTTAAAAGGTGCTAAATAATCCAATGGAGAAAAGATTTTTTAGTTAAAAAAAAAAAGACTCCATGACCCTTAGGTCACACCAGACACATGCACTGACTTGAAATGGACCATAGATCTAATTAAACAGCTAAAAATACACATTTTAAAATGATCTTTGCTCTTCAGAAACAAGAAATTGAGAGGGTTTCCACAACCTGGGGGAAATTCTATCTCTCTGGGTGGGTAGATAGATATAGATAATCTGACACAGCTGTAGCTAGAATATGCAAAGAACTCTTAACAACTAAAAAGATAACCCAATTAAAAACTGGCAAAAGACTTGAACAGATGCTTTGTAAAAGAATATACAAAAACAGCCAATGTGGGTGTAAAGATTTCAGCATCATTAGTCACCTGGGAAGCACAAGTTAAACTGCAGTGAAATACCCCTGCATATGTAGTAGAATAGCTAAAATAAAAAAAGATAGACAATACCAAGTGTTGACAAGAGTACAGAGCAACTTATGTACTCATACATTGCTCATAGAAATGTAAAATGGTACAACTACTTTGGAAAAGTTTGTCAGTTTCTCATAAAGTTAAATATTGTACTGACCCAGCAGTGCCATCTGTACACATAAAAGACCCAAAAGGAATGAAAACCTCTACCCACAAAATGACTTGTCTTTGAACAGTCAAAGAGCTTTGTTCCTAGGAGTTCCAAACTGGAAAACCAAGAATGTTTATCAACAGGCAAATAAACAAATTGTGGTGTAATCAGAAATTGGCATACTATTCAGCAGGACAAAGGAATGGAAATACTAATATGACGTTATTGATGAAGCTCAAAAACACTTTGCTGAGGGAAGAAAGCCAGATGTAAAAGAGAGCATATGGTGCAATTTCTATTTATATGAAGTTCTAGAATAAGAAAACGTATCCATTATATAGAAATTAGATCATTGGGGGGTGCCTGGGTGGCTTAGTCGGTTAAGCGTCCGACTTTCACTTAGGTCATGATCTCACGGTTCTTGGGTTCGAGCCCTGCGTCGGGCTCTGTGCTGACTGCCAGCTCAGAGCCTGGAGCCTGTTTCAGTCTGTGACTCCCTCTCTCTCTGACCCTCCCCTGCTCACGTTGTCTCTCTCTCTCCTAGAAATAAATAAAACATTAAAAAATTTTTTTTTAAAAATTAGATCATTGGTTTTCTGGGGTAGGAGGAGGGATGGTTGGCTAGGAATGGGAATGAGATAACTGGGTGCTATACGTGCTCAGTGTCTTGACTGGGGTGTTTATATAGTGCACATTAATGTTAGCTAAAGCACAAACTTAAAATGTATGCAGTTTTATTCATAGCTTGTATTTTTATAAAATTGATTTAAAAATACCCTTAGAGTAGAATGAAGAGATACTTTGTTTCTAGGGAAGATGCAGTAACGAACACCAGATTTACCCTCCTACCTGAAACAACAGCAAAACTAAAAACAGACAGTGTATGTAAAACACTGGACATCAGGCAGTGAAGGACAAGGATTGATCCCCGAGAAACAGGAAGTAAAGTGAATGAGCACTGTGACTGCCCCAGCTCACTGGCTTGAGAGTTCTGGGGGGCATGGCATGAGAAGGGGGACCCAGGCAGAGCCCTGTGACTTTCTGCAGTTGAGAAGACAAAGCTAAGAGTCTGTAGAAACCAAGGTGGCTAGAGTATCCAGGACAGAGTATCGGAGAGCAGAGGCCTGCATAGAAAGAGAACCCGGGGGATGAGCAGAAGGTCCCCCTCCACGCAGCAGAGTTTACTTTTTTTTTTTTAATTTTTATTTATTTCTAGGAGAGAGAGAGAGAGAGAGAGAGACAGTGTGAGCAGGGGAGGGTCAGAGAGAGAGGAGTCACAGACTGAAACAGGCTCCAGGCTCCGAGCTGGCAGTCAGCACAGAGCCCGACACGGGGCTCGAACCCACGAACCGCGAGATCATGACCCAAGCGAAAGTCGGACGCTTAACCGACTAAGCCACCCAGGCGCCCCAGAGTTTACTTTTTAGTACCTGTCTGTGAGGAAACTACCTAAGACTAAAAGAAGAACATTGGAATGGATGACAAAGGATGATGTTTGGTGCTCACACAGGGCCTGGAACATTGCCCGTGCCCACTGACCAAACTGAAAAACTCATAATTCATGGGACATTAGGGAGAGTATTCAAAGGATTTGCCCAGTTAGTGAGGAGTAACTAGACCTAGCTGGGGAAGGGCTCCATACTGATCTAGCGAAACAGTAAAGTAAGGCATGAAGGATCAGTGTGATCCAAATAACTGTATCTCAGAACAAAGCACTAGAATATTTATAGGAATACAGAATATCTCGCACCCAACAAGATAGAACTTACAATGGCTGGCATTCAGTCAAAGGTTACTAGGCATGCAAAGAAGCAGAAAAACATGACCCATAATAAGATTTAATCAATCAGTTGAAACCAACCCAGGACTCATACAGATGCTAGAATTAACAAAAAGAACATTAAAAAGTCATTAGAACTGTATTCCATATGTTCAAAATGTTAAATAGAAACACGGAAGGTACAAAAATATATAGCATTGAAAAAAATCAAGATCCTAAGAATAAATCTAATAAAGGGTGTACAAGACCTCTTCTACGCAAAACTTTGCTGAAGGACTTTAAAGAAGACCTCAATAAATGGAGGGATATGTGATCATGGTGGAAAAGCTCAAATTTATTAAGATGTCAGAAGACAGGTAGTATTAAGAGAAGTTTCTTTCCTTCGTAAAGAGAAGAAAGGAAGAGAGGACAGGGCAGATGTAAGTTTGGTTTGATGGTGGGAAGCTGGGAATATTCTTGCCTAATTCCTAGTTTTCCTGAAGCAGAAAGCAAGCTCAACTGCAAGGGCAAGGGGGTAGCTGGTTGAGTTGGATGTTTGAAGAGCATGGAGAAGACTCAGATGAGTCACTGTGGGGAGCTGAGAGGGAGTGATAGGCTGTGTTGAGGTCTTATGTGAAGCTACTGCTGAGGGATCTGCATTGATGGCAGCCTGTCCCACCCACCCCTTCTCCAGCTAGGGGAGAAGGAGGTATTTGAGCTCACCTAGAGTTTGTTATCTGTGTATAGTAAAAAAGTGGGAGAGAGTTTAGGTTACTGTCAAGAACTTCACTGAATGGATCACTGATGGATCGTGAAATCTAAGTTAGATTAGGAGGAAAGGAGAGGCCTAATGGGTGGGGAGCAAATGGAAGGGTCAGTGGATTGGGCATTTCAGAAAGGTTAAAAAATGTCTTTTGTGGGAGCAAGGAAGGCAACTGTTGGGAGAGGAGGTTATGATCAGAAAGCAGGAACTTGTGATGAGGTTAGGGATTTGAGGTGTCGCAGGGATTGGGTGGCAGAAGCAGCATGGAGGAGATGGCCTTTGGAGATTAATATGTCAAGGAATTGCAAAGCTAGCGGTTGGCAGAGTCAACCAAGGGTTACTGGGGTCCCCCAAGAGGATGGTAGAATAGAGAGGAAGGTTGGTAGTCAGGAGCTGAAGGCTTCAGTTCAGGAGTTTGGCAGAAGATAACTGAGAGGAAGGGGTGAAGGCCACGTGCCCACTGGTACTGTCCCCGAAGGGAAAGGGTTTTTTGTGTGATTGACTTTTATGGCAGAATGAAGGAGTATTGGTCTAAATGTTAAGAGGAACAGAAAAGCAAGCAACTCCACCTTGAGGAGGGATCTGGAAGGACTGTAACGGAAACAAAACAGAAAACTCAAGGTTGCCCCAGGTTTCTATCTAACTAAGCAATGAGGCTGGGGCTCCCTTTGAAGAGGCTGAGGGCACAGGAGCAGGAATTCCAGAGAGCACAGGGAAGGGTTGAAGAGTGAGGGAAGGCCAGGTCAGTGGCAAGGAGGTTCAGAGGAAGGTGGGGACAGCTGTGTCCTGGGTGAAAGGGATTGGGCGTTGGACGTGTGCCTTGCGCTTTGGATAGGCTTTTGCTGGTGGTCATTAGCAGAGGGAGCAGAGGCTTGGTGGTGAGGTCTCCTGATGGGGGAAGGTTCTCGGCTGACGGAGACCCTGGCGCACTTGGTCTGGGGCCATATAAGCCCCTCTGGTCTGGGCTCAACCAGCCTGAGGTATGTGCCAGAAGCTTCACTCTCTACAGAGACTCTCTCCGGAGAGCACGTGGAGTGCTGGGTGTTCCCGCAGTGTGGATGGTCCAGCCGAGGGTTGAGGTCTCGGTGCTGCCCGGCTGCAGTGGTTCCTTTGGCCAAGGAGATGACAGGTCGCTAATGTTACTGGTTCCCACGGGTCATCATGGTGGGGAGAGCACAGGTTCAGGGACCTGGCTGTCATCTTCGTTGCATGCTTCCTGCAGACGTGACTTTTGCCACTGGGCTTCTCTTCTGCGTGTTGGGGTTTTCTCACTCAAGTTGGATGGCCTATCCACCCTGTCACTTCTCTTGCAGAGCTGTTCTAAGAGCCAAGGAGGGAAATGGATGGGAAGGGACCTGTAAACTGAACACACCTCTCAAACGCGAGGTGTGCTCAGCATCCGCGAGACCTCAAGGAGACTGATTCTGTGTGTTTGAAAAGCCGCCTTATTTGCACTCTGAACGCTGACTTGCTGGCTCCTCTCTCCAGGGCGCTGTAGCTTTTCAGGACCAGAGTGGCACTTGAAGTGCTAACCTAATTTCTCTAAGTCTGATTATCAGAAGAGTCAGGTTTGGATTCAGGGATAAAATATTAATCTGTTCAGAACCAGATCATTCCCTTTAAATTCTGCTTTAAAATAAATCTTGGTCTAAGTTAAGTTTTCTGCTGGCACCTTTGGAGCTTCCAAGCATTTGCAGATTTTTGGCTTCTAAGTCTGGGAGGCTTTTGCTGTATCTGAAGGAGTCTTAATTCAGTGGGCGATGACACTGAGCCTGCCCAGAGGTGTGCTATTCCCAGAGCCCCACCTGACCTTGAATCCTTTGACATTCCTGATGAGCTGGCTTACAGGGACATAACCCAGGAACTCCAGGGTCCAGCATGGAGGCCAACTGTATGCCTTTCCTGTCCTACCATCAGTCACGTGCATGTTAGCATCTGCTGTGTACATGTTAGCAGTGTGCCCAAGGCATATAACAAATGGCTGGAACGTCAGAAAGGGCTCTCTTGAGGAAGCCAGGCTCAAGGTGGTCATTTGTAAGGAAGGACCTTGAAGGAAGGACATTTGTAAGGATATAAAGAAAGAAGGGCACTTTCCAGATCCCAGCAAGTGGCAAGGAAAGCAGGGCCAGATGCATACGTGTGTCAGGAGCCAGGGAGGCAGCCAGGGTGCCCTGTGCTGGCTCATGTGCAGCGAGACAGAGAATGGGTACAGAGCTGGGAAAACCCAATGAGGGAGGCGGGGTTTTCTCTTTAACTTACAGGAGTTGTTGCGGTGTTTGAAACAAGATGATGGAGTGGAACCAGACCTGGAGGGCAAAGCTGGGACCCTGCAGGGTGGCATGGAGTGAGGAGAGTCCTGGATGATGGGGGGCTCTGACTGGGAGGTAGGTGTGAGGTGATAGGCAGGGTGTGGTAGTGGAGACAAACAGGAAGGGCTTGATGCAAAAGGAGGTTGTGGGGCCTCTGAGATGGGAAGGAAGGATCTGTGGCTTTGGCTGGAGATTGACTGTGAGAGAGAGCTTTTCTTTATTCCTTGTAATTGTTAATAGAGCCACTAAAACAGGTGCCAAGCACTGGGCTAGGTGCTTTATCTAGTTTATTTCTTTTTTTAATGTTTATTTATTCTGAGAGAGAGTGTGAGCATGAGCAGGGGAGGGGTAGAGAGAGAGGGAGAGAGAATCCTAAGCATCTCTGTGCTGTTAGCATAGAGCCCGACACAGGCCTCGGACTCATGAACCATGAGATCGTGACCTGAACCAAAATCAAGAGCCAGACGCTCAACTGACTGAGCCACCCAGGTGCCCCTATATAGTTTATTTCATTCAATCTTCTCTAGTACTTTAGTGAAGTGCTTTTGCTTCAGTTTTACAGATGAGGAAAGCACGCGCAAAGAGGTCTTACTTTTCTGAAAGTCACACAGCTAGTAAGTAAGGAATCCTGGTAAGCTGGGAATTAAGCCTCCAGCTACTTGTCTCCAGAGCCCAGGCTGCTTTCCCGACCAGTTGGACGCTCCTTCTGTGTCAGGTGAGGGGCACCGTGGGATCCTGTCTACCCAGACGGGGCCTGTGCTGATGCATCCTGAGTGGCTCCGTGTTCTGTCAATATCTTTCTCTCCCCCACGTTAATTACCCAAAGCGAAGTGGAAGAGTGGACGATGGAGGCTTCAGATAAATTGTTTGGTTTTTTTTTCTTTTTTTTCCTTCTTAACAGTGCTTGTGAACAAGGCTCATTCTAGCTCAAGTGGTCCTTTTGGATCCTTTACTGGGGATGGATCTCTCCGAATCCTCGAGTGTCCCTTATAACAGGATGCTCATTCCTTTGTTCTCAACCAAGTATGATGGTCCACAGAGGGCACTTCCCGCCCATCCTGCCCTCCCGCAAGGAACCGCTCTGGGAGGGAGAGCTTCCCTGTCCCCTGTGTGCCGTCACCAGCCGGTTTCAGTGGGTTGAATGGGGCTGAAATTCGTACAGGTCTTGCTGTGAGGACCTCCCAACAGATGGGTTTAGTTCCCGCTTGTTTCCCGGGCCAGTGTTGCCTACCTGTGGCCAGACCCTACCAGCACACAGGCAGACACAGCCATCATGCCACTTCAGGCGGTAAAGCCAGGCCCTTAACACAGCAAACAGTATCGGTGTGTGAGTAGGACGTGCCCGGGGGTTGCAGGTACCTGCAGACATGTTTGTTTTTTAATGCTTCTGCCACCCTCCTGAGTCAGACTTCAGGTACACATTTTCCTTATTTTTCTTTAAAAACTGGAATCTGACAAGTCTAGCAAGAAGTTTCTCAAGTGACTTGTTAAGTGGCAGTATTTGAAGTGTGTCATGGAAGATACGAGTCGGCTTGGCTCATCTGATTGAATGATGTATTTTGTTCAGAGAAAGTGATAAGAGATGAGAGAGCCCATGCTTTTGAAGAATGCCTCCTAACACACACTCTCTGCAAAACAGATGGAAACAAGAAATCTGTAACTTTTAGCATGCAACCGACATGGGGAATTATCTGCCGGAAGCACTGGAATGTCTTTGGTAGCCATGGAAACTAACTCTTCAAAGAGGGAGCAGCTCCTCTGCCCTCAGACAAGGAGATGCAGTGAAAAAAAAAAAGAAGAAGAAAGTGTATTTCATTCTAAGGTGCCAGATACACTTTATTTCCCTGGAGGACTTTTTAAGCCTTCACGAGACTGACTTTGTTCATTCCTGTTTGTTTTTTAACGAGTACAATTTTAGGTGATAGAATGTTACATGGACATTTGTGACCAGACACATCCAATGCAGAGCCCACAATCCATGCCTTTGACGTGATCGTTATTAACGTAAAACCTGAGTCTATAAAACTGTGTGTTAAAATTTAGCCTCTTCCTACTGAGCAGTGGCCACTGTTCTTTTTTTTTTATTTTTTTTTAATTTTTTTTATGTTTTATTTATTTCTAGGAGAGAGAGAGACAGCATGAGCAGGGGAGGGTCAGAGAGAGGGAGTCACAGACTGAAACAGGCTCCAGGCTCCGAGCTGGCCGTCAGCACAGAGCCCGACACGGGGCTCGAACCCACGAACCGCGAGATCATGACCTAAGTGAAAGTTGGACGCTTAACCGACTAAGCCACCCAGGCGCCCCTATGGCCACTGTTCTTGATAAGGAATTGATATACAAGGATGAGAAAGACACGACTCCTCCTTCACAGGGTTTATGGTTTAGTGTGTAAAAGAAAATATCAAATAATAATTGCAGTGCTGTGAAATAGGTTCTACATAAGTGAGCCTCTTATCCAGGAGACTCTAAAGACATTAGAAAAATGTCCTCCCAGGCTGACCCAGCTGAGTGGGGAAGAGCAGTCAAGGTTAACGTGGGGAACAGCATACACACAGCTGTAAGACCTCTGTGCCTTGGAGGAAAGGAGTGAATTTCAGGATTGCTGGAGCACAGAGTTTAAGGAACAGAGTTTAGAGAGGGCCAGGAGAGAGAAAAACCCAGACAGATCATGCATTAGTTCATTCCCTCCGTGTCCCTGTTCCTCTTATGCAGGTTCAGTGCCATATGTACCCAGTTCCTGAGGTTTGGTGTGTTGCAGGCCTGCCCAGCTGCTGTTCGCAGCAGATAACCTTGTCATTAAAAGCTAAGGGGGAAAAAGTTTGGAAATGCCTGCCTTGAAAATGGTTCATCTTCTCCAGCGAGGGAAAATTTTCTGTTTAAAGCATTTTTGTAGACTTTTATGTCAATAAAAGCAGTCAAGGACATGAAAAGGGGGAATTGGTTTGAGAAAAAAATCTCTTAAGATACCCAAACCTTTATGAACAGAAAAATTAGGAGGCACTGACTCCCTTTGCAGAAAGAGTCACTGTGGGGATTATTTTAGGGACAAGTTCCCAAAGAATGGTCATAATGTGGTTTGAAGGAAGTGTGACTGTTAAAATACTTTCCTCCAACATATTCTCTGTGTAAACAAAATTCCTCCATTTTCTCTTGTCCCTCTTGCCAGCCCGTGGGTCCCCCCCACCACTCCCTTGGAGGCTGATGCCTCACTTGCCATTGAAGGATGCTGTCGCAGCTTAGCTCCCCTCCCCCACATCCCCGTGTCCTCTGCAAACCAGCAGGTCTTAAGGATGGGGTGCTGCGGTCCCAAGGCCCACCTCTGGCTTTCTGGCCACTCCTCTCATACAAAGAGAGCCTCCTTAGGCTTAACTGGGGCCTTTTGTGTTGAGGGAAACTGGAACAAAACCAATGATTTAGACGAACTTTGAACCTGAATCCCTGCCACTCATTTAAATTTTATGGTGAAGCATCAGACGTTGATTTTTTTTTTTAACGTAACACCTCATTTCCTTGAACAGAAACTGAATTTACATGCTTTCCAAAGAATTAGATTTAAACATAAAATATTTTTTGAGCCAAACTGCTTTTTCATTCTGTTTCATTTCCTTTGTATCTTTGTAGGGGAAATAATTTAGGTCTAAGGATAACTGGCCTCCACTGATAAAATCCAGTGGCTCCCTTCTTCAGCTCCCCCTACTCTGCCTTTTTAAGAATGCTGCTCGTGTGTATCTGTGAATTTCCAAGTCTTTCTCTTTTCACTGGAAATCTGAGTCCCAGTGGCTCTATTGGCTTTGTTCACTGAAGGTTTTTACACTTGTTTGTGCTTGTTCTCTCTCTTTCTGTGTGTCACAAATTTTAAAGTGTTTATCTAAATTTTATTTGTGTGGGTCTGGTTAAAACAAATAGCATTACAACCCAAGAAAAAACCCTATCTCTAAATCAACATGATTTCCAGTGGCCCATTTATTTTTTGGGGCATTTGAGAAATATAACAAATTCCAGAGCAAATGTGCAGTGGCCATCACGTGTGACCTGAGCTGCCATTTGAATGCAGTGGCTTGCTTCAGGCTAAGTGCTCCCTCCCTGGTGGGGTTGATTGAGCCAGGCCTCCCAGAGCGCAGGATGTCAGGGCCTGTAAATCCTGCCAATGTCAGGGTTTGGGGAGCTCTCTGCAGTGTGGGGCATCTGTATAGGGGCATCCCATCTTGGGATGGGAGGTGCTGGCTGGCAGATTGTCGCCCTGGAGCAGAGCTTCCTGGGGAGTGAGGGACAACATGTGGGGGGACGTGTACTATCACCTTTGCTAAGCCCGAGTTGGGGATCGGGAGGAAAATCAGAATGCGGGCGGTAAGTGGTAAGTCTTGACCCACCCCTTCTGATCCTGACCAGTGGGTGTCCAGTGGACACAACTCCTAAGCCAGGCAGCAGAGGGATCAGGAAACCCGTGGAAAGAGCAATTAGTTTGGAGCCTGGTTGGCCTATTTACTGAGCATACAATGCAGGGTCAGTAACGCTACCTTACTGAACTTCAACTTTGGCTTTTGTGAGATGGGAGTGGCAGTCCTTCTCCCACACCGAGGAGTGAGGAGCTGTGGGACAGCATTTAAAGACACTTTGAGGACCTCAGATAGAAATCCATATGCATAAGAGGTTTGTTTCTGTTATGACTACAAAGGGGCCATGACCTGGACAGACTGTCCTGAAGGAAACTGAGGCAATACCTCTAGCTGTGAAGGCTCAGATTATTGGCTGACAGGTGGGACCCGGGGCCGGTGCAGTTATGGGGACAGGACTGTGGACTCAGGCTGTGCCTGTCTCAGAGCCTTCCACTTGTTCTTTTCGATTTCTCTCTCCCTCCTGCAG
Source organism: Proteles cristata cristata (assembly GCA_017311185.1). NCBI lineage: Eukaryota > Metazoa > Chordata > Mammalia > Carnivora > Hyaenidae > Proteles > Proteles cristata. The sequence goes on from JAESUZ010001199.1 coordinate 1,045,482, forward strand.
GGCTTTGCTGGGGCCCATGTGAGTGTCCTTGAGGGGGCGGGGGCCGGCTGCACCGTCACTCTGCAGCCAGAACCCCTCCGGCCCCTTGCTTCTGACTCCCTCAGCCCTCAGGCTTCTTGGTACCGATGCCAACAGACTTGTTGGCTGCCAGGACTAAGGGAGGGCAGCGGGCTGCTGCCCTGGGAGGAGAGCCGAAAGTGAGGAAGGGATCATTTCTCAGCACTGAGGGGCCCTGCTTTCCCTTTGAGCCATGGAGGAGGCCAGGAGGGTCCAGCCTCAGCCGTGGCTGGACACAGTACAGGGCGGTGTGTTGCAAGTGCTGGCCTGAGTGAGAAGAGGGGCTGGGAAGACACAGCGGCAGGATCTGTACCACATGCGGGACTCCAGCTTTCCCGCTTTGCTGCCAGTCCCCTACCGAAGTCTGCGTCTCCACGCACCCTTCCAGAAGCTGCTGCTTCCCACGCTGCACTTTTCATCTTCGGTACCCTTGGACCGTTAGAGGTTTCTGCCTTATATTGCGCTGAAATCACCCTTCTTCCACTTCCCTGGAGCACGTAGGGGGTCTGCTTCCTCTGTTCCAAGGGAGCCTTCTGGAGATCGACTGGGAATGGGGCTCTTCTGTGGTGTCTCCTCTCTACCCTCCTGTTCCTCTTTTCTCTGTCCCCTGCCCACCTGCCTTTGTTTCCTGAACACATGGGCATGGAATGTTTACATGGCAGGGAGTGGGGGCATCATCTGGCCCTAGTGGAGACGGTTAGTAGAGAAGCTGACACTGAGTGGGACAGACCCAGGGCACCAGCATGGGGGAGTGGAGGGAAGATGACCACAGTGTGGGGGTGGTTGGGGGCCAGCAATGATAGCCCTCACAGGTGCTTTTCCAAATAGTCTATGAAAGTTGGGAATTTTATCAGAACATGTTACTTTTGACTCACATTGTTACTGCTACCCCATCACTCAGTGCGTACTGAATTCCTCCGGCCTCAGCACCATTTTCTTGACTTGATCTCATCTTTACATAGAACTCCTATAAAACAAAGCTGATAAGGACCCTTCTCCTATCAGACTTCTGCTGGCTCCCCTTTGCTTTCAGGGAAGTAATCCTAATCCTCCCCAAATAGTTTTGGATTTAAGGCCCCTCCCAGTCTGACCCTAAGCTGTTTCTTGGTCCTTATCCCTTCATATTGCTACCCTTTTCTTTCTCTGCCTCCCATGTGGCCCATGTGGAGGTCCTTGGGAGGGTCAATTCAGGAGCTAGGTGGGCTTCTCTGACCAACCTGAGCCTCTGTGTCCTCAGTTTCTGTGTAATGAGGGTAATAACAGCGCCGCCATCACCACTGACCCTCTGCAGTGAGGATGGGGGTAAGGCATTGGGCTGGGCTCTGCCAGGGGTATCTCGTTGAGGAGGCCAGCTGGGATTGGACACACACATACCTCCATGTGTTGGTGCTCACTGAGTAGAGTGCTCTGGTGACTCAGAGAAGGGAAGAACTCTTTGAATGGGTAGCCAGGTAGAGCTGGGTCTTGATAGGTAAGCTGGAATTCAAAGATTGGAAAAGGCTTCTAAGGTGGTAGATGGAGTTCTGTGGACAGAGCCTCAGAGGGTTGAGGAATTGAGAAGAATGTAGGCAAAATACAAGGTGTGTGTTTATAAGGTGGGGAAATGGAGCTGGAATAGCCTATGGAAAAAGGCTCAAAGGCACCAAGTGCCAGGCTAAGGCGTTTTACCTTGGAGTGTTGAGGGCGGTGTTGAGGAGCCCTGAGGCTTTCTGAGCAGGACAACATCAGAATGAAGCCAAGGTCTGCAGTGGTATCCTACAGTCAAGGGGGTGTGGGGTGGAGGTAAACCCTCATGAAACATTCTGACTACAACTCTTTCCAGCGATGTTAGTGGGTGAGGTGTGTGCAGATTGTCCAGCATAAGACGCTTGCTGGTCATGGTGTCCAACTGGCAGGGAGATTCCTCACTGAGAAGTTGTTCCTTACAAAGGACATAGACCTGGAGGAAAGATTCTCCAGCAATGTGGAGACAGAACATCCACCCCATGAGGCCTGTAAATGATAAGGGAAAATGGCAGGCTGATGGTGAGAGCTGCTGCAGATGGTATGTCTGGGGTTGAACACACTCATTTCATGCTTCTGGGAGATCCCAGGAATAAGGGGCTTTCTATCCTGATGCACTATGGCCTCTTAAGGAGTAGGGCTCATTTTGTGTGCTTTGTGCCTGCATGATTGCTGGAAGGGGAACATCATGAAAGAGAGACGTGGAAAGGAAAACATAAGAAATGTACAACATTGTCCATTCCTGAAGGATCTTACAGTCTAGCTGGTAAGCAGAAATGAATATATAACATAATTTGCATTTGGTTACTATGGCTACATTTTTCCAAACACTTGAAAATTTTTTCTCTTTGGAAGTGATATCAAACTACAGAAAAGTTACAAGAATAACATAATGAACAGTCCATGTACCCTTCACTTGATGCTTATTAATATTTTATCTCATTTGCTTTTGCCTTTTTTTACACTTTTAAAAAATTTGAGCATAGTTGACACACAATGTTACGTTAGTTTCAAGTGTACAGCATAGTAATTTGACAAGTTTATACATTATGCTGTACTCGCCCCAAGTGTAGCTACCATCTGTCACCATACATGCTGGTACGGTATCATTGACTATATTTCCTATGCTGTGCCTTATATTCCTGTGACTTATTCATTCCATAACTAGAAGACTGTACCTCCTGCTGCCCTTCACGCATATTGCCCATCCTCCCTTTTCCTCTCCTCTATCAACCATCAGTTCGTTTGTTTCATCATTTATCTGTCTATCAGAAGTGTGGACTGATTTATTTTTAATTATATTTTGTTCCTTACTACATGGCAAAGAGAAAGAATGAAATCTGGCTATTTGTAACAATGTGGATGGAACTTGAGGGTGTTATGCTGAGCGAAATAAGTCAGGCAGAGAAGGACGGCTACCATATGTTTGCACATATAGGTGGATTAGGAGGAACTTATCAGAGGACCATGGGGTAGAAGAAGGGGAAAAATAGTGGGGGAGAGGGAGGGAGGCAAACCATGAGAGAGTCTTGAATGCTGAGAACAAACTGAGGGCTGATGGGTATGGGAGAGAGGGGAAGGGGGGTGATGGACATGGAGGAGGGCACTTGTTGGGATGAACACTGGGTGTTATATGGAAACCAACTTGACAATAAACTATTTAAGAAAAAAGTACATTAAAATTCCAAAAAAAAATGTATTTTATTCTTATGTCATCATTTTCTATCCTAGATTCAGCCAGTGAGAGATCCTTTCTGGCTCCTGTGCCCTTATCATGTTTTTGTTTTGCCTTTAATTTAAATTTTTTAAGCACTTCCTTATTTAGGGTACCTACTCCACCCTAGCCCTGGAATTAGCCACTTTACCAAAGACTCTTGGTTTCTTTTAATAGAAATGGTATTAGAGACCAAAGTCTGGGTGCCACATGTACTCATAACTACTGGGCTGCCTTTGTTTCCATATCCTTTCAACAGAGCTAGGAATTATATGCATTTACATATATATGGGTACATATATATGTATGTATACACACACACATACATATACATATTTACATTTATACATATATATCTTCTAGAAATCACGAATTCACATCGACACCTCTAATTCCAGTCCATCCCCAGAGGATTCTTTGTAGTCTTCCTTTCTTCCATACTTCTGTGTTCCTCCTTCCACAGTAAGAACCTTGGCTCCCAACAACACGGACACATTTACTCACTTGTTAAGTCCTGTAATACATCTGAAGTGATTTCAGCATTGTTTTGTCCATGCGCTACAAAACACAAAACTCCTGCAAAGAGTTTAGCATTTACTTGCAGTTTTTCCCTTACTCAGTCCTGTCCAAGGCTGAGAGCATACAGTCCAGAAATCCTAAGATACCTGAACTAGTTTTGTCTTTCTCTTCATTGTGGTTGTGGTATTTGCTTGAAATACAATCAGATTCATTTCTCTCAATTCACTTCCACTTTAGGGTTATTTCCCCTTGATGCCATCCTTGTTGATTTAATTAAAAATTGCGATGTGTAGAACACTGACGTGGTTCCAAAAGTGAAAACTGTAGAGGAAGGTATACTTAACAGTATCCCTCCTACTTTGTCCCCTCCCTTCTGTTTGTCCCATTCCGCAGAGTTTGCTTTATCCTTTGGATGCACCCTGAAGCAATATGCATGTTTTCCTATTTCCCCCTTTTTCTTTTTTTTAAAATTTTTAATAGTTTATTTATTTTCGAGACAGAGAGACAGAACATGAGTGGGGGAGGGGCAGAGAGAGAGGGAGACACAGAATCCAAAATAGGCTCCAGACTCTGAGCTCTCAGCACAGAGCCCGACGTGGGGCTCGAACCCATGAACCACGAGATCATGACGTGAGCCGAAGTCAGATACTCAACCGACTGAGCCACCCAGGTGCCCCCCCCCCCACTTTTCATACATAAAAGGTAAAATACCAGGTACCTTTTTGTTGAAGCCTTTCTTATATCTTTTTTTTCTTTTGGTCAAATGTACCATAAATAGAATTCTGATTTGGAACAAGTAGGCTCCTGTCACATGTTGAGCTGTTAGATTTCTAGGGACTTGTAAGAAGTCCAATGGTTTTGGGGCACCTGGATGGCTTAGACAATTAAGCATCTGATTTTGGCTCAGGTCATGATCTCACAGTTCAGTTCGTGAGTTCATGCCCCGTGTCAGGCTCTGCACTGACAGCTAAAAACCTGGAGCCTGCTTTGGATTCTGTGTCTCCCTCTCTCTCTGCCTCTCTCCCATATCCACTTTCACTCTTTCTCAAAAATAAACATTAAAAAAAAAGATGGTTTCTACCAATAGCTTTGTTAAATCAACTTTTGTTGTAGTGATTATTACTTAGTCCCTTAGTAATGGCTTCTAAAATGACAAATTCTCATGCAAAATGGAAAACTTTTTTCTTCATCCACTGAGGCTGATACAAGTTTTGGTAGACTTGGATGGGAATTTTCTAGAATGGAAGAATTGTTGACATGGAATGGGTTATTTTCAACTGAGCAGAGAGGGGTACGGGATTGATGAGGCACTGGCTGACCCATTGGGGTTGCTCTGAGCCTAGGATTTCATATGTCCTTCTCTGCTTCTCTCAGTTTTGCTGGGATCATGAAGTTTAGAGTCCACTCAGTGCTGTTTGCAGTTTTCCTTCCTTTGGTATTTGAGAAAGCTCTTCTGATTGCCCTTTTAATGCCCAGATTCAGCAGCTAAATATTACATCTTTAAACTTCACATTTGCCCAGTGCTTTGTGATTTCCACAGTATTGTCTTAATCTCCGTGAAATAATAGAACAAGTATTATGTCTTTGTTACAGCTGAGGAAACCCAAGCTCAAAAGAGATGACAGAGTTGGGACTAGAACCCTGGTCTTCAGACTGAGAGCCCAGTGTGGTCTAGGTCCATCACAAAGACCACTCCCCACACACACACCGCTCTTCCTCCAGCCTGTCTCAGAGCCCACAGCAGGAGATTTATGCTTGCAAATCTCAGTTCTGTCCAAATCAGCAAATGTTGCGTGTCTGTTGAGTACTGGACCATTCAGAACTGTCTAAAATCTGTCCAGAGGGTTTACATCAACAGCTTTATTACCTGAACTTGTGTAATAGTGACTATTATTTAAAATAAATGGGCCATAAGCCTGGCAATGGTTTTATTCTCAGAAATCTTACTCATAGTAGGATTTTATCTATGCATGTGTTCCTGTGTGTCAACGATCAAGAATGTGCAGTGATCGAGCTTGTTAGAGAGGGTTTTTTGTGCTTACTTCGGCAGCACATATACTAGACTGGGGTTTTTTTTGTATTTCTAATGCAAAAAAAAATTTTAATATGATATTAAAGCAAAATCCTCTTTTATAAAGCCCTTAAATTTTTCAGATAACTCTTCTACTATCTTTGTAATCTTTTTCAAGAACTCAGATAGGATATGACTCTAGGAATAAGAATAGCCTGTTTGTGTTATAACCGTGTAAATTTCATACTTCAAGTTCAGAATCAAAACACAAAGATTTGTGCTTAGATACTTTTGGCAAACAATAGAAACGAGGCCCACATGGTTGTGTTGTACAGTGTATTTAAGGAAAGGAAGGCATGATTTATTTCCATGTTGACACGTGAGCCTCCATGGCCTCCACTTCATTCTACAGGGATGGACATTATGGATTGGGTGTGACTTTTTCAATATTCATATTAATTTGGTGAACCTCCCCAGAATTGAATTATGCATGTACTGTATCTCAGGAAGCCTGGAAGGCCTAGAAACCCCAAATCGTTCTGAAGGTATGGTTTGCATGAACAGCAAGATGCTGCCTATGATGGCTCTTCCTACATGAGACAGGAAGGGATTCTCCCTTGCAGGAAAGGCCCCTCGGAGAAGAGTGCAGAAAACATCTCTGAGTCTTAATCAGCTTTGGTTCACCCTGCAAACCCCCTGAAGTCAGCTCTTCTGCAGGTTGGGCCCAGGATACACCATAGCCCTGCCCCCTCCTCATTTTTTAGAGGGGGAAGGTGGGTGGATCAGCCATAACAGCCAAGGACAGGTTCTGGGGCATTTGGAAGGTGAGTGATTGGGGAGCAATGAGAGTCATCCTTTTATTTACTAGGCACAGGGTGGCACCTGGGTAAGGATTCCAGCTTTTAACTTGAAGCATCAGCATCCCTGAGCATTCAAGTACCTGTTCAGCCCTTCCACAGCCCAAGGTGGAGGGGGAGAGAGAAGAGGGGTTGGCTTTATGAAGGCAAGTCATTTCCCCCCTTTGTCGGTTGGGTTGGGGTGAAGAGGTCCCTGACCGGGACGTGTGTGGGCTTTGGGCCGGCAGGACGGCAGATGGAAGTCGGATGTAACCTCCATCAGAATCAAGGGCCATGTGTGCAGAAGCTGTGCTAAATCTCATCCGCTTTTTTAGCAGCTTTTTAATCGTGCTTGCAAAATCCGTAACTTGTGTAACTTGGCTCCTGTAAGCATTCGTGGTTGGAAATGCAGATGGTTCCTTGTACATGAAAATTGGGTAATCATCCACCTGACTCCCAGGCGTGCCTGAGCACACGTGGGATTCTATATGTATGTGTAGATGGAGGATTGCAGACGCGAAAGGTGGAGTAAACAACGAGCAGTTGGGGACATTTACATATCTGCCAAAGCCTTTCCAGGGCAGGTGTTTCCATAAATGGGCAACAAATTGTGCTGCCTCTTCAGCCCCTGCATGGAAGACTTTTGGGGAAAGATCATGGCAAGAAGTGAGGGTTACGAGCACTGGTGCTCTATGTCCTGTCTGGGAAGGGAGGACGGGGCCATGAGGTGGGTCTACCTCGGCCCTGCCCAGGGCTCTGGCTGGGACCCATGGATGCTGCTCTGGGCACCGGCTCCCCCTCCTAGCTCTTAGTTTGGAATGCTCCCTTTGGCTGAAAGTATTGAAGAAGCCCTCAACTTGGTGCGTGCCCTCTTTGACCACAACTTAACCCTGCCAGGTCCTTTCTCTTTGAAGTGTGACGCCAGCTGTCCATTGGCATCTGGGGACGCTCTGGGAGAGGTGGGAAACTCTGAGTTCAGGCTAATGGCAGGGGGGTGTCAGGAGACCCTCCATGACAGCACATGGTGATTTTGGCCTGGGCTCCTTGGGATCGTTCATCTTCTGAGACAGCTTATGTGTGTTGATGTGGTCTCTGCAGCTCTGACACCACAGTCTTGCTTAGGAAGACACTGTCCTATGTCCTGTCCACATGTGTGGCCTTTCTTGCTGTGCTTGTGTGACTGTTACTCAGTGCTGTGTGTCCTGCCACAAGCCTGTTGTGCAGCAGGACATATGGCGCACGGTGCAGGTCCCTGGGGACGCCCTGACACGTGCTTCTTTTTTCTGCCTCCCTCAGAGAATTCTCAAAGGAAAGGGAGAAGGCTAAAGCCCGGGGAGATTTCCAGAAGCTCCGGGAGAAGCAGCAGCTAGAGGAGGATCTAAAGGGCTATTTGGACTGGATCACCCAAGCAGAGGACATCGATCCTGAGAACGAGGAAGAAGGAGGAGAGGAAAGCAAACGCAACAGTATGTAGCACCTTCCTCCTCCTGACCCGAGAGAGCTCGTGTGTGATTCAGACGCCTGCTGTCCAGAGAGATGCCTGTCCCCCTGACCCGGCCTATGGTCACATGGCACCCTGTCCACTGCCCATCAGAGAGGACCGGTGTGCTTACACCGCCTCTGAGAATCTGCCGGAGGTTCAGGTTTTAGATTTGTACGTGGCCATGTGGTTTCAAGGTGGAGGAGGGTCAGCCACACTCACCCACTGGGAACCAGGAAGTGAGTGGTTCTGTGTGGGCAGCAGCCGTGGGAAGACACATGCTGACCCCGCAGCACAGGAAACACAGCTGTGTCTCCTTCCTTCCCTTCAGAGTGAGTCGTGTTCCTGGACAAGAAGTTGAAAGGCAGGGTCCCTCTCCAGCCTCGTGTGGCCTGAAGCGGCTCCTACCTGAGCTCTACAGGGGTGGGGTGGGGGGCAGACACTCAGCCCGTCAGGGGCTGGGAAGAGAGCAGCTGACCGATCTGGGCAGCGTTAGGAGACCTGAGAGTCAGCATGGCTTCTTGGAGCCCACTCGCCTGGTCGTTCGCCCTGGCACCAGGCACCACAGGTGCTTTCTGCAGCCCGAAGGCCCGACACCTAGCAGAGCCTGGTGTTAATTGCCACTGTCACCCAAGGTGTCTCTTTCACCACCTGCTTTCCCCATGGATGTGCCTTTACTCTTCCTGGGCCATCTGGGCCTCAGGTAAAAACAGAGATTGACATTCAGCAGTGGACTTGACTGAGATGCTTGAGCTTTCTTTGAAATCTAGAATAGTTGAGCATAAAGACCAAGAATGTCTCAAAGGTGTGTGTCCCTCAGGAAGCCTGGGAACCAAGGTGGGCCCCACCTCACAGAAGAAGATGGCTGAGCGAGCCCGCTTGGGCAGGGCCCCTGAGACGGCGTGCAGTCGCGCCTTCGCTCAGTAAGGCGGGTGCTGGTTGCAGAGGGCGGGGGGCGCAGGGGGCGCCAGCGGTTTGCTTCTTCTGGGGAAGGGCAGGCCTGTGCTCACCAAGATGCAGAACGAAGGGCCAGAGATGTAGGTTGCAAGGGATGGCGGGCTGTGTGCAGGGTGCTAAGGGGGGCAATGGCTGGCTGCAGGGTTCCAGCACAGAGCTGTGAGGCGTCGGCCCTGAGCCTGTAAGGATGGGCGGGTCTGAGGTCAGTCAGTCTCTCAGGAGAGACATCCTGAGCCACGGCAGAGGTAGGAGGAGGACGCTGAGGTTGTCTGTTCCTTTGGCTGGAGCACAGAGGGTATGCAGGTTCGGGGAGACGAGGAGGGGGGGTTGGGGAGCGGAGGCCAATATGTGCTGCCTCTGTGCATGTGGAGGCTGAGTGGCCCATGTTTGACTGAGACGGCCTTTGGCTGCTTCTAGCCAGAGACTCTGGGTCTGTATTTCCATGGGGAGTGAGGCTTTCCTCTTCTCACAGCTGCAGAAGATGGACTTAGCCCTATGTGCTCCTGTGGGGCCTGCGGGGTGCAGGCCCCTCCCCGCGCCTCCCCGCTGCTTCCCAGCGCCATTGGTGCTGCTCCCTCGAGGAAGAGGCTAGGGACTCAGTGGCTGAGCGTTAGGAAGCTGCCGGAGGATTTCTAGAGCTGACTTTGTGTGCTGACTCTGAAATTGGAATTCTTAAGGGAATATTCATTCCAGTTCCAAACTTGGTGCTGTCCTCTAGGTGACTGGGTGCAAGAAGGGTATCTGTGTGTCTTCAAGGCACATGAGCCTGAACTGCGTGGTCTTCTTGCAGCCTCTGCATCTGCTGTGTGCAGCATGGGGGATGCCTGCCTCACGTTTCCCTCTTCCTTTCCGGACCACAGCTTTGGTGCTGGCCTGGGAAGGTCTGCCAGCCTTGCCCTGCCTGTCCTGATGTGGCATGCTGTGTGTGCACCAGCACAAGTATGGTCCCTTCTCCCGAGTTTAGAACCTCCTTAGCCAGTTTAGTTGTGCCCGGTGGGGAGCCGTGTGAGCCTTTTAGGGTGGTGTCTCGTCATCTCTTCATTGCCCCGGCTTTAGAAATAGACAGGGGCCCCTGTTAGCACTGCTAGCAGCAGCTGTGGTGGGACCGTGCTTGTGGCCCGGGGCTTGAGGGGTGGGCATTTTCACCAGACTCGAGGCTGTGGCTTCTGCTAGTCCTGAGAGCTCACTCTGTCTTAGCCCAGTCCTTCCTGTGTCCTGGCACTGTGTGTAAAGGACCTGGCCACATGATGACAAAATCAGTGCCTCTGCCTTTAGAAACCCAGCTGAGGAAGGAAGACAGAGAGGCAGTGCCTTGACTTAAATGGAACGGACAAGCTGGCACTGTTATCCGGGGCCAGCAGTCTTCTGTGGGAGCCCCAAAAGGCCCAGCGAAGCAGCCCCGGAGGAATGCAAGGGAGGCTCCCTAGAAGAGGTGGCATTCCTCCTGAGCTCAAGGGAGGAGCAGCCTGTGGCTTCAAAAAGTGAGGGGCAGGGGGGTACTTCTTACGTCAGGGAAATGACACAAATAAGGTACAGATGGCTATAAATGGTCCATACCGTTGTGTACTGCTTAGTAGTATGATCAAGGAAAAACCCAGCGCCCCTTTAATGGTGGTAGATCTTCAGAGTCCACTTTGTAACCAGGACTCCCAACTGCACAAAGCTGCCCTGTGTCTCTGGAATGTCAGCTCTCTGGTTTCTGCCGTGCACAGGGCCATGTGACTCAGCCCAGGTAACCAGCCTGACCGTGGAGGCAGAAGAGCACATGCTTCTGTGGGGGGACTGTACCAGGTGCCGGGGTGTCCTGTGGGGTGAGGCTCTGATTTCTTGAGTCACCAGGTGCCCAGAACCTTGATGATTAGGGTCTGAAATAAAGACAGGGGTGCCTGGGTAGCTTAGTCAATTGAACATCCGACTTCAGCTCAGGTCACGATCTCACGGTTTGTGAGGTCGAGCCCCACGTCATGACTCTGTGCTGACAGCAGAGCCTGGAGCCTGCTTCGGATTCTGTGTCTCCCTCCTTCTCTGCCCTCCCCTGCTCTCTCTCTCTGTCTCTCTCTTTCTCAAAAATAAATAAACATTAAAAAAAGACATATATCCCAGGCTGTGGGAACCATGTAGGGATTTAACTGACTTAGGACAAGAGCCCCAGGCCTCCTCCCAACACGGAAGTGGGCCTCCCTGAATGCATTCCCGGCAGCCCGGAACTGTTGGAGAAGGAGGGCTGCTGGGGTTTCCCTGGGACTCCCCGTGGTGGCTGTCCACTTTCTTCTCGTTACAGGCACAAACCACAGGGGAGAGGGGTTTCCACGAGGCCTGCACCGACCCCCTCACTAGCCGACAATGCCTGGTTTACCACCTGTGCACGCCAGGTCCGGTCTCTGTCACCTGTGGCAGACAGTGCAGGTGGGCACTGCTGGTGCCAGCGTGCTCCCTGGGTGTGTAAGATCCATGGCCATGCACTTAACACCCCAGCCCTGCTCCTGCATTTTCTTTGGGAAAGGGGATGGAACATTCTCTACGGATCCTTGCTTTATCCATACTGCCTTGGGATGCTTACGCCACTGTCCGCCCTTTTTTCAGCTGGATCCTGGATGGGATTGGGGCAGGTTCCTTTCAGACATGGGGGAATTAAGTGACAGTGTGACAGGAAGCCCTTGCTAAGCCTCAGCATGTACAAGCAAAGGGCCGGGGGGAGGTATCAGAAGCCACTGATAACAGGTGTCATGAGCCTTTGGGGGTAGAGGCTAGACAGTATGTAGATGCCGCTTCTCTGGAATTGGCTGTGATTGAGTTTTATGACTTAAGAATTTGGATTTGAGTGCAAGGCACACTACCCAATGTCTCCAAGCCCCCATTTCCCTGTCTGTGAGAAGGGGACAAAGATACTTGCCCATGGGATTGTCATGAGGATTAAACGTTCAGTAACTAGCAGGGGTCACTATCGCCTTAAGAGTTCTTGCTACTGCTGTTGTCATCAGACTGCAGTAAAACGTGCCCTACACAGTTATTCTTGCAGATTCTACTAGACCTGTAACCAACCTCAGGCTAAGGACTCCTTTTAGGACCACATCCTTCTACTTTCCTGTTCAGAGACTATCAGGCTCTAAAGTATTGATGGGAAACAAACCTGTTGACTGAGTCACGTTTGAGATACAGAAGCACGGCTTTATGTTTCGACGTCCATTTGTGGTTGGTTATGCTTGCTGTGGGAGAGCAGATGTCAAATCAAGTGCTTAGAGATACGCACACACTATCTTTCCTCTCTAATCTACTAAATGTCACTGCCTGCGTCTGTGGTACCCACCTTCGGCTGTACATGGTAGTCACCTGGGGAGTGCAAACACATCCTGATGCCTCCCCTCCACCCCCATGAAGAATAGTTTGTCTGCGGTGGGACCCAGGCATGGCTTTATCTGCTGCTCCCTGGAGGCTCCCGTGTGAAGCCAGGGTTGGGAGCTCCAGAATTCTGTCATGCTGAATATCACCCTGTTCCTGGCTTTCTCTTGAAAGGAGACAGGAGAAGCAGTCGGTCCGTAACTGGGCTGTCTGGTGGCTGTGGTGACTGGTAGCTCTAGCTTCATGCATTCACGGAATATTTAAAATGTCCATCCTATAAATTGGCTATTAGGAAGCTGGTGTTACATGGTTAATTGAATGGACAAAATTCCCTTGGAAGTTAGTTCCTAAGCATTTGGGATATTTTCAAGGATAATTTATTTAACTTTTTGCTGAGCTTCAAGTTTCTTAAGAAACCCTGCCAAATCTCAAAGTGATTTTTTAGACGTATGCAGCTGCTTCTGAGTTAACAATGGCGTTTTTCTAGGGCCATTAAAATCTGGAAGCCTAAATTCTATTTTAAACTCTTTTCATTGTCAGTGATTAGTCTTTCTTTTTTTAAGAAAAAAAAAAAGGCATTAAAAATAATGAAATCATTTTAAAGGGAGCTCATTCTAAAATTCTGGCCAGAAAAGCTGGGCAGTTTCACTGTGGGAACTATTAATGATCAATAATCTCTGTAAGTGGGGATGCATGATGCCCACAAGATCTCCTCTTCCTCAGAGGTCCTGGAGGCTGCCCCTGCCGCTCCCATGAGGACTCTGCCCTGCCCAGCAGGTGTCTGCACGGAAGGCATGTGCAACTTGGATGCCTTTTACCGTGATATTTGATTTGGGGGTTGGGCAGGAAACCAGGGATGGCATAGCTGTTTGCAAGCACATGGCATAGAAACGTGTTGGTCCTGCTTCAAAACCTGTGTCTTCAAGACACGACTTATAAAACTGCTTTTGTCACAGTTGAACTACCTCAGGGCGCAAGTTCAAAATGGAAAACATTCGTTTAAAAGCTTTGTAAAGCAAACAGCAGCAATTAGAGGCACATACGGTAAACATGCATTGGGAGGGTTGCCCTCTCCAGAGAGGTTGTTGGAACTGCCTTTGACCAGGAGAGCTGACCGGGATAGGCCCAGCACTGGGGTCTTCTGGGAGCCCCCCCTCCACTTAGGGTGGTGTGGAGGGCATATGGCTGCCCCGGGTAGGTCTCGCAGGAGACACACTCAGGATGGTCACCCCAGCATGGACATGAGTAACAGGCACTCCAGCTGGGTTCATAGAGTCCAAGTCAGGGTTGTGTTTGTTTTTAATTTTTTCATTACAAAAGTAATGTATGCTCATTACGAAGAACTGAAGCCTGTAAAGCATGAGAGAACCACACTGGGCGGTTGGGGGCCTCGTGTTCTTCCCCACCTCACCTGGGCCTGTGAGAGTAAACAGCCCACACTTGGGTCCCCACCAGCTCACATGGTTCAGCTTGACTTTTTTACTCAACCATGTGTCGTAAACATCCTTCCATGTTCTTTAAAGCACATTTAAGCTCTTTTCAATAAATTGACATTATAAAGCTGCTACAATGAACTGTATACTCCTAGCACCCGGCCCTCCCAGACCCGTGTCAGAGGTGTGTCTTTATGCCTCCTTGGTATGATTGTCTGATTCATGTCTTCCTCTAACACAAGGAGACTGTGAGCTCCTTGGGGGTGGACACAGGGTCTGTTCCTGTTCTCACTGTGTGGCTGGCACCTAGTGTGGTCCTTGTCACACGTATGAGCTCCCAATGATTGTTTGTTCAATGAAAGAACACAGACTAATAACATCTCTCATTGATCAAGTGCGTCATGTGTGCCGGACGCTGTTCTAAGGGCCGTGGATGTGCTCAGCCATTATTCCTCACAAGACTCTGGGGAGCAAGAACTTGACAGATGAGGAAGTTGAAACACAAAGAGGTTAAGTAGCTTCCTAGGCTTGTATGCCTATCACGTGGCCAAGCTGGGCTTTGAACTCAGGTTCTGCAGGTCTGCAGATGAGCCACCACAAATCCCCACAAATACATGCACAAGGATGTTTGCATCCTTGTGGGAGAGAGTACCAGAGAGGAGTTTGCTGGGTCAAAGGTGATGCCCATTTTATTTTATTTTTTTATTTTTTATTTTTTTTTAAATGTTTTATTTATTTCTAGGAGAGAGAGAGACAGTGTGAGCAGGGGAGGATCAGAGAGAGAGGGAGTGACAGACCCTGAAACAGGCTCCAGGCTCTGAGCTGGCAGTCAGCACAGAGCCCGACGCGGGGCTCGAACCCACGAACCGTGAGATCATGACCCAAGCAAAAGTCGGACGCTTAACCGACTAAGCCACCCAGGCGCCCCAACCCATTTTAGATATGCGTCATGCCCAGTGGTCCTCATGCGCATCACCACCATGTTACAGGAGCCCATTTCGCTCATGTCCTTGCCCGCTCAGGATTCCTTCCGCTTCCCCCCATGGCCCCTGAAGTCCTCTTCCCTGAGCATGTGGCCTCTACCCTAGAGACCAGCCTGTCTGCAGTCATAGCATATCCCGGAGCCAGAAGGAGCTGGGGACCCGACAGTCATTTTTCTTGTGGCCTAGTGGCCACAGGGGA
Source organism: Proteles cristata cristata (assembly GCA_017311185.1). Classification (NCBI taxonomy): domain Eukaryota; kingdom Metazoa; phylum Chordata; class Mammalia; order Carnivora; family Hyaenidae; genus Proteles; species Proteles cristata. The sequence continues at coordinate 1,060,513 of JAESUZ010001199.1, forward strand.
ATTATACTCATAACGACTGACCACGCTTTGCCAACACTTGTATTACTATATTTACTGTTCACCGTTTACTAATGTAAGCAAAGGCTTACCAAACCAGGTAACTTGTCCTTGGTCATCTAGCCAGGAAATGGTGGGGCTGAGGTTAGACCTGGTCCGTCCAAGTCCAGAGCCCACTTATCAAACCCCCATGTGTCCTGACCTGCAGGGCAATACTGGCTGGACCTGCCCACCCAGGACTCCTAACTGCTACCAGGCGCCTTCTCCTAACGGCCTTCTTAGCAGGGAGGCCATACCCTAGGAAGCTTCGTCTCTGGTGGGTTGGTTGGTTGTTTATTTAGGACAGGTTCTTAGAGTCAGGCATTTGGTATCATAGCTATGGAAAATGTGCTTCCCTCTACTGGTCGGACCCTGAGTGATAGATGTATACGTAGGAGAAGGACAGTTTGGGATTCGCGGTGGTGGCTGCCTCTCTGATCCTCGGCCCGTTTGCCCTGCTCCTGCTGCTCTCTGCTGCCCTCTACTGACTCATAATGACATTGCCTGTATTCCACCTGAAGGAGTCACGGTGGCCGACCTGCTAAAAGACGATAAGAAGAAAAGGAAGTTTTGCGGCTTTCGTCAACGCAGGGCTAAAGATCACGGTAAATGGCTGAGGTTGAACTTCCCCTCAGGAGACTCCTGTCCCGAGGCTTCTGGTGCTTTCTCCTTGCACATAGGCCTGCTGTGAAGTGCATGTGCCCGTGTGGTGTGTTTGTAAGATGCCTATGTTTTAACTGCTTGATTTCTTTGAACTTTGGTCATGCTGTTTTCTTCTTGCCTTTACCCCAAATGTGTGGTTTTGCCAAGACAGCATTGCAGTTTCCTTTCTGTTTGAACTGTGCCTTTTAAAGAAGCAGCTGAACCCCCTCGGGACGTTTAATTCAGCGCGAATATTCTTAGACTGGAAGACAGACTTCTTAAACACGTTTCCCCAATGAGGCTTTTTCATCTAAACTGTTTAGAAATTCCAATGATGTTATTTGATTGATTTTTATTTTCCAGGTTACATTTTTCAAACGGCCTGCTGGTTCCCCACCCCCCCCGCCCCCCCAGCTGGTTTGTCCAGGACAAGCTAAAACTGGTAGTTCCAGTTTCAAGAATGAAGTTAAAAATCTATTCCTAGGATGCAAAGATTTGGGTGCACTTGCCTTTGCCAGCTGGAATGCAAAAAGGGCTCATGTGGGGCACAGTTAATTTTCAAGCTACGCTTTAAGAAAGGAACTCTAGGCTGGGTGTTTTATGTAAGCAATGAACCATGGGGATCTACCCCCAAAACCAAGAGTACACTTTACACATTGTATATTAGCCAATTTAACAGTAAATTATATTTAATAAAAGAAATAAATAAAATTTCTTTTTTAAAAACAGGGTTAAAAAAAAAAGAAAAAGAAAAAGAATACTAGGGGCACCTGGGTGGTACTCAGCTCTTGGTTTCAGCTCATGATCTCACGGTTTGTGGGTTCAAGCCCCACATCAGGCTCTATGCTCATGGTGCAGACCTTGCTTTGGATTCTCTCTCTCTCTCTGCCCCTCCCCTGCTCATGCTCTCTTACTCTCTCAAAATTAATTAATTAATTTTTGAAAAAAAGAATGCTAAACATAGACCCTTATTGGAAACCCTAGGGTCAGAGGCAGGGCCACCTACACACAGGGCAGTTACGCAGACAGCTCAGGCCGCGTCCTGCCTGCCCCACCACCGCTGCAGTCTCAGAGTGGCACGAAGCTTCACCTGGACACACCACAAGGGCCACCTAGTCGCTCCCGTTGAGATCGGCCTTGGTCAGGCTCTGGAGGAAGAGTCTGTGTGACTGTACATAGGGACACAAAGCCAACTGCCAAGGCAGCAGAGGGGACATATTACGTTGTGTTTTTGGTCGTAGCCTCTGCTGCCGGGAAATGTGCGCTTGGAGATTGTAGGAACTGGATTGGAACAAGACGTGGGTGGTCTAACTAAAGGCTTTAGCGTCTGCTGTCATCAGAAGACTTGAAAGTAGACAGGAGCGGAGAGTGTCAGACATAAGGCCCTCACACTCCGGAGGGCACACTGTGGCCCCCAGAGGACAAAGAGCCTGAGTGGAGGCAGGCAGCCAGTGAGCGACAGGGCTGGGGCTGGCTCACGTACAGTTAGTGGCCGCAGAGGTTTACCAAGAAGAGCCGGCCTGACGCAGCTCATGGAGGTCTCTGCAGAAGACTGGACTTCACGTGAGCGGCAAGTATTTTCACCGACACAAGAAAAAACCTGAGGACCACAGCCCTGGGCACGTCATCATGAGGAGATGAGTGGTCTGTCCCCAAAAGAGAAGAGGCCTCTCCTTGGGTGTGCAGGTGCCCAGCTTCCTAACGGAGGCTCAGTCCTTGGGATTTTTCAGGGATGTTTTGTTCGCTTTCTGAGGTGTACAGGGAGAGGATGAAGCCTCATATTTTTAGGAAACATTACATTTTGAGCAGGGGAGGAGTTTTATTGACCGAAACACCCCAGGACCCTAAAAGAGGCCGCTATGATGCTGCTGGGGTGAGGGCCCTGGTGGGGATGCCGTGCTCCCCCTGTCATCAGTCGTACAGAAATAATCATTGTCAGGGCATCATTCCTGCTTTAGGCACAGAAACCTTGGTCTGGCCTTGACCCACATTCCCCAAGAAGAGTCTGGCTTCTTTACAGCAATCAGAGTCTGTTACCCTGTGACAGCTAAGTGTGTCACTACCAGCAAGCACAGGCCAATTCCTTCAGGGGGTGTCGTGGCTCTGCTCATGCTCATCATGAAAATAAGATAAAAAAGCACAAGATCTTGGCTTCAGGTCCCCTAATCCTGAGGAAGGCAGCCGTGACTGCCACCGCTCTGTTGTCCATCCTCATGCTTCCACCCTTTGAAAGGAAAGCGTGAGAAGCTTTAGGTTGCTTGGGCTTGGAGACAAATGCTGAAAGGCATCCGTGAGTGTGCAAGGGAGCCTGTCTTGTGGAGAACAGAGGAGCATGTCTCCAAGGAGCCCAGCATATCTGGGAAGGACACGTGGTGTGTCAGGCTTGAGGAGGAGCAGTCCAGGGAGCTCTGAGCTCAGCTGGCACAGGTCCTGGGTCTCCTGTGGCTGGCTGAGGTCCTCGGGGGCTGCTTTCTGCCCCAAAGGCTCTGTCTGGGGGTGGCTTGTGATTACTTCTCCTGGACAGGCTGCTTGATTCCTGGTGGCTGTTCCGAGGAGTGGTGGGCAGGGGCTTCACAGTGCTGCTCCTTCCCTGATGTCCTCACCAAGATGGGGGAATGCAAGGGAAACTCCCTTGGTGCTGCTGGTAAAAGCAGACAGTCCGTGGGTGTTTTGTCTCTGCAGCAGTTCAGGCAGGTCAGAGGTAAATGGGTCTTAGAGATGATATCGCCCAACAGCTCATTTTATAGATTAGCTAACTAAGCCCAGGGAGGAAAAGGGAAGAGACTTGGTGCCGCATTACCAGCAACAAAGACCCAGCTTCTCTGACGTTTTTTTCTTGCATCGTTTGAGCTAAGTAGCCTCCATCACTGAAGGAAGTGTGTGGAGAGTTTTCTATGCCTGCTAATGGGGAGCAGACCTGGGGGGCTGCCTGCTTGAACCCACACACAGACTCATTCACCACGTGCACGTGTGTGTGTTGGATTCCCTCAGAATTCACAAGCCAGGCAGATTTGGTTAAGAAGTATGTTGTCCTTGACAGTGAGCGTAGACAGAAGAATGTTTACATGTTGGTGGAAATGCTAGTTAGCTGTGCTGGGATGAGAAGCGGTGTATTTCCCTGGTTTATGTTGTGCAGTATTGCCATAATGGCATCTGGATCTTAGAAATGGTGTGGCGTGCCATCCACAGAGAGTGCTCCTAGCAGGGCCCCGCCTGGGAAGGTCAGGCCAGCTTCCGTGTGCAATGCAGGGCCCACTGGCCGCTGTCTGGTGTGGTCTCCTCACCAGCAGCTGTCCTCGGGGCCTTTTCCCAGTATACCCCCATCGGAGCCTCGGGGCCTGCCCTGGAGGTCTCCCCCTGATCCTAGAGCCTGAAATAGCTTACAGAGCATTGGCCCTGAGCTTCCCCAGATTTCCAGCCGGCAAATTGTAGATCAAGTCAGCATCCTGTTCTAGACATGGGATTGCCCTGATGCCTGGTTTCACCCGGATTCTGGAAATAGTTTTAAAACTTACATTAAAAAAAGTGAAATCTTGCTCCACAGAACTCTCAAATTCCCTGGAATGTGTGAAAGGATGTACAGCTTCTCTGCATGCAGATGGCCCCATTAGCTCTTTTCTTGCTGCATATCGCACGGTGGGATCTGAGGATGTCTCCGCCTGCATCCCTAACAAGGCGTAGCCACTTGTCACCAATGACTGTTAAATCCGTACTGACGGGGACAGTGTGGTCACCCTGAACGGGGCAGCCATTTAGGGTAAAGGCATGTTTTCCAGTGGATTTCCTATGGATTTGCTGACGTGGATTTTTGTGAAGTCCCAGTAGTCACCATGGCCACTTGATCCTTGTTCTCTCTCTCTCTGCCGGGGTGGTCTCCTCGAGGCAGGCTGGCTGTAGGCCAGGTTTCTAAGGGTTAATCGAGGTCATTGGGAAAACAAACCAAGGCTGCTGGATAATAGGCTTACTTGGTTCTGGGAACTTTTAATGTGTGGCATTTTAGAAATAAACCAATGTATACCGACATACACCAGTACGTCTAAGTATATGAAGTATAATTTTAAGGATATGCCGGCATATACATCAACATACTCAATAACACAGACGTATCCTGGCATACTGAAGCCTATCCCATAAGCTCGGGGGGCGTGGCTGAATGGGAAGAACACCCGGTGTGAAGCAGAGCTTTCTCACACCAACCTGTGTGTCCCCAGGCAAGTTGGTCAGGTCTCTTATCTGTGAAACCACAGAGCTACTTCATGCACTCTCAGAGGCCCCTTCCAGTTCTAACAGCCTGTGATCCTCCTGTCTTGTTTTTAAAAACATAGATGAAGTCCCATGGGGGCTGAGTGAAGTAAAACTCGTATCAGTTTTTTAACATTAATGAGTGCCTTGTATGTGTGGAGGGTGAAATGTTTATGCACAGATGAGCCCCCTTTGCCCACTGGGCCTTCTGTCTTCATACTTTGGGGAGGGAAGAAGCTCCCCTGTGACAGGGAGGGAGAGGCTGGGGCAGACAGAAAGGCTGCTGGGGCCCCATCAGAGCCAGGTTCTTCTGCTCAGATGTAGGGACTGGATCACAATCTGTTTCTGGGATCAAACGAGTCACCTGATTCTGGACTAGTCACTGTCCTCTGCCTTCACCTCCCCTTCGTTGCCACTCAGCCCTGGTCGATGTCATTCTGGAATAAGTTATTAGAGGTCTGTGGCTCTCTAGATGCCCAGCAGTAATGATAGAGAAGTCACAGTGTCTGCAGCAGGCTAAGTTAGACAGAAAAGCTGCAAGCCCAGAGTGGTGGCCGAGGTTCCCTGAGGAGTCTGGAAGGTTGTTCAGACTGCACGTCTCTGTGCCATAATGGGAGTGGTCAGGGCAAAGGGACCCTAGATTTGGGCCATGCGGGGAGTGTCACTTTGCTTCTAGGGAACTCCAGGAGAGCTTTCTTGAGATGAGAGTTACCTCATCGATTGCCCAGTGATGACCCAGGACTGTGAGAAAAACACACGATGCCTTTTATCTCACTTAATTCTGCCAACAGCCTTGTGAGGTGGGTACTTTCCATTTCACAGATGTGAACATAAAGCCTTGGAGACTTTGACCACATAGATGCGGTTAAACTTAGATCTGGTCCACCAGGTAGCCTGCTCTTAGTCATGTCCCACCCCATTTGAAGCATAGAATCTGCCTGGAGGACAGGGAAACTTCTCTCCATCTGTGCAGCCAGCCCTGATGCTGTGCCACGTAATTAACCTCTCTTCGTTTCTGTCTGGGGAGTGTGCCTTTATTTCTTATCTTTCTCCCCACTTGGTTCCCATGTCCAGGAAGTAACTAGTACATTTCATTCACTGATAGCCAGCACAGAGCCATACATGCAAAGTGTCCCCCCTCCATTTACCATAGGCAATACGTAATTTATCCGTTTTGATCAGATCGTTTGAAAGCTTTAGGAATGAAACATTAGCAACTGTATTGATAGCATCATGGGACATCCCCTAGAAGAGTGAAAAGCCATGAAGATTTAGCCTCTTCAGGAGAAGTTTGTTCTTTGGGAAATAGTAACTACAGTTACAGTATGATTAATAGTAGTGAAGTATCAACCTGTCATAGGTGGAAGTGACCCTCCAGAGTGTGGAGTTAGTACCACCACTTTCCAGATAGGACCTTAAAGCCTGCAGAGAGGTAGGACTCTGTCCAGCTAACTGGGGCCTGTAGACGACCCCCTACCCAGCCCCATGTCCTTCTGCTCTTAACTTCTGCCCCCTTATGTACTAACTACCAAGAAAAAGCACTGCGCGGAGATGACTCACGGTCATATCTGTAGGAGTCTCCCACTGTGATGTTCTTTGTCGCTGAAGAGAAGGGTGACCTATGGAAGGAATGCATAACAGTGAGCTTCGTTGCATTTTACAGTGTTTTCATCTTTTTGCTCAAGTCAGAGCACAGATCAGTCATGGAGAAGAAAATTGCATGAGCAGCTTGTGTGTGTACGTGCGTGCGTGTGTGTGTGTTTATGGAGCTTTTGTTAAAGGTTTATCTGTGGTTGAATTCTGTGGGGTTTTTTTGGTTTTTGGGTTTTTTTGAGTGGGGTAGTAAAAACGTTAATCAAAGCTTGTAGTTGGTTTCTTTTGACTTAATTGAAGAAGAAAAAGGTTTATTCTAAAAGAACATCTGTAGTGCAGTGTGGGTCTGTAAGTTTTGCTCATTTGGCTTTCAGTACTTTTGGCTAAATGTTCCTGGACTCGGCTATGGGACTCCCACCCTTAGTTCCTCAAGCACCCGCGGAGGGAAAAGGATTCTCTTCAGTGCCCGCAGAGGAGATGTGTCAGCTCTCTGGAGGCCTCCTTGCTAAGCAGAGCCATGTCGGCAGAGCCAACGGGGGGAAGGCCTTCCTGTTGCTACCAGAAGGTCTACAAAAGACAGTCCCTACAGTTCGAAGTCATGCATCAGGGCAAAGAAGCACACGCGGTTGAGTGATTCTCCCACATTTCCATCTTCAGCGACCCCCCCTCTCCTAACCCCACAGCAGAATTGGTCATTCCTTCCTATGTGTTTCCGGGACTTCTTGCACAGACCCCTGAGGTGGCTCTCTTCTGAGTTAACTGAAATCCTTTGGGTTTCCAGGGCAGGTGCAGCGCTGTGTCTCTCTTTATGCCCCGCATCGCCTTCCTGGCCTGGTTCCCACGTGTGCCTGTGGTGCTTCTAGGGTTGCGTCAGGTGATTGAGAAATGAATACTGTCCCTGTGCCAGATGGTGGGTCCCTGGGCTTCCCAGCCTCCCTGGATGCCTTTCTACCTTCCCTCTACTTCCTCTGCTCAGGATCCAGCAGTAGGGTGACACGTGTCCAGGGACCCTGGTGACCCTGAGACCACAGTCAGCTTTGCCCTCTGGTCACTGGTGGGGCGCAAACTGTCTACCTGTAAGACTGTATACTTTCTGTGTGCTCTAGTTCTGGCCGCTTTGGTAAGAGCCTTCTGCGTGTTGCCCTCACAGGCTCAGTGGAACATAGACATCAGATAAATGAGCTAATAATGAGTAGAGTTCTGAAATTTTACAAAAGATTTTGTGCTTGGTGCCTTCGTGTACTCTTGCGTCCAATACCTCTGCTCCTTGAGCGTATTTAAAATAAGAGTTCATGTATGAAGTATTGATCTAGATTTTCTAGAAAAGACAAGTTGGGGCAAGCAGAGATGTCCCTGTAACTGAGTTGTTTTGGTGGCCTTACTCGGTGCATCCCTGGAAGTCAAGAGAATACACTCGTGCCAGGCACAGAGCTCCTCCCCTAGGCTGCTTTTCTTGGGAAGTATCTGGATGGACAGACTTTCCTCTCAATGGGGAGGGGAGGGGTGTTCTGTGGGCTTTCTTTGCAGATCTGATCTTGGAAGCGAAGGGTCCCCTGGCACGGAGGTACCTGACCTCTCGCCCTCCCTCGCCCTCCTCCCAGGCTTCCAGAGGGCCTGCCTGGTGGTGGCGGCGATCTGCAGCACCACCAACGTGCCCGTCTAAAGCGTTGTCTTCTCCCCGCAGCCAGCATGCCGACCAGCGAGACGGAGTCTGTGAACACAGAAAACGTGAGTGGCGGAGGCGAGAACCAAGGCGGCTGTGGGAGTCTCTGGTGAGTGTGGGGGCCGCTCGCCATCCTGCCCCCTCCTGTCTTCTTGGAGGAGCACATGAGCGGAAAGGCGCCCCAGATTTCAGTGGAGACCCTGGGCCATAGCCTCAGGTGCGCGAGGGGTGGGTGGGCTCACCTTGGACCCCTTGGTCGTCTCCCATCCCAGGCCCCCCAGCCCCCCAGCGTTTTACTCGCCTCCTCCCCCAGAGCAGCTCGTCCTGCTGAGGTGGAGCCTGCTGCGGGGCGTGCCAGGTAACCCGGCAATTCCACTGTGTCCACTAGGTGCTGGTGGAAAAGAAGAGGCATGGCCAAGGCTGGGCCCTCTGGGTGCCGGCGGTGGGGGTAACAGGCCTGACTCTCCTTCCGGTCTGCTGTTGGCATCAGGGCTTTGACAAAGCGCTTGTGTGGCAGAGTGGCTGACAGAATGCGCTGCATATTTTTCTTTCCCTGGTGCGTTCTCTGGCCTTGTACCCGGCGGCTGGACACAGAGCGCAGAGCCCGCCCCCCTTTGCTCATGGCACCTGTTTCTGGAGCCCTGCACCACACTCTCCTAACAGTGGAGGGCACCGCACATGCACCCTGGTTGGCTTCCGTCTAGATGACCTGGTCCCCTGTGGGGACCAGCAGTGTGCATTGTGCAGGGAGTACTGCCTGCCGTGGGGAGCCCATGCAATTGTGTTTCATTCGCTTCCTGCTGGTACCCTTCAGCTCTTATCTCTGTAAAGTAGAGGTGGTGTTTTTAAGAAAATTGGATCTCCTTGCAGAGATCAAAAAAGATGTGCTTGGGGCAGAATGCTCTGCAATTTAAGAAGTGCATTTGCCTCTGTTGTCATGCTCCGCCCTCCCTACAACATTGTAAAGTAACTGCGGGGATGGGTTCATCTTCCTCATTTTACAGATGAGAACACTGAGGCTCAAAAAGTTGTGCTGCTTGCCTGAACCCATGCAGTAGTGAATAGCAGAGCCAGGACTCCTAATCCAGTGCTCCTCTTGCTGTTGTAGCAGCACAGTGGCTGAGTTGCGAGCAGGGGAGGTCCTGCTGACTTCAATCTGGGGAAGTGGGGTCAGGGGAGAAGACCCCCTCCCCCTTCCCGGCATCACGGCCTGTGACAGGGCTGCACAGGGCAGTTGGCTAAGAGTCTTCTCCTGCCTGGACCCTGGAAGGAGTCAGCCTGGCATGCCTGGCCCGGGCAAAGCCTCACCTCCTGCTCTGCTCTCACCCCTGCTGGGCTCACTGGGGGAGCTGGGAGGTGCTGAGCCCAGGCTTCCGTGCATGGCTTCTCTTATCTCTCAGCTGAAGTCATGGGGAGAGTACACTCAAGCCTTCCTAACCAAAATCCTATTCTTTCTGTCTTTGTTTTAGCCAAGCCATCTCAAAATCCAAGCTCAGGTCAGTACCTTCTGTTTTTCCTTAAGCCTGTGTGTTGGTGTCTTACTTTCTCACTTCTCAATTACACATGGAGTTGCTCTAGACTTGATTTTTACTCTCTGGGCTAGAACATTCATATTGAAGATTGGTCTGTTCAGTATGTATTAAACACCTGCCATGGAAAGCAGCATAGTAGGTGCTGAAGATCTTACCCCAAAACAAACTGACAGGATGTAATAACGAGCAATCTCTTGTCACTAGTCAACCCTTCATATTCCTGCCCAGAGTCCGTTCTTAAAGAAGGATTCTCCTTGTCACTTTTCTGCTTACAAGTTTTATATGGAGGGGGTTTCAAGGGTTCTTCTGAGGTGCTAGTGATGTTCTATTCCTTGCTCTGAGTGCAGGTTACATGTTTAGTTGGTAAAAACCCATTGAATCATATACATATGATTTGTATACTTTTCCATATAAATGCTATTTTTCTTTTTTTTTAATTTTTTTGATGTTTTATTTATTTCTAGGAGAGAGAGAGAGAGACAGCGTGAACAGGGGAGGGTCAGAGAGAGAGGAAGTCACAGACTCTGAAACAGGCTCCAGGCTCTGAGCTGGCAGTCAGCACAGAGCCCGACACGGGGCTCAAACCCACGAACCGCGAGATCATGACCTAAGCAAAAGTCGGACGCTTAACCGACTAAGCCACCCAGGCGCCCCATAAATGCTGTTTTTCAATTGAAAACAATTTACTACAAAAACTGACTTGAAGTGGACATATAAATGCAAAACCTAAAACTGTAAACATTCTAAAAGAAAACACAGGAGAAAAATCTTTGTGACCTTGGGTTGGGCCAAAGTTTCTTAGAGACAAAACCCAAAACACCGGCCATATGAGAAGATAAGCTCCAGATCGGAAGAAAAAAACGTTCGTAAAACATTTGATAAAGGACCAATATCCAGTATATAAAAAGAATAATACATAAATATGGTGTGAATGATTAGAAAACAATAAAAAAATGGTTAGTAGAGTTTAATAGGTATGTCATCAAAGGGGGATGCATGGCAAAGCAGCACATGACATGACCACTGTCACTAGGAAAATGGAAATTAAAACCACAATGAGACATCACTGTATACCTATTAGAAAATTCTTCACACCTATGGATCAAATTTAAAATCTGACAATACCAAGTGCTAACAAGGATGTAGATTGGTGGGACTTCCCACACATTCATACATGGTGAAAGACACGGCCCTTTTGAAAACAACTTGGCAATTGCTTGGAAAGTGAAACTTATATTTACCATATAACCCAGCAATTCCACTTCCAAGATATTTATATAAAATGAAGACCTATGCCTGCATGCCTATTTTTTACATAAGGGTTTACAGCAACTTTATATGTAATTATTAAAAACTATAAATAACTCCAGTGTCCATCAGATGGACAAATTGTAGTTCATGCATATGATGGAATAACGCTCAGCAATAAGATGGAAAAAACTGCTGACACATACAAAACAAATTAATCTGGAAAGTATTTTTGCTAAGTGAAAGAAGCAAGTCTCTCAAAAAGCTCTATATTGTGTGATTCTATGAAACCAAACCATAGGGACAAAAAAACCCAGTAGTTTTCAGCGGCTGAGGTGAGGAGGGTGGGTTAACCGTCACAAAGGGCTATGAGGAACTTCTTTGAGTGATAGAAATATTCTACCTCTTGATTGTGGTGGTGGTTACAAACCCTTTACCTAAATGTTAAGAGCTAACCACATATCTCTCATATCTCAATAAACCGGACTTCAAAAAAAAAAAAAAACAGTTGAAATCCCCTCCATGATTCCCTGTTGCCAGAGGGCACCTACCTTCCTTCATAATTTGGTCCCCAGCTTGCTCTCTGGCCTGATCTTCTGACACCGCCCCCTAACTCCCCACTCTGTGGCTTTAACCGGATTGCCCTCAGGTTTCAACACACTGTTTCTTCCCACCTCAGTCCCCGTGGCCATGCAGTCACCTCTAGAGGAGTACCCTCCGTCTGCTCCCTGGTGAACTCTTACTCCGTCATCCAGAGCCAGCCCAAATCTCAGCTTTTCAGGGAAGCCTTTCCTGCCTCTCGCAAAGAGCATTTGCCACTCCTGTCTCTTTGTGTCTGTACCCGGGACCCCTAGAGAAGCGCTTAGTGGGGATTAATAATTGCTATTTGCCGCAACCTTGCATGCTTTTCAAGGTCAGAGACTGCAGGACGATGCACCTTCTTCATCTCCATATACGCAGTGTCTGGAGCCCTGTGAGGGACACATTGAGAGATGCTTCAGGACTTCAGTGGATGGAACAGTGAGGCCTCTAAGACCTCATGATGAGACGCTTGTGACTTGTCACTACTGCATAATAGAACTACCAACTCTGGTTCTTTCTCGAACCACCTTGCTTGTGTGTACTTAATCACACATCACAGGAGAAACACACCCTCCCTCGAGGAGACAGTCTTTAGTACCCTTGGTGGGATTTTTCTACCCTGGTCATCCCGTTAACAGCCACTGTTACCATGGAAACCACACAGCAGGAGCAAGCACCAAATGCACTGTGCTTGTGCCAGACCTTGTTGAAGAGTTAGCACAGTTTCTTCTTTGCCTGGTCCCTGGGTTATGGTGTTTTCAGCATAGCAGCGCCGCTGAGTCAGCCAGCACTGCTGCTTGGACCCCGCATGGAGATTCCTCTGACTCAGGTCCCTGGAGGAAGTGCCCATGGCCCCCGTCACTGAGCACAGCCTGCACAGGGCTGACGTAGCCACTCGGCCACCCTTTTTTCTGGGACCTACCTCACCAATCCAGCCTGTGTCAGGAAGTGTTTTCCATGGGGGGAAACAAGCTAAGGCAGGGGATACTTTCCCTAATGACACATCAGCACTGAAAGTCGCTAGAGGACACACCACTTGTCTGTCTGGCTCCGCTCATTTTATTTGTATGAAAACATGATTCAATATTGGCCCTTCTCCTAAAGGTGTATTTTGAGCATCCCTAGTTAGAAAGGGCACCTGATGACTCAGTATGAAGACTCATGTCCTACTCAGCTTTGACAAGTCTGCCAGGCTCCAGAGGAACCTCCCAGATTTAAGTAAGGACTGAAAGTTTCCCTAAAAGGAAAACTGGGTTTGGAGCACTTTGCTGCCTGATAAATTCTGTATGACGGTCGAGATGCTGCAAGAGATGTGTATGACCAGCCACACGGCTCTCTGTACCCATAGCGTGAACAGACCCATGTACCATATGGTGGGAACTGCATATATGTGCGCAGCCTCAGTTTTGCATCTGCGTATGAATCTATGAATATCTAGATTATTCTAACTGGTTTGAGGACTGCTTATGGCAGATTATGGAGTTATCTAAAACCATAGGAAGGAAACTAATAGTATGACCAGCCAAGATACTATTTTAAACGCTGTATTTTAAGACTAACATAATTAGTATGATGAGTTCTGTTAATTTCTTTGTCCTTTGTTCTCATCTTTACTTCCTGCACCTGGTGATCTGAATCTCCAGAGTTGAAGACAGCTTGTTTCTCCATAACGTCCATTGGACATTCAGATGCTGTGTCTGCCACTCAGCCAGGGAGTAACTTTTGCTTCTGTTGCAGCCGCCGCTGGCGTCGCTGGAACCGATTCAATCGCAGAAGATGTAGGGCTGCTGTGAAGTCTGTCACGTTTTACTGGCTGGTTATTGTCCTGGTGTTTCTCAACACCTTAACCATTTCCTCTGAGCACTACAACCAGCCTGATTGGTTGACGCAGATTCAAGGTACGAGCAGAGGCTGTTCTCTTTTTATTCTGATTCTGAATTAGGGACTCCTGAGGCTGCCCGACTGCAGTGTAGTCTTAGCTGATCAATGTGTAACGGTGAGACATTCCTGGAGGGCACTGGCTTGGAAGACGTGGAACTGTACAAAACACAGGCTGCACCCAGAGTGGTGGGGGTGCAGTTCATGGCGTGCGGTCAGTGAAGCACCTTGGGGCTGATTGAAGCTGAAGCCTCTCATTGTCTTAACCCTGTGACCACCTAGGGTCACGGAATCTTGCAGTTGGGAAGGACCTCATCTCCCTTCTCCCCACCCCCACAGGAAGCTTTATTTTCCTGTATGGTATTCTTGGCAAGTGGTTGTTGCCCCTTGATAGACAACTGCTTCTTCTATTATTGGCTACTACGCGAGGCCAGATTGCCCCTTCCACAACTGATTGAAACGAGAAATATAACATGCTGGTCTAAATGCAGAATCATGGGCTTTTAGTGCTAGAAAGCATCAGAGATTATGTGGTAAACTACTCCTCCCTATTTTATGATCTGGGAAACTGAGCCTAGAGAAGTGAAGGGGCTTCTCCAGGGTTCCATATCTAGGTGGTAGCAAAAGCAGGACTTGAACCCAGGAGCCAGATGGTAAATATTGGTGCCACATTTCTGTAATGGGCACCAAAGCAAAGACAGAGGCAAAGTGCTGGGGATATTTCTAGCAGAGCCTGGTGGGGATGGGGTGTGAGGAGGGAAAACGAGTCTGAGCCACTCCCACCATGAGACCCCGAGCGTGTGAGCCCCCTTGTCTTTTCAGATATCGCGAACAAAGTCCTCCTGGCTCTGTTCACCTGCGAGATGCTGGTAAAAATGTACAGCTTGGGTCTCCAGGCGTATTTTGTCTCTCTTTTTAATCGTTTTGACTGCTTCGTGGTGTGCGGCGGAATTACCGAGACCATCCTGGTGGAGCTGGAGATCATGTCCCCCCTGGGGATCTCTGTGTTTCGATGTGTGCGCCTCTTAAGGATTTTCAAGGTGACCAGGTAAGGGTGCATGCATCTCGCTGCAGGTGTCTTCTGGCCGGGGGTGGGGGGTGTGGGGGTGGAGGGTGGAGGGACGGTGTCATTCAGCCACATCCTGGTCCGGTGATGTTTGTGGTGTCCCGCGGGCATTCTGGGCTCACACCCCCATCTTGACTTCCAGGCACTGGACTTCCCTGAGCAACTTAGTGGCCTCCTTGTTAAACTCCATGAAGTCCATCGCTTCACTGTTGCTCCTGCTTTTTCTCTTCATCATCATCTTTTCTTTGCTTGGGATGCAGCTGTTTGGTGGCAAGTTTAATTTTGACGAAACACAGACCAAGCGGAGCACCTTCGACAATTTCCCTCAAGCCCTTCTGACGGTATTCCAGGTGAGCCCTCGCGAGGGGCCCGCATGAGACGCCGCCTTGTCAGTCCACAGCTCGAGAAGACAGAGTGATTCTGCTGTGGTTAGTGACTTCTGCCCCAGTCATGCTCTGACAGACCTGGCACCGTGGGAGCCATTGGTTTCGTACCCAACTCGGGCTGTCTGTGTGCTGTGACTCAGTGCCTGTGTGAGACCCCTGGATATGGTACAGAATGAGACACCAAAAACTTCTGTTCGATTTTGTGAGGTTTTCTGTGAGATAGGCCCTAAAATCCTCTTCCTGTTCTGTGCTCACTTTTGATGGCTGACCAGCTTTGTGATTCTGGCTCTAACGGATTTGTGTAGAGAGGTGAATTCTAAAGCCCTAATGCTCCAGTGTGTAGTCAGAGGAATTGGGGTGATAAAAGGGTTGTAACAGCTTTCTGCCCCTTTGTTCTCCCTCCTGTGATATAATGAGGACATGTGGGCTCTGAGCACGTCTGCACTGCGGGTCCTGTGCAGGCACCGCAGCTGAGAAGGGGGAACAGCGTCAGAGGTACGCAGGTGGCTAGGCACTCAAAGCAGCAGTCTCCACACCCACCTGGCTTGAAGCTGGGGTGTTATAACCACCCCCCACTTCATATGCTATGAGCTGAAGCCCTTCCTCAAACAATGAGTGGCAGATACAAGCTTCCCTTGTAGCTTTTCCCACCGATGCCAGTGAGCTCCAGCTTCAGAGACCATCTGGGGAGGAAGGAAGGCATGGTGGGAGGGGCCTAGACATTGAGGGCCCTGATGGCTCTTTCAGTGCACAGCTCTGTGACCGTGGGAAGTCACTCTCCTTTCTGAAAACAAAACAAAACAAAACAAAACAAAAAACCCCCAAGAGACTAGAGGGAATGATCTGTAGGATTCATTCCCATTTGGTCATTTTGAAGTGGATGGAATATGTTGCCACTGAAGGCCATACTTTTTTGAAATATACTCTGTTTGAATTCTACTTGATTTTTAGCCACCGACTGGTTATTTTTTCCATTTTATTTCAGAGAAACCTGTATGGTGGTGGTGGGTTTTGGTAGTACCTGTGTATAGCGAAAATTCAAATGTTTACAAAAGGGTATAAAGTAACAAATAGCCTCCTTCCCACCCAGCCCACAATTTCTCCTTCTAGAGGCAACCCCCTCTGAATAGTGTCTGTGTTCTTTGAGATTTATTTGCTCGGAGATGTGAATCAATGAACCTAGCAACCAACCTATCTACCCAGGAATACAGTATGATTCAGATGGTGGCTCATGTTACATGCCATTTCCATCATCTTACCATTTAAAGTGTCCTTGAGAACCTTCCTTATTGGTCCCTGAGAGTTGCTTCCTTTCCGATTCTGCGTGAATCCTGTTGTCTGCACAGCCCCTAATTCATGTAACCAGTCCCTAGCTGGCGAATACATCATTGTGTCTGGCCTCGGCTCAGTGGGTGACCGCAAACTCAAACCCTGGGCACACGTGTGAGCCTACATGTGTAGGATATATTTCACAGAAATGGAATTGCTGGTTTGAAGGGTGTGGGTACATTTTCAACTCTGATATTCTTGCCTAGCACATTCCTCACAGGACTGTCTGTCCATCTCCAGGGACGGGGACGCTCCTCACGGGACTGTCTGTCCATCTCCAGGGAGGGGGACGCTCCTCACGGGACTGTCTGTCCATCTCCAGGGACGGGGACGCTCCTCACGGGACTGTCTGTCCATCTCCAGGGAGGGGACGCTCCTCACGGGACTGTCTGTCCATCTCCAGGGACGGGGACGCTCCTCACGGGACTGTCTGTCCATCTCCAGGGAGGGGGACGCTCCTCACGGGACTGTTAGTCTGTCCTCCAGGGAGGGGGATGCTCCTCACAGGACCGTCGGTCTGTCCTCCAGGGACAGGGCATGGAGACTGACTGACTTTTTTACTACTTTTTTCACTACTTTTTTTTAGCAGGTGGGTGTTCAGACTTTTTGATGGTTGTCTGACAGATGAAAATAGTGTCTTTCTACTTCTCTTATCAGGAGGGAAACTGAATGTCTTTCATGTGATGAAAAGGCATTGATAGTTCCTTTTCTGGGAATTGCTTTTTCTTTTGAAATCATTTGCCCATGTTTCTGTTGGGTTGTGAGCCATGACAGTTTCACTTTTCAAAGTATCTGGTGCAGATAGATGATACAAGAGCATATGCACTCCCTCTTTCTTTCTCTCTCTCTCTCTCAAAGATAATATGCTTTTATTAATTTTTGTAAGTTTTATTTATTTTTGAAAGAGAGAGAGACAGAGTGTGAGCAGGGGAGGGTTGGAGAGAGAGGAAGACACAGAATCCAAAACAGGCTCCAGGCTCTGAGCTGTCAGCACAGAGCCTGACGCAGGGCTTGAACTTACAAGCTGTGAGATCATGACCTCAGTCAAAGTTAGACCCTTAGTGACTGAGCCACCCAGGAGCTCCTGGAAGATAGTATGTTTTTAAAATGCTTTTTAGGTTCATCCAGTTCTACCTCACAATAGATTGAGTTATCAAATATCATCAGTAGGGAAGATTAAATTAGAAATTTCTGGTAGTTCTTAGTATCTATTCATGAGGTAGCTTGTAAATTTACAGAGAGATTTTCAGTTCCCTGCATCTACAAGTTCAGTAAGTTAACTGGGGAATAGTAGGCAGCCGTTAAAAGGACTGAAGGGCATTGACCGACCCAGAGGGTGTCCATAGTATATTGCGGAGTGGGAAAAAAAAGAAAGCAAATGCAGAAAATTCATATAGCATGACACTCTTTATGTTTAATAAATTTGAGAAGACACCAACTATCTCTTTTCTCTGGACATGTATCTATATGTTTACATGCACAAAGTTTCTAGAGAGAGACCATGTTTTTGGGTGCTGGGGGCAAAACTAGGGTGTCACCAGAAACTACATAAGTCTTACGTGTGGCATTACTTTACTTCCATGTGAAGACTTAACTCATGCGTTTGTGTAATTGGAAACAATGTTTTCACAACTCTATGGGATAACCAGTGGCTTTGTTGAGCACAAACCAGACAGTAAAAGGCAGCTGGAACCAGATTCAGGCAGCCCCCAGTGAGCTATGGCAGACCATCAGGAGCTGTGGTCCAGCGAATGCAGGCTGACCGCAGTTTTGGCCTCTTAGATTCTGACAGGTGAAGACTGGAACGCTGTAATGTATGATGGCATCATGGCCTATGGCGGCCCATCGTCCTCGGGAATGATCGTCTGCATCTACTTCATCATCCTCTTCATTTGTGGTAACTGTATCCTTCAAGCCGAGCAAGGCTTTGTCATTGTCATCTCCTTTTGTTTCTCCCTGTCTGAGTTTCCTTTAGGTGGTCGTGGTGGCGGGTGGTGGCAGCTCTTGGGCCGGGGAGATGTATGCCCTTACCTTGCTACCTTAACACCTGCTCCCCTTCACTGTTGCTGGAACAGCGTAGTGGGGTCAGAGTTCCAGCAAGGCTTTGAGGAATGAGCAAGCTGGGGAAGAGAGCATGGGACAGTGTTGTGGCCTGTACCGGTTGTCACCCAATTTGGTGCAGCTCCTGCACAGGTTCCAAGGGAAGGCTCAGGGCAGAGCCGGTTGTCCCCTGCGCCATCAAACCTGGGAAGTTAGGGGTAAATCTGTGTCTCTTAAGACCCTTCCTAACCAGTGGGGACCCATCAGCAGTGGCTTGACCTAAGCTCCCCGGACTGGTCTGGCTTTGCTGATCTGTACCTCTCTGGGGATCAGGCGTCCATTGGCCAGTGGCTGTATTAGGCCGAGAGCTCTTTTCTGACTCCTATTATTCCTTTTCCCTGCCAAGCGGCACTCTCTAATTCTAGACTTCTGAAGGTTTAGATCTCTCTTTCCCTTGATCAGACCCTTTAGGACCCTGAAAACTTGTGGCTGTGTCTTCTTTCTCTCTCTGACCTCCCTGACTGCCACAAGACCTGGTGTATGGAGTCCTCAATAAGGGCTTGGTGGAAGAGCGGCTGTAATGTGAATACCACCTCTTGGTCTTCACCTTTCTATTTTAAAGAATCCTAACTAGATTCTTCTCCTAAGAAGTCCCAGATTCCTTCAGCTCTTTTCCCCCTAATCTTCAGTGGTTCATTAGTGAGTTTTCTTCGGTGCAGTAACCCTATGCAAACTTCTAAGGACAATACTTTGTGCTTCAAGTTATTCTATGGAAATCCCCATGTCAGTACATAGAAGCCCATTGAGTCCCTCGGGCAGCTAGAACACCCCTCCTACCCAGAGGTGAGCTCTCCTGCCAGATGTTATCCTCATAGTTCCTGCTGCACGGGGCGCCATCATCTACTGGATTTGGGGTGAGAGCTTCCCCATCCCCCCAGCTCAACAATAAACTTCTTTTTTTAAAAACATTTATTTATTTTGAGAGAGAGAATGAGAGCACAAGTGAAGGATGGGGCAGAGAGAGAGGGAGGGAGAATCCCAAGCTGATAGCGCAGAGCCTGATGTGGGGCTCAATCTCACAATCTGAACTGTGAGATCAAGACCTGAGCCAGAATCAAGAGTTAGACACTTAACCGACTGAGCCACTCAGGTGCCCCCAGCAATAAACTTCTTGCTTCAGGCATCTTGTCTTCTTTGTATTCACATCTCTCGTGGTTTATAGTGGAGGGTCTTGCACATAGTCAGCTTGTTTAATGCTTGTTAAATGAATCAATGTTTTCTTATTGTACTTTCCTTGCAGTGAACTCTCTGGGCCAGAGCAATATACCGGCTTTGGGTCTGCAGAGAAGTATTCCCTGGCCACACTCATTCTGGTTACATGGCTGTGTTTTCTTTGTAATATGTATATCATTGTCTGAAATGCTTAAGTATGTTCTGTCTCCCCCAACTAGAATAGATGCTACGTGGGAGTAGGGACTCCAGTCTGTCATGCCCCCAGCACCTAGCATAGTCATCACTGTGACAGAGGTGCTTGGTGGATCTTTCTGAATGAATTCCAGAGCATACCACACTGTTCAGGAGGGTCTGGGCAGTGCTTCTAAATGCAGATGATGGGTGTGAGATCTTGGAAACTGTCTATTCCAAACTCGTAAAAATTTTCCTGTAGTTTATTACTTCAGAACACTTTCCGCTACCAAAGGATTTTGGTGTCATCGAAAGCTTTACAACAATGTAAAGATACATGATTTCTTCAGTGAGAGCATTGGTAGGAATCCTCAGGACAGTTAGCCCTACACTAATCCCTGCCTGAGCCACAGTTGCCTCTCAGCTGTCAGAGGAGGGCTCGTGTTGCCAAGCCATCACCCAGCCCAGGACAGATTGCTTCCCCGGGCTCATTATGTTCTGCTTAAAAAATAGTCTAGCATATCAAACGTGTTTTTAAACGTTTTCGTATATTTCATTCATGTATCTATCCTCTTTAAAGACTTGAATAGATTAGTGCAGTGTGATATCCTAGGCAGGCATCTCCTCGTCAGTCCCTTTCTAGGTTGCGTTTGTGTTACCCACCTGAGACTGCAGATTGCACAGGCTCTGTGGGACATGGGTGCCCTTCACCTGTCCCTGGGTTTCTGGACTCCCACGGCCTTCCAACCAGATGGCCAGGCCTCAGCCAGGGAGAAGCATGGTCAGAGAAGGAGCCCTCTTGACTTACTCCCTCTGATCCCTGTGCTTCTCAGAAAATGTATTTAACTGCTAGTGAATAAGAAATAGGCATCTTCTAGGAGATTCAGGAAACTTGTTCAGAATTTTTTCTTCTGTCTTCCAAGGAAACCACACATACAACATTAGAGTAAGAGCCAAAAACCTGATAATATGCTCATTCACTTCACTTCACATTTTAGTATTTGAAAAAACACAATTCACCCACAGTAGTCAAAGATACAGCGACAGGAGGACCATTCAAAAGAATTGCCGGGCACCATCTGGCAGTACACGGTGTTTGTGTCGTGGATGCATGAACGAGGTATCTGCAGACTCCAAAGATCATTTCAGATGAGAAAGACTCAGGACTGTGTTGTGCAATCATCATCTTGTGGGACCATCATTTGATTCCCATGTAGCCTTTAGAAGGGGCTATTTTGGAAAGTGCATCCTGGACATATGTTAAGGGTGTGTGTGTGTTTTAAAAGAAACAAAACAGTATGCATAAAGTGAAATGCAAAATGCATACAAATACCATGTTTATGTTATGGAATGTTTTAGGCAGCGTGTATTATAGCTACAGACACCTGGTGTGCAGAGACACACGTATGTGCCAATGTGCACCGAGGCACACAGATGAAAGGAAATGTCAAAGTTTGTAGGTTTTCATGGGGTTTAGTGAACCTTAATTTTGCTTCTTTCCAGACTGTCTTCTACAGTTTTCTAGGGGTTTTTGTTTTTGTTTTTCAAACAGGGTTCTGGTCCTCTGGTCTTACCAAGTAAAGATAGCAACTAGGGGAGAGTCACCTGTTAGCCTCCCAGGACACAAAGGGGTGTGATGTTACCATTATGGATGACACATAGCTGTCTTTAGAAATTGCGTTGTTCCCTTAAAATGTTCAAACTAGATATCCTACTGAATGTCTTCTTGGCCATTGCTGTAGACAATCTGGCTGATGCTGAAAGTTTGAATACTGCCCAGAAAGAGGAAGCTGAAGAGAAGGAAAGGAAAAAGATTGCCAGGTAACTCCACTTTCACCCAAGAATAGAACCTTGGGCAGAACCCAGGCCCTCAGCTCTCATTTCCTCAGAGCCAAGAGTAGGAGTCACACGTCCCCCTGCGTTAAAGAATCTCTATGGTTAATTTTGGCGGCATAAAATAAATGATGCGTTTGATGCTGATGAGCTCTAGGATGAGAATTTTAATAAGGTGATCCATGTAATGAACCCAGTGCAGTTAGGTGAACGGGGAGCTCTGAGGATGGGTTGTGCTATGGTCTTGCTATTAGGGTTATTTCCAATTAAACTCCATCCTTCATCAGGCCGCTGTTGATTCAAAATCTGGATCAGTATTTTTATACATAGCACTATGGTTACTTGGTTTCTCATGTTTTCTTCTGTGTAGAAAAGAGAGCCTGGAGAATAAAAAGAACAATAAACCAGAGGTCAACCAGATAGCCAACAGTGACAATAAGGTATATGTCCTAAAACAGTTCTCCCCTTTTCATTTCACTGTGAGTCTGTTGATATCATCATAAATGTGCCATTTACACTGGGAAGGTGTCATCCATGATATTTTGGTGTGAAAGTGTGACACACATCATAGAGGCTGGCCTCCCAGTGGGGTTCTCAGTGAATTTAGACAGCTGGCTGGTTATTAATCAGTATTTCACCAAATGACTGGTATGGTAAGTATTTGACTGGTGGGACTACTTATTTTTTCTTTACTGGAATTGTGTCATCAGACCTGACCTGTTAGTATCTTCTGGGTGGAGATTACAATCAAGGATTGTTAACAGACGTCTGGCTCCAGAAGGATTTTTCAGTCCTTTGTTTGTTCCTTGAGTCAGTAAATACTTACTGAGTGGTTAATGTGCGGCAGATACCGGAGGTCAGCTGTGAACAAGACCAGTGAGGTCCCCCCGTGCACGGACCTCACATTCCGGCAGGAAGACAGGTATCTGCCTTGCAGTGACCATTCAGTATGGGCCAGTGTTGAGTGGGGAGGTGCGTGGATGGTGTTTTTGGCTAACCGTGGCCGGGTAGACGTTATACCCGTTTTCTCTCCATTTGCCTTCAAGTCTGTGTCTTAAGCAGAATTACCAATGGGGACACTTGTCCCTATGCACGCATGCATTTCCGTGCAGTGTGCACTTTGGAGAGAGTTTCTCTCCCTGCGTTGAATGGCAGGGTTGAGTCTGCACTTGGATCTCAGCAGTGCATTGAAGTCAGAGTCTCCCCTCCTCCCAAGACCTCTCTGTCAATCTAGGTTACAATTGATGACTATCGAGAAGAGGATGAAGACAAGGACCCCTACCCACCTTGCGATGTACCAGGTATGGGGGCAGAGGCCAGTGACAGGCTCTCAGTTCATGAGTGATATATGGCTTTGCTACCACTCTGTGATCAGAGGCTCAGTCTCTGGCCGACTAGCCCAGCTGGGGAGCGTGGTGGGCGGTGGGGCTGCCGAGGCCGTGGGCCTCGTCCTTGCGGCTGTGGAGCACTTAGCCCTGCTGCTTTTCTCGGCCACCCAGGTAGCTTACATAACTCAAATTCCAGGTGGTGGAGAAAGTGTGAGTAGATCAGGGCAAGCCCCACCCCTGCTGGGAAATCTCTCTAGGAGGCAACCAGCCATTACTGCTGTTATTACTGCTCACTTGACCCTTTCATAACTGCTGGTGTCTTACCTTTATTGGCTGATGTAGCAGGGACTGTGAGGAAGGGGTGCCGGGGAGTGGGGGATACTGATGGTGTGTGGCTTGAGGCCCCACACGCAGTTTTTCAGGCAGAAGGTGAGCAAGGCTGCTGGGAAACAGTGGGTGCTGGGAATACTGCACTGATGCTTTTCATCTATGCTCAGACTTGGAGCTGCTGGGCACCTCCTTCCCAGAACTGCATGCACCCACAGGCTGTGATGCATGTGAGTTGGGCACACTTCTCGCCCCACCCCCCTACGCACTCAGTCCGTATTCTGAAGGGTTTTGACCAATGTAAGCCGATAGATGTGAAAGTTAACTCTTCATTTGAAACAGAACAATAATTCAAACCCAAATGCAACCGTTATTTCATGCCTACAAAAAAAAGTGTCTCATTTAAAGTAGGGGAAGAGGAAGAGGAGGAGGAGGAGGATGAACCTGAGGTTCCAGCTGGCCCCCGTCCTCGTAGAATCTCGGAGTTGAACATGAAGGAGAAAATCGCCCCCATCCCTGAAGGGAGTGCATTCTTCATTCTGAGCAAGACCAACCCGTAAATACCCACTTTCTGATTTCATTGTTGCCGTGTCTCACCTGTCCCCTTACAGATTGCTTGAGGGGGCCTGGAGGTGGGGAGAAGGAAGGTGGGTCACAGCCGCCTTCT
This sequence comes from Proteles cristata cristata, assembly GCA_017311185.1. NCBI lineage: Eukaryota > Metazoa > Chordata > Mammalia > Carnivora > Hyaenidae > Proteles > Proteles cristata. The sequence continues at coordinate 1,084,309 of JAESUZ010001199.1, forward strand.
GTGCCTATGCCTCCGAGCCCCTGAGTCCTCTCCGACACCTCTCTGGCTCCAGCTTGCCTTTGCCTCTTGTCCATCTCTCCCTGGCCATCCCGTTCCTAGTTGAAGGCGCTATTATAGGAGTATGGCCAGGTCCTGGGAGCAGCACCATTCCAGCTTGCCCTCCCCTTAGTCCCTGTGTATTAGAGCCCACACCTCAGGTGTCTACGCATTGTCACCTGTGAGGTGTTTCCCATCCAGAGGACCCTTTCTTCATGAGTGGGTCTTCTGTTAAGATGCTTTGGGGATGAGAATTTTGCAACCAAGTTCTCCACAGCGTCTTCATCCTGAGACTCAGTTGAGTTGGTCAGTTTTCCCTATTGAGTTTTATGGCAACAAAGTGATATTGCTCGATGATGTTTTATAGGTGATAGCTATTCAGCTGTATTCTATCCTGCTTAAAATAGAACTTCTTGTGTTAAAATGATAAGGTGCTCACCAGGAGCACAGCATTGCAAGTGCAGTAAGAAGACAATGTTTATTCACTAGCCAGTTTCTCGGTTTTCAATCATCTGAGATAGATGGCATCCCTGTGGGGAATGAATGGCTCCTGGAAGCATTTCTAGACTCGCAGAGGCAGTCCTTGGCTGTTAGAGAAGAACCCTATGGAATTCACAGTCCCCAGGGGGACACAGGTGGGAAGCGAGGCTGTCATCCTTAGTGATTTGAGGATTTGATGGTAGTTTTTACAGCTCATCACTGTAGAGAATTTGGGTGTCTCTTTTTTAAAAAAGGTACTCAACTGATGTTACTGATGCCTACAGCTCACTGGGTCTACATATATTGAAGGAATGGCTTGATTTCCCTCCCCAGAGCTGTGAACACTCCTGCCCTCCCTGCCTTGGAAGGTTCTCCCCAGACTCACCTGCTAACAGCTTGCAAGCCCTCCAAGGGCACATCCCAGCATGAAGCAGCCTTACAAGGGAGGATTTGAAGAAAGGGGTCAGTTTCTTATAAAGTTGACTCCCGTTTTGAAAGTGAAAAAGGATGGAGCACCTGGGTGGCTCAGTCAGTTAAGCACCTGACTTCAGGTCATGGTCTCACAGCTCATGAGTTCAGGCCTCGCGTCAGGCTCTGTGCTGACAGTTCAGAGCCTGGGGCCTGCTTCAGATTCTGTATCTCTATCTTCTTTCTGCCTCTCCCCCTGCTCATGCTTTGTTTCTCTCTCAAAAATAAACATTAAAAGAATTTAAAAAGTGAAAAAGGAAAATAATTTCAAGGGAAAACATATATGCGTTCTAGAGGCCAAAAATAAAATCTTTAAGTTCTAAAGTCAGATGTTGAGGTTAAAGGAAGTCTGGTGCTAACTAGCCTCTGGGACATCACGGGTGGCAGGACTCTGAAGACTGTCACATAGCGTGGAAGATCCCTGCACGATTCTTGCACGATGCAGCTTTCTCTTCACTTTCTTGGGAGTTCTTGGGTCAACTCCAAAATTTTAAAACAAAAACACACTTAGGACAGAATCTCCTTGTAACAGAAGATGTTACCACCCCATCTACTCTTGTAGTCATTTTCATCCAGCCAGGTGGCAGCATTAGAAAGGGGTTGCTCTCTATCTTTTTAAATTTTTATGTATTTTTAAATTTTTGTAAGGTTCCTTATTTTGAAAGAGAGAGTAGGGAGGGGCAGAGGTGGAGGGGGAGAGAGAGAATTCCAAGCAGGCTCCACATGGACAGCATAGAGCCCGATGTGGGGCTCGAACTCATGACCGGAGCTGAAACCAAGATTCGGATGCTTAACCAACTGAGCCACCCAAGGGCCCCTTAATTTTTATTTTTAACTGAAGTATAGTTGACATACAATATCATATTGGTTTCAGGCAGACAACAGAGCAATCTGACCAGTCGGTGCATTATACAGTCCCATACAATGTTATTGTAATAGTATTGATGATATTCTTTATGCTGTACTTTTCATCCCTGTGACTCGTTTCTTTTATAACTGGAAGCCTATACCTCTGGATCCCCTTTACCCATTGCTCTCGTTCTTGTGAGCTGTGGCAGTGAGCCCTGAGCTCAGATTCCTTCCTAAGGCAGGCGAAGGCAGACGCTGGGCTTCAGGTCATAGCGGGAAAGCATTACAGTCCACCTGGATTGGAAATCCCCCTCAGTCCTTACTAGCTGCATTACCTTAAGACCTTTTACACGCTTAAGCCTCAGTTTTCCCACTTGTATCAGGACGATAATCCCCACTTTTAAGGACTTGATGAATGCTGTGTATGGAACTCTCCACAGAGCCATGGCACTGTGGGTCCTCAGGGTCTGCCTTCTGCAACTTTTGAGGGGCTGAAGGTCAGGTGGCTCTGGTTGGCCGGGTGGGGGCATGGACAGCTGTCCTCTGCCTGACCTGTCCCTGCAGAGCAGCCCCAGCATGCAGGAGGCACTAGCCCTGCCCAGGGCTGTGTCCATACAGTGGTTTCCCCCACAGGATCCGCGTGGGCTGCCACAAGCTAATCAACCACCACATCTTCACCAACCTCATCCTTGTCTTCATCATGCTGAGTAGCGCCGCCCTTGCTGCCGAGGACCCCATCCGCAGCCACTCCTTCCGGAACACTGTAAGCTACCGAGCAGGGCTAGGCGGGCGGGCCTCCCTCTGGGATCAGCACCGGTCTTTCAGGCAGGAGCTTTCATGCAGACAGGGCTAAAGGTTAGAGGAGGCCTCCTGTTCCCCCAGAGGTGTTGCAGGTTCACGAGTGCCAGAGGGGTTTCGTCTCATCGGGACAGGACTTTATTGAATCCTGTCTTCTAAACTTCGTCTCAAATACTCTGCAATAACTTTAAGTGTGTTCAGGAGCCCTGCTTCTCCTATTCGTTCTTCACTGCATTTAGTCCCTCTTTTCCCCCTCCCTGGTCAAATTTACATCCACACTTGGTTTGAGATTTCTGCCCAGTTGGAAGCATCCAGCAGGAGAGAAAAATAAAAATGGAGCCAGGTATGTCCATGCTCCCAGAACTCTTACTTCAGGCTGGCAGGAAGGTGTAGAGCTGGCCTGGGCTCAGTCATGAAGCTACTTGGTTTCGTGACTCGGCGGAGGGGGTGGGGTGGGGTGGAGGGAACACAAGTGAGGAAGGCGATGGTGCTGGGGGCCAAGTGGTTCAGTGGACAGGAAGAATTGTGTCTTGATAGGACAGGAGGTGGTTTTACAAAGAAAACAAGTCGACAGCTGAGTTGTCTGTTATCAGTCAGTTCCGTGCTTTAGGGAGAGCACGTCTGTGCTGCACAGACACCGGCACCTCGGGTGGTTCTTGCCCAGGCGGGTCCCTCTTAGCAGGTCAGCTCGGTCAGCACCGAGAACATAGCCAAGATGGCAGCTTCACAAGACCGACAGTCTGTTGTCGGCTCTGGGCTGGAGACCATGGTGCTGTCTCAGGTGATTGTCAAGAAACCCAGGGGAGGGAGGCTGACGAGTGTGTGAGGCCATTTGGTATCGCTGCCTCGCGTGGTTCGTGCCTCTCTGTGTCCATCAGATTTTTAGATATGTGAGTGTTAAGGCAAATGACTAGCACCCCAGGATTTGGGTTGTGACAGTCAAGCCTTGTGCTGTATCTTTTTATTTCCAGTGCTGTTGGTTTGAAGCCTGGTGTACCGAATGTATCAGGCTGATAAAACACGGGCACTCTGATATGCAGATTTTAAAAAGACTTCCCTCCCAACGCACATGTCGGTGTTGATGTAAAGATAAAAGCTGTGCGTCCGTCTTAATCTGCACTTGCAGATCAGGACTCTTGTTCAAGATTCTGACACTGTCTCTATCTAAAAGTTCAAATGGAGCAAAGACCTCGGTGTCCTTGGGCCTCATCATAGAAATGAGGCACAGTGCGTAGAAGCTGTTTGGAAAAAAATACTGTTATTGACAGACTAGGTTAGGAGCTAGTCTAGAACACAGATTGACAGAGTTAATTTACATGTGGCCCTATGTTCTTGTTTTTATTGTGATTGCTTCCTCATGAGTTTATGTCCCTGCTGCCTTTTCTAAGAATGTTATTCTTTTTAAACAGATGTACATATTTGTACATGTATTGCTTTCAAACTACAACAGTGTTTATTTTATTGCAGCAAGAACGCTTTATGTGAGATCTACTCTCTTGATAAATTAAGTGCATGAGTCGGCCTTCTTAACAGTAGGGACTATGTTGTACAGCATATCTCCAGAACTTACTCATCTTGCATGACTGAAACTCTATACCTGTTGCACATCTCCCCATATCTCCCTCCCCTAGCCCCTGACAGCCTCCATTCTGCCTTCTGTCTAAGGACTTGTCTACTTTAGATACCCCATGTAAGTGGTTCATTCAGTGGTTTTATTGTGGTTGTTGTGTTAAGGTAGCTAAGTTATTAGTGGAAGACGGGTGAATGGGGAAAGAATAACCTGAATCTAAGAGCTTTGACCTCTGGCACTGGGATGAGTTGCTGACATGTAGGCAGTGGTGTCTGTCGTGGCTGCACGGGTGCTTTCGACATGAACAGTCCTGCTCTGACCTCGCATGGGGGACAGGGCTCGGGCTTGCAGTGTACTGGAAATACCTTTTGTTGCCTGGCTAGAATCACAAATACACAACAGGTTTCCAGCAATTTTTTTAATGTTTTTATTTATTTTTGAGACAGAGAGAGACAGAGCATGAGCTGGGGAAGGGCAGAGAGAGAGGGAGACACAGAATCTGAAACAGACTCCAGGCTCTGAGCTGTCAGCACAGAGCCCGATGCGGGGCTCGAACCCACAGACTGTGTGATCATGACCTGAGCTGAAGTTGGATGCTTAACCCACTTAGCCACCCAGGTGCCCCAACAGGTTTCCAGCAAAATCTATAAAGTTTCAAAACAGAAGTGGTTTGAACAATGAATACCCTCTGGAGAACTTCCATGGAGAAGAGTTAGTTTTCACTGTAGGGGTCCTCTCCTTACTGTGACAGAGAAGTAAATGGCTCCCCTGGGCTGGATCCCACACTCAAGGAACAGGGCCCCGGGGCCCACTCCTCGCCCAGCCACCCCATGACTGGCTTTGTGGCCTGAGCAGCCTGCCCCCTGATGCCTCCACAGCATACCCGTCTGTTATGTGAAGAGAGTTGGTCTGGAGGGTCCCTCCACAGTCCCTTCAGCTCTGATCTTGGCCTTTGCAACCGGCAGTCTTGGCTGCCATCTTTGTGGCGGAGGGTTCGCCTCCGCAGAGCGATCAGACTCTTCATTGCTGGCCCCCCTGCCCCACCTGCCTGCTCACCCCTATGGCTCTGAGAAGCAGCAGGGACCCCGAAGGGTTCCCTGAGCAGGACTCAGTTGGAGGGTAGACGGTATATTCAAGAATACTGATAAAAGCAGCCTGGACCGATCATTCAAAGACCAGATCAGTCTGTTCCTTGAGTGGGCCCAGCTAGGGAAAAAAAACCAAACAAAAACCCAGTGTTTGGAGAGAGCAGTGTTAGATGCGGAGCAGGACCATAAGTAGAACTCTTCCCTGAGGGCTTACTCAGTCCTGCACATCAGTGACGGAGGGGCACTTCCACTCTGATTTCACAGGCTGGAATCAGAGAGGGCATGTGGAAGCTTCTGGCCCTATTGGATGCCATTTGCATCTTTATTTACATTTTTCCACCAAACTGAAGCTCAGCGGGATGACACCATATTTCATTCTTCCAAAAATTCCCTTTAAAGATCTAAAATGTGTGTAAGGCTCCGGTTTATCTGGTGTCACAAGTTTGTCCATGCTGTGCTCTGATGAGCAGAGGTTATTAACAAAGCACTCTAGAAATGAGCCTCTGTCCGTCCATGACATGAGACCGAGAAGAGAGTCCGCATGAGTGGTAAAAGGAGGTAAGTGTCCCCAGATGCTTTTTCTTGGTCACGAAGAGGAGCTGTCACTGGGCCAGATGGGGCATTTGTGAGCATCTCTGCACCTGCCTTTGGAGCGGTGGGCTTATCTTGGGAGAGCGGGTTTCTGACTGTGCGTGGGTGTCCTGCCCACGGGCGTGCACACTGTTGAAGTCTGTCTGGATGCCTTTTTCTCACTTCCAACGTGTTGTCCCTTGCAGATACTGGGTTACTTTGACTATGCATTCACAGCCATCTTTACAGTTGAAATCCTGTTAAAGGTAACGGCTTTTTCATTGATCCTCACATACTCTAAAGCAGCGGTAGCAATAATAGTTGCAATTTTTTGTTTACTTTCCAGATGCTAGGTTACGCAGATTATGTCTTCACTGGTACTTTTGCATTTGAGATCGTTTTGAAGGTAACAGGTCCCATAGCAGTGTGTCGAAGGGGCCTGCTCCTGTGTGACACACGGCAAAGAAGCGTGAAGTGCTTTTGACTATTTTATTTTTTGCCTTCTGTGATCAAGCTACCCTTTTTTTGGTAAACCGAAGGATTTCCCCCCCTATAACCATTCAACTTGTTTTTGCTGTTTCTTTTTAACCTTTAAATGCATGTAGGACTTTGACTTAATAATAATGACTAGAAATTATTTTGCTCCTTCTAAAATATATCCTCTGAAATGTGTCATCTGATAACAGATACATCACTACGTGTGAACCTTCTTCCACCTTTCCTGACCTCAGAGTCAGAGGAAAAGCATTTAGCCTATGAAAGGAATGTGTCTTCTTTCGTTTCTTTGATGGAATGGTTTTCAGTGGCCTAAAATAGTAACACACTATTTTCTTGCAATGGGATTTGCAAGATAACCTATTTGTGTTAAGATATTTTATATCTGTTTTAATGGATGGGCTTACATTTACACAGATGAAAAGAGCGCCCTTTGGACAGGGTGCCCGAAATGTACTGCCCATGCATGAGCTCACAGTTGGCATTGCTGCATGTGGTTTGTGTACTGATTGTGGAGGCCGCCCGGCGCGAGCCCGTTCCCCATGTGTTCAGAGGCCTGGAGACCCAAAGCGGAGAGCCAGGGACACCCCTGACGTGCTCAGGGGTATGGGTCAGTGCAGGACCGGGACAGGGTGGCCCATGACAGCTGTTGTGTCCTAGTAGGGAGACAAGCTGGAAAATTTTCACCACAATTTCCTTCAAGCCAATTTTGGGTTTTTACACATGCATCTCAGGAAAAAGAAACGTATGTTACGTTAGACTACTGTGGAATGTGGGCTCTTTACAAAACCTTTTATAAAATGAAACCTCGATGAACTCTGCCAGGGAATGGGGTACTTTGAATTACTTTCTTTTATTTTCATTTATTAAAAACATTAGCCCCAAACCAACCATCTTCTGTTTAAACCTTTGTTAAAAAAATCTAAAAATTCACATTCACTCTCCTGCCCTTAACCTGGTAGACGTGGCTGACAGTTCTCTCCTAAGTGAGCGCAGGGGTTAGCTGAACCTAACAGGGCCCTCTGTCATAAGGAGCACAGACATGATGCACGGGGATCAGGGTCAAGCATACTCACCCTGCCTCTACTTCATTCTACGCTCTCTTTTTTTCCTTGTAATTTACCTTCTCTTCAAACTGAATGGGGAACATGCTCCACTTAGTCTGTTAGTTCATCGAGTTTTTATTTTACTTCCCACAGTTTTAAGTTATTAAATGAATATAGTATACTTGGGCTTTGAGGCCATGAGATACAGGGTTATTTAAAAGAAATAAAAAAACATTGTTACTTTTAAATTTCTGTATATTTGCCTCCATGACTTAAATCTCCAGTTTTCTTCATTTAAAACCTGTGTGAGAGGGTCGGAAATAAGTTTTTTTTTTAGTGTTTTATTTATTTCTAGGAGAGAGAGAGAGAGACAGCGTGAGCAGGGGAGGGTCAGAGAGAGAGGGAGTGACAGACTGAAACAGGCTCCAGGCTCCGAGCTGGCAGTCAGCACAGAGCCCGACGCGGGGCTCGAGCCCACGAACCGTGAGATCATGACCTAAGCGAAAGTCGGATGCTTAGCCGACTAAGCCATCCATAAGTTTTAAAACTGGAAGGATTCAGAAAATGGAGGCTCTCCAAGAAGCATCTAGCATCCGAAGTGGTGGTTCCTGCTGGCCGTAGGAACACTAGCACTACTGTGAGGCTGTTCGTTTGAACCATAGCAAACTGCCATTTGTGTAGATCAACAATGGCGGTGTGTTGGCGATTTTATATGGTTCAGTGTAACTGTTTCATGACTCTAGCCCTCCTATGCTATACTTACCTGAGCCTCCTTCACCCCCCCCTTTTTTTAATATTTATTTTTGAGAGAGAGAGACAGAGCGTGATTGGGGGAAGGGCAGAGAGAGAGAAAGAGACCCAGAATCTGAAGCAGGCTCCAGGCTCTGAGCTGTCAGCACAGAGTCTGACATGGGGCTCGAACTCAGGAACAGCGAGATAATGACATGAGCTGAAGTTGGATGCCCAACTGACTGAGCCACCCAGGTGCCGCCCCTCCCCACCCCACCCCCCACCTTTTTTTAATGCACACTGAACTCTATGTACTTTGCTGTTTTTACTCTGGGAACGTCCTCACTAAAGTCCTTGGTGCATCGCCGGTAGACACCTCTCTGGGGCACTTGTGGTATGTGCTCTGGGTGCACATGACTTTGAGTGCAGAGCAAGGTGACTGCCCTGAGGAGAGGCCTATGACAGCTTCCTGGCCATACCTTGCATGTGCTGGAGTCATTGGGCTTAGAAGCACCTTTTTTGTTTTAAACATTTATTTTTGAAAGACAAAGACAGAGTGAGAGTGGGTAAGGGGAAGAGAGAGAAGGGGACACAGAATCCGAACCAGGCTCTAGGCTTCGAGCTCTTAGCACAGAGCCCGACGTGGGGCTCATACTCACATACCATGAGATCACGACCTGAGCTGAAGTCAAACACTTAACCTACTGAGCCACCCAGGTGCCCTGGAAGTGCCATTTAAACTGGATGTATTGCTGAGGACCATTAGCAGCAGGCAGGGATCTAAAAAATGCAAGTCTCTCTGAATAGAGCCTGTGAGCCCTGGGCTCCAGCGCTTTTGCTGGCCACACTGGGAAGGCACACTTGGGTGACGTAGTCTCTCCTGGGGCCTCAAGGGCAAGAGCCATGAGTCCTGACTAGCAGGGCCTATCCTTCCTGAGATAGGCATTTTGGATCTGCCCATGCTGGATTCTTACTCAGTTTAGCATTGCTGATACTAGAAGTCTAGACTGGTCTCCTCTGAAATGTATTTGACATCAGCTGCCCCTTTTTCATTATTGAACCAATATTTGGTTGCTTCATCCTGTTGGTTTATATATATCTGGCTTCCTAATGCATGTTTCTTAATAAAGTTGTACTTTCCTTGAGGTTTTGTAAAGAGCCCAGGTTTCTTTTCTTCTGCAGAGAGAGAGAGAGAGAGAGAGTGAGAGAGAGAGAGAGAGAAAGAACATTACAGTAAATCACTCATGATTCTGTTTATAGATGGCGACCTTTGGAGCTTTCCTCCACAAAGGGGCTTTCTGCAGGAACTACTTCAATCTGCTGGATATGCTGGTCGTCGGGGTATCCCTGGTGTCATTCGGGATCCAGTAAGTGTTTGGGGATGGACGCGGGTGTGTGAGCACAAGATTCTGGGGCAGGACTGTTTCTGTGAGGGATTTTAACATAACTCATAAAGGCTAGGCATCACTGTAACAATTACATTTAGTTACCCTAGAAAGCTTGATTTGCGTGCAGGCCAGAGAGTGTTGGGACTCTTCGTGTTTCTTGTGTTTCTCCTTCTCTCCATGCCCCCTGCCAGGCTGAGCATATTACTCTCTGTGATGTTTGCTTTCAACAGAGAAGTCTTGACTGGGAGAGAGGGGAGCCTGCTTCTAGTCAGGCTTCCTCCAAGGCGTCAGGGCCTTACTTGTCTCACAGGACCACAGTTCTCCTACAGGAGGGGGCCTCTGGGGGCCCTTACAGATTGGATATTGAAGGCTTCTTCCCTTGATCTCCAGGATATAGCAGCTGCCATGACCCCTTTCTTTTGGCTTCTACAGGTTTCAGCTAGGAGGGGGCCAGGGCTGCAAGGCAGGGCCCCGGGCCTTTCCCCAGGCTTTGCAGGTGTCTGGTGGGGACTCTCCCCAGCTGCAGACCGCCTGCCTGCTGCACCATGGGAGTCTGTGGCAGTAGCTCCCGAGGGAGTGTCCTGGGTGCTCACTTAAAAGCGTCTGAGCTCGGGTGCTGGCCGTCAGTGCCCCGGATGAGAACACGTGCCCACCTACCGGCTCCGAGCTCAAGTTAAATGGAAGACTGCATCCCCCGCAGAAGACCAAGGACCCCTGCCTGAGCTGGCCCTCCCCTCCCCCCACTGCCCAGAGGGAGGGAGGCAGGAGTTGGCCAGAGAGGACGTTCTCACAGCATCTTTGCAGGCCCTACAAATTCACGGCTGTGCCTGCTCCCTGCCTCCCGAGCCCACGCCCCAGCCACCTGCAGGGCTGCGTGAGCTCCGTTCTATCGTCTGTGACCTCCCTCGTGTGGCTCTGTCGCCCTCCCTGCTTTGTCCGGCGGACCCCGGGACTTGCCTGGCCGGCACGTCCCCAGCTCCTGGAGGTTGTGCGCTGCCGGTGGTCCTGCTACGCCTCCGCTGTGAGGCCCCACCATGCGGTGGTGATGGCGTCCCTCCCACAAACTCCGCAGAGGCCGGGAAAGCCCCGCACAGGGCACGAGGGCACTCTCTGCCTCCCAGAGCAAACCCAACCAAACCCAGCCACACCCCGAAAGCCAAGGACTACCTAGCACTTACACTGAGTGAAAAGGACAAAGCAAATTCCTAAATTGTGCCTCTGCTGCCTCGGCCATGCGCCCCAGTTGGGGGCTCTGTGAGTGCCTATGGGCCTGGCCAGGAGGGGCTGTGTGGTGTGGACTAGACGGGGAAAGACCCGTGTGTGTGTGTGTGTGTGTGTGTGTGTGTGTGTGTGTGTGTGTGTGTGTGTGTGTGACAGACAGACAGACAGACAGGCAGAGACAGAGAGAGCACACTGGGGGAGAGGTGAGCTCAGCTCTACACAGGCCAAGGTCTTACAGCGAAGACCATGTGAAATAGCTCCAGAGTATTTAATCTGACTGTAATACACCTTGCCTTCCTTCTTTGCTCTTTTCCTTAGATCCAGTGCCATCTCCGTCGTGAAGATTCTGAGGGTCTTAAGGGTCCTGAGGCCACTCAGGGCGATCAACAGAGCGAAAGGACTTAAGGTTTGGATTTCCACTCTCTGGCTCCCAGAGCTGGGCTGAAGCTTGGTGGGTTTTACAGGGTTGTACATTTGGAAAGGACATTTCTTTTTTTTTTTTCCCTTAACATTTTATTATTACTTTTTTAATGTTTTTATTTTTGAGAGAGAGCATGCATATGCATGCATGTGGGGGAGGGGCAGTGGAGCAGAGGATCTGATGCTGACCACGGATGGCCTGATGTGAGGCTTGAACTCAAGAAGGACAAGATCATGACCTGAGCTGAAATCGGTTGCTTAACCAACTGAGTTACCCAGGTGCCCCTGGAAAGGACATTGCTAACCAGTGACACTACCTCTGACAAGTGCTGGAAGCATTTTACAAATTATTTTCTTTATCTTTTTAAATTTACTTTTCTTAATGTAATTACTGTTTTATTTTTAAATATTATTAATATTTTCTTGGGTTGGGGTGCCTGGCTGGCCCAATCAGAAGAGTGCACAGTGCTTGATCTCAGGGTCATGAGTTCGAGCACCATGTTGGGTGTAGACATTCCTAAAAATAAAGAAATAAACATAAATTTTTTTAAAAAAATATGTTCTTGGCCTTATTTTGGTCTTTAAATTTATTCTCATGCAGGTTGTATAAAAGGCCAGAGGTTTTGCATTTTCCTGAGTACTTTTATCGGGGAGCAGGGGTCCCTGTGGACCTGTGTGCCCCGGAGTACTACACCTGGTAGTGTTCCTTCTGACTAAACCACTTTGGAGGTAACCAGGGAGGGGCCCGTCTACAAGGTGCTCCTCCCAGGTGGCCCCATTGCACTGGAGGTAACTTCCCACAGATAACTCCCTGAAAACCAAGAGCAAGGGAAACGCAAAGTTGGAAAATCATATAAAAATGCACATAAAAGTAGAAAAAATCTTGGTCGGTCTTAGCTCACCCTGAGGCTGAAACGACAAAGGCAGATGATGTTTGTCCTCCTTCCCCGGGCTCCTCTCTCCCCAGCACGTGGTCCAGTGTGTCTTTGTGGCCATCCGGACCATTGGCAACATCATGATCGTCACCACCCTTCTCCAGTTCATGTTTGCCTGCATCGGGGTCCAGTTGTTCAAGGTACGGGAATGTGCCTTCTGGCACGCAGCCCTGCTAATCACTTTGTGGGGAGCCTGGATTTGACTGCCTCTTTTGTACGTAGGGAAAGTTCTATCGCTGCACGGATGAGGCCAAAAGTAACCCTGAAGAGTGCAGGTGAGTGTCCCGAATGCGAGAGTGGGGAACAAGGAAGTGCAAATAAAACACTTTGAGGATCTGCTTGTGCTCACTTTTCAAAAGTTTTCATCATGGGTTGTGAGAAGCTTGGATGCTCAGCTCATGGCTGGAGAGAGGATGGGTGGGTGGGTGGTGGTAGTGGTGGTTTTGAGGTGACATTCACATATCATAAAAACAATCATTTTAAACTGTGCAATTCAGTGACATTTAGTACAGTCACATTGTGGGACAAGCATGGCCTTGGTCTAGTTCCAAACCCTCATCACCCCCAAAAGCATGGATAGAATGGCTTTTAATGTTTGGTATAGAATCTCTAAAATGGGGGGAGGGCATGCACTAAAACCTAAAATAACAATTCCCAAATGCCCCAGAGAACCCCACCACCCACCTTTCAGCCACATGGATAATCCCCCCCTCCTCCAAACTAGAACTCAAAGGTCAACTCCAGCATTCAGGAGCTGCTTAGCCTCTACTGACTAATATTTTCTAGGCTGTCTTTCTCCCCTTGCTCTCCGCACCCACATTTGGGGCATAGTTTTGTTCACAGGAACAGGCAGAGGAGAGACAAGGTGGGAAATACTCATACTTCTTATCCCAAGATGTCCAGAAGAATGTGAAGGCAGACATGACACTATCGCCTCAGCCTGTAAGACCGCGTAGAGGTCTGTGTTTCCCCATCCTCTGGGGATGGCACTGGCTGAGGTCTGGTCGCTTGCACTGCTTATGTTCCATTGGGGGTTTCTTTTCAGCAGAAGGCATGGTCAGAGAGTATCAGCCACGATATGGCTGACTGTGTACCCCTTGGGCATCATCCACGCAGGCTGTGGGGTGGGGGGTGCCCCCTGGAGTTTTTGTGACATGGCAGGAGGGCGAAGACCCCTTCTCTTCTCTCGCTAAGCCTCTGCTTCCCCATCTGTGAAATAAAGACATTGGTCCCTTTCCAGAAATTAAATTCAAAGGCAAATACTGTGTATCAGAAGTTATAGAATTATTTTAGAAAGAAAACTGGGAATATTGTTCATACAAAGAGAAAGAATATGATTACAACCAAAATGCAGAGAGGAGGATACACCTGGGTTTGCTTCCTGGAGCTTTCAGAATTCTCCATGCCAAAGACTCAGTCTTTAGCGTATGCTTTGAGCCTGTTGTATATGAGAGACGTTTACTTGGTAGTTTTCATTTGTTATCAGGCATATGCTGGATATCTGACTAGTTGCTCTAGAGGATAGTCATTAAACTAGTAGGTACTCAGTGATTATTGGAACCGTGGACTAGAATGAATGCAGGACATGAAGAGGAGAAACTCAGACTGTGCTCTGCTCAGATGTGGGGCCTGGATGGCAGACAGTGTGATGGGGCCTGGCGGTGGCCTTGGGGCAGCTGTAATCGATCTCAGGTCAAGCCAGGATGACCCACACTTCTTTTCCTCCCTAGGGGGCTTTTCATCCTCTACAAGGATGGGGATGTTGATAACCCTGTGGTCCGTGAGAGGATCTGGCAAAACAGTGATTTCAACTTTGACAACGTCCTTTCTGCTATGATGGCGCTGTTCACGGTCTCCACATTTGAGGGCTGGCCTGCGTAAGTATAGAGAACATCTCAATAACGTCCCAAGCCGTCCCTTCAGTCATTCAGTCATTCATTCCCGGTTCTAATGTGTGCCAGACATGGGCGGCTACCACTGGGCCATGTCTTTCACTGACCCACTCACTCACTCACTCATTCATAAAATGTGTTTTGGGTACCAGCTCAATACAGTGTGGGAGAAACAGTGGTCTCAACATGCTCCTCCCTTCAAGGCCCCAAACTAGTCAGCGTATCAGGCAGTCAAACCAGGCAGGAGAGTCTGCCGTCTCAAAGATGTGCAGAATAGCATCCTGAAGAATGCTAGGATTTTGATGAGTAAAGTTAAAAAAAAAATTCAGGAAGAAGGAAGAAGGTAGAATACAAAAGGGAAGTCTCTTACACCGTTGTTACCCTGTGCTCTCATGGCCACCCCAGCCCCACCTCCTGCCACCTATACATACATACATACATACGTACATACATACATACATACATACCCAGAGTCCTGGATGTCAAGTTCTCGCGCCCAGAGGACCTGAAGAAGGTGGACAAGTTCGCTCTCTCAGGCTGGCAGAACTCTCTGGATGCATGGGAGAGTCAGAACTTTTTATGGGGGAGCCTGTGGAGTAAGAGGGTAGTTGGGTGGGACTTGTTCATTAGGGACTGGTCCTGCGGAGGGAAAAGGCAGTAGTGAGCCCTTTACCCTGTTGAGTGTGTTTTAGCAAGTCAGGATGGCAGATGAGGGAAAGGGAGCAGATTTGGGACCTAGGGCTCAGAGGAGCTGGGCTCATTTCCTGGCTTTGCCCCCAAGGAGTGTGACTTTGGTCACCTAGATCACTCTGTGAGCTTCCATACGATGGGGATGACTGTATTGTCTGCCTTTGCAGATGGACGTGAAAGTATGTAGCACAGTGCACTGTGGGGTGGTGCCTAGCAGTGCTGACTCTGCGTCATTGTGGGGGTAAATTAAACTTGGAGATGTTATGGTAATTTTCCTTCTTCCTCCTGAGAGTTCTGCTTAGCATATATTTAATTTCTGTGTATATTTCAGTTTGGGGAACCTCTCCTAGTTCTTTGGAAATCCCGGGTTGCTCGCTTATACTCCTTGTTGGCGTGTGTACAGCTTTCAGTTCTGCCGGTGTCTTGCACGTGATATCCTCCCTCTCTCCCATCTGTCAGTAAAAGGAGCATTGTTGAATATCCATGAAATCTTTTCTCATGTCCTCAAAACATCAGCCATCGAATGTATTCAGGTGTTCCCTCCTCTGGGTGCTGGGCCAACTGGGCCTAATGCCAAGGAGGATGCCTCAGAGAGCTGTGTGTGTCCAGGGACTATGGGTGGGCTCCCAGGGAGGGGTCTGCCAGGCAGGGGGCAGGCCCACAGAGGCCATCAGAAAAGGGGCATGTCTCACCTGGTCTTTCTGTTCTCCAGGTTGCTGTATAAAGCCATCGACTCAAACGGTGAGAATGTCGGCCCCATCTACAACTACCGCGTGGAGATCTCCATCTTCTTCATCATCTACATCATCATCGTGGCTTTCTTCATGATGAACATCTTTGTGGGCTTCGTCATCGTCACATTTCAGGAGCAGGGAGAGAAAGAGTATAAGAACTGTGAGCTGGACAAAAATCAGGTTAAAGTCACACACTGTTTGGGCTTCTGTCCCTTGAGGGAGAGAGGAGTGGCTTGTTTCTTGCCAGCTTCCTCCACGCACAGAGAAGGACATGTATCTGCTGGCTGTCCCGGCATCTCAGGCCCTGTTCACAGCACCCTCTCAGCTAGTTTGGGTCATTGCGGGGGAGAGTGAGCTTTCCAGATACAGATTAGACCTTGTAATTGTGAAATTCACACTCTCCTATGGAGAAGTCAAAGAATTGCTTAGGCCGCCTTCTGTGGGCATGACCCACGACTGATGGCTCATAGTCTTGGGAGGGATGTGGCCAGGGGCCAGAAAGCCCCCATTGCCCCTCCCACAGTCCTTTGAGGGTTGGGGTGTGGATTGTGTCTTATCTTCTCGCCCTCAGCACTATTGATATGTTAGGCTAGATAATTTTTCGTTGAGCTTTGTGTGCTTTGTAGGATGTTTCGCAGAATGCCTGAACTAGACCCACTCATTTCCAGTAGCAACCCACTGCCCTGAGTTTTGACAACCAGAACTCCTCTACAGACATTGCAAAATGTTCCCTGGTTGAGAACCATTGACTTAGGAGGAAGTGACCTATCACATTGCAGGGGAAAGTCACTAACTTTAAACCTGGATCTAAGATTGCACTGGCGTCACTCTCATTATCCACTGCTTCGTTTAAACCAGTCTGATAGTGGCAGGGGCCTTTGGCTCTGATTGGGTGATGGTGTGAGGGAGCCAGGAGACCTGTGCTCTGGGCTTGCTGTAGATTGAGGGCACCCAGGAGTTGCTTTTAGAGATCCCTTCCAGCACTAAAAGGTGGTGAGATGGAGATTCAGCTCTGGGAGTTTCCCCGGGGCCCTGGCTCACTAGCACCTCCATTTGAGGCTGACATAGGAGCAGGGATCATCTGCCAGCCTGACTTCTGGAGGGGAAGTGGCTGTGCTAAGACTGGGTGTCTCAGGCTGTAGCTGTGCCCTCTAGAGCAATGAGGACAGAGCTGGCTTGATTTGTAGGAAGATGTTGCTTTGAGTTGTCAGATCCCATCAGGGATGGTCAGAGGGAGGCCTAGCCCCACCCTTCTTTGTCCCCCACTCCCCCACCTCCCAGCCCCTGGAATAAGAATGTCAGGGTGAGGCCCAGGCCTGCAGGTGGCAGAACCAGAGCTACAGTCATGTCAGCACTTGAGGTCCAGAGCAAGTTCAAATTGAGGTCACTGGAGTCAACGTGCAAGATCTCAGCAGGGCCAGATCCTGGACACAGGGAGCCTGTCTCAAGTCAGAACCCAGGGTGAAAGCAGGAGATGGAGTAGGTCTGGGTCTAGGAGCAAGTGGGGCCTTACACTGAGCCAAAGGGCTGGGGGTCCCTCCGGGCTGCAAAGGGTGGACCCAACTCAGCCTCAGAATGAGTGAGAAGGACAGCGCTCTGGGGATCATTGCTGACCACATCCTGGGGCCTCTGAGATGAGCACGACAAGCTCGTGAGTGTCAAAAGATCCCAGACAGACCCACAGCCAGGTCACCATTAGACACGTGTGGTTAATACAGTCTGGCTCCCAAGAGGCATCTCGTGTGGATCGGGTCTCAGGGTGTGAGCCCAGTCTTGCTGGCCCTGGAGGGTTTCTGTGCCTCTCATTACCTGACTTCCTTCCTGGTGCCAGAACTCCAGGCATAACACACCAGCAGAGGACAGGAAGGAATGGGACCTGGGTTAGGCCTCGCTCCTCTGGTAGGCACCACAGGACCTCCAGCAAGGCACTGCACAGCTCTGGACTTCCGTCGTAATAAGGAGACTGGAAGCAGATGGGGTGCTCTGCTAACTCACCCCGCAGCTTGCTGTGAGGACCCGATGAGGTGACAGAGCTAGGGGCCCTTTGCCAGTGACCTAGTGTGGCACCAGTGGGGGTGGCTACTGTTGTTTCCTCCAGTCCACAGTCCCCCGCAGTGGGTGTGTGTCTGTCCTTTCAAAGCGGGCGGATGTGTGTCCCCTCCCACAGGTGTGCTCAGGACCCCTCCTTGCTCTTTTCTGCCGTTGCAGCGTCAGTGTGTCGAATACGCCTTGAAAGCACGTCCCTTGCGGAGATACATCCCCAAAAACCCCTACCAGTACAAGTTCTGGTACGTGGTGAACTCCTCGCCTTTCGAATACATGATGTTTGTCCTCATCATGCTCAACACACTCTGCTTGGCCATGCAGGTAAAAATGGAGACAGCCGTGGGGGTCACGTCTGGGCCTTCTGCGCAGCCCCCTGCCCCAAATTCTCAGGGGGGAATGCCACCCCGTCACAAGAGAATGGGTTTGATTTTCTGATGAGTCTGGGCTGTAGGTTGGCCAGAGCCCCATTCTGGCTAACAGCTATCATGGTAGGCGTTGAGGATGGCTCTTGTGTTTAAGAGCCTGTCTGTACAGCATGACCATAAGTAACGTTTCCATGGAGCCTGAACCTGGCATTCAATTCTATAAACATTTACTATGAGCCTCCTGAGGCCAGGGAGCATTTGAGGACTAAAGCTTGGTCTATGTGGAGCTGGACAGGCAGGCATTCCAATCCTGCCTTACTCCTTACCAGATGGGCAATCTTGGCAAGGTTATTTAAATCCCCGAGCCTTGCTTCCTTCATTGGCATAATAGGAAATCTATTATATCTATGCCAGAGGTAAGGTTTGCACTGGATAATTCACATCAGGCATTGGCACTGGGACTGTCACAGAGTAACACCCAGTGTTGAAAAACAAAACATAAGCCACATTTCTGTCCTCAAGGAGCCCTCAGTGTGGGAGTGGGGAATCTTCCAGTTCATGGAGGAGACCTTGACCTGCATTATAGCCACTTCTTGCTACACTGGAGGCAAGGCACGTAACTCCCTTCAGTTGGTCAAGTTGGTGTACACAGTGAGCAGGTCTGGCAGTTATATTGTTGAGTAGTTACTGCCCTATCACAGAAGCAAAGTTTCCACACAATTTGAGCAAATCAAACCAACTCCCAGTGCTGTGTGGAATATGGGTCTAAAACCCACCAGAGATACATTTTCTGGCATGGATTTTTTTTTTTTTCAATTTAAGAAGTCTTTATGAATGAGAAGGACCACATGTCAATGTAAGGAAAAAGTGTGAGGTCAAGATAATACTGCCTTTTATTGAACATGGACCTAAATAATGGCATCAAATTTATCTCCAACTGAATCCTACCTTTAGTCGTAGGCATTTGGGTAGGTTCTGCCTTGTGCCTGGGTCAAGGCCCTGAGCATAAACCCAGCCAGGAAGAAGGGTGGGTTCCCTTCATCCTGAGCAGAGGCAGTGGATGTCTTTCCCCTTCATCTTCCAATCATCCTCATTCTGTCGAGGCGCCCTGTGCTTTGCGGTGAGTCAATCATGTGCGCTAGAACCAGTGAAGGTTGTCTCCATGTCCAAGCAGAGGGTGGATGCCTGCAGGGAGCAGGGGGCTGGGGAGCCTCCTCTCGTGAGTTGGCCGGGCTGGGCCTTCTGAGAACTGTGCCTCTGTCTTCATCCACAGCACCACGAGCAGTCCAAGATATTTAATGACGCCATGGACATTCTGAACATGGTCTTCACTGGGGTGTTCACCGTCGAGATGGTTTTGAAAGTCATCGCATTTAAACCTAAGGTGAGTCACTGGACCTGATTCTCAAAGTCTGTTGCTGAGTCACCCCAGAGAAGCACACACTTCCTGTTCATTGTGTGTTACCAAGTTACGCCGAATTGCTCTGGCCGATAACTGGGTTATCACCTGAGAATGTTAGAATCTCATTAGGGCATCTGTCTACATATTGGAAAACAAAACTACAAAACAAAACCTCATAAAAACAATTCTGAGAAAAAGAAGAGAAGGGTACAGAATTGGGAATTGGCAGAATGGAACTTGTTTTGAAACTAGGTTTTCCGTCTCTAGAATAACATGTCTCAGGGAAACTTGCCTCATCGCTTGAGCACTGGAGACACTGTTTTACACAGAATCTTCAGAAAGAATTCAGCCTTGATTTTACTCTTAGGTTTCCAGGAGAAAGACTTTGGTTTTATTTGTTCTTGGTCTATAGCTTCTTTTTCACCTTTTATGGAAAGTTCTGCCAGTTGAAGATCTCCACCCGCCATGCCACCTTTCATTTATTTGACCTAGAAAATGTCACTTGACTTTAGGACCAAACAAGACGTGAAGTTTGTCAAATTCTGTTGGGCTAGTCAGCATATCCTCTCGCCCTTGGGGAGAATGTGAACCCAGTCCCACAGCTGTCAGTGTCTGTGGTTGAACAGATTGATAGAACAGTGTCAAAGAGCACACACAACTTTGGGTCTAAACTCATACTCCCCATTTGCTAACACGAGCGTGTTCCTTAACTGCTCTATGCTTTAGGTTTCTCCCCTGTAAAATGGGGACACTCCCAGTTCTGTTTCATAAGGCAGCTGTGAGGGGTAAAGAATCACTATCTGTGCCATGCTTAGAAAAGTACCTGGCATGTGGTAACATGCTGTGGGCGTGCCAGTACTGTTACTCTGACCACCACCACCGTTGTCATCACGTAATGATGCCCCCTTGTTCTAAAACTGTAGACAGAGGAGCAGACCCTGGCTGGGCTGTGGGACGTTTGACCCTCAGCCTTTTTGCTAGCAAAGCCCCAAACCATCAGAATGAGATGGTGACAGAATTCCGTGACCCAGTTATTTATTCATCTGTGTGTAAGGTATCTGACAACACTGATTTTACTGAGACTCGGATTATGAAGTGATGGTTTTCATATACTCCCTATTTACATGGAATTCTAATTTAAAATTGTTCCTTTCTTTAATTTGAATTAATTTCTATGCAATCTTTATCAGATCTTTGTGGACCAAAAAGAAAGGACACTTGTAAGTGATCACTTGGGGTGATTGCAGTGGGGTCCAATTTGGCACTTTATGCATGGCCAGATGTTACTTACTGTGACTTGTCCACACCTACATACATAAGCATTTCCTTCTTTTCCAAATTCATCTTAATTTCCTTTGAGATTTTTTTGGTTTGCTTCCCTGTCACCTTTACTTCTCTGAACAATATTTGTTCGGACTGATGAAAAAGGTTGCCAAATAAGAACATCAAAAGGACTTGAGAAGATGCAACACGGAACATATCTCTGGAACATTCCTAAATGCCCTTACCGTGTCTTTCCCTGCCTGGTGATTAAGCTCTGAAGTTTTTGAGAGCTTGTTCTGGGCTGAAGAGAAGGCATATTCACCCATGGCATGTATGTGTGAGAGAGCGCGTACGTGCGTGTGTGTGTGTGTGTGTGTGCAGATGCGCACCCACTGGCAGGCCAGCGCACCAAGGGGCTTGCCCTGTAACCCTCTGCCCTGTAATCCACTGATACCAGACCTGGGAAGAGGGGTTGGTGGCATGTGATCAGACTGGTTGATATGAAGAGGGAAATGAGTAGCTAATTTTTAATCAGTGTTGATTAATCAGAGTTTTAAAATGAGTGATTTCTGCTAGGAATCGTGCTTTGTTGTTTTGCCCAGCGAGATACTTCCATAGTGTAAAATAGCAAAAGGAGCATCCCTGTGCTTGCAAGCATGGTATCTGCAGTCACTGAAGCCAGGAGAGACAGTTTCTGTTGAGGAGCAGAAAAGAATCAATTCACCAAGAAACAGAGCTTGTCCTAAAATGCTCCCGGACTTTTCGTTGTTTTTCTCTTCTGGGTTGACAAAGCAAGCCAGGGCGGGGAGGTTTTCACTAAGAAGTTGGTGAGGCCCCTCCTCCCCCCTCAGAGGAGCAGTCAGACTGTGGAGCTTGTGTGTAGAAGCTGCTGAGGAATCTTGCAGGAGATAGCTGCCTGGGACAGGGCGGTGGGAACCCTAGCCTGTGGCTCTCATTTCAGGAAAGCCTTTATCTCTGTGTGGCATTTGATACAGGGCCCCTCTGGGCAGCGTTCTCCACAGTGAGGGGCACACCTTCTAGGAAAACTTGTCAGTATCTGTCAGGAGAGATGGGCTTGCAGCCATTCTGGGATACAAATCCAGAGAGTGGCATTGGACGAAACCCTCCCTGATGGACAAGGAAGCACCGTGAGGAAGATCAGTTAAAAGGAGCTGGAAAACCTGACCATGGGGACCTCTGTTCAAGAGACTAACAGAAAGGCAGGGCCTCCCAGGAGGATGGGTTTAGGGAGAAGTGGTTCCAGGACAGGGCAGGTCAGGTAACCCCACCTCCGCAACTGGGCAGGGCTGAGGTTGGGAACCCAGAATGGGGACCACCCGGGCTAGGGAGGCAGGCTCAGTGCATGGGAAGAGGTGTTCTGAGCATTGGCCAGGCAAGAGTGGGGGGTGGTAAGGAGCCGAAGAGCACAAGAATTAGGGAAAAGCAAGCAAGCTGTTAGGTGTATTATGTCTGCTCCTCAAGGGAACACCCAACATCGAGCATTGATTTTGCACACTCTAGATTGTGCTTTTGACTTGGAGGTGATGTCCCAAGGGTTTTGAATGAAAGGTAGGTCATAATTTAAGTGAGAAATAAGCCCACTTTCCTGGCCTTTCTCTCCAGTACTCCAAGGGAAAGGCACTGGAATTATCCGATGAATTCTCTTGTTCCAAGGAGAGAGATTGAGAACAAAGGGCCTTTCCCAAAGTGCTGGCTCCTGCAGGAAGTAAGGAGCACTTCCAGTTTGCTGAGCTCCCTCCCCCCTTTGTTCTTCTTGATGTCACCCATCTCTGTCCAGCATGTGCCCGAAGCCAGGTTAGCTGCCATGGCTGCAGGATCTTCCCCCAACAGCGACACTTTGTTCACAGGTCTGCATTTTGATCTTGGTTCTACCTCAGAAATGTATAATTTATACTCCTAGCCACTTGGGCTTTGGAAAAGGAAAGGGTAGTTGGGTTTGGGGGAAGAGAGTGGTTTGGTGTCATTCTCTTACAGCAGTGCAGAGTTGTGACACCGTGGAGGATGGCATCCGGTGCCACCAGCCCTCCAAGGTAGCATTCCCTGCCCCAGGGTCCCTGGCAGGAGTAAGGGCTCCTGTCAAAGCCTTAGCAATCATTTTCAAGGATATCCTCCACCTCCTGGAAAGAACATTTGACACTGTCTTTACAGCTCCTCAGGGACCACATCTGTGCTAGGGATTTATTCTAATGCCAAATATCCCTTGAAATCAAATAGCCTTCTCCTTAGCTAGGACTTTGGGCCAGATTTCATGGGCTCAGCCTGTGTCTTCGAGGTCAGGGTTTCCCCTGGTTCTCTCCTGGTCCCCCTCTCACCTGGCAAATGCACATGGCCTAGGGCTTCACGGGCCCCTTCCGTCTCATCCAGGCCCCTCCTTCCCAAGTTCCCTAGACTGCCACGTCTTCCCCTCCTCAGCCCTCTCTGCTCATCTCCCACAGGGAAACTCTGGTACCAGCCACCTGCTGCCTGAGAAAAAAACCTTAGAGTTTTCTTAGTCTCATGTTCAAAGTCTTCCACCAGACACTGGCTCATTTGTACTTCTGCCTTGTTTCTCGTTGCTTTCCCTATCTTTCCTTCTACACTCCCCACCCCCAACTGCTAACAAGCTAGACCTTTCCATGGCACATCCTTCTGTATCTGGAAGCCCTTCTTTTGCCTGGTTATTCTCCAAAGCCTGTCTGAAATGTTGGCTCCTCTGTGATGTCCTCCCCATCAGCTCAGCCGCAGTCTGTTCTTCCTTCACCAGTGTGTCTGGTTCAGGCTCACGGTGCATCATCATCATCCATTGGCTGCCGAGCAGTGGCTTGAGGTCATAGGCTAGGTCTCCCATGTGTCACGCAATGCCTGCTGCATGCTGGCCACACAATAAGGGTTGGTGGGATGAAGAAAGGAGTAAGTGGATAAGCCTGTAGGTGCAGGCTTTTGGCACTAGTGGTACACAGAGTCTTTTCTGTCACCGGATATTTGATCAGGGTAGAGTGGCCAAAAGTGAATGTGTTACTTTAAGCCCCCACCTGACCTTTCGAAAGGCTTATGCTAAAGAGCGGCCAGTCACAGTGTCTACTGAAAGTTGGTACTATGGGTTATCTCTTGGGTCCAATACTGCCCAAATGGCCCCTGGCAGAAATAACTGCATGACCTGGCTGCCCTGGCAAATCACGACAGCAAGTGATATCTGTGTAGGCGCCTTCAGGTCTGTGGACGAGAGAGGCTCCAGGCAGCAAAAGGAATCTGGACTTGGTCTGCTTCTCTTGTTTCTGCTCCACGAACATAACCCCCTGCTGTGTGTGCTGAGACTGCCTATATCCGGGCTGGAGGGTCCAGCTTTCCCGCAGGAGCCCGCCATCAGGAGGGAGATGGACATTGACGGTCAGAGCTCTTGGAGATGGTGAAAGTTCTGACCCCAATGCCCACATTGCTCTGCTTTATGATTTAACATTTCTGAGTCACAAGTGTTTCTGAGTAATAGATACCATTGCATGGGGCTGACTTGCTTGGTCTTTTCCAGCCAGTAGGGCTGAACAAGAAATAAGAGTTACTCTAGTTGGGTGCTAGAACCTGATGGTTCCACTTGAGGGGCCCTGGCCTCGGCATTCAGTGGCAGGAAACTCTATCATTTTTGGCCAAGAGAAGAGGACATGGGGATGGGCACTCCGCCAGAAGCCCTGGTCTCACCTTTTGGCTCCCCAGACTCTATAGTGACTTTGGTGGGAAGAGGTGGGAGACTGAGTCAGACTCACTCAACTATGACTTTATTACATAGGGGGCTACTAAACAAGGAGTCAGATGTGGGGAGTAAGAGCACCTGGTGTTTTCTGTCTCCCCTGAGCCCCTAGCACAACCCCTGGTCAGAGCCCATGACTGTGGCCACCTGCATCTGCTCAAGCCTCCTGTTGCCTGGATCAGGGGTGTGTACTGTCAGTCCAGAAGTCCTCTAGGACTCAGTTTTGTGAGTGTGAGGGATCTTCTGAAGAGAGTTAATGAGCTGGTCAAAACATTCCAGCACCCCCAACGTTAAGCCCCTGTTGCACCAAATGGGCCAGTTAGAGAATAGTGTGTAGGCCAATGGGAATGACCCAGAGGTAAGTACTGATAATTCTGGAAAAGCAAGGCAGGAACTGCTTAGGAATAAAGTCCAAAGTTGGTATGTAGATGGTGGCCTTGGCCTTGGATGAACAGCCTGCTGTAATGGGGGGAACAGTGTGTGGGGTGCAGCAGTGGGCAGGGGCTGGTTGTGTGCCCGGACAGGAGAGGAGGAGAAACTCGGGGTCTTCAGCTGTTCTCTGTACCCTGGAAGCCTGAGTGTTGCAGTACACGGCTGTCTCAGTGAGGCATCAGCCCCTCTCTAGAGGAGGTGGGAATGACCGGCATGCTCTCCTTAGCTTTGGACTTGCTGTTAAATCCAGGAAGGGCAGGATGGGCTCTGGTCCTGAGTAGAGTCTGTGGCCAGGCTGCCGGTCAGATGCCTTTTTGTTGCCCGTGAACAAGGGAACCCAGTACTCGATCAATCCAGGCACCCCCAGGGCAGCACTCAGCACCCTGACCCAGCTGCCTTGTATGTTAAGAGGTCTTCGTCCATGAAGAAGCTGTGTGCTCCTTTGGGTCCAGGTGAGAGCTCTGTCTCATGGCCCGCCAGTGTGACCGGTGTGCTCAGTGGCACTAGTCTGGTCCTCAGAGGGGCTGGCCTTGCTCCTGTCTGGCAGCCAAGAATCACGCAGCGTTGGGAAGCAAAGCTAGAAGATGCTAAATGCGGTGTTCCTAAAGACTTGTTCCATCAGATGTGTGCATACAGGTCGTCAGCGACTCCCTTTACCTGTTAAAGGCCTGAGAAGGGGGTCTGGGAGGATAGCAGCCAATGTGGTAATGTGTGACAGGGGAGGTGAGGAAAGAGGGGAGCACTGGGTGAGAAGTCATGACGATTGGGTGGGAAAATCTTACATTATTCAAGATGAAACTTTTAAAAGGCCAAACCATGAGTCAGTGTTACAGCTCTCCCATAAATGCCCTGGAGTGATCAACTGTAAACAGAATAAGCATCCCCTCTCCAGTTATCAAGATGGCCAACATGTCCACATTCTCTATCGTGCCACCAAAGGCTGGGGCTCTGCAGTGGCTTCTTTGGGGCCTGAATGTGATCATGAGTTCATGGAACCTGACACTTCAAAGTACCTTCTGTTCTGGTTTTCTTCATCTGCACTAAGTGTACCCAGTTGTAAGTGTGGTTGGTCCCTTTTTATGTAATTTGGACCTGAAAATTTTTATTTCCAAAACATGTCCTGACTTCTTGAAAAGACACTGTTGATTTGCAGACAGAGCCACTGACCTTGCAACCAGAAGCCTCTGTGCCCAGTGCTCACCCCCCACCCACACCCTGTCCAAGGGCTTCCAGAGGCAGTGGGCATGCAATGTGCAAGCCCACAGAGGGAATATGTAAAATGTATACCATAGATACATAGGGGGACAGATAGGCGGATTGATAAGCCATGCTCATAGATATGTTGTACCATCACGATGGCTGTAGGATATGGAGATCTAAATGATGAGAGGTTGCTAGCCATGGAAGAAAGAGACCCTGCGATGTGTTGAGCAGCAGGCTCAAGGCTCTGGGGTAGATAGTGGGACTAGTAGAGGAGGGGATGGAAGAGTCAGCACTGAGGGCTTTCAGGGGGATAGACCTGCAAAGACCCAAAATTCAGTGATGAGGACATGAGAGAGAGAGACAGACAGAGACAGAGAGGCAGAAGTGGGTATCAGGAGGATTTGAAAAGGTCCCTTCAAGGGGCTGGCATTTGGTCTGACCTTGAAGTAGATTTGGGTAGACAGAGCTGGGATTTCAAAGGCATCAGGAGCAGTAAAAGAAACTTCTGGTGGTTTTGAGGGATGGCAAGGAGCCCTCTTGGCCTGGCAGGTGAAGAGGGGAAGGAGGAGAGCTTGGGGCTAAGGGGGGTTATCGAGGTCAGTAGGATGCTTAGTGCATCATCGCCCTTGATGCTCTTTTCTTTTGTAAGACCTCCATGGCTCTCTACACAGCCCTCTGTCCCACAGCCCAGAGTGAGTGTCCCTGCCACGGCTCTGTGCCCTGGACTGTGTGCATCACTGTGCCTCTGTCCTCGTGTGCCCAAGAGCTCTGTGAGGACAGAGCACACCTGTAATTCTTGGGTGGGTGAGGAGCAGGAATGTTTGCTGGTTTAAGGGCAGAGAATGGAGAATGTGTACATGCCTGGTCACAGTGCTCTTTAACTGGGAGAAGAGAAGGATGTGGTGTGATTGGGGACCCCATGGAAGGATCAGGGGGAGGGCCTGCTGACCCCTCTGTGTAAGAGCTAACATCTTAGAAAGGTTTGAAGTTGTGATCCCAGGGGCAGGGGCAGGATTTCCAGGTGCTGCCCCTCTGCCCCCCACCCTGCAGACCCTCTTACTTGTCTGGTGCTGCCCAGGGCCGTGGGTCTGCGCTGTGCGTGTGTGCACGTGTGAACGTGTGTGTGCACGCGCCCTCTCTCACACATGTAAGTGCACCCCATCATGTGTCCCTTTCCACCAGTGGATGCTACTGTTGCCTCCCTTTGGCTCTCCCACCCCAGCTGGTTGCCATGGGTGCCATGGGGCCTCGGATATGTCCCCATATGATCCGTGTGGCGTTTCGTTCCTACGTGCTCACAAACGTCTGCCCCCTGCCTGCTCTGTCCAGGGGTACTTTAGTGACGCCTGGAACACGTTTGACTCCCTCATCGTAATCGGCAGCATTATAGACGTGGCCCTCAGCGAAGCCGACGTGAGTATACGCCCGCCGTGGCCGCCTGCCTCCTGTTCTCTCTCTGTCTGTGCACATTCTGCTCCCTGCCCTGCACTGGCATCACCTGGACAAGTCACAGGTCCCAACCTCACTCGATCTAAAACCAGGCATTTCTGACAGGAGCCATGGACAAGAGGCTTGTGAGGGTAGAGCTTTATCCTAGGCCTTTCCAGATACAGATCAGCGTTTGGAGGGCTGACTCCTGCAGCGTTTCCCACCTCACTGGTAGGCAGGGCAGGACAGGTGTCTCTAATTGTCTCTATTTGCTATGTCAGCAGCAACACCCAAAGTGATGTACCTGTAACGTGTGTTTGTTTTAGGGTGATTTTTCAAGTAGCCGGGTGGCATAATGCCAGAATGTTCCCTTTTTATAACACTGTCCTTTTCTTCTTTTTTCCTGTTGTGCTTCCTCTCTGTGGCTTCTGAATGCTTGCCCTAACAGCACTATTTCACTGATGCATGGAACACTTTTGATGCCTTAATTGTTGTTGGTAGCGTCGTTGATATTGCTATAACTGAAGTGAATGTAAGTAGCAAATTTTGTGTCCTGTAACGTGATTGTTTTTGTTAAGTCTAACACTCAGGAGCCTAGAAACCCTATCCATGGGTCTTCCTACACTTTAGAAATTTGGGCATATGCTAGTTTTCAAAGACAGAGAACATTTTGTAGTCCCCCCTCCCTCACCCAAACCCCTCTTCCGGACAGAGAGTAGAGAAGTAAATGTAGAATTGCCATTTTAGAACTAAAACATTATTTTTTTTAAAAAAAAGTTCTTGTTAAAATGTTAAGGGCTGCGAGTTATATATGTGAGTATATGAACATTACCACTCCCTAGCTGTGTGACCTTGGCTGGTCACCTGACTGCTTTGAGCCTCAGTCTTTTCAGCTGCAAAATGGAGTTCATCACATGTGCCCTGGTACCCACAGCAGTTCTGTGAAGGCACAGGAGGTAAACTTCACGGCCACACCATGAGCCCGTGGCAGCTGCTGCTGCTGTGTCCTCACCTGTACCTTGTGTACCCGCCGAGTGTGACTGTGACACTGGGGAACACCCCTCGTCTTAGCTCCCCAAACGATGATGCACATTGAAGCCTGCCCTGGACCAAGGGAAGGAGGGCCTCCTGTATATTGGGAGAGGGTGTCCCTTCTCCACTGTTGCACTTGATGGAGCCCTTTAAAAAGGAAACAAGTGCGCTAGTGGTGAGGTAGGTGGAGCGAGCCCGCCCTTCAGGAAGTTTCCTGAGAACTCTCCTTCGAGGGGAGCACTGCCTCCCTCCAGCTCCTCCTGCATCTAGCCCGTGCCTAAGCCAGAAGGATGTGAGGCAGGCAGAAACGGCCCTGCTCTCCTGGCCTGCCCCCAGTTCGTCAGCGAGGCTTGGTGGGTGTCCAGCGTGTGTACCCCTGTTGTGTAGAGCCCGTTGTGGGGAGGAACGGAGCATGGGGTAGACCTGCTGTGTGGTGTTGGCTTCCTGCTCCATGTGGCCAGTGCAGCCCTCCTCCCTCACCCCTGGCCGGGAAGAGGCCTCCTCGCTCTGCCTGGCTGACATCTGCAGGGTTGTACGGCCCATCCTGGTGTCCACACAGCCTGTATCAAATAGTGGCAGTCCCTGTGAATGCCACTGCTTTGGGGCCAAGCTAATCCTGGAGCACAGAACAATGAGACAGCTGCTGGCCCGGCACTCCTCAGGCCTGACAGCCCTGGTCCTGGTTCAAAACTGACTTGTTGGACCTGGGGCCTCAGTTCCCCTATGGATCCACTGGGGTGATGATATGTGCCCTTCCAGCTTCATAGGTATGTTGGGGTGATAACATGATATGAATATTTGTGAAAATACCTGCTATAAAACCTAACACATTAGAGAGATACAGGCTATTATCCCAATTGTAGATTTTCCACAGACCGATAAGTGAAATGGATTATAAGACAGGTCCCTGAGAGTGTGATTTAAGTCTCACAACACCCAAATCCATGCCACGACAGGGCATTAAAGTGGTATTTTACTAGACTTAGGAAGATACACGCCTACCAACCTAAGCCCAGACTTAGGTAAATTCCACTTTATGTGAAATATTCCATAACTCAGCTATAAAATTGTCATTCATAATGTGTAAATTATGCTCGGTTGTAAAATAATCTAATGCTAATGGCAGAACAGCAGGACCCTAACTGGGCTGCCAGGGGCTCTGTCTGGAATTTATGACCAGGCATCTGCCTGCTTAACCGTCTCCTGATGTAAAGCACTTACAACCTTCATCAAAGTATGCTTACATGAAAGTTCTGGAACAGACCCTTATGTAAGTCAGAGATGGCCTATAATGGAGATGAAAACAGAATAAGCTACAGATTCAGCAGGTCTCCCTGGAGTGCTCTGTGCTCAAAGTGATGTGCACGCAGTGAGCATAACTACATAGTTTCTGGGTACCAGGATGTGGCCAGGGCTCATTGGCTGAGCCAACAAACCAGCTCTCCAGTGTCTCAACCACCTGCTGGCTGGCAGGGTGTGGCGCTGGTGGCCTCAGTCGACAGCACGTGCCCAGCTTCCTGGCTGCCCTTCTGTATGCTGGGGGTAGGAGTGCACCACGCCCATCCCCTCTGGCCCAGCCTTGCTCGTTGGTGTCTCACATATGTCCTCCTTTGTGTTTTATCGGTCAGGAAAGCTGCAGGGGTACAAGAACCCACACTGGATTTTCTAGTTAGCACTTGACTTTGGGGTGCCTGCACAAAACACTCTTTCACTGGGCCCATTTCTGGCACTCAGTTGGACTTTCAAAATCACACTGGTGAACATTCTCCTACTGTTTTCTAGTTGGTGACTTTCCCTGCAGCCAGATACAGCCTGAGACAACACCTCCCTCAGCTGGTGGCCATGTCAGTCGTCCACCCTGGTAGAACCCCTTGGGAGGTGTCAGCATTTCTGTCCTGGGATGCATTGCACAGCGAATGATCAAGGCCACCTTCTCATTTATTCAGTCTCTCCCCACACATGTCCTGGGCATGTACACAGGGGTCACAGACACAAAGATAAAAGATACTGGATGTCCTTAACCCCTGGTGGTATAACTGTCTGGGTGGGGTTGGGAATTCCTACATCACCCTCTCCTGCGCATGCCTAGTTCCCCAGTGGACCAACGCATACCGTACCCCTTGCTGGCCTTATCTTCCAAGATCCTGGGCCAGCCCAGCTTGAATAGCCTTGGTCCATGTTGGCTGTTTTTAGCTGCAATAAGTCATCATTTTTTGCAATATTTAACTTGCTGTGCTCTCTCCCCCAACCTCTATTGATCTTCCTTTTCTGTTGCCTAATTGATTTTCATGTTGGTTTTATTTTTAGAAAATTGTAGCGGCAAGTATATATAAACATATATACGGTGATGTCGTTAAAGCAAAAGCACTCTAAAGACTGTATACTTGTTTTTGGCTTCCCCACCTGTGGTTTTCACTGAGTTTCACGGGGTGTGCTATTTATTACGGGTTGCGGTCATCTAAATTGTTTCCCATCCCCTGTGTCCAGTCTCCACCTGGGGTCTGGGCTTGGGCCGTCTCGGTCAGTCGCACTTGGCTCTGTGACTTGCCAATGTAGTCCTCAAGAATGATTGATCTGGCCTGCAAATGAGAAATCCAACTTGCGCTGGTCTGTCTGCAGAAACATTTTGGATGGCCCTTTCCGTTGTCCTGCTTGTTGCTCATCCAGCCCTCTCCTGCTGCCCCTGCCCCACATGCCTACCCTGCTCTGATCATGGTCTGATGGCTCTCACAGACTTGTCTTTATCACATCTGGTCATAACATCACCAAGCTGCTAAAATGTCAGATGGCAACTGTTAGGCTCGCTTTGGCTCCCCCTCAGATGCCTGTTGGTTCCCTGAACAGGGAAATGAGTGAGCACCCCATTCTCCCTAACCCAGGCAGTGGCTGTTCTTCACACTGAGTCTTTTCCCACCGTTGTTATTGCCGGGGAGGCAAAATATCTGTGCAGAAGCCACGACTGCCTTGTTCTTACTTACTGAAGAGCATGTGAAAAGTCAGTAGGGAGCTCACTCCCAGGGACCCAGGAGTTGTCCCTGACCTGTCAGGTACCCAGTTTGGACCAGGTGACCAACAGCTGTGCTCAGCTTCTGGTTGGTTGTTCAGCCCTCCATTCCAGAAGCCAGCCCTTTTCCAGGGACCAGGTCACAGGTTTCACAGTCTCAGAACTGTGAACAGTTCTGTGTACAGAAGCTGCCTCTCCCTAAAGACTTCCATGTGAGTCAGAAGCAGCCAGAGGGAAGCTCTCTCCTCCCCCTGCAAAGAGTGGGTTCTCCAGGATGCCTCGAGTTAACTGGTTCTGGGGTGCTGGTTTGCTTCCCGTCTGAACTAGAAAAACCACATCATCTCAACCTTACCAGGAAAACAAGGGAGTTAATATAGCAAGTGCAGACTGGCCTTTGGTTGCATTTGGGAAACTCAGGGCTTGTTGCTAGGGGTGGGCCCTGGCCCTGCCTCTTGACAGCCTTTCTATGGCCTTCCTGTGTGAAGGTGCCAGAAGGAATAGCAGGGAGCCTCAGGGATCTAAGGATCTTTCTGGACCCTGGCATATCGTTTGGCCTCCTGGGGCTGAGGGCAGTCTCCCCATGGGGTTCCCAACTGAAGACAGGGGCACCTCAGAGTTGGAAGGAACTGCCCAGGCCTCTAGCCCAAGCCCGGAGATGGCGCTGCAGTCCCCTCTGTGAGGACCAACCATGCAGCCCTGGTATCTGGTTTTGGAAAACTACCTGGGGAGTGAGCTCTTTTCCAGTTTCAGCCTCTGCGAGCATCCTGTCGTTGATCCTGGGATGGCACAGAGCATCGGCTCACCCATGCTCCCTCCGCACCCTTCACAGCCTGCTGTGTTTCCAGGCCTCCCCCTCACCCCCTGTAGGGAACACAGGGATGCAGTCTAACCTATTTGCATTGCTAGAGTACTGAGCCCTCATCAACTCTAGGAAAACCCACTGCTCAGCGGTAACAGCCTAAGTGGGCTTTTCCAGGGGCCCCACTCTCTATGGCCAATCCATGTGGAAAAGGACTTTGCTGGTGTGGGTGACCATCTGAAGAGTGCCCGGCTTTGCCTCAGCCCAGGGCTGCCGTTCCCCGCTCTAGCAGAGCCTTAGAGTCACATGGGAGCTTTTAAAACTCCTAACGCCCTGGCACACCCCAGCCCAGTTCTGTAAGAATCTTTGGGGTGGAACCCAGGCAGCAGATTCTGTCAAAGACCCCCAGGTAGTTGGAATGTGCAGCCCAGGGTGAAAGTCTCTCGCCCTTAGCATCTGGCTGCATCTGTAGTTTGTACAAAGCCATCTTTAGGGTCCTTCCGCTCCATAAGATATTTTGGCAACTTGCACCGTCCCCTGGTGCGACCAGCAGCGTCCTCCCCTGCACCTGTGGCCCCCAGCTAGTGTGGCGCTGAGCGCAGGAGAAGGTGTCGCAGGCCGCACTGGGGGTGCACGTGGATTGCTGTGCTGTTTGTTGGCTCCTTCCTTTCTGCATGTTGTGCTGACGTGTCCTCCACAAATGCTGTCTCGTTCTCCTCTTTTTCTTCCTTTTTTTTTTTTTTTTTCTTCAAGAAGATCCAGGGTTTCAAGTTCATAGTCCAAGACTTGTCACACTTCAAAGATATCAGTTGGGGAAGAGAGGTGCCCCTCAAAAGTCAGTTTGGCTGCTGACTTGCCCACATCATGAGGGGGAAGGGGGCGGTGAAAGGTCATCTGACATGGAACGGAATGGGGAGGACCAGGAGAAGGGGCTGCGGCCAGATCGTAACCAAAGAACATGTTCCCTGACCCATAGGCCTCTTATTCTTACAGGTCAGACATTTCGAAAGTGTAACTGTAGAGTGCTCTGTCTCATACCCTGGTCCCCTTGAGCACAGGCAAGCAGAGGTGTGCATGTGCACACACAGCCTCAGACTCATGCCTTTGCACTCCAGCTGCATGGGTGGGACCCAGGCCTCGTGCTCACAGCCTTTAGGGAGATGGGGTTGGGAGATAGAGGGTTGGAAAACGAATTCCTTCATTTGCTAAAGTCAGAAGTTAAAAACCATCATCTGTCCCTTTTAGGGGACGTGCTTTGTCTTGAGGTGAGAGAAAAGAGGAAAATAAAAACCGTGGCAGGGGCTTGGACAGTGCCATTAGAGAGTTTGCATTCTGAGCATCGGGGTGAATCAGGGACCCCCTTTTCACCCTTTCAGAGCCTGTCAGTCCTGGGTTTGTCATCACATTGCTGAATTTCAGTTGTGATGTGACATGCTCCAACTCTTTGTTTTCTGTGAATTTTATGTTTGGTCTCAGGAGGCAGCTGTTAATAAGTGTGAGATTCCAGAATGGAGCCCTTACTTTCCCTGTATCCCGAGGGAGGAGAGCCCCTCAGATTTGTGTGCACATCTGTGCGTGTGCATACGTCCCTTAACCGTGCGGACACACCATGCAGAAGTCTCCCCAGAAACCCTGGGGAGCACTCAGCAGTCCTGGGTCCCCAGCCAGAAGAGGCTCATTCCTTTGCCAGTTTCCAGGCAGAGCAGCTGCTTCTGTGGAGCCGGCCCTCCTCAAGGGAAGGTGGAAGTGGAAGCTCAGGGCAGGCTGCTCCCACGCTGCTGCTTCCCGGGCGTCACACGGAGCTGAGCACTCTCCTCTCTGACAGCAGTCTTGGCTGTACGCTGGGCATTGAAGCCCCTCTCCCACTCACACTGACTTGATTTGCCCACCTCCTCAGCAGCCCCGCCACAAGGGCCCTGTCAGACACCCCGCCCAGGCATGTGGCCCAGGAGGTATGTGGACCACAGGCAGGTGCCACTCTGTTTGCCCCATCTGGTAGCCTCATTCTATTCCTTGGGGTTAGGGGTGGCCTGCTGCAGATCAGTTCATTCCCCGGACCCACAACCCAGCCTCAGCAAAGAGAACTAGCCTGTCCTTGAGATGCAGGGTCCCACCAGGCATTTCTGTCTTTGGGGACAACTGAGGTCCTTCTGTGTTCTCTTTCACTGGATGCACACCCACGTTGGAGCATCGTGTCCTGGGATGTGAATTAAGAAATAGCATGGCTGAGCCTGTGTCTAAGGCTACCCACCCTCAAGTCCAGGTCCAGGCAGAGCCCCTGGCATCTTCTCAGGGAGGGAACAGCTGCATAGTTCTAAGACATTAACCACACATTGTTATAAAGAGGGGAGGGGCCCATCCTTCTGAACCACTGCTTCCTTTCCGTTCATTAATACATGTTCAATCTTTGATTTCTTAAAGCCAACTGAAAGTGACAATGTCCCTGTCCCAACCGCTACACCCGGGGTAAGATCAGTGATGAGTCCCCCCGGGGCTGGGCCTTTTCCTTGACCATGCTGAGTTTTCCACTAGTGTTTCTGTATTCTCCATGATTGTCCTTCCAGAACAGTGTCTGCAGTGGTTTGCATTCATCATCAGTGTCCAGTACTCTTGACCAGCCCGGCGTTCTCCTCTTAACACACTAGACCACGTGGACATGCATGTGCTGTGTGGACGCGGTTTTCCAAGCCCTGTGTTGTTAGCATGTAACTTTTCCTTTCATATCATGCTTTTTAAGGTGAAAAGGCCCTAGAAACACATCTTCAACTCTTACCTCTGTCACCTTTGTTTGCACCTGTTGCTGTTTTTCTGAAAGTGTTGCATGTTCTACTTTGTATTGGGTTTGACCTCTCCATGATAACCCTTCAGAACTCTGAAGAGAGCAATAGAATCTCCATCACCTTTTTCCGTCTTTTCCGAGTGATGCGGTTGGTGAAGCTTCTCAGCAGGGGGGAAGGCATCCGGACGCTGCTGTGGACTTTTATAAAGTCCTTTCAGGTAAGAGCCCCACAGGGGGCTTCTCTGTTGCTCTTGAAGACCACATATGAACCAGTGAGTGTCCTCTGTCATGAAGGACCCAGACTCCCTTCTGCATGGCCACTAAGTCACTAGAGGGTGTGGAATGAGGGAGGCACCTGACCCAGCCGGCCTTGGTGAATCAAACAGGATCACTTGCTAAAAGGAAATAGAAGGTAGTAAGGACCCACAGCTGAGAAGAGGTAACGTTTCTAAGACTGATAGAGATGGGGAGCCTCGAAGCCCTTCAGTCCTCCTGGGGATCCCCAGTGGTGGATGGTGACATCTGAGAGAGGGCAGGCCCCAGCTGACCCCTGCAGACCTAACAGCCTCCTGCCAGGACAGCATCTCCGAGCTGCCACAGTCCCATCTGTTGGCTGGTCTAGGCACAAATGAGAGACCCCTTCACCTGGGCCAGTGCACCATCACCAATCAATGTGTTACCCAGTGCCTGGAAAGATCAGAGCATTGAGGACATTTGGATATAAGCCAAGCCTCCCTTGTCATCTGACTTTCCAGACTGGTGCAGGCTGGTTCTAGTCTATTCCTGAACTAGGTACCAGCTTCTCCAGTACTTTCTAGTACTCCATCCCAGATATTCTAGTCTTCTAGATGGAATTAACTGGGGACAGGGTACAGATTCTTCTTTAAAAGTTTCATTTAGGTAGAGTATTTGTAGCTATGTACAAACACTAGAAAGCCCATCATGAACCTTTAGGTTTTTGTTTGACTATCTTTAGTTTGAAAGAAATAAATGGGTTGACAAGTAACACTGGTTCACATCCCAGGTACATTTTTCTGCTGTGGGTAGGATTTTAACACATAAAGGGAAGGGATGGCATCTGGAGAAGGGGGTAGATCTAAAAACTCAAAGAAGGAAAATCCCAAATCCTGGCAGGGGAAATGAGGTTGTAGGAAGAGGCAGGAATGCAGCTCTGAGAGAGAGCAAGTGGGGCCTCATGGGAGCCTTGGTCTTGGTAAGGGACAAAATCTCAGATGCTTGTTATTAATATGAAGTACCAAAGCCTGAGAATGAACTGCTACAAAAATAGAATAGTTTCATGCAATAATGTCATCCTTGCATTTAAAGAAATTATTCAAGTTTTCCTTTGTAAAGATTTGGTTGCTGTAGATAAATTCATTTCACAGGGTGGTAGTTCACAAAAACTGAGAAACAGTGCCAGCAGAATTCTGAAAGACTCAGTAATCTAGGAAGCCATCACATATAGGTGTGGTGAGGGAAGCCTAGAACTAACCTGTGGGGCTCTGATCAGCAGTCGGCAGTCACAGATCCAGAGCTGGCACATGCTAGAGAGCTTTGTAGTCCCTAGCTTGCTGATGACCTTTTTTTTGGTGAAAGGGAAAGCAGATGCTTTCTGTAATGCGTAATGTGCACCTGGCATTACGTTCAACAACCTGGCCGCTGCCTTGGAGGTGTGCCACGTGCACAGACATCTCCTGTCACACAACATGACATAAAATAGCAGGTGAGGATCATGGACTGAAGGACATGAGACATATACTTGTATTTAATGTTCCTAAGGAGAACTCAGGTTTGGCAACCACCCAGCCAACTCCTCTTTCTTCCCTGACCCAACCCCCAACTCTGGTTCTTTCAGGAAGTGTTCATTTTAAGAAAGATATCTTGCTTTCTATAGCAACATCCAGAAAGTGGTTCTTCTCTGCCCCAGCAGTTTCATTCCTAAGACCTCCCCTTACGGGAATCCTTGAGCAGATGCAGGTGATTTTGCATAAAGGTATTCCTCTGCAATGTGATCTACAATAGCCCCTCACTCCCACCCCAAACATGTCCACAAAAGAAAGTGGAAGCAATCTAAACATCCGGTGTTCTGGAATGGTTTGATCACTTATGGTAATTTCACAAAAGAATCTAATGACAACGCAAACGTTATCGTGAGGGCGATGTGTCTGTGTTGACACTATTTTTGATCAGGGTACACTGTTAATGATGGTGGAAGGCACTTCCTGCCTGTAGCTTCGTAACACTAGGCATATGCATGGATGGTATACTCAGGACTGAAATTATTGGGCTCGGCTGGGGTTTAAAAAGTCCTTTTTCACTGTTAGTATCCTTTCAACATAACCCGGAAAAGAGAAGCATGTGGCCCTGTGTTGGGTCTTCATTCTGCCCCTGGGCAGTCACAGGGGTGCATGAGGCTGGCAGTGAGCCAAGTGCTTCCTCTCTTCCAGGCACTGCCCTATGTTGCCCTGCTCATAGCCATGCTGTTTTTCATCTACGCTGTTATCGGCATGCAGGTAAGCACCAGCCGCTTTCTCCCAGCTTCCCCTTCTCTGGGTAGCCCCAGATCTGTGGCAAGATTGCCTTGGCCAGATAGAATGGAAAGACAGGGTCATGATTTTCCAGCCAAATGCCTTGCCTACTGACGAGATGTGGAGATGAGAAGCATGTGGCTCTGTGGGAAAGTGCCTGTGCCAGGAGAGCCAGGCTCAGGAGAGAGGGGGAGGTAGGGATGTGCCAAGGAAGGCTGGGTTTAATAGTACTCCTCACCCCCAATCTGAGTCTTGGGAGACTCAACTGATTGAGAAAAGCCACAGTTGGTTTAGCAACAGGAAATGCAGCTCTTAAAAGAAGCTGTAATTGTTCTAGTTTCTGTACTGATGTTACTAAGAAGATATTTAGTGATACAGACGTCTGTTTATAGTCTGGAAAGTTAGGTTTTATCACAAGCAAGTGAGATTCTTACTTGAGACCAACTGTTCCCACATGCTCTGGCTGGGCCTGAACTGGAACCCTTATTTGGCCTCGGTAGCACTCTCCCCTGCCTTTAAAAAGAAGCATGAAACCAGGCCTTTCTGTGACCATGGCTGGGGCACTGCATGATTGTTCCCCACTTATCCTGGCGTGGAGGAAAGGGCTTGGGGCTTCGTTCCCTGCTGAGCCCCAGTGGGGTAGGTGCAGCCTCCAGGAGGAGAAGGAGGTGGAGAGCAGCCTGCTAGACCCCTTGGGGAGGGATCTTCGCCACATTCTCTGCTGGTTTGGATGCTGTCTTTCAGATAAGGGGGGATGTGAGTGTCAAAGAGGTGGGGGGACTCCAGAGCAGAGAGGTGGCTGTGCTTACTTATCCGAAGGCATAGGAACCTTGGCGGTTTGCTAGGGATCTTATTGGGAGTTATGAACGAAGAGTCGACATACTTGAGCACCTGCAAGTCAGCACGGGATGCTGTGAGCCCTGAAGGGTCTTTATGACCTGATGTCCTCCTACAAAACGAGAGTGGTTTCAGAGAACCGCGAGCTGCGTATTGCATGTTCCATCACCAGGGCACGCGGGAGGCTCTGCCGGGCACCACGCTCCTCTAAACTGGCCTGCTCCTACTAGTCCCACAACTGACTTCCCCTGGCCTTAAGGTAGAGGCCGCCCTCCTTTCTTCAGCTCACCGGCCCCACGCTTGTCTGCGCACACTCATGTGCTTTTCATTTCCTGGAGTTCCCAGGCTGTGTCGCCTCCGCTCCCTCACAGACACTGCTTCCTTGTCACCTGACCAGCTTCCACTTTTCCTTCAGTTCTGGGCCTAAATGTCACTGCTCCAGAGGCCTTCCCTGACCCCAGCCCCTGGCCTCAGATATGCCATGTGCTTCCTTGTCCATCTGGATCATCCCAGCTGTCCTTGGGTGGGGCGCTCTGTCTGGTTTCCTGGTGGTTACTCCCTGACATGAGGGTGTGCCTGACTTAAGCACCGTGCCACCAGCGATTAGCACCCTGCCGGGCACATGTTTGTTGAGAGACTGAAGTGCCCAAGCACCATGAGAAAGCCCTGGTGGGTGTTGATCAAACTTGTGTTAGTTCTAAATTCATGTATGGAATATGTTTTGTGGGTAGTTTTTTTTTTGGGGGGGGGTGGTTATTGGGTTTTTTTGTTTGACAAAATCTTTATTTCCCTAATGATTTCTCCACCTAGATGTTTGGGAAGGTTGCTATGAGAGATAACAACCAGATCAACAGGAACAACAATTTCCAGACATTTCCCCAGGCAGTGCTGCTGCTCTTCAGGTGACTGCGTCCCATGAGGGCAC
Organism: Proteles cristata cristata; assembly: GCA_017311185.1. Classification (NCBI taxonomy): domain Eukaryota; kingdom Metazoa; phylum Chordata; class Mammalia; order Carnivora; family Hyaenidae; genus Proteles; species Proteles cristata. Next base: position 1,123,503 of record JAESUZ010001199.1, read on the forward strand.
ATGTCTCTCTAGCTCCAGGCTCTAGTGTGACACCAGACATGCGTTTTGTGGGGGCCTTTCCTGGTTCATCAGGGTGGTTTTTTGTATTTGTTCTGAATTCTTGAACAGAGGCACTGGCATTTTAGTCACAGAGGAACTTTGCTGGATGGTGAAAATGGCTGTGGTCATTCAGACCGGGGCTGGCGTAAGGCTTTTCTCTTTGTAGGTTAGTAGGTCTCCTAAGGCCACCAGGAAAATGGCAGGATATATGCTAACACATAAGAGCATGCACCTAAACACAACCATGACATTTAGCAGGAACAGAAAGGCTTTTGCACAGCCAACGGGGAACATCCAAGATGTGGACTTTCAGATTTTATAGGATTATTTGTAACCCCCGTGAACTGACTTTGTAAAGAAGGCGCTTTGAGGTGAGAGAACTTTCTAGAAATTATACGGGTACTTTCTGGTGATTCTAGTGATTGACTAGCAAGTCATTTGCCAGTTGGGTGGTTTTCAGTTCTTTGCTTTCAACAAAATTGAATGAGTATCTAATCAAGTCAGGTGTTAGGTCATTAAAACATAATTAATAATTATTTAAAGATTGGACCATGAGTGTTTAAAGACAGAAACGAACGTCTCTACAAAAAGAATCAATGTGCAGGTATCAAATTATTTCTTATTTTTTAATGTTTTTATTTTTGAGAATGAGAGCATGAGAGAGAGAGAGAGCGAGAGAGAGAGTGAGCAAGCAGAGCCTGACACGGGGCTCAAACCCAGGAACCATCAGGTCATGACCCGAGCCAAAATCAGATGCTTAGCTGATGCAGCCACCCAGGCAGCCCCTCAAATTATTGTTTTAAATCAGAGGTAGCTGTAGCAGGGCCTCTGTGGACTCAGAGAGGTTGAGTTTGAAAATAAGTAGGAATTTCAATTTAGGAATTTTCACTAATACAAACAGGCCTCTCTTCCACATGACTTAGATTTGCTCTACTTAAAACTTTTTGTTTTAAAAACAATTCTTAACAGTCTTGTAAAGGTCTAAGCTTCGGGTCCCTTCCTCTGCTGAAGCCCTTTTTTTTGCTCATCTGAACCAGGTGTGCTACAGGGGAGGCCTGGCAGGAGATCATGCTGGCCTGCCTCCCGGGGAAGCTCTGTGACCCCGAGTCCGACTACAGCCCCGGAGAGGAGTACACGTGTGGCAGCAACTTCGCCATTGTTTACTTCATCAGTTTTTACATGCTCTGCGCGTTTCTGGTGGGTGATCACGAGTGCTCCCTTCCCCAGTGGACAGGTGCTTGTGTAGCATTTGGGAATCAGATCATCGATATTGTCCCACCAAATTGCTGTGGGGTCATTTTTGTTTTTTGTGTTTTTTTTTTTTTAATGTTTTATTTATTTTTGAGAGAGAGACAGCACTAGCGGGGGAGGGGCACAGAATCCACGAAGCAGGCTCCAGGCTCTGAGCTGTCAGCACAGAGCCCGATGTGGGGCTCGAACCCATGAACCACGAGATCATGACCTGAGCCGAAGTCGGACACATTATCGGCCAAGCCAGCCAGGCGCCTCTGCTGTGGCGTCTTTTATGTTGATGAGCACTCTAGCCTTCATTAGGCAGTAGGAGGTTTTGCCTAGCTAGGCATGTGGCCAGCACCTTTGTTGTGAACAAGGGTTTGGGGTTCACTAACAGGCTTGGGATAGTCACTAAGCTTCTTAGGACTGCTGGTGTCTTTATAAAAGTTTCAAAGCTACCGCATGTAGCAGTAACTTAACAGTGTGAGTTATTTGGTGGCAATGAAACTGGAAAACTTCAGTGTGCTTCAAAAAGGCTGGATAATACAGCCCCCTGCCCCACCCCTGGGACTATACCGGAGTCACTGTGGAAAGCTGGAAGCCTGCCTTTTTCTTCAACATTTTCCATAAAGAAGTTTTTACTGTGTCTCTTAGAGAAATGGGTTCCAAATGTTTCATGACCCTTATATTTAGGAGGCCCTTACTAGGGTCCAAGCCTACCCATTCCACTACAGCTGAAGTTTCTCTGCTCTGATTTGCTTCCTCAGATCATCAACCTGTTTGTGGCTGTCATCATGGACAACTTTGATTATCTGACCCGGGACTGGTCTATTCTGGGGCCTCACCATTTAGATGAATTCAAAAGAATATGGTCAGAATACGACCCTGAAGCAAAGTAAGTTGAAAAGGGTTCCGTGTGACTCGTGTGGGCTGTTTCTGGAATGTTGGCTGTGACTTCTGTGGAAGGTGGGATGGGCTGAGAGCTCAGACTGGCCAGTGCTCCCCTGGACCTCCTGCTGTACTTTGTCTCCAGGGGAAGGATCAAGCACCTTGATGTGGTCACCCTGCTCCGCCGTATCCAGCCTCCCCTGGGGTTTGGGAAGCTATGCCCACACAGAGTAGCCTGTAAGGTAAGTGTCCTGTCTGCGTGTCTGATGGCCTCTCTGCAAGGACTCCCTGCTTCATTCAACAAACATTAAGTGACATTCCACCAAGTGTGCTGGGGACACAGATAAATAATATGTGGTTCCTGTCCCGAGGAGCTATCATATTTGTAACTCTTAGGACACCCTGTCAGCAACCGTAAGAATAGGAAGGGAATTAAGTAATTTGTCACTTGGTGTGGGGGGGCGAGGGGAGGTGACATTTGTGTCAGGTCCAGGAGGAGAGAAGCAGGAGTTTGTGGGAGCAGGAAGGGCATTGCAGAGAGGGAACACAGAGAGCTCAGATGCAGAGGCAGGAGAATGGTCACCAGGTTGGCAAACAGAGAGTCCCTGGTGTGGCTGGAACGTAGGAGAAAGTGGCAGAGGAGTGCCACTCTGCCAGGGCACAAGCCAAGTGTAGCTCCAGGAGACTTCCAGGCTATGCCGAGTCCTGGGAAAGAAGCATGGGTGGACTTTTGTGGTGGGAAGTTGCGTCTCAACGATGAGGGAGTAAACTGGGGCAGGCGGACACCCTGAGATCTGCTGGAGTCTCCGTGTGAAGTGACAGGAGCCAGAGTGAGGGCAGCGGGGGTGGGGTAGAGGAGGGCATGGCCGTCCTAAACTCTGCTTAGGAAGTAAAATGGAGAAGACTTGATGACCTGAACATTTCCTCACTGGAGTGACCGTGAACGTGGTGGCGTGCCCCTCTGCTGCTGGAGCGCCTGTCCCCGTGAGCCATGTGTCACCAGTGGCCTCTCGGGGATGGGTCCAGATCCTCCACCCTGTCCCTGTAGTTTTCGCACCAGACTATGCTGTCTGTGAGCCCCAGCTGAGATTTGTTCTCCTTCCGTAGACCCCTTTGAGTCAGTGTAGCAGTAGCAACAGAAGAGAATTCTCCTTTCTGAAGGAGACAGAAGCTGCAGCTCTGCCCCTAGAAATCCAGCCAATCCACACAACAGGCCCTTTCCCCATGGGTCCAACATGATCCTAGGGTCAGGGCTGTTACCGCTCTGGGGTTGTGGGGCCAGCTCTGGACAGAAGCTGTGGTAACAGAGTAGGGTCTACATTATATTTTAGGCTTTCAAAGAAATCTTTGGAGAAAAACTCCTTGTTCTCTGCCCTGAAAGTCCAGAAACCCCCATAGGCAAGTCCTTGGGATCTTTGCCAATGTGTTTGTCTCTCTGTAGCCTGGGCTCCGGATGTAGGTACAGAGAATAAGCCACAAAAGATGACTTTTCTTCATAAATTTTCCAGCATCAGCCTCTTTTCTGCTTTCCAAGAACAAGATGGGTTGAGCTGATGGCTCTCATTTTGTGTTTATGTTTCCAGACACTTTTTTACATAAAGGATCTAAGTATCCTTGAGCCACAAAGTGGTCCATTTTGCTGATTCAGGAACTTGCTGTGAAAAACGAATGTACATGCTGGCTTTCCTGGCTGCTGGTGCTAGTTTTGGAGACAGACATGGTTGGTAACAGGACTAGAAATTTAGGTAGGATGAGCCATATGAACACAAGATTCCAGGCTGTTAATAGGGAAGAGAAAAAGTGTTACAAATTGCTTAGGATGCCTTGCCAGCCCAAAGCAAGAAGTTAGGAACTATTAACAATTACACGTAGCACCTAACTCAGCTCTGACCATGTGCCAGGCACCCCCTGGAACCATAGCATTCGTGATTTCCCTTAATCCCAGCTGGGTGTGTTGCTTGCTTTTACAGGGAGGTAACTGGGGCCCAGAGAGGGTGTCACTCACTCAAGTCCCCTCCCCAGCTCTCAGTGCTGGTGTTTGAGGGACCAGGAGCGGGAAGAGAAGCAGGAAGTGGGGGTCTTCTCTGGAAGACCAGACAGAGCCACCGCATGGACTCATAGGAAATGCTACATGACGATTCCACCAGGCAGGGTTCCCTGAAGGACACTCCTGTGTTAGGGACAGTGAGGACCCAAGTCCCATGCCCTGTGCCTGGATGGTTGTACCTTGTATATCGTTTCATCCCTTGTGACAGCCTTAAAGACATGCCCTAAATGGAGGCCCAGCCCCAGGACTCAGGGATGGCTCTTAGTAGAAGGGGAGAAAAATACGTGAACAGTGAAGTGATTAAATAGTAGTGGTTAAAAGCAAGCAAAGCACACCATTTAGTGCCAACATTTACATTTCATGATAAAGTTTGATCTGTATCAGCTCAGGGTTCCCCTAGATGGTGGGTGCTTCCCCAAAGAGTTGTTGAATTTTTTAAAATTTTTGTAATGTTTTATTTATTTTTGAGAGAATGAGAGAGAGAGAGAGAGAGAGAGCATAAGCAGGGGAGCGTCAGAGAAAGAGGGAGACACAGAATCCAAAGACAGGCTCCAGGCTCTTAGCTAGCTGTCAGCACAGAGCCCGACGCAGGGCTCGAACCCATGAACCATGAGATCATGATCTGAGCTGAAGTCAGACGCTTAACCAACAGAGCCACCCAAGTGCCCCAAGAGTTGTTGAATTGAAGAGCAACTGGGTAGCTCAGTCACTTGAGCATCCAGCTTCAGCCCAGGTCATGATCTCAGGGTTCCTGAGTTTGATCCTCACATCAGACTCTCTGCTGTCAGCGTGCAGCCCACTTTGGATCCTCTGTCCCCCTTTCTCTCTCTTCCCCTCCCTAGCTTGTGTTCTCTCTCTCTCTCTTTAATAAAACTTAAAAAAAAAAAAAAAAGAGTTGTTGACTGGAAAGAGGTGAGGGATTAACAGAGAATAAACACCGTAAAGGGACATGGTCATCATCCATCATTAGCCTTCTGTTGAGAAACTTCCTTCTGTTTACAGAGACTTGTTGCCATGAACATGCCTCTCAACAGTGATGGGACAGTCATGTTTAACGCAACCCTGTTTGCTTTGGTTCGAACGGCTCTTAAAATCAAGACAGAAGGTGAGCCTCTCCGGGACAGGACAGGTGGTACACGAGGGAGGGATGCCCTACCCTACCCCACCTTGGGTTCTCCTGTCTGGGCCTTCCCAGGGGAAGGGGTGGTGAGTGCCGGGCCAGCTGGCTGTTCCTGCTTTCCCCATCCCTTCTGCCTGTCTTTATGCTTCATTTTGTCCCCAAGAGTTTTGAGGTGACCTCTGCCTCTGCCACTGCTTACTACAGAGCAGGAGAAATAGGAGGTTAGGGCAGAGACAGGACCATTATGAACACGCTCACTCCAGCTGTCCCTTCCTACTGTGTGACCCTCAGAGAGGGACTCCACTATGCTGAGCTGTAGCCTCACCCTCTTTTGAAAGAAATACACCCCCATCAGAAGTCCTGCGGATGAGATGAGAAGAGGCCTGCAGGAGCCCCTCTGTGGTATGGGCACATAGCTGGCACTTGCGGGCTGTTCGAAGCCACTTCTCCCCAGCTGAGACCTGGGGAGTGGTCTTCGCGGCCACACCCAGCCCTGAAGCATGGCCATTGGCGTTGGCTCAGTGGTGACTTCAGAAATGGAACAGAAAGCAAGTTGAGGAGTGACCAGGAGGTGGAAAGGTGAAGGCCAGGAAGGAGCCAACTGCTGGCACCCTTGGCCCAGAAGGAAGAGTGGCTGGCAAGGTGTGCCTGGAGTCAGAAGACAGCTGTCTGCTAGCGGCCCCCGGGTGCTAGGTGAACCTCTCCACAAAGCCAGTCTCTCCAAGCTCCCAGGTACCCCTTGCAGGGTGCTCACTCATAGCTGGTCCCGGCCAGCATCACCGAGCAATGCAGAAGGCAGGGTGGTCTTAGGTACTGACAGGTCAGTAGAAGAGACAGGCATCAGCCTGTATAATGAAAGACCAGGATTCTGTGGTGCTGACCAGTATGTGCGGTAGGAATTGAGAGAGTCTCATTTGGGTGAAATTTAGTCTGATCTTCAAGGATGGAGGCAGGGTTTGGAACAGGCAGCAAAGAAGGAGAAGGCGTTCTGGCTGGAGGCAGTGGGAAGTATGTGTGTGTGTGGGGGGGTGAGTCTCAGCTGTGGGAGGGCAGGATGGATCATACTGCCTAGACCTTGAATTCCGGAATAAAACATGGCTGTTCCCACTGTGGAGTGCCTGCCCGGTGCAAGGCTTGCACACCATTTGCCTGCGACCCCTACTGGAGAGCCCTGGGGAGAGGGGATCCCTGCCCCACTGAGGGCTGTGCTCCAGGCCAGGCTGGGGGGAGGCAGCCTTGGTGGGAACAGACAGGAGAGCTGCCAAAGAGACACCAAGGCTTGTGTTCCCCTCTTGCTTTCTGGATTCAGGGAACCTGGAACAAGCTAATGAAGAGCTCCGAGCTGTGATAAAGAAAATCTGGAAGAAAACCAGCATGAAACTGCTTGACCAAGTTGTCCCTCCAGCTGGTGGTCAGTGCAATCTCTTTCCTAAGTAGCTCTTGGCCAGCGCGTTGGTTCTAAGGAAAGTACCTCCGGCAAGCCCACAGGGTGTTTGCAGAATGCTTCATGTACCCTCTAGAGCATTCGGGCCCACAGCTAGAGAAGGCTCTTCGGCCTTTGGTGTCATGATTTGGGGTAACAGGAGAACCACTCCAGAAAAAGAGAGGCTTCAGTGGGAAGGAAGCCCAAGACCACAATGGCTTGAGCAGGGGTTTTCTCGTTGGTAGAGGAATAACCATCAGGGAATGAGCTTACAGTTGCAAAACGAAAACTTTATATTTTTTCAACCAAAATAAAATATTTAAAACTAGTTTCCATCTATCTTTCAACATACTGTTGAAAAGGTTTCAGAAGATAGAGATAGCTTTCAGAAAATGATATTTTTGAAATGTTCTTCTCCAGATTGAATTTACCATCGTAATTACCCCAAGTGTCCCTTCAACTGGAGTTTAGAGAGAACTAACAGGCATGCTTATTTCCTTCTGTTATTTGTCATAAAATAACTGACTAAACTTTTTCAGACGTATATATATATATGACACACATATATATCATATATATGCTGTTTTTCCATTTTTTGTTTAAGTACGGCGGACTTAGATGTGGAGGTGGTTGTTTTGTGACTATTTTATTTTCACGTTTTAAAGGTGCAGCATCTGTGCATTTAGTGCCACCATGCCCGCATTCTAGACCCCCGCCCCCACGTAAGCGCTCGGTGAGCTTTGTGACCAACCGAACTTTTCTCGCGTCACCTCTCCGGCAGCTTTCCAGGTTGGTCCTGGCTCAGGCTTAGAAGCCGACTCCAGGACCCTGGGCCAGGACAGTGGCCAAGGCCTCTCTCTCTCTGACAGCCTGACAGTTTGAGCTCTTGGGTGGCAGAGAGAGACAGAGACAGAGACAGACAGACAGCAGCATGGTGGCCGGCTCTGGCCCTCTGCATGAAGTGAGAGCAGTGTGAGCTTTTGCCACTGGAGGGAGTCCTCCATAGCTGGCGTAGCCACCTCCTCAGAGCAAGGGATAATTGCCCCCAAAGAAATGATAAAAGGAAAGCAAACAAACAGGCAAAACCCCCAAAACGCCAAAAAACAACAACAGCAACAAAAAACCCAAACTGCCACGTAGGGAACCCTGGGTCTCCACAGAACGGATACTGCACATTTAAAATGACTCTTTGGTTTTCGTTCTTCTCCTCGCAGCTGCTGCACCCAGTGCTCGCATGGCTTAGATGAATTGCTTTCTTAAAACTGTTGTAACGATGTGCTTGAGCTTTTTCTGCAGCCTCCATTCCTTTCAAGTCTCAGTCTTTCAGAATATTCTGAAGCAATTCTGTTTTAGGGCGGTGGCATGGAATCAGCGTTATCTCTTGGCAGCCGCATTCCCCTACGACTTTCTGAAACACAGATGCATGCTTCAGAATAGCGGCTGTGCCCTCCCAGTAAACCATACCCCCGGGGCCGGCCGGCCCTGCCCACCTCACCTCTGCTCACACACCTCAGCCTTCTTCAAAAACCAGTCTTACCCGACATCTTGGCGAGCGGCTTCATGTCACTATGAGGCTTTACTTGGCTTAATTATACCAGAAAGAGAAGGTCTAGAGTTTGGCTCATCCTGTAAGCGCCCTTCCTCCAAAACGCAGGTCAGCTTTTAGCCCTGCCAGACTGCCAGCAGAGGCTAAATATCCCTCCACTCTCTTGGCTCCATCACTGGGCCTAGCCTTTTCTCTGTTTCTTAGAAAAGATTGGGGTTTAGGATGATGGGTGTTACTCTACTCCAGAATGGCAGCAGAGGCTCGGTGGGACCCAGGAAGAAGGCGGCAGGGCCTTGACAGGAGGTAGAATGCCGTGGGAGCGCCCATCATTGATATGTTCCTGGGATGGTGCTCCCCCTGCCCGATCTCAGAGAAGTGCTACTGTGCTGATGAGGTTCACGAGGTGATGCCCCTTGGGCACTGGGGGACAGACTCTGAACGAGGTGCAGGGCAGGGTTTAGTGCCTGCATTCACCATTTGGCTCTGTTTTCTCTCTTCTCTTCCAGTAGACCAGGGGTTCCCAGGCTCGTCCACATCGTGGCACACTTGGAAAATGGGAATATCGGGCCAGGCCTCTGGGCCAGCAGACAGGTGGCTCCCTGGGGCCGAGGGGCTCAGTGTCCCGCCGGCTGTAGCCTGCTCAGAGCAGCAGGCCCAGCCAGTCTGGGTGCTCCCGGCGCCTGCGACCAGCCCATGAGGAGCACTCAGGGAGCTCCTTACTAAAGGACTGGTGGCAGCAGGGCTTTGTAGCCCAGGGGAGTGTGAGGTGGCTCCCAGGTCATCACCAGCTTGAGGAGGCAACACCCAGAAGCCAGCCCTGGAGGAGCAGTGCAGGCGCCTGAGGCCGCAGGCATAGCCTGCCCATTCTCTCCATCACCTGGGCTAGGTGGTCTCCTTGGCCATCCCCGCATCTTGCTCATATTCTATCTCTGCTCTGCTCTTTAGTCTTCGGCCTTTTCATGGCTCTCTGCCCTTTCTTTAGAAGTCCCCTCTCCTCCCAGAGACTGTCCTTGCCTTTGGGCCTCTATTCCTTGACCTGGATCTTTGGCTCCTTTGCCCCAAAGAGCACAAAAAACTGACCCCATCTCTTTCTCTCTGGGCTTGAGCTCGGATGGCCTCATTGCATCCGTCCCTTCTGTCCCTTTCTTTTCTAACCTGCTGTAGCTTTGACTCTTCCTGTTCTTGAGAGCTCGCCCTTAGCCCAGCCTCGATTAGCCTAGCATCTCGGTGGAGAAGACCACGTGGTGGGGCTGCCTGTGCTCTGGAGCAGCCTCTCAGGCAGAACCTCTCTGCGCTGAGCCCTCTGCACGGGGCACCCTGTTGCCCCCGGTTCTGGGCCAGGGAGAGGCAAGACTTCCCTCAGGAGCCTCCTGGGCCCCTCCCATTTGAGCTGAAGGAAGAAGAGGGTTAGGCCTGCATTTGGGGGAAGCACCCTAGTATGGAATGAGGTGGACCTTCTGTAGACCCAGTGTGCTTTTTCTGGGAGCCCACAGAGAAGACATGACACCCTGGGCTGCAGGGGACAGCTGTGGTGCTGCAGACAGTCGTCCTGGGTTCCCAGGGTTGTCGGCCAGGGGCTATGAGGCCACCTGCTGCACGCAGCTTGGTACAGAGACTAGCACTGTAGGGGAGGCAGCCCCAAGGAGGCCCCTCTGTGTGGCCAGAGCTGGGCCGTCCCCAGCGGGTAACAAGGAAGAGGAGAGGGAGAGCCCAGGCTTGGGGGACCGGCTGCCCTGGGTCACACCCCAGCTCCGCTGGCCAGGGCCAGTCATTCAGCCCCACCCCACCTGTTGGAGGAGTCAACCACCCCCATCTCAGAGCGGCCGTGAAGAGGCATGAGACCCACCTGGAGTTCCTCTGGGAACGTGGGTGCCCAAGAGTAGCAGCAGCTAGAACCAGTATTCCAGACGCATCCTGGGCAAAACTGGGAGTGGCTTGGGAGCAAAGCAGGGCTGAAGCCTCGAGACCTGGATGCTCTGCTCACCTCCTGCCTCCTTGCCTATAGACAGTGCATCGTTAGGCCATCTGGACCAGCCTGAGACTGATGTGGGATGTGGTTTTACATGCTACCCAAAGCCTTGGTCTCTTTGGTGACCCCTACACTAGTCGGGGACTTCTTTGCTGGGGCTTGGGAGGAACGCAGCACACTTCTCAAGGCCGGCCGCCCCAAGGCATCTTCTTGCTCAGTAATGCTGAGTGGCTTCTGCCACGGAAGTTTGGAGAGGTGCCCATAGCAACCCAGTGGTTTCCAGACTGGACACTTTCCACATGGACACAAATGAACCCCGACCAGGATACATTAGTGACTACAGATGGTCGCAGTGGCCCCCAACCCATCTCGTTCCACCATCCACTGCAGTGGATGCCACTGTTGGCATGCTGCCACCACTCACTTCTCTCCAGCCCGGGCACTTAGGACTGCCCTCGCAGAAGGCCGAGTGCTTTAGGCCTTCATCTCTTGTGGTGCTCACGGCTCCACAGGCCCCTTGCCCCAGATCAGCCCTCCACTCCTGGGAGGGTGGCCTGGGTGCAAGCTCAGTTGTCCTAAAGCCTGAGGGTCGGCAGCCCTTCCTCCTCTCAGCCTCTATGAGCCCTGGGGCCCTAAGCTTCTTGCCCAGGAGCCACTGTGATCTGGGGGCACGCACCCCAGGCATGCCAGCTCCACTGACATGGTTTACTGTGAGCCAGCCAGCACCTCTATTCTGCCTCATGCATCACCTTAAAATGCTCAGCAGAGTTCCAGCCCCCAGCGGTGCAAGCTGGAGTTGTTTCCGAACAAAGCAGAAATAAGCTCAACTCCGAGGTTAGTTGGAGCTGTTGCTCGCTGTGCCGAAAACCAGCAGCTCTGGGTTACAAACGCACAGATGGCATATGGAGGCTATTGGAACAGAGTCACGGGGGCACCTGAAAATCTGGGTTTGCAGCCACTTTCCTGAACCTTCCTCCTCTTCCGAGCTTGTCTGTCACTTTCTGAGGTCTCTGTCTTTATCTCCAGGCATCGGGATTTGGGTGCTTAATTGCCCTCGGTGTTCAGGTAATTACACATGCAAATCCCTATGCGCAGGGGTGAAAATAGGACCTAGGAAGCCTTTTTTTGTTTCGTAATTTTTATTTTAAGTAAATAACCAAGACAGCACTTCATAGTGTTACTAATACTCTGCTCTAATAAACTCATGACAAACATATTGTTTTCTGCAACTTTGAGTATCAGTTCATGTGACTGACTCTAATTTTGAGCCTTCACTGCTTTGCAAAACCTTGCTTTTTGCTAGACTTAGTCTCCCGTGTCTCAGCCCAGAGCTCAGTGCCTTGCGCACCATCCAGCCCCGCCCCCGCCCCTGCCCCAAGCGAGAGTTTAGGCTCCTGGTGCAAACGTGCTGATTTCGGAGAGCTCTGTCTGGTCTCTCCGTTTAGATGATGAGGTAACCGTGGGGAAGTTCTATGCCACTTTCCTGATACAGGACTACTTTAGGAAATTCAAGAAACGGAAAGAACAAGGCCTGGTGGGAAAATACCCTGCGAAGAACACCACCATTGCCCTACAGGTGAATTGTCCTTTTCTTTTCTTTTCTTTTCTTTTCACTAACGATTTTACAAGCTTATTTGAAATACTAGAGAGCTGGCTATTCATGGTTGAGCAGTGCCACCAGGATTTTGTTTAAACTGAGATACTGCACACCCCCCAAAATGTGGACTAGTCCTTTCTGGGCTCCGAGGTAAGTGCTTCCCTCTCCTTGCTTTTTCTCTGTTGTGCCCTCACCCGCCGTGGCCCGTGTGGCAGGGCCAGGACAGCGGCAGAGGCACAGCCCTGGCGGGCGGGGGGCCGGCGCTGGCCCTGCACCCTGTCTCCTCCAGGCTTCTCCAAAGGCAGTAACCTTAGGCAGGCACCCACCTCCCCACCCCCGGCCCTGGGCTCAGGCCCTAGCTGCCCCAGAAACAGCTCTCCATCCGAACGCAAGTGCTTTGTTTTGTTTCTGTTTGTTTCTTACCCCACTGCTTGTTGGTTTTTGGTCCATTTCAGTAACATCCATCACCTCCTGGTGTGTGTGTACGTGCATACGTGTGTGCGCGCACGCGTGTTGTGGTGTGTCTGTCTCTCTGTGCTGTGCAAACACTGCTCTGTGCCCAGGCCAGCCTCTGGTCCCTCCCCCTATGCCAGCCCCAGCCTGCCCCAGGCTCGCAGAGTGTAGATGCAGCTTTCAGGAACCTCTGGTTCAGGCCAGGGTCCATGCCTTTGAGGATGTAGAATCCTGGGTAAGCCCAGAGCTCTGGCACGGGAAGCAGGTGTGTGGAGGAAGGGGGTCTCCATGAAGCCTGTAGAAAGAGGGGCCAGTCAGGAAAGCTCGTGAGCGAGCGCTAGCGATGGAGAAAAGCAGGGTGAGGAGGGAACGAGAGGACCTTAAGAACCGGCAAGGGAGCTACAGAGGTTGGTTGGCAAGCTGTCAGAAACACCTTTCCAAACTAATCAAAAGCCCCATCATCCCTTCTCCCTCAGCGCTTGAAATCCATCAGGAATAAGATACAGAATTATTTTTCCCTATTAATTTGTTTACTCTGAAATTGCTTTTATGCCCTTCTTACATGTCTTCAATTGGGTCGTGTAGTTATTAGCAGGGTTCAGTGTGGAATAGTCCTTCTAGTAGCCCCTTCCGGGGAGAGGCGCCCAGCGTTGTTTTGTGTCCAGAGTAACGGTGAGGTGCAGTGAGGGCTGGTCTGTGGCCTTGCTGAGTGAGAGGATGGGAGCGTGAATGGCCGTGGATGAAGGAATGTGGTGCACATGCAGATGCTGGGTTAGCAGATGACCTTGTGTGACAGTGACCTGAGGATTCACGGGGAAACCTCTGCTCTGTCCAGACAGCCGCCGAGCTAGGGAAAGCAGCTGAAGACAGTTTCTGATCTTTTGTTTCTCTGAGGCTGTCCTAAAGGTGGCTTAGTGAATCAGAGGCCCGGTCCAATAGCCCACTGCTGTCTCAGGCTCTGGAATTTGCTAGTAAAACTTTCCCTTCTGACCCAGCCAGTCCACAAAAGTGATCACAGTTCACCAGTAGCCTTAGAGAGACGAAGCAAACAGAAAAGACATGTTTGCAGATTTGAACACGCCTCTGGTCCATCCATGGGCTCTTGAGGGCAGCACGGCCAGGAGCAAGGAGGAGGTGTGGTGAATTAGTTTCTGAAGGCTCTTTCATGAAGTGGTGCTGGGCCTGGAGACCCAGACTGGCCGGATTTCAGAGTGTCATGGCTCCCTCCGCCTGTAGGAAACTGCTTGCTGTTCTCAGATTCTAGTTGGTGGGCTTGGTAGAATCTGATGAATTTTCTGGACGAGGAAACATAACTCTTTCAGGGATGGTTATGTCATAATTTCTAGTAACCAGGTTAGCTCCGTGTTATGAGACCCTTCTGTTTTCTGGAGAAGGCATGTATGAGGAACACCTGGATACTGAGCTATCCCTTTCTTGAATCCCCAAACTTCCCAATCAGATGGCTTCAATTCTTGCTCTAGTGGCTGGATATAGTGTCTTGGTGTCTTACAACCTGAAAAACAACATTGTGGCTGAGTAATGATCACATTTCATGGATGGGCTTTCCTGGGTCTTTTAAGTTGCAGGTTCAAATGATGCTAAAAGTACATTTATAAGTCATGGGGTAAAAGACTATGTTGTTATGTGTTACAATAATGTTTTTCTCCTAAATGTTTTTCACTTTGTTGTTTGTAGAAAGTGTTTCATTTCCTTGGCAACATTCGAACATTTCCTATTAGTTGCTAATACCAGCACATTTTCACCCGATTCTGTTGGGAGCTGAGGCTATGACTATAATTTATGTTGAGTATACAGCCTACAAAATTAAACTGTGTTTGTGATCTTGACAGATAAATTCTGAAAGTGCATTGGATACTGAAGCAAACATTAAAAATAGAAAATCTGTATCTCCTTGAAGAATCATTCTAATTACATTTTTGGCCTTCTCTGCTCTAGAAATGGCTTTAAATGTGATTTGTCACTCTGCATTTAGTAAGCATGAGGAGGCTCTTCCTTTCTCTGTGATGAAATGTTACATGATGACGTGCAGCTAGGGACACAGGGTCGAATGACAGTGGCACCCACAGTGTCACTAGGTCGAGTGCACAGACTTGGGCATGGCCTGCTGAGGAGCCACACCCAGGGTGCCACCCACTGACAGACAGACAGCTTATGGGAAGTGGAGTGTGAGTGCAGGAGGACCTAGGCATGTGCGTGCTTGTGCTGCGTCGAGTGGTCTGTCTGAGCAGGATCACAACTGGTCCACACTCCCTGTTCCCCGTGGAATGGTTCCCAAGGGCACACAGGTGCACTGTGGTTTTCAACCCTGTGGGCTCCGTCTGGTCTCCCTCTGTTCAGACCCTTCTACGTGAAGGGGAATGGCCTGAGCTCCGGGATGGGTGTGTGGGTGGGAGCTCGGCACCCGGTGCCCTCTGGCCTCTGTGGTCTGAATGAATGTGCACTTTCCATGTGTCCATCCATCTTCATTAAAGCCAGCCTTCTCTCCCACCCTCTGTGGGAAGAGAGAGGGTGGGAGAGAAGCTGCATCAGGCTGCCTTTTTGTTTTTCTCCCCTCCCCACCCCCCATGTGCCATATTCACTTGAGTTTGACCTCACATCTGCTCTGTATCCATCATTGCCGCATCCGAGTGACCCGTAAGTTTCTGCCAAGAGCAAGTAAATAAAGGAACACAGCTCTGCAGGCTCGAAAGCACTCAGTCCCCTCCCAACAAACAGTAATGCCCCACCAGACCTTCCAGATGAAGACTTCAATGCAAGATACAGACATGTGTTAATCCAGTGTCTCATGGATTAAAAAAAAAAAAGATCCCAAAGTGGGAAAAGTTTTGTTCATTTCTTTTTCTTTGAACATTCAAGGATTGCCCTTGTGCAAAAGACACTCTGGTGAAATCCAAGGAGACTTATCCCCCAGGCATCCCAGATGGGAGCCTGCCCTTCTTTAATGTCAGGAAGACTTTAGTGGGATGGTCTCTTTCTCACCTGTTTGGAAGTTGGGTTTAGAGAGAAGACCATTCTTCCTCACTTGTAAAGAATGTAGTTGTCAGGTTTTATGTTAAAGCCTGCAGCCCAGCCAACAGACAGGGATGCAGGTGGCCGAGTGGAAGGAGAGGTGGCATACAGGAACCCAGTGACCCTTGGTCCCTGGCGTGCCCTGACGTGGCCACCTTGGGGAGGTTTGGTGCAGAAAGAGAGGGGAACTCACTCCACAGACATTTAACCGGTTCAGTATCATACTCCTGTTATATAGATGCCTTAGTTTAAAACGTAGCAGATGTTTTTCTTTTTTTTAAAAGCATGAGTCCATTTAAAGCCATAAAAAAGGCTTTTTTTTTCTTTTTTAATCTAAGAAGAGAACAGATGCTAACAGATGAGATTTCACTGGCTGATTCGTTTGTTTCAGATGCTTGAACGGATGCTTTAGAATTTTCTGCCTGAGCTACAGCACCAAGCTCGTTAGTCGGAAGGCGTTTATGGCTAAGGCCTTGAAAGGGAAAAGTCTCAAGTGGGCTTATTTCTACTGAAACAGCATTTCGGGAGAAATGCAGGAAAAAGCATACCCAAGGCCCCAGGGAGACCCCTTCCAAGCAAAGCACTACTCCAGAAGGCGGAAGCGGGGCCGTGGCTCATCTGCAGAGCCATGGCCTCCTGTCGCGGATGCTGCTCACGGTGGCTCTTTTTCATGAAAGGGAACATGCAAGGCTTAACAGTTTTCCCTTCCAAGCAGAGACTCAGAGAAAGGGAAAGAGAGAGAGAGAGTGAGAGCAAAGGAGGGGGGCAGCCGCCCCACAGAGAATGAAATGAACACAACTTCCTGATGCTGGCCAGTAAAAAATAACATAATAAAAAGATTAAACAGACCTGCCTAAGGTGGGCAGCTGACTTCGTTCCAAAGTCCCGCGCCCCTAGTTTGTCTGAACTCCCAAAGACTGGCAGGCCCCTTGGCTGAGCTGACAGAGTTCCTTTTATATGCCAGTCCGCCATGACCTACTGACCCTCCAGCCCCCACTCTCTGCAGTGACCCCGTTCAGAGTGCATGAGACGTGGGCAGGCCAGGAAGCTCAGACACACCATTTAAACTAACACTTACACCCGCATGCCCAGATCAGTCCCGGTAACACCTCACGTTCCATCTCCGCGCGCCCACGGGAAACACCACCACACCCAAATCTCATCCAACATTGTCCGTCTTTAATTCGTGCTCAAAGCCAGTCTGGGGATGCCTCTTTGGAAGTGGTGTGTGGTCTAGTTTCAAGGACACTGGGAGTCAGGGAACCTGGGTTCTAGTCCCAGCTCCAGCGTTCACTTGCTACGTGACCTTGGGCAAGACACTTAACCTCTCTGTGCCTCAGTTTCCCCATCTGTAAAATGGGGGTAATAATGTCGACCTACCTCACAGGGCTGTTGTGAGGAATAGCTAAGTGATTGTAAAGCACTTTGAACGTATAATTGCTTATTATTAAGACTACAACAATAATAATATCCTATGCCTGTTTACTACCAGAACTTTAAGAAATTCTTGTTTTTCTTTGATCTCTTTTCTGTTCTGTACTGTAGTTATCCACCAAGAAAGAGAATTCTCCCCTTTTAAAGATCTCTGGGAAATGTATAAAGATGTACACAGAGGTACCTGTACAGGTTGCGTTTTCACATCTTAAAAATGGTAGACATTTGCCTGAGAAGTTGCTTCATGAAGAAGTCCTGTCCGAAATTCTCAGCCAATCACAAGCAGTGCTTAAGGAGGTCTGTGCATCCAGTGCTGAGCCCAAGACCCCCAGAGGAGCCAACCCAAGTTTTGAAATCAGTATTCAAAAGTAACTGTAGTGTGAAAACTCGAAGTTTCGGAAGCGTCTAGAGAAAAAGGGCTTAGAAGCAGCCCTTGCCTGCCCTGGTCAGTGCAAACCATAGGCCATGTGCAGATGTGCGCATGCATGAGGGGCGGGGGGAAGGCGGTGGACAGGGCCACCAGAATGCAGGAGGCCCAGTTCCCGGCTGCATTCCTGCAGGAGCCACTCAGGTGAGCAAATGGTGTCCCCAACAGGAAGAGCAGCATTAGCGGAAAGTCTACGGGCCCATCCTGGGCATGGCTGTCAGGTTCCCTCCCAGCCCTCAGGGCTGTTCCAGTGCTGTCCTCTGTACTGTGACCTTCGCCCTTTGGCCACAGTGGCTTCTGTTCCAAGCGGTCTGGCCTGCTTGCACTTACGTGGATTCCCTGGCCTTGCTCATGGAAACAGGTCTGGCCCCGGATTCTGCTCCCGTTGTATAGACTACTAGAAGTCTAGGAGCTCAGGGTGGCCTTTACTGATTCTCATGGCAAAGTCCGTGGGGCCAAAGAGCAGGTGTGACTTCACACAGCACCAAGGGGAGCAATGTGGGGTGGGGTTGAAAGCTGGCCAGCAGGCTGCAGGATGAGCGCAGCCTTGCAAAGATATTGAAGCCTGTCTGTATGTGCCACGTCACAGCGGTGGCCCCCTTGCCAGCATCCAGTCCCTCTCCAGACCCCTCTGTGATTCCGGACATAAAAGGCTAATGCCTGCTGTAGCAGGAGCTTCTAGGATCATGCTCTGGTCTGAAGGTCTACTCTGCCCCAATCGGGGGGTACCCAGGACATACCAGTTATTAAGAATTTGGTGTATCATCCCTGAAAAGGAGGCTGGGCAGTCCTGTGACCACAGCTGTGGAGCTAGTTCCTCATCAGATAAATGACCCTCCTGTTTCTGACCCACCAGGACATCAAGCTTATTAAACAATGAAGGGCCGTGTCTCAGAGGACCAGTGCGACCAGCTGACTTCTAGATGGAGTCTCCTTAGGGTAAAGTCTCAGCAGCCCGGCCCCCAGCAGTGTGCGTTGCAGGTGTTTCCACATGCCTTTCTGCAGTCCTTCCAAATAAGGGAAAATGGGACAACAGCAAACTTTCTAGATGGGATTAGGGAATGGTTTAAATGACACAGCAGCCTCTGGCCCCACATGGGCCTGGCTGTGCTGCTGAGTGGTGGCACCAGCTGTGGCTGCTAGCCAAGGGCAGTTCATGGCAACATGAACTAGAAGTTATGAGGTATACCTCCGACTTCAACTCCAAAGGGAAACAAAGCTTCCCTAAAACTTGGCAGTCAGACTGCAGACACCTCTGTCCTTTCTCCTGAAACCTTGCCAGCAGAGTGTAGCTTTGAGCATAGAAAAGTTGTAGGAGATGACTCAAGTTACCTGAGAATCTTCCCACCCTCAGCAAACTTGGTACCCAACACCAGAATCCATGGTGCTAACCTCTTAAGCTCCTGGATGGAAGACAGGATGCAGGCCAGGGTCCATCATAGGGAAGCAGACGTAAGACTGGGCGCTGGGCTCTTCATAAATAGATTACACTATGGCGGGACCCAACTATAGATACACAGGACTATCAGGTACTGCATTCTGTTCTCTTTCTGAAAGGCAGGAGATCTTTTCCCTCTGACAATAATAATAATTATTTTCAAAAGACTTTGAGAAGATAGAATTACTGAACAGAAGTTAAGGCAGGTGATATTATGTAGTTGCAAAAGGTCTTAATTATCGTGGTGTGTTATTGAATAATACCAACCTGATGCCCTTCAATAGCCCTCATGTGTCATGATTCAGTTTTCCGGGGGAAGGAGCTCACTATCAGCTACTAACAGTTCCTGTGTTGGGCACTCTGCAAATATGTTCTCCGTGGCATACATCACACCTAAGAGAGGTGGCTATTTGGGGTAATGGAAGAGTACATTATTCTAAGGCCATGGTGAAGGCAGTCCCATTAAGAAGTGCCAAAGGCCAGCTCAAGAGAAGCCACGGGGAGGACGTTTCTTCTAAAAGTGGAGCCAGGTTAGCAGAATTACAGGAATCATAGATGAGGTGAAGGGGCCAGTACCTGAGGAAAGGTTGGTGTTGCCTGTCTGGGGAGGAGTTACCAGCCAGTCTCAAGCTTCCGAGTCTCTTTTATATTCTTAAAAGTTATCGAGGGCCCTTGTATATCAGCACGTACATTAAAAATGAAAACAGAAAATGTCAAAATACAGAATATACATGCACAAAGATACCAGAAAGGTGATTCCCTCATATGTCATATAGCCTTTGAATAACCCCACTGTGCTCTGAGGGGGGTATAAGGCAAAGAACGTCCTGGTAGTGTGAAGATTACAGTCGCGTCATCAAGCCCTGGAGACATCCCTGGGCCACACTTTGAGAACTGCTGCTCTAGGGAAATGATCCCACATCCCTCCCCTCCCCGCCCCCCACTGAAGGGAAAGGGTACTAGAGCCTTTTTAGGATCTCCCTAGTGCGGGAGCCTCCTGCATATAGCACTGCCCCCACCGTGAACTTTTGTCCCTCCCAGGTGCCACCCTAGTCCCAACCCACTGACCTAGACATAGAGTTGTGTGTGCCCCCCACTCCCTACCCCCATGGCCAACTAAGTTCAGACTGAGCATTGTACCCCATACCTCACTGCCTGTGCTGGTCTGGAGGACAGTGGTCTGGATGATAGACAGTGTTGTTAAAGATCACTACTCCTCAGAGCAGCACAGCCACCACAGGGTGTGTGCTGAGTATAGGGTCAGTTTTCATGACCCGTTATGATTACTGGTCCACTTCCATGTTGACCTAGTGATACAAGAGATCTGCTAAGTTAGTTGAAAGAAGGTTAACCTTGACTGAGGTCATGTGTGGGGTCACATGCAAAAGTGAGCACACAGTTGAGACTCAATCCCAGCCCTTGTTTCAGGAGACGTGATGGCTTTGTCTTGGTGGTGGTCTGGGTGGGGCAGGCCTGGGGACTGGAGTCCCAGCTGAGCCTTCACCAGGTCGGGCAGGCCTCTCAACCAAATGGGGATAATCTTGGCCTCCCCGATTATAGTGGGATAAAATATGTGAGATCATTGACAGGTATAAAGATGTTAACAGAATAGTAGTCATGATTTGAGGCTTCTGCTGAGCTTAAATTTGAGTAATACTCTGTTATCAAGAAACTGGCAAGAATTTCTCTGATTCTGGTGTCAAACTACAACCAGGAATCAAGATTGCTCAGATAGGTGTCAGATGGCTTGCAGGGAGATGTCATAGATCTCTTTAGATACTTCTTAAAAAACGTTCCTTTATCTTTCAATGTGGTGGTAACAAACTTGATGTATACTGATGAATGCGATGCCAGGAGTAACTTAGGTGGTGACCTAACAGCTGAGTTTTCAGCCAGGGTCAGAATCCCTGTGGGTGGCCCGCAGAGAGCTGCGCTCATGATTCTAACCCTTTACATATGACTCAAGGACTGTGCATAATGGACGCAAAGGCCACACTGTCACATTTTCCCTGGAGGAAAAGGATGACAAAAGAAGGGGAGTGCCTGTGTGTGCTCTGTGCGCGTGTGTGTGTGCGCGGGGACAGTGGGGGACAGCTTGTAGATGAGCTGGTTTATTCTATAAGAATTGTATCCCCGGTTCTTTCTTCTGATGGAGCTAGTCTGAAACGATGCCCTCTGATGTGGCAGGGGCTGAATGCTGCTAAAGGGTTAATCAGAACTTGCCTCTAACAAGAGGGGTATGTAAGGCCAGCCCTGGCCCAGCAAAGCCGAAGCCTATGATGGGAAACGGGCTCTAGCAGACAGGGGGCTCTTTGGCTGGAGTCTGAGAGCCTGGCACTGGCGTCCAAAGATGAATGACCTGGCCTGGTCCCGACTGGAGACCCACATCTCTTATCTCCACTGTTACAGTGTATGTTCGGGAGGTGGGGGGGGGGAGGGGGGGGTGGCGTCTGTCTGTGTTTTCTCTGGTGCTGAGAGCAGGTGGCTCCCTGTGTGTCTGGTGGAGCTAGCTTAGAAAGGTGGCCAGCGTGACGACACGTGCACAGCCAGGTAGGAAGAACTCACCCTAACAGTGGACAAGAGAAAGGAAGGTAAATGAATGTTCATATTTGATGTTAAAATACCATAGTTTTATGCTATTGCTTCAGAAATATTTAGAGATTTTATAGTTTGGTTTTTTTTGTTTGTTTATTTTGGTGACCTAATCATTCTATAGAGTACCTATAAAATTCCAATTAAATGGTGTCTAAAATTTAAAGCAGCAGTCTACAGGCAAAGCGCCAACGTTTCTTTTTTTAAAAGATATTTATGATACCATCTAGAATTTAAAAAGCAACTGGAAACTAGGCTTAATTCTGCTTAATATTTTATATGATTGGACATCTTAAATCAAAAATGTTTCTATTTTATAGCAAGCAATTCTGTGTTTATTCAAAACCATAATTCTACTGTGATGTGAATGGAATGACTTTATATGGCTTTCATTGTGTTGGTTTAAGTGCTAAACAACCATGTTTCAAATTAAAGTAGTATTTTGCTGATTGAGGTAGATACCTAGATGAAAAATGAAAGAAGAGATCATTTTACTGATTGTAAAGTGTTTATTAAAAAAAATGTTCCTTTGGTTTTTTTAGGGCTGTGAAAAAAGTAATTTTTTCAAGAGTTTAATAGTTTTCTGGGATTGGAATTTGTGCCTATGGAATTTTTGGAGCAGCCTAAGCTACCTGTTAGCTTGATATGTGTGCTAGAAAACTTTCATTATCATGTTTTGTGATATGTAATAAATTCAGGGTGCTGTGCTTAAGCTTCATTTCAGTTCAAGTTTGGGAACATCTGTTTCCCTCATTCCCAGACCTGACAGACACCCTATTCCCCCATAGCCCTCCGCCTCATCCTTCCCCAGATCCCACATGAAAGAGTCAAGTCAGGCCCTGACTCGCAGAAGATGTGCTTCTTCCTGCGTGGAGCAAACAAAACATAACCATGAATTCTAAACCTCTGCTTTTGTGTCGAGGGAGGGTGGTGCTTTCTATCCTCCTTTGATGTCTCTTTAATAAATATGTTGTCATTATTTGTCCTTGGAAGTGGCCTCTTGAGCTGCCTCTCAGTTTTCTCCATGATTTATGTCGCAAACAAATTCTCTGTCCTGTGTCTGTTCACCTCTCCTGATCTCGTGTACCATTGAAGACATGCTGGAGACCGTTTTTGTTTTTATGATGCAATTATATTATATGTGTATTTCAGTGAAATGTCAACCCGTCAACAGAGGATGATGTTAAAAATTGTCCAAATAAATAGTTTTCTATTTCTTTTAATCAGACCTAGTCCGATCAGTTGAATGACAGTGAACAGGATTATCTGTTGTTTTTCAAACTCAGGAGTGTTTCCTAGACCATGGTGCCTTGTGGCATGCGTTCATATGCATAATTTACCTGGGGGTGTTGACTCAGTGCTTTGTCACCTATGTTTATTCCGTGGACAAGGCAGTGGGTGTCTCAAACCTGTTCTTTGACTTGGGAGCCTCAGGTCTGTGATCGCCCTTTCCTCCCAGTAATCCAAAACCAGACCGCGAAACCCTGACTTAGCTCACCTTCCCTTGATGGCCATGCTCTGGAAGATACTGAATGGATGAGCCACAGGCTATTTGATACTGCTGGGCTTGACCTTTCTGCACATGCCTGCAGCTCTGTGTGAAGGAGCTTTCCCCCACTTGATGTTAGAGTTGTCTTTTTGCTGTTTCCAAGAGAATGGCAAGTGGGTCTACCTCCAAGCCAGACGATCCCGCTAGCTCAAATGTGCTGGACCCGGGGATCTGAAAGAGGGAAAGTGTGCGTGTGCATACATGTGAGTGTGATTGTGTATGTGTGTGCGCATGCATCTCATGCCTGTGGTCAGAGGGACAAGAGAGTGAGAGGCAGGCTCAGTGACCATACTGCAAACTGTTCTGGGTTTGGCCCCAACACGTGTATCTTTCTGCTACAAGACCACAGCATTCCTAGCCAAGAACCTGAGAGCTCTGAATCTGGGCAGCTCTTTCACCCATAATTCATGAAATGGAGACAGTCCCTGCTCCTTTATCCAAGGAATGGATCAAACCAGACCTTGCCTGGTATACCATTTTGAATAGTATCATCTCATATGCATGAGGCTGTTTTCACAGGAGTCTTTTAAGAAATTCCTGTAGGACTTTACATCCTAATTACTGTCACCATCAACGTCTGGAGACCAGTTCTGAGCATTCCCACCCTCAGGGGCACCAGCCCTATGGGATCTGGCTAGACATAGCCGCCATCCCTACCGTCCCCTCCCCTCCCTACTCACACTGCTGGGGGTCATGAAGGAAGGGCCAGGAGGTGGGCCCCTCCCCCGATGACCTGCCTCTAGGCCAGTGCTCCCCTGCCAACCGCCTTGATGTGGGGTGTTAACTACAGATGTGGCCCCCATACAGCTGGGGTTCATGCTCCAGTGTGGCTGCTGAGTTGGAGGACTGCCAGCAAATAAGGGGGTCCTGGCCGAATATAGGACAGGTGGGTTTAGGCCTGGTGGCAGGGAGGAAGTAAGTCTTTCTGTGGAAAAGGATAAAGTAGCTGTAATGTCCCTATTAGTCTTTGAAGTCAGCATGCTCTTTTTCTTCAAATTGATGATCAAAATGTAATCTTTTCAGAGCCAGCAACTCCACTTACCGTGTACTTAGCATAAACACCTCTAATGTTTCCCTAACAAAGTTGAGAACAAAAGAAGGGCTCCTCCCAGGGCCTGTCCCAATGGAACCCAGTGGAACCAGGCCCAGTATAAGGTAGGCCAATTGCAAGAGGCTTAGAAAAAGGAGTATGTCTGTGAGGGCCAAGGAGAGGTCACCTGGTGGGTCCTGCACAGCCCCCAGAGGCTGGTGAGCCCCTTTCAATGTGTTGTGGTCTTCAAGAGGATGAACCAACTATTGGCAAGTTCTTGGCTTGACCCCAGGCTATAGGCCGGGGCACCACGGATGGCCATAGAGGCTGGCACTGCACAGTGGCCCAGGTCTGTGTGCGTGTCGACCCATCTCGTCATGGTCCTGAGTGTGCTGGTGACTGCAGTGTGTGGTGTCCCTCCCTCGTTCCCATGGCTTTCTAGCAGAACCAATGGCCCCAGTGGGTGCTCGGTCTGCACTTGGACTTAGGTCTCCTTGTCCTGGACACAGCCAGTGAGTTCTTGTAGCATGGCATGGTTGTGTTCCTTGCCCTCTCTGGGGCTCTGGGAGAGGACTCTGCAGGCCTTCCTTCTGTCATTTAGATGTGAGCATGTGCTCTTGGCCATGGCAGACATTGCTCCCTACAAGTGTGGGTATTTGAGAAGGAGGTTACTGGGTTGAAGGCCTCAAGCATCCCAGCCTAGGACCATCTTGAATTCCTGACCACACCCTTCCGCCCTGGGGCTTCAGGGACCCATCAGTCACATTCACACGAGTAGTCAGTTCCCCAGGTTGCCTTTGGAGAAACTTCACTTCCCACAGCTGAATCAGGCAGGAGCAGAGCCAGGATCCAGGCCGGGCCCAGCGCGTCCATGTTGTCTAATCCGTTTTGCCATTTGTGTTGATCTAGGCAGGATTAAGGACACTACATGACATTGGGCCAGAAATCCGGCGTGCTATATCATGTGATTTGCAAGATGACGAGCCGGAGGAAACAAAACGAGAAGAAGAAGAAGATGTATTCAAAGTAATTATTCCACGCCTAGCTACACACTGGCCACTTGGAAATAGTAGGGCAGGACTCCAGTTTGGGCAGTCGGTGATCCACAAAAGAGCCTGGAGAATGCAAAGCAGCCCCCGGGCCTAGAGGGGCTACGGACCACGCTCTCCCCACAGCAGACCTTCAGCATTTCCTCTAGGGCCAGACCTGCTCCTTTCCTGAGCTCACCCCTCTGGCCCACAGTGGCAGCTTCAGAGGGACTTGGCCATGGCCGCCTGGCCAGTATGGCCGAGTGTCCTGCATTCCGCTAGCAGCTGCCTACCTGCACTACCCCCTTCTTCCCTGGGCCAGCTCTTTGATCTGCCAGCCGGCCCCCAGCCCCTCAGCCCTGCCCAACCGCAGCCAGCCAGCCAGCCCTGCTGGGTTATAAGTCACCTGACTTTGGAGCGACTGCAAGAGCACACTCGCGTGACAGCCAAGAGCTTGCTCCTCAGCTCAGGAATCGGTAACCTTCCTCATTTCAGGGGGGACCAGCTGCCACGCAGACACATTCACCCTGATCTGTGAGAAACTCAGATTGTTTTTACAGGGATCCTACGGAGCTTACCTAGAATTTGTTTTTCGTGTAGAAAAAGTTACCTAACATAGCTAGCCTGCATCAAATACTTGTTAAATTACCTGGTGTTGTCTCCCATTATTTTGCAGAGAAATGGTGCCCTGCTTGGAAACCATGTCAATCATGTTAATAGTGATAGGAGAGATTCCCTTCAGCAGACCAATACCACCCACCGTCCCCTGCATGTCCAAAGGCCTTCAGTTCCACCTGCAAGTGATACTGAGAAACCGCTGTTTCCTCCAGCAGGAAATTCGGTGTGTCATAACCATCATAACCATAATTCCATAGGAAAGCAAGCTCCCAGCTCAACAAATGCCAATCTCAATAATGCCAATATGTCCAAAGCTGCCCCTGGAAAGCGGCCCAGCATTGGGAACCTTGAGCATATGTCTGAAAACGGGCATCACTCCTCCCACAAGCGTGACCGTGAGCCTCAAAGAAGGTCCAGTATTAAAAGGTAACCTTTAAAACGTGTTTGCACTTGGCAATGTAGTGTGTACCCAAGGCAGTTCTTTTTCCCTGTACTCTGGCACACATGGGAGATTCCCAGGAGGTATTTGCACTAGAACCTGGGAGTGCTGTGATCTCACAGCCTCATCAGGTACTAGCCAGTGATGCACTCAGAAGATAAAGGGCCACCAGGCATCCAAGTGGGATGCCCCTTGAAACAGCAGCAGTACAAACTCTACTTTTCTCAGTGATGCCAACACACTTGGGGACAGGCGTTGGCAAACTTTGTAAAGGGCTAGATGGTAAACATTTTAGGCTTTGGGCACCGTACAATCTCCATCGCAGCCACTGAGCTCTGCTGCTATAGAGAAAAAGCAGTCACAGACCATGCGTAAATGCATGGGTAAAGCCATATCCCAATAAAACTTTATTTAGGTACTGCAATGTGAACTTCATATAATCACATGTGATGAAATATTTTTCTTCCTTTGGTTTTTTTTTTTTTTTTTTTTTTGCAATCCTCTAAAAGTATAAGAACTGTTCATAGCTCATGGACAGTATAAGGCCTATAAACCATAGTTTGCTGACCTTTGCTCTAGGGACTAGCCTGATATCTGCATTTTAAATTTTGTTGGAAATGTTTAACTTTTATCTTCTCCCTCCCTCCCTCCCTCCCATGTTATGCTTGTCCTGGATAGAACCCGCTATTATGAAACTTACATTAGGTATGTGCACACTGCCTGTGTTTGTGTATTAAATACTCTGTGTTGTAAATGTGACCGACCGGCCTCAACGCTGAGGGACGAGAGCCTCCTTAGATGCAGCTTCTCGGGGCTGTGGACTCCAGGAGCAGAGGTAGCTGCTCCTTTGTAAGCAAATGAGCTCTCAGGTCCATAGGTGTGTAGACTGTTACCATCCAAGGACTAGTATTGATGCGCCAACATGCCCACAGGCCTCACTACAGTGTAGCGAGCGCCCACTGTGCACTTCCGGCTGCCCAGCCCTGGGAGGCCAGCCAATTCCTGCTGCTATATGAGTTCAAGTCTCTTGTGGGGACTTGATAAGAAAGTGACCCCAGTCTCCTGAAGACCAGGAACCAGGTCTTCTCTCTTTCCCCTGGAGCCCCTGACGTATATGCAGTGTACCCTGCTCCACATTTGCTAATGTGGCTTGAATTGTGAGTGGGACGATCACTTTACTGGGAATGGGGAGGCTAGGTCTTTTGCTTTCATTATATCAAGTGAAACCAGCTGCTCAGGAACACCTTGAGAGCTTGAACTTGGAGGGGGCATGGCCCTGTCTTTGGAGGGAGTTGATGTAACAGAGCCTGGCTGGTTTTTCTGAGGACCGAGGCCAGGACAGTGGCTTTCAGGGAGAGAGCATGACAGCCTTGCCATGTGGGCAAGGTAGCTTTTGAAAACTTGGTGGGTGTCACACGTATGAGTCCCCGTGGGATACTGAGTCACAAACCCCTGTCCCTTTTCCTCGGGGTGGACACAGTGGGAAATTGGTTAGGGAGCCTCTTTGTTCCAGACCCTGAAGTCACACAGGCCAGGGTAGGAAGGATCAGAGCCTTTTCCATGGGACTGCTGATCCCTGCCGGCCTCTATGTCCATTTCTTTGTTCTGTTCCCCCAAATTACACCGACTCTTTTGGCTCCATGGCCCCTGGGCATAGTGGTTTGGCACCGGCATTGTGCAGGGTACTGAGAGAGAGATGTGCTCACACAAGGAGCCTGAGCAGTCCAGTCCCGGTACACCGGGGAGAAGCCAAGGGCTTGAGGTGGGGGTTGAGGGAGGAGAATGCTAGCCGCACACAGAGGCCTGGCTGCAGGAGGTGTCTGCCGCCTGCCTGGGCGCTCAGGTGCTCAGGCCCTGTCTCACAACTGCAGGTCTGACTCAGGAGATGAGCAGGTCCCAACTATTTGCCGGGAAGATCCAGAGATGCATGGCTACTTCAGGGACCCCCGCTGCTTGGAGGAGCAGGAGTATTTCAGTGGTGAGGAGAGCTATGAGGAGGCCGGCTCACCGGCCGGGAGCAGGTGAGCGGCTCTGCAGCGCAGTCTGATGGTAGGAGGCCTGGCCGTGTCCTGGCCCCGTCCCCTGAAGCCTCGGCCCGCCTGCACAACAGCTGGACTGCCCTGGGAAATGAGGCAGAGCACAGACTCTGGGCCAGAGGGAGAGCAGGAGCAGGAGAAACAGGGCCAGAAAGGCAGCACGGAGGCCGCTCTCTCAGACCACCTGCTACTGGGGCCCTGAATCTTCCGTGACGCCGAAGACTGCCTTGCTCTCAGCCGGTCCAGGGTGTTCAAGAAAGGTGGGGGAGGACTGTAGTGGCGGGTCTGTCCAAGCTGACAGACTAGGATCTCAGGTGCCCCTTACCCTCTCTTTTGGCCTTCTTGACCACCAGGCAGAACTACAGCTACAGCTACTACAACAGATACCCAGGCAGCAACTGGGACTTCGAGCGGCCTCGAGGCTACCATCACCCCCAAGGCTTCTTGGAGGATGATGACTCACCTGTTTGCTATGACTCCCGGAGATCTCCAAGGAGACGCCTACTACCTCCCACTCCAACATGTGAGGCCAGATTTTTTGTTTTGGGTGAAGCCTTCCAGAGAACAGTGTGCCCCTCCCCCTCCCCCGGGGGAGTGTGAAAGATGTGGTCCTGCTGTGTTAGGGACTGTCAGCCCTCAAGACACAGGCCCCTGGTTGGAGACCCTATCGGCTTTCCTTTTTGTTCCATCCGTATCCTATGTGATGAAGCTCGAACAACTTTAGTGCCCTTCTTGACTCTCTGAACACAGAGAAAGGCAGTGTGTGGTCTGTGTATGTAGTATGTGGCACCTGATAAGGGGCTTTTTGTGCATGTATCGTTGCCTTTGAGCCCGAGGTCCATCCTTTGAGGTAGACGAGATACGCACAATGTTGTTGTCAGGTCCTCTCTGCCCATGGGGTAACTGACCCTCAGAGAGCGGAAGGGATCAGCCCTGTGCAGAGCTGGACCTGAGCCCAGGTCTGCCCCACCATGCCCCACACCTCTGAGGGCCATCTGGGGACTCTTGATGTCCATCTCTTCTCAGTCCCCACCAGGGAGTTCCCCTCTCACCTCCCCGTCCACCTATTTTTCATCTTTGCCATGGCTCAGCCAATGCCATTGCTCACAGGGCAAGTTTTGGCCTTGGTGGTGGCTTCTAGGGTCAGCACCCCCACCCTGGGGCTGGAGGAATCCCATTCTACTGAGAAGAGGCGGGGTCCAGCCGCTTCCCACCTGGTTTTCCTGTGCAGGCAGCCTAAGCAGTGCTGCAGGAGATCTGGGTCGCCCCAAGTGAGGAACTTGGGCCAGGGTAAGAAATGTAGCAGTGGCCCCGGTCGGCTCCTGGGAAGTGTGATTTTGCACACGGGGGCATTTTGGTGATGGTCGCAAAATACCATTCCTGGTGTTTCTGAGGAGTGAAGCATATTTTCGAGCAGGACTCTAATCAGTAACCAAAAATAGCCAAGACACATGGGCTCCGAGTCTGCTAACTCCGTGTACAATAACAAGTGCGGCTGGGTGGCGCCTGGGGCCCTCTGCCTCTCTCCAGCTGCCACTGCCCTGCTGGGAGTGTAATCAGACCCATTTCCATGGTTAATATTTTATTCTGCGGCCCCAAACACATGCTGCTAAACAGAGCAATCCCGAGCTCCATAAATACCGGATGACACATGCAGGTGAGGCCGGGCAGAGCCCCTGGCCCACGTGAGGACCACAGCCCTCCCTGGACCTCCCTGTTTCCCCTATAGTGGCCACATTAATGCCCACCATTCAGAGGCTCTGCTTTAGTGAAGCAGGAAGCTGAGCGGGCTAGAGCAGAAGCCCTTTTTATTTGTAAGGGCAAATAAATAAAACGTATTTTATTTGCTTTGCTGCCCATCAGTTCAGACCTTGGGCAGGGAGTAGAACATGGAAGTCTTCAGCCTGTGTTCTCAGCTGCAGTGGGATTGCTTCCCCAGTCAGAGATGGTTGTGCACAGCAGATGAGATGATGGGTGTACATGGACTGTTTTTCAAAACCGAAAGGCACTACCCACGTGAGAGGGCTGGTGGCTTCCTCTCCTGGCTCCAAGCCTCTGGCCCTTGCCATCTGATCCGAGGACGGTCCTAGAGGGTGTGCAGACAGGGGAGGCCCATCCCCCTGCGTGGTGCATGGAGGACAGCAGCTGTGCTGCAGCTGTCTGTGTCCTTCATAGGCAACTCAACGAGGAGGAGGGGGCCCGGCATGCCCACAGGGGCAGAGCCCGCCAGGGGCTCAGCCCAGGCTTCCTGCACTTTGAGAGTAGAGATCAGAGAACCCAGTTCCTGCAGCTCCCATGTGTGGTCCCAGGAGGCTCGCCCCCATAGTTTCCCAGTACAGGAATTAGGGGTGTGCAGCATTTTGCTGGGGCATGAGAAATACCCTGGGAACTTAGAAAGCAGAGGTTGAAGAGACCTCGCTCCTGCCTCGTGAACTATCAGCGGGGCCCCCAAGCAGCGAGCCAGCGCCCTGGAGGGTGGAGCTGTTCCCAGGGCAGCCTGTGGCCTGTGCTTGGGGGCCTAGAATTCAGAATGACCTGCATCTCTTGTCATTGCTCAACCCCATGCGGGGGCCTATTTAAAGTGGGTGTTAATAGGACAGCTGGGTTCTTTATCATCAGAGGTGTTCTTTTCCATCTTCAGGGCTAGAGAAGCTGGGTCTTTCCCAACAAAAGAATTTGCTTCGTATCTGGCTGAGCTGGTAGTGAGTCACTCCCCTTAAAGCAGGTAGAGGCACGGGAGCACCAGTGAGATGCCACGCCCCCCATAGGCCCTTAGGGTGTCTGCAGGGTGAGAAGGCGGCCAGTCAGCAAGGAGCTGTAGGATTCTAGAATGACGCTGTGTCTTGGCCTGAAATGCTATGGTCCCACAACATATACACAGGGCTGGGGTTTGGACTCAGAACAGCCACACTCTGGAGCCTTTAGCTCTGCCCCATGAGAACCGGCTTTACATTTACAAGAAACCAGCTTGAACCTGTTAAAAACATCCTCTGGCCAGGCGGCTTCTTCAGCCTCCTTCTCAAGGTTCTGAGGCCTCACCTCCTTGATGCTTTTCCTCAGACCTATTGCTTGCTTCCTCTTGGGCTCTGCTGAACGTCCGGTGGGCCACCCTGACCCCAGGGCCCTGGGGTCCCCACTGAGCGCCTGGTTCACAAGTGCTCGTGTGCTTCACTTCTCAGCCCGCCGGAGATCCTCCTTCAACTTCGAGTGTCTGCGCCGGCAGAGCAGCCAGGAGGAGGCTCCGCCGCCCCCCAGCTTCCCCCAGCGCACAGCCCTGCCCCTGCACCTGATGCAGCAGCAGGTGAGCCGGCCCACCTGGCCTGGACTCCACGTCGGGCACCCTGCGTGGGACCCACCCTCAGGACACCCCCTTCTCTCTGACTGCCGGCAGCGGGAGGGATGGAAACAACCTTCACAAACACGCCGGTTCAATCCCGTAGCAACCCTGCCAAATAGATACAATCAAGAACCCTTTTCACAGATGAGCAAATGTCAGGGAGAGGAAAGTGGCTTGCCTGAGCTCACACAGGGGGTGTAGGACCGAGTTGGCATTTGAATCTGAGGCTGCCAGCTCCCAAAGCTGGGTTCTCGACCTTGGTGCATGCTGCATTCTTTCCCGGGTGTTGAAGAGGGGTCTGGTACAATCCCTGACCCAGGGCGTGGCGACCGTTTGCCTGATCCTGAACAATCAGTGCTGCCCTCTGTTTGCTCTGAGACCTTGTTCCTTCATTAAAGTGTGTCTCTAGAGCCCTCTGTGGGCAGGGCTCTGTGGCCTAAAGGGTGGGTGAGTACCACCCCAGCCCCAACCTGTGAGGGGCTTGTGGCCCAGGGAGAAGGACCCACCCACAAAGAGGTGGTTGGACAGGAGGGGCTCGGGGTCTGGAGCGAGGATGGGGCTGCAGCCCACTCACCTGGGGCTTTGCCTCAAGGACAAGAATATGGTACTTTTTCTTTCTGAAAAGAGCGCATCGGAGATGCTGTGCACTGTGTGCACGTGTCGGGGCGGGAGGCGTGCAGGGAGCACCCAGTCTGTACATTTGCAGAGAGCTAGCTCACCCTCCATGACAACATGAACACTAGCTTCCATTACAGGTCTCGCTGCCAACTTTTTACTTTTCTGCCTTTGGTTTTTATATTATAAATTTTTATTCATGTCCTATTTTACTACAAGAGGACATTTGGGAAGGCCCAGCCATCAATGCCACGAACCAAGTAGGCACAGAGGTCTACGCAGGCACACGTGTGAAAATGTCCTTCCCTCTGCTGTCCCGCCCCAATGAGGGCCTGGTCCGTGTGTTCGCCTTCCCTCCCTCGGGTGGCCACGGCATCCAGGTGGGCCACGGGCCCTTGCTGTTCATAAGACCGGGCATCCTTGTGCCAAGGGGGTGCCAGGACGGACCTGCTGTGGTGCTGCTGCATGTGAGAGGGGCAGGGCCGGTGCCCGAGGCTTCCCAGAAGCCCCTGTGCCGGCCGCTGTGATGTCTGGCACTAGAGAGAAGCAGCTGTGCTCCTTCCTGGGGCTGGGAACAGCTCATTTGCCCCGCATGGACTCGCATATTTAAACGTAGAGTGCCCTGGCTGGTATGTTCGCACACCACAGGGCCAATGTCTTCCCTAATTCTCCGCTGCTCGGCAGTAATTTCATGAATTAGTGGCTGATTCCTACTTGGGAACAGTCATAGGAAGTGCATTATAGATTTGGGAAAACAGAACAGATAGCTAGAACGCCAGATTTTACTGCCTGTGTCCTTTAAAAAAATTTTTTTAAATATTCATTTATGAGAGAAAGAGTATGAGCAGGATAGGGGCAGAGAGAGGGAGACACAGAATTCGAAGCAGGCTCCAGGCTCTAAGCTGTCAGCACAGAGCCCGACCTGGGGCTTGAATTACGAGCTGTGAGATCATGATCTGAGCTGAAGTTGGACGCTTAACCAACTGAGCCACCCAGGTGCCCCTGCTTGTGTCCTTTTGAAGTCATGGTCAAAGGCTGCCTTCGTCCAGCGGTGCCTCCTGCTTGGTCTGTGTGAGGCCTGCGGCCTGCACCTGAGGACCTCTGGCCTCCCCACCTCCCCTCTTCCCTCAGATCATGGCAGTTGCAGGCCTGGATTCCAGTAAAGCCCAGAAGTACTCGCCGAGCCACTCAACCCGGTCATGGGCCACCCCTCCAGCGACTCCTCCGTACCGGGAATGGACGCCGTGCTATGCACCCCTGATCCAGGTGGAGCGGCTGGAGGCCCTGGACCAGGTCAACGGCAGCCTGCCGTCCCTGCACCGAAGCTCGTGGTACACGGACGAGCCCGGCATCTCGTACCGAACTTTCACACCAGCTAGTCTGACTGTCCCCAGCAGCTTCCGCAACAAAAACAGCGACAAACAGAGGAGCGCAGACAGCTTGGTGGAAGCAGTGAGTATGCCACCCTCCCCCCGCCACCCGGCCACCCCGAGTGTGCCACGAATGGGCAGGCTCCACACAGCAGAGGGGGACCTGTGGGAGCAGTGGTGGTTGTGAGGGTGGGAGGCTCCAGAGCCCAGCTATGTCGCTTTTCGTCTGGATAGTGCCCACTGCTCAGAAGCAAAGGGGGGACGTACAGCACAAATAGACAAATCCCAGCACTGCCAGTTCTCGCGAAGCAGCTGTACCTAGGATTACACGTGCTGTGCCTGCAAACATTGCCAGCTTCTCCTGACATCTTTTTCCCCAATGACGCTCTTGTTGGGCCATATGTAGTGTTTGAAGTCCGCGATGTCTTCAAAGCCATTTACATTGAGCTGTCTATATCACGTGTGAGGTCTAACGAACATGAAATCACGCTGAGCAGTTGAGGTGGCTCCTCTGTCATCCCTCCCCACCCCCAAAGCCTTGTAACACATTCACGCGATGCACTGCTCCTTTGTCTCGTACAGGTCCTAATATCCGAAGGTTTGGGAAGGTATGCAAGGGACCCAAAATTTGTATCGGCCACAAAACATGAAATCGCCGATGCCTGTGACCTAACCATCGACGAGATGGAGAGTGCAGCCAGCAGCCTGCTCAATGGGACCGTACATCCCCGAGCCAACGGGGGTGTGGGCCCGGTCTCACACCGGCAGGACTATGAGCTCCAGGACTTCGGGCCAGGCTACAGCGATGAGGAGCCTGACCCCGGAAGGGATGAGGAGGACCTGGCAGATGAAATGATATGTATCACCACCCTGTAGCCCCCAGGGAGGGGCGGACTGGCTCTGGCCTCAGGTGGGGCGCCTGAGGGCCAGGGAAAAAGTGCCTCGTAGTTAGGAAAGTTTAGGCACTAGTGTGGAGTCCATATTCGATTAGACTTTTGTACAAGTGATGTCATGCCTCAAGGAAGCCATAAACCTGGTGTAGGGAACAGCTGCGCACACGTGCCCAGCCCCAGCTGTCGGAAGCAGCAGGTCCAGCCCTCTTGGGGAGGACCAGCGAGGAGGTCGGACGAGCCCAGCCCACTTGTCCAGAGTGCTCCCGAGGCACTCACCCACGCCCACCCACCTGCTGGCACGGTGGGGACGGTCAAAGGTGATGACGATCACCACACCTGTGTCATTACCTCAGCCATCAGTCTAGCATATCAGACATTCACTGGGCCCAGCATATCCATTTTTAAACCCTTTTCCCCCCAGTACACTGCTTCCTGGTTTCTGTTTAGCTGTTCTGAAACACAGTGTGTAAATCAGGACCTGCCTACCAGCCGTCATCCTGAGAGGAGAGCAGGACCTTATCCACAAGGTTTGCTGTTACGTGACCCCAGTTTACGAGAGAGAACGTCGGTCAGTCGGTTTCTGACTGTCAGGTTAAGGGCAACTGTAAACTGGAATAATCATGCACTCGCAACCAGGTAAACTTAGATACGCTAGTTTGTTTAAAAATTATAGATTTACTGTACATGACTTGTAATATACTCTAATTTGTATTTGTAAAGAGATGGTCTATATTTTGTAATTATTGTACCGTATTTGAACTGCAGCAATATCTATGGGTCCTAATAATGGTAGTTCCCCACTGAAATCTAGAAATCATTAAGCATTTTTACTCGGGCTGTACAGAAGTAGAAGAAATAGAGCCAATTCTCCTTTATCCAATGAAAACTCTTTGGGGGATAACATTTTAAGTTCAAAAGAACTTGACGCTGTAGAGATTTTTCTAAAATATTTTGAGTCACTGTAAATCTACCTTTACCCAAGACACACCAGATGACGGTTCAGCCTTGGCTCTGGGTGAGTGCTAGGATTTGAGGGCAGGCCTCTGGTCCACCGTGGGTTGCAACTTTCATTTTACTGACCCTTCGACAAGTTCATTACAGAGTAGGTCGGGCTGTTAGTCTGACCCTGTGGCGGTCACAGGGGTGGTTTCCTCAGCTGCCCTGACAAGGCTTTTTTGAAGTCCCTCCACCCTTGCTCCCTAAGGACAGCTGCCACTGCTTGTCTTAAATAAGGAGCGGGGCGTGCGGCGGCGGGGGCAAGGCGATGATCTGTGGGATGAGAAGGTCACAAGTGTCCACAAATCGTATTGTTACCTTTTTTTTTTTTACAAAACATTGCTGTACTGTGTGTTCTGAGGGCTTTTATATGCAACTGAATGAGGGCTGAAGTTTTCATTAGAATGTACGCACAGCCTCACTGTACTTCCTGATGAAAACCCACTTCTGGACCATTAAACCCATCCAGGCTTCCTTTCGTTTTCAAAGAATCATGCCGGCTTTGTGGACTTACATTGGCAGGGAGTCCCTGCAGTCAAAACTACAGGTAGCAGTTTTTGGTTCAAAATTTTTAAATATTACCTACACAACCTGTTAACGTTTTGGGTTTTGGGTTTTTTTGTTTTGTTTTGTTTTGTAAATAATGACACTTTGTTATGAAGACCTTACAAACCTCTTCTTAGACATTCTTACTCCAGATCCAGGCAAAAACACTTCCAGGTTTGTAAATGACTCTTTCCTGACATAATTTTTTTTTATTAAAATGCAAAATGTTCTTCAGAACAAAACTGTGTAATAATTTTATTGTGTTAGGGAGTTCTCCTTGCAAAGATCTGGCGCGGGCGGGCGCTCTAGCGCTGGAGGTTCTGTGACTGTGTAACTCTGTCTTACCCTCCTGGCTGGCTCCTTAATGCAGAAGGTAACACCAGCTGCAGAGAGCAGTCTCTCCTAAAGGGCTAACCCCCCTGACCCCGTCATCTCTGCTGGCACTGTTCTTCCTGTGACTTAGCAGCCCAAATTGCCCTCCCAGGATGGGGTTTTCTGGTGCAGGCCACAATCTTTCCCAGTCAGGACTTAAAAACTGGCATTTTTATAGGCTGTACTGCTCTTTACAGGTCTGCTTTAAGCCTGGTTCCCATCAACCATTAAATTGTTCTTGGTACAAAAAAAAAAAATTGAAGTTGTAGAGGATGTGGTAGTGTTTTTTTCCTTTGCTTTAGGAAAGTTTTAAGATTAAACGTCTCTCCTTTTGGGGCCCCCTCCCATTCCATAAAAATAGTACATTTGGTTTCTTGTGTTTTTCAGAATATCACAAATAGATACGGCTGCTCTGACTTAACTAACAATGAGCAGGATCCTCGTTAAGGGTCCTCTCTCTGGTTTCTATCTTGGCAGCCTGGCCAGATGGGGCTATTCCGTTTCAGAGTCTGCCCAAGGCTAGGATGCTTCTCGGTACCCAGGGTACACAGTGTGGGCTTTAGCTGCCTTACTGCCGACCCCACACTTATAAAGGGAACCAGGGCAGTTTATTTCATGTTATATTTTTCGGGCCTTCAGTGTCTTTGCCAATTGCTTGTCTTCCTACAAACGTTTCTGATGTTATGGGCAGTAGGTTTGTTCTAAAAACTGGCCAGCTAACAGAGCTCCAGCTCCCACCCCGACTCAAAACAGACCCCAGCTAGGCTCTCGTATGTTGATAACGTTTTTATTTCTCCAAAATAATATTCCTTCTTTCCTGGGGACCTCAGAGGGCAGGTGAGAGGGGAGAACGGGGTGCAGGCCTGGGGCCCTTGCCTCCAACGTGGCAGCGCCAGCGAGAGTGGCCTCGCAGACACCCTGTGGGGGCGGTGGCGGGAGAGGAAACGGGAGACGGCCCGGGGCGCAGAACGGGGCTGGTGGAGAAGGCATGTGTTTTCCTCTAGGTTTTGTTTTTGTTTTTGAAGGAGAAGAGGATGTAGATATTAGGTCTGATGTGAGGTTGGTAGAAAGAGGAAATGGCCTTTGTGGGAAGAACAGGGTCTGGCTGGAGAGGAGATGCTATTTGAATTTATGGAAATAAGGAGTCCCACAGTCTGGCTTCCAGGACCTGCCATTTCCCGGTCATGCTGCTGGCGAGCGGCTCCTGTTCCCTCGCGGTCTGTCCTCATTCTACCAGGAAGAGCCTTCTGCTGATGAAGCCGCTTGAACCCATTCTTCAAAGTAGCCCATGCATGCCCAGAGCCCGCTCAGGTATATACACAGCTTTCTGTTACACTTTCTCAACCATTTTTTGAAAAGTACATTCTTCCGTTTGTTAGGTATCCTGGGCTCTTTGCTAAGGGGGTGCCTTTCAGGCCCGAGTGCGGGCCTGATCTCGGGGCGGGGGGGGGGCGCGGGCGGCAAGGGACGCCTGACTGTGGCTCAGCCTCCCTAAACCAATGGGCACTTTCCTCCCCTCTCTGGCCTCCTCAGCCAACAGCCCTCCTCTTGAGGCCGAAGGTTCCCTCACGGCAATGGCACTTTGAGACAGTCCGCAGCTGTGACACGGGCCACTGTTCCGCTCCGCCAGACGCTGCATGCTCACCTGTCAAGCCAGGAGCTGCTTCAAAGCACAGGATTCTGTCCTGTAGCTGAGCCCCAACTACACAGGGGTCTGCCTTCACTTCTGTGGGGCCTGGATACAGAACACTCGCAGTCTCCTCTTTATTTCTACATCCGGCTAAACTGTGTGATCACATGGGACGAGGCTCGGTGACCGAGGGTGGGAGAGGGGCCTAGATGCAATCCAGCCCCTGCGGATCACGTACCTCCTCTCCCCACAGGCTGTTCTGCTTACCTGTTCCCCCCCCCAGACACACACACAGGCTGTTCTGCTTACCTGAACACACACACACACACACACACTCACTCACTCACTCACTAGAGGAGCAGCCACTGCCCCAGAGACCGAGGCCACCACAGGACGGAACGGCTACGTTGCTGGACTTACCCGCTCAAGGCAAGGTCAGCACGGTTACAGGCAGGCCTGGACCCCTCCACCCACCTAACTGGTTACTCACTGGCCCCAAGAACAGTGAGGTTGGTAGCTGCCCTCCTCTGCTCTTCCTCCACCCCTGCGGGTGGCTTCTAGGCACTGAGGGTGACGGTTAGGGACCACAGCTGCCGGGGCACACGGGGAACCTCTCTAGGAGAAATCAATCTCTTGGCAGATTTAGAACCTCCCTTGGGACAGAAAACCCAGCAAGATACAGGTAAGATTAAACCAGAGCCACTTAAAATTTGTCAAGGAAGCAGAGGTGTCATGGTTTTCTTCTTTCCATCTTCCTGGAAGGTCTTTCTCACAAATACAAGTTGTGGCTGTCTAGCCTCCAAGCCACCTCGATCCACTCCGATCCCGGGGGGAAGCCTGGAACACCCCCATTTTCCTCCCCTCCTTGTTCTAGGTCTAGTACAGAGCTTTCCATGGGACAATCCTTTTCTCCCCTGCTGTGTGGATGGTGATCTTGGAGATCTTCCAAAAAATCCATCCAAAACGCATTTTATTTTCATTACACCTTGTGAGAACAGTCTGGCTAAGGCATCTCCGTTCAAAAAGAAGTTACTAGATTACATTACTGGATTATAGAATTTTAAAGATCAAAGAGCTGTTTTAAATGCTTCTGGTATCTGTTTTTCCCTCCTCCCCAGAAACTCAAGTCTTTGCCAATTGATTTTTTTCCTTCACTCAATTGCACTTTTACAGGATCAGGTACCTAGCGTGAACTGACCGCTTTTTCCATCAGCCTCGGCTCCATCCCGGTCAGTTCCTGTGGATGCCTGCGGAATACGAATCGGCCGGCCTTGTCTGCTGTGAGTCGCTTCCCCAGGGTGACAGGAAAGGGTCCTCTCAGGCTTGCTGCCTTGGCCTAGAGCAACGGTCTGGTCTGTAGCGTCTGCTCTGGGTTTCTAGGTTTCCCTGGTAACAGGACAATCTTTTAAAATGCTAAATCACGAAACCTAGGGTAGTGAAGAGACTCTCTGGAAGCTTCTTTTGAACAAGGTCCAGAAATCTTCCCAGCGGGCTGTGTTTAGTAAGACCCAGAGCACTGGAGAGGTGGGCCCTCAGAGTGACCCAACAGGAAGTGGCATCGAGAAGCGCAAGGGAGGCCCGTGTTTGTCCCGGCAGGCAGCTTGCTGTCTGAATAGGGATGCTGGAGGCTTATGCACAGGCCTCAGCTACAGCATGCAGCCTGAGACAGGGGATGCCCCCTACCCTGAGAACCCGGTATGGTCTAGCCAGCACCCAGCCTCTGGGCACAGCACCCTGCTCTGGGAGCAGCTCACCTTAATTAAGAGGGAGGTCTAGGAGAGAACCACGTCCCTCAAGTCTGACCAAGACCTGGACTATTAAGACAAGGCCCATGGCAGGAGTTAGCCATCCTCTTCCACTGACCTGCCCCCTGGTCCCCTCTGCTGTCTCTTCAGGAGGCAGGGGGAGGGGCCCACAGAAAAATGCTGGGGAAATGAACCCTGCTTCGTTGTTCTGATACCGATCTCCCACCCTACGAGATTACCCATTCTCAGCCATTGAATCCTAACATTCTAGACAGTTTCAGGCAGGGGCACTGAGGGCAGGGACTGTTCTGACCCTCTTGGCTTGTCAGGAGGCTTCTCAGGCAGTGACTGCCTCAGCGCTGGGTGGCCAGGCTCCCGGGCTTATAGACGGGGACGTCCCTGTCCCAGAGCGCAGGCTGCCCCTTGATGATGTCGGCTGCTTTCTCCGCGATCATGATGGTGGGGGCGTTAAGGTTGCCGCTGACCACACTGGGCATGATGGAGGCGTCGACCACCCTGAGGTTTTCCACTCCAAGCACCCTGGTCTGTGGGTCCACCACGGCAGTGGGGTCAGAGGGCTGGCCCATCTTACAGGTGCACGAGGGGTGGTAGGCGCTGTCCGCTTTTGCCCGCACAAATGCATCTATCTCTTTATCCGACTGCACGTGGCTTCCTGGCTGGAGCTCTTTCCCCCGGAACGGTTCCAGGGCTTTCTGGGCAAAAATTTCTCTGGTTAGCTTCACACACTGTCGGAAGTCCTTAATGTCGGTTTCTGTTGATGAGAAGAAATAAGGGAGGTGACTCCTTTTACCATGCTGGCTTTGCCAGCTGATTCTGAGCACAGTCAGGCTCCATAAGCTGCCTGAGGGGACCATAGTTCAGGGACACAGAGCCACCAGACTGCCTGTCACCTACTCACAGCCAGTTAGACTGCAACCAAGCAGCACCCTAGATGGACACAGCCTGCTCCTGCCAGTGTAGCTGTGAGCACACTACATACAGGTCGTTACTGAGCAAGACCTGCCCAGTGGAGAGTACTTGGTTTTGCTGCTGGCAAAGAGGCAGGCCCAGGAATGTGATCCGCTTCTGGGCAGAGCTCAGAGTAACAAGAGCACAAGTCTCTCCTGCTGTGTAATAGGACATTCCACGGTTACTTCAAGGAACCCAGGGCACTACCTAGCAGCAGGTGCCAAGTTTATAGCCTTAGAACGAGGGAATGTGGAGGGTGATTGGTCTCAGAAAATGCATTCCGGGGTTAGGATTCAGAGACAAATGTAAACCCCATTCATTCACTGAACAAATAACCTGGTAAGCCCAGGCCCGGGGGTAGACAGAAGGGGTGGAGGATTGATTACCTGTTGACAAGTAGTTGGGCTGAATCACAGGGTGGTCCCGGGGGTTGGCACTTCTCAGTTTGAGCCAGCCCACACTGGTGCCCCGCATGGTCCCCACATGCACCTAGAAAAACGAGAGGAAGCTGTGACCTCCTTCAACCTCCCAACCCAGTAGCTCAGGCCCTGGGGTTTCCTGTGGGATAGGACTCCACATCCAAAGCCAGTTAAGAGCAGACACATTTTAGTATTTGTTTGCCTCTTACTCCAAGTGATCAAAAATCACCTCACTGAATCACTCCTGCTCCCTGGCTTTATACTTGATTGTCTTAAACTTTCAGGGGCTGGAAACCCCAGGGCCATTGGCCTCATTTGTCTATTTCTGGTGGTTTGAACCCCTTGAGCATCTGCCTTCAGCTAGGTGACAGCCTCCCCTTTCCATGAACCACGTGGACTGCCTCACGAAGACTCCAGCCTCCTCCTCTCCCCTCACCACTCGGACCCACTGAGCAACTGGAGGGCAGGGTAGAGGCTTGGACCTCACCCCACCCCAACAGAGGGCCCTACTGCAGTGAGCAGAATGCTGCCTGATGACAAGATGAAGCTGGCTGCTCACCTGGTATGCTTCCTGCTGGGTGGGGACCCGCCCGTGGTCGATCACTTGGGATGGCAGGAAATGGAACTGGATGTCTGGGTGAGGGACCCCAGGCTGGCTCCGGATGAACCCACCTGTTTCCAGATGGGCTGTGGCTCCATCCCCTGAGGATCAGAAGAGTGGGTCCAGGCATGG
This sequence comes from Proteles cristata cristata, assembly GCA_017311185.1. Taxonomy (NCBI): domain Eukaryota; kingdom Metazoa; phylum Chordata; class Mammalia; order Carnivora; family Hyaenidae; genus Proteles; species Proteles cristata. The sequence continues at coordinate 1,165,064 of JAESUZ010001199.1, forward strand.
CAGACCACCCCGCCCCTCCTGGCCTCCGTTCTGGTGCCTGGACCCACATGCTCAACTCCGGCCTCTCTCCCTCAGGTGGGGTCACCCAACACCACGGTTTCAGTAGCCACCACATGCCAAGGGCCTTTTGGCTGTGCCCTCCCCACAGCGTCCTCCACCGCCAACCTGACTGTGAGGCCTGATGGGGCCCGGCATCCCGAACTTTCCCAGCCTGGGCTCTACCTGACAGGCTGTTCTTTCATATAAGGCCTAAGTCAGACATTCGAGCTGTCCCTGCCTCCTCCTCATCTCCCACCATCTGACCCTCAGAAAGCCTCACTGACTTCAGCTCCAAAATCTATTGGGAGATTGCATGTACTCGGCAATGCCCCCTACAACCTCCCGCAGCCCAGGCTGAGATCCCTCCTCACTGGTAGCCCCAGTGGCCTCCCTGCTGGTGCCCTCGTGATCGAGTCTCTTCCATCGCACCCCTGCTTCCTCCTCAACGTGCTATAGTCTCCCTGGTCCAACACATTTGTTCTTCAAACACCAGATACTTAGACCCGGTGCCTTTGTACACACTCTCCCTAGCTCTCTGATATCCTCTGTCACCATTCTCTACTTTACTAACAACCCTGATCTTTTTAAAACTTAAGCATGTTTACATGGTTTCTTTCCGTCGATCCCACCAGAGTGTAAGCTCCCCCAGGGAACTCGCCTTACTGGCAGGGCACACAGTACATGGCAAGTGCAGGAGAAACCCATGCTGAGTATGATTTCACAGCACCACTTCCTGGCCTGGGGGCTGCTCTGGGACTCTGAAAACAAACTGAAACTGCTGAGAAACTGATTCCGATTGTGCCTTTTCTCCTGGCGCCTTGGACCCCAGATGGTGTCCAGCACGAGGCCATCCCTGTCTATAGGTAAGGAAGAGTGGCACCCAGGCTCAGGAGTCTCACCCTGGACAGGCCCTGGGCCACCTCATCTGGCCTCACAACAGCCTGCCAGGTAGGACTATGTATCCCCTTTTTGCAGATGGGAAAGCTGAGGCAAACGGCATAGCTAAGCTTTGGACGAGTGACGTGAGGCCACAGCCCTTGTGAGGCCATAGCCCTTGCTCAGCACCTTAGGAAGGAGGCTGTGCTGCCCTCCACTCCTTGGGTCCCAGACCAGCACGCCCACCTGTGAACTTCCAGAGCCACTCTAGACCAATCCGGACCTTCCTCAAGGGTTTCTGCGCTGAATGGAGGGTGATGGGGAGGGTGCATGCCTGCTGGACGTAGATCTCCAGGTGGTCCTGAAGGTTCTGGCCAACTCCTGGAAGGCGAGGGGATGGTTAGGAAAAATAGCTTCCGAGGGGGGCTCAGCAGCCTAGCTGGCCTCTCAGCTCCCCTGGTTGTGAACACGTCCCCCCACCCCAGCCAAGTATCTGCCAAGTCAGCTCCTGCTCAGCCCTCAGGTCCCCGCTTAAAGGTCGCCTCCCGAGATGCCATCTCTACACTCCTGGTCAAGTCTCGTCCTCTCATGCTGCCCAAGCCATCTGCCCTTGTGACTCACTCCCAGGGCAGCCTCTCTACCAGTCCCGCTGCCCTCCTGTCATGCAGCACCCTCCCTGAGGGCAGGGCCCAGGCATCCAGCAGGCACTGCCCAGTGAGACTGATGGCCCCACCCGCACCCATTGCCCAGGGAAGGAGGGAAGCAGGCCTTGTCTTCCTGGGTACTGTGTGAGCTCATCCAAGCACAGGGGGGCACTGGGCAGGTCACAGTCACAGGCCAGCACTTTTACAAACCTCTTTTGATAAAGCCTCAATACACAAAAGGTCATTTCAGGGGGGCAGGGCTGGGTTATAAGAGAGATAAGAGGTCCTAATGGGCATTAAAGACAGTTTCTAAGATAAATTTGAGGCTTGGGATAATTGTCTTAACATGCTCTGAAGCACTGAGTTGGCTTCTTTAATGTCAGGGCTGCTGCTAGTCCTGAGGACTGAAAACACACAGGCCTGGACTCCTCTCACCGTTAGGGTACCCTGGTGACATACCCGAGCCTGGCCCAGCGGGCTTTCCCGGTGGAAGCTCGCTGCTGGAGAGGGTCATCGCCTCTCTGTGGGACAGTAGGGCCGGGGAAGGGGAAAAAAATAACACAAAGACTTGGGGTCCCTGGGGGGGTAGGGGTGTCCTGTGAGGCTCATGGGAAGAATTGGCCATTCTAAGGAATGCTGACTGCTGCCCCTCCCCCACTCCATGCTGATGAACTGCATTAAGCCGTTTTATTAGCAGAGGCCCCTTCTGAGGAGCGGCGGCAAAAGAACTCACCGGGAAGGTGGCATACCACCGGGACACCCAGTTTCCTGAGGTCATCTGCATTGCCGACACCTGAGAGCATGAGCAACTGCGGAGAGTTGATGGCGCCCCCGCTCAGAATCACCTCCTTGCCGGCATAAGCCTGGAAGAGGCAGAGGCATGCAGGTCATACTTCCTGAAAAGCCAGAAAGAACCCCAAGAGCATGGCCTTGGCATGATGTCCCCGAGTGGTGGGTGGGGACCCAGTTCCCAGGCCCCAGATAAGGAAGGGGATGCTTAGCCAGCCACTCTATGAAGGGCGCTCCCAGGTGTGGGTGAGACACTGAGCACTTCACATGCTGATGCATTCTGCAACAGCCACGCTGTGACGGTGGTCGGAATGCAGAGCCCCAGACACTGCAACAAGCAGCTGCAGTAAAGAGAGCAGTGAGCCAGAACTTCATGTAGATGCAGAATGACCCTGACACACTGCTAAGTGGAGAACAGCGTAGTCCTGGGGGCACCAGGTGGCTCAGTCAGTTAGGCATCTGGCTCTTGATTTTGGCTCAGGTCATGATCTCACAGTTCATGGGATCAAGCCCTGCATTGGGCTCTGCGCTGACAGCATGAAGCCTGTTTGGGATTCTCTCTTTCTATCTCTCTCTCTCCCTCTCTCTCTCTCTCCTTCTGCCCCCTAGTTGCACTCTTTCTCTCAAAAATGAATAAACATGAAAAAAATAGTGTAGTGTTGAAATATGGAATATGATCACATTTAAGGTTTTTAAAGCCTTATTACAAACCTATCAATTCTTAAAAGGTGTGGAAGGTCCTGGGGGCATGCTCTGAGGTGGGGGAGGGGCAGACAAGCTCAGCTCACAGGGGCCACCATGAGCTCTCTGCAGGTGGCCGGAATGAGGGCCTCCTCACCTCCTCTGAGACCCTGGGGACAAGAGCCCGACTGCTGCCTACACTAAGCATGACCACCAGGGTGACTGCTCATTCCCTTCCCTCTCCACTGCCCCAGCCAGGAAGTAGCTCACTCACCCGGTGGCTCTGGCCATTCTTGATGTACTCCACACCCACCGCACGGGTGCCTTCGAACAGTACCCTGCTCACGAACGTCTGGGCCTCGGCGGTGAGGTTGGGGCGGCTCAGTGCCGGGTGCAGGTAAGCACAAGCTGTGCTCCAGCGCTGGCCTGGCAGACAGAGCAAGGAGATCAGGCGCAGCCCCTGCCTCTTGAGGAGGGATCGTGGGTGGCACACTGGGTGCTGAAGCAAGATGGAATCTGCCCTTCCCCTGGCAGGGCAAGCTCCACCTCCAAAGTAGGGCTAAAACCAAAAGTCTCTGCGGCACTGAAATCCACATCCACCTGGGGGTGGAAAAACACCCTCCACTCTCAATAGAATGACCAAGAACAGCTAATACACGGGGGTGAGAACCCTGTAGAGGCAGTCAGGGGCCCCCATCAACCCAGGCCCTGCCTCTGTCCTGCTGCGTGCAGGGCACTTCCACACTCCGTGCCTCAGTTTCCTCATCTGTAAGTCTCTGGTCAAAGAGCTGACTCCCCTGGACCACAGAGGCCAGAGGCCTAGAGGATGCCGGAGAGTCTCTGTCTCCAAGTCCTTTCTTACCGGCTGCGGGGTGTATTCTGTGCCCTGCAGGGGGCGTGAGACCTCCGTCATCTCAGCCTCATACTAGTCTCAGTGTGTCCTCACTGTCCATGGTGGGGGCAGGAGGGATGGGGCTGTGATGGACAAACGGGGTAACCAGGGAGATGAGGGGTGGGACTGTGCTACCTTGATGGATGGTCATATCCATCCATCCGAAGCCTTCTTGCTGGAAGCCGTTCATGTCCTCAGTGAAGGGGTAGCCGGCCTGCTCCGCCGCCTCCAGGAAGGCGCGGTGCAGCGCGTGGTCGGTCTTGCCCCGGGACACATGCAGCGGCCCGTCGCCGCCACGGTACCTGTTGGCGCCCAGTTCGTGGCTCTGCGCCTTGCGGAAGTAGGGCAGGCAGTGCTCGTAGTCCCAGCCGGCCGCGCCCTCCCGCTGCCAGCGGTTGTAGTCCTCTGCGTGCCCGCGGATGTAGACCATGGCGTTGAGCGATGACGAGCCGCCCCAGACCCGGCCGCGCGGCCAGTACAGCACGCGGCCGTCGAGGCCCGGCTGCGGCTCCGTGTGGTAGCACCAGTTGTACCTGTCATCGCACAGGTTGGCCACAAGGGCCGCGGGCATGTGGATCTTCCACGAGAGCCGCTTGCTCCCAGCGAGCATGTCCTTGGGCCCGGCCTCCAGCAGCAGCACACGCTTGTCCGCATCCTCGGTGAGCCGCCCGGCCAGCACGCAGCCCGCCGAGCCCGCACCCACCACCACGTGACTGTACTCGTCCCGGGTCCCGGAGCCCACGCTGGCCAGGGCGCGGACGCTGGGGGGTCGCTGCCACCCCAGGGCTCCCCATGTGCCCAGAGGGCCTCTCCTCCAGCCTCGCAGGACACCCCACATGCTTCCTGCCCAAATCCTTGCCTCCACCGAAAGGAGTGGGATGATTCACCGTTCCTGAAACAGGAAAAGCCGCTTTAAATTTTTAACTCGACATGCACAAGGCAGAATCAGCCCAAAGCTGAGGCAGCCGCATTAGTGCCGCAAAGGTCCCCTCTAGGCTCACCAAGTGCCCAGCTCAGGCTGGGTGGGGTGGGCCTGGCGGGCACATCCCTGTGCAGGGAACTAGGAGGGAGCAGAGGTAGACTCAGGGTATCAGCACTGTGAGGTCCTTGCCAGGACTGACGAGCACAGGGCTAGGACACAGGAGAGAGGCTCCTCTCTGGGGAGGAGGGGTGGTCTGCTGAAAGGCCTCTCAGTGATGTGTACATGAACCTGCAGGCTGCGCAGGTGTCTATCTGCTGGAACGCAGGGGAGGGAAGGGCTTCCTAGGCTTGCACTCATTGCTCGCCCATGTAAGGCAGCTGCTGAGCCCCTACCCCGTGGCAGCCACTACTTCAACTCTAGCAGTACACGGAGAACAAGTCATCTGCCCTCAAAACTGATGGGCTGCCGCTCGGGAGACAGGAGACTTCAGCAACTGAAGGAAAGGCAGGGTGAGGGGCTGGAGGCTTTGAGCTCTGCAGTCTCTGACCTGAGGGCCATGGGGTGCCCTAGACGGCTTTTCAGCAGGTGATGGGGTCAGAGCTACAATCTTCAAAGCTCCCTCTGTAGAGTGCTGGAGTTCAAACAACGAGAAATGCCAGCAGCCTTCGGAGAGACCCTTCCCAACGATGCACAAATTAATTCCAACATGCCCAGTGCACAGAGGTGAGGAAGAACCAGGATATCCCACTCCGCTGACCCAAGAACATCTGAGAAAGCCCCACCCATGAGATTCAGGCCCTTGAGACCTGCCCAAGACTGACGCCACAACAGAGCTGAGGAGCCTCAAAGAGCCCCTGAGCCCTCCCGCTTCCCCCCTCCATCCATGAGCCTGCCCCAAGTAACAGCCACCCACCGCTGGAGGAGGGGTGAGAGGGAAGAATGTAGAGAAAGAGCCTGACCCCCATTTACTCAGGCACAGGAGAAAGAAGCCCCAGGCCGCCTCAAAGCCAGAACACTGAAGAGCGTTCCAGCACACCAGGCCCCACAGCAGCGGGAGGTGACAGTGCCCACCACTCAACTCCCAGCAGTGGCTCTCCTCACCACACTACTGACCTGGCAGAATGCCGGCGTGTCCTCCTCTGGGCATTTACCTATCTACCGAGGTCATTACTGTCCTGTTACACATAAGGCCCAGCACTCAGTATGATGTTGAGAGACGCACACGAGAAGGAGCAGGGGCAGATGGCAGAGGAGGAGGGCCCTGAGCTCACCTCCTCCCACAGACACAGGAGGGCAAGTACACAGCATGCAGCTCACTCTGAAAACCACCTGAAGACTGGCAGAACAGCTATTCCACAGCCAACGACATAAAGAGAAGGTCCTATCAAGACGGCAGGAGGGGCAGAGAAGTTGTGAGGAGCCAAACCCGGGCACAGCTGCCCCAAGTGGGGAGAATATCATCAGCACAGAGGTCCTTCCTGAGGAGCGAGGGGACCAAACCCCACACAGGCCATCCCCCATCCTGGGGATGTGCCCCGGGAAGGTGAGCCCCTATAATGTCTGACTTTAAAAATCAGTGAGGCTTAACTGTGGGAGAGCTGGAGGGCTATAGGAAACCAAGAGTCTGCTCTTTAAGGACCAGAGTGCTGTATTACTCAGTCTGAGACCCAACACAGGAGTAGCAGTTTGAAAAGCACCTGGCTTAAATGTGAAGACATACTAATTCTACCACATCTGCTGAAAGGACAGGGATCTGCAGGAGATTTCTCCTGAGATGGAAGTGCTGGTGATGCCATTTTCTCGCCCTCCTTCAGCCTAGCTGGCCGGATGCTTACAAGGAGCCAGTTCTGATACTTCACCTACCTTGCTGCCATTGCTCGCCCCCCTCCAGCATTCCCCTGTGGACCCACACCACCCAACCCATTTGCCCCAGCAGGTGTCCCTCCAAAGCGGCTTCTGCCCCCACACACCTGGCAGGCACCCCCGGCCGGGACTGGCACCCCTCCAAAGTGACACCTGTCCTGGGGAAGCGGATAGCCAGCACCGCACACCAGCATGCCTGCAGCGGCTACAGCCAAACCGTTGGGCCAGCCACACCAGACGTTCAGCCTGCCCCTCATTACACCACAGAAGTTGTGGCCCAGTCACAATAGGAGGTGCAAGCAGCTTGCAGAGGGACACCACTTGCGTGGCTGGTTCTGGTGACCAGGGGAGACTGCGCTTCTGCACAAGACCGCTGCTTTCAAGACTGGGAGACACAGCTACCCCACCTAATGCACAGAGACAGACACAGAGAGTCAGACAGAATGAGGACACAGAAGAGTATGTTCCAAACAAAAGATGACGACAGGGCCTTGGAAAAAGAACTAAACAAAGTGGAGACAGGCAATCTACCTGCTAAAGAATTCGCAGTAATAGCCATAAGGATGTTCACTGGACTTGCAAGAAGAGTGGAGGAGCTCAGAGAGAACAAGGAAACGAAATATAAATCAGAATGGACTAAAAATAACAACAATATGATAGAGGAAAGCGGCAGCAGATTAGAGGATGCAAAGGAACAGATCAGCAATCCCGGACACAGGGTAGTGGAAAGCACCCAAGGTGAATAGCAAAAAGAAAAAGAATGTTTAATGAGGATGGATTAAGGGACCTCTGAGACAACATCAAGTGTACTAACATTCACATTAAAGGGGTCCTAGAAAGAGAAAAGAGAGAGGGCACGCACGAGAGAGAGACAGAGAGGAATGGGGCAGAAAACTTACTTGAAGAGATAATAGCTGAAAACCTCCCTAACCTGGGGATGAAAACAGGCATCCAGGTTCAGGAAACACAAAAAGCCCCTAACACGATGGACACAAGAGGTCCACAAAAAGGCACATGGTAATTAAAATGGCAGAAATTACAGAGAACCTTAAAAGCAGGAAGAGAAAAGCAAATAGCTACCTATAAGGAAGCCCCCCATAAGGCTATCACCAGACTTTTCAGCAGAAACTTTGCAGAAAAGAAGGGACCGACATGATATATTCAAAGTGCTGAAAGGAAAAGCCTACAACCAAGAATACTTTATCTGGCAAAATTATTGTTTAGAATTAAAGGAGAGAGTGAGTTTTTCAGACCTACAGAAGTTGAAAATGTTGATCACCACTAAACCAATCTTATGAGAAATGTCAAAGGGATCTCTTTAAAAGGAAAAGAAAAAGATCATAATTGACAAAAGTAGTAAAATCAATTATACCTACAAAAATTAGTTAAGGGATACAAAAATAAAAACATATAAACTATGTCACATACATTAAAACATGGAGGAGGGGAGAATATGTTCAAACTTAAGTGACCAACTGAATATAGACTGTTACATACTTAGGATATCATATATGAGTCTTTTAGTAACTACAAACCAAAAATGTATAATAAGTACAGAAAAATAAAGACAAAGAAACCAAAGTGTAACACTAAAAAAAAGTCACCAAATCACAAGGGAAGAGAGCAAGAGAAGAAAGGAATATAGAACAACTACAAAAACACCAAAAACAATTTACAAAATGGTAATAAGTATATACCTACCAATAATTACTTTATTTTTTATTTAAAAAATATTTTCTAATCTTCATTTATTTTTGAGACAGAGAAAGAGACAGAATGTGAACAGGGGAGGAGCGGAGAGAGGGAGACACAGAATCTGAAGCAGCTTCAGGCTCTGGAGCCCGACTCAGGGTTCAAACTCACAGAACTCACAAGATCACAACCTGAGCTGAAATCAGACATTTAACTGACTGAGCTACCCAGGCACCCCTGTCAATAATTACTTTAAATGTAAATGGATAAATGCTTCAATCAAAAGACACAGGATGAATGAATACAAAATAAGACCCATCTATATACTATCTCTAGAAGACTCACTTGAGACCTAAAGCCACATAGACACATGCAGATTGAAAGTGAAGAGGTAGAAAAAGATATTCCATGAGAATGGAAGCAAAGCAAAGCAAAGCAAACACTAGGACAGCAATACTTATATCAGACAAAGTAGACTTTAAAACAAAGACGGGAGGGGAGGGGGGTACCTGGATGGCTCAGTTGGTTAAGCGTCTGACTTCGGCTCAGGTCATGATCTCACAGCCAGTGGGTTCAAGCCCTGCATTAGGCTCTGTGTCAAAAGCATAAAGCCTGCTTGAGATTCTCTGTCTCCCTCTCTCTTCGCCCCTCCTCCTCACACTCTCTCTCTTTCTAAAATAAACAAACATTAAAAGAAAGACTGTAAAAGATACATAATGATAAAGGGATCAATCCAACAACTAAATATAACAATTGTAAATATCTGTACACCCAACATACAAGGACCTAAACATATGAAACAAATATTAGCAGAGTTACAGGGAGAAATTGAGAGTAATACAACAATAGTACAGGACTTTAAAATCCTACCTAAACAACAGATAGATCATCCATGCAAAAAATCAATAAGGAAACTGTAGTTTTGAATGGTAATTTAGACCAGATAGACTTAACAGATATATACAGAACATTCCATCCCAAAACAACAGAATATACATTCTTTTCAAGCACACATGTAATAGTTCTCTGAGACAGTTCTCATGTTAGGCCAAAATACAAGTTTCAATAAATCAATAAATTGAAAAAGAATGAAATAGTATCAAGCACCTTTTCCAACTATGATGGTATAAAAGTAGAAATCAATTACTAGAAAAAACACAAACACATGGAAGCTACAAACAACCAATAGGTCAATGAAGAAATAAAGGAGGAAATTTAAAAATACCTGGAGACAAATGAAATTCTAAAACACAATGGTTCAAAAGCTTTGGGACTTAGCAAAAGTAGTTCTAAGAGAGAAATTTATAGTGATACAGTCCTACCTCAAGAAACCAACGAAAACCTCAAACAATCTAACTAGAGAAAGAAGAAAGCCCAAAGTCAGCAGAAGAAAGGAATAATATCAAAGCAGAGATAAATAGACTAAAAAAACACAATAGAAAATATCAATGCAACTAAGAGCCGGTTCTTTGTAAAGATAAGCAAAATTGATAAACTGCTAGCCAGATTCATCAAGAAAAAAAGAGAACTCAAGAAAGAGAAAAATTACACCACCACTGAAATACAAAGAAATACATGAAACAACTATGAAAATTATACATCAATAAATTGAAAAACCAAGAAGTGGATAAATTTCTAGAAACATACGATTTTCCAAGACTGAATCAAGCAGAAATAAAAAATTGGAACAGACCTATTAGCAGTAATGAAATTGAATCCGTAATGACAAAATTCTCAACAAACAAAAGTCCAGGACCAGACAGCTTCACAGGTGAACTGTATCAAACATTTAAAGAAGTGTTAATATCTATCTTCTCAAACTAATCTAAAAAATAGAAGAGAAAGGAATGCTTCCAAATTCATTCTATGAGGCCATCATTACCCTGATACCAAAACCACACAAACACAATACAAGATAATTATAGACCAATATCCCTGATAAACAAAGATGCAAAAGGGGCACCTGGGTGGCTTGGTCAGTTAAGCATCCGACTTCAGCTCAGGTCATGATCTCACAATTCCTGAGTTCGAGCCCCGTGTTGGGCTCTGCACTGACAGCTCAAAGCCTAGAGCCTGCTTTAGATTCTGTTTCCCTCTCTCTCTCTGTCCCTCCCCCACTGATGCTCTATTTCTCTCAAAGAAATAAATGTTAAAAAAAATTTTTTTAATAAAAAAACAAAGATGCAAAAATTGTCAACAAAATATTAGCAAACCCAATTAGCAAACAATATTTTAGAAGGATCATTCACCACAATCAAGTGGAATTTATTTCAGGGATGCAAGGATGATTCAATATTTGCAAATCAATCTACCTGTTACACCATATTAACAAAATGAAGAATAAAAATCATTCAATCCTCTCAATTAACATGGAGAAAAATAACAAAACACAACATTTATTCATGATAAAAACTATCAACAAAACGGGCAGAGAGGGAACAGATCTGAAAATAATAATGGCCATATGACACACCCACAGCTAATATCATACTGAATGGTGAAAATCTAAAAGCTTTCCCTCTAAGATCGGGAACAAGACACAGATGTCCACTCTCACCACTTTTATTCAACATAGTACCAGAAGCCCTAGCCACAGTAATCAGACAAGTAAAATAAATAAAAGGCACCTAACTTGGGAAAGAAAAAGTAAAACTGTCACTCTTGACAGATGGCATATTATAGATTAAAAAAAAACCCTAAAGATTAAAAAAGAAACCTATTAGAACTAAAAAATGAATTCAGTAAAGTTGCAGGATACAAAATTAATATATAGAACTCTGTTGAGCTTCTATACACTAATAATGAACTGGCAGAAAGAGGAGTAAAGAAAATAATCCCATTTACAATTGTATCAAAAAGATAAAATGCCTAGGAATAAATTTAACCAAGGAGATCAAAGACCTGTACTCTGAAATATAAGATACCAAGAAAAGAAACTGGAGATGATACAAATAAATGGAAAGACAGGTCTGAAGAATTAATACCATTAAAATGTTCATACTTCCCCCAAGCAATCTCCAGATTCAATGCAATCCCTATCAAAGTAACAATCGATTTTTCATAGAACTAGAGCAAGCAGTCCTCAGATTTGCATGCAACCACAAAAGACCCTGAAGAGCCAAAGCATTCTTCAGAAATAACAAGGCCATAGCTATCATGCTCCTGGATTTCAAACCATACTACGAAGCCACAGTAATCAAAACAGTATGATATGGGCACAAAAACAGACACATAGCTCAATGGAACACAACAGAGAGCCCAGAAATAAACCTGTACTTATATGGTCAAATAATCTATGACAAAGGAAGTAAGAATACACAATAGGAAAAAGACAACCTCTTTAACAGTGTTGGGCAAATCGGACAGCTATGTGCTAAAGAATGAAACTGGACCATTTTCTTACACCATACACAAAAATAAATTCAAAATGGATTAAGGACCTAAGTGTAAGATCTAAAACGATAAGAATCATAGAAGTAAACATAGACAGTAAATTCTGACATCTGCCTTAGCAACATTTTTCTGGATTGGTCTGTCCAGGCAAAGGAAACAAAAGCAAAAAGAAAAAACCTGGGATTACATCAAATTAAAAAACTTTCTGCACAGCAAAGGAAACCATCAACAAAATGAAAACACAAGATATTTGAGAGAAGAATGAATGGATAGGAGAAAATACTTGTAAAATGATTTATCTGATAAGGGGTAAATATCTGCAAAATATAAACAACTTGCAAAACTCAACATCAGAAAAACAATCTGATTTAAAAATGGGCAGAGGACCTGAATAGACATATTTTTCCAAAGAAGACATACAGATGGACAACAGACACATGAAAAGATGTTCAGTATCACAAATCATTAGAGAAATATAAATCAAAACCACAACGAGAAATCACCTCACACCAGCCAGAATGGTTAGTATCAAAAGGACAAGAAAAACCAGTGTTGGCAAGGATGTGGAGAAAAGGAACTCTCCTGTATTGTTGGTAGGAATGTAAACTGGTGCAGCCATGATGGAAAACGGAGTTTCCTCAAAATATTAAAAATAGAAATACTATAAGATCCAGTAATTCCACTTCTGAGTATTTACCCAAAGAAAACAAAAACACTAATTTAAAAAGTGTTTATGCATCTCTGTTTATTGAAGCGTTATTCACAATATCCAAGGTATGAAAGTAACCCATGTGTCTTTGGACAGATGAATAGATAAAGAAAATGCAGTGTATTACACAATGGAATATTACTCACCCATAAGGAAGAATGAAATATTGCCATTGGCAACAACATGGAGAAATCTAGGGGGGTATGATGCTAAATAAGTCACAGAAAGATAGATACCATATAATTTCACTAACATGTATAATTTAAGAAACAAATGAAAAAAGAGAGACAAAAAAACTTCCCTTATTTTTTTTATCTCTTCAGAATATAATTGACTGTCAAAAGCAAAGTTGGTAAAATATATAATAGGGTTTATAGTATATGTAGCATTAAAATGTGTCTGACATAACAGCACAAAGGATGGGATGGGGAGAAATAGAAGTATACTTTTATAAGGTTTTCATACCATACATGAAGTGGTACAATATTATTTGACGGTATACTGTAATAAGTGAAAGATATATATTGTAAACCATATGACAATCACTAAAAAGTAAATAAGGATTGCACCTAGTAAGTCAATAGTGGAGATAAAATGACACAAAATAATCAAAAGAGGTAAAAAACTTAGGAGAAATAAAGAGCAAATAGTAAAATGTTACATTTAAATCAAAACATATCAATAACTACATTAACTGTAAATAATATAAACACTCCAATTAAAATGCAGAAATTGTCAGATGGAATTTTTAAAAAGACTCAAGTATGTGCTGTCTACAGAAAAAGAAAACACTTTAAGGACATAGGTAATAAAAAATGGAAAAATAGATGCGCTACATAAACTGTATATAAAAACAGTCTACAAAAAATAATTAGAGTGAGTATATTAATATCAGACCATGTAGACTTCAGTACAAAGAATATTACCAAGGTTAAGAAGACATTTCAAGATGATAAAAGGGCCAATTTATCATAAAGACAAAACAATTCTAAATGTGTATGTGCCTAATAGAGTTTCAAAATCATGAAGCAAAAATTGATAGAACTGAAAGGAAAACGAACAAATACACAATTACACCTGGACACTTCAACATTCCCCTCTCTCAGTAACAGATAAAACATCTAGGCAAAAGATCAGTTAGAATATAGAAAACTTGAACAACATTATGAACTAAGTTGACCTAATTAACATTTATTATTAAACACCCAAACAACAGCAGAATATATATTGTTTGCAAGTATATCTCAGTGAAACCTTATTCTAGGCTATAATAAGAATCTCAACAGAGCTAAAAGGACTGAAATGATACAAAGTATGTTGTCTGTCCACAAAATGATTTAGAAATTATATTATATGTATATATATATGTATGTCTTATTTTCCATAAGAAATTAAGTAGCACACTTCTATATAACCCATGAGTCAAAAAAGAGATCACAAGAGAAATTAGCACGTTTGAACTGAATGAAAATGAAAACACAAGAGACCAAAATGTGTGGAATTCAGTTAAAGTGATGCTTTGCAGAAATATATGGCATTATAATGCTTGTATTAGAAAAGCCAGATCTCAAAATGTATACTTTTACCTTTAAAAAAATCAGAAGAAAACCAATCCCTGAGTCATCATAAATAATAAACATTAACAGTAGAAATAAAATTGAAAACAAATTTTACAAAAATTTTTAAGTTTACTTGTTAATTTTGAGATAGAGAGAGAGCATGTGCAGGGGAAGGGCAGAGAGAGAGAATCCAAAGCAGGCTCCACGCTGTCAGCACAGAGCCTGATGCAGGGCTCAAACTCATGAACTGTGAGATTGTGACCTGAGCTGAAACCAAGAGTCGGACATTTAACTGATTGAGCCACCCAGGTGCCCCTTTTTAAAACATTTTTTGAAGTTTATTTATTGAGAAAACAACTTTAAAAGTAGAAAACATAAACCCAAAATTTAGTTGTTTAAAACAATAAAATTAATAAACCTCTACCCAAAGAAAAGAGAGGTAACACAAATTACCAAAATCAGCAAATGTCAGGGGGTATCATTACATATTCTAGAGACAATAAAAAATATTATGAAAATTTTATGCTGAAAAATGTGATCATTAAGACAGTATGGATAAATTTTTTTTTTTAATTCTTATTTATTTCTAGGAGAGAGAGATAGACAGCGTGAACAGGGGAGGGTCAGAGAGAGAGGGAGACACAGACTCCAAAACAGGCTCCAGGCTCTGAGCTGGCAGTCAGCACAGAGCCCGACGCGGGGCTCGAACCCACGAACTGCGAGATCATGACCTAAGCGAAAGTCGGGCGCTTAACCGACTAAGCCACCCAGGCGCCCCTGGATAAATTTCTTGAAAGATTATCCAAGCTCACTCAAGAACTATATAACCTAAATAGCTATACATACCTATTAAAGAGACTGGATTCATTATTTAAATTTTTCCCATAAAGAAAACTTTAGACTTCACTGATCAAATCTAACAAACATCCAAGATGTAATACTGATTCTATAGAAAACAGAAGAGCAGAGAACACTGTCCAACTCATCTTGTAAAGGCAGCAGTATCCTATTACCAAAGACAACTCAAGGAGACTACACACCAATATCCATCATGAATAAAGATGCAAAAATCTTTAACAAAAAGTTTAGCAAATCAAATCCAGCAACATACATTATAACCAATTACAGTTTATCCCTGGAATGCAGAGTTGGTTCAACAGTAGACAATCTATGTGTTTCAACATATTAAAAAACTAAAAAAGAAAAACCCTATGATCGTCTTAATGCAGAAAGCATTTAGCAATATTCCACATTCTATCCATAAAATCTTTGTGTACTCAAGGAATGAAAGAAATTCCTGGTAAAGAGCATCTATGAAATACCTACAGCTAACTTTATATTAAACTTTACCCCCAAGGTCAGGAACAAGGTAAGGATATTCACTCTTACCACATTTATTCAATGCTGTGCAAAAGTTCTAACCAGAATTTTAAGGTTAATTAACTCATTAATATAAACGTGGAAGGCAGGGGCACCTGGGTGGCTCAGTTGGTTAAGCGTCCGACTTTGGCTCAGGTCATGATCTCATGTTCCTGGGTTTAAGCCCTGCATCAGTCTCCGTGCTGACAGCTCAGAGCCTGGAGTTTGCTTTGGATTCTGTGTCTCCCTCTCTCTCTGATCCTGCCCTGCTTGCACCCTGTCTCTCTGTCTCTCAAAAAACAAAACATTAAAAAAATGTTTTTTAAATAAAAGTGGAAGGCATACAGATTAGAGAGAAAGAATGATAAATGTCCTTATTTGCAGATAACATGATCATCTACATAGAAATTCCCAAGGAATTTACGAAAGGTATTGAGAATAAGTAAATTTAGCAAGGTCACAGGATGCAAGGTCAACACACAAAAGTCAACTGCATTTTTATATACTATTAACAATTGGAAATTTAAATGTAAATGTAATAAAGACCGAGTTTATTTTTGATGTTTGACCACTGGCAAGTTTAAGCTCCATCCCTCCTTCTTGCTATGTATCAGGGCAAGTCAATAAGATGGCCCTGGCATTTCTGCCCTCACTGTCAGTTGGGGTAGGTAGAGAGGGGAGTTCAAATCATGAAAATCCAACCCATACACAGGAATTTTCACCTTGCTCCTGTTCCCCAACCATAATAAAAACCAGCACCGCTCACCCTTCCCTTCACTCAAGCTACCCCAGAACAACTCAGGTGCCTGCACTGCTCTCCCCAGAAAACCCCATTCTGTGAAAAACAAGCCCTTTCAGCCTTTTGGTATGTGTGTGGTGTCATCAGTCTCAACATTCAAACAAATTTTGGGTGGCGGTAGGGTTGATCCCATCTTCTGTGGGACAACCACAAAACAAAACAGTATTATTTATAAGAGCATCAGGAAATATGAAATGCTTAGGAGTACATTTAGCAAAATATGTGCAAGACTTATACAATGAAAACCAGAAAAACCCACTGATAGAAATTAAAGATAACCTAAATAAATAGAAAGAGATACCAGGAACAGGAAGACCTAATACTTATGATGTAAATACTCTCTAAATTGATTTACAGATATGATGCAATGGCAATCAGATCTCAGCAGGATTTTTTTTTTTTTGAAACTGACAGGCTGCTTCAAAAAGTATATGGAAATACAAAGGACACAGAAAGTTGTAGTAGAGTCGTACAAAGAAACTTTTCACAACAGTGAATATGAAGGAACACAGAACTTCACATCAACACAAATGAATCCTAGAAATATATTCAAATATAAAAAACTATGACATAAATAAGACCTTTATGTAAATACAGTTTTAAAACATGTACTCCACATGTGTGCCTAACATCAGAGCCCCAAAATATATGAAGCAAGCTTTAACAGATTTGAAGGGATTACCAAGTAATTCAACAGTAATTAGTGAAGATTTCTATACTCAAATTTCAATAACAGATAGAATAACCAGACAGATCAATAGGCAACAGACAACACTACAAACCAACTAGACTCAGTAGACATATACAGAATACTCTGCCCAACAACAGAATATACATTTTTCTCAAGTGCACGTGGAACATTCTTCTAGCACAGACATATGTTAGCCTATAAATCTTAATAAATTTTAAAAGACTGGAATCATACAAAGCATCTTTTCTAATCATAATGAAATGAAAGTAGAGATCAATATCAAAAGGAAAACTAGACAATTCACAAATATGTGGAAATTAAACAATACACTCTTAAACTGCCAATTTGACAAAGAAGAAATCGCTAGGGAAATTAAAGACAAATGAAAATGAAAACAACATACCAAAACTTAGGAGATGGAGCAAAAGAAGTGCTAAGAGGGCAGTTTTTAGTTGTAAATGCATACACTTAAAGACTCAAAAAAATAACCTAACTTTAAAACTTAAGATACTAGGAAAAAAATGCAAACTAAGCCCAAAGCTAGCAGAAGGAAGGAAATAGTAGATTAGAACAGAGATAAATGAAATGAACAGAAAAATAGAGAAAATCAAGCCAAAAGTTGGTTCTTCAAAAAAAAAAAAAAAGAAATTGACAAATCTTTGAGTAGAATGGCTATGAAAAAAAGAAGACTAAAATTAGTAAAATCAGAAATGAAAGTGGGGGCATCACAACTGATTTTACAGAAATAAAAAGGAGTATAAGAAAGCACTGTGGGGGCGCCTGGGTGGCTTAGTCGGTTAAGCGTCCGACTTTCGCTTAAGTCATGATCTCGCGGTTCGTGGGTTCGAGCCCCGCGTCGGGCTCGCAGTTCGTGGGTTCGAGCCCCGCGTCGGGCTCTGTGCTGACTGCTGGCTCAGAGCCTGGAGCCTATTTCAATCTGTGACTCCCTCTCTCTCTGACCCTCCCCTGCTCATGCTGTCTCTCTCTCTGTCCTAGAAATAAATAAAACATTAAAAAAAAATTAAAAAAAAAAAGCACTGTGAATAACTGTATATCAACAAATTGAATAACCCAGATGAACTTCCCAACAAATTCCAAGAAAAAGACCATCTATCAAAACTGAATTATGAAGAAACAGAAAATATGAATAAATCTATAACTACCAAGGAGATAGGATCCGTAATCAAAAACCTCCAAACAAAGAAAAGCCCTGGACAAGATGGCTTCACTCATGAATTCTACCAAATGTTTAGAAAAAGTAACATCAATAGTTCTCAAATTATTCCAAAAACATGAAGAGGAGAGAAAATTTCCTAATTCATTATATGAGGCTGGCATTACCTAGATACCAAAGTCAAGACAGACGCTAACAAGAAAACTTACAGACCAATGTATCTTATGAATATTGATGCAAAAATTATCAGCAAAATATAAGCAAAGTGAATTTTTTATTATATTAAAGAAGATTATGCATCGTGACCATGTGGAATTTATTCCAAGAATGCAAGGATGGTTCAATGTATGAAAATCAATCAGTATAATAAACCACACTAATAAAATGAAGGAAAAAAACCATATAATCATTGATGCAGAAAAAACATTTGACAAAATTTAACATTTTCATGATAAAAAATAAGTGAGTAAACTAGGAATAGAAGTTCCTTAACATGACAAAGGCCATATATGAAAACCCCTCAACTTCATACTCAGTGGTAAAAAGCTAAAATCTTTCCCCTGAGATCAGAAATAAGGATGCCCACTTTTGCCACTTCTAATCAACATAGTACTGAAAGTTCGAGCCAGAGCAATTAGACAAGAAAATAAGTCATCAAACCTTTAAAGAAATAAGTATAATTATCTGTTTGCAGATGATAAGATCTACATTTAGAAAACCTTCAAGATTACACAGAGAGAAACTATTACAGCTGATAAGCAGAATCAGCAAAGTTATAGGATATCAAATCAACACAAGGTACGTTTCCACACACTAACAATGAACAATCTAAGAAGGAAATTAAGGAAACAATTCCATTTATAATAGCATCAAAAAGAATAAAACACTTAGAAATAAGTTTAGCCACAGAGTTTAAACACTTGACATGACAAAACATGGCTGAACAAAATTAAAGAAGACATAAAGGAAAAAATCCCACGTTCACGGACTGGAAGACTTAATATTGTTAAAATGATAATACTATTCAAAGCAATCTACAGATTCAGTGTAATCTCTATCAAAAGCCCAACAGTGTTTTTTGCAAAAACAGAGAAACCTTTCCTAAAATTCATATGGCATCTCTCAAGAGACCCCAAAAAGCCAAAACAATCTTAGAAAAGAAGAAATTTGGAGGACTCACACTTCCTGATTTAATACTTACTGCAAAGCTACAGTAATCCAAACAGGGTGGTGGTGGCATAAGAATAGAAGTGTACACCAACAGAGAGCCTAGAAATAAACCCCTGCATAAGTGGCTAACTGGGGGCACCTGGGTGGCTCAGTCTGTTAAGCGTCCAACTTTGGCTCAGGTCACGATCTCATGGTTCATGAGTGTAAGCCCCATGTCAGGCTCTGTCCTGACAGTTCAGAGTCTGGAACCTGCTTCGGATTCTGTGTCTCGCTCTCTCTGCCCCTCCCCTGCTCACACTTTATCTCTCTCTCTCTCTAAAATAAACAAGCATTTAAAAAAAGAAGTGGTTAACTGACTTTTGACAGCGTGCATGGAGAAAGGTTGGTCTTGCATTAAGCTGGACCCTTACCTGATGCCACATACAAAAATTAAAATAGATCAAAAACCTAAATGTAAAAACTAAAATTACAAAACCCTTAGATTAAAACATAGAGGAACATCTTCAGGACATTGGATTTGGTAATGATTTCTTGGATAAACACCCAAAGCACAGGCAACAACAACACAATAGATAAATTGGATTTCATCAACATTAAAAACTTTGCACACCAAAGGACTCCCTCAAGAGGGTAGAATGACAACCCACAGAATGGGAGAAAATATTTGCCAATCATATATCTGATAAGGGATTCATATCCATAATATATTTTTAAAAAACTCCTACTACTCAATTACAGGAAAAAACAAACAACCCAATGAAAATAGACAAGCAAAGGACTGAAATAGACATTTCTCTAAAAATATACAAATGGCCCATAACCATATGAAAAGATGCTCAGCATCACTAAAACAACTTAAAGCCACAATGAGTTACCACCTCACACACATTAGGATGTTTAAAATAAAATTTTAAAAAAGGAAAGTAACAAGTGTTGACAAGGATGTGGAAAATTGGAACCCTTGTGCACTGTCAGCTGGAATGTAAAATGACACAGCTACTGCAACAAAACAAAATAAAACAAAACACAGTTTGGTGGTTTCTCAAAAAGTTAAACATAGAATTATCATATGATCCAGCAATTCCGCTCCTAGGTATGTACCCAAAAGAACCAAAAGCAAGGTCTCAGATACTTGTACCCCAGTACTTTTAGCAGAATTATTCAAAATAGCAAAAAGATGGGGTGCCTGGGTGGCTCAGTCAGTTAAGCAACTGACTTCAGCTCAGGTCATGATCTCATGGTTCGTGGGTTCAAGGCCACGTCGGACTCTGTGCTGACAGCTAGCTCAGAGCCTGGAGCCTACTTCAGATTCTGTGTCTCCCTCTCTCTCTGCACCGCCCCCGCCCCCCGCCTTGCTCATGCTGTCTCTCTCTCTCTCTCTCTCTCAAAAATAAATAAAACATTTTTTAAAAATTAAAAAAAAAACCAAAATAGCAAAAAGGTAAAAACAACATGAATGTCTATCGACAGATAACTGAATCAGCAAGATGTGGTATATACATACAATGGAATATTATTCAGCCGCAAAAAGGAACAACATTCTAACACATGCTACAACATGGATGAATCTTGAAAACAGGATGTGAAGTGAAATAAGTCAGCCACAAAAAGATAATTATTGTATGGTTCCACTCACGTGAGATAAATTCATAGAGACAGAAAGTAGATTAGAAGTGACCAGGGGCTAGGGAGAGAGGAAATGGGGAACTACAGGCATACCTCCAAGATACTGATTTGGTTCCAGACCATTGCAATAAAGCAAATATCACAATAAAGTGAGTCAAACAAAGTCTTCCTTTCCCAATGCATATAAAAGTCATGTTTATGTAATACTATAGTCTATTAAGTATGCACTAGTATTATGCCTAAGGAAAAAAAAAAGCCTAAGAATATTTTATTACTAAAAAATCCTAACCATGGGGTGCTTGGGTGGCTCAGTCAATTACGTGTCCGATGTTTGATTTCAGCTCAGGTCATGATTTCACAGTTTGTTTTATGCAATCGAGTCCCACATCAGGCTCTGTGCTGACAGCACAAAGTCTGTTTGGGATTCTTCTCTCTCTCTCTCTCTCTCTCTCTCTCTGCCCTTATCCTGCTTGTGCTCTCTCTCTCAAAATAGATAAACATTTAAAAAATAAAAAATGCTAGCCATCATCTGAGCTTTCAGCAAGTCATAATCTTTTTGCTGATGGGGCCCTGCTATGTTGACAGCAGCTAACCCATCAAGGCAGTGCCTGGGGAGGGCTGGGGTTGCTGGGGCCATTTCTTGAAGACAACAGTGAAGCTTGCTGCAATGAGTGATTCTTGCTTTCACAAACAATTCCTCTGTAGCATGTGATGCTGTTTGATAGCATTTTACCACCACAGAACTTCTTTCAAAATTGGGAGTCAGTCTTCTCAAATCCTGCTGCTACTTTTATCAGCTAAATTTATGTGATATTACAATGTGTTTTCATTTCAACAATCTTTGCAGCATCTTCACCTGGAATGATTCCCACTCAAGAATCCACTCTGTTTGTTTATCCCTAAGAAGCAACTCCTCATCTGTTCAAGCTTTATCATGGGATAGCAGCAATTTGGTCCTGTCTTCAGGCTCCATTTCTGATTCTAGTTTTCTTGCTGTTTCCAGTACATCTGCAGTGACTTCTTCCACTGAAGTCTCAAACCCCTCAAACTCCTTCATGAGGGCTGGAATCAACTTCTTCCAAACTCCTGTTCAAGTTGATATTTTGACCTCTTTCCATTAAGTCATGAACGTTCTTAATGGCATCTAGATAGTGAATCTTTTCCAGAAGGTTTTCAATGGACTTGGCACAGTTCCATCAGAGCAATCACTGTCTATAGCAGCCACAGCCTTATGAAATATGTTTCTTAGATAATAAGACTTGACAGTTGAAATTACTCCTTGATCCGTGGGCTAAAGAATGGATGTTGTGTTAGCAGGGAGGAAAACAACATCCATCTTGTTCATCTCCGTTAGAACCCTTGCGTGACCAGGTGCTCTGTCAACAAGCAGTAATGTTTTGAGTCTTTCTTTCCAAGCACTAGGTCTCAATAGTGGGCTTAAAATATTTAGTAAGCCATGTGATAAACAGATAACCTGTCATCCAGGCTTTGCTGTTCATTTATAGAGCACAGAAAGAAGAGATTTAGTATAATTCTTTGAGAGAGACAGAGACAGCATGAGTAGGGGAAGGGCCAAGAGAGAGGAGAGAGAATCCCAAGGCAGGCTCTGCACTGCCTGTCAGTGCAGAGCCCAATGTGGGGCTCAAACCCGCAAAACTATGAGCTCATGACCTGAGCCGAAACCAAGAGTTGGACACTTAACCAAATGAGCTGCTCAGACGGCCCAGATTCAGCATAGTTCTTCAGGGCCCTAGGACTTTTAAAATGGTAAATGAACATTAGCTTCACCTTAAAGTCACCAGCTACATTCACCCTAAAAAGAGGCAGCTTGTCCTTTGAAGCTTAGAAGCCAGGCACTGACTTCTCCTCTCCAGCTATGAAAGTCCCAGATGGCATCTTCTTTCAATAGAAGACTATTGTATCTATGCTGAAAATCTGGTTAGTGTAGCCACCTTCATGAACTGTCTTAGCTAGATCTTCCAGAGTACTTGCAGCGGCTTCTACATCAGCGCTTGCTGCTTCACCTTGTATTTTTATGTTAGGGAAACAGCTTCCTTAAACCTCATGAACCAACCTCTGCTAGCTTCAAACTGTTCTCCTGTAGCTTCCTCACCTCTCTCAGCCTTCACAAAACTGAAGACAGTTAGAGCCTTACTCTGGATTAGGCTTTGGCTAGAGGGAATGTTGTGGCTGGTTCACTCTCCTATCTGGACCACTCAAACTTTCTCTGTATCAGAAATAAGGCTGCTTTGCTTTCTTGCTGTTGGTGTGTTCACTGAAGTACCACTTAAAAAAAATTTTTTTTTAATTTTATTATTTCAGAGAGAGGGCACACATGAGGAGGGGAGAGGGGCGGAGGGAGGGAGAAAGAGAGAAAAAGAATCCCAAGCAGCCTCTGTGCTGTTAGCATGGAACCCAACAAAGGGCTTGATGCCACGACCCTGGGATCATGACCAGAGCTGAAATCAAGAGTCGGATGCTCAACCAACCAAGCCATCTAGGTGCCCCTAAGATAGCACTTTTAATTTCCTTTGAGGACTTTCTTTGCATTTACAGCTTGGGTAATTGATTGACTCAAGAGTAACCTGTTAACTGTTTAACTCAAGCTTTCAACATGCCTTCTTCACTAAGCTTAATCATTTCTAGCTTTGATTTAAACTGAGAGATGTGAGGCTCTTCCTTTCATTTGAACACCTGAAGGCCACTGAGGGTTACTAATAGGCCTTGGTTCAATGCTGTTTTATCTCAGAGAATAGGAAAACAAGGAGACAGGGAATGGCAGGTCAGTGGGGCAGTCTGAACCCACAATTTACAAGTTCAGTTCACCATTTTACATAGGGATGGTTCGTGGCACTCCGGAACTATTACCACAGCAGCATCAAAGATCCCTGACCACAGACCACCATAACACAATGACAAAGTTTGAAATACTGTAAGAATTACTAGAATGTGACACAGAGACATGAGGTGAGCAAATTCTGTTGAAAACACGGTGCCAATAGACTTGCAGGGTTGTCACAAACTTGCATTTGTGAAAAACACAGATCTACAAAGCACCATAAAGTGAAGTGCAATAAAACGAGGCATGCCTGTACTGTTTACTGGGTACAGAACTTCTGTGTGGGGCAAGGAATGTTTTGAAAATGGAGAGTAGTGATGGCTGTACAACACTGTGAATGTACTTAATTCCACCGAACTGTACAATCAAATATGATTAAATACGGTAATTTTTATGTTATGTGTATTTTGCCATAATAAAAAAAAAACTGCAAAAAACCCTCCCATATCACAGGCAATACAACTTTGGAGGTTGAGTGACTCAAATCTATGACTGAGGAAAGTATAAAGAAATCCAGGGGGGGCGCCTGGGTGGCTTAGTCGGTTGAGCGTCCGACTTTCGCTTAGGTCATGATCTCGCGGTTTGTGGGTTCGAGCCCCGCGTCGGGCTCTGTGCTGACTGCCAGCTCAGAGCCTGGAGCCTGTTTCAGCCTGTGACTCTCTCTCTCTCTGACCCTCCCCTGCTCACGCTGTCTCTCTCTCTCCTGAAATAAATAAAACATTAAAAAAAAAAAAAAAAAAAAAAAAAAAAAGAAATCCAGGATACTGCCTCTGAGTAGGGTTACCCAGGTGTTTCCACGTGCACCTGCCACGTTTTGATTCTTAATCTGGGGGACAGGCACAGTATGTTTGTATAGCTCCAGTGAAGGTCTGAAACAATTGACAATCAAAGTCAACAAGATTAGGAGGCAACATGGCGGCTTTACCAGAAGGCACCAAGCTTACCGTGGAGAAGTGAAGACAGGTCCCTTAGTCTTGGGGTGATGCCTGGTCACTCACTCTCCTTGACCCACTCCAATCTTCCCTCCTATCACAGCTCTGCCTTCAACACCCCCTCCACATGCTCCACCACGGAGGGGCCTTTAATTGCTTTCAGAGTTCTGGGCCTGGCCTTCAACTAAGGCTCACATCTCTCCAGCCTCTGGGGAGGGGTAGACTAAACTGGGGCTTATCTGTCTGGTCCCTGCCTCTGCTGAAATTGGGAAAGTCCCTCAGGTGCCTCTGCCTCCCTACCCGTCCTCAAGAATCACCAGCCCAGGATTTGCTGAATCATGGAGACAGGAGAGTACAGCGCACTTGCCTACTCACGTGAACCCCTTTCTCAGGATGCATGTGGTACAGCTCTCCACCCCACAGCACGGCCAGAAGTGGGGCAGGCTTTCGTCTTCTCTCCAGGCAGGCTTAGTGCCCATGCTCCAGGCAGGCTCCTACCGCAGAGCAACATTTCCTTGCTCCTGAGATGCATCCAAGGGGGGGCTGGACCCACCTCGGCTGTGTCTAGGGCCCCATATGGCCACTCCTATGGCTGTGAGTAAGAGAGAGAGGGGCAAGCAGAGACTTCCACCCTTCCTGGCTCCCAGGCCAGGGGAGAAGACCCTTGTGCCACACTCATCTTCCTGGGGCAGCCGCACTGAACCACTCCTTCCATCCTGCCGGGCACCTGGTCCCTGTGGCACTTCTGTCTGGGAAGGCTTTGGTCGGTTCAGGCCCCCACCCCCAATGCCAGCGATGGACACAGCAGATGGGTCAGGCTCAGAGGTGACATTCAATGAGGGGCAACAATGTAGGGACCACATGACCCTATTAAGTATCACTAGAGGCCTTTGTCACTGCAGCACTTTGCAGCAACTAATGATTCTTGTTTCCAGTTCTGAAATCAGCAGGTGAAGATGTGTATTGCATAATCTGCCAAATTTCGTGATCAGAATTTCTCATATAACGGCAAATTTCCATGTAGTTTTGAACTCGTGGCCAATTGCACAACAAGTTTGGTAATTTGGGTGGAGTCAAGTTGCAAAAGAATTGTGCCCAGAAAAAAATGGCTACCTGCCATCTCAGGAGGGTCCCGCACTTGGGACACAGTCCATCTCCAAAGTCACACAGCCGGAGAGCTGACAAAACTTTCTGAAACAGCACCTGTAAGAGGTTCTCACAATTTCTTGGCAGGCACACATGTGTCTGTGTGTGTATGTTTCCTTTCTGGCTTAGGGCCAGTGCAGTGTACTGGGCTAGGGCCAGACCCTTGGGCCACTAGACTCCTGATTTTTGCTGGTCACCCAAGAGATGACAGAACTCTGGAGAGGGACCGAGCAGTGTGAGCCAGGCTTGAGGCACAAGACATGCTTCAGCCTTTCAAGAAGCTCAGCCAGGATGAAGCTGATGATGGTGATTCTGCTTTGGGCACAGCTGGTGGCATGTCCACTTTCCAGGAGGTAATGGGGGCCTCCAGACTTTATAGGTGCCAGCGCTTTGTCTCCTCAATCTTGTAGGAATTTAACCAGAAGAGAGTGCTTCACAACTACCAAAAAACAAGCATGAGAGGTCTGTCCTGGGTTGTTTATGTTGGCAAACAATGATAAAAACTGAACCACCAAGAGAGGATGGTGCAGAGAAAACAGCGGGCCCGTGAACATGAAAGGACCTGTTAGCCCATTTCAGTAGTGGTGCAGCCTTGTCACTACAGCCACAGCTGGAGCAGACCCGAGCATGAAGCTCAACTACTCATGACCGTGGAGGCCCTTGGTGCCCAGAGGCTGGCACTGTTCCTGGAGGCACCGGCTCGCACACCTGTCTCTGTGTCCTCGGGCCGGGGCGGTGATGACAATCCCAACAGAACGGCAGAACGGTGGCGGGGGCTGCGGCCATCCTTGCCGCTGTGGCAGGTGTTTGCACGTCATTCTCAAACAGAGGATTTGGGACGCGTCGCCCACCTTTGACCTGGCCTTCCAGTCCTGGCTTTGACCTGCTCTCTCTGCAAGACTTCCAACGAGGTTCTCAACCTCCTAGGTTGGGCTTTGTGTGAGCAAAACGAACAGTGCTCTGTAGCTGCCTTCGTCTGACCATGAAGCTCCATTAAGCCATGGAACCAAAGAGTTACACTAGTGATAACAAGGGCACTTCACATGGATCACTATGCACATGTAACCCCCCAGAGACAGATGGGGGTGGAGCATGGGGAGGGGGTCTCCTCCTCCTCCCCCTCCTCCTCCATCATCATCATCAATCTCATGTTACAGAAACAGAAACAAGCCTGAGGGATGGGGTCCCTACCCCGTTTCAAGCTGGAGGCCAGAACCCCCCCCCACCACAGGCCTGAACAACAAAACCACATCATCGGAGCCAAAAAGTCATGGTCAGAACATGAAAAGGGTGCAAGGCACCATGTGCCCACACTAGGGCTCTGGAGGCCAAGAAGTGGTGAAGGATCGGCTTTCCTGCAGCTTGGCAAAGCCTTCCCAATGGCACAACCATCTAACTGCCCAGCCCTGTGGCAGGCTGAGGTGAGTGCAGGGTCTTGGCCCAGGGTAGGAATCTTGGTCAGAGATGAGACCTGGCTGGGAGGTGAAGGTCTAGTGGATAACCCTGGGGAGCTGCCTCCTCCCCTGGGACCCTCACTGCCACCCCTAACCCAGGCCGTCCACTCTCCCCAACGTGGCGGAATGTGCTTCTTCTTGCCCCAGGAGCCCTGCCTAGTCTGCCCCTGCCCACTCTGTTGCCTTGCACCCCACCATGAGCCTTGCCGTCTGGGTTCCAGTCCAGGTGCATGACCACCCTCCCTTCCTTCCACCCAGGGCCTCTGGGTGTGATCCGCCTCTGCCCAGATATGTGACCCCACCCCGTCCTTTCACCTGGGCCACTCTTTGCCTTCCCTCAGTCCCCACTCAGCCATTACTTCCTCTAGGAAACCTTCCTGGGCCACTGGCCACATCCATCTGGGACTTCTCTTTGTCCCACACTTACTGGGACCTCAACAAACTAAGAGTGAGATGAGCTGTCCAAGGCCCATCCCCGAGCCAAGGGCTCTGCAGCCTAGCCCCCTGCAAGACTGGCCTGAGGCTGCGTTCTGGAATGCTGGTTGGCCAGACCAGGCCAATGCAGGATGGGCCTGCCTGCAGCCTACAACTCCGGAGCCTGGGCAGTATGAAACACGGCCACTGAACTCATGCATCTGTGCCAGGGTGGACAGAAGGGCTCACGGAATGTTCTGGGTCCTGACGTGGGGGTGCTCCCCTGGGTGATACACAGATCAAAATTCATCACCAGTACACCTTATTCCGGGTATGTCATAACTCAATTTTGTAAAAATTGTAACAAGAAGAAAATTATAACTTTTTCCAAAGGTCAAGTTCTTCTTCCTAGAAATCTCATCTGCCATATACTGGTGCACGATGAATAAATCAGAAATTTTCTTCTCACCTCTTCTAATGGCTCATCATTTGTTGCTTTAAAGAGGCCCCCGGGGCGGCCTGGGTGGCCAGGGACCCCCTGGTGCAGCGGCTGTGGCAGGCTGGTTGGGAGCTGCCAAAGGCTGCGAGAGAGAGCCCCCATGCCCGAGGCCACACCAGGACCAGAGGCCAGGCTTTTGTCCCCAGCTCTGCCAGGACCTGCTGTGTAGCCTAGCCCGCTTCAGATTCTGTGGCTCTCTGCCCCTCCCCAGTTCATGCTCCCTCTCTCTCAAAAATATAAATTAAAATTTAAATAATTTTAATATCAAATAATCAAAAAATAAATTTAAAAAATAGTAAATAAAAATATGTTCACTTCAGGAGAGGAGCCAGACATGGCAACTGAGGCACAGAGGGCCAGTGACTTCTCTTACAGGGGCCGCGGCCAGCACTGCTGAGTCTGTCCACCCCACAGACACCCACCTGGATCAGGCTCCATCATGTCCCCCTAGGACCTTCCTGATGGCTCCTCAAGGCGTCTGTGCTACCAGGACCCCTCTCCTCACCACCCTATGATATGCTCCCCATACGGCAGCTGAGGGTCAGCCTGGGCCTCACCAAAGGCCTCGCCTTCCCACGCAAAGGAAACAGGACAACTAACAGCTCCCTCGGGTCCAGGGAGCAGTCTGAACGGGAGAACACGACACTGCCTGCTGCAGAGGCCACTTTGGGGCAATTGGGCCATGGAATGTAGAAAGAGCCACAGTAACGCGCTGGCTGAATACAGAAAGGCCCATAAGGTGACCCACCTCAACATATCCATAGGCCCTAATTCACCAAAGGTCTATTTACAACCAGGCAGCTACCAAAACAAGAAAAAATTCCATCTGTCGCCATACCTCCTCTCTTCCCCCTTTTAAAGGGCCTCCACCCTCCCCCTCCTGGCAGACAGTCCCTCCTTCTCTGTCTTGCTCTGTGGCTTCCTTGTGGGGTATTCAACAAACTTGTGTCGCCTTTGCTCGGCCTCAGGTGAAGCCCGAGCCTCCTCCGGCTTCCACCCAATCATCATCCCACATTTGGCGGAGGCCTCCATCTGATTGGGAGAGACACCGCACCTACAAAATGCCCTTGCCGAAAAATTCAAACTCAAATCTGCTCAGATCCACCAATTCAGAGGAAAGTCAGAGGAGCATAGGAAAGGACATCCAGAGAGCCCATCGACAGAGCCCAGGGTTAAGGGGAGCTCCCCAGATTTCTCACTACAGATTCAAGTGAAAAATACACAAGACAGAGAACGATGGAGGAAAAGCTATAGAATAAAGAATGGATCTTCCATAGATCCTGGCAATGTGAACACTGGCTAGATTTTTGAGGACGCTAAGGATGTCACTGCTTATCAGATGGACAAAGGCCCTGTGGTTACATTGTTTAAAAGAACTCTCTTAGAAATACATAGTAGGAGGAGTGCCTGGGTGGCTTAGTCAGTTAAGCGTCCGACTTTCACTTAAGTCATGATCTCGCGGTTCGTGGGTTCGAGCCCCGCGTCGGGCTTTGTGCTGACTGCCAGCTCAGAGCCTGGAGCCTATTTCGGAGTCTGTGTCTCCCTCTCTCTCTGACCCTCCCCTGCTCACACTGTCTCTCTCTCTCTCCTGAAATAAATAAAAAAAAAAAAAAAAAAAAAAAAAAAAGAAATACATAGTAGGGGCGCCTGGGTGGCTCAGTCAGTTAAGTGTCCTACTTCAGCTCAGGTCATGATCTCACAGTTCGTGGGTTTGAGCCCCACGTCAGGCTCTGTGCTGAACGCTCGCTCAGAGCCTGGAGCCTGCTTCAGATTCTGTATCTCCCTCTATCTGCCCCTCCCCACTCACGCTCTGTCTCGCTCTGCCTCTCAAAAATAAATAAATGTTAAAAAAAAAAATACTAAAAATTGAGAGAAAAAAATACGCTATTTGGGAATTGGTTTAAAACAACCCCAGTGTCATTAGAGGGGTGGATGAAATGGGATCACAGCCGCTTTGTGATGGACATACGGGCTTGACAAGGGCTCCTGGCTAATTCTGTTGCAAATTTTCCATAAAGAAAAGAGTGCTGCTGTTGTTGTCTGTTTTAAGTCTCTAATATCCTTACCAAAGGAGTGAGGTAAAGAAAGGAGGGTGGCCTAGAAACCACCCCACCCCCAGGTATGGGGCCAGGGCTAGGCTGGAGGATTCCAAGTATTTCCACTGCAAATGCTTAAACGCTCTGTGCACCCCTAACAGTTTTCAAGTCTGTTAAAAAAACACCTACCTCAGGCGCCTGGGACTTTGGTGCAAGTCATGATCTTACCATTCACGAGTTCAAGCCTCAGGCGGGCGGGCTGGGCGATGACAGAACCCATTTGTATCTTCTGTCTCCCTCTCTCTGCCCCCCTCCCCTGGCTCACACGTACACATGCTCTCGTGCGCATGTGCACTCTCTCTCTCAAAAACAAACATTAAAAAAAAAAACACCTACCTCACACCCGGATATGACAGGATTCAGGGCCACCAGGGTCAGCCCATACACTGTTGTGGATTGTCTGTAAAAGAGAAAAAAGTCAGAGCTGAGAAACTTTTACAGCAATGTCACACAGTGACTAGGTCTGCTAGGTGTCATCCTTAAGACAATGGCTTTAAGGGGCGCCTGGGTGGTTCAGTCGGTTAAGCATCCGACTTCGGCTCAGGTCATGATCTCAGGGTTCATGGGTTCGAGCCCCACATCTGGCTCTGTGCTGACAGCTCAGAGCCTGGAGTGTGTTTCAGATTCTGTGTCTCCCTCTCTCTCTGACCCTCCCCTGCTCATGCTCTCTCTCTCTCAAATAAATAAGACATTAAAAAAAAAAAAAAAGACAATGGCTTTAAAAAGTGAAGGGGAGGAGCCTAGGTGGCTCTGACGACGGTTAAGCAGCTGACTTTGACTTTGGCTCAGGTCATGATCCCACCCTTTGTGAGTTTGAGTCCTGCATCTGGCTCTGTGCCAACAGCTCTAGGGGCCTTGAACCTGCTTTGGATTCTGTGTCTCCCTCTCTCTCTGCCCTTCCCCTAGCTAGCACTCTTTCTCTCTCTCAAAATAAAAGTTAAAAAAATCGTTAAAAAAAAAATAAAAAGTAAAGGGAGCTGGTGGTCAAGATCCTTGGGTTGCAGCCCCAGTGCTGTCACCACTCATGGTTTATTTAACACCTCTGGGCCTCAGTTTCCTCATCCATAAAATGGGAACAGAAGCCATCTCTTTTGTAGGTTTGACAGGAGAACAAAAGGAAGTCAGAGCCAAAAACACCCTTTGAAGAATGAAGTGCAAAGCCGAAGCACTTGGCGATTTTGTCACATTCCCAGTGTGGCCTGGGCCCTGTCCCCATCCCACTCACTGCATAGCCTCACTCACCCTGTTTCCTCCTCCATCAAGTGCAACCACGGCCAAAAACAGTATTACTGATAATAGACTAACTAAAGTATCATTGATCAAAAACTAGATCACCAACGCGCCTGTGTGTGCCCGACACCTCCAGGAATGCTCCTCCAGCCCTGGGGGGCCTACTTCACCACCCCATGCACAGAGGGGGCTCTGGGAGAACAGCGGTCCCTGTCCCTCTGTGTTCAGACTTGCTCTGAGGTCCTAGTGTGACAATACATGTAACACCAATGCAAGTGCACGTGGGCTGTGACTTCGCAGGGCTTTGTCCCAGAACATGCAGAAGTCATATTAACGTGGAGTTCATGGCAGGCCCAGTCCGGCCCCACTGCACCGAGAGCAGACAACAGCAGTCCTGTGGCCCTGCTGGGAACAGCGGAGTGCGGGCCCTCTGCAAGGCGTCACTTCCTGGCTCAAAGCAGGCATTACCCTTGACCCCGCAGAGCCCAACCAGCTGGAGCAGCACACGGGGTGAGGGGACGGAGGCGCTCCCACTAGCCCCATGCCCCAGCTCGGGTGGGCCGCAGAGCCTCTGGGAAGCAGCCAGAAACAGCTTGCTCTTCATGAGACAATGAGTCCACTGTTGACTGGCCAGGGCCTTGATTAATATTTGCAAAAGGAGCAAAGTGGAAAATTCCACCTGGGTGGAGGCAGGGCCCAGGGGAAATGTCAACAACCTCAATGGCCTTGTTCTCCCCGGGATGGACCAAGCAGAAAGACAGAGGCCTGATAAAGGATATAGAACCCGAGAGTGTCATTACACTTGGATCCAAACGAATTTCCTTATTTGAGTCATAGAGGTATTAAATTTTTTTTTGTCATCCTGACTTCCCTGGCCCTAAATTGACACCACACCTTGAAATCCTTCAACTCTCTTCCTCTCTCTGCAGTCTCCTGATAGCCGTGCCAGACCAGCAGAGCTGATGCCAACCCCTGTTACAGATAGGTAAACGGAGGCTCCCACACTCTGAGAGCTTCGCCCAAGGCCAGCAGCTGATGAGTAGCACAGCCAGGCAAATCCTGGTGCCTCAATGGCCAGTGGTGGTACAGAACCTGTTCCAGGGAGTCTGGGGTCAGGTGTCACAGGGATGAGAAGGGGCGGGTCTTCTGGGCTCCAGCAGAGGCCAGACCTCCCTCCACCAGAGGAGAAAGGAGGAAGCCCAAAGCAGTTCTCCTGCGTAGGCAGGTGTGAATATCACCTTGGGGAAAGGTGCCCATAACTGGTTCATTCAAGCATTTAACAGTTTCTCTTAAATACCAGGATGTGAAGGTGCACTGCAGGCGTGAAGGCGCACTGTGCGGTGGCCCTCTGAGAAACCCAGACCTGGCGGAGTTCAGGACTGCAGGGGGAAGGTTTGAGTATCTTCAAAGGCTGCTTCCCTCAGGCTCATGTCACCTCCCTGGGCCACTTCATGATCTCATCTGCCCCATTTTACAAAAAAGGAAACAGAGGCCCTGAGAAGGGCAGCCACATGCCCTAGGTCACAGAGAGAGAGAGAGGAAGCTGAGATTGCTGGACGCTTAGTGGCCCTGCCTCCAGATTATAAAGCCACAAAATTATTGGGCTTAGGTACTTGAACGAATGGTGTCCCTTCCAGCAGGCCCCTCGAAGGCTGCATGCCTGATCAACAAGGACATCTCATGACGGACACATTTTGGAATGACCTTCCAAGCCAGTGTGGACCCCTCTGCCCCTCAGAAGGCAAGCAGGCATAGATTGCTGGCCTACAGAGAATACCAGCCATGGCCGCAAGGCCCTCCCCTCCACGCCCCAGCCCGCAGTCCTGTCTGCAGAGCCCTTCACGGGCATCATCACCATCCCGGAGCCCCAGAGGGCCAGGGCGGTGACAGCGCTGTGCCCCCACACCCCACGCTGCCCAGGGTCCCTCCTTCCACCCCTGCTACCACATGCTCAGTGACCTCCACACCACACTCACCTCCCGCCCCTGGACAAAGAACCTCCGACTCTCCTTTTCTTAAAACCACCCCCACCCCACTCCCATCTCTGAATGCATCTCCTCCCATGTGCGTCTCATTCCCTCTTGTCGAAGCCACCCCTGAATGCCAGTGACATACCCTGACCTCTATGCCCCATTTGGTCCCTCGGGGCTGCTCTCTCATCCCTGGAGCCTCACCTCCACATCCCTGCTTGTCCCCGAAACCCTCGCACTCATGGTCCCAACACACAGCTGTAAAACCAGCATAGCTCGAGCCTGGCCCACCACAGGGACTCACCTGTTCAGTGAGGGAATGCACATTGGTTAGCAGCTACCTTCTTGCTGGTCTCAGAGGGGCTGCCCCTCCCCCCCAACTATCCCTCAGAGCCATCCAGGTGGCCTTTCTAAAGCTTAAACTGACCACCACCTAAACCTCAGCTGTTGTTCCTTGGCACCCCAGAACAAAGTTCACGATCTCCCCCTGGCCTATAGGGCTGTCTCCAACTGCAATTTCACAGCAGGGCGGGTAGATGTGCCCTTGAACATGCACTCACCACATTCATCCCCAGTCTGAGAGCGCCCATCAGCCAGTACCTGTGTGTCATTCACCTTTGCACCCGAGTACTGGCACCCTGCAGGTGTTTGCTGAGAAGACCGACAACTATAAGGGCTGGAAACGGTCTCAAGGACCACACAGCTCAAAGCAACTCAGAGAGGTTGAGTAACGGGCCCAGGGTGACCCAGCCCCAGGCAGTGATGAGGCAACAACCTCCCTTCAGCCATTCTCCTTGGTCAGAAACCAAACCAATCCTTTGGAAACGTCACCTGAAGACCCACATGTACGCACGCCAGAGCTCTAGTTGACCTTGAGATTTAGCTCCAGTCCACGTAGGTCCAAATCTGAACCCTGCAAGTGAGCCAGGCCTGGCATACAGTAGGACCTCAGCAAAACCAGCTGCTTCATTAAGTCAACCTCTCACCAGCTATTAATTCCCTCCATAAGTTTCAGGGCCCTCTTTAGGCCTTAGTCTCTTCATCTGTAGAATGGCGCTAACTTGGCCTGCAAGTTTAAGTGGCCTTGATTAGTCAACCTAACCTGGTCCTTTGCAGCAGCCCAGATCTAAGCTCTGTGACCCGCTGTTAGCCCCACTCATTTTTGCTAACCGTCTTCAAATCACCATGCCAGGCTCAGGCGTCAGAATTATCAGGGAAAGCTTGTAAAAGCGGAGCGCAGCCGGGACCCAGGGCCCAGGATTTGCATTTAAGGCGGCGCGTGACTCCAGAGCACAGCTAAATCCGTACAGCGTCCAATGCTTCCGCCTTCGGAGATCCAAGTGTTACTTTCAGACCTCACTTTGCGGCAGTACACATACCAAGGGAACCCGGGGGTGGGGGGAGGGAGGATTTCCATTACTCTAACAACACACCACTTAGTTCCTCGAACAACTGGCTCCCGCGAAGAACTCAGCGAGGCTACGGCTGCCAGCGTCCCACCCTTTTGTCTTGGGGGGTAGGGGGGCGCGCCAAGGCGGAAGGTGGGGCTCCAGCCTCAGCGGCCAGCCCGGGTCCTCCCGACTCAACGACCCCCGGCCCGAGGCCACCCGGGGCTCCGGGTCTGCGGCCGGGACGATGCGAGTCGGGGCGCGTCCCCCGCTACTCACCCTTGGCAGCTGGGAACGGGGAGCTGAGGCGGAGCGGCGGCGTCCGGGCGCTCGCCCCGCTACCCTTTAACTGGCGGCGCCCGCGCACCGCGCGCTCTCAGCGGCCTGGAGGGGAACCGCGAGCGGGCGGTTCGGCCCGGGGCTGCGGGCTGGCCCGAGCGCGCGTGTGCAGTCCTGCACTTGGCTCACTGCTCGCACGTGTGCCCGGGGTCCGTAGCGCGCCGCGGCCGCCGGTGCTCTGCCCACCAGGCGCCCGGGGCCTCTGGGACCCGGCCCATCCCTGCGAGCCCCGGCAGGCGCACCCCGGCGCTCCCGGGTTCCCCATGCGACTAGGGGTCCGCCCCCTGCGCGCGCGGCGGGGCGGGGGCGGCGCTGCGGGAGGCGGGGCCGCGAGGGATGGCCGCGGGCGCCCAGATAAGAGTGCGGCCGGCGGGGGGCTGGCCGGGGTTCCGCGATGTCGCCGGCGCTGCTGAGCCTGGCCACGCTGTGCTGGGGAGCGGTGTCCACGGAGCCGGTAAGCCTCCGTCCGCGCCCCTTTCCCGCGTTCCCTCCCTGGAGCCGAGACCCTGACGGCGTCTGACGGTCCAGCTCCTGCTTGTTCTCCCAGGGCCGCCTGGAAGGGGCACATCTACGCCCCCTGGGGCACCAAGACAGGCCATACCTGGCTTCAGGCTCGAGGCAGGGGCGTGGGAATCAGACGGACCCGGGCTCAAATGGTAGCCGGCGTTCTGGATTCAGTCATTTATGTCCACTGAGGCTCGGTGTCCTCATCTATAAAAAAAAGAGTGATACCCACAACTCACTTGGGTCTAGTGAGGAACAGCGACAGGGCTTGCAAGACAGCAGCAAAGCGCCTGGCACATAGTAGGCACTCAATATTATTCATTGTTACCACTTGCAGTCTTGAGGTCTGCCTACCTTTGGGTACAAAAACCGAGGGCGCGCCTCGGTAGTTCAGTCGGTTAAGGGTGGGACTTCGGCACAGGTCATGATCTCGGGTCCGTGGGTTCGAGCCCCCCTTCCTGTTCTGTGCTGACAGCTCAGAGCCTGGAGCCTGCTTCAGATTCTGTGTCTCCCTCTCTCTGCCCCTCCCATACTTATATTCTCTCTCTGTCTCTCTCTCAAAATCATATATCAACATTAAAAAAAAAAAACAACTGCTTCTCCATTACCGGTTGCCTTTCGTTGCCATGTTGCTTGGTGCTGTGCTGGGTGCCACGGCGGTGGAGCTGGTAGTCTGTTGAACTCTGGCAGGTTTCCTTTCTTTCCCAGTGCTTTGAAGGATTGAGGGAATCTTCTGGGTCACTATTGAAGAAAAATCTCATCAAATAGCATTTGAAACTATATCCCTGCTCTCCTAGCATACAGCATAAAAGCTGGTGGTTACCTGTTGATGGTTATGGAGAGATGAACCCCTTCATGTGCTCTGATGTCTCCAGCTACTGTCCCTGGTGCTTTGCTTCTTCCTAAAATCTATTATCATCAGCCCTTTGACAAGAACTCAGCTCCCACTGTGGTGGCTTATTTGTTTTAAAAAATGTCTGATATTACTTGAAGTTCAGCTTTAAAAAGCTGAGGGACTAACAATTTCATCCAAACCCAGATTGATCAAACCATCAAATTTTACCTTCTGTCTTAGAAGATGTTTGGAAATGTACAAGGGATCAGATTCCAGAGCCGGTGCACTTTTATCGTAGAGGGTCTTGTCACTGGGACTTGCTGCTGCCTGAAAGTTAAATATTTTTGATCTAGTATATTATTACAAAACAAAAGTACTAACTATTTGTTTCTTAAAATGACGTGAGCCATTAACTCCAAAGGATCTAGTACTAGCCTTTCTGGACACTAATGATCATACTTATTTTTTAAAAGCTCTTTGCAAAACATAACATGATGAAATCACAACTGCTTTTTGATTTTCTGAATAGCTAGCTCAGGTGAGTCCTTTTGTATCAGAGGAAGAACATTTTAAAGACAAAGGGATGGCACCTTGGATTGCATTCATAGCTTTCTTCTGTTTATCTTCTTGGCACAGCTAGTCCCTAACCTGGGGAGAATCAGTAGGTACTCTGGATGGTCCTCAAAATCTACACTTGAACAACAGAGTGGGAAGGGGTCTTCATGATGGTCCAGAGTCACTCCTGCGTATAGCAGGGCAAGGGGGCGAGGCACAGAGAGGAGTGGAGACCCTGCTCTAGTTTTTAAGTGTGGTGATGAGCAGGCTTGAGGATCTAAGTATGTTGATAGCTAATCTAAGGTCTATTTTACCCTACCCTGGGCCAGCTTAGTCTTCCTTAAACTGAAGTGGAACCAGCCCAGCTTTTCTCTGAGAGTTTGCCACTTGTATATGCATTTTAAGAAAAAGATGGTGTTTTGTCTAATTTGGCAAATGAGGGCTTATGGTTTGCTGGCATTCAACATGATACTTTATTTCTTTCTCTCTTGCAGACCATTCAGTGTGGCTCTGAACCTGGTACGTATGATAGGGAATGGGTATTTGGGGATTCACACTGACAGAAAAGTGGACTTTTAGTGGGCCCACATCCAGGCAGTGGGTCATTGAGATCAGGGACAGGGTGAAACATTGCTTTGTTAGCCAATGTGGATGAAGCCTCTACCCGGCAAGGCAGAGCTCCCAGTGTTTCAGATGGGCAGGCTCCCTGGCCGGTAAGAGGGGCACAGGCAGGACAGGAATCCCCCTTCAGGGTGGAAAGTGAAGCCTGAGACTCTGGGAGATCAAGTGCCGAGATAGGGAGATCACTTACAGTTGAGAACAGGAAGGAGCTGTCTTAGAGAAGAAGGAGTGTTTGAGATGGTAGCATTTGAAGAATGGGTGGGCTCCTGCCCCAAAACTGTGGATGGAAAAGATGAGCTTGAGGAGAGCTGGGCCACCCGTGATTAGGAACTGGGAGTTGTGTGGGCCAGCTGGCTGGAGTCCAGACTGAGACATGAGGGACATGCATGTCAAATATGCTAAATACAGCTGTACATACACAGACACATGGGGTGGTCTTGAGTGCCCTGCGAGGTGGGGCCAGGAGGTTGCCCATGTCCTTGGACATAAACCAGCCAACATTAAGAGATGTGTGCTGCCTTAGCAGGAGGAAGAGATGAATAATGAGTGAAGGATGGATCCGGGTGGGCCACTCAGAGGAGATGGCATTGGGTGGGGCCAGGAAGGAGAGTGTCTCAGGCAGTTTTGCCTCTTCCCAGGACCATCTCCAGAGTGGATGGTCCAACACACTCTGACCCCAGGAGACTTGAGGGACCTCCGAGTGGAACCTGTTAGAAGCAGAGTTGCAATGGAGGACTATTCAATTTTGATGAATGTGAGCTGGGTACTCCGGGCAGATGGTAAGTTTGCATCGAGCAGTAAAGCCTAAAGTGTCTACTACAGCAGAAAAGTGCAGATTATGTGACCCCTTAATTCCACGCGTGGCAGGAACCGAACAGAATACTGTAAATACAGAGGTGCACCAAAAGCCACATACTGTGGTCCCTTATCTGTGGTTTTGCTTTCCATGGTTTCACTTGCTCATGGCCAACCACAGGCTGGAAGTAGACGATCCTCCTTTTGACGTATCTTCAGAAGGTTCATAGTAGCCTAATGCTACATCACAGCACCAGCCGCATTTACCTTGCTTTGCCTCATCACATAGAAGAAGGACGAGTGTGACAACCCATCACGTGGTCTGTTTAAGATCTGTGTACTCTTTGGTATGTTATATTTCATGGGAGAAAACCGAGTAAGTGCAGCAATGATTCCCTCCATCCACCACCATCAGGTTTAGGAAAAGTGCTGGCTCAGGTACATTTCTGCTTCCCAAATGGCACCATGAAAGTCCTGGCATTTCCCCCAAGGCAGCTTGCAAGTTCTTTCGATGAACCAATCTTGGGGTTGGTCATGTCTCTGGTTTCCACCCGCTCAGAATTCAGTTCAATTCCATCTAGTTGGGAATCCAGGAATATCTGAGACAGAGAGGTGAGGTGGCCACAGTTCCCACCCAGTAGGGCTCTCAGAGGGCAGGGGGAGATAGGCACAGGGGCACAGACTCAGTGTCGGTTGGTGGGGATAGTCCCTGAGGGAGCTGTGCTCCATCTGAATGGAGTGGAGGCAGCGGGAGCTGGAGAGGGCCCTCAGGGAGCACTGTAACTAGGTGGTGCTGTAAGGCAGTGACCCCATACCTAGTACTGAGTAAGCATTTGCATTTGTTTGCTGTTGTTACAGGAGAGCTGGGCCTTGAAGGAGTGGTAAGCTAGAGGTGAGGGGAGGGGGAGGAGGGGGAGGGAGGGGCGGTCAGAACAGGAATGGTTTGGTGATTACACTCTGGGAGGCCTGTTCCTCTTAAAAGATACCCACAGTAGTGCAGAGCCAGAGTCCCCTTTGTAGGATCCTGTGAAATTGAGGCTTACCTGTGAGGACGCAAAGAGCTTGGGTTTTGGAATTGAATCTCTATCTGCTGCTGAGGAGCTTTGTATGCTTAGTCAGTGCTCCCTGAAATCCCCTGAGCCTCACTCACCCTATCTGTACACAGAGGGCAGTAAGGTTGCCTACCTTACAGGACTGTTGTGACTATGAACTGAGATGAGGCATGTAACTGCTCTAGCATCAAGCTGTCTGCATAGTAGGTGCTGAATAAACACTGTTTTCTTGCCTCTCTCTGCAGCCAGCATCTGCTTGTTGAAGGCCACCAAGATCTGCGTGACAGGCAAGAGTAACCTCCAGTCCTACAGCTGCGTGAGGTGCAATTACACAGAGGCCTTCCAGACTCAGACCAGACCCTCCGGTGGCAGAGTGAGCACATTGAGGCACTTTGGCTAATCGTCTTTAAAGCTCGTCCCTTTGCTTGGGGGGCAGACGTGACGTGGTGTACACATAGGCTGCGGACGGGCCACAGCTTGGAGCCTAGAATAGGATGCCTGGGTTCATATCCTAGTTTTGGCCACTTCTGGACTGTGTGCCATGAGCAAGTCAGCATCTCTGGGCCTCAAGTTTCCCCTTCTGCAAAATGAGGGGAGCTGAACTTAAATTATATCCTGGCTCTAAACATTTACACTTCTCCGATTCTGTGACTTACGCTGGCAAACTGTGGCAGCTCCATTCCCGTAGTAGACATCAGCTCGACACAGAAGTTTCAGCGGTAGGCTAAGGAACGCAGTTTTAAATTGAAAGGGCAGCATGCAAAGGTACTACATTTCTGCATTGCGGTGTTTCAGAAATTCAGGGGTTCTTTGCTTTGCCTTTCTTTCAGTGGACGTTTTCCTACGTAGGTTTTCCTGTGGAGCTGAATACAGTCTACTTCATTGGGGCCCACAATATCCCCAGTGCAAATATGAATGAAGACAGCCCCTCCATGTCTGTGAATTTCACCTCACCAGGTAAACCCCCTCACTCCTCTGACAACCACTCCAGCATCTTGCTGGGATGCTTGCTGTGAGGTATGTGGTTTGATACAGAGATGCTGGCATGCCTCAACAAGGCTTCGTGGAGTCTGGTTTCCTTGTCTGCAATACATAGTAGTAACCATGCCTCACTCACAGAGTCGGGGAGAGGAGGAAGTCAGATAAAATGGAGGGAAAAGCCCATTCCTGTGTGTCAGGCACTGGCTGAGCACCTGACATGCATCCTGTCACCGAAGCAGCCAACAGTCCCAAGATTATTGGACAGATGAAGACATTGAGAGCTTAAGTGGCTTGCCCAGGGTTAGGCACACAGGAAAAGTGAGGCTGACATTGCAACCCTGGTCCTTCTCGATCAGTGACTTTAACCATGTGCCACTGATGCAGAATGTTGTGTGCACAACATCGGTTACAGCCTTGGCTGGCTTCCTTGCTGGCTGTGGTGTTTGAGGAGCAGCTGGGTTTCTGAGGATGCAAGGACTCCCATCGGCCCCTGAGCTGTCAGTGAGAGGCAGTTGGCACCGGGTTAAACTCTGGGTTATTTCCCCTACTCTGCGGCACACAACTGACCCTCAAGTATCACATCTGCAGGGTCACACGCGGGGCTGCCCCGAGGATGAGACAGGACCATGTGTCACATGTGGAGGCACCAGCATGATGTCGGGCTACAGCGATTCGCATGCTACCCTCACCTGGGATGGGTCACCTTTTCCTTACTCCACTCCTGTCCTCTGTCTCTGGCGAGGTGTCCCCAGAGACACCCAAATGGGGTAATTTCTGATTCCTTGCTGTTCTTTGAGAGTGTGGTCCAGTGCGTTCTTGGTGCCCCACAACTTACTACACAGTAGTTTCCAGCTTTCTTGATGCAATCAGACCCCATTTTAGGAAACATAAATGTTTTATTTTGGAGTAATTGTAGCTTTACAGAAAAGTTGCAAGGATAATACAAGGAATGGGTAGATGTCCAAAGGATCCCCATATAGCTCTCTCCCAGCTTCCCCCATCATTAACCTTTTATGTCTCCATAGTACATTTGTCAAAGCGAAGAAACCAACATGGGTACATTCCTATTAACTAAATTCCAGACTTTATTTCAATGTCACCTGCTTTTCCATGAATGCCCTCCTTCTGTGCCAACCCCATTTAGTCCTTGTGTCCCTCAGTCTCCTCTGGTCTGTGACAGGCTTTGGGTCTTTCTTTGTTCTTCATGACCTTGACAGTCTGTTCTTCATGACCTTGACAGTATGGAGTGCCGGCCAGGCATCCTGCAGAATGCCCCCTAGTCTGGCTTTGTCTGATGTTTGTCTCCTGATTAGACTGGGGAGTGTGAGTTTTTGGAGAGACACTGCAAAGGTGGAGTGGCCTTGTCCATATCACGTCACTGGTCATGTTCACCATCATCACTTGGTTAAGTGGTTTCTGTCAGGCACCTTCACTGTAAATCTACTGGATTTTCCATTTCTCTACTATGAGTTTTTTTTTTTAAAAACAAATGACTAAATCTCCTCCTACTCCGGGGTAGGGGTGTGGGGTGGATTGAGTTCCACTTCCTGGAAGGGACAGTATTTACATATATTATCAAACCTCATTTTCAAGGGTTTGTGTCTTCTCCTGGGGATCAGAGATACTATTCTGATAAAGGTTATATTTAAATTAGACTCCGGTTATCACTTCGTGGGTAATCTTCTGTTTAACTGACAAATGCCAAATGTTATTGTCTCATTTAAATTTGTTATCTTACCTCACATGTGGAATGTTCTGGCAATTTGTTACGAGTGTGGTATGCATGTGTGCATGTGTGCTTGCTGGCGAGGTTGTGGAGCAGAGATACCTTCTTCTAACATGTAAAAACTTCCATTCAAATTTCCAGGCTGCCTAGACCACATAATGAAATACAAAAAAAAGTGCATCGAGGCAGGTAAGTAAATACATGTTTGCCTTTGTTATTAGAAGAACCTGGAGGCAGCACAGCCCGATCCATCTTCCACAAAACAGGGGGGTTCTGTGTCCAAGTTGCACAGAGAGGGCTGGTCCCCGGCCAGCACAGTGCCAACTCCATTGAGCAACCTGTCCAGAGGAGGACAGATTCTGAGTAGGTTTAGGTAGTGAGCCAACTGTCACAGAAAGATACCCACTGTCCAAACAGCACTTACAGTGGTACTGATTGAAGGCCCTTCCTGACTGGAGGGAAATCTGTAAGTCCTTCCACTGACCTCTGGCCTTGGGGAACCTGTGGGCCTTCCATTTGGATTAGCAAATATTTGAGGTGGGAGTGTTAGCTAAAGTAATGACCTAGAAGGAGATTCTCAACCT
Organism: Proteles cristata cristata; assembly: GCA_017311185.1. Lineage (NCBI taxonomy): Eukaryota > Metazoa > Chordata > Mammalia > Carnivora > Hyaenidae > Proteles > Proteles cristata. The sequence goes on from JAESUZ010001199.1 coordinate 1,207,902, forward strand.
GTGTCTTCACTGGGGCTCACCTCTCACAGGCTAGACTATTAGAACCTGCCTCTACCCTTGGAGTTCTGAAATAGGTGCCTTTAGGATATCAGTCCTAAGTGTCCAATTTCCAAGGATTTTACAAGGGTGTGTGTACATTTCTGGGTAATACAGTCTTATAATGCTAATGAGGCTAGTGGCACTAGAGGGAACCAGTTTGCACATTTTAGGCACCCTCACCCCACCAGGCATCCCTGTGCAACCCCATCAGACAGAACTGCATACAGCTTCCTTGGGGGTAAGGCTGACTTGGAGCTTTATGCTTTCTCTCTTGCCTCCCACCAGGAGAGCTCTGGACTGTGGAGGGCACAGTGGGTGCGGCGAGCTCTGAGGGCTTCCATCGGTCCTAGACCCCTATTCCTAAAGACAGTTGTGAGCTAGGGCCTGACATGCTCTCCCCCGTGGGGAAAACACCGCACGCTCCCATCTCTTCTGTTCCTGGAAATTAACCTGGTGCTGATTTGCAAGTCACAAAAATCAAACAACTGATCGTGTCTCACTGAGTAGGACTGTCAGGGTATCTACTAAGCAATGAGGCATTTCCTTCTTTCTTCACATCCAGTAAAGCCAACAGCATGGTCTGATGGTTGAAGTTCCTGGAACCCAGCATGTTCTAGTAGCTATAGTCCTGCTTCAGTTATTCACTCGCCCTATAACCTTAGACTTTTCTTCTGGCCTGGGGCTCCTCCTCCCCATCCTGAAAGGGAGAAAATGCTGACCTCAACCCTTAACTCAAAATGGATGTTGAGAATTGAAGGGAGTAGTAGAACCCCCCCCCCATCTGTGCCTGCCACCCCTTGCCCCCCACAGCCCAGGGAAGCTGTCTCAGCAAAGTGGTAATATGGGGCCCCTAAACTTTCTTGGGCAGCAGGTACTTTGACATGCTGAGAGCAAGGACTAATAAAAAGTACACTGTGCAGGAGAGCCCTTGGATGCATGCATGCCTGAGAACTTAGATTTGTTTTGGTCAAGCCCTTTGGGAGACTTAAATGAGGGGCAGTTTGCAACTCCGTCCATGTGATTCTCTCTCAACTCAGGAAGTCTGTGGGATCCGAACATCACTGCCTGTAAGAAGAACAAGACGGCGGTGGAAGTGAATTTTACAACCAGCCCCCTCGGAAACAAATACATGGCTCTCATCCAGAATCGCATCGTAATCGGGTTTTCTAATGTGCTGGAGGTACCTCTTCCCTCCGTTTCCTAACACCACCCCCAGCCTTGCTCACCTTGCTGACGAGAAAAAAGCAGGCCCCCTCTGGCTCTCTGTGGTAGCAGAGCACAGGTGGGACTGTCCCTGGTCAGGTATGCAGGGCAGTTTTGACTCATTTAACAGAGAAAAACAAGTCCCAAGTCCCTGGGAACATCCCTGGGAACATCCCTGGGAACATCCCTGGAACTGTCCCTGAGAATGTAAAACCAACCAGAGGTAGATGTGTCCAAAGTAGGAAATGAATCTTCATTCACGCGGTCTGATGAATTGAGAGTTCGTTTGGGAAGAGCAATCTTTTCACAGGCAGTCTTTGTTCTCGCTCCCCTGGCTCATGATTCTCAATTTGTCTCACTTAATTTCTGCGCCAGAACAAACCCCCAACACGTACTTCTGTGGTGATTCCAGTGACTGGGGAGAGCGAAGGTGCTGTGGTCCAGGTAAGGCTCATGGAGCTCTCGGCGAGGGCAGGGGCGCTGGATGACAGGGGCGCTGGATGACTGGCTGCTGCACCGCCCACCGCTCCGATAAGCTCCCTCCCCCAGTCCGCTTCTGCCGCTGCCGGTCTGCCTGCACTAAGTGACAAGCAGGGATCCCTTGCCTCAGTCCTTATGGAGGCAAGGGGAGAAGCAAACCTTCAGGTCATGATCCCTTTTGTTTTTATTAGTGGTCATTGACTTTTCTGTTTTAGTCCCAGAGCCTCAGAGAACTTCTGAGACAGGGGTACCATTTAATTCTCCCCAAGCTTAATCTTCACTGCAAAATGAATCAACAAAGGATTTAAAATCAGAAGGTTTGGGTTTTGATCAGGGTATAAACTTTGGGTTCCTCTCAGGGCCTGAGTCTCATCGGCTGGAAAACAGGAAGCTGGACCAAGCAGATGCTCTCAGGTCTCTTTCAGCTCCGAGTTTATGATGTGGGGGCATGGAGGGTCATAGAGGCCCACAGCCACACCCAAGCTATAAGGAGCTTTTGTTTTCCATTCCCTGGAACATAAAGGTAGCACTCGCACATGCCAGAGGGAGCAGATACCTGTCAGCAGATTATGACTGCACCTCTTCCGGGAAACCAGACTTTCCTAGTCCCGGGGCTATATCTGTCAACAGGGGCTCTACTGCTTGGGTTTTTTTAGAGGAAATATTTGTATATGTATTAGCCTGTGACCTAATCCTTTTAGATAAGGAAACCAACATGTTAGCAACATGTACAAAGTTTAGGTTCACAGTTTAGGAGTCAGAAGGCATTTGGTCTTAGGTTGCTGGTTTGGATTTTAGGGGTTTGTTACGGAAGTGTGACCAAGGCAGAAAATGTCCTCTTAAAATGCTGGGGTGGGGATGTGGTTCACACCAGGAGAGAAAAGGGGAGACATTTGGTGGAAGTAGGCATCATGCTGAGCTTTTGCTCTGAAGCATGATGGGAGCTTCCCAAGCCTCTTGTTTTTCCCTCAGCTGACTCCGTATTTCCGTACTTGTGGCAATGACTGCATCCGACGCAAAGGAACAGTTGTGCTTTGCCCACAGACCAGCGTGCCCTTCCCCCTGGATGGTCGTAAGTGCCCAGCCATTTGGTCAGAGAGGCTATGGGCCAGGGTGGGCATGCGCCTGTGGGAGGACGCAGGAGTCCCTGCTGTGGACACGGTGGGAGGCTGGGGTGCAGGGGAAGATGTCCAACCTGTGCCAGAGAGCCCACTACCTGACTGGGAATGGAGACTTTATCTGTGAATTCACCACAAGATCCTTTATGAAACAGATGCACACATGAAGGGGGAAAATAAAACAGTGCAGAATGGATGTTCATTGTGCTACAAGGACCTGCTGAAAAGTCAACAGCATTAAAGGACTGAGTCCATAAGGGAATGTGCAATTAACTACACTGTGATTTTCTTTCTTTCTTTCTTTCTTTCTTTCTTTTTTTTAATGTTTATTTATGAGAGAGAGAGACAGAGCACAAGCAGGGGAGGGACAGAGAGAGAGGGAGATACAGAATCTGAAGCAGGCTCCAGGCTCTGAGCTGTCAGCACAGAGCCTGACGTGGGCTCGAACTCACGAACTATGAGATCATGACCCGAGCTGAAATCGGATGCTTAACCAACTGAGCCACCCAGACGCCCCTGCACTGTGATTTTCTTACCAGCCTCAGTGGCCCGGCCTAACCGTTGCTGTAACTTGATGAGGTCACTCAGCCACAAATTAATTAGGAACACTGGTTCCCAAAGACACACCTCACTGATGCCTGAGAGCAGCACGATTGGGAAAATGACTTTCTGGATTTAGAGATGGTAGTTCTCTCACTACAGACAAATAAAATGTTCCCAGAACTGCCCCAGGGTAGAGTCAAAAGTTACAAAGTGTTACTCTCAGAAACACCCCAACACACCAACAACCTCAGGTGCCTAACAGTCCTGCCTGCTATGCGGGCACAGGGCCTGTGGACTCCGGAGCTTACCTGACCAATATTCCTGTGGGAGGTGGCATCACCCCTCCCCCCCACCCCCGTTTGTCAGTCTAACAAAACAGCCTTGAAAAATGGCATGTGTGTGTGCTGTGTATTAAGTAACCACACTGAGTATAACATTAGTTCATCAAAGAACAAAAAACCTGAATGCAAACTCTAGTTACCAGGGTGAAAATGCCTGTATATATGTGGAGTGAGAAGCAAAAATGAATTTGTTGGAACTTTCTTAACTTCCTGGGTCCCATATGCCTTTTTTTTTTTTTTAATGTTTATTATTTATTTTAGAGAGGGAGAGACACACAGTATGAACAGGGGAGGGGCAGAGAAAGAGGGAGATACAGAATCTGAAGCAGGCTCTAGGCTCTGAGCTGTCAGTGCAGAGCCTGGTGTCGGGCTCGAACTCATGAACCATGAGATCATGACCTGAGTTGAAGTCAGACACTTAACCATCTGAGCCACCTGGGCACGCCTCCCATATCCCTTTGACAATCTAACGAATGACCTGGACACTCCATGGAAAAATGTACGAATCTATAGACCCCCTAGAGATCTAATGACCCTTGGTTTTATAGGAATCTAAACTTCTACAAAGTTTCCCAAAAGGAGATAAATTTGGTTTTGTTTTGCTGAAGGTAAATCAACTTGGTTTTCTCCAGGCAGAAGCATGTTGGGTGTCTGGCTGCCTTTCCTCCTCCCAGCCCTGCTGGGGGCCACAGCGGTGCTGGTGGCTGGGATCTACCTACTGTGGAGGCACAGTAAGTGTTACAGTTCTTTAAAGAAACCTGAATAAGGAAATAACACTTTGAATTTTTTTAAAGAAGATTCCTCTAGAAGCAGTTATATTTTGGCATGAAGACAAGAGTCAGGTAGCACTGATGTAATGCTGTAGAACTCTCCAAAAATACTGCTAATGGTGACTGGGTCACAACCGCCAAGGCAGAGCAGGGATGGGGACCTCTCAAACCAGTGACTGCCACCGAGGCACGTGCAAGTACTGCAATGGGCAAATACAGCAAACAGTGAGTCACATTTTGCCTGTAACATGTACTCCAAGCTAGTTCCTACTTTTTAAAAATAATTGCTCCATAGCATAAGAACAACACTCGCTTGAATTCACGTACCTCAGGGTGCTTGCCAACAGTTAAAACGTCAAGGATTTGAATACAGAAATCAGAGTATTTATACAGATACACAGCGAGAAGGACACCCACTGCTTCTCCTCTTGTCCACGTGGAGAAAAAAATGCAACCTTTGAGTCCTTTGTGATGTTGTGGATAGAACAAGATTAATCTCATAACCTGAGTAAGAAAGCCATGTGGAACTCTGACTTTGGAATACTTCTATTTAGGGGATGTGATCTGGCCTGTATTAGTTACGGTACTTTCATATGTAGTTTCTGTTTTGTACCACATACAGGACAGAATTCCAGCTTCCAGCTCAAACAGGGTACCAGTTAACCTAACACAATCACAAAAAGACTCTACCACCTGTAGACATCAGATGGATCAATTACTGAGTTGACTTAATTCAAAATGTGATGTGAAGGGCAGAGATCAGGTAGCCCTGTTTATATAGGAAACTAAAAATACTAGTTACAACCATCCACCTAAAGCAAAGTACCTCAAACCTAAACAGTTTCTGTAACTTTATTTGAAGAGATATTGCTTAAGAAGACTGACTTCATGATGGGGACTTAAAAAATACATCTTTCAGAGCATTTTTAAGGTTTAAACATCAGTGTGTTGCAGGTGATATGGTCAAAAGGAACGTGGCGGGTATTTTCCTTGCTGGCAGGAACGTCCTTGGTACTCCACCAACGTTCCTTAGCAGGGGCTCGTTTACTAGTAGTGGTTCAGATTGGAGTGGCGGCCTGCTGTGTGCTGCTCCTAGCTAACAAACGCTCTCTCCCCCCACAGGAAGGACCAAGAAGGCCTCCTTCCCTACTGCCACCCTACTGCCCCCCATTAAGGTTCTTGTGGTTTTCCCATCTGAAATATGCTTCCATCACACAGTCTGTTACTTCACGGAGTTTCTTCAAAATCACTGCAGAAGCGAGGTTATTCTTGAAGAGTGGCAGAAAAAGAAAATAGCGGAGATGGGTCCAGTGCAGTGGCTTACCACTCAGAAGAAAGCAGTGGATAAAGTCATTTTCCTGCTTTCCAATGAGGTCAACACCATGTGTGATGGTACCTGTGACAAGAGTGACGGCAGCCCCCACGAGAACTCCCAAGACCTGTTTCCCCTTGCCTTTAACCTCTTCTGCAGTGATCTGAGAAGCCAGACTCCCCTTTGCAAATACATGGTGGTCTATTTTAGAGAGACAGATACCAAAGACGAGTACAGTGCACTCAGTGTCTGCCCTAAGTACCACCTCATGAAGGATGCTCCTGCTTTCTGTACAGAACTTCTCCGTGTTGAGCAGCATGTGTCAGCAGGAAAGAGGCTGACAGCCTGTTCCCTGTAGGCCACCTGGGAGAAGTGAGGGGCCCTGAAGCCTTCCTACTCCTCCACATTACAGGGGGAAAGCGTCTCAGGATTCTGAAGTTTCCTGTATGGACTGCGTGCAGGGAGGATTTTACATCATACCTGCTTTATTTAGCAGTAGGAATAGGGAGGATTCATAACTGAATACTTATGCCTTAGTTTAATCAAAACTTGTATGCCAATAAAACTGTTACAAATACTAACCATTGTAGCAATAACGAAAGGACAGAAACTGAATTTATAATTATAAATCAGTTGCATACCTAAAAATCAAGGAGAATAATAATGCAAAACTATAACCATTCTTATAATGAAATGATAAAGCATCTTCCAGCCACACATCCAGTCTTGAACAGTCCATGCACTGCACTGTAGGTAAGACTAGTTTACTTCTGTAACGCTGTAAACTGAAGGAGTATCAAATTTAAGAAGCCTTCACTAATTCACTCAAGTAACTTCATAGGTGAAAAACCGTCTAATACATATAAGTCATTTTTAAGAAAACAGAATAGGGAATAACGAGGTGAACTCCTCTCTGCTGACCAGATGACATAGCATATGTGTGACCACTTGTACTATTTGACACTTGCAGAGGACCTCTCTGAACCAGATTCATGTCCTGTCTGATTCTTGTACAGATGACTTAACATGGATACCAATATACATTACTTGCAGATCTCGTGTCAACTTTTGCCCAAAATTATCTATTAGAGGTCACTGTCGAGAGTTCAGAGTTTCTTGGTTATTATCTTTTCATGTTCAAAACACAAAGTTCCTGCTCTTTAAAAAGTTAGCCCTCTTGAGTAATGTCTTTTTATAAATCAGTTATGTTTACTTAAATTACCACAGAGCTCCACAACATAGAAATGTTTGGTATTTTAAGTCTTCCAACTTCTTTCTCTGAAAGTATCTTTTTCGTAATGCAGAGGTTACCAAGGAGCTATTTATATTATTTATATTTATATTATGCCTTTTCTAAGAATGCTGGTCTTTCACACATACAATACTGTATCTGCTCTAGGACATGGCTCGGTTTTAGGTGGATTACTGTTAAAATATATTTGTGAAGTGTCAAAACTATCCTTAAAGGACTATGCCACCCATTCTAATTCATGTCTCACCATGTTCAGCAACCCAAGCAGATACTTAATATGGCTGAGGCAATGTTTAATGTGGTTAAGCTCACTTACTTGTCATGATCTGTTTTCATGGTGCTTATTAAAGTGCTGGTAACAGAAGACGGACATGGTTTGTATCAAAACTTGGATCAGAAACCAACTTCCTCTGAATCAACATCTACCAGTTACAAGAACAATATGTTATTATGTAAAAAAGATTATAAACAAAAATAATGTTTTGCTTTTGGAATTAGGTAGCCATTAATAGTCTTGAAACAGCCCAGAAACATAAATAAAATCAACACTGTATAAGTTTATTCTGTTAAAAATTTTTTAAAAAATAAAGAACACACAATTTTCAAATTGAAGGCACACATCTTCAATAGTACCAACATGTTAGAGTTGTTTTGTTTTACTGGTGGACTCTTCTCTGTTCCTGACCTAAGCAGGTATGTAAGATTCTCCTATTTATGCAGCTTATCTGGTACCAGCATCTCTCCTATTTATGCAGCTTATCTGGTACCAGCATCCTAAGACTTCTAAACACCCCTGTTCTTTCCATACGCCACTCTTCCCTCCACCTCCTATCCAGCCCTACTTTTGTCTATCTCTCCGTCCCCCTCCATCTCTAGTTCTGGCGGAGCGGGTGCCCCGGGGTGGTAGGGACCTGACACTCTCCCAGGTTCCCAGGTCTCTGGCCCTCCAGCACTGTGCTCGCTGACTGGCTTATCTGCAGACAATGCCTTCTCTTCCTGGGGCCAGGGGCTCAGAAGGCCTTCACCAAGTCCTGGATCACTGGTGCTACTAGCTGTCTGTACTTAGATGTTGCTTCAATCGCTCACAGGTTAAGGTCAAATAACCATACTGAGCACAAAGAGCACCAAAACCTTTCTTGGTTCCATGAGTATAAGAAAACTGGGGGCTCAATGATTAAGTTAGTAGTAATTACAACACAAGTTAACAACTCTAAATTATACCTGAATTGTTCCTATTTGGCTTTAGGAAGGAAACAAATTTTCCTTCTCAGTTTTTGTTTTGGTCAATGATTGTTTTCTTTCCCCAAGCTCACCCTGAAGCATGTCGGGTAACAGAAGCCAACCCACCCAGCATTAAATCTTTCTCTGGAAATCCAGACCTCAACTGGTCCCAATCTTTTTTGTAATTCAACAGAAAAAGAGAATAAAGAACCTTCTTTTCTTCCTATATGGAATTCCAAGAGCACACAGGAGTCACAGCATGTGTGCCTGCTGTAACACATGAGGGAAATGGCATGACCAGAAAGTCCTCAGGGTTCAGGCACACAAGTCATACACACGTCCCTATGGCTGCAGGAGATTGTCCGATGACACTGAGGTCAACTTAAACCAAGGCGTACACACAAGAACCACACAACAGCAACCTTTCCCATCATCAGGGAGCTCCTGTGACCCTGAGAAAGGGGCGGGGGAGTTTACCACTGAAGACTAAGTTTGCATTTATTCTGAAATGTCCTGACTACAAAAGCAGCTTGTAATTTCACACGAAAGACCTGCTGTCGACATAAAAGTTAAAATTCATTTATTTTCCACAAAACTTAAGCATCTGAGTCAATAAATTAAAATACGTATATTCTTTAAGAGTCTTTATACCAGGACACTTATTTTTGGTCTTCAACACTGACTTCCTGCCTACTTTCACCACACAAAAGCAGCTCGCTCTCGTAACATGCGGACACCAAAGCGCTGCCATTCTCTCTGATAGATCCACAGTTCCTGTGTCGTGTCCAAACAAGCCAGCACGGCCCCTCCTTTCCAAGCAATCAGCCGGGGATCCATGTCCTAGAGCAAAAAGCAGACAAGACGTATACTTAATAATTAATTTCCTTGAATTTGGGAGTAGAAAAAACCTGAATCAATACTTAAACAGTCAGATTTTTAACCTGTATTAAAGACACATCCATGCAGGACCTGTGAACTGCAGACATCTCTCTGTTCCAACTGATATGAAAACTTTTTAGTGTTTATTACTGAAAATCCTACTATTCACTATTATTTCACCAATAGGCTCCATATGCAGAAACAGACATAAGGAAATTACTTATTCTTAAGTTAGAGTATAATAAATGTATTCCATAATCCCTCCCTCAGAATTAAAATTAAGTAAGAACATTCCCAGGAATTGTTTGTGGGATACAATGAAATACAGATACAATCTCTTTCTAAATTCCTGGGTTTCTATTTCTTTCTGAGATAAGTTTAAGTCAGAAGAATCCTTAAAGATGCCCTGGTCCAGGGACCAGCAACAGATCCTTAACATGGAAGCTAAAACTAAAGTTTTTCTGGCAGAGACCAGCCAGTCTTCTCCTTACCCACACAGTCCTTTTCCAAAGGCCTGGCTTCTGGGAGTCAGCCATGCTGGTCTGGAGAGCACAGCAGGGTCTAACACACAGGAATCCAGGAGCCCAACCCAGAGTTCCTTGCACCAAATCTGTGACCTACTGAAAGAAATCTTTCCACTTCCCCACACCCTCAAGAGCTGTCCAGATGCAAGTTCACACCTTTCAGTACTGGTTTCATTCATGTACAATCCAATTGCACCATGAACAACAGACCTTGGGCCTTGTGATCACGTCCACATTCTCGATAATTCGCCTGAATGAGGGTGGCATTTTGTTGAGAATTCTGTGCTGCAGAAATTCTTGAGCTTTATGAAACATCAAACCACCTCCCACCACCAGGATGGAACTGTACATCTTCTTTTTGGTATCATCAGATGCTGAAAAGACAATGATACTCCTATTCTTCTCCTCCGTATCCACCATTAGGCCAAACCACCACCATCTCGTTTGGACAACTGAGCCCCCTCAAAGCTCTCCCTCCAACCCACCCTCAACAATGCAGCCAGAACCCTGCAAAACACCAACGCCAATGTGAGCATGCTGCTGCACCCCCTACCCTGTGACTTGCAGGATTAGGACCAAAATCTCTACAGGAGCCTACAAAGTCCACTGTGACATGTACTGCGCTTCTCTAGCCCCATCCTGGCATCTTACCTCCCAGCCACACTGGCCTCCACACAGGCCTCTTCCTCTGCCTGGAATGCCACCTGGTGACCCACTCACCTCCTAGCTCGTTCTCAAACGGCTCTTCCCTAAGAAAAGATTCCCTGTCTCTCACCCTCCATACCTCCTCCTACCAATAAAAATCCCTTATTAAATCCCTCAACCTGAAGCTCTCAAAGTCAGCTAACTTTCCCTTTTGTTCAACTTTGAAGCACCTGTCATAGTTGTAATTTCACATTTGTGTGACAATTTAATTCTTTGGTTTCCTCCACTAGGCTATACGCTCAAGGAGGCCAGGAGCCAATTCCTAACACCGGACAACGCAAGCACAAAGCATGTGCTCAACAGTTTTTCAATAGATACACTACACAGCACAACCGAACCCTAGCCTGAACCAATTCACCTAACTGCTATCTTACAACGTGCTTACAACAGCAGTCTATGCTGTGAAGAATGGCTTTATCCAGGCCCAGGGCCTTCCCTTCAAACAGTGAAATGGCAGTCTTCCTGGACATCAGTGCTGTGAGAGCTTCCTCAGATTCATTGCCTGCCATCAGACAGTCTCCCTGGGAGGATCCCAAATCCACCTCCTGGGCATGGAGTCTTTCTGGAAGATCAGATGACTGGCCACGAAGATCCCCTTCAAATCCAATGGGTTTGGATGCAGACTTTCGGTCAGCTGTAGCTTTTGCAGACTTTAAATCAAACAAAAGGACAACCAAGTGGATGATATGACTATAAGAAAATGGTGCTGATGTTCTCCAGCTAGACCCCACCCCTCCCTACCGCACTACTTTATACTATAAAGCAAAGGCCCAGCACTGTGGTGCAGAGAAGGAATACACCCTAGCATGTGACCAAGCACCTGCACCCACTCCCAGATCACCTAGGAGTGAGAGGTGGTATACAAAAGGTAAGGGTGTGCTGACAATTCCAAAGCAGCCATAGGCAGGCAGGGCAAGTCTCACAACTTTACTCTTACTGGTTGGATTTTAAAATAGAAATGACAGTGTACATGGACATTTCCCCCTTGAAATGAGTTTTTAGGTAGAGTATTTCAGTAGAACTTGTGCCTGTGGTTACTACCTAATCCTCATTTTCAGACCTTATCCAACCACCTCATGCTCACCTTTGGGACAGGGACAAAGACTAGAAAATAGAAAAGGTAGATAAGTCCTCCTTTCTCCATCATGAGCTGCTATTTCACTGGGAGAGAAGAGCTTTCATTTGTGCCCCTGCATCAGACATCTATTACTTGGATCATCAGCTCTGGACAATAGAATTCAGCTCTTTGCCAAGGCCACATACCTTTTACGTTATAATTTTAAAAATTGGTGAGATTTTATTAAAAATACTCACTACTGGATAAATATTCAAAAGTAGATAATTTATACACCAACGGTAAATATCTTTATTAAATTAACTTTTAAATTTGTGGACTGGTATTCTGAAAACTGGATTCATGTCTGCTGAATGAAGAAATCTGTCATCTGATTTTAAATTTAGACTTCATTACATCTCCAGTTCTAAAAACAGGATTAGCTTCAGTATGCAGTCAGACTGCAATGACTGCAACGATTCACTAATCGTGGGCAAGCTTCTGCAGGGACACAGCGGTCTCATCTCACACCGGAATGACCAGAGACCTGTTCTTGCTTGCTCTGTGTGGCTAGCAGGTAATGCTCATCGTGAGGATCCTCAGGGTCACCCTGGGATCTGTGCTGCAAAGTTGTCATCTTCTGTCCAACAATTCCGAAAGTTGCTGGGTAAAACAAAGCCATTGGAGCCTGCACAAGGAAGGAAAAGAATGATGAGCCAAGGACACTTGGCCTTCTGAAAAAAACTGATCCATTAAATTCTGTTCTTCCCAAAACAAAACTGGCAGATCAGATGCTAGAAGGCAGACTCAGTAAGCATTCTCTTTCGGGAGTAGCCTTATTTCTTCATTGCAGAGGATGCCAGAAAACTTACAGAAATCATCCAACTGAATGAGTGATGTGACACCACAAAGAGAAATGTCAAAGCCAATGTAATGCAAATGCCTCATAAGCTACTTTATAATTTCCTAATAAGAACAGTCCTTCCCTCTCTAAATAATAACAGATCATACATAGCAGCTAATTAAAAAGATGGTCCCTATTATCTATTCTAATCTGTACTTTATCGGTGGCTTAAAAGCTGGTTTAGCAGGGGTGCCTGGGTGGCTCAGTCGGTTGAGCATCCAACTTTGGCCCAGGTCATGATCTCACTGTTCATGGATTCAAGCCCCATGCCGGGCTTTGCACTGACAGCATGAAGCCGACTTTGGATTCTCTGTCTCCCTCTCTCTCTGCCGTGCCTACCCCCCGCGCCCCCACCCCTCCACCACTCATGCTCTCTCTCTCAAAAATAAACACTAAACAAAATACCAGTTTTTTAAAAAAAAAAAACAAAACAGAACTGCTAATCTATACCAGGTGACACTCTAACCTCACAAGGTTTCACACAAGTGCATATTCTCTCAGTCTGAGTAAACGAGGTCAGCTTTCTTTCTACCCATGGAAATACACACCCATGTGTTACCTGGAGTTTTTCATCTCCTAATCGAAACTGGTAAAGCAGGGCAGGAGAATCTGGATGTCGAATCTGAAACTCATGATCCTGAAGCCCAGAGATGTCCTGATTCCAGGAAAAGATGCTGTCAGTGAGCCAGTAAAAGTACATGTAAACTCCTCAAATTATAGTTAAGCCTCTCCATAATCCGCAACTCACTTATAACAAGGCTGCCCTGCAACTTAGTACCATTCCACCTGAAACTTAATAAGAGTCAAAATGTACCTTGCTTCCCTTTTAACATTTCTGAGATTTCTACCATCTGCCTTTCTTCATTATCAAGACATACTAATACAATTACCCAAATCAAAAAGCAAATTTCCTCAATAACTGGGAAGTGCTACCCAGTCTTAAATTCCTCAAAATTTCATTATTCAGAATTAGATAGATAGTTTGAAAAATGTTAGGAAAAAAAAGTCTGAAACAGAATGCATAAAAAGGTAGGAGTCCACATACAACGTTTGCAATGCTAAGTGCTTCAAATGATACCATTTTATTAAATGTCTGCACCTATGTATTTATTACATCTAAAGGTATATCTTCAACCTTTATCAGAATGATCAAAGATCCTAAAAAGAAATTTCTTAAAGACACTTTCTTAAAAAAGCCAGCTGTACTTTCTAGAGCCTGAGACACATTCTGACAGCTCTGACCTTTCACCCAAACAGCCTCGCTCCATAAGAGCTTCCACCTCAAGGCTCTGTCAACTTGGGTTGAAAGGGTGGCATAATACTGTTACGTTTTCAACTGCCTTTAAATATCTAACCTTCTTCCTGGAAACAAAAATAATCAGTGATTTTGATTTTGCCCCTACCTGATCTAAATGACAGAAAGTTTCTTTAAGGTGCTGTAGAAGAAGACAATCCATTTTATTTGTTAGCTGGCATTCCCGGTAAGGGAACCCGGCTCGCTGCATCAGCCAGTAGAAACACCTTGACACGTCAGAGCCCCCATACGCCAGACAGAGCCTAGGGTTAAAAGAAAAGGCAGGTGGGTAATCTGTCGGTCAAGAAGGTGTGAAGGACATTTCAAAAACTCCATCAACCAAGGGGAAAAATGACAAGCCTCAAAAGATGTCTGTTGCAGGAATAGCCTGAAAGGACAGGATGTACGGATGGGATGGAGAAATGGACTCCAGCAAACTGCTAGGGGCGGGCACCTGGAAGCAGTCATGCTATTTGCAAAAAGTCTCCAAGAAACAGAATACACATGACTAAATGCAGCTCATTTCTAAGTCACTATGTTTAACATATGATGTTTGGTTGCCTGTCTATACTCACAAGCATATCAGGTTCACAGGCAGTGACATCATAGGACAAACTCACGAGAAGAAACTTTAAAGAATACCCTACCCAATAATTGAGTGGTTCTACAATTTGGAAAGAACACTGCTATGTTATTTTAGAAGTGGGAGACCTAGGTCCAGTATTTTCTACACATTTTGAGAACCAATGGCATCAGGTAATACAAACAATGGATGAGCCAAAAGAATACAGTGGGTTTTCGAATGCACCGTAACTTGGGGTGGGAAGCAACAGAGATTAACCTTTCTCATGGACTGGTTAGGCTCTCTTTCCAATGTTTCTCTGCCCTGTGACTCAAACCACCTATGTGACGGACAAAGAAGAGCTACCGCATCCTGAAGAAGCCATCCTGGAAGCACAAAATGCTGCAGAGAACCTGTATGTGCACTGCCTGAGTGTGCTTACCTGTGTTGGGCTGGTCTCAGAAAGTACAAGCAGTAAACCTGAGCCTGATAATTATTTTATTATCTCTTGTATCAGTAATGACATCACAGAGAGACTGGACAAGAAAGCTACTCATTACTCTCTGAACAATTACAACAAAAGCAAAAGCTAGCTAGGTAGAGAATTTAGACCTGAAAATCTATTTTCCCCTACACGACTTGCCTAAATAAAACTTTGCTATGAGCATAATTGATATCTTTACACCAGACCATAACAAGACACAGAACTAACCTTTGTGGGAAGGCATATGACACAAGCTGGGATTTTCAGGAGCTGCTGATGTGAACTCACAGCAGAGAATTCCAACAGGAAAGGTAAAATTAGTGGTCTGTAGCCTTGCTAGAATTTGTACTTCCACAAGAGTGAATATAATTCCTTATAAAAATCTCGCTTCTAACTTGTGATGCTTTATAGCTGAACAGTCTGTGAGGGGAGAAGAAGCAGAGAAAGCCACCTTCCAAGGTCCTTACCGAGTATTCCGATGAGAGACCCCATCCTCCACACAGCACACACTTGTCTTCTGGTCACCAACATCTACGATACATGTGCTGCTTAAACCACTTCCAAAGGTGGCACACACAGACTCCTGATGGACCACAATCCCTGAGACACAAAGGCAGAGGAGCCATCAGCTGGGCGGCAGTCAAGATCCTATGACAAATCATCAGTTAAAGTCTAGAAACCCCTGAGCAATTGTCCAAGCACAGCAGGTCCTCTCAGAATAAACATTTCAATAAAGCAGTGAATTACATTAACTTTGTCAATAAAAACAGAAAAACAGTCTCATTTCAAGCAGATTTCTCTGGAATACTAGACATACCTGAAAAACCCATCTTCATGAGGATCATATTCACTAGTTCTTTCACATGCTGTTTATTATAGATATCAGGAATTAGCAAGATACATCTATAATACTGAAAAGAAAAACGAAGGAAAAAAAGATAAAACAGTTAATGCTAAAGTCAGATCAAAATAAATGTCACTACATTTGTCTTCAGAGAGGATTCACTCTAAAGGATGGCAGCAACGATTAGGGGTACGAAACAAAATCTCAAAACCATCTGCTATCTTTTGGGTTTTTGAAAACAGGAAATGTTGAAGTTGTGTGAGGATTTTTTTACCTTTAAATTATTAAAAACTTGTGAAATGGTATCACAGATGTGGAAGCCCGACAGTGACCACAAGAAAGCGTGGTTAGGGACGTGGGGATGTGCCTGCACACAGGGCTCCCTGCCTGGGCAAAGCATGCCTGCAAACAGGGTGCTCTGCCAGGAGGCCTGCACACAATATCCAAGTTAAATGGTCTGCTCGCAAATGAGGGAACATGCCCTCCTTAGAAGTAAGGAGAAGGCTGGAGTTGTGGGCAGGCCTCTTAGTAAACATGTTGTGGTCACTTCCTCCCTTTGCTCCCTGGTGTCCTTGAAAGGTGTTTGGCTACTTGCCCTTAATTGGTAAAGGAATGCATCTTGTAGATTTCAGTTTGTATCCAGTTACCGGGGTATAAAATAAACTGCAAGAGGGGCTTGCGTAGAACTGTTCCTCTGGCCGGAGTTGTGTCTGTGTCTGTCTTTTGTGTGTGTCTTGTCCTTTGTGTCATTTCGTCCACAACAACAGATTTCAAAATACACTACAAAGCTATGATAAACAGTATGGTACTGGTACAAAATTACACCTATCGATCAATGGAACAGAATAGAACCCAAAAATAAACCCACACATATATGGTCACTTCGACAAAGGAGGCAAAGATATGTAATGGGAAAAAGCCTCTTCAACAAATGGTGCTTGGAAAACTGGACAGTTATATGCAAAAGAATGAAACTGGACCACTTTCTTAGACCATTCACAATAATACATTTGAAATGGATTAAAAACATAGATGTGAGACCAGAAATTATAAAACTCCTAGAAGAAAACACAAGCAGCAAATTCTTTCACATCAGCCTTAGCAACCTATTTCTTGTCTCCTGAGACAAGGGAAACAAAAGCAAAAATAAACTACTGGAGCTACACCAAAATAAGAAGTTTACATAATGAAGCCACCAACAAAGCGAAAAGGCCAACTACCTGATTGGAGAAGGTATTTGCAAATGACATATCTGTTAAGTGGTTAACTGCCAGAATCTATAAAGAACTTCTACAACTCAACGCTGGAAAAATAAATAATCCAATTAGAAAATGGGCAGTAGACCTTAATAGACATGTTTTTCCAAAGGCATATAGATGGCCAACAGACACATGAAAGGATGCTCAACATCAATAATCATTAGGGAAATAGAATCAAAACCACAATGAGCTATCACCTCACACCTGTCAGAATGGCTAGTATCAAACAGACAAGAAATAACAGGTGTTGGCAAGGATGTAAATAAAAAGGAATCCTTGTATACTGTTGGTGGGAATGTAAATTGGTACAGCTGCTATGGAAAACAGAATAGAGATTCCAAAAAATTTATAAATAGAAATACCGCACAATCCAGTAATTCCACTACTATTACCCAAAGAAAATTAAAACAATAATTTGAAAAAATATATACATTCCTAATTTCAGTGAAGCATTATTTACGATAGCCAAGATATAGAAGCAACCTAAGGGTCCACTGATAAATAAATGGATAAAGAA
The DNA here is from genome assembly GCA_017311185.1 of Proteles cristata cristata. Taxonomy (NCBI): domain Eukaryota; kingdom Metazoa; phylum Chordata; class Mammalia; order Carnivora; family Hyaenidae; genus Proteles; species Proteles cristata. The sequence goes on from JAESUZ010001199.1 coordinate 1,225,207, forward strand.
GATTGGTACATAATATAATAGAATATTACTCAGCTATACAAAAGAATGAGATCTTGCTATCTGCAACAATATGGGTGGACCTAGAAGGTATCATGCTAAGTGCAATGCTAAGTATCATGCTAAGTCAAAGAAAGATAAGTAACATACAATTTCACTTTTATGTGAAATCTAAAATATAGAATAAATGAAAAACGAAAAAAAAGCAGAAACAGACCCATAAATACAGAGAACAAAATAGTGGTTGCCAGAGGCAAGGAGGGTGGAGGATAGGCAGAATGGGTGAAGGGGAGTGGGAGATAGAGGTTTCTGGTTATGAAACGAATAAGTCATGGGAATGAAAAATACAGCATAGGGAATATAGTTCTCAGTACAGGAAGAGCACAGTATGGGGACAGACAGTAGCTACACTTGAATTAAGCACACCATTATGCATAGGGTTGCCAAATCACTGTGCTGTACACCTAAAACTAATGTAACATTAAATGTCAATTATACTTCCATTAAAAAAGAAAATTAAAAAACCAAAAAAAACCTTGTGAAATTAAAAATAAGACAAAACATAAATCCTGAAAAAGGTCCAGAGAGAAGGCATCAACATGACATGAGCAAGTTGCTGGTTGCAGAGCAGTAGAGAGAGACACCAAAGAAACAGTAAGAAAAAGAGAAGGCACCAGAGCTGAAGTCAGTGAAGAAGGAAGATCCCCTCCATTCCTTAAGGCTGAAAATGCTTCAAGGACACTAGATTACAAACAACTCAATAATATGTACGTTTACTGACCAAGGCTCTTAAAGACAATCCAAGTAACTAGGAATTTTAGCTCACCTTTAAATCTTTTTTTTTTTAATTTTTTTTAATGTTTTTTTTTTTTTCTTATTTCTAGGAGAGAGAGAGAGACAAAGTGAGCAGGGGAGGGTCAGAGAGAGAGAGGGAGTCACAGACTGAAACAGGCTCCAGGCTCTGAGCCGGCAGTCAGCACAGAGCCCGACGCGGGGCTCGAACCCACGAACCGCGAGATCAGGACCTAAGCGAAAGTTGGACGCTTAACCAACTAAGCCACCCAGGCGCCCCTAACTCACCTTTAAATCTTTCAGTGGAATTTCCAAGTATTTTTGGATTGCGTGAGACCATATTACTTCAATATCTGCCAAAACAGCCGTAAGGGAGCCCCCAGGTCCTTGGTGAATATTTAACTGACCTCTTCTGATAGGCCAGTGAATATTATAACAGTCCAATGGATTAACATATAATGCCTAGAAAAGACAGGGAGATGAACACATTGTTAAAACTTTTCTTGGGCATTTTCTGGATTCACATTTAAAAACCTAAGGCCAGAGTTATGATTAATATTTGCTCATTATTCTAATTAATTTATTTTAATGTTTATTTTTTTGAGAGAAAGACAAGAGTAAGTGGAGGAGGAAAAGAGACCGGAAGACACAGAATCCAAAGCAGGCTCCAGGCTCCCAAATGTCAGCACAAGGGCCAATGTGGGGCTCAAACTCGCAAACCATAAGATCATGACCTGAGCTGAAGTCAGATGCTTAACCGACTGAGTCACCCAGGCACCCCCATCTGCTCACTATTCTAAATGTTGACTAGAGTATCTACCATCATGGGAGCCTGTGTGAGTATCTGGGCCTGCGAGGAAGATGAGGAATTCTAGGAAACAACTAGAACTGGATGGTGCTGCAAAGTTCCCTACCTCTTCTCCCACCAAAAATTCAGGGTGATGAGATGTGTTTGTCCACTTATTTCCAGAACAGTGATCTAAAATTGCAGGTCGCATCTGCTTGTTGTAGGAACGTGCCTGAAACAAAAGAACATCAGGAAAGTCTTTGAATATGAGCAAGAAAAAAGAAGAGGGGGGAAGGACAAATGTACTATGAGTCCTCTTTTCTCCTCTCTCACAGACCAGATACAGCAGCAAAATGTAATCACAAGCCTTAAATATTTGGCAAAATACTGACTGGTCACAGAAAGATTCTCTTGGCCATTTCCACAATTGTCATTTTTTCCTCATGGTTTTAACACCTAGGCTGTGATTCCTAGCCAGTCCAAAATTACTACGGCACTCTGCTTAATGCTGAATACACATTTATGTATCATACCAACTCATGTCCACTCCTATTTTTTATCATATCAAAATGACAAATGTAGTAAGAACACAGCTTCCCATGTGCTTACAGATCCTGGAATTATACACTTAAGACTCTCAGATAAACTATAAATTTTTATCAACTTGCCATAAGAAAACATCATCTTTTAAATTATTCATCATGCCCAAGCTTTTGTGACAGTGATTTGGGTATTCTGTAGGTGGTTATGAATGGTTTTTCTTCCTTTTTTAAGAAAATCCCTTTAATTTGCATACTGAAATTGAGAGCGCACATAAATGGCATTATGACAGAATGGCAGTTAAAGAATGAATCGGAAGAAACAGGTAAGACCAAACCTGTTCAGGGGACACGGGAATCCGTCTTGTACCGTTTGACATCTTTTTAGACCATATTGCTTGATCCACCATTTTAAGGCCATTTTGTCTTTGTTCATTACTTTCTGGTTTCTGGGAGAAAAAAGTGAAAGATGAACAGTACAAAGGATTTGGTGAAAAAAGAAAGCAATTTGGCAATTTTTTTTCAAAATATATTAGATTTGGTTTTTATTGTAGAGCACACATTGTAGGGCAAGGTGCTGAACACAGAACTACAAATCATTTTTGGGAAAAAAGCTGTAAAAAAAAATTAAACTGCAACTGCTTTAGTTATGCAGTCCCAACATGAATCCATGCTGGCAAAGGACTTCTAGCCCTTGAGAAGGGCTTCTCCATGGTGGCTGCCCCAGAAATCGGCAGCCTCAGGCCTGGCCTCTGTAAGACAGGGCCCCTGGGGTGGTGGCAACCTGGGTACTAGGAGGGCCTCTGCACTCAGCACGCCTGGGGCTTGGCCCTGGCTGGCAAGGAGACATTGCTAATGAATCTACATCATCAAAACCTTGCAACCTTCGAGGATCTGAGTAGGTGGGAACTTCCAAAGACTTTATTTTTCCTTTTACTATTTCTTAAAAGCCCCTTCCCAGCTCCCATGCCCCTGAGGCAGAGGAGGCACCGACCCAGTCTGCAATCCAGAGCTCTGGCCCTGGATACATGCTACAGGCAGATGGTGGGGGGGGTGGTGGGGCACCTTCCTATGGGGATGGCATGGAGAGAAGGCCCACGCTGGCCAATGTAGGAGAAAGGAAAGGGTTAGGAAAAGGCTAGGAGATCAAAGGAAAATTAGTAAATTTAAATTAGTAAATTTAATCCACCAAGAAGAAATGCTCCCTCATCAACAAGTAGCAGTATTTCCTTAATTTTTGCCATATGTATCAATCTTAAGAACTCAAAGTAATCTTTTTACAATTTATACATAAGTCAGAAAGGAACCCTCAGTATAAAGGTAACTATTTGCAAAAATCTATAACCTCAAAGAAGTCTGAGTGACAAAATTTTTCATAGCACTAATCAGAATAGCTACTTTGTATTTATAAAGTATTTCAGAGACTTTTCCATACATCTACATATTTTTGCCTTTGTAACAATGTTACATCCACTCCTGTGCTACTTTGTTTATTCAGCAGGTATTCAAGTTGCTGTGACATAAAGAACAGATCTGTAAATACCTCTGTGAAAAAGTTATTGTTTTCTATCAACTTTTAATCCTGAGATTTATGCCCCACAAAAGAATTGTAAGATCCAAAGATATAAATGAATTTAGACTCTTATACCCTCAAGTTACATTTAGGCTTAGAAATGGACTTACATAGTCTTCCAGTTATGCTAAAAAAAAAACAAACAAACCCTAAAGTTTACTATTTCAAGTATAAAAACTGCAAATTCCTAAAACTACCTTCAATCTAAAACTTAAAAGTGGATTACAAAGCAAAACATATATTTTAACATCTACCAAGAAATATTTTGCTCATAATTACTATCTGCAAGATCGGATAAAGTAAATGCTACCTGCAAGGATATGTATAGTTTTGCCTTCAAGTTTAATTCGATCTAAGATTGTGGTAACTGATTATAACAATCAATTTACTTATGGATTGAAAATACAAGCTCAATATATACTGTAAGTATCTGGAAGAGAAAAATATGGCAGTCAGTTAATAGAGACCTTAAGGCCTTATTTTAAGTGAGTGGCAATTCTGTGTCATCCATTAAAGATCACCTTTATCAGGGGCACCTGGGTGGCTCAGTTGGTTAAGTGTCCGACTTCAGCTCAGGTCATGACTTCGTGGTCCAGCCCGTGAGTTCAAGCCCCATGTCAGGGTCTGTGCTGACAGCTCAGAGCCTGGAGCCTGCTTTGGATTCTGTGTCTCCCTCTCTCTCTGCTCCTCCCCTACTCACACTCTGTCTCTGTCTCTCAAAAATGAATACATGTTAAAAAAATTTTTTTTTAAAAGATCACCTTCATCAATATTCAATTCATATTGATGGGTAAAAAATGATTTTGATTTACTTGTGTTATAACTATTTCTTTACAATCTAATACCACTAGCTCAGATGAAAAATGCTACTTGTAACCCTGAATGATGTTATTATTTTAAAATGCATTAAAGCTATGAAGATATAGATGTTTATTCAAGTACACAGTGTACACTTGAATGTGTAAGCTCTCCCAAAGAAACCACCTTGGGCTTTCTCTCCAGATCCTCCATTTCTGACTTACATTTAGTCCTTCCCTTAGGAGCCAGTTGTCCTTGTATAGTGGCTGCCCTTGTTGTTTGTGTCTTCGTGCAATTACATGAGGAATGCTAGCAGGAAGTGTGTCTGTGGCTCGACCAATCCTTAAGGTTGTTGAACCGGGGTGTATGACAACGATAAAGTTGCTCTGGATTTGCTGCAAATATAAAACACAGGAGTGTGACCTTAGTAAATAACATGCAGATAACAAGTTAAATAATATATAGGTAACAGGCTAGACTAAGTTAGTTTCCTATAATGACTATCAGACTCAAAGGTATCAAAATAACTCACTGAAGGTAGCTCTTTGAGAGGCATCCAATTATTGCTCTCTGTCTGAATGCAAACTCCTTTCGTACTTCTGTGCTCCCAGGATCTGACTCACAGTACACAAGTCAATATTTGTTTAAATGAACAAAACCATAACTATCCAATGCAAGTTAACCTATAATTATTGGGCATTTCTGTGCCAAGTACTGGGAGTACAGTGATGACCAAGACAAAAGTTCCCAGCTACCAGAGAACTTTCAGATTACCAGGGCTCACAGACAAGGAATACATGTGGGGGACACCAGGACTAGTGAACAACTTGCTAAAGCTGAAGTACTAAAGATTCCTGTAAACAAAAAATAGATTCTAAACCTCCACTACATGTTTTCTGATTCAGAATTTCCAAGGAGAGCCACCATTCCTGCATGACTCCTTAGCTAGTACCTACTCTGCCCTGCCCTTGAGCTACCGATGTGTCTTCTTGCATATCTCCATTTAAAACATTTCCAAAGCTGCTCATAAAACAGAGTCCAGAACCTCTGGGATCAAGACCCTGTCTACTTCTCTAGCCTTACTTGAGAACCACCCCCTTTCTCTTTCATCTTCCTGATCTAGGCATCTCTTTTTAAATGTTTTTAATGTTTATTTTTGAGACAGAGAAAGACAGACCATGAGTGGGGAAGGGGCAGAGAGAGGGGGAGACACAGAATCTGAAGCAGGCTCCAGGCTCTGAGCTGTCAGCACAGACCCCGACACAGGGCACGAACTCATGAGCCATGAGATCATGACATGAGCCGAAGTTGGATGCCCAACCAACCGAGCCACCCAGGCGCCCCCGATCTAGATTATCTCTTGATTTCTTGGGGCACCTGTGTGGCTAAAGGTCATGATCTTACAGTTCATGGGTTCTAGCTCCATGTCAGGCTCCATGTCAGGCTCCACAGAGCCTAGAGCCAGCTTCAGATTCTGTGTCTCCCTACCTCTGCCCCTCCCCCTCACTCTCAAAAGTAAATAAACATTTAATTTTTTTTTTTTTTAATTTAGGTATCTCTTAATTTCTTAACTCACCACTCTGACTTCCAGGACTTCACAAAGGCAACTCCCTTTGCCTGCTGCACCCTTTCTCCCTGGTAAATCCTACATCCCCCTTCAGTTCTGAAGTTAAATGTCATCAGACTAGGTTTGCTTGTCCCCTTGCAATATAATCCTATGGTACTCTTTTTCTTGATACTTGTCTTCTTTGTTATTATTTACTGTCTGCCCTCACAACAGACAAAAACCTTTATGCAAGAAGGGATCACTTCTGTCCTGTTCACTAGTCTATGCCCAGAGCACAGTGCACAGGAGCCTAGGAGGTAGTTGTTGAATTGTTGACTGCTTTCTCATGGCTGGAGTGTTAAACACTACTTCCCAAGCATTTTTGTGGTATGGTAGACATGTGTACAGCAGATCGGAGTAGAAACACGAAGCTGCTTGCCAGCAGAGATACCTGTACCTTATTAATGGCACACAGGCTGCAGCACATTGATCGGAAAGCTCTGGGACAGTAATGGCAGTTTTCCAAAGTGTGGGCAAATATTTTTTAACAAATTTATTTTAACACGTGAGGAAAAGACTAGTCTGTACATGAAACTAAAATAGAACTCCCCTATGACCCAGCAATAGCACTGCTAGGAATTTACCCAAGGGATACAGAAATGCTGATCCATAGGAGCACATGTATCCCAATGTTCATAGCAGCACTCTCCACAATAGCTAAAACATGGAAAGAGCCTAAGTGTCTATCAATGGACGAATGGATCAAGAAGATGTGGTTTATCTATACCATGGAATACTACATGGCAATGAGAAACCATGAAATCTGGCCATGTGTAGCAACATGGTTGGACCTTGAGGGTGTTATGCTGAGCGAAATAAGTCAGGCAGAGAAGGACAAATATCATATGTTTGCACGTATAGGAGGATTAGGAGGAACTTAACTGAGGAACAAGGGGAGAAGAAGGGGGGAAATGGTGGGGGAAAGGGAGAGAGGCAAACCAAACCATGAGAGACTCTTGAATGCTGACAAAAACTGAGGACTAATGGATGTGGGGGGGAGGGGGGATGGGCATGGAGGAGGGCACTTGTGGGGATGAGCACTGGGTGTTATGTGGAAACTAATTTGACAATAAACTATTTGTAAAAAAAAAAAAGACTAGCCTGTACATCCCACACATCACTTCCTGAATATTATTAAATAAGACCAAGTTAAAAAAAGTTATTAAGCAAATAATGGGTATGAAAAAAACAGAGAACACAGGAAAACTAAAGGGTGTTCTACAATGGAGTGGGGTTAAGGAAATGTTTCTGTAGTGGTTAAGGGCCCAGGCTCTGGATTCACGGATTTGGCTTGAAATTCAAACTGCACCACTTCTTTGCTCAGGATGAGGTTCCTGCCTCACAGAGCTTTGTGGGGATTAAGCAAGTTAATCCTGCACCCGGGGGTCTGTCGAGTTCTTCCGAAGTTCTGTACTACCTTCAGAAGAGACCAGACTCTGGCTTTATGCCTCTCGTGATAGGGCCTGCTAGGATCTCCTGTCTCACCTCTGGCTCCCTCTTCCTCCTCACTTCCAGACATCCTGATCACCAACACTTGATCACCTCTCCTGGCCCAGGTCTCTTCCACACTATTCTCCTTCCGAGATTCCCTCTGGCTAACTCCTAATCACTCTTCAGGCCTTGGTCCAGATGTCACTTCCTTTAAGACCATCCCAGACCATCAGGGCCAGAGGAGGCACCTGCTGTGTGTGCCCAATGCTTCCCTAAGGCCTTCTGGACTAGCCCGTCTGATACCATATGCCCTAATACCTGCTGCCCCATGCACAACTGTAGGCTCTACCCTCCTGCCTCCCGGTCACAGGGTGAAAGAACATAGAAGGTGGGAACCTTCAAGGCCCATACGGACCACCCAGTCTGCCCCCTCAATTAGACGGGCGGAGAAGCAGGCCCAGGCAACAGTAGGAATCACTCTGGGGGGTTACCGTGAGGCACCACAGTGGTATACATCCCACAGCTGCCTGGACAGTTGGGTGTAATCTTTAACCCATCCACCCGTTAGGAAGCTGCCTCAGAGGTGTCCATCATGCAATTCTGGCCATTTAAATGTCTTATTTTTTATGTGAATTTACCTATTTTCCTACGGGAATGTTGGTGTTTTTCATTCATCAGTAGGAATACATACATACACACACACGTCCTTTGACTGCCATGTTACTACCAGTATTTTTTTCTGGTTAGGATGACTTCATCTTGTTCTGATTCTGACACACAAACTCTTCACGTCTATTCAGACGATCGTCTGCTCCTTCCTTGCTTTATGCTGGAACTGGCCTCCCCAAGACTTCCTTCACAAAGGAAACCGCCTGCACCGCCGAGTGTCCGGCGCTAAACTCCATCTGCGCTCGCTGACACTCCACAGCAGCTCGGAAGGCAGGAGAGGGCCTAGGGTCCGTCCCGCGGCCGGCCGCGGAGACAACCACCCCCCGCGCCAGCAGCGAGGGCGGGGGCCGGAAACCCGGCACCCCCGCCTGCCTTTTCACCCCCCGCCCGGCCGGAAGGCCGTCTCCGAGACCCGCCCCCGGCGCCGCGCCGCACCTCCTGCAGCGACTCCGGCACCAGCGCGGGCACGATGGGTCGTTTCACGCCGCGCTGCTCCTTCTCCTTCTCTCCGCCCTTCTCCTTCCCGTTCTCCGCGTCCCCCTTCTCCGCCTGGGTCATCGCGGCCGCTGACAAACACCGACCTCTAGCCTCAGGGACGCGCCGAGCCCGCCGGAGCCGGCTGGGCCGCCGCGCACGCGCAGCCTGCCAACCTGGTGCCCGGCAACCAAGATGGCCGCTGGACAGCCGCCCCAGAGGATTACGGGAAATCGGAGGGGCGGGGCTGTCCAGGGGAGGATAGGGCGGGGTGTGGGGCGTGGAAGGGTGGGTGTTGCTGTGATTTGTCCAGACGGTAGGATGTTGGAAGCCTACTTGTTTTAACTTTTGATCACTATACTGGGCGTCGCGTTTCGTTCTCACAATAGGAAGCCTCTATTCTTGGCTTCCTAGACCTCACATGCTCCTAGTTCTCCTCATACAGCGCTGGTTAGATTCAGTCCCGCTTCTGATGCTAAGGTTTTCTTGAGTTAGGGCCCCTCTGTCTACACCCATCGAATAACTTTATCCAGTTTCATGGCTTTGCATATGAATATAACTCCCAGATACATAATCCAGTCTGGAAGTGTCTCTGAGATCCTGACTGATAATCAACAGCCTATTTGGTATCTCCGTGTAGATGTCCACAAGCCATAGCAAACTTAAATGTGCCCAAACTGGAACGCTTGATATCTGCCCCATACCCTCTGCCCCCAACCTACTCCCATGTTCACCATTTCGGTAAATATCACTTTGATTCTGCTGTTGTCCAATCTATCAGTAAATCCTGCAGTCTCTAAAATATATCTTGAATGAATCCACTTCTCCATCTCTATCGTTACCTAGTCCACACTATTCTCTCCTCTGGCCTGCAACAGCCTCTTTTTTCTTTTTCTTTTTTTTTTTTTTAGATAGTTTATTGTCAAGTTTGTTTCCATATAACACCCAGTGCTCATCCCCACAAGTGCCCTCCTCCGTGCCCATCACCCCTTCCCCCTCCCCTCCCCCCGCCATCAGCCCTCAGTTTGTTCTTAGCCTTCAAGAGTCTCTCATGGTTTGCCTCCCTCCCTTTCCCCCACTATTTTCCCCCTTCTTCTCCCCCATGGTGCTCTGTTAAGTTTCTCCTAAACCTCCTATACGTGCAAACGTATGGTATCTGTCCTATACGTGCAAACATATGGTATCTGTCCTTCTCTGCCTGACTTATTTCGCTTAGCATAACACCCTCAAGGTCTATCCATGTTCCTCCACATGGTCAGATTTCATTCTTTCTCATTGCCATGTGTATTCCACTGTGTAGATAAACTACATCTTGATCCATTGGTCAGTTGATGGACACTTAGGCTCTTCCCGTGTTTTGGCTATTGTTGAGAGTGATGCTATAAACATGGGGGTACATGTGCCCCTATGCATCAGCATTCCTGTATCCCTTGGGTAAATTCCTAGGAGTGCTATTGCTGGGTCATAGGGGAGAGGAAGTGAACTTAAGAGATGTCAGCAGAAACTGGATTAAGAATGGCCTTCTAAGCTATGAGTATAGATTCTGTTCCATGAAGAAGGGGAAACCTAAGAGTAAAGCATGGGTTTAATTTTTGTCCAGGATAACTCATAGGTGGTATTAAGTGGATTGCTGGGTATGTGGTATTAACTACTTCATAATTTAAAAGTTGACACTTGAGCAAGTGCCTTAAGAACAGATTGCAGGAGGACAAAATGGAAGCAGTGAGTTGGGTTAAGTTTAACCCAGCATTCCACTTATTAAGTTCTTAATCCAGTTTCTGCTACATCTGTAAGTTCACTTCCTCTCCTTCTGTCCACATTTCCAGCTACCCTTGCTTTCTTTCAGCTCCTCACACATGCCAAGCACTTCCCTTCGTTGGGCCATTGCTCTTGTTCTCCCCTTTGCCTTGGATGCTCCTCCTCAGCTGTCTCATCCTCATCCTGTCTCAACTCAAATGCCACTTCAGAGAAGCCTCTCCCAGTTATCTTGTCATCTTATTTCCTTTGAAGCAGGAATTAGGTCTATTCTTAACTTGCTTACATTAGGAGGGCTAAATATCTGATGAAGTCAGGACTATAGGATAAACCCTAAAGAAGAGTACCTCCAGAGTGGTTCTGGGCAGAGATGGGGCAGGGGGGTGGGGGCGTGGTAGGGATCACAAATCACAGGCAAAGAGAAGCCATCACTTCCTGAGACTCTACCCTGGTCTCCTCTCCTCTCCACTACAGCCTTAGGTGATTTGACAGAATGACCCTGCCATTCATCAGCCATATAGTCCGGACATCACAACTTTGTTGAGCCCTTGCACGTAATCTGTATAATGCAAATATCATCTACCTAACCCAGTGCATCAGAAATAACAATATGTAACAGATAAAATGTCTCACAGACTTGAGTGATCAATAAACTGTCTTTATTATCCTTCTTAAAGTTGTGTTATAATTGCCCCATTCCTTGTGTTTGAAGACTAGTGTCTCATGGCATGACATCCCCATTTCCTGGCAAATAGGGTTAAATAAATGCTTCTAAATAAATACAAGCATGCTTTATCCTGGATGTGAGGGCAATCTGGCTGTGTCATCTGTCACCCCACTGATTGCTAGGGTTGATTCGGCTGATCTGGCTGGCTAGGCGGGTGTCCCCTCCCTCCCTCATCGCTCCATGTGCGTACCTCCTGAAGCTGCACACTTGGTCGAAGAGGATGACCTTCCCTGATAGAGGAGGACTGTTCTTCGGTCAAGGGTATACAAGAAGCTGCACTCCCTGCTAGAACCTCCAAACAAGCTCTCAAGAATGCTTTATCCTGAAACTTTGTTTCAAAGACTGTTAAGCACAAAGCAGAATTATCTGTATTATTCATTTTTCCAACAAATATTTCAATGCTTATTACATATAGTCACTATTCAAAGCACTGGGGTAAAAAAGACAAAAATCCCTAACCTCATAGAGCTTCCATTCTAGTGAAAGAATATAAGAGTTACTAGTGTTCCTGGGGGTGAGAGCCAACAAGGCAGTATCTTAAGCAATGGTTTAGAATTCAAATTTGTCAAGATAACACAGAAGCCTATGATTGTAAAACCACCTAGCAAATCTTCATTTTGTATGTAGCTCAGGTTTGTTGGTTATGGCTTTATAAATACCCTAATTGTATTTGGTAGCAAATCTGAAATTGTGTATTAAAGATTTATAGGACAAACATGTTTCAAGATAAAACTGTATGCATACCACTGAAATAAATACAACGTGATTTATTTATAAATGAGAACGAACTAACAATGAAGAGTACTTCAGAAGTTAAAAAGGTGACACTAGTTGTACTGAATACACAATCTTTATTCTTCCTCAAATTTGGAGTTTTTTAATTATACAAAGATGACAAGTCAAGTTTTGTAACCTAAAAATATTTACTTATTAAAACTATATTAATACTTTCATAAACTATACAAAAAAGATAATGAGACAAACATGTGCATTTATAGAACTGCAGGTCAGTCATGCCAGATCCCTGGGGAGGGAATTCCCAGCACAACCTCATCCATCTGTGAGCACACAGAGCAATCCTTGTTTACACATACACATTCATTTGCTTGTCCAGCATGGTCAGCCCTCCACCTCTTGATGGTTTCCTTCTGCTATGAATGTGCATGTCCAGTTGTCTGCTTCTCAGAGCAGACATTTACCTAAAAGAAAGCATTATAATAATCATTTAAGAGTCATTAATTTGGATCTGCACAAAAAAGTCCATATCTTTTTTTAAACCTGTTTTCAAAAGACACTTTGCTAATAAAATACAGTAAATTTTTCAAGGGTTGAGATATTTTTCCAAATAAGATGTCTGAATAATTACAAAATATTGGGAAACTTCTGTTTTCCTAAAGAAAACTTTCCTAAGAAGGTATTTTCAAAATGAAATCTCTAAACTATGAAAGAAAAAAAAATGAAATCTCTGCAGAGTAATTTCAGATTTCAAGTTACCTTCCTCATCCACCAGCCATTGGAGGAGGACTTGGGCCACGCAGATGGTTAATTCGACCCATTCTTCTGGGGGGGTTTCCTGGTGGCCTAATAAAAGAAAATTTATGTTTAGTAGACATCAAGTGGTTCTTTCAAACACTCAGATAGACCCTCTTCTCTATTTAAAATAGGAATTACCAATTGGGTCAGGAGTTGAGAAAATTCAAACACTTATAAGGACCAGACACTTAATGCACATGAGGGAAGTGGGTCAAGCAAGACTGTGATGACCTGAACAGTATCTCCCGTAAGCAAATGCCAACTGAAATTCTGCTCCGTGGAAGTGCTGCTTGGTCTTGCCTGGTTTTCCTTAGCAGTGGAAATCTAGATTCTAAAGTGAAACTCTCTACATTTACTGTTGGTCATCAGTTTCAGCCTTTAATTGAGACTTTTCCCATAGGATATCTGATACACATTTTAGCTTTATCAAATTGACTCTGCTTTTCAAATCTGAAGCAACTTGATTTAATTTACAGTAATACATTAATTTTGTGAAACAGAATTTAAATACTTTAGTTCCATGAGCAAAACTATGTCTATCCATACACAATATCTAATTTAATTAAAATTACAGACTGGTAAAAATATCTATTATCAATTTAGAAAGCTCTACCCTCTTCCGTCATCGTATCTGGAATCAGAGGAGCTTCCGTAGCCTCTTCTCTTTTTCACATCTTGCTGAAGCAGAGTCTTGAAACTGAAACAAGGGGCACAAAACAACAGAAATACCACTTTCAACATTATGAAATGTATTTCCATGGTTTCAGTTATGTCTGTGAGAAGATAACTAAGCCAACTTAGTTCCAATCCCATACTTCTCAAAGCCAGCTGGACAGCACCATCTAGCAGGAGCACATGTCTATATCTGTGCCACGTTCCGGGGCAAAGACACTACTCCTTGTCTTTCCTTGACAGAGCCTAGGAGTGACTCTCAAACCAGAGCCGTCCCCAACTTCCTTCCTCCACTCTATGTCAGCTGTCAGGTCCCAGAGTCTGTTTTCACAGCATTGCACATTCATTTCCCCTGCCAACAGCCTACATGATGGTAACTTGCTGAGGGAGGAGCCCAAGGGGGTGTGGCAGAGGCAAGGCTTCTGGGAATCCATGTGGATAGAATTTTCTTTATTTGAGGAGGGGTACAAATTTAAGTTAAAACAATGTTTTATTTTTTTAAGTTTGTTTGTTTATTTAGAGAGAGCACAAGCAGGGGAAGAGCAGAGAGGGGAGAGAGAGAATCTCAAACAACCTCTGTGCTGTTAGCATAGAGCCTGATGCAGGGCTCGAAATAACGAACCATGAGGTCATGACCTAAGTAGAAACCAAGAGTCAACTAATTAACGGAATGAGCCACTCAGGCAACCCTGAAACAATAAACAATAGGGAGTAGGTGAAGCTTGTAAGAGACTTTAGTGAAGTTTTTCAGTAAGTAACTTAAGGACTCTCTGTCCCATTGTATTTTTCTATAGAACCATCTCTTCCATTTTTTCTTTAATCCCTTCAAACTTCTGGTACATGCAGCGATCAGATTATTTTTCTAAACCACATCCATAATCCAATTAAGTATAAAGACCACAGTCTGGTCTCAACCCTCTCTACTACCTCTTCTGTGTTTTTTCCACCTCTCACAAACACATCCAACCCAATACCCATTGTAATATGAATTTAAGTCAACGAAGGAAGGGGCAATCGCCCACACTCTGCATTCCTGCAGTTCTCTGCTATGTGACACTCAAATGTCTATTCAAACTTAGCAAAGTTGGTAACTGATAAACAATTTTCACAAAACAGCATGCGAAGGACCACAAAATGCATTTAACTAAGGATTGCTTGGAATTAAAATTTACATTTTTGTCTCCTATGTGGATTTTAAAAATTGAAAAAACAACTTTACTCCTTGGGATATTTTTTTTATCAAGATCTAATTCCCCTGTGTGTTTATGGCATAACACGGAGTAAAAGCTGCACATACACACTAATGCTGGAATAGTGGAGAGAAAGTGAGGCACTGTCGTTGGCAGTAGAATAGGGAGGCCTGACTCCAGAGCTGCGGACTGAGATCGTTACCATAAGGGCTGAGATGCAGTCAGGCTTACTAACTCCACTATCAGGCTCATGCTCACGATGTTGGGGAGCAGCTTTGCCACCACCATTAGTCTTCATTTCCCTTAGAAAAGCTAATGATAATAGTAAAACTTACAGTGAAAAACTGCTTCAGGAAAGCTCAGTTTGTTTAAGATACTCCATATAATGGATCTAATGTCCTTCTGTTAACTGAAATACCAGGCCTATTAAGAGCATTGTTACACTTACAACAAAACCACGAACTCAGCTATTCCCCAAAAGAAATCTGTTATCAAAGATAATCTCCATGGGGACTGACTCCGGTTGTCCAACACTTGTCCTAGAGACAAGAAAAAAGAAACTCCAGTCAGTGCTACAAATCCCTGACACATGATATATCACAATTAATCCCTTAGGGAACAATGAGACTCAGTTCCAACCTGTTTGCCGTTCCAGATGGTCAGCACCCGGAAAGGCGTGTTATGTGTGCATCCTTCTAAGGAAGGGCTCAGGGAAGTAAAGCGCTATGATCTAGGGGGGCATACTTTTAATATGTCAACTCTTCCTATGTTCCTAATTTTGGTGAGTGACACTTCAAGTATTTTTTCTTTTTAAATTGTGGCAAAATAAACATCAAAAATTTCCATTTTAACCATTTTTAAGTGTACAGACTGTTGTACAACCATCACCATCATCCGTCTGCAGAACCTTTTTACCTTCCCCAACTGAAACTATGTACCCAGTCAACACTAACTCCCTTTTCTCCCTTCTCCTAGTCCCTGGCCACCACCATTCTACTCTGTCTCTGTGAATTTGACTGCTCTGGGAACCTCATTATGAGGAATCATACAGTATTCTGACTTCGGTCTTCAACTTTCATCCATGTTGCAAATGTGTCAAAATCTCCTTCTTGTTTAAGGCTGATTAATATTGCATTGTATGTATGTACCACATTTTTTTATGCGTACACATCCTTGGGTTGTTTCCACCTATTGGCTACTCTGACAGTGCTAGCATGAATGAATGCTGGTGCGTGAATCTCTGTCTATTCAAGTATTTTGAGGACACAAATGGAATGAGTGAATATAAAAAAAATGTTTACACCACTTCCATTTTTCTAAATGTGTTCAAAACATTTCTTTTCACCTGCAAAGTGTCTTTCTGGTATATAAAAAAATTGTGTATACACACTCTTACAATTGTTTAGAATCAATTATGTTAAAATTTTCATAAATCAGAGTCTGTGTGCTCTAAGTATGGAAAAGAATTTGCCTTGTTCATTAAAATAACCACAATCTTTCTGTACCGGGATGCTGTTGATTCTAATTATAGACTCCAGTTTTATCTTAAGCACAAACGAATCTATTTTTCAAACCACTTAAATAATGGAAGCTACAACATGAAAAGTTAGTTATCTAAGGTTATAGCCTTGCAAATCAAGAGTTCAGAATATTTTGGGAGAAGAGCTGTCTGTCAACCTCTCCTCTCCATTTGCTCAAGGGCTTCATCATACTCACTGTCACCCCCTCAACCAGGGTCTACAATTCCTCTTTCTTTGACAGCCTTACTTTCAGGGATTCACTTGTACCTGAGCACTCAAGGGAGCTATTGAGAAAAAAGGGATACTCTTCAGGACAGAGCGTGGCTGCCTCTTACTAGCTCTGCTTTGTTGGCTGGTGGGACATCTTCCTTTTCTAAGGAAAAAGTATTCCAAGCCTAGTGAAATAAGATTATTGAAAAAGAAGTCATTTGGCAGTAAGAAAAATGTTTTGTTGACAGTAAAGTGCTGATAAATTCCTTCTAAAAGAGAACTAACTAGAATACACCAGTTCTCTCCTTATGATTCTAAGGAACCCTTTGCATCGTTCTATCTCATTTTGGGCACATTCTCTCCTAGTTTCTGAAGGCAGAAACCTCCCCTCCCAAAATATGCGGAGGGAAGTAACTTGCTTGGATGCAACCAGCATTTCTCACCTATAAAAGTGAGATAAAGGAGCTAAAAAGGACCTTTGTGTTATTTATGTGGATCCAATAGGACAATGCATACACAGGAAGACACACTACAAAGAATTAATAATGCATAAATAGAAGCCGCCAGCCTTACACACAAAGGATATAACACAAAGTCTGCAAATGCCCAAAATAAGATGAAACTTTAATGCTTTTGTTTAGTGTCCATCAACCTACTTGTTTCAAAGATTAAAAAAAAAATTTTAAGTTTGTTTATTTTGAGGGGCACCTGGGTGGCTCAGTCAGTTAAGCGACCAAATGGCTCAGGTCATGATCTCAAGGTTAGTGGGTCTGAGTTTGAGCCCCAGTCCGGCTCTGTGCTCAAAGCTCAGAGCCTGGAGCCTGTTTCAGATTCTTTATCTCTCTCTCCCTCCCTCTCTCTCTCTCTCAAAATAAATTTTAATCAATGTTTATTTATTTTTGAAGGTGAGAGAAACAGGGAGGGGCAGAGGGAGAAAAAGAGAGAGAGAGAGAGAGAGAGAGAGAGAAAATCCCAAGCAGGTTCTGCGTTTCAGGGGTTTAGGAGTTGGGGATGGAGGGTTTGAACTCAGGAACTGTGAGACCATGACCTGAGCTAAAACTCAAGAGTGTAATGCTCAACAGACTGAGCCATCCAGGCGCTCCTCAAAAATATTTAATTGGGAGATGAGGAGGCAGAGGTTTTGAAGAGAAAAGAACTGCAAAGTGCACCCAGCCAGAAGACTTCTCACTGATCACACCTTAATGGTCTCTGAAGGCGAAGGTCTGACTCAAATAGAACAAGGAGCTAGCTCCAGGGATCCTGCTTGTTAGATTGAACCAAGGCACTGATTCCCGGAGTCAAACAGGTGGGCAGGCACTTTGGGCAGTGGTCTGACTCTATGGTCTTGTGTCCTTCCTTTCCAGACACTTTCTTTGTGGAGTCCCTAAATTAAGTCTCTCTCTGATTCTCTTCTCCGGGAACAGTTTACCTTTGTTCCGACAGGGGGCGGGGCTTCTTCCTGTGCCCTTGGAATTAAGGCAAAACAATTACGTGTGTGACTAGCTACCTACTTCTGGTGGGGGGGAGGGGCAGGAGGAGCCTATCCTATTTTTAAGTTTATTTATTTTGAGAAAGGGAGCAAGCGGGGAAGTGGAGGGAGAGAGGGAGGGGAGGGAGGGGGAGAGGGGGAGGGAGGGGGAGAGGGAGGGAAGGGGAGAGAGGGAGGGTGGGGGGAGAGGGGAGGGAGAGGGGGAGAGAGAGGGAGGGTGGGGGGAGAGGGGGGAGGGAGAGAGAGAGAGAGAGGGGGAGGGAGAGAGGGAGAGAGAGAGAGAGAGAGAGAGAGAGAGAGAGAGAGAGAGAGAATCCTAAGCAGGCTCTGCGCTGTCAGCCTAGAGCCCGAGGTGGGGCTCGATCTCTCAGTTCCTGACCAGTTAAACGACTGTGCCACCCAGGTGCCCCCTTATCCTATTTGTCTAGTTCTCTTTACAGGTTTTAGAGAAAGACCGTCTAGTAGATACCAGCAAGGGCTCTGACGACAGTCACCTCCCTTCGTCTGTGATGCTGAGCAACCTAGTGGACCCAGCTGCGCCGCGGTCTCCACCCCTCAGCGGGACAGTAAACTACTACCTGAACAGGGCTGCCATGGAGGCTGAATGGGCGGACAGGGAAGAGCGCTATCACTGCGCCCCGAACACCGGCGCTGCGCAGACAGCGGGTGTCAACCCTCGTTAAAGACGCGGGCGCCCGAGGAAAGACCAAGTTCGCGAGACCCACAGTCAGAAGGGGGGCGAGGGCGCCGGGCAGCCAGCACCGTCGTCACCACCGGGACCTCGGCCCCCGCCCGCGGGCTCAGGGACGCTCGGCTGACGCGGTGCAGGCCCGGGAGACTTCGGGAAAGCCGGGCCGCCGGGCGAGGATGGAAGAAACCCGGTTCGAACCTCGCAGGCCAGCGGTGGCCCTCGCAGACCCTGCAACTCACCATTTGAGATGTAAACCATCTTCGCCCCTCGTTCCCCGCCTCCGTAGCGACTGAGGGGCTTGGCCCCTCTCGGCCTCGGTACCTCCCTCCGCGACCCGCCCGTGCACGTCACAATCCGCTCTCGCACACAGCGGCGACGCAGGAGGGAGGTGGACGGAGCCCATTGGCTGCTGGAAGGGACACGACCACGACTGGCAATTTTTGCCTCGTCACGCCGGCAACTTCCGGTAGAGCGAAGGCTGCCGGGCAGGTGAGCGGAAGTGATGTTTGAGAATTTTAACCCGTAAACGCGCGCTTTCCTGTCTCCTTTTGGATTTGAGCTTGAAGAACTCGTTTGCACCGTACGGTGAAGAAAAGCTGTATTCTAGTTGCTTAATTGGCCCCTGTGAGCCCAGATTCGGGAATGCGAAGCTGTTCTATGTGCTTGAAGGAACTGCTGGCAGGAGTGGCGTCCTCAGAATATTCCAGAAGTGCTGATATTTGTGGGTGTGGAGGGAAGTGCCTTCGGGCTGAGGCGGTGATCCAGCCCTAGGGAGCTCTATTATGTTTTTGGAATGCACAGACAGGCACCCTGTAGATGTATTTATTCTTTTAGAACCAGTGTTTCTGCTCTTGGTTCGCCAGAAGTGAATGGAATTGTTAGCTCTTTTGAGGCAACCATGAAGAAGAAATACTGTAGCTTGAGACCCTTCTGTTCTTTATTGAAGGTCACTGCACGCTAGCATTGTGAACGTGACGGATGTGTAAGAAGATAATTAGGTGGTTACTGATTAAATATGGACCACGTCTTTGTTCCTTGATGGGCGACTTTCTGTTCCTTGAACGTGGCAATTGCTTTCCTGTCACAAGGACTTTTGTACTTAACTGGCTGTCTTTCTAGGTGGAGTCCTAATAACTGTTAGGACCACCCGGCCCTCAAGTCCGGAGTGCTCCAGCCTTGTGTGATCTCGAAAAGGTTACCAATCATCTCATTTAAAATGAAGCAGAAAATTACGTTTTGGAGATAATTATATCTTGGCGTTTAGTAGTTTGGGTTAAGATTTTAAGTATGTTCTAAAAAAAATTTTAAGTATGTTCTAGTATTTAAAATAGATATTTAATTTCACGTTGAATTTTTTTGGGAGCATTCACCTCCCCACTCCCAAAGCGCATAATAGGACGAGACAACATACTTGACTTCTTTTGTGATTTTTGCAGCACAGTTATGGATCGTTTATGGAAAAATATTGGAGAGGATCATAACTGTACCAAGGACTTTTTTTAACCTGCCGTTGTCATCTCACATGCTCTACTCTCCTTGCGTTGTACCTGAAATCCCAGCATCCACCTTTGGCAGCCTTAAGCGGTTTTTCACACTGCAGCAAGAATGATTTTAGAATGAAATTCCTCTCACTCCCTTGTCTATAACCTTTGAGACACTAAAATTTAGTGTTTTCTTACTGCACTTAAAATGAAATCCAGTTCCTTTTCATGGTCTTTGGGCCCATCGTGACCTGTTCACTTGATTCACCTTTTACTGCATCGTCTACAATCCCCATCCATGTTATCTCTACCAACATTGTGCTTTTAGTGTTTTGAGCACCCCAAGTTCTCTTAGGCCTCCAAGGCTCTGCACATGCTTTCCCTTCCACCTGGAGCACTCTTCTGGCTCCTTGTACATCAGCTGCCTTTGTCCCTTAGATTCAGTTTAAGTATCGCTACTTCTGAGTACCTTTCCCTGGCCACTCATCCCCATGATTATTTGTGGTGCTTAACACAATGTGAAATTATTTTATTATCTGATAATTGATCTTTGTCTCTCTCAAGAAAGTATAAGATATGACAGGTCAGGAGCCCTACCTGGCTGTTCCTTTGTATCTCAAGGTCTATCATAGTCCTTGGCGGATGGTAGGTACACAGATACTTGTTGGTTGGCTGCGGAGGTGGGGGGTGGGTATCTTTCTGAAAACTTCCCCAGTCACTAAAGGAGAAAGGGAACTAACATGGGGATCTCCTAAGTACCGGACTCTGCTGAGTTATCTTTTCCTTTCTCTTTCTCGGTCTTGATCATTTCTAAATGAGATTTAATGCAGTGATTTCCTAATAAACTGCCTCTAGCCTGTCCCATTCCATTTCATGGTATACATAGCTGCCAGTTTAATCTAATCTTGCCTCTTTCCTGCTCACAACTTTCACTTTCTCCCCTCCCTACCCCCTAACAAATAATGCCCGGCCTCCCTGGTCTGGCACTGAAGGATTCCCTGATACATCTCATATTTATCTCCCTGACTTCTAATTCCCTGATAGGCCCTTTGTTTTCCTGTCCTGTTGCTTCTATTCATCTGTTTCCTCTGAATGGAAATGTTTCCCACCTCTTAAAATCTAATCCATCCTCCAAGGCAGGTATATTGCTATCAAATGAAATCATGTGAAGGGATTTTGCAAATGGAAAAAAATAGTGTAATTAGTAGCAAGGTGAGTGGGGGACAAAGATAACATTTCCTTTGTTTCTCTGACCCTCAGTGTCTAGAACTGCTGTAACTAGTAGCCACATGTGACTGTTGAGCAATTGAAATGTAGTCTGAATTGATGTATACTCTGCATACAAAATACACACTAGGTTACAAGGACTTAAGATGAAAAAAAAGGATGTGAAGTATCTCAATTTTTTATACTGATTACACATTGAAATTATAATATTTTGAATATTGGACTAAATATTTTATTAAAAGTACATTTAACTGTTTCTTTTTACTTTTTTAATGTGACTTCTAGAAAATTTAAAATTATGTACTTAGCTTATATTTATGGTTCACATTACATTTCTGTTAAGATACTGCTGGTCTAGAATGAAGACATTGGCCTGGTACAGAAAAGGCGCTCAGTAAATATTTGTTGAATAGATGAGTGAATGAATGGTCTTAATAATGACTAATAGTTTAGTATATGTGCTGCCAACATCAGCACAATAGTGAATACTACTACACAGAGTTTACTCTGTGTCAGGCACTGTTCTAAACACTTTCTGTTTATTACTTAATTTAATCCTTACAATGACAAGAATAGTTATAACTAACATTTATATAGCACTTACCCTGTGCCACCCAATATCCTAAGTGCTTTTCATGTCTTAATTCATTTAAACTTCAACCTTACTAAGTGGGTTTTACTATTACTCCCATTTACAAATGAGGGAACTAAGTCATAAATAGCTCAAATGACTTGCCCAAGGTCACATAGCTAGTTATGAAGCAGAGAAGAGATTAAGACCAGGTCTGGCTCTATAGTCTGTGCTTTTGACTTCTAACCGTACTGCCTCTCCATACAATAACAGTTATTAAACCAATAGTACTTTGGTTTCTGAAGATTGTATCTCATTTTTCTCAAAGTTGTGAAATAGCTTACCCCAGTTTTTCTTTTCTAGACACCCTGTGCATTAAATTCCCCTAAACAGCAAAGTTAATTACCTTCCCATCTCAGCATCAGTCCCTTGGCCAGAGGGATGGGCTGTTCTGAAAGGCAGCTACCTCTGGAGCTGGAGTCAATCCCACTTAAACCACATGGTTTGAGAGCTGAAGAGGAGTGGTGTTTATTACAAGACAGTGAAGAGGTACGGGTTACATCTAAACAATAAGAGGCCCTCAATTCTGCCTTTAGGGAACATGGGAAACACTTGGTATTGATATTTCTTATTAATCTTTTCTGTGTTCTTACAGTTATTGCCTTGTATTCTTTATTGCATTTAGGCTCAGAAATCTTAGCCCTTTAATTATCATTTTTTTTTGGACTGAGCATTAAAAGCAGATTTTTAATATTTTTAAACTTGTATTCCCTAGTACAAAAAATTATTGCTTTCTAAGTCTTATCTCTAGATCCCTAAAAATTGAGTAAAGAAATAGAAATGTACATTCCATTAGTATGTTTATAAGTCTTAAGATAACACCGATTTTTATATTTGGAAAAATTAAGAGTATAGATATGTACCCATTGATTTTAAGGAACATATGATTTATTATTCTTTTTTTTTTTAAATTTATTTTCACTTATTTTGAGAGAGAAAAAAGAAAGCATTCCTGTGTGCAAGTGGGGAGGAAGTGGCAGAGAGAAAGGAAGAGAGAGAATCCCAAGCAAGCTCTGCACTGCCACTGAAGAGCCCAATGTGGGGCTCAAACTCACAAACTGTGAGATCATGACCTGAGCCAAAATGAAGTCTGACACTCAACCGACTGAGCCACCCAGCACCCTGTGATTTATTATTCTTATTCACTAAATGGTTCAGAGCAGAGCATTTGATAGTCTTTAGATCTGTTTTTGTTTTAATGTGATATCTGAGCATAATATAAGAAAACAAAAGATACATATGGATATTCCATGAAGAATAACTGTCCTTTTTTCCTCCATAACTCAGGATGCTAAATTTTGATGCTCTAACTTAGGCTGTCCTAAGCACAGCTTGGCAAATTCCTCTTGAGATATAGTAACCTTCATAACAGACTGACCTCTTTCAAGTTCTGTCTTCACTTGGGTCTTTATCAAGCATTTGTCACTCGTTAGCTCTCTACTATTTTGAAAAAAAAAATTCTCATTGTTTTGGCCAGATTCTTTTTAGTTGTCCTCTGAAGGAAAGTTAGTACAAACTACTTAATCCTCCATCACAGAAGCAGAAGTTGATGCATTTATTTAACAAAATCAAGGTGAGAAATTAAGTCTTAGGTTATTATATTGAGAGAGAAAAAAGAGAAAAATAACTGCTTTGCTTTCGACTTTAAAAATTCTGTTACATATGTATAAATAAGTTTTCTACAACAACTGCTTTCCTAAGATAGTCAAAACACATTATTACTTGTGAACAGAAAGGATCATTATAAGCAGTAAATTAAAATGTGCAGGTGATCAAAAAATTATTTTGGCAGTAAACACTCTGCTTTTAATCTTTCCACTACCAAACAGATGAATAAAACTTTACCTTGGCTTGACATTCTTGGTTCCTTCAGTGGTGGTTCATTGAAAATGGGTTTATTTTATAGTCTCTTAGGGGCAAGTGTTTTATGGCCCAGTAATGAGTGTTCCTTGGAAAGACTGTTAACCAGGTTCAAAAGGGTGCCATGAAGGGGATCGCTGTCACCTCAACTCCACTGATAGGCAGGCTGTTGCTGATGCCCCCCCACCCCTGTCACTTCTTTTTTCCTTACTAATGGTATAACACGGCAGCTTGGTTAACATCACCCAAAGTCAAATATGGTTCTTCACAAAATCATCTTTCATAATTATCAGTCATTCCTCTCTTTTGCTATGAAATCCTAACTTTATTTTTGATGGGAAATATGAAACAGAGACTCTGAAAATGGAATCTGGCAACTGAAGAAGTGTTGCTTGATATTATTTTCTCGTTTCATCTTGAACGCATTTAGCTACTCCTTAGTGGCACCCAGTCTTTCACGTTCAGACTGAGACATTTCACAAGTGTGCTGGAGACCATATGCCCAGAAAAGTAGAGAGGCAAAAGTGGAAATGGATGGAGTCATCTTGGGTTGCTGACCTGTTTGATCTCTCCAGTTCCTGTGCTGGCTGGCACGGGAGCGGGGCAGACGTGGAGGCTGTCAAGTGGCTGGCGCACGAGACAGCAGGGCTGGAGCTCAGGCTTCCCGCTGCAGCAGAGGGGGCAGCATGAACACGTCACGCAGGGACCTAATAGGCTAACCGGGTACTGGGGAGTTCAGCTTTGGGACTATTCCTGCGAAGGAAGCCACCCAGAATAGGACTCTCGTCATTTCATTGGAGTCACTATTTTTAGAAATGTAAAATTCCAAAGCAAGCCTGCTAAATTACATTTCCCATTGTAAGCTTTGAAGACGTTCAGATCCTGAACCCAGTGTTTCCATTTTTAGAATTTCTAAAGAAACAATGAGGAGTTCAAAGAGATTTATGTGCATCAATATTTACCCCATGTTATTTGGAATGAAGAAAATGGTCCCATATAACTGCAATGATGGGGGATTGGCTAAATTTTAGAATATAATAGTATATTGTACTTTAAAGTAATGGGAAACCATTCATGACAAGTGAAAAGAAACGTCACAAAGCAGTATGTATAGGATATCAGTGCAAAAAAAAATACATGTATATGGAAATACACTAAACATGAATTATGAGAGCTATAATATTTCTTTGTGCTTTTCTATAGTTCTCAAATTTTCATGATAAATTTGTATTCCTTTTTTATTAGAAATATAAGTAATATCAAATAGCAATAAAAATCAGTTAAAATATCTATAATTTTTAAAAGTTACGTTTGTTAGAAACTGAGGTTTCATCTTTAGTTTCATTTAATGGTCTGAGCAATTCTTTAAAAAATTGCCCCAAAATATTTCTCTCTAGGAGAAGTGATAGAAAATTAATAACCAAACAATTTGCACAGGTAGTTGGTAACTTTTGGATACAATTTAGAGGCCATTGTATTTAATGCAGTTATGTTTGCTGTGCCCACTTGCTCTCATACACAAAGTTATATTGTAGAATAACACATGATACATATGAAAGTATATGCATGCAATAGATCCCTAGCTATTAATTTACAAAGGACCACAAAGGACCAAAGCAGTTCCAAAGGACCCACAAGAACTGGGTTCAGAGAGCACCAACTCACATTAGGTCCATTAAAGGACCATAGATAAAAAGGTCCTCCTTGCCTCCCCTCCCTTCCCTGCAGGAGTCTGAAACCACAGTAAGCCAGCTCCAGAAGATGAAGGGAAAAGTTGGGCTGGAGGCAAGAAGAGGGAACCATCTTGTCACAGACACTTCCTGCCTTCAGCAGGCCTCATGAGTTCGTCAGGGTTTTGTGGTTTTCCCTAAGTAGGAAGAGTCTGGTAAGAACCAAGTAAACATAGTTTCACATTCCTTGCTAGTTAGCTCAAAATAATCCTGAAAGCTGATCAAAATGCATACTTACATGTTCAAATTTTGTGAATGATCCATTGGCAAGGTTACTGAACAAAAACATTAATCTTAAACGTGTTTTTTCAGAGTCCTATCATACTATTCAATTAAAAATTTTTGTTTAAAGCATTAAAATAGGTCTACGGACCTTTATAGATCTTTAGCCCTTCTTTTGGGTAGCTGATTGTTGAAAGACAGTGAAATCATCTTACCAGTATTTGGACCGTGATGAAAAAAAAAAAATGGACTGTGAATCAAGAAAATTTATGGAATTTGATATGATGGCAAATAACTTTGAAGCAAGAAAACAGATCCCCCAAAACAAAAGAACAAAAACTCAAAAGGTTGTGTGAGTTTCATCTAACATCCTTTCCTTTAATAGAATTTAGATGCTGCAAAAAATACACTGCAGCAACTTTCTTACCTTCGGGGGAATAAATTAGAGTCCAACTCAGTGATTTTTGCCTCCTAACTAGAAGGCACTGTCTGGAAATAGCATGCAGGGAGTCAGCACTGAAAATAAGTTAAGTTCTTTTAAATATGTATACAGTCAAATGCAAGATGTAAGCTGCCTTCTAAAACAGAGTGGAGATGGGCTGTAGAGGCCCAGGATTATGCCTACGCTCTACAAAGGCCACAGGGATCCAGGCAGATGTGTCTGCATGGTGCCCACAAGTGTGCTCTGGCACATCCTCTATGTGCAATTTGTTTTCTTTAGTTTTCTCTCAAATAACCAGTATTTCAGCTTTTGTGATTAAGAAATTGCTTTTGAAATTTAAGACTAGTGATGGAAATGGTTTCCTTTGATCCTATTTCAGAGCTTGTCTGGTTTTTATGATATAAGGCAGGGGGAAATAAGATCTTTGCATGCTCTATGGTATTCTCTTTTCTATCCTTTTAAATGAGCTATAGATTTCAGGAGAGATCCTCAAAAAAGTTCTGGACACGTTACTTTTTGCTCTAGATCTTAAAGAGCTATTAAATTGTTTAATCACCTCTCCTATGAATTCAGTTTAACTTGATAAAACATTTATTAGGCTCTTACTGTATACAAGTCATCATGCTAGGCAATGATGATAATAATAGCTAGATAATAATAATAACTAATAATAATATAGAATGGCTGGGGCGCCTGGGTGGCTTAGTCAGTTAGGAGTCCGACTTTCGCTTAGGTCATGATCTCGTGATTCGTGGGTTCGAGCCCCGCGTCGGGCTCTGTGCTGACTGCCAGCTCAGAGCCTGGAGCCTGTTTCAGTCTGTGACTCCCTCTCTCTCTCCCCTGCTCACGCTGTCTCTCTTTCTCCTAGAAATAAATAAAAAATATATATATATTTAAAAAAATAATATAGAATGGCTAATTATTTACTTAGCACTTATTATGTGCTATGTACTGTTCTAAGCACTTTACATATGTAATATCATATTGAGGAACCTATCAATATCATAATTGATATTGTAAATTATCATATTGAGGAACCTAGAACTATGGGTTCTGATAATAATTTTATTTTTGTCTCCACTACTCCTTTACATTTTGTTCTGTGGGGCTAGTTCTTCTAATCTCCTAAATGAAAATTTGGGCAAGTCTCATGACTTCTCTGGTTTCTCATAGGGCAGACTATTGAAATTTAATAAGAAGAATGTCCATTCTTAAGTAATAGTAAAGCTCCTGATCTTGATTGAAAATTAAGACTTTTCCCTTTCCCAGGTGAGGCTTGCTGTGGGCAGGAAGTGACTATGACTAGATGGTTCCCTCTTCTTGCCACAAGGCCAGGTTTTCCCTCCACCTCCTGGCGCTGGCTTACTGTGGTTTCAGACTCCTCCAGAGGTGGGAGGGGAGGCAAAGAGAACCAGAAAACACTTCACCTATGATCCTTCATAATCTGAGTTGGTGCTCTCTGAACCCAACTTTTATGGGCCCTTTGAAAATTCTCTCAATTTCTGTGGAATCTATCACAAACAGCTCCCTTGATAAACCAGAAGCATCTCTACTGTTCTTGGATTGCTCACAGATCATTCTTGTTTCTGGTCATCCACATTTTACCTACAGCCTTTTCTACTGATGTCCCTGTACCTGCCAGGCTGCTGGGTCAACACAATCCCAGGTCCCTCCCACATCTTCTGCCTGACAAATGTTGGGAATGCCAGTCAAGTCCAACATAATAGCAGCAGTGTCTTCAGTCTTGCCTTTAAGGTAGCCATCGAGACCACTCCTCACTTTTTAGGTTTTCCAGGCAGAAAGCAGACCCCAGCTTTGTGTGTCTCTGTCATGTGGGAAATTACTTTGATTCAGAGGTAACCTGTAGTACACTATCTGACAAGCTATCCCAGAGGTTACAAAATAGAATCATTCAGAGATGAAAATAAGACGGTCAAATGGCATGATTTATTCAATCAATTTAAAACACACAACAGAGAACAAAGAGAAACAGATGGGTAGGTTTATCCCATCTTAGGGTAGTGTGTGAGCAGGTTTATTACATCTTAGGCTAGTATGTGAGCAGAATTGAAGAACTACACTATCTGAATCCTTTGTTTCTCATTGTTTGTATGTCCCCTCTTATCCCTGGCCCCTTGCAACATCAGTTTCCCCACTGATAGTGTGGTTGGTTATAAGTACCAGATCTGAAAATGAGCAAAGGGGCTCAGCATATAAAAGGTGCTTGGAGCCAACATGTTTACTCTATCAGAGACACACTGGAAGCTGGCCTTTAGCCATGGCTTGCCAGTTAGCTGTTGAGCAGCAGTGGTTTGTTTTGCTTTGCTTTGCTTTGCTGTGTTTTGTGTCAGGAATGGGCTTTATGTGCATATCCTGGGAAGAGCATGGTAGGTTCACAGTGGGACCATAGTGGGTATCACAGGTGGATGAGCAATTTAGGTGTAAAGTAGTTGTCAGTCTGGAAGCGGCACGGTACATTCCCTTCCTGTGACTTCATCTTTCCATCCTTTTCTGTCCATAAGACATACTCTCACTTATTCCATTTAAAAAATGATAGAATCCATTATTCTCTTTATCTTTAACACATCTTGTTTCTAACATACTGTCTTTTAACATCCACACTATTCATTCCTCTTGTCTTCTTTCACAGAGTTGCATAGTTTAAATATAATTAACACGCAAGATTTCTTCTAAAACTTAGGGGTACATATTCATCTTTATAGATGGTTTCCTTAAAACCTCCCTCTCGTGACTTAGGATGAAAGTAGTGAAGCTCTCTCTACCCATTCTCCTCAGGGTGGGAATCAGAGAATAATTATCTCCAAAGAAATTTACTTTGAAAGAAATTCCTCAATCTCTGCCCTTGAACCCTTTCATATTCCATGTGGACAAGGGCTTAGGAGTTTAGGAACTAGTTTTCTGACACATTCAGGGTGGTATGGCTGGCGGCCAGTAATAGACAAGGAGCTGGTTTTCAGTTGGCTACTTTGAAAAGATTCATCTTGGGGTCCCTGGGTGGCGCAGGTGGTTAAGTGACTGGGTCTTGATTTTGGCTCAGGTCAGGATCTTGTTGTTCATGAGTTTAAGCCCCATGTGGGGCTCTGCACTGACAGCAGAGACTGCTTGGGATTCTCTCCCTCTACCCCTCCCCGATCATGCTCTCTCTCTCTCAAAAATAAAACAACAACAACAACAACAAAAAAACCCTTAATAAGAAATAAAAAGAGATGTGGAGTGCCTGGATGGTGTAGTCGGTTAAGCGTCTGGCTATTGCTTTCAGCTCAGGTCATGATGTCACAGTTTGTGAGATTGATACCCACATCAGGCTGTGTGCTGACAACACAGAGCCTGCTTGGGATTCTCTCTCTCCCTCTCTCTGCCCCCTCCTGCTCGATAGCTCTCTCAAAAGTAAACATTAAAAACAAATAATTTTTTTAAAAAGAAAAGATACATCTTGCTCTAGTTCTTTTTTCAAGATGTATCTATTTTATCCAGACCCTGCAGTCTAAATTTCCATTTTAACATCCTGTTATATGTGTATGACTTCAATGAATCTTCCAAATGACTCTATATAAAGTTGAAATGATTTCATCCCCATTTCGTAGATGAGGAAATTGAGGCTCAGAGAGATGTAGTAATTTGTGCAGAACTAGCAAGTGGTAGGGCTGAGATTGAAACCCAGGCAGGCTGGCTGCAGGGTCTCTGTGACTGAGGAACTTAGATCTTCCTCAAAGGAAAGGGGGATTGGCGAATGCACAAATCACTAATGTAAGACTGAGAAAGGTCCTGTGCCATAAGGGAATCACACACTAAGTGTCCCTGGGATGTAGAAGGAGAGTACATGTTACCTGGTGGTGTAAGACCATAAGTCTAAACGTCTAAACCAAACTGACTCCATGACAGGCTTTAAATTTCCCCTCTGAGCTAG